>CAWUFW010001811.1:0-1352500 GCA_963921515.1 Calotriton arnoldi | reverse complement strand
CGAGGGGGGGAGACGATGGGCCCTCCGACCCGGGGCCCGCAGACACCTCGACAAGCAGGCGAAGCGGGGGAGGTCTGCCCGGGCTCTTGGCATAGCGGCAGGCCAGGGGACAGGGCGCAGGGCTGGAGCACCCCACCCGGGGCCCAGCGGGGCCCCTGGACCCAGCCGGGGCTCCCGGGCCCAGAGGTGCAGGGGAAGCCTCCCCGGGCCCGCGGGACCCCGTCCCTGGCACCCTGCCACGTGGCAGGACCGAGGACGGGGTGGGGAGGCCGGCCTCCCCGGGCCCTCAGGGGCCCCGATCGGAGCTCCTGAACCCAGCCAAGCAAGGGGGCTCCCCGGGCACGACGGAACCCCCCGTCTCGGGCCTTTGGCATAGCGGCAGGCTGGGGCCCGGGGCTGGAGCACCCGACCCGGGCCCGACGGGGCCCCTGGACTCAGCCGGGGCTCCCGGGCACAGAGGCGCTGGGGAAGCCTCCCCGGGCCTGCAGGACCCCGTCCCAGGCACCCTGCCACGTGGCAGGACGGAGCCCGGGGTGGGGAGGCCGCCGTCCCTGGGGCCCCTGGGAGCCCCTGAACCCAGCCAAGCAGGGGTAGGCTCCCCGGGCACGACGGAACCCCGTCCCTGGCCTTTGGCGGGGCGGAAGGCCGGGGGACGGGGCCCAGGGCTGGACCACCCGACCCGGGGCCCAGTGGGGACCCTGGACCCAGCCGGGGCTCCCGGGCCCGGAGGCGATGGGAAAGCCTTCCCGGGCCCACGAGACCCCATCCCGGGCACCCTGCCATGCGGCAGGACCAAGGATGGAGCCCGGGGTGGGGAGGCCACCCTCCCCGGGGCCCCTGGGAGCCCCTGAACCCAGCCGAGCAGGGGACGGGGCCCAGGGCTGGAGCACCTGACGGGGGCCCCTGGACCCAGCCTGGGCTCCCCGGAGCAAAGGGGCAGCCTCCCTGGGCCCGCAAGACCCCGTCCCGGGCACCCTGCCACGCGGCAGGACCGAGGACGGAGCCCGGGGTGGGGAGGACGCCCTCCCCAGGGCCCCTGGGAGCCCCTGAACCCAGCCGAGCAGGGGGAGGCTCCCCGGGCCTGAGGGACCCCATCCGGGGCATCCTGCCACACGGCTGGCCCGGGGACGGACCCCAGGCTGGGGCAGCATCCTGGCCCGTCCAGCTGACGGCTGAGGACCGCTAGGCCTAGAGGGGTTCCGGAGTACCCTGTCCCTAGTAATCCGGAGGAAGGCTACCCCCCTTTCTGGTAACCCGTGCGCACCGCGAGACTGAGGGGACCCTAGGCGCAGACGCGCCCGACCTCCTGGAGCCCTGGCTGGGATCGGGGAGGCAAATGAGCCCTCATCGGGACTTCCAGGCCGGCCCGGCCAACTGGTCGCCCCATTGGAAAGCATTGCGTGCGACCAGATGGCCAAGGGGATAGGTGCGACCAGATGGCCGGGACCGAAAGGATGCCCATCTGCCTGCCCCCGAGCCTTCGCGGTAGGGCTCCCGCCTGCCCACGCAGGGCTCGGGGACCCCGGCTGGGCCTCAAGCACGGGGAGGACCACCGGAGCTCTCGGGCCCAGACGCCCGGGGGAGGACTGCCCGGGACCCATGGAGCCTGTCCCGGGCTCTTTGCCACGCCGTGGGCCGGAGGAGGGAGGGGAGGTGTTGTCCGGGCAAAGCCAATCTGGTCCCCGGCAAAGAACCGCCAGCCCGGGAGGGGTGTTCCGGCATACCCTGCCCCTACTAATCCGGAGGAAAGCTACCCCTCTTTCTGGGAACCCGTGTGCACTGCGAGACTCGGGACCCTGGGGGCGAACGTGCCCGACCTCCTGGAGCCCTGGCTGGGATCCGGGAGGCAAATGAGCCCTCATCAGGACTTCCAGGGCAGCCCGGCCATCTGGTCGCCCCATTGGAAAGCATTGCGTGCGACCAGATGGCCGAGGGGAAAGGTGCGACTAGATGGCCGGGACCAAAGGGACTCCCATCTGCCTACCCTGAGCCTTCGTGGTTGGGCTCCCGCCTGCCCCTGCAGGGCTCGAGGGGCTCCGCGTCCCGGGGGCTTGGAGACCCCGGCTGGGCCTCAGGCACGGGGAGGCCAGCAGGAGCTCTCGGGGCCCGGACGCCCGGGGGAGGACTACCAAGGACCCATGGAGCCCGTCCCGGGCACTCTGCCACGCCGTGGGCTGGAGGAGGGAGCCCCCGGACGGAGGGGAGGTGTTGTCGGGGCATAGCCCATCTGGTACCCGGCAAAGAACCGCCAGCCTGGGAGGGGTGTTCCGGCATACCCTGCCCCTAGTAATCCGGAGGAAAGCTACCCCTCTTTCTGGGAACCTGTGCGCACCGCGAGACTCAGGGGACTCTAGGCACGGATGAGCCCGACCTCCTGGTGTCCTGGCTGGGATCAGGGAGGCAAATGAGCCCTCATCGGGACTTCCAGGGAAGCCCGGCCATCTGGTCGCCCCATTGGAAAGCATTGCGTGCGACCAGATGGCTGAGGGGAAAAGCGCGACCTGATGGCCGGGCCCGTTGGAGGCCAATCTGCCCGCCCCGAGCCTTCGCTGGAGGGCTCCCGCCTGCCCATACAGGGCTCTGAGACCCCCGGTTGGGCCTCAGGCACGGAGAGGCCCGCAGGAGCTCTCGGGGCCCGGACACCCGGGGGAGGACTGCCCAGGACCGATGGAGCCTATCCCAGGCTCCATCGCCACGCCAAGGGCCGGAGGAGGGAGCCCCGGACATGGGGAGGTGTTGTCCGGGCCTGGCCCATCTGGTCCCCGGCTGAGAACCGCCAGCCCAAGAGGGGTTCCGGCATACCCTGCCCCTAGTAATCCGGAGGAAAGCTACCCCTCTTTCTGGAAACACGTGCGCACCCCGAGACTGAGGGGACCCAAGGCGCAGACGTACCCGACCTCCTGGAGCCCTGGCTGGGATCGGGGAGGCAAATGAGCCCTCATCAGGGCTTCCAGGGAAGCCCGGCCATCTGGTCGCCCCATTGGAAAGCATTGCGCGCGACCAGATGGACGAGAGGAAAAGCGCGACCTGATGGCCGGGCTTGTAGGAGGCCAATCTGCCCGCCCTGAGCCTTCGCCGGAGGGCTCCCGCCTTCCCATACAGGGCTCGGGGGCTCTGCGTCCCGGGGGCTCTGAGACCCCGGCTGGGCCTCAGGCACGGGGAGGCCCGCAGGCGCTCTCGGGGCCCAGACGCCCGGGGGAGGACTGCCCAGGACCCATGGAGCCTGTCCCGGGCTCCATCGCCACCCCATGGGCCGGAGGAGGGAGCCCCGGACATGGGGAGGTGTTGTCCGGGCCTGGCCCATCTGGTCCCCGGCTGAGAACCACCAGCCCGATAGGGGTTCCGGCATACCCTGCCCCTAGTAATCCGGAGGAAAGCTACCCCTCTTTCTGGTAACCCGTGCACACTGCGAAACTTAGGGGACCCTAGGCACGGACGCGCACGACCTCATGGAGCCCTGGCTGGGATCGGGGAGGCAAATGAGCCCTCATCGGGACTTCCAGGGCAGCCCGGCCATCTTGTTGCCCCATTGGAAAGCATTGCGCGCTACTATTCCAACACCTTCCCTACTGGACTTGCTCTAGATGGCGCTCCAACCTAAGGAATATTCCATCACCTTCCCTACTGGACTTGCTCTAGATGGCGCTCCAACCTAAGGAATATCCCATCACCTTCCCTACTGGACTTGCTCTAGATGGCGCTCCAACCTAAGGAAAGAATAGTTTTGGAATTCTCAAATTGCGATTCTCTAAAAATCGCTATTTGAGAATCGCAAAACTATTCTTTGATACATCTGGCCCTACATCCCCACAAGGTTTTAGCTAATGTGGTGCTACGAAAAGATCTGTGAGAGGCAGACAATATACTACCTTATACCGCTACCGCTAAGAGGAGTCGCTGTGTACCTCGCTAGAGGATTGGCGTGGCTGCTCTCTCAAGTCATTAGTGATCCTCAGGGAAGGTGGATCTGGGTGAAAATCAGCCTGAATGGGAACTGTTTAAATTTTGTCAACTACGACGCCTCAGTATTTGATGAACCAGATTCAATAAAACAGATTTACAATGTTAATATGGGAGAGGTTGGTCTAATAATTTTAGGGGGTGATTACAATTTTATTCAGGATTTAGTATCAGATACAACTAAAATCAACTAAAACCCAAAAGTAAAAAGGTGGTCGGTGCGTTGAAGCAAGATTTTCAATGAATAGATCCGTGGCGTAGAGATCATATGGGAATGTCACAGTACACTTGCTTCTCGCACCGCTTTCAAACAGCCTCTCATATTGACTATTTCTTAATTTCCCATTCACTTAAAGGGGTAAGCTCAGATATCTGGGCAAACTCTTTTTCAGATTACTCTTTGGCTATTATTACGGTAGAATTGGATGCAATAAGAGAGGAAATTCCAGGTGACAGCTGGATTGGAATCTTCTCACCAACCAAGATTGGTTAACAGACATGAAAATATTAATTCAACATTTCTTTTGTCAGAACATCACTGTTTTCAATCTGGGGAGCCTTTAAGGTGACTATTCAGGGGCAGATTATTGCTTACATGTCTCAACAGTCTAAAACTTATGGGAAGGGGATAGCAGAGCTTCAATTGGAGGTAGATATAGCCCTTCAGGGATGAAACAGCTCGCAGAGTCAACAACCTACCATAGAGAATCGAATGGGTAAAGTCTATCATGACTTGAAAGAGTTCTTTATTTTGGGGGAAATAAATAGCTCAAGGGATTTTCAACAGCTGGTACATGAGGCAAACCAGATGATTGGGAAATATCTTGCACGGTCAACACGGGTTAAGCAGGATGACGCATTTGTTAGTGAGCTACACAAGTCAAGGACTGGGGAGGTTGTTTCTGAGAAGACCTAGGTGTCCGAAGTTTTTCTCAAGCATTATAAGATCTTATATGAAAGTAAATATACGATTCCACTGGCCCGTATATCCCAATATTTTCAGTCTATCAAGCTGCCGCAGCTGGCATATTTCCCAGGTAGATAGTATGGTCTCTAGTATAACAACATTAGAGATTAAGGAAGCTCTTCCCACAGTGCCTAATGGGAAGGCTTGTCGCAACAGCGGTTTTCTGGCAGAGTTTTTTAAAGCATTTGCAAGCGAGCTTATACCCATTTGGACGGAGTAGTTTAACTTTGCTAGGGAGGGTGGGGAGGTTCTCCCATCCTTCAAGGAGTCTACTGTCATTAGTTTTTTTAAAAAGGGCAAAATCCAAAGTGATGTTAATTCATATCGACAAATTAGCTTGCTGAATGCGGATTATAAACTTTTAATAAAAGTATGGGCTATTCGCATTACTCTGGCAGCCCAGGCTTTAATACTTAATGATCAGACAGGGTTTGTGGCCGGCTGGGTGATGTAGGCAAATACGGGCGTTTTAATAGACGCACTGGATTACTTCGAGGTTAACCAGACTCCTGCTGCTGTAGTAATGGTCAATGCAGAGAAAGCATTTGACTTGGTCAACTGGGATGCACTTTTCTATGGCTTGGCAAGGTTTGGTTTTCCTGCCCAATTCATCAGAATGCTCCAGATTCTGTGTCAAGAGGCACGAGGGAAGGTATTTTTAAATTCCAATCTTGCAGGGGTAGTTTATATAAACAGGGAAACCTGTCAGGTTTGTCCTCTGTATCCAATTTTATCCACCTTTTTTATAGAGCCCCTGGCAGTCCGGATGCACGAGAATGAAGGGATTGAACCTCGTCGTATTAAGAATGGCCAAATTAAAAATGTTTGCTGATGACATAATTTTTTCTCTTAGGCCAGAGAAGAGGATCTTCCAAAAGGTGCTAGATGAGTTTGAGCAATTTAAAATGATCGGGGGATATAAAATTAATCAGAATAACACTGAATTACGTCTTTTCAACACTGTAGTTAGTAATCTCTCTCCCTCTCTTCAGCAGCGGGCCCTCACTCAAAGCCTGATTCGCTATCTGGGGATTTTTGTAACAAACAGCTACGCACAGTTTTATCAATTAAATTATGTAGCTATGATGAAGATTAAGGAATTGTTGGATAGATGGGCACTCCTTCCCTTTACGTTAATTGGTAGGGTAGCCCTTATTAAAATGTCTATTTTACCTTTGTTGTTATTTCTTTTTGCAAATGTTTCTATAAAAGTTAATAAGAGCTATTTTATGGAACTGGACACTTTTTAGGCATTTTGTGTGGAATAAGAAAGCTTCTTGGGTAAAACTTTCTACACTCCAACTTGATATCAGACAGGGTGGGAGGGCATTATCTTATGTGCAGACATATTATGAAGCATCTTTTTTAGACGCATTAGTAAGATCCATTGATGGAAAGAGGACGGTCGAACTCTTTTTTATAGACAAAATAATTGAGGAAGCAGGATCCCAGCTCTTGGTTTTTATTAGGACAGATAAATTACAAAAGAAAACGAGATACAAGGTTGCACAGGAGTTTACAGCCCGACTTCAAGCACTTTATCTCTCTAAGCACATTTCTGGCTATGAGTATCTTACTTTACACGAGTGAAAGTTTGCTGGTCTGAGACTTCCACATAGTGAGCTAAAATTCTGGAATGCCAGTGGTTTTAAAGAACTAGGACATTTTTTATTGACGGACAGATGTATTATATAGCAAGAACTGCAAATTGATGTGGCGATTGATGTAAGTTTTTTTTGGGGGGGTTTCAGCAGATTTCACTTTTTTTAAAGAATCATTGCCTAGAGTCCAGCTTAAACTCTCACCCCATTATGTGTGCACTTTCGAGGCCAAAATTTAGCGGGATTGGAAACTGGTATAGAGTAATACAGGAGCAGGGGGTAGTCAGCTGTTAAAAAGCTTTTGAGATAAAATCAGCCTGTCCACACAAAGCACTTTTTCGGAAGCAGAATGGCAGTCTATCTTGTTGCTAGGATATAATGCTTTAAGGGTAGCAAATTTTAAGAGGATGTCCTTTCTATCTCACAGGATGGCCTATTACATGCCCGGAGCGCTCCATAGAATGTACAGCAGTGAAGGATCGCTGTTTTCGCTGTCCGCAACAGGGAATGGGAGGTTGGTTGCATATCTTTTTCACCTGCCAAAAGATGGCACAGTTTTGGGAAACGGTGTTCTCTGCTCTCAGTCTTCGTCTCCAGATTAAGATTGATTCGAAGGCTTGTGTGGCATTGTTTGGGTTTATTAGTAAGAGTCAGGACACCGGGATCGGCAAGTGGGGTCAGGTATTTATATCGATAGCTTCTTTGATTGCTCGCTCACTGATTCTACAGAACTGGAAAACTTCTAAGGTTCCTATATACCAAGAGTGGTATAATAAAATGACTAAGACAAAGAAGTTTGAAGAGGTGTATGCAAGACGGGTAGGGAGTGTAAAGAGATTTAATGCCTCATGACAATTTATGGATGCAATAAAAAAGGCAGCCTCCGATGCAGTACTGGTGCAAGTGTAAAGTCTTTTTATTCCAGGTTCTCGATGAAGTAACGAGGTTATTATATTGTTGGGACAGGATTTCAACAAGGCACAATGGCACTTTCATTTTGATGGCTGCTATTTCAACTGTATTGTATAATTTGATCTACCACAGTATCAACAAGAGATTGGGGAGGTTCCGAAAGAGTCTCAACAAGGGACAATGACACTTTCTTTTTGATGGCTGATATTTCTATTGTACTGTATAATCTGCCCTACCACTGTATTAATAAGGGACTGGGAAGGTGGAGATCTAATAGGGCACAAAGGCACTTTAGTGCAGAATATAATGTATTATAAAAGTATTTTATCTTTCAATGGCACAAAGACACTTTATTGTGGAATATAATGTATAGAAATGTTTTGTCTAGTAATTGATTGGCTGTCCATGAATCATGCTAAAATATTTTATTGTCATGACATTTTTTTTATTATCTTGGAATTGATCTTTGATCCTGCTCAATAAAAAAATATTTTAAAAAAACCTGTATCTCAACATATCAATCTTGTACCCAGTGGAACTTTCTGGGTTAACATTGTGGGCTCCAACTGAGACTCAATAATATAGACAAAATTATTTCCCCAAACAAAACATGCAATGATGGTAAATGGAGATCCAGAATCAGCTGCAACCTGCAATGGAACCCCAACAAATGAAACTCCTCAACACAGAGGTTTACTATGATCATTTCCATTAATGTTCAGCACTACTTTTTTTTGCAGAAAGTTTCTGTGAAAAGACTTCATCATTAATTTCATTTTCAAATGAATCAGTTCCACTCTCAATGATGCATGCAACTAAGCTTTATTTTGTTTCTCTCCTACAAACCCTCCCAAAGAGGTAAATAATACCACATTCCAAGCATTAAATGTCTTTGGCAGGACATTAATTGAATCTCGCTGAGTGTTGTGGTACTTCCACAACAATAGCAAGTCATGTTTGTTACTTTTCCCTGACCACTGTACCCTTTATGGATCTCCTTCCTACTACCATCACGATCACTGCCCTCTTTTTTACCACTTTCATAGTTCACTCCGTAATTTTGTTAACTAACAAATCAGTATCATGTGGTAAAGTAGCTTTAGCACATTGTTTTGATAATTTTGTTTTCTTCACTAAAGCAATAATGTCTTTTAAGTCTGAATCTCCCACAATCCATAGCCTTTCTTGTATTCCTTTACTTTTTGAATACATGACGATCTCGTCACGAATAAGATCGTTGTGCAAGTTTCCAAATTTACACACTGCTGCTAGCTTTTTAAGGACAGACACTTAGTCCTCAACACTTTCACTATATTCTTTTTTCCTTTGAAAGAACACATCTCATGACAGCAATACAAACAGTGAGGGTGTAATGTTCATCCAACTCCAACACTGTGCTTTTGAAAACATCAATGTACCCACTTCTGTCTACTTTCGGCATTTGTATAAAAATATGAAGACCGCCTTGACTTAAGAAGTGCATTAAATAAGTTTCTTCCTTTCAGGAGTGTGTGTTCCACCCTTATCTTCTAATGTGGCCATATAGTTTAGAAAATACTCTTTCCATTCAACCCATTTAATGGGCGGTTCACCAGGAATTGATCAAAACTCCTTTATAGTGCTCAAGTTTTGCTTACACTGGGACTAGACGTAGACATATTGTACAATGTCAATGAGTTTAATGTAAAATTCAAGAGTTTACTCCTAAAAATTTAACAGATGAAGCAAATGTACCCCTGTTAATAATGCCCAATGGTCACCCAATAGTTTGTTCTCTCAACTGAATATGTGAAAATACTGATATAAAAAAAACAAAATGGAGGCACACAAATCACGCAGCATGACCTTGTACAGCACTAAATAAGCAAAATATGGCCGCATGTAAGTAAAAAACGTGACCTTGCAGCCATAGGGTCAAGATGCTCTGATGTAGGTCTAACGTTCCCATGCAAATGAAGGCTTGGAGAAAGCTTCAGGATGCAGTGTGCGTGGATCAGATTTCAAATTAAGTCAAGAGCCAAAAGAGCATGCCAACTACCAAATAGCAACTGCCATGACTCCTTAAATATCCCCAAAGCAATGCGATATGCCAAAGTCTAACCTGAAGTAAAGTTGAACAGTTTCCAAATTCTTCAGGTATAGCTCTCCAATCTCAAGCTTAATTAAACTGGTCTTTTTCCTGGTTAGAATCAGCTGGCAAATATTCTCCAGGCATCTCAGGAAGCTTAATGTAGATAGGTGCAGAAATTGATAACTGTCCATTCCCATCGCAAAAAAGCTGTAGTAATGATCTCCAAACACAATCTACAAAGGCCAGCTTCTGTGTGCCTCTAAGCTTACAATGTCGTCTAACATTCCAAATCCCTTATAAATACCCAGAACTTAGAACACAGAATAAAAGAAACCAAGCATTCTAATCAAAGAATGCAAAGGAACAACCTAACTCAATACTATATATACCTTCATCTTCCTAAATCCAAATTTCCAAAATCCTAATTTTGGAGGCATGTTTGTGATCTGTTTATTTGGTAAGTTGTTGTTCAGCCAGTTGTAAAATGCAATTTTTATTAAGAGCCAGTCCATAGGCAGAAAATATCATGTATGCATCTCCTACATTTAATATATGTAGGAGATGCATGAACTGTTTACATATACCCCTCATTCTTCATATGTCACCGTAAATAAAATGGCCAGCTCTGGAACAAAAGAGCAACTCATGTGCATTGATTTATAAGTAGCACTCAATTGGAATAAGAAGGAATTCTTCTTGAGAGCCAGTTCTGCCAAAGCCAAAATTAATTCAGTGTTACAGCAAACAAATGATGGACGGAATGCTGACAATGCAAACATTCCCCCCCAGTCAAAAGATCTGGGTTAAATCCATCATTCTTTTGCCCCCCCAGTTTGGACCCAGCCATATGCAAATCAGTCTTGACCCTGTGCCCCATCGGAACATTCCAGACCGAACTGCCAGGCCAGGTCCTCCCTGGACCGGAAACAAGCATCCTGGGACCGGTTTCAGGGTATGTCACCCTTCTTCAGCCAGGCTAGCTTGAATCCAGTGGCACAGTGAGCAAGGGACCCACTTCTGGGCATACCCATCCCACTTAGGGCGAAAAGTGTTACAGCAAACAAATGATGGACGGAATGCTGACAATGCAAACATTCCCCCCCCAGTCAAAAGATCTGGGTTAAATCTATCGTTCTTTTGCCCACTACGCCACCCCAGTTTGGACCCAGCCAAATGCAAATCAGTCTTGACCCTGTGCCCCATCGGAACAGTCCAGACCGAACTGCCAGGCCAGGTCCTCCCTGGACCGGAAACAAGCATCCTGGGACCGGTTTCAGGGTATGTCACCCTTCTTCAGCCAGGCTAGCTTGAATCCAGTGGCACAGTGAGCAAGGGACCCACGTCTGGGCATACCCATCCCACTTAGGGCGAAAAGTGTTACAGCAAACAAATGATGGACGGAATGCTGACAATGCAAACATTCCCCCCAGTCAAAAGATCTGGGTTAAATCCATCGTTCTTTTGCCCACTACGCCACCCCAGTTTGGACCCAGCCATATGCAAATCAGTCTTGTGCCCCATCGGAACAGTCCAGACCGAACTGCCAGGCCAGGTCCTCCCTGGACCGGAAACAAGCATCCTGGGACCGGTTTCAGGGTATGTCACCCTTCTTCAGCCAGGCTAGCTTGAATCCAGTGGCACAGTGAGCAAGGGACCCACGTCTGGGCATACCCATCCCACTTAGGGCGAAAAGTGTTACAGCAAACAAATGATGGACGGAATGCTGACAATGCAAACATTCCCCCAGTCAAAAGATCTGGGTTAAATCCATCGTTCTTTTGCCCACTACGCCACCCCAGTTTGGACCCAGCCATATGCAAATCAGTCTTGACCCTGTGCCCCATCGGAACAGTCCAGACCGAACTGCCAGGCCAGGTCCTCCCTGGACCGGAAACAAGCATCCTGGGACCGGTTTCAGGGTAGGTCACCCTTCTTCAGCCAGGCTAGCTTGAATCCAGTGGCACAGTGAGCAAGGGACCCACGTCTGGGCATACCCATCCCACTTAGGGCGAAAAGTGTTACAGCAAACAAATGATGGACGGAATGCTGACAAGGCAAACATTCCCCCCCCAGTCAAAAGATCTGGGTTAAATCTATCGTTCTTTTGCCCACTACGCCACCCCAGTTTGGACCCAGCCATATGCAAATCAGTCTTGACCCTGTGCCCCATCGGAACAGTCCAGACCGAACTGCCAGGCCAGGTCCTCCCTGGACCGGAAACAAGCATCCTGGGACCGGTTTCAGGGTATTTCACACTTCTTCAGCCAGGCTAGCTTGAATCCAGTGGCACAGTGAGCAAGGGACCCACGTCTGGGCATACCCATCCCACTTAGGGCGAAAAGTGTTACAGCAAACAAATGATGGACGGAATGCTGACAATGCAAACATTCCCCCCAGTCAAAAGATCTGGGTTAAATCCATCGTTCTTTTGCCCACTACGCCACCCCAGTTTGGACCCAGCCATATGCAAATCAGTCTTGTGCCCCATCGGAACAGTCCAGACCGAACTGCCAGGCCAGGTCCTCCCTGGACCGGAAACAAGCATCCTGGGACCGGTTTCAGGGTATGTCACCCTTCTTCAGCCAGGCTAGCTTGAATCCAGTGGCACAGTGAGCAAGGGACCCACGTCTGGGCATACCCATCCCACTTAGGGCGAAAAGTGTTACAGCAAACAAATGATGGACGGAATGCTGACAATGCAAACATTCCCCCCCAGTCAAAACATCTGGGTTAAATCCATCGTTCTTTTGCCCACTACGCCACCCCAGTTTGGACCCAGCCGTATCCAAACAGTCTTGACCCTGTGCCCCATCGGAACAGTCCAGACCGAACTGCCAGGCCAGGTCCTCCCTGGACCGGAAACAAGCATCCTGGGACCGGTTTCAGGGTATGTCACCCTTCTTCAGCCAGGCTAGCTTGAATCCAGTGGCACAGTGAGCAAGGGACCCACGTCTGGGCATACCCATCCCACTTAGGGGCGAAAAGTGTTACAGCAAACAAATGATGGACGGAATGCTGACAATGCAAACATTCCCCCCAGTCAAAAGATCTGGGTTAAATCCATCGTTCTTTTGCCCACTACGCCACCCCAGTTTGGACCCAGCCATATGCAAATCAGTCTTGACCCTGTGCCCCATCGGAACAGTCCAGACCGAACTGTCAGGCCAGGTCCTCCCTGGACCGGAAACAAGCATCCTGGGACCGGTTTCAGGGTATGTCACCCTTCTTCAGCCAGGCTAGCTTGAATCCAGTGGCACAGTGAGCAAGGGACCCACGTCTGGGCATACCCATCCCACTTAGGGCGAAAAGTGTTACAGCAAACAAATGATGGACGGAATGCTGACAATGCAAACATTCCCCCCCAGTCAAAAGATCTGGGTTAAATCCATCGTTCTTTTGCCCACTACGCCACCCCAGTTTGGACCCAGCCATATGCAAATCAGTCTTGACCCTGTGCCCCATCGGAACAGTCCAGACCGAACTGCCAGGCCAGGTCCTCCCTGGACCGGAAACAAGCATCCTGGGACCGGTTTCAGGGTAGGTCACCCTTCTTCAGCCAGGCTAGCTTGAATCCAGTGGCACAGTGAGCAAGGGACCCACGTCTGGGCATACCCATCCCACTTAGGGCGAAAAGTGTTACAGCAAACAAATGATGGACGGAATGCTGACAATGCAAACATTCCCCCCCCAGTCAAAAGATCTGGGTTAAATCTATCGTTCTTTTGCCCACTACGCCACCCCAGTTTGGACCCAGCCATATGCAAATCAGTCTTGACCCTGTGCCCCATCGGAACAGTCCAGACCGAACTGCCTGGCCAGGTCCTCCCTGGACCGGAAACAAGCATCCTGGGACCGGTTTCAGGGTATTTCACACTTCTTCAGCCAGGCTAGCTTGAATCCAGTGGCACAGTGAGCAAGGGACCCACGTCTGGGCATACCCATCCCACTTAGGGTGAAAAGTGTTACAGCAAACAAATGATGGACGGAATGCTGACAATGCAAACATTCCCCCCCAGTCAAAAGATCTGGGTTAAATCCATCGTTCTTTTGCCCACTACGCCACCCCAGTTTGGACCCAGCCATATGCAAATCAGTCTTGTGCCCCATCGGAACAGTCCAGACCGAACTGCCAGGCCAGGTCCTCCCTGGACCGGAAACAAGCATCCTGGGACCGGTTTCAGGGTATGTCACCCTTCTTCAGCCAGGCTAGCTTGAATCCAGTGGCACAGTGAGCAAGGGACCCACGTCTGGGCATACCCATCCCACTTAGGGCGAAAAGTGTTACAGCAAACAAATGATGGACGGAATGCTGACAATGCAAACATTCCCCCCCAGTCAAAAGATCTGGGTTAAATCCATCGTTCTTTTGCCCACTACGCCACCCCAGTTTGGACCCAGCCATATGCAAATCAGTCTTGACCCTGTGCCCCATCGGAACAGTCCAGACCGACTGTCAGGCCAGGTCCTCCCTGGACCGGAAACAAGCATCCTGGGACCGGTTTCAGGGTATGTCACCCTTCTTCAGCCAGGCTAGCTTGAATCCAGTGGCACAGTGAGCAAGGGACCCACGTCTGGGCATACCCATCCCACTTAGGGCAAAAAGTGTTACAGCAAACAAATGATGGACGGAATGCTGACAATGCAAACGTGCTCTCCATGCCACTGGAATATTGGGACTCGGGTATAAACACTTATTGGCTGAAAGGACTGCTTTCTCAAATGTAACTGGTTGAAGTGGAACACCTTGTGCAGGTCACCTGAACATTGATTTCTTACGAAGCCCTGTGGAGTTTTCAACTTGGATGTCCTTTGGGTTGTGAAAATATGTGCTTTTGAAAAAATTCTACAGCTTACAATCTCATTTTCACCAGATCAGTTGGTCTGGTGAGGAGAAAAGACAGGTCCATGATAAGACAGCTCATCTGTTATATGTAAATGTCTGAACAGAAACGTTGACGACTGGATTGATGTTCACAATAAGTCAACTTGTCCACCGGTTCTGAGCTGTCCAGTTTCAGTGTTCTGTTTGCATATGCCCCTTCCTCAATTGGAATCTCCTCCTACAAAATGAACTCCTTTTTAACCTGTTCTTCAGTCATATCCTGAAGTGTTGGGACCTCATCTGCTCTATTTCACCTGAACCTGAAGAACAGTCCCACGACCCAATTCTTTTCAGAAAGAATTCAAGTTTTGTTTTTTTCTCTTCCCTTACTGGTGATTTTCTTTTTTAATTTTTTTTTATTAGTGCATGTTTATTATTAGAAAACTGTATTTACAAACATACTTACATTAGAACATATATTAGTACAGTAAATATGAATTAAATCTCACGCTATACAACATACACAGTTTTAAATTGATTTTACCCCCACTCCCAACCCACCCATCCCAGGGCTTGGACATAAAATCGAATATATTTAACAAAAACAGATCTGACTCGATAAATTAATTTAGATTACCTCTCAAGACATTTAGGCAATGGTTCCCATATCCTTAGGCCTTTCCTTCGGGCATGCATCCCTCTATTCCCATAGATAGCTTTTTCAAAGTTATAGTTTGATACTAGTCGTACTAGCCATTGATGATATCCTGGTGGGGATGGATCTAACCAAGCTGAAGCTAAACAGAGCCGATATATTGCCATACAAATAAAGACCAATTGCTCTCCTGATTTCCCTCGGGTCTCCTTATCCACCCCAAGGCAGATCAAGGAGGGTGAGAGATCAAAGTCCCTCCCAAGCACTTCTTTTATAAAATTTGCAATCTCTAATTTCAGGCTACTTAATTTACTACATAAAGCAAACATGTGACTAAGATCTGCCTGATACAAGGAGCACCGAGGGCAAAGGGTCCCCTTCCCTGTCCCCCATTTCGCGATCCTTTTCGGGGTATAATACAGCAAAAAGCAGGATTTATAATATTGGGCTTGTAACCGCGCCGGAATTAACAGACTTTGTGCTAATGCGGTTGAGTGGAAAAATAAGTCTTCTGAGAAACCAATTTCGTCTTCCCACTTCCTGGCACGCAGTATCAAATCATCCGGCATTAATAAGTTGAGAGAATTACATAGAGACCCAATAGTTAGATGTTTCTTTCCCAAGTTATCTACGAAGGTATTACTTATAAATCCTGCTGGGCCGCCACATTTTTTCCTCAAAAAATCGCGTACTTGTAGATATTTATAAAAATCTCTCCAGTCCAATTCATATCTTTCTTTGAGATTCTCAAATGAAGCTATCTCGGATAGGGAATAGAAATCACCAAGTTTCGACAGGCCTTTATCTTGCCATTTTTTAATTATTAAATCATTAAAAATTTCTGGCAAATTAGGATTATTATAAATTGGGGTATAATGGTTCAAACGACCCAGTCCTAACATTTTACGGACCGATTTCATAGTTTTAAATCCAGCAATAAGCGTCTTAAAGCGAACTTTCTTGTAGTGAGAATCATTCCAAAATCTCCAAATCCATCCCCATGCATCTCTGCCCATTATAAGTTCTATTGGGGTGGGTATATCTCCCAGGCAGTTGTCTGTAGGCTTGTTGAAAAAAAGAGTTAGATTATACAGTATAGTTGTTGCCCAATAATAAAGTTTTATATTTGGGAGTGCCAACCCACCCTTTTCCCTTGACAGGGAGAGAAACCTATAGGCTCTTCGGGGCTTTTCATATGCCCATATAAAGCGAGAAAATAAGTCTTCGATCTTTTTCAAAAAGGTGGTGCTAAATTCTAACGGTATAGCTCTTATGAAATACAAAAATTTAGGGAAAAAAAGCATTTTAATTAAATTGCATCTACCAATGATTGAGAGATGTAAGTTATGTTGTCGGATTAATTCGGGTTTAATTTTATTAATCAAGGGGTCTATGTTACACTCAACTATCCGATCAACGTTGGCCCAGAGGATTATGATCCGAAACAATACGTGGAGTCTTTTCAATTGAGCATAATTGGAGAATTGAGTGAGATACAAACATAAAATCTAATCTTACCAACCTATTATGTGGAAAAGAATAAAAAGTATGGCCGGCGTCGGTGGGGTGCTGTGCATGCCAAATATCGGTCAATGCCTGTTCGGAACATAATGTCCTCAAGGCTTTAAAAACCTTCGGTTTTCGCCCACAATAAATCCAATCTTTATCTAGAACTATATTCTTGTTAGCAGGCAGATTTATATTAAGGTCACCACAAATAATGAATGGGAGCGGCCACTTAGCCAACTCATTATTCATAAAATCAAAAATTGCTGTGTCATCTGCAGTGCTACCATATAAAGAACATATCGTAAGTGAATCCCCATTTTCCCTCTGCAAATTAACAATAACCCACCTCCCATGTTGATCAACTAATGTTCGGTTAAATTTAATTGAGCGCTTTGCGGATAATACTGCCACCCCCGAACCCTAGCATCTTGTGTTGTGTCGCCTACTACTGTATAACCCAGTGAATCCAAAAGATTAATCTGTGTTCTCTCTATATGTGTTTCTTGTAAACATAAAATATCGGCTTTAAGTAGCCGAAGAGCCTCTGCAGTATTCCGTCGTTTCTTGGGATCGTTAAGTCCACAAACATTAATTGTTGCTATACGTAGATTACTCATTAAGGATTAACAAACTCCTCCTGTACAAATAAAACAAATAGTGAAAGACAAGAATTCGAGTCAACTCTCTCAATGCCAACCCCTTCCCCAACCCTACCCCAACCCAGATGGATCCCTCCCCCACCCACCACCACCCATTCGGGCAACCCAGTTCACAGAGAACCAGGGTGTGGACATCTTGAGCAATTAAAAACCCCGTGCCCCTCCCCCGGTCCCACCCCATCCTAGGCTAACCACCCTAACAGTGTGATTACAAATTATAATAACCAATATAACAATTTTTGTTAGTATAAACACAGCCTTTATGTCCGTAAGTGTCTAATTATTTAAATCTTGGTTCTATCTCTTCTTGTTTCTGTAGCTTCATTCAAATAGGCTTGAGCTTGCACTTCCGAAATAAAGCTACGTGTAACTCCATTCAGTATGATTTTTAGGCGCGCTGGGTTCTGCAGATAAACCGTTGCCCCTATTTGTTGGAAAGGAGCAAATAGCTGCCTCAACCTCCATCGTCGCTCCACTGTAGCATGGGCAAAGTCAGGCCTACTGAAAAAGTAACGCCCTTAAACTCCCTCTTACTTGTAGGTCTTGCTAAATCAAAAATTGCCTGACGCAAAAGAAAATTACCAAAATATACTAGCAAAGCGCGGGGGAATTGCGCTGGAGACGAAGATCATTTAGAAAGTGTTAGCGGGTGGCGATGAGCCCGTTGAATCTCCTTGTCCCAGTCCCAAGATTGCAGCTCAGGAAATGCTCCTTTGAAAAGTGAGATTATATAAGCCCTAGGATCGCTCCCCTCCACTCCTTCTGGAACACCAAGAATGCGAAGATTATTCCTCCGTAATCTGTTCTCCTGCTCCTCAACCTTTGCCATTAGATCCTTGACTATACCATCATGTGCGTCTCCTTTTACCTTTAATGAAGATACATCTTTCTCCAGATTCTCAGTGCGCACTTCGACAGACGACATTCTGTCAGCGATTTCAGTGCAGGTGCGACCCACTTTCCTAATTGCGCCCTGCAGTTTCTGTGTAGCTTGTCGACTTTTGCGATTGTCCTGCTTTACCTCGTCTTGGAAGCCATTTATTGACTGTAAGACTTCAGTGAGGGTAGGTTCATTTTCTTCTTTACTTCTTGGGATTCTAGAATTCTCTCTGCCCAAATCTCCCATAGCCGAGAGGTTGCCGCCTGAACGAATAGTACAATCTGATGGAGTCGCAAACTGGGAGGAAGAATAATCCCATCTAAGCTCAGTACTACTTCCTTGTTCCGTGATCTCCCCACTTTTGTGTCTATTTTGCTTTTTTTTCAATCTTAGTCCCGGCTTCTTCTTTTGCACAACTATTTGCCCTGAGGTCCCAGAGTCAGTATTAGTTCCCCAATCCTGCTTTTTACCATTATCATCACCTTCGCTAGATGTGGACATGCCGGTTTCATATAGCTCTGACTCATCTGTAACCGGATAGGGTTTCCCAATAGTATCTGGCTTATCGAGATTACCGGGATTAACAAAGTTGTCCAGCTGAGTGAATATTAAATTTGCTGGAGTTAGCGAATTCTCAAGACATATGGCTCCCGTATTTGCAGTGATTACATCTGATACCACCACATTAATAAGAGGTTCTATCCCAGAAGTTCTTAAATCAGGGGGTAATGGAGACAGTAGAGTCTCAGACTGGGCAGTTTTCATCTGCGCGCTGCCGACATTTGCCCCTGATTCCCCAGTTATTCCTGCATTAGCCGTTGATGTGGGGGAGCTTGCAAACGATATTACTGGAGTGTCTAAAGAAGAGACCCCAAGATTATTGGCGCTTGCAAAAGGCGCCCCTGGAGCAGTTGGGGCAAGCTGGTCTTCCAATACCGCCTCCATTAACTCACTTTGCACTTTCTCCACCTCTGCTGGGCCAAACATATTAGAAATTAACTGTTGAGAGTTAGAGATCGGGGCAATAGTGTTGGTGTTTTTTTCCTGAAGTTTTTTACTTTGCTTGATTTGCTTGACCCCTCGCTCACCCCTATCTTCGGGATTAATTTTCCCCTCTTGATCTTTACTTCTCAGCCCCCGCGTTTCCGGACGACATGGAGGGATTTCTTGGCGGGGAAGCTGTGCTGAGTCAATTAACAAGGGAGCTAAAGGCTGACTGCTTTTAGCTTTAATGTTTTTTCCAACGCGCCCCGCCATTCTTACTTGTTTTTCCTGCTTTCTCCGTGAACTCAGGACACAATGTATCCACCGCTGAAACCAGGACAGTAGCTGCCTCTCTTCTCCGTATCTTGTGAGGCCGTCAGGACGTTGTAGATCGCCGATAACGCAGCCTCAAGACAGGTCGGCGTTGAATACCGCCGCAGGGCAGAGTGAAACGAAGAAGCCTGAGCCGCCCGGCTCGCTGTTCTGGAGGCTACTGTTGAGCACGTCGTACCTCGCCACCGGCTCTGGACTCGTTCCTTTGCTGAATTTGCCGAGAGTGAGACCACTGTCATACAGAGCAGCCGCTCCATATGATTAAACGATCGGTACGTTTAAACAGCTTTCCGGCTTCTTTCTAATGCAGTCACTGCCATATGAGAGTGTTTTTGGACCTAGTTAGGGGTCGGACCGGCGGAGCTGCAGTGAGTAGCTGCTACTCAGACGCCATCTTGCCCCCTTACTGGTGATTTTCTAATGTAATGCAAAGTTGAAAAAATGCAACAATTAATTTGCATCATTTAGTTGACCTGTATTTAAAATGATTATCTTAAAAGATTAACCAAGCAGAGTTACTTTCTTTTTCTTACTCAGCAATATTTTAGTTGGCCTTAGGTTGCATGGTATATCAGCATGTCTACATGATTTTGCATTGGTAATCCTTAGTTAGTACATTCCATCAGTCAGTGGGGTACATTTACCTTTACTTAAAAATCCTTTTAAAGGTGAAGTTCCATTTGAAATGGTCGGTCCTGTCCTTTGACTACCTTTTTAGCAAAACATGCAAAAATGTCTTTAAAGATTTCACCAGGGACTGCATTGTGGTAATTAAGATCATCAATCATTTTTAACATTTCTACATGTATGTGTGGGTCATCAGAATACAACTTGTGTAATATTCACTTGCATCCCTTGTCATTTTTTCTGTATATTCTGCATATTGTTGCTTTAAGGATTATGTTCCTGGGTACAAATTCTCTTCCCTTCTCATTCTAAACATCTATTATTCCAGGAATGTTAAAAATGAAGGTACAAATGAAGTAGTGGATCCTGTAGATCATTATTATTGTTAGTAGTAGTGGTTGTATCATCAACAGTGGTAGTATCATCTAGCACACACAATTACCAGCAGTGAAAAATGAGTTGGAAAATAGTGGGTCTGAATCAGGCGAGCATTCAAAAATGTTATAGATATAACATACCTCATGTTAGTGTTTAATTTCTAGCAGAGAGTGTATAGTAGAAACATGTAACCACTTGGCCATTCCTTGCCTCTCTAAAGGACTGTCTAGGAGGACAAATTCATGCTAATATTAAAACAGTGGTCGAAGTGCTGGTGGTTGCCGCTCTGCGAGATTCAGTTTGATAGATAACATATATAGTTCACTGCTTAAGCCATGTTGCCTGAAATAAAACAAAATCAGCAATTTATGTTTATGCTCAAGCCAACAAGGTTTGAGTTTGCCCCCAATCACGTCACCCATGCTGTGGTTCTTGTTACCATCCATCATCTCGCTGGCTACAGGAAGCAGGCTAATGTGCTGCACTGATTTGGTGGCTACGGAATTACAGACATTCCGTAGGGTGACCGCCAAACACTGATAAATTCAGGATAGGGACAGTAAACAGTTTGAATACATTTTTAACTCAGGTCACTCCCTTTTCATGCCAACATGGCTACCAGGATTTTGTGGTTCTTTGCATGGCACCGGAAGGTGCATCCATGTGACATAGAGAGGGGGTGCTGAATTTGGAATGAAGAAAGGTTGCACTGTGGCAAAGAACCCCTTCTCTTAGAATGACTAGGAGTGACTCTTTGTTTGGACTTTAGAGGTAGCACAGGAAGATTTAGATTCCATGTAAGAAGACCCGCTGAAAGCCTCCACCATCCTTGAACTCCAGTGCAGATGAGTAAAAGTAACAACCCATTCGCTGTAGGAATCTGGGGAAAAACAGGGAAGGGAGTGAGAGGGAAACAGTGGACTAGAGATCGCTCTCATAAAGGATTTGTCACATGCTTGAAGCAGTGCAGGGTAGTCAGCTTGGTGGCGGAATGCCAAGTCACAGAACCAACTGTCAGTTAAGTAAAGAACCAGAGGTAGATGTACAGTACAGACCGGATTGGGATCGGCATAGCACAAGAGATACTCAGGCATACCGGGTTCAGCAGTGGATGTGGCAGTTACGAGCCCCCGGCAGACCATGATACCAGACAGGAAACCCAGGGCACTATCACAAACAGACTGCATAGGAGCTGAGGAGATAAAAGAGATAGGATAGCTGAAAGTGTCTAGTACAACAACCAGCACAGCAATGGAGGAAATTGGAGGGAATCCTTAATGTGAGGGAACTGAAAAGGAATACAATAGAATAAGTGAGGGACTAGTACAGAGTGGAGTTCCACAACTAATTACATGATGATATGCGTCGACTCTATGTTGGATCCACCTTAAATACAGGCTCTACGCCTTATGCTCCAGAAGTATACTAAGAAACAAGAATTATGTGTGTACAGTGAAAGAAGTATGTTGAGCACTCTAGTGTTCAAGTCTTTTCAGTTTCCATTTTTCATTCTAAAAAGTTTCCAGCCCTGACTAGCCCTACTTCTGATCCCATGGCTGGGTCAAGCTGGAATTGTGCCAGGGAGGGGTGCTGTGTCAGGCACCGGGTGCTCCGATGATGACTAGAAGAGGGCAGTGTGTGGGGAACAAGGAGGTAGTCAGTGCTTAATTTTTAAAAGAATGAGTGCCAGTGCCCAAAGCTCTGCTCAGAACACCGCGTCCAGCACTATTATGTCAGTGCACCGAATACCAAGGCTGCGTTGTCTGGAATCCACCTCATGCCTCTTTAATTTACTACTCATCCATGCCACTTTATCTCACTTCTGCAGGTCTCTGCTTTCTACCTTTATGACGGTTTTTCTGTCTTTCTCCTTTGCATGTTTTTCTCTCTCCTGCTCTAGGGAAATGTCCAATGAGGAAAAATAAGTGCAGGTCCACAAAAAATAAGTGCTTGTGGGCCCGACCAGCAACCGCATACTCAAAATAAGCACTGGAGGTAGTGCTGTTTGGGACACAGAGCAATTCTCCTCTCATGCTACCTGGGTCATTAGGAGGAGGCTTTAGTGTATGGGGAGGAAGAGAAGGAATATACTTTGAGAACGCAATAACAGTAAAGGGAGTGTGGGTTGAAGGAGACAATGAGCTGGCAATCAAAGAAAAGTAAGCACAAGGAAAAAAGGGCCTAATGACATAGAGGTCTAAGACATGACAGTGAGGCAAAGAGTAGCAGATATTGAGGGCCGCAACTTCATTCAAACTGAGAAGTAAAGCTTTACACGATTCTTCCAGAGAACAAAAAAAGAACAACCCTCTGCTATAGAGCGATCTGGCCCTTTAAGTGTGCGCTTCATCTTCCCCCATGCAGTGTGCCACAGAGTCTGTCCCACCACAATGGAGCTGTCAGATTGGGCGGGCCATCCACTTTTGAGAAGGCTGTGACAGGCTTTCAGAGGCAGGGATCCTGGGTTTGCAATGGTATTGGTCTGGCGAGTGGCATGATTGTACTGCTCACACCATGGAGATAATGGCAAATCGAATAAAGAGTTATGTTTATATCAATCTTATATATTTTATGCAAGAGTTGAAAGAGACAGGGAGCGACAACTGTACAACAAATACTCCAAACAAAAGAGTTACACAACAACAACAAAAAACTAACAGCAAATATTTACATTTCAAGCTACTTGTAGCATTTCAAGTTTAATATGAACATTGCTGCACACTGGTACAGGTAAGTGCAGAAAGCATTTTTGAACTCCTAGTTTTTCAATGAGTTGTAATTTAGGTGAACTTTAAATCTGTTGTCAAATTAGGTAGTAAATACCAATATTTTCAGATAGCAAAGTCATATGTCATTTTGATGTTTCAAAGAGCTATAAATACCTGGTATCGCATGTACTCAACTTACCAACATCAAAAGGATGTAACTTGGAGTATGCCCTGCCGGCTATTTAAACTTGTAACCTTGTGATCATGTAAGGTCAATGTCAACCTTTTTATCTACTGGCAGGGCCATTTTTGTTTAAACTACTTTGTATTACGCCATTTTGTATAAACATGCACATGCCACTAGATACTAAGGGGGCGATTACGATGCAGCCCGTTACAGCTCCGATCGACAGTCGGAGCCTTCAGGGCCACATTGTAATCGGCCCCGCGGTTTACTTTCCGACCGCCTAATTATGATCTAGGTGGTCGGAAAGTAAACCGGCCGGCCATTCCGGCTGGCTTCAGACAGGCTCTAGGAGCCTGTTGGCCAGTCGGCAGCCGGCCAGTAATCTCAAGGGCTGGCCTTTCCGCCCTTGAGATTACGATGCATGGTTTCCATGCCGGCCTATCCGACATGGAAACCATGTCTGAAAGCGTGCTTGGGGGCCTCCGGTTGGGGGCCGAGGTACCCCCCTGTTGATCCCTGAACCCTGTGGCAGGCACCTTGTGGTACCGGCAACATGGTTCAGGGATGAACTGCACCTCCCTTTTCTCAAGGGGAGCTTGTCTTACGGGCGGTTTATGGCTGTACCACGAGCTCCCAGTGAATAAAGGGAGCACGCAACCGAACAGTGTTTGGTCGCATTGTAAAGGGCCGGTCGGGACCGCTTACCGGAGGTCGGTTGGTCCCAGGCCAGAGACGTGTCGGGCGGACTTCGTGATCAGGCCCTTAGTGTTTTTTCCAATGGGGTTCTGCAGAGCCTAGCAGATTATGCCCTTAAATTGTCTTAGTAGCCTATTCTGACAGTTCACAAAGTCTTCTGAAAAAAATCTAGGTGTTTCACGGATGATTAAAATATTGTATATGTGATCACTCATCGTAAACATTTCCATAAATGGATCATTTACCGGTTATGGAGTTGTGGACTGAGCAGTTAGCTTGAACACTATATTCATTGACGATTCACATATGAAAAACAAACAGGAATCGGACATAATTCAAATTTGCAGTTACAGCAATGTACAGTTTTTTTCTCAAACTTCAAATAATTTGACCTTATTTTATTGTGTTAAGCAAAAGCAGTCTGAGCTGAATTATCATAAAAAAACAAAGTGTATGTAATTAATTAAGTGAAACCAGATACAGTTTAACATTTCCCATCTTAGATGCATCGCTGCTAACTGCAAACATCTATTGCTGTGGGTTTTCCTATGCCTTTATTGACTGACAGATGTGCAACTGTCATTTTTTAGTGATGCAAGAGCTCTTCGTTGCAAATAAGGAGTATTGCTGAGGTGGTGATATGACCTTGGAAAGAAAGCTTGAAGCAGCAACAGAACAGGAGATGGAAAGCTGAACAGCCCAGTACACCTGCCATCTCTGCTGGGACCACCTATCTTTATCATAAAGAAAGTCCCTATTTTTTTTTTTACAATTTTTTAGCAGCAAACACTTTATATCTTATTGTCATGCCAATAGTATAAGATGGTCTGCAAAACTTAATTGAGCAACTATGACTATCTGCAAAGGGCTAGCAGTTATGAACAAAAATCTTTCCCCAAAAGTCTTATCTGACTATCCACTAGTAATCTAAAGGAGCATCCAAGGCAAATAGCAGAGAGGGCTCAACATTGAGTAGTTCAAGTTGGTAAGCAGTGCTGTAATGCTACCTATTTAGCACATAAACAGCTAAAGAGGCTGTACATGTACAGTTACCTTGTATGTGCTTCTACATTGACAAAAGTAGCAGAGAATGGGGAGTCACTATCCAACAGTTCTAAGTAATCATGAAACGTTACTGATAATTAAAAAGCACTGGCAAACCCAATAGGTCTGAATTTAATATGCTAACGAGTGGGGCTTTATATATTTATTTGTTTATAAAGTTTTATATTGCGCAAACTAGACCCGTTGAGGGTATCAGAGCACTTTACAGAAGTTACATCAAAAGAAAAGGTGAGAACTAGTCACATAGATATGAGTAGCTAACAGCAGATCATAAATGTTGTCGGTTCTCGTTGAAGGTCCGGAGTGTGTTAGTCATTCTCGCTTAGAGTTCATCTCGGATCCTGGTAGGTGAGCAGCATCTGGTTGGTATCCAACTCGCACCAGAGCTGGGATCAGGAGAGAGTTTTATTCATTAGAAGTAGTTTGACTTCTTTTTTGAAGGAGGTGATGGAGGGGTTCATTCTGATTGCCGGGGGCAGGGCGTTCCAGATCCTAGGTGCTAGGCTAGAGAACGTGCGTGTGTAGGTTTTCTTTTTCTTACATTTTTCCAGTTTCAATAGCAGGGTGTCGGTGCTTCTCATAGTTCTGCTATTGCCTGATAATTCAAGTTTTTTGGCTAGATACTTTGGTGTGTTGAAGTGCAGGGCTTTGTGTGTCATGCAGGCAATTTTTAGCTGTGATCTTGCCTCATAGGGGAGTCAGTTCAGTGCCTTTAGATCAGGGGTGATGTGGTTGTTCTTTTTGGAGCCAGTGACGAGTCTTGCAGCCGGGTTGAGTGAGGCTCTTAGAGGAGCCAGTCTGGATCTCGGCAACCACATAGGGTTGTATTCCCATAGTCTATTGCTATAACTAGAGCTTGAACGGCTGTTTTTAGGTCGTTGTGGTAGAGACGTGCGAGACACATAGCAGGGACCAGCGGTTGCGAACAGAGAGGGCTATAGTTGTACAGTAGTCCCTCCTGCAGTTCAATGTAAGTGGAGGCAGAGGGATACACCCAGATAGTAAGTAGCATTTAGTGAGACATTAAAACTCTACTGGACTGAGCCAAAAAGTAGTGGACAAAGCCTCAAACCAATGGCTGAAATACGCTGGTAGAAAAAAGTCAATGGTTGAAACGAGTGGACCCAAAACCCATTCTATGTATATTATTAGCCGTAGGTCATATTGACAGCCGTCACAACAAGAGGGGGAAGCACTCTTGCATTCCTATCAGACTACAAGAAGACTATTGCATTGGAACTAAAGAGAATCAAGATACAGAGTTACAAAAAGTGTTTAGTCATCAAATCCAAAGAGACACATATGTTCTTAGTGTTCATTCTTTATTTCCACTTGGCATAGGAACGGGGACACAGCCAACGCATGTCATCCCACAACATAGGGACTTTTTCAGGGCTGTTAAAAAACACATAAGACAAAAGCTTAAAAGCAAGCAGACAATACAAACACTAGCCATAAATTATAAAAATTGCATGCACATGAAAGCGAAGGGACAAATGAAGAGTTAAAAGACAACATAGAGCAAATATTATAAAAAGTAACATCAACACTAACCCTTGTTTGTGTGAAAACCCACATAAGAAAAAGTAGCGCACCCGAGTACTTAGAAATGCGTCATAAGTGTAGCGGTGATTTTAGATACATAATGTGACAATTAAACAGCATGTGTACAACATTGTACAAAACATTCCATGCTGAAAGGTACCGTTTTTAATAACTATAAATTCCCGGTAGCTGAAAGGGCGCTTGTAACTCTATATAAGAAAAATATTAAAGCAATGCTCGATTTATTCAAGGGAAGAAATTGAATGTAAAATAGACTGCGAGTATGTATTCCCCTGTGTAAGATTTAGGGTTTTAATTCTTGACCAAACTGTATCCCGTAGCTCGTATAGTCATTTAGTACCTAATAGTTAAAAATTTCAATTTATTTGTTGCTTACCAGCTATTTTGAAAGGCTTGTCTTAAGCCCATAAGTCAGATTAAGGTGCAGAGTTCATCCCTGTTAAAGTTCAGAATATGTTTCTTCAATGAGAGGAATGTATATTATGTTAACACCTTTAGCCTACAACGCTTCAAGCAACTCAATTTCATCAGCAAACAAACTCACTGTTACTATTGATACAATTTATACATAGTTTGTGAAGGCAACCCCAAGAAAACTTCAAAGCCCAAAAATTAAGAAGTAAAATAAAAAAAATAATAGTTAGTATAAAAATTAAAAGGAGACAAGCAGGGAAGGCGAAGGGCATACTTCAAATTGGCATGTGTTATAAACCATAAGGAAAAAAAACTAGCCCACAAAGTACTACAATCGCCTGACCGTAAAAATTTCAGTCCATCCCAAACAGAGATTGCATCGGAGAGAGACCATCAATATGGATGGATCAAAAATATACTGAAATAGCGCAATGACATTCTTGATATGAGCCATAACCGTTCTAGTGGAGTTTTTTTAATGTTGACAGCTGTGCTGTCAAAACCCTGACATAGAAAAGGGAATCTGCGGATTATGAGAACACTACAGAAAATATTCCACCAGACACACAGAATTCTAGAATGATCCAGTAATGATGCCGCCCATCAACAACCCTACAGCGCAACTATAATTTTGTCGTTCAGAAAATATCCGGCTGAAAATCTATATACTACAACCTGAAATTTCATTTTTAATGCTATCCTCCACAGTAAACTATGGTGGAGTGTTAAAAAAGGTACCTTACCTAGGCATCAGTTTTAATATTATAAGGCCATTGTTAGCTACACACTTGTCACAGAGAGGGTAGGAAGAGGAATGAGATTGGGTATGAGATATGCAAATTAAGTGTTTTTAGAAAGATATGAGGAGAAAAAGAGTGTATATATATCTAACAAAGAGACTGTAGAAGAAAGTGGTATGAAAAGGAGAATGGGAATGATATACTTATATGTATATCTATCTATATATAGCTAGATAGATATATATATACAATATATATAATATATATTCAATAAAAAAAAAGGCTTCAGGGACATTATAGTTAGGTTCTGAATTTACTTGCACAAAACCAAAGAAATTCAGCAGTTATAGTTATGGTTAACTCAAGTAACTATAACTTGCACCCTAAGGTGACTATAAGTCGAACCCGTGCCATGCTGTTTTCTCATCAACCATTTTATTGCAAATGTTGCATTGATAATATCAATGATGGTGTAGAAGGTGTCATCAATGATGAAATATGTGGAGTAGTTAGCTGTGCATGGTGAGGGCGCGAGTTATAATTACCTTAGGGCACGAGTTATAGTTACTTGAGTTAGCCCTGAATTTCTATGTTTTTTTAGCACATACGTTAATATAACCAGCGCAGTGCACAGCCTTCGGCCGTGTGAAGAAGGGGCTTAGCCAACCCTGCTGCATGCACCCAAACCTAAGCTGTGCACAACCTTTGGCCCTGCACAGCATGGGGTTGGATGCCGTTGGTGTTTTTTTCTTTTTCATTTTTCTCTGGATCTGCGGATCCACGAACTAGAACCCAAAACAATTTGACAATTTTGTGCTCACAAGGGGTCCCTAATGGACCTATCTTTGTTTCCCATGTGGTCAGGATACCTGTATCCTTATATGTTTTTGCACTCTTCTTTTCCCACCCCCAGCGATGCAACAAACAAAATGACGGCTGCAACTCTTATGTCAGGTTGAGACCAGCCAATCAGGGCCTTGCCCGGTTTTGCGGATCCGCGTCCCTAGATATCTATATTTTTTAACCTTTAATATCTCTCAAACTACTGGACTGGTTTACACCAAATAACTGAAAGCGTGATCTGTGTAACCAAACCTAGCTTCCTGACAAATGTGATCTAATTCCGTTCAGCGGTTCGGGCTAAAATTGTGTTCAAAGAATGCAAAATCCCCATAGACATAACATGAGGAAAAAGCATTTAGGGACCTCCCCTTTAACTCAGCCCCTGCTTAACGGATCACCCCGAAACTTTCAACACAGCAGCTGTACATACTAAAATATAAGTTTTGCAAATTTCATGGAGATTTGTCAAGCAGCGCTAAAGTTATTGGCAAAACAAAAAAGTTTCTTCCTATTAAATCCTTGGTCCTAATTATAACTACCTACTGCCTATTATCAGTAGGTAATGTATATGTATTGTATTCATGTATTTTTGTTATGCACGTTTATGAATCACTGCTTTGCTTTTGAAAATCTATTCCAATATAAGATGGCGCCCGCGGGCTACGCAAATGTTAGTCCGTCAATTATGTTGTTGTTTATGTGAAGCGCGCACCGGAAATGATTGTTTCTTGGTTTATTTAAATATGGTGTCACCCTGTCTCCACTTACAGTGGAAAAAGGCTTAAAGCCGAAACGCGTCCTGTCCTGTTTTGTTTCTTGGTAAAATAAAATAACCGAGTTCACCCCCTGACTGTGTGCGGTCTCCTCGCTTCTTTATGTTGTGAGAGTCGGAGCTGATTTATCGTTGTGGTTCCACCGCCACATTTTCAGACCGGCACCTGTTCCAGAGTGCTTACAGCAGCATTTGATGGACTGGAGCTGAACTTTGAAGCCGCGCAACAGCACCGCCGTGCGAATCAATGGCAGAGGTGGAGGATTGAAGAAAACAACTCGGACGGGTGAGTCGGAGGACGCACAAGTCCTGTTTGTTTTTCTTCTTTGTGATTATCACGTCCTGTAAAAAATTGCCTGGATTTCCGGCCAGTCATGGCAGGAACGTTGTCAAGGGGTGATTGTTTGAATTTTGACAAAGACGGGTGCTTTATAAGCATTCATCTGAATGCATTCCGATGAAGCACGCCGTGAGGCGGCGGTTGGCATTTTCAAACGAGGCCCAATACAACAAGGGGCCAATAGAGATACAACGCCTGATGCACAGGGAACCTTAAAATCTCATTTTATCAAACTTGAGCGTCTCTTCGAATGTGAGATTCATAAGTGGTGGGAGGCCACCTCCCTGAAAAATTACATTGACGTGCAGCGCATACCACGTGGCCTCCGCATCTATACCATCCCCGCTTATGAAAATCCCGACCCGAGACTGCTAGATGAGTGGTCAGCATATACAACTGAAGTGTCAGTAGGAATGCTGAAAATACTGATAAAATTCGCATGGAGTGATCGCGACAAATGCCTTAAAGAGATTGCAGAATTGGAAACTGTAATCATGCAAGAGCAAGATGTCACAGCTAGAGAGGAATTAAGAGAGGCAATGAAAGTACGTCTCCTAGCATATGAGGAAAAGATAAAACAATGGAAACACACTAAATTCAACAGAGATGCTCATGACTATGAGCAGGGCAGAATTCTTACGTGCAAATTTGATGCACCACGCAGAGCCTTGAGAAGTAATACAAATCGTAGAATTGTGGAACAAAGAGAAACCTCTGAGTCAGACCTAACCACTGATAATGAGCAGTCTGGAGAGGATAGCACAGACCCCCGAGTACAACTTCCTGTGAGTTCCCATTTTCACAAGGAGTTTCAACTCATGAGACAATCTTGGCAACGGGGAGGAAGAGGCAAAGCCCCGGAACAAGCACGTCGAAAAACTCAAGAAAAACGAGACGGGGGGGGGGCAACAGCAAGCGCAAATCAAGGTGTGGCCTCACAGACACGGAGCAAGAGAGGAATGAGAAAGTGAATCAAGTGGAGAATCTGACAATTATAAATTTGACACCAAAGAAACGGACTAAAACTGAGGAACCGATTCTAAAGAAAGGACTTACATTTTGTCCAACTCAAGGCTTTGAGTATACGCAAACGCGTATAGACATATCTTTTTACAAGAAAGCTAAAACTCCAGAAGTTCTTTAAGATCAAGGGATTACAAGGACAAGAAACAGGAGCCAATAGAATGTCAAGCTCAAATCCACCAACGGATGCCCTAACTGGAGATGATCTCTTAACATTACAATTACTGGAAAGTCAAATTGATTCTGACAATGTAGAAGAAAATGCTGTTTCCATTCCCACAATTGAAAGCTTTGGAATTACACAAAAAACTGTGAAAACAAATTTCAAACCCAAGTCGACTTTCATACCTCCCATGAGTTTTGATACTATTGACGTATTCGAGGAAACTGTCAAAAATGATTTGTTGAAACTAAGACAACAAAAATTTGGAAGAAAAAATGAGACTAACAGGAACCTGACAATGGAACAAAAAAGAGCAATTGAGGGCATTGAGAAAGATCCTAACATTGTTTGTAAACCTTCTGATAAAGGGGGAAATATTGTGCTCATGACAAAAGACTTCTATTGTAAGGAGGCACTACGACAGTTATCGGACAATACTTGTTATGTCAAAATTACTAAAGAGGAATACAACATCAGTGTCCAAGAGTACCATTTGATGATTCAGAAGTGGCATGACAAGGGAATGATTAACATTGATGAATTTAAATTTCTCTCTTGTCCTCATCCGGTGATATCCACATTCTATCACCTCCCTAAGATCCATAAGGATGCCAACACACCACACGGTCGTCCAATCATATCGTCCAAGGGCAGTTTGACTGAATCTATGTCACAGTATATTGATTACTTTCTTGCTGATTTTGTGAAAATATTACCATCTTATATTCGTGACACTAAAGATTTTATTAGAGTAATATCGAACATACCTTGGGAATCTGACATGCTGATGATGGTACTTGACGAAACAAGCTTATACACTTGTATTAATCATGTCAATGGTATTCATGCTATTCGCTATTTCCTCAAAGGCAGATCTCTTAAATATGCTGAGCATAATGAAATGATAATTGAGTTTCTTCTCTTCTGCTTAACCAACAACATTTTTCTATTCCAGAATCAACATTATAGACAGGTCAAGGGCACGGTGATGGGCACCTGCTTCGCCCCCAGCTATGCAAACTTGTTCGTAGGCTGGTGGGAGAAGCAGGTGGCCTGGGCCGAAAGTAACAACCACTGGGTCTCGTCCATCGTTGGTTGGTATAGGTATATCGATGACCTTTTTATTCTTTGGAAAGGGACAAGAGTTGAGGCAGAGAAATACATTCAGAAATTAAACAGAAACACAGTCAATCTACATTTCAGTGGGCACATCAGTGCCACTGAGGTAGAATTCCTTGATCTCAGAGTCTTTATCCAAGGAGGAGAAATATGTACATCACTGTTCAGAAAAGTGACAGCTGGGAATTCGATCCTTGAGGCCCATAGTAAAGAACAGCATCCCCTATGGGGAACTCTTACGACTTGAGAGGAATTGCACTAGAGACAGTGATTTCAAACAGGTTGCTGGGGAAGTCATAGAGAGATTTATTGTGAGAGGGTATTCACCATCATTATTACAGAAAAAGGGTAGAGTGGAAAAAATTCCCAGACGTATCCTCAGGGATAATAATCAGCCCAATAAAGATCAAGGGGAGGCACCCAGATTCATCACAACATTCTCAAGTGAATCGACTGCAGTAAGACAGATCATCTCACGTAATTGGCATATCCTTAAATCAGATGTTGTGATTGGAAAAAGCTTACCAGATCACCCTAAAATCACTTATAGACGCTGTCGGTCCCTTAAGGACACTCTTGTACAGAGTCACTTTGAAGGAATTCCATACAACCCAGGAGTGAGCAGCCTAACAGGATTCTTTCCCTGCTCCAAATGCAAAGCTTGTAGGAACAGTCCTAAAATACTCACATATGAGAGCCCTGGAAAAATACAGCATAGAACCATCAATAAATTTTTAACCTGCACTACACACTTCTGCGTTTACTGTTTAGTCTGTCCATGTAAAAAGTGTAACGTGGGCAGTACTATACATCCAGTGAAATGTAGAATTCTCGAACACGCCAGGGCTATTGAGAAGAAAGATTTCTCGTATCCCGTGGCAAGACACTTTGCCAGATTTCACCAAAGTGACAGAAATCTTTTGAGATTCTACTGCTTAGATCATGTTTCCCCTCACAAACGGGGAGGTAACAGAGAATTAAAGTTGCGCAGACTTGAATCTAGATTCATAGTTGATTTGCAGACCAAATCTCCGCTAGGATTAAACACGGAGGAGGAACTAGCAATTCATCTGGGATAGGTGATATAGTACTGTATTTATAAATATGGCTCTTACTGTGTTTCTCTCTACTCTGAATTATTTGAAAAAGGTTAATTATGTTCACGAAGATGCTCTCTCATGTATTATGAACTGTCATACAGACTGCAGATGTTCTCTCACGTATCATGAACTGTCATACAGACTATCGATATATTATGCCATGAGGTACATTAGGTGATATGTGCACTAGGAGATCATGTTATCTCTTTTTTGAATGCCCATACAGGGCTCAATTTTGTTTGAATGCTGGTTTTGGAAAATGCCATTTATCTGTGCATTATAACAATCATCAAAGCTTCATTTCACACTGGCTGTTCTCTACATAGGTGTGGAGAAATTATTAATTTCTTGACTGTGATGAACTAAAACAGTTTGGTTACTTTATCCATTAATGGTGGTGCCTGGATGTATTGTGCTGGCATCACCGGAAAAAGCGCTATTTTTAATTTCTATAATCATGTTTAAGAACAACAGTATTTCTCAGCCGTGTGAATGCTTAATTAATTGCTCATTCAGAGCTGTATTGTATTCATGTATTTTTGTTATGCACGATTATGAATCACTGCTTTGCTTTTGAAAATCTATTCCAATATAAGATGGCGCCCGCGGGCTACGTAAATGTTAGTCCGTCAATTATGTTGTTTATGTGAAGCGCGCACCGGAAATTATTGTTTCTTGGTTTATTTAAATATGGTGTCACCCTGTCTCCACTTACAGTGGAAAAAGGCTTAAAGCCGAAACGCGTCCTGTCCCTCGGTAAAATAAAATAACTGAGTTCACCCCTTGACTGTGTGCGGTCTCCTCTCTTCTTTATGTTGTGAGAGTCGGAGCTGGTATATATAGAAAAGCAGACATTTGAGGTGAGCAAATTTAGAGTGTCGCTGGTGTTGAGAGTGCTCTTACTGGAGCTGCTTTACACCTAAACTTGAGAACTACCCAGAGTTCTCTGCTTCTGTTTATGCATAATTTATTCGTCACTCTATGCCTGAAAGGGTTTTGTTTGGACTTATACTGGATGCTCCCTTGTGTCTGGTCAAAGCTATACCTCTCTGAAGAGCTCTAACGAGAGCGAAACACGTGTCAGGGGTTGCTTTTATTCATTTCTGGTTGGCTTGGATGGTATTTTACCAATCCAAAGCTGTAATACTGTGCCTGGAGTGGTAAAGGCTTTGGCCATTTTACAGCTCGGCTGGGATAGCACTGTGCTAATCCTATGCTTAAAGACTTTGCTGTAAAAATGGCAAAAGACTTTGTCCCTTTCTATCTCGGCGTGGATAGCACTGTGCTAATCCTATGCTTAAAGACTTTGATAGAAAAGCAGACATTTGAGGTGAGCAAATTTAGAGTGTCACTGGTGTTGAGAGTGCTCTTACTGGAGCTGCTTTCCACCTAAACTTGAGAACTACCCAGAGTTCTCTGCTTCTGTTTTTGCATAATTTATTCGTCACTCTATGCCTGAAAGGGTTTTGTTTTGATATATATATATATATATATATATATATATATATATATATATATGTGTGTGTGTACCTGCCCACAAAGTCATGGTCGCCCATTGTAAGTGATCCCATCAGTTTTATCTGTGGCCCCTGGTATCTAAAACTCACATCTAGAGGAACCACTGGTCAACAATTACTTAATTCCCAAGCATGGTGAAAATATGCAAACAATTGTGGAAGACACCAAATTGGATTTAAACTCACTTAAAGATGAGGCTATCTTTTCTGGTGTGTGGTGCTGTAGTCTGCTATGGAGGCTTCAATATTGGTTCTTACGTCCCTTAAAAACATTGGCATGTGATGCAAAGAAGAGGAAATCCCTTTCCAGAGACTTCACAAATTCATTCCATTGTTTTTTCACCCTTTTTACTATTTCCACTTTAGGTACTTTGTATTGATTCAAATTAGTATCACAGATGGCAGTTAAGCTGTATGTAGATTAAACCAACACTAGCACTATGAAAAAAGGTGTAAAGAAACTAATGCAAATATTGAGTTCCTCTGACTGTATGTCCAGCAAGTAACAAACTTAAGACTATTGATAATTTAAGTATTACCCACAATAGCAAAAATAAAATACAAAGTCAACCCCCAGTTTCAACTCTGCACCTCCTAGACTCACAAAAGTGCCACTGTAACTACTGCAAAGTGCGAGAGCAAGTATTTCAATGCTCTAGACATGGAAGAGAGATAAGAGAGCATACAAGCTGCTTCCCCAGCATAACAGTAGAAGCATAGAACCCACTCCGCAGTGTACCTAACTGGTCTACAGCTGCAAGGAACAAGGGCAGCTGCTGCAGTAGGTTGAACTGAGGGCAGAGAGTATGACATTGCTGCAGCTGAGCATCACTACCACTTGCCTAATGTAATGCAGTTTCTTACGCTTTCTGTTGGTGATACAGCTGTTTGTTTCTGGGACAAGGCTGCAAGTATGCGGGTGTGCTAATGCCTGAATCGAGAGTCTACATTTACAAGCCAGCAGTTCCTTCTTACATAAATTTTAGTGGTCCATATTCCTGCGTTCAGATTATGTCTGTCTTGCGAATGCTCAGTCGATTTAGAAGTTGGACACAAGGCGTATCAAATTTTTCAATTCTACTTTGTTCCTGCCTCTGAAGTGGGGTATGTACCTTTCCAGTTTGTTCTCAATGTAATCAAAGGTTTACACTAGAGTAATAAGCGTAGTCCATTGAAATCAATTATTACTTGAAGCATTCTTGAATATAATCTATTTGATTAATAAGGGCAAGCTTTAAAGTAAAAATCTGCTGATAATTAGCAGTGATTTCATGATCACATGTGTGTGTGTGTGTGTAAAAGGAAACATTACTATTTCTTTTTTTTAAAGTTGTTGTGTTTAACCCTCCCTAGCACATAAACTGGTTTTCTCATAATTTTGACCGGGAGCGGTGTAATCCCTATACGGACTTTGGTGTTCCCCGACTGCACCCATCTCTCTTTCAGGTAACCCCAAATCAAGAATCTAGCATTCTCAGTAAGAATGACAGACATGGGTCAAGAATATACGGAGTTCCACGGGAAATAGCCATTACAGCCAGGTTTAGACTGATTCAACTCAAGATTCTACATAGAGTATACTACCCGAGGACTCTCCTACATTAAATAGGCAAGACTGAGACACCGTTATGCCTCAGGGGGTGTGGTCAGAAATTCACTTTCATTCACATTGTTTGGACCTGCCCAGCGATCCAAGGGTTTTGGCATAAAGTGACAAAGGTCATGTCCAGAGTCATCTCTAGAGGTGCCCCTTGATGCCAAGTGGTTACTACTAGTGATACAGTGGGAGGACAATTGGCTTAAATACCACACAATATGGTTAAAAATGGCGACCAGGGTGGCTAAGCGCAATATAGCAAGACGGTCGGGCCTAGACACTCCCTCTAACGTTGAGGAGTGGGAATCCAATCTTGATTAGTGCCAGAGGGTGGAGGAAGTTATCTACCATAGTCAAGGCTGCCCCCAAAAATGGGAGAAAGTGTGGGGGCCTGGAGAGAATTCAAAGATGATGCTGGGGGGTCTATTAGTGCAAACATGACCAGATCATGCAGTTCAATGGGTTGATGGAACTAGAGCTCCCTTGGTACTTGGCCGTAAAAGAGCCTGCAGTTATTATCATATGACGGTTACTGATCTGTTTTATAGCTTTCTGGGGGTGACCTCTACCATGCTAAGCAGTTGTGTCTATCTCCATCATGTACTGTGCGATGAGCAATGTTTACTAAAAAGATTCTTTAAAAAAAAAAAAAGATTATAGGAAAAACTCGGGCACAACTGTTGAAAACGCAACATAAAATCTATGAGTCGGGAGACAGGGCTGGTAAAATGTTGGCCTGGTTGGAGAGGCGGGAGCAGGGAGAGCGCTGGGTACCCAAGCTGACTCTGCCTGATGCAGTACAGGTCTCTGACCCCCAGAGCATCGCGGAAGCATTTGCAGAACATTTCGAGAAGGTATACACTTCTTCCACTGTCTATACGGCGTAAGATTTGCGCCAATTACTCGCAGATATGTCTCTACCTAAACTATCTTCGGAGGATAAACAACTGTTAGATGAGGACCTCACGGAAGACGAAATTTGCAGGGCCATCAATAGTATTCAATCGGGGAAGGCAATGGGACCTAATGGAGTCCCTATTGAATTCCTTAAGGCACTGGCTACGCGGGTCGCTCCCCATCTTAAAAATATGTATAATGAGAGCTTGGAAAAGGGAATTCTACCAGACAATCAGCGTCTGGCTTCTATTGTGGTAATCCGGAAGCCAGGCAAACCTGCGGATCGTTGCAATTCCTATCGGCCGATCTCTTTAATCAATGTCGAGGCAAAGGTCTTAGCCAAACTTTTAGCAAATCGTCTCCTCCCTTTGCTCTCGTCATTGGTCCATGCCGATCAATCAGGCTTTATGCCAGGAAGGAATACAGCAATGAACATCCGTCATCTCCACAATGTTTTGGGGAGGCAACCGTATATAGAGGAAGATGCAGTGGTACTCTCATTGGATGCCTCTACGGCGTTCGACTCCATAGAATGGCCATATCTTTTTCAAGTATTGGAACACCTGGGGTTCGGCCCGAAATACTTGGCTTGGATTAAATTACTTTACACAGAACTGCATGGTCAAGTCAGGGTCAACAACTGTACCTCCCGAGCATTTACACTGAGAAGAGGCACTAGGCAGGGCTGTCCTCTGTCCCCCCTGATCTTCGCCTTGATTCTAGAGCCATTGGCTTCTTGGGTGCGAAAAGCTGTGGTACTTAGGGGACTGAAGTGGGCGGAGGGGCACGAGGACAGAATATCGTTATATGCGGACATCCTTTTATATTTGGCGTCCCCTAGTGCATCCCTAAATAGGCTCCTCGATATTTTCAACAACTTCCGCGCATACTCCGGCTATGCTATTAACTGGACTAAATCCGTGCTGTTTGTCCTCCGGGGTCCAGTCCCGCGACTTACCCCGGGATGCAAGGTTGAGGTAGCCTTAGACGGGTTTCGATACCTGGGGATTTTTATTACTCCTGATTCTCAACTCTTTCACCAAAAAAACCTATCTGCACCACTGAACAGACTTAGAAATGATGTTACCCACTGGAGATCCCTGCCACTCTCTTTGTTAGGTCGAGCGGCCTTGTTTAAAATGCTCGCTCTTCGGAGATTCTTATATGCCCTACAAAACTGTTCCTACAAGATTGCAGACTCCTACTTCAATAAAATTGACAGCGAGGTCCGACTATTACTGTGGGATGGCAGAGCACCCCGCATAGCTCTGCATAAATTGACCAAAGGGTGGTACGATGGAGGGATAGCACTCCCAGACATACGACTTTGTTATTGGGCTTCCCAACTGGTGGTAACAAATCACTGGCTGCACCGCTCCCCGACAGACCCGGCCTATATGTTGGACAAATACCAAATGGGGAGAGAGGGGTGCGTCGGAGCCTTATACACGAAGATCCGGAAAGGGAGATATGTAGGTCCCACGGCTCGTACGGTGGAAATCTGGCACAGGGCGACTAGAAGTTTGGGTTGGAATGATGTCTTAACTCAGGCTACACCACTGTGGTCCTCCCAAATATTAGGCCTACTGTGCTATCAACCCGGCTTTGACAAATGGGATATGATCGGACTTACCAACGTAGGCCATCTCATCCAGAAAGGCTAAATACTCACATTCCCGGAACTACAGGAGAAATATGAGTTAGCTCAGGGGGGAGACATTCCGATACATGCAGATTCGTCACGCTCTAACAACAGCTATGGGGAACCTCCCAGAATCGTCCCCTTTGGAGGACAGGTTGCTTTCTGAATCAATCCCAGACAAAGCTATCTCATTGACATACCGCAAATTATGCAACAACCTACCTGACCCCTTCCAGGCTTAGCGCAGCAAGTGGCAGGCTGACATAGGAGAAATCGAGGATGAGGACTGGCAGACGGCTCTGATGTCACCAAGGGAGGCAGCTATTACACACTGCTTCCGTCTGATCCAATAACATTTTTTACATAGAACCTACCTCACTGGGGTCACACTAGCTAGAATAGGACATAGACATGACGCATTCTGTCTAAGGGGGTGTCATCAAGAGGCAACTTTCTACCATACCATATGGTACTGTCCACTCATACGGCCCCAATGGGAGGGGGCAACAACATATATGCAGGATGCACTGGGAAAAAAGATTGTCCTCACTCCGCCGTTAGGGCTGCTAAATATCTGGGAGGCGACAGATCTCACGGAGGTTGAACAGCAATTAGTTACTTTGGGATATACACTAGTTAAAAGAGCAATAGCAATGATATGGGGGGTGGCGGAGAGACCATCAAGGAAGACTTGGGGGGCCGAACTCGATAAATGCATGATTGCTGAAAAAGAAGTCTTCAAAACTCGAGGGTGCCCCAAGAAATGGGATCGAAAATGGGGTGGGTGGAATAGGTACCGGGGGGATTTGTGTATTTCCCCATCTGTGGAAATGGAAATGTCCAGAAATACGAATTGCGTACCTGCTATGGTTAACTGATCAGTTTTGTTATGAGACACTGTACAATTGATGCTGACGGTTTAAATTGTATGTACACCAATATTTGTGATGATTGGAATTTGATATTTAATAAAAAATATATTAAAAAAAAGAAAAAGATTATAAGGAGTTTATTTAAAGTATTATTAAGCAAAATACATGAAATCTTGCATAAGCATGGTTAGCGATAGAGAATGCAGTTGATAAGTACAGAGAACTAGTTAAAGTTCAATGCAAAATCCAGCAGAGATTTGTCTTAAAAAGAGGAGAAAGGGGTCTCCTTATTACAGAGTAAAGTACATACTTTTATAGGACTTCAGACAATGGATTTCATACAGTTCTATGTATGGTTCTCAGGATATGTATCAATGGGGTATATGCAAGAGGAAACATTTTACTACAGAATACATTTGAGGATTCTCTCATAATACTATTGCATTGAGTTCTCACAGTTTATTCAAACATTATATATCGACATATTGTATGAATGATAGTCTGCAACAGTTGGAATGTCCATGGTTAGGTAACGTGGGGTGAGAAGCTCCTGGAACGCTCACGGCCTTCAACAACAATCATGTGATGTGGTGAAGCGCCATTTCAAGATTGAAGACAGGACATGTTTGGTTATATTAGCACAAGTTCGATTTTAAGGCATTTTAGAAGCATAAAAGAAGGAACAATGTTCACATTTTAGATATATATACATATATTGTGGTGTAAGAACCCCATACCACATTTGTAAACAAATATATACATATGTATATTTTTCATTGAAAATAACAAAGCTTAAATTTAAGTTACACTGAGGTAATTCACTGCAAATTACCACAGTTAAAGCGCAGTTATAGTAACACACAGAAACGTAAAAACCCTTGAAATTCACCAGTTATGTTTAAAAAAACTAACCATAACTTTCACTCCGTTATGCAATGGTTATGACCTCACATGTTTCATCACTCAGTACATGTTAAATGACATCACTAGTGAAATCTCGAATGACATTGATGACATTACTGATGATATTATCCAATTATACCAATACTCTTCCATTGCCCATGTGCATGTGGAGTAAGCTATTAGCCAGCCCCCAGCCCCCTGTCCAGTCCTCAGTAAACAACCAATTCAGATTCCACTTAACCCTTGCAAAGTGCACAAATATTGGATAATGGCTGTGCACCTACACCCAGGCTCTATGGCAACCCTTCACACTGGGTTAACAGTACAAACAGTCACCAACTGTGCACAATGCAGTTTGCCCTTATGGTCTTGTTTATACTCACACCCAGACCTAAACCATCTTTGAGTGGCTCACTCCTATAGTGTACATCTTAGAGCCATCTACAATGAAGCACGATCTTCAGTAAATTCTTCCACCGGACCATCTATAGCTAATAAATCCCAACTCTGCAATCTTTGGCTGTATCATTTGCTTTTGATTAATGTTACATTATGCTAGCAAGACAGGATCTTTGAGATGAAGGCTATTGGTTTCTAATATTACAAATGGTCTTCTTGCTTTCCATAAGTCCCAGAAAGTGTGAGATGATAATGAGATAATGGAAGACAGAGTACAAATAGTTGCATCTGGAAATAGCCTGTTCACCTCGTAACCAACCTCCAAGGGTGGGTAAAACCTTTACAACAAAACAGTTCTCTAAGGGAGCAGACCAGACACAGTGGCTTTGATGTGCCTGAAGAGATCCGTAAGACAGCTTTATGCATGGCCATTGCATGAACAGTTAATTGGTTCCATTATAAATAATTCAATGGTGAACAGGGACTTCTTTGGCAGAACTAGAAAATGTCAAACACCTGTGAGGAATGGATTTGTGTTTTATTTGGACACTCCTCGATTCTGTACAAATATATTCAAAAGACAAAATCACTCTTTCTGAAGTGAGCAGGTAGAACAGCTGCAAAGAAACTTTTGTTCAAGTACAATTCCTGCACAGTACTGGGTGTATCTTTGCACCCCATTAAACCTTTTGTGATAAACAATGGGGACTAATATGCACAAATGTTTTGTGCCCACTTTTGCATACAATGTTACTCATACCACACAGTTTTGCAAGCACTGTGTCCTCCTGGTGGGAGGGAATAGTCCAACATACACCGGTAGTGTTATGCGCATCTTGTAATGGGCACAAAGTTTAAAAATAAAACAAGCACTGAAAATGCAACAGGTCTCACAGTTGTTTGAGTTAGAGCTATTGGTACTGAAAATGGTAATGTACTTGTGGAATAAAGTGAATAAAGGCAAAAAATAAGTCGAATCCCCCTTAAAAAGTATCCCATGACCCAGTGAAAGTTTTACCCAAAAAGACCAAGTGACTGTAGAGATTGAAAAGTTACTTAGTACATTATTTATATTATATTGAGTACAGTTAAAATGTTTTATTAGCAAGTACATTTTTATGCATTTTGTTGATATACATTTTTCAAAATCGTTATAATCTTTATTTTACATTAATTTTGTTTGTTTGTTATATAGTGGTAATTTCACAAATAATTTCTTTTTAGAGCCATTACAGAAAATAACTTCACATGTGAAAGGTAGATGGGTTATTAATTCATCTGTCAGATCTTCTACTTCTGGATTTATGAAGAACCAATACATTAGTAGTTCATTATTTATGTCCATGGATTGATAGTTTTCATTGTTTTCCACCTGTGTTGTTAAAGTGCAAAGTACTTTTGTTGACACCATATACAAGGATGGTAATTTTTTCTGGTGGTGCCTCTGTAACCTGTGAAAAACAAATGTGAAATTCTTAATGTAATATTCCGAAAGTTGTACATTCCTGAAATCTAACTATTTTTGTTATTAAATTAATATAACACTGAGGTAAGATAAATTATAATTAATTTCTTTCCGTTAAATTCAGTGCTTGTTTGATAAAGTTTAGGACAGTAAAGCACATTTTAAGGGATTTAAGGCATTATTAAACGATTAATCTGTCTTAATGAAATTTAAAAAAAAAAGAGGGGGGCATGAAAAACATGATCTAGAAAATGCGTTTAGAATAATATAAAGTGTTTAGTCTTTTGGCAGGAAACCCTGTTACAAGGACAACTCGGGAGAGAAGTAAACCAGGATATAATGACGGGAAAAGCTCCTAGAAAATGGATTATATTAAGTGTGAAATAAGAGTGATAAAACCTGTGTTCAGGGGCTTAAATCTATGTTAAGTAAGGCTCCACGTTATTACCAGTAGAAAGTAATATTTTATTTTGGACTGTAATCATCAAAATTGCATTCCTAAGTGTTAGGTTTTTTTATGTTTTAAAAACATTTGCTTAATATGCACCTTAGAATGGGTGATATCTGTATTTATTCATTAATTACTTAACCCTAAGTGTTGGAGAGTGATTTTCATATAATGTATTTAGGGATAATTTGTGAATTGTTTTGTTTCAGTTACTGTTCCACAATACTGCAAGTAAAATTTAGATCCGTGGAAGACCAAATGTTGGGCGATAATAAAATGGGAGCGAAGTCTACCAAGTTGTTTAGAAATACTATCCCCAATTTATTGCTGGCAATTAAGCTTTTGGTGCATCTGGGGAGTGCTGAAAGTAAAAAAATCAATTCTGCACTGATTGAAGGGTTGTGTTTTTTGTACTTTTATTATGCTGTGCTTCTTCGCACTCAAAATCTTTTCCTCATTAAATGCATGTACTGTGACATAAGTTATTTTAATATATTGTCCAATTGTTACGGGAATTTGCTTGCTTCTCTCTAAAAAAGTGATTTTGACATAATTTGTGGCATTGTTGATTGTTATTGATTTGAGTTTTGTTTCTTGACCTCCAAGAAATACTTTTTTAGGGTCTCCTCATGTAAAACACATTTTGCAAAGTAATTTTTAGGTTAATTTTATAGTAATATTATACAAAAAATGCTGATGTCTCTGATTTTTTAAAATTTAGTGGCTTTAGCTTTAAGTGAGTTAATTATGTAATGGTTGGTAAGAAGGCATGTTTTTTCTTAAACTCTGTGTATACCACTCCACCTTTGTTTTTAGGCATAGGTACTTTAAATTAACTATTCAAGGGTATATGAGTTTGTAATTGGTAAGTTTAGGGGGTGGAAAGGTGAAAGTGAGTAGGGTTGTATTTAGATGCGGTGCATTCATTATTTTGATCCCTGGGTTTTTAGAGTAATGGTGTAGGAGAAAGAGATATTGTTTAAGAGATGGCCCAGAAGAGGAAGCAGTGTGTGGGGGACACTTTTTATGTTACAAATGGCTAAAGACCACCTGTTTAGAGAGATACCCAAAGGAAAGGGAAGATATGTTTTTGTTTTAAAAAAAGAGCCGTTTATTAGTGCAGCAGGTAATGCTGTGAGATGTATAAGTGGCCATTGTTACTTAATTATGGTTGTCCTATTTTGCAATGAAGAGCGTGTCTATTTTTTTAGTTAGCATTAGAGCTTAGGTTATCTTTGTTGCTTTGTAACACAAAAGGGCAGAAAGAAACATTAGCACTGCAGGTACCGTGGCCCCAGGGCCCAGAGGTATGAGGAAGGAACTAAATGTTAAATTTGTATGCTTACTATTCTTTTTGCTTGTCTGCATTAGGTTTTATTGCATACTTGCTAGTGTATATTTGAGCCTTAAAGGAATGGCCTATGGGAGGGGAAAATTAAAGTAGTGGCAATAGTTTTGATTGGCCTTAGAGATATGTTAGAGAAGGGGGTGTCTATATGGGAGTTTATGTTTTTAAGAAATGGTTGTGCATATTGCCCTTTTAGCAAGGCAGCAATTAACATTTGTGAAGCAGGTTTAGTAGCACTGTGGTCTAGGGGCCAAAGGGGCCCACTGCATTAGAATTATGACTGCTATATTTTAAATAAATGGGCATGTTTTTTTTTTTTAATTAGAACTGAGCGTACCGTGTCAAAAAAGTTGTAGATAAAATGTGGGAGCTTTTGTTTTCTGAAAGGGACAAAGGGCCTGTTTTAAGTTTGTAGTGATGGGTATGGCGGAGAAGGGGTATAAAAGGCAGAGGAGATAGCCTGCTAGTTGATATTGCAGTTTTAATTAGTGCAACAAGTGTTGTTGCATTGGGTTCCAGGAGTGTGAGGGGCTTACAATACTTTAATTATTGTGAGCTGTTTCTTTGGGTTAATAAATGTTTTGTTTTATTTATTGGCTATTTTATCATTTTAATGTGTGTTTTGGTTTATGAGCTATAGAAAAAGTACTCCTAAAATGATGTAATAAGTCATGCCCCCTTTGCTCAGCCTTTTTCATCCCGCACACCCAATCCTTGTTATAAAGAATTCAGGAGTAGCCTAGCTTTAAAACATTTTGCTTAGGGGGGTTTAGATCAGAAAAGTTTATAGACCTATGGTTTAGAGAGTGGTATAGTGGAGTCAAGTTTGGTACTTGTCTTACCTCTGTTACTATTCCGCAAACTGTCGTTAGTGTTTTGATTTTAGCTTGGAGTCTGTGGTTGCAGTAAATATTCAGCCTCTTGCACAATGGTATCTCAAATTGTTATTGGAGGGGTTCTTGACACTTTCATTTCCTTTGTGATCAAAATTACATTGCTATCCACCATAAAGTTTCAAATTAGAATTCCATTCTTTTCTTTAGTTAGAATATGATAGTCTTCATTATTGATCCACTTGAGTCTGCCAATTCTAGAAGATAAAGCACTTTATTTTCTTGCTTAGCTATTTTGTAATATGTTTTGATAGTACACTTGATTATCATTGCTTTGAATGGTTTGATATATGGTTTGTTGTCATCATTTGCGTTTCCAAGAATTTCTTGAATGGAAAGCATCTGTAAAGAGAAAATAATTAAGAAGTAAATATTTATAATTTTAAAGTGCTAGCCATAAAGCATTGTGGTCACTATAATAGCTTCTTAAAGTCCTAAAATCTTTCATATGTTCATTAATGTATATGTGATCAAATAATGTTTGTGGTGAAACGTATTTATTAGTTGTTTGCATTTAAAGTATGTGTGCATAAAATCTTGTAGTAAGGAACTTTGTAGGGTTATATAGCAAGTGTTGCATATATAATCTGTTCCATTTGGTTTATGTTACATTGTATGAATTTATGAATTCGTAATAATGTTGGTGATGTTTCTTAAAGATTTCTTATGCCATAATTTATTACAAATAGTACAAACACATTTTGGGCTATAAAATATTTATTTATGGAAGTTGCTTATTATGCTATTTGTCAGTTGTGTGTTTGTTTCTATGGTTGAGTGATTATTTGGTGTGTTGTCTATGCTTTTTGTGTGCATATATACTTTTTGGGGGGAACTGAGTGTGCTTGATGGGGAAATATTTATTTTTCTTTTTGGTATTTGTGCCAATGTGGTCATTTCAGACTTAGTAAATTGTGTTGTTTGCAGAATTGTTTGTGATCTACAGATTGTTATTGTTTCTAAGTGTACTTTGTATTAATATTAGTGCTAATATGTGTATTTAAGGGATTATCTGTATGTGCTTTATAAAAGATTGTATTAGTTACCATATCTGTATATGTGTGTGTTTTACGTGTAAATATTTTTATCATACCAGTTTGTTCTGTTTTCTTTTGTAACTTAGGTGTGCAGCTTGAAGCATTTTTTTAAATTGGATTTATAAATATGGGAGTTGTGGAACAAGCTTGTTTGCAAGTTGATAAATGGATAACATATATATATATATATATCCTCCAAAGTTGCCCCAGAGCTCAAGGATGCCACTCCTACGGGAGAGAATTCAACAGAATTGTTATTCAAAAAACAGCGCACCCTTTCTCAATAAATTTGTCAGTCCCTGACGAGTTTCGGTGACACTTCACCTTAATCATAGGGCGGGGCAAAAACAAACCATGGAAAACACACTGCAAACGTATTGTTCCACTAGCATGCACTCTCCAGTGAATAGCATGCTGGGTGTTGCAGTGCCGCTATTTCCCTCAGTAGGGTCCATGTATTTGTCCAAAGTTACAACATCCCCACTGTTCTCACAATGTTTACATCCCTTCAGTGGGCCTCGGGAAAGGATTTGCAGTTTTAAATCAGTTTCTCCTCCGTGCTGCGATCGGGCTGCCATTCCATTACAGCCCCGCAGTCCTGAAATCATTGAGCCAGGTGGTGCAATCCTCCGCGGCCGAGGCCGCCGCGTATTAACATCCTCCAAAGTTACCCCAGAGCTCAAGGACACCACTCCTACGGGAGAGAATTCAACAGAATTTTTATTCAAAAAACAGCGCACCCTTTCTCAATAAATTTGTCAGTCCCCGACGCGTTTCGGTGACACTTCACCTTAATCATAGGGCGGGGCAAAAACAAACCATGGAAAACACACTGCAAACGTATTGTTCCACTAGCATGCACTCTCCAGTGAATAGCATGCTGGGTGTTGCAGTGCCGATATTTCCCTCAGTAGGGTGTCACCGAAACGCGTCAGGGACTGACAAATTTATTGAGAAAGGGTGCGCTGTTTTTTTAATAAAAATTCTGTTGAATTCTCTCCCTTAGGAGTGGCGTCCTTGAGCTCTGGGGCAACTTTGGAGGATATATATATATATATACATGTGAGCAAGGTCACAGGGTGACCGAAACGTTATGGCATTAAGGAAAGGGTAAATAAATTACTATTGCAAGACAAGAGGAGTTTGTGCTCTGTTTTCGGAATCGTCAAGTATAAAGACGGCGAGAGCGATTTGAAAATCAATATATATATATATATATATATATATATATATATATATATGATGACCACAGTCCTGTGGTAGGTTCTATCCTCCAGCAACCAAACAGGTACGGACCACAAAGTGGATATTCTAAATCTTCTTTATTTGCAGTTACATGTACAAGGAATAAATCAAGCAAGTGCCCAGCCTGACGCGTTTCGACCGCGTTTCCACGGTCTTGTTCACATGACGCACTGGACCCAATAGACCACATATATAGAGACACACCAAACCACGTGATAAAAAATGCAAATAAATTATGCAAATAAATTAATTAATTAATGCCAGTAATCGAGATAAAAAAGATCTTAAAGTTGCAAACGAGGTAACGGTCATAACGTCAGGCATTGGCACAATGTTATATTAAAAAACGCAACTATTTGTCTAAATACATTTGTTTTGTTTATAAAAGGGACCGCACCAACAATTTCCTTATTCATAGTTGCAACAGAGTATACAGATAACTCGAAATAAGATTGGTCATAAAAGCATAGTGCTCAAAAGACCTCGACCATGCAGTAAAAAACATCACCAATACTGAACATGTTGATGTCAATGATCTGGCATATAGATAAATTACATTTGCTATAATACATGTGCAAAAAGTGCAATAGAGAAAGTGCTAAGTGTCAAAAATAAATATCATAAATAATTAGCAGCAATACAGATACCCTCATTGAAATTTCGAAGTAAAGTGCAAGTGCATATAAAACATATAAGCTGAGCGCAGACGTTCGATCATTAATATATTAAATGTGTTTGAAAGTATTCAATTCATATAAACTTTTACACCAAGCTCAATAAAGTTCCAAAAAGTACAAAAATCAAAAAATTCAAAAAATTCAAAAATTGTATAGTAACTCATCACTATAAATAGAGGCAGTATAAAAAGTGAAATCACTGTCTATTGTAACTATCTAAACACATGAAACAAGGGGCTAAAAACCGGTAAAATACTCCATAAAACCAAGTAAAACCAGGTAAAACCAAGTAAAACGAAGAACAAATCCCGGTGAAAGCCACCACGATGCATGTGCATAGTGACCTCAATTACAAAAAAATCAGACAGGAAAAGCCTCTATAAAAAATGAATGAGGGATCATAGTACTATTAAGAAGGGAAACACATCATTAATGCCCAAACGGTATATATTGTATAAAATTGTAAACAAGGTTAGAAGAACCAAAGAAACCAGAAAAAATCACCGCCAAAACCCGGTAAAACCAGGCGAACCTAGATTAAAACCGAGCATCAGCAGAAATAAAAACTAGTTAAATTGTATCTAAAAACCCACAATATATTACATAGCACGAATAATAAGAATACAAAGTTTATAAAAAATTGTGTAAATCGTCGCTATTATTAAGACCATTTGGCATCTTGGTGTCAAGCAGCATGATAAATTCAGATTCCAGCTGTCTTAATTGTTTTTCTCTATTGCCACCTCTAATACTTTTAGGTACTGAACCTATTACAAAATAACTTAGGTCTTTGAGATTGTTATTGTGGACTAACTTCAAATGACGTGCCACTGGATAGTTAGGATCTGAATTCACAACCGCTCTTAAATGTTGAAGAATTCTATTAAACACTTGCAATTTGGTGCTTCCAACATAAAGTAAATTACAGGTGCATTCCAAAACGTACACCGCAAAATCAGTCCTACAAGTGAAATGACCTTGTATTTTAATTGGTTGAGGACTGAAAGCAGTGACATACTCAGAAACATTTTTACCAAATTTGCAAGCGCAACACGAACTACATTTGAAAAATCCTGATCTTGCTGATAGCCAAGTCCTAGATGTAATTACTTCAGGACTTGTTTTCACTAGTGCGTCTCTCATTGATGGAGCTCTTCTACACGTTAGTAATGGGAGCTCAGGTAGAATTTGTGATAATGTAATGTCAGACCGTATAATCGGCCAGTTTTTATACAAAATTTTGCGTACTTGTCTTTCCTGTTTACTATAGGTGGTTATCAGTCTAATATTGTTAACAGGTTCAACTTCCTTCAAGATGCGATCCCTGATGGTATTGATAGGCAGGGTACTAGAAATAGTTACTGCTGGACGACACTCGTCCCTAGTACTATTGTTGGCTTTATTAAGAGCTACCCTGAGATCCTTAGTCTTGTAGCCTCTAACTTTAAATCTATCAAAAGCTTCTGTCTGACGTTTTTAAGATCCTCTTCATGACTACAAATGCGTCTAATTCTTAAAAATTCACCATATGGAATGCTCCGAATAAGATGGTTAGGGTGGGAACTACTAGCATGAAGTACAGAGTTGCCTGCTGTTATCTTTCTATGTAGTTTAGTATGGATAGCATTATCCTTAATAAAAATTTCCACATCTAGAAATTGGACTTTTTCATTACTAATGTCAGCTGTAAATTTAAGATTAAGCAGATTGACATTGAGGCTGTCCACAAATTGTTCAGCTGATTTGGCAGATCCCTTCCAAATAAGACAGATATCATCAATAAATCTCCACCAATGGAGTATATGTTCATCAAAAACAGACTTATGTGTAGTATTGAGGACATGCTCCTCCCACCAGCCAACGTGTAAACACGCATAACTAGGGAGAAGCATGCACCCATAGCCACCCCACGTAGTTGTTGAAAAACTTCCTTATTAAACATAAAGAAATTGTGGGTTAAACAGATTTCGATCATTCTTAAAATCATTTTGTTGTGATCATACATATGAATACTCCGCTTATCTAAGAAATAGCGTACTGCATGTATATATATATATATATAGTTTGCAAGTTGATAAATGTATAACATATACACATATATATATATATATTTGAATAGTAATACATGTGCAATTTGGATGAGGCATGCCTCTATTATCTCGGCTATGTAAATAAAAAATTCAGTAAGTTTGTGCATTTGTGAAAACAGAAGTCGTATATGTATTCATGCAGAGTATTATGCCTGAATGAACATTTACTGTTAAATTTAAAGTACTTTGAAAGTTATGATATAATGTGTTGATACAATATAGCATGTCACTATAATAGAGTGTTCCTAGTTTAAGTGAATATATGGTGTTATTCTGTTGTATATAATTTAGTAAGTCATCTGGATGCATTTGCATTTCATTATCAATGGAATGCATTTCAGCATATAATTCATTACCTAGGTCCATAATATAGTTTAAATCTTTTTTATTCCAGATTTCTGCTGGTTTGTAGTAGTTATGTAATACTGCAAAAGTACTATTTGGTAGGCATTGTTTACCCCTTGAACTGATATTAAATTTGTCATGTCCCTGATGAGAACTAGCTTGTAGAATTTTATCCATTGTTATATATTGGTAAATATTTAACTTTATTGTTTTAATTCTTTATGCTATTTATGTATGTATGTGTTAATGTATTGTAGTTTTTTTACCCTACTGTTAACTTCTCTCAGTTTAATATGTAACAATCTTTCTACATACTTTTTGAAGGTTTTCTTTTTCTGTATAAAAAGGGAAACATTTTGAAAATTTGATTTTGTTTGTTGAATAAAATGTACTTTTTTTGCATAAGAAAATGGTTGTTTTTATTTACGTTCACCATTACACTTTTCTCCTTAGGAATTTTCATCTAAGCATACCTTAGACAGTATATAGCTGTAAATAGGCACTTGTCTTACTGCCTTGTGCCTGACCAAGGAATTACAGTTTTAACGCTATCAAAAAATGGTTGTCCTTTTGCCCAGTGGCTATGGTAATAATCCTTACTCAAAAAATATTATTACACAGCTTTGCAGAATTGTTGAAGAAGGCTGGCTTCCTAAAGCTGACTTTTGAAACACTTCCTCGACTATAATAAGCAACAGTGTTCTGTGAACACTGTGTACAGAGGTGCAATAAGTACAGTGGGTATTGGGAGTTGAGTGTAGTGCTTAAAGATATCCCAAGAAAATGTGCATAGTGTTTTTAGTGTGCACTGTATTTAAAGTGTGTAAGATGAGTTTAGAAGTATATTATGAACAGTGTGCAAAAGAGTGCAAGATGTTGACAGCTGTGACTGCGAACTGTTTTGAGTGTATGGATGTGTAGAGTGCCTGCTAATGATGTAAAAAGTACAGTATGTATAATGGATACAGCATGTGTAGTGGGTGAATTGTATATAGTGAGTAGCATGCTTGTGGTGTATAATTGAAGTGGGTGGATGTAATGTGTACTGTATTTACAGTATGTGTACTGGACATAGTGATTACCTTGTTGCATGTACTCGTCTATTCAAGAGCAACTGGCTTTGCTAATATGTTTTAGTTATGTTGTACACCAGTGTGGCTGCTGTTGAGGATTGTTAAAAGTTAATGCCGTAGAGGAGAGTGGCATGGAGTGTTAAAGAGTGGAATGGCAAAGAGTGGAGTATAGTGTTTTGGTGTATAGTGGTGCAGTGTATAGTGGTGTATAGTGCAGCTGGGTATAATGCAGTGTTGTAGATTAGTATTGTATAGTAGAATGCAGTTGCATAGAGTGGTGGTACAGTGGTGCAGAGTAGAATATAGTGCCATAGCGTACAGTGACAGAGTGGAGTGCTGCAGAGTATAATGCAGTGGTATAAAATGTTGTATTGCAGAGTAGAGTGCCATAGAGTACAGTGGTGTATGGTGCAGTGTTGCAGAGCATAGTGGAGTGGAGTGTCATAGGGTATATAGTGTAGTGGCGTTGAGTACAGTGGTGCATTGTAGAATGCATTGGCGTAGAGTTTTGTAAAGTATAGTGATGTATAGTGCAGCGCTATTGAATTGTGCAGAATTGTGCAGCGTAGAATGTAGCATTGTAGAATGCAGTGGTGTATATTAGAGTGGTGTATAGTAGTGTGCAGTGGTGTAGAGTGTAGCTGAGTAGAGCAGTATAGAGTGCAGTTGTGTAGAGTATAGTAGGGTGGCGTAGAGTGGCAGAGTGCAGTGGCGCAGAGTAGTGTTGAGTGCAGTTGCGTAGAGTGGAGTGATGTAGAGTAGACTGGTAAAGAGTGCATTGGCAGAGAGTGCAGCATTGCAGAGTATAGTAGCACAGATTATAGTGGTTTATAGTGCAGTGGTATGAGTGCAGTTGTTTAGAGTAGATAGGCGTGGAGTGCAGTGGCATAGAGTGGAGTGGCATAGAGTATATTATTTTAGAGTACAGTTAAGTGGCATAGAGTGAAGTGGTGCAGGGCAGAGTAGAGTAAAGTGGTGTAGGCTGCCACAGAAAGGCTGGTGCTATCAGGTACGATTACATTAGTGCCCACCCTAAGCAAGGTTAGCACAAAGTGATCACTTTAGTCGATGCAGCTGGAATTGTCTGTTTGTAATGCATTTTCATGGGTAATACCTAACAGAAGATGGAATACCTTTGTCACTATTGCAATATTTGTAGTAATACGGCTCCCCAACACCTATATGCATATTTTCATCTGAAATACACACATTTTATTTTTGATATAAATATATTAATTCAGAGAAGCAAAGGCTTGTAATTTAGTTGAGAGGGGTTCACACTGAAGAGCTACTCACTAGTAACTGAAGAGCTACCAGTAGTTGACCAACTACTAAATAGAGAAGCCTGATCTATATGGTGTATAATAATTAGGGCCACTGGAATTATGCAATAGTGCAGCCGCTGCCTGTTTTGTATAATTATGGATTTGCAGAACTTGCCACAATCCAACAACTGCTGCATAATGTGCGATTTTAACAAAAAAATTGTTTCTAGTTTAAAATCGATTAACAGTTATTAAAAAGGTTGCAACATGTTCGCTGATAGTGAATGGCCCTTCGCAATAACACTTGTTATCTTTCTGTTTTTTTTTATTTGGTTGTTAAACTAGCACTAATGAGGTGAAATGTTTGCTTTGACAATATTACTATGTGTTAAAATGATTAAGTAATACTACACAAAAATGCACTGCATTTGAGGTTTTTTTGCCGCATAATTTAGTCAATATTGCTGCATAAAGTGGTGCTTCCTTTCTGACTAATTCCAGTGGCTATGGCAATAATCCTTACTCAACAATGATATTTTACACAGCTTTGCAGAACTATTGAGGAAGGCTCACTTTCTAAAGATGACTTTTGAAACACTTCCTCGACTTTAATAAGCAGCAGTGTTTTGTGAATAGTGTGTACAGAGGTTCAATGATTACAGTGAGCATAGGGTGTTGAATGTAGTATTTAAAGTCGTCCTAACAAAGTGTGCATAGTGTTTGCAGAGTGCACTGCATTTAAAGTACATAAGATGAGTGTACAAGTATATTGTGAACAGCGTGCAAAAGAGTGCAAGATGTCGACAGCTTCCGTGACTGTGAACTGTTTTGAGTGCATGGATGTGTAGAGTATCTGCTAATAATGTAAAAAAGTACAGTATGTATAATGGATACAGCATGTGTAGTGCACGCACTGTATATAGTGCTTAGCATGCTTGCGGTGCGGTGTACATTCCAGTGGGTGGCTGGAGTGTATACTATATTTACAGTGTGCGTACTGGACAGAGTGATCACCTTGTACAGTGGGTAGTTATACAGTATATAGTGGTTGCATGTACTTGTGTATGCAAGAGCTATTGGCTTTGGTAATATGTTTTAGTTCTGTTGTACACCAGCGTGGCTGCTGTTGAGGATGGTTAAAAGTTAATGACGTAGAGGAGAGTGGCGTGGAGTGTCATAGAAGAAGGGCAAAGAGTGAAGTATAGTGTTGTGAAGTAGCATACTCTGGAGTTGTGCAGAGTGCATTGGTGTACAGTGTCGCAGAGTATAGTGGTGTATAGTGCAGCGGCGTATAATGCAGTATTGTAGATTATATACATTTTATAGTAGAATGTAGTGTTGTAGATTATATATGTTGTATAGTAGAAAGTAGTGGCATAGAGTGGTGCACAGTAGAGTGGCGCAGAGTAGAATATAGTGGTGCAGAGTAGAATATAGTGCCATAGAGTAGTGATATAGAGTGGAGTGCTGCAGAATATAGTGCAGTGGCATAGAATGCAGTAGTGCAGAGTAAAGTGCCATAGAGTACAGTGGCGTATAGTGCAGTGTTGCAGAGTAGAGTGGAGTGAGGTGGCATAGGGTATAGTAGCCTATTGTGCAGTGGCACTGAGTATAGTGGTGCACTGTAGAGTGCATTGGCGTAGAGTGTTGTAAAGTATAGTGACAGAGTGCAGCGCTATAGAATTGTGCGGTGTAGAATGTATCATAGAATGCAGTGGTAAAGATTAGAGTGGTGTATAGCAGCGTGCAGTGGTGTAGAGTACAGAAGTATAGAGTGCAGTGATATAGACTAGAGGAGGGTGGAATAGAGTGGCAGAGTGCAGTAACGTAGAGTGGTGCAGAGTGCAGTGCCATAGAGTGGAGTGATGTAAAGTGTAGTGATGCAGAGTAGAGTGGTAAAAAGTGCATTGGGATAGAGTGCAGTATTGTAGTGTATAGTCACATAGAGTATAGTGCAGTGGTATGGAGTGCAATTGTTTAAAGTAGAATGGCGTAGAATGCAGTGGCATAGAGCGGAGTGGCGTAGAGTATATTGTTTTAGAGTAGAGTTAAGTGGCAGAGTGAAGTGGTGCTGGGTAGAGTAGAGTGGCGTAGAGTAAAGTGGTATAGAGTGCAGTGGTGCAGAGTAGATTAGAGTGTCGTATAGTGAATTGGTGTAAAGTTTAGTGTGCAATAAAGTGCATTGGCATTGGGGGTATTGGAATAAAGTGTAGCACATATAGTGCAGTGTTCTAGAGTGGCATTGAGTGGAGCTGTGCAGCGTAGATTAGAGTAGCATAAAGTGGACTTGTGTAGAGTATAGTGGGGAAGAGTGTAGTAGTGTATAGTGGAGTGGTGTAGAGTATAGTGGTGAAGAGTGTAGTGGTGTAAAGCATAGAGCAGTGGCGTGGAGTGGTGTATAGTGGAATATGTATTGTGTGATAGCACACTGCTATTATAGACAACAGATTTTATATTTCAGTGGTACAACTTATTAGGACAAAAAAATAGAATATAGGATCCAGAGGCCTATGGATACAATGTGAACTACTGTAGTTGTTGTTGTATAGTAGTCGAACTGCTGGGCAGAATATACAAGTGGTTTGATGATGTAGAGTGCAGTTTGTAGTGTTGTACAGATAGGTTTGCATTAAAAACAACATATATATTAGTTTTTAACTGATAATTTCTGAAAACAGCTAATAATTACTATGGCAAGCGGACTTGGTGTAAAGCATAAAAATGTTAATTTTGTGGTTAAAGTCCTGAGTTATTCCTGTACATTTGTATTTTGCACAGTTTGGCTTTTGCAGGTACGATTAATATTGGCACAATTAGTCAGCTCTTGGTAAGGTCTTTAGTGGTAGTTGACGGGAATGGAAATTTATTAAGTATAGGCTATGGAGTAGTGGGAAAATTTGCAGCCTTGATATTGTATGCACACTGGCACTGTGGTTACATTATTATTAGCTAAGGCCACAGAATCTTTTTTTATTATTATCCGGCAAATCCATAATTGTGCAGCTTTTTTAATAGCAAAGGCAATCAATGTGAAAGTGCCAATTAAAGTACCTAAAAATTAAGTGTTTAAATATGAAAACTTGTAGAAGCTTCCTGTGTAGAATTGCATGAAGGGTTAAATGGCAATAACTTCCTTTCACCTGTTTCGGTTTGTATAATTATGGAAAGAATCTGTAACACCACTGGGCAACTCCAAATAAATTATTCAATGTGATTATTAGAGTAATAGTCTATAATAACTGCACTTTAGTACACTGACGTGGATGTGGTTTGATACATTCCAACGAATTAAACTAAGTAAGGAAAAAGAGTTGCGGGTAACAAACAGGTGAGGTACAGCTAATGAGATGAAGTGGACGAAAACAGACTGCTTTACTCTTACCTCCAGAAAAATTCCCTGCCCCTAGGTGTATAACGGAATTGAACTTGCGTTTAACCTGACCTTTTACACACTGCTTTTTGGCAGACCTCAAATATAGCTTTTAGAATGAATAATAAACCCTCCTTCATTTACCCATAATCACCAAATGTTGAGCAAATGCTGAGATTTGAACCTGGTTTCTATATTCCTTAAGTTGGCAGATGTATCCGTTATGCCACATCCTGTTAATATTGCTTAGCTCCGACCTATTTAAATAAGTGCTTGCTATGATTTAAGAAACGAAAAGCCATGTTCTTTCCCAAATTCATAAATATTCGCATTTTTACGTGTAAATGTTTATGCCTTACCTTTGTTTAGAAGTTGTAATAAATGCGGCACTGTGGAAATTCCAAAGTTGAGAGGATTTGAGCAACTGTGTGGTAAATATCTAAAGTATAAACGGAAAAAAAAAATGTAATTAAAGTTTTAAAGGTGTGTTAAAACACAATGAATGATGCAAAATATTGGTCCAATTCTTAATTTATCAATTATATTTTAACATTCTTCTAAGCGGATCTATATAACCGCCAAAAAGCAGAAGTAATATTTAATATGTTTAATGCTATAAACCATGACGTTTAAGTTAATGCGACAGACAGTTCCGTTCATGTGTCTTATGATGAGAAGATGTTGCCAGACTGCTTTACGTTGAAAAAGCAATGAGGATGCCTTTCCCGCTACTCCCTCGACGCCACCAACCACAGATGGCATTCATGTCAGCATTCATATTTTGTTTAATAAAACACATGGAGACAACATTAAATGTAAAGAACTCTTGTAATGCTTTTAAAAAACTTGTATCAGGGGAATTAAGGATCAAAAATCTGTTTGTAAGGGCACACCCTGTGTTGAAATAGTAAAATAAAGTTTATAAAACGCGGGTAGGGAGAACGCATTTCCTTAATGAAAGCACTAATACAAAAAAAACAAGAAATGCGTGTTTTATTCCACTGTGCTTTTCAACATCATGTGGAGGGACACTGAGATCACAAAAGGTAACATATTTGTGATGGCATACACGATAGATAGTTTTTGATAGCAAATGGTGTTAGACAAGATGTAACAGAGATCGATCTAGTCAGACTGAGCCAGCGTTATCCTCTTACATGTCTAATCCTAATCATAGGGGACACCATGGCCTCCAAGCCACTTCAAACCTGGGAGGCTCATTACGATGGCGGACGGACTTAAATCCGTCCGCCATCGTCACGGGAATTGGGACCGGCAGCCTATATGGCGGCGGTCCCGCCCATGGAATTACAATGCGACCGCCACGGTGGCGGTCACATTGGGCATGTTTACCATTGCGGCGGATGCTGCAGGTTACAGCACCCGCCGCAATGGTAAAAATGCAGGTTTTGCATTTCCCTGCACTACGTGGCAGGCACCATGCGGTGCCTGCCACTTGGTGCAGGGATGGTGCCCCCCTAGTGCAGAAGAAATGTGCCCCTGTTGAAGGGGGGCCTACAACGGACCCCCGAAGTCAATCTCCACCAGCCTTTGAATGGCGGGTGAACCGCCACTCAAGGCTGGCGGAGATGAAGCATCCTAATATGGCAGATGGGGCCTGCTAGGCACCACCACCATTGTAGGTATGCTTTCCGGGTCCGACAGGCAATCGTAACGATTGCTTGTGTCGGACCCGTGGCGGACGGACTTCCCGTCTGCCAGCAAACCGCCCACCATCCTAATTTGGCGGGCGGAGAATGGCAGCACGTTGGCGGTGAATCCGCCACTGGCAGGCTGCCGGTGGTGGATTTACCGCTATCGTAATGAGCCCCAGGGTGTCGACTCACAGAGGGACAAAGTCACATTCCCAGGTCGGGGATGCCCATCTCAGGCCTCACAACCAATCCAATGGGAAAATATCCTCAACCAATAAACTGTCACTAAACATTTATCCACCAAGAGACAATGTTTTCACGTTTCTGATTGTGAGAAAACCTAGATATACCTGCCACAAGCTGTGGTACTTCTCGCTGTAAATTTGACAGCGGACGTAGTCAGACCACTGGACAATGAGTCAAATTTGGGCAGTACTGTAAAAACTCTGGACCAAGGGTCGAATTAACAAACAAAAATCTGGAGAAAAGGTCTAGCAAACATGCACGCAAAGATGACATTGAATGTTACTCGTAAATAAGAGAGAGTGATTATATCTTTTTAGATTTTGATTACAAATGCTGCTGTAATTAACAACCACTGTACAAACACCTATTTGCATAGGGGTCTCACAAACAAGTTGGTTTAAGTTTACCACACACAGTAAATACAGGGTGTCATAAAGGCTGTATTCCACAATAAAGCTCAGCAGGTCAGACCTTCTGAAATTTACAGTGGGAAAAGGCCCAGTAAGTTTCAGGCTAAGTGGATTTTGAACCACTTTTGGCCTCTTTTTTAATGCTAAACTCCTATTAGGTACTATTTCCGATTGAATTCTAAAATCCGGGGTATTGGTTTTTAACAAGTGCAATAAATATCACCTCCCCCTCTGGACCACTTATAATCAAGCACTTCGTATCAATAACACCATAAGCAGTTTTCATTTTTTTAAATGCACTTTGAGCTGGTAGTTCCGGAGTAATTTGTCAGCGAAGTTCAGATATTAACATTCAGGTTCTAAAGGCTGACCTAAAGTGTATAGTTAATAAGGGATATTGGAATGTGTCTTAAACTTCAGTTATAGTCTTCACCCAGTGGGTCTGAAGAGAGTGACATCAACTGTTATTGTTGGCCCAGATTACTCAATTTTAGCATACTTCTCATAGACCCAAGGAGTATAAAGTCAGACACTAGTGGTGAGTGACCTCTTTAAAGCAAACCTGTCAATCTGTGGGTATGCACGGAGAGTGGAGGCATGTGTTTGTGGAAGGTGATGCCACTGAAATCGGTGAGTGGAGATTCACAGTATTTTGGAGGATGATGGAAGTTTCCTGTTTGTGATCGACTCCTCCTCCAACTAAAGGCCACAGGAAGCAGGTGGTTTGCTAGGAGGGTGAAAAGAAGTTCAAGGCAGGACACACTCCTGAAAAGAAGGTAACTTGTGAGGGTGTACGCTATTGACTTAATTTGTTATGGAGGAAATTCATTCAAGGGTACTCTAGTGAGCGTGTGCTTTCCATTTCCTTCTCTGCATATAACATTTTAAATCCTTTTGCCAGAGCTGGCAGACTTCAGAAGTTTTGTTTTCAAGTGTAAAGGAATACAATTTGGCTCATTACTTTCATATTACTTTGGATATGAAGCTCAGCCTTTATTAGGTAAAAATCACATCTATTTCTTGCTTCATTTGAAAAAATATTTACTCAGTTGCTACATTACTTTCTGGCAAGGAGACTGTAATTGACATTTTTTAAACGGGGACTTCAGGAGGAACTCTGAAAAAGCAAGTAGTCATTTTTATGTACATGGCAAATCAGTGCAAGCAATTTCTTGCAAAACAAGTGACTAAGCTGTAGTCATTAAAGAGATATTTGACTTACATAAGTCAAGAAACATTTTCAGCATTTGCAACTTTGCAAAACAGCAAGGCACTATCACTGTTAAGTAAGAGATCTCAGACAAATCAGGCCACTTTTCAAGTAGGCTCTTGAATGTTCAAAATAAAATTACAGATTGACTGTGCATTCATGTCTACAGCTGACTCAGAGGAATTAGTAGAATTTTGTACTAGAAAACCAAAACAATGACTTTCCTACTAGTGTTTCAGATTGCTCCACAGTACTCAGCGGATGGCTCAAACCTCAGAGGCACTCAACTCCCACTCATGCTGGGGGAACGCATCACTGAACATGATATTAAAGATTGTGAACAAAGAAAAGGAACATGTCCCTGGTCCCATAGTGTCTGACCCATGTTCAAGTCCTACACAATCTGATGTAAATGCTGGTTTTGAGTATTAGGTTCAAAAAATTTGTTTCAGAGCTGCCCTACACTGCAATATTGCATCAATGGCTCTAAATAAAATGAGTCGATGGAACATGCTGGAACAAAGGCAACTCCAAGACTGAAAATATAAGGAAAAATTGTAGACTTATACAATAAAATGCTTTGACATCAATACAAAGGTCATCAATGAATCGCTTACCACAATTATGCAGGATATGGTCAGATAGCTTCCTTGGAAGAATATCTTCATTGACTTCTATCAGTGGCTGAAAAATAGAAGGGGATTGTCCCTAATACACATTTGCATTGTTGCCACAGTAGGGAGATTTAGTCTTGAATTTCAAGTCACATTCTATTCATTTTGTAGTGATCTAATCTTCAAATGCAGAAGTGGGCGTTGCAGCATCCTACAAGTTCATAGAAGTGAAGGTCACACCAGAAGTAAACTTGAAGTAGTGCAACACTTGCTGTTATAATGTTTCCCTTGCTGGATGCTTCACTAACAAGAAATATCCATGTTATATATCTTCATTTGCTTGATACGAGGATAGAAGCGCAAGCACATTTTTGTCACTACACAATGCCGTCATACTGCCACAGCACAACTTATTGTGTTTAATGAGTCAAAGTAAATGACGATGGACTGCTTGAACCCACAATTCAGACCACAGTACGAGATGTGAGGTTCTACATCATCTCACCTCTGATGCTGGGCCCAAGTTTATAAGAAAACATACAAGTTAAATTATTAGGAATTAGGAAATTAAAGCCTCCAGGTATCAAGAAAATAATTAAGCTGATGCAATTGCAAAATCAAATGCAGATGGGTGATTTCTTGCCAGTGTCCAGCAATCCAGACCAAAATTAGTATCACAGGCTGGAAACCCAATACAATGTTAAAACTGGGGCACTTGTATTTTAAGAGCATTCTGCCTTGGTAGAACATGAGTACACTTTTAATAGAGTAATTTACATTTAGCACATAAGAACAGTAAAGAGGTCATATAGCTACACTGGCGTACAGGTACATGGCGATAGATGGGGAAGGAAACAAAGTTTCAAACCACATCATACCTGACTAGTTATTTGGTTAACGAGATCCTGATAGCTAGGTACTCTGAATTCACTTATGTAACTCTCTTGGGAAGCATGTAGAAACAGAGTTCTAATGCAGTCAACATTCCTGGACTGAAGAAAACTCCTCAAGCAAACAGTAACCAATAACTGACTTTTATAGGAAGAGGAAAACCAGAAGAGAGTTTGTCAAAGTAAGTACTAGCAGAATACTGTATGAGGACTGGTGTAGCTGTCAGCATGCTGTCAGTAAGAAAGCACCTCTTGCCTCCTTGTACTTCTGGACTTACTCACTCTCTACACACATTAAGTAACCACACCTCGTGTGTATAGCCATCCATAACATATGGAGATTATAAGTTTGTCACTCTCTCCATACACCAATAATGGCCTTTGGCTCAGGGCAGTTTAATCAGGATGTATGTCAGTTGCACATACCAATAGCACTCCTGACTAATGCACTCACTCCACATATATATGTTGTCTCCAATTCAAATTCATTTGCAAATCTTTAAACTTGCTCCAAGTGGATTTAAACATTAATTAAATTCCATACGGGAACTTGTAATAAGTGCAAAATTTCGTTTTTATAATTTTTCTCGAAATAGTCTTAAACATTAATTAAATTCCACTCGGGGTATTGTAATAAGTGCAAATACGGGAGGTCTTGCCCCGATAGAGTCTCTCTTTAATGTCTACACGCAAGCCCGAGGTCAACCACGCCCCCGCGTGACGTCATGAAGACGCGGACCGCGAGAACGCGTCTCAGAAACTCAGCAATAAATGCCGAAAATCCAGGCAGCCACACATCCTCGGGATCCCTCATAAAGGCCGCAACAGGTATAGACGGTGGGCAGACGACCTTGAAGACCGTGTGACTATAGGCACTGCCCCCCTTTTGGGATCCCTGTCGCTCAATTGAAAAGCGACTCAAGTAAGAATTACTACCTTCTTATTTTTCTTCTGAATCGCTACCAACTTCACTCCGTTTTAGGCACGGGGTCGAGTTCACCGAGTATTGCGGCCCATCAGTCATTGTGCATTACCCACCCTAATGAAAACGCGATGCACGCATGGGTGTACAATTATGTCACCACCTCAGCGATCTAGTTAGATCAAGCCTGACACCACGTGATGCACACATGAGTGCATGCCTGTCTCATTTACATGTACTGTGTGTTCCATGTGTGTCTTTTGATTACTGTTTGTGTTTTGTACTTTTTTCTTTGCAGATTTTACCAACACGACTGCAAGAAACTTTTGTTGGAGAAAACAAATAGGTTTTCTCTTGTTCTACGCACCTTAGCATGTGCGCACTTTATACACTCCAGTCTGTGAGAACTTCCACGGTCTGGCTTCACTTTTCCTGGTCCTGACGAAAGCCAGCATATGGTATTGTCTGGCTGAAACATGTAGACCTGCATACATGAGTGAAAACGTAAAACGTATCCGCCTTAGCTATTTTTAACCCTGTCATAGGGCTCCATTAATAAACTAATTCTCTTAACTGAGGGGGACCCTATAAGCAGTTTTTTAAACTCACAACTCACTGCACCACACAAAACACCAAAAAACCAGCTCCGCTGTAGGGCGTCGCAGCACACCCAGGGTGCACTCGGCGCCTTGTGTGGGACCCGATGATGAAGCATGCCACCAACTAGGTTGGTGGGTGAGGATTTTTTTAAGAAACCAATCGGTTTCCCAAACACAAACTAACCAAAGGCTCTTCTTCTTGATTATACTTGATTTACACTGGGGAAATGAACAAGCCCTTGCTGATTTTCCTCGCTCTCTTGGTGATATTTAAATAAATAAATTGATTACATGTAGGCCTGGGCAAAGTTTCTATTATGCCAGTGTGATTTCGGGAATTTTGCAGGTACACAAAATTCCCAAAATTATGCCACCTCACGTAATTACATTTTGTGCTCAAATATAGTACTAAATGCCGGATTTGTTTCACATAATTTCCCTGAAATTCCACATAGTTCCACAAAAGCAAACTATGAGAATTTCACACTCTCCTAGTTACATGTAGATGTTTACAGCAGGCACAGAATGACCAAATTAATGGTGTACTGTGATCGGAATTTGTCACTTGCAAATTACAAAATAGTCTTTGCAAAAGTTCTTTAAAAAAAAAAAGAAAAGAAAAAAAAAGAAACGTGCTAGTTTTTAGCATTTAGCCATGTGCCTGCATGCTCCATGCTGTAATCTGCAGCAGGAACATTAACCGTCTAAAATATATTTTCAGGATTCAAACTTATGACCAGCTGTTTACATGCAGATCTCTGCACCAATTGCATTTGCCCGAATTATATCCTAAGACAGCACACATGCAGGTCACAGTTTCAAATCTTGTAGCGGTCTAGTCAGTCTTTCATTTTGCTAAAGGTAAATAAAGGACCATTCAGAAATGTAAAGAAAAATGACAAAGGTCTGTAAAAGGGCATGCTTCTCCATGTGAGCTTATGAAGTGGATATTCCTTTAAGCAAAAGTGGCAAACAGTGTTTAACGTAAACTTTACCCAGTGTACAGGAATGGCAGTATCTAAAGGAAGCAACCATGTGACTGTGACAATAGAAGGAAGGCACAGCTTCCTGGGTGGGCAGGTAGGGCTTTGGTGGTAATACAGCCTTTGACATTCCATGAAAACTCTTCTAGAGCACACTAAATGGAGCCCATCTCTACACACTTCCCCGCACTCCACAGAGACACCTTAAATTTAGGAAAGATGGAAAATATTAGCTTCATCCTCATCTTCTTTTTGACTGTGTTTGGATTGGTTAGTGCCAAGCAGCCCTCTAGCATACATTCTACTTTACAACTCTGACATAAATGTAAATGCACGGCTGAAAGTAGTGGGTATGCACAGACCACCCACTGATTGCAGCCAAGATTGAAATTAATCAAATGCCATTTATGGGCATTACATGGCATGGGTAGTTATTTAAGAGGTCAGCAGACTGCAGGCCACACAATCTATTTTCCACCAGCACTGTGAGTTTCTCCAGAAAAATGGACACTCCACCACACTCCAAGAGAGACTTTGCTAGTCGCCAAGTTAAAAAAATTGGGCAGCATGAATACCAGTCTGGTTAACTGCCTGCTCCATGCTTTGTATTTGTGCTTTTTCTTGTTCTTGGGGATGAACATGCTCTTGTGGATGTAATGATAGGATCAGGCAGCACTAACCTGCACCACCTGTTACATTACTGTATGTGTTCTCCAGTACACTTTTATGTGGGGGCTCGGACATGGCTCAGCGATGCACTAATGCACATGTTCCAAAATTAGTTTCTTAAAAGATGATGTTTTTAAGATGCAAGGTGTGGGCAGACCATTAAACAGTTCCACCTTTGGAGGATGTTGCTCCTTGTTCGTGGTGTATTGCCTACTGTTGGTGCACTATGACTATGAGGTGCAGGAATTGAAGTTTTCATCTTCCTTGTGCCTTGTGCCATGACCTTGGCTGTCTAATACATTGGATGAATTGCGTTTTGCCTGTGCAAATGAACTGATAGAATACTCAGGTAACTTGCTCTTCTCTCTATCTTTCCAAGGAGGCTCTGGATTCTGACATGACATCTTCTCACTGGGCTTCTTTCACAACCTGCCTGTAGGACTCCTGCGGCAGCACAATACTTAACACCTTCCTGGTACCTCCCCTCCACTCCGAATAATATATGTAACAGATGCACAGTATTTTTGTGCAGTGCCAGGGAACCCTATGTCCCAATATACCAATTTGGGCCAGTCCTCATTTCAGCACCACTTGTTCAAGCACTGGGACCTCTCATAACAGCACTCTGTTGATGCACCCAAGTGTTGGTTGGAAAGCCCGAGGCTAATAGGGTTTAGTTAGACTTTGACATTGATCACTCTTGCTGTTCCAACACTGAGCCTCTAAAATTAACTTAAAACCATTTGGGTGTTTGCTTTGACCCAGTGTACCCATGAAAAAAGGAAATACCTTTCTCTATCATGCGTTACAGAAGGGAGCAGAGCAAATTGGTTGTGCATAAAACTAAATGGTAAATGATGCCTTCCTGGGATATGAGATTCATAATCCCAGTAGATGAGATAGAAAGGCTTGCTTAAAAATGGCCAAAACAGTTTAGGAAACATTGTTTTCACCGGGAAGCAAATGACCTTTTACCTAGTTAAGCGCTCCATAACATCGCATGTGGATTTCCCTGAAAACTAGCCTCATTAATTATGCAAGGTAGAATCCCCTGAGGGTACCTTTTGGGTATATATACACCATATCTCTGTCAGGGCAGGCAGAGGAGAAAGACTTCCATGCTGACACACTGACACGAGACGCTGAGGTTCCTGCATGCAGACACTCCAGCTCGCCGTGGTCTGACATCCCTCGTGGGGTGTCCATCTCAAGACCAAGACGGGGTCCCACAGTCTCTCACTTCAGGTAATGGGGTTGGCTTGAACCTAGCGGGATTCTTGGCTCTACACCTACATACATGCTGGGTACACTTAGGTACATCTAGTTAGGGTTGCATCGTAGGAGTACGCATTATTACTGTCATGTAGTTATATACCTGCCTGTATTCATTGTTTTAGCACTATGGTAGGAATCTACCGTCCACTTACTCTGTTGGTGCTTATAATTATTTATATCTGTTTCTGTCTTATGGTTGTTTCAGCACACCTATTTTATACTAGAATGACGCTGGTTCAATAAATGCTTATTGAAAAACGTCCCCACCGTTTATTCTGTGTATCTCTCTGAGACAAGTGAGCATGAGTGACTGAGCGAAAAGTACTGTACTGTTTTCACGATCCCTGATGGGACAGAGTTGTCATTTTCGATAGTTGCCAAGAACTATTCTCTCCTTGGTAAGAGGAGTTTACAGTGGCACTGTGAGCTAGATGGTATACAGGCGAATATACCCGGTGGGGTGTCTGGAATCAGTTTGGACACCAATTCCACAGTCTATGTTGTCTAAACGTGCATATACTATATAGGTTTATAGGAACTACACGACAAAAGGGTTTCACCCATTCTCTGTGGGTAAATGTGATGGTACATATTGGGAAAGATTCTTATGAAACCAGCCATTTTAACTATCGGTGAAAGAATCAAACGTAGCCAAAATATCAAATGTGATTTTGATATTTCCTGATCACTACAGTTTATAAAATAATTAAATAAGACCTAAAACTTGCTTCTAACCCCTGCATCTTTAGACCAAAGACCACAAAACTGAAAAAAGCAAAAGGAAGAAGAAAAATATTTTAGTGACATCCCTAAACAACAAAACTCAAGCAGAATTATGTTAGCCTAGTCTTTCTTGCTGCTACCTTGTAAAGCAAAGTTACATTGTATTGGCCCCTTCAGGAAGAAAAAAAAATTATTTTCACTCTCCTTTTCCTTTCTTTGAATGGCATTTAGTTTGTGGTTGTGCATGTGTTTTTTCAGTGTTTATATGTTTACACTGGTGAGGGCTATTTCCTTTTCGGTGGGTTTTATCACTTATTATAGGTTTAAACCTAAAACAGGATAGCCTAAGAATGAACTAAATTGGACCATTTTGGAGAAGATTGACAAAAAAAGACATAGATAGTACCCCTTTTCGGAAGAAAAGAGACCTTTATTGGATCTAAACACAGAGAGGAAAGGACAGAACGGCAGAACACCCTGGGAGAATGTTATGAGGTAGGTTACATTCGGGGCTACTTGAGGTTTGAACATAGTTTTCTATAGTATCGTTTATATCTACCACCTGTCTTTATCAGTGGGCTTGCAAAACAGCCCTGTATTTAGCATTCTCTTCTGGTAGTGTTTATGTATCTTTTAGTTTTACCTGACAATTTGGGTCATGAGGACACTAAAATTTGGTGTACTTTTTGTTAGTTCCCCTATTTGTTTTATTTATGTGACAAAAGATCCCCTTAAGATCTAGTAGACCTCCTTGATAAAAAAGTTTTTATTACTGAGTGATAGAGGTGTTAATAGGACTGCTCTCCTTAGTAACATCCTTATTAAAACACCAAATATGTGCGGTTATATACATTCTAAGATGGCCAACTCGCAGTATCTTCTCTTTGGAAGTGTTCCATTGAATACAAGCGGCTTATGTTACATGATGACTAGGGGGGAAGACGTTCTACTTGCTCACGTGACAGCCTTAGAAAGTCTGTGCTCATGTGACAGCAATGGCAAGCACTTTGTTGAACAGACTGCACCGGTGTGTTTGTAGCTATCTTCACCAGTTGTGTGGCGAGTGAAGGTACTTCATAGAATTGATGAGTACTGAGAAAAATAATAATATGTCAGGGCCTGCATTTGCTGGTGGCACAATAGCGTAACCATCAGGTGGACCTCGGGAATGAGTAATTAGCCACCCTTAACGAACCGCTATGGACCGCTGTTTGTTCAGCCATAAAATTACACAACTGTGGCTAAATGGATACAGAACACGGAGTAGCATTTCGGGGTCAGCCAGTGAATCTTCCTTGGCCTATATAAAGAGGAACGCTCTCAACTTTTGCTTTCTTGCCCACAGAAATAATACATTGCTAATACGTGGATACAAAGGGGGTATTTTTTGCTGATTCAAGTGGATATTTGCATCACTCATAGTATATCTATCAAACCCCCAGGTAGGTAGTTTATAGGAAGACAAAGTATGTGATAGTAGCCCATATCAAGTGATCTTTTATGTACTTATGGTTTTCATTCCTTGTATTTCAATGAAGTAAAAACCCGAGGCGAAATGATAGTGAGATTTTTCTTTGAGCCCTATTTATGAGGATGTATTTAGAGACTATGACACCTGACGGTTGCTTATAGGTTTATATTTACCATGTATTGAGTTGGTGGCATGAAACTGTTTTGCACTAGACATCCTTGTAGAAATAAGGACCATCCAAGGAATAATCTATGGGAAGGCCCTTCTATACTTCCTTAAGAAAATATGCAAGAATTTAGTTTGATCACTAGGTGGTGGTTTTTTCAAATTATTTTAGTTTGTATAACACATTGGTTATGGTGACACTACTATATAGCTATACTTTCTTGAGAACATATGAAAGAAGTTAAGTTGATCACTAGGTGGTGGTTTTTTTAATGTATTTTAGTTTGTATAACACATTGGTTATGGTGACACTACCTGGGTGTTGTGGTGAAGGTGCTCCTTGTTTTTGAGTTGTTGGTTGGAATCACAGTGGTATTCTTGGTTTGAGATGGATACACAAAGTGAAGAGCCATATTGTGCCTTGCAATTATGTATATATTTCCATTTGCGCTTATGGGGATTTCTCATTATCATATTACAGATAATCTAATGTTACCCTGCCACCTATTTGATTTTATTAGTCCTTCTTTGCCCTGAGAACGTTGAGGTAAACATAAATATTGTACATTGTGGGAAAAGATGAGACATAGGTTAGTACCTCAATGAAGACTTGAATTAGTCACTGATATAGAAGTATGATTTTAAAGTACACAATTTATTCACTTAATGGTGGCATAATAATCTTCACTCTCACCACTAATACCTGGCGTATGTATTAAAACCTAAACACAAAAAGGAAAAGATAAAGAAAGTAATCACCAAAGTTTAAACACAAAAAAATGGTGACAACTACAAAAATAAACTAAAGTGCTTCAGTCTTCCGGTTGTTTTGAACAACAATGTGGCTGCACTCCTTATTTACTGTGTATTCCACATAGGAGGTAGTCCTTTAAATGGTGTCACATGGAGGGCAATCATGTTCTCGAGCCATTGGGTGTGTGCCCATAAAGTTATTTAGTATATATTCAAGATTGGGTGACTCCTCCAAAGGAAAGTGTCGACGCATTTTGGCCTCTCGATAGTGTAGGCCTCCTCAGGACTTTGGAAAAAGGAAGTACCTATTGATCAGATAATATGTACAATATAAAATCATTGTTGGTGCTACACATAAACTTGCACCTTGTGGGTAAAACCAGGTATATAAACGAAAAAGGTGAGCGATTGGGTAATAATCTGACCTTTTTTCAAAGGTTTAGCCATTAGACATGTCAGAGCCACACATAGTAAGTTACACAGATAGTCAAATTAACAGACTATTGGAACACCCATCTATATTAAGTGGAGATCAAGCAGTCCCAACAGTACCCAACCTAGACAAAATAGAAAGACTGAAACAGCCTAAAAAGAAGAATATAAGAACATAATTACATGCACGAGTATTGCTAAAACATCTAAAGAATAACACAATACCACTAGGCCTACAGGTCAAAACGTGCCAGTGATTTTTATATTCATAAAACATACCTGATACAGTTCAGCGAAGTAGGCACAAAGTGCTCCCAGTACTGGCTAGCGCTATCAACAGAAACATCTTTACGTATAAGCAAAGCTGAATTAAAGGAAATCAAAGTGCTAGAGAGGGAACTAGCCAATGATCTATGCGAGAAGCCAAACAGTTGCTGTAAAGTGTAGAAAACCCATAGCAGACTTCAAAACTTTCACTGTCAATCAAAAACTACTAAAGTGTTGAGAGACATAAAAAACTTTACGATTTAAATCATCTATCCCTTTTTAAAAGACAACTTCTATCAGAATAACAACCTAAGCAACCTTAATATAGGTTGCTGTTTGTTGGTGGAACAATACCGTAACTATCGGGGGAACCTCTAGCATGAGTAATTTGATGCCCTTAATGAACCGCTAGGGATCTTTGTTCAGCCATAAAAAGTATACAACTGTGGCTATACGGATATTGAACGTGGAGTAACATATGGGGGTAAGCCCATGAATCTTGCTAGGCCTGTAGAAAGAGGAATGCTCAGGACTTTTTCTTTCTTGCCCACAGAAATGAAACATCACTATTACGTGGATACATAGGGGGTATTTTTTGCTGATTCGAGTGGACATTTGCATCACTACTAGTATATCTATCAAAGCTCCAGGTAGGTAGTTTATAGGAAGACAAAGAATGTGTTAGTAGTCCATATCAATTCATCTTTTTTATACTTATGGTTTTGATTTCTTGTGTTTCAGTGAAGTAAAAACCAGAGGCAGAGTGATCAGTGAGATTTTTCTTTGACCCCTATTTATGAGGTTCTATTTTAGAGACTGAGACACCTGATGATTGCTTTTAGGTTTGTATTTACTGTGTATTGAGTTGGTGGCATGAAACCGTTATGCACTAGATATCCTTTTAGAAATAAGGGCCTTCCAAGGAATAATCTATGAGAAGGTCCTTACTTCTTGAGAACATATGCAAGAAGTTAGGTTGATCATTAGGTGGTGGTTTTTTCAATTTATTTTAGCTTGTATAACACATTGGTTATGGTGACACTAACTGAGTGTTGTGGTGAAGGCGCATTTTGTTTTTGAGTTGCTGGTTGGCATCACAGTGTTAAGCTTAGTTTGAGATGAATGCACAAAGTGAGGAACCGTATTATGCCTTGTATTTATGTGTATATTTCCATTTGCGCTTATGGGGATTTCTCATTATCATTTGACAGATAATCTAATGTTACCCTGCCACCTTTTGCATTTTATTAGTCCTTCTGTGCCATGAGGAAGGTGAGCGGCTCTCATCGGTAAACTGAAACGCACGTTGGCATGGATTCAATATAAATAAGTGATGAAAGGACGATAACTGTGGCTACAACAAATGTACAATAAATTAATGTTATTACTGGATAAAGAAGATATAAAAATCAAAGAACATAATGGACCATGAAGAGATATGAAATAGAATATAATTCTTTACATTTGACTATTGCACAATTAAATATATACTTGTGACAAGTGTTGAGCCAAAGAAACAAGATTTTGTTGAACACCGTTAGAGGTACTTCATGAACTAAGGTGGTTTTTGATTTTAAGCCATGGTTGAATGGAGTATGTGTGAATTGTATTTTACTGTTGGATGGCAGAGTGAAAAATTTGGAAATTAGAAAATACTGAAAAATGAGTTGATTTTTATTATTTATATGTATATCATAGGAACTTTACATTGATAACTTTGTACAGTCATTGATTAAATATGACTCCATAGAGGAATATTGGTGATTTATTAAGAATTTTTTTGTGGGACTGTGAATTACAGGAGAGGCATGTATTTTACTGTTAGTTCTCTTCTGTCTATATCCCTGCCCACTCTCCTACATCAGGGGACCATGGGGTTTTGTTAGGGCTAATACTTCATACAATGGGGTGGAGCTATCCTTAAAGCCAACACAGTAAATAGAGTGATAAATTGTGCATTTTAAACATACTGGGCATACACGGTCAATAGTGGTCAAAACTGACAGGGAGCTCATGAAATATTATTAATTCCATCTTAAGGAAGACGCTTCTGCCTGACTGTTGACCAAAGGGACGTTTTCTGTCTGCTCGTCAAGATGTTGTTTGAGGTCACACACATGTACAGGTCTCAGAATGTTGAGCTTAGTGGGTTAAAGCACCTGATTTTGGCATGCATTTTTGACAAGACATAGGTTTTACTCCTAATGCATCTTTTATTTGTCCTGAGATTGAATAAGTGAGTGCCAATCAGTAGACAATATTACTGACTCTTAATTACTCTTCCCGAAGTCTGTGCTATCCTAAATCAAAAATAAAATAGTTGTTGTTAGCTCCCCACTTTAAGCAGTTCTCATGTGAGATGACTGGGCTACATCCAAGCAGGAAACCACCAGACCTACAGAACTGGCAAAATAATTTGCTGCCTGTGATGTAAGGGGTACAAGCATTACTTCAAGCTCCTGGACAAACAGAACGACTGGTTGATGAGCAATGTCCTACAAAGAGGTTGCTCCAACTGAACCAGAAATTGTCCTGCTTAATAATATATGTTAATACTACAACAATCATGCTTTCCGTTGTGTTCTGAAGCCCCCACCACATAAAACTCCACTAAAATATAAACTTGGTTTTTAAATCCTGCAGGGGCAATGTGAATAATAAAATGCAACATTTGTTGTGAATTTCTCCAAAATACCTTTGAGAAAAATTGCCATATTCTCTATATTTGTTGTTTCTAAATGTATGTTCTAATTATAGCAATTAGCCTGCCTGGTTGGGGAAAGAGACAACTTTGAATGGGCCCATCAGAGACACCATGTATGCAACGTGGTTACCAGATTGTCATCGGAACAAGTAGTGCACAAAGTAGCTTTTTCATTGTGCACTGATTTTGCATTGGTAACCTATCATACACAATATCTGCTGCATTCTGCCTTTGATAGACACCCGCTTAGCTTTACAGCAGAATAAGGTTTCATAAGCATTTTGCTGCCAAAACTAGACTGAAGAGGCAGAACACAGTAATAAAATGCCTACATGAGCAGTTGCTAATGTATTTCTCTCTCCTTCTGCACAGACACTATCCCAGAGACAAAATCACACTGGGAATATGTTAAAGCAAATTTACATCTGTCTTATAATGCACTCTGAGAAACTGGTCATGTGTGTATGTCATATATATCACTATACCTATAGCTAGATCTAGATGTGTTGGTATTTCTGTATACATGTATATATTTTATTTTAGTTCTAGGAAAAAAGGAAAAACGTTTTAAAAATAAATAAATAATTAACAAAATATATATAAATAAATGTATATCTTTTGCAGTATTTAAATCTATTTGTCGTAGCACATTATAAATACATCTTACATAAGGAGGAGTGCGTGTATCTGCCTTTAGGCCTTTTTTTTTAGCAAAAGACATATATGTCACATTATGTAAATATGACTATAAGAAAGTATTAAAATATATTTAGATCAAAAAGCAAAACGAAACATTTAAAACAAATTACTACATATATTTTTCTACCAGTGTTTATGCCTGCTACTAAAACTTTACAAAGTGTCATGTCTATATATGTATGTATAAGTTAACTTAGGTTATTTGTAAAAACTAATTATCTACATACTTCACCGTGCAATACATGTATTTCTGCTTCTATGTACAAATGGATGTGTACATTGAGAGGTTTATTTCAAGCACTAAAACTTTACAGTGTCATGTCTATATATTTATGTATAATTTCAGTTTTTCTTTAAAACGAAACTCCCTTCAACCTTTGTCCCATCCCTCTTCTCTCTGACTCATGCCAAACCTTTTTGCACATGTCCACAACTCCCAATAATTACTTACTACTTGACCTTTGTAATCTATTCCCACTATTATATCATTGTACCCCTAGTTCAAAACACACTGAACACAGAAGAACTTTAGAGCACAAACCTAACACAATTTATCCGCAAGGAAAAAACATATTACTAATCTACTAACCATTTAACTCTAAACTTGCTTTCCGGATTAGCGTGCTACTCGCCACATAGCGCTTTCATGCCTCATCAAGGGTAGTAAGCGCTATATAAATACAATTTACAATTACACTCAAAGAGGGGTTTGCTTTAGGCGGCAGAGGTATGTTATACATTATATATTCAGGCTTCAGAAAGGCTGAGTTATCTCTCAGTTTATCCACAGGTCAGGTGCCAGATATCTCAGCTATACCTCAGGTGACAATGCTCCATCAACAAACAGCAAGAGTGACAACTCACCATTTCTGCTTGATTTAATCTAAAATTGCCACCAGCCTTGCATTTAGTTCCTGGGGTCTCCCACTAAATACTTTTAAAAGTTATACATGCAAGATATGAGTTGGTACGTATAAAATGCAACTCACAACATAAAGCATCTTGGCACTGTTCTTACTAACAACATCAGAAAATATATGAAGATATTTAATAAAACAGATGAATTTTAAGAGCCTTCCTAGCTTAGGCTCTCATTATGATGGCAGGCGGACCGCCACTGACAGGCCGTCCACCGGCCATCCAGGGCATTGGTCCTACTGCTGCATTACAATGCAGGCGGTTGGACCGCAGAAGTCGGGGGTAGAACCGACGCTACCGACAGGATCAGAGATCCTGTTGGGATGGCAGTTGGATTCCTATCCCTACAATGGAAGCGGTGCCTGCGCAGGCACCGCCGTAGGATTAGGATATCCCTTTACGACAGCTTTTTCATTGTGGTCCCACCGCCATGAACAGGCAGATGGACAGGGACTTCGGAGGTGCCTGACACATGGTGCATGAATGTGCACAAAGTGCCATTTTCTACTGCTGCTTGTGCTGCAGCCCTTTTCCTGGGCGACAGTAGAAGCCAAAGTAGAAAAAAGCATTTACACAGCAGTCGTATCCTATCAGGATGGGCGGGACCGCTGACTCATTGTCGCATGGCCTCCTGCCCGAAACGATGGCTGTTGGACCGACCACCATCGTAATAAGGCCCTTAGAATGGTTTTGCACAGGCCGAGGTGGTGAGCCTTCCAAAAACAGGAAGCAACAAAAGGAAAAGCACAAAATGGAGCTGTGGCATGATGGGTACCGACAAGGAATATGAAGAATGCCCCCCACAGGTAGAGATAAAGCTTCTTGTACCCCGGGCGATCTGTGTTTTGAATTGATAAAACAAATTTACGCTATGAGAGGTTATTTTCTCAATACAGAGAATTTTGCTGAGTTGGTGCTGTAAAAATGGTGCCCACTCAGCAAGCCTGTAGTGCTCTGAAGGGGATACCGCCTTGGCGTCTGTCTTCATAGCACAGAAATCTCAGCCAGACAGGTGGGGGGGTCTCTAAATATGACTCTAAATAAGGTGGGCAGTCCTCTGTCTTAGTGGCAGAGGTCTTGGGCTTACCCCTGCTGGTTGACTGCCCACCAGGTTTTATATGTCCCCAAACATTGTCTAGAAGGTTATAGCAGGCAGGAAGTGTGACAATCTGGTGGTTTTGTGAATCATCAATATCTATGTATGATCTTGATTACCTATTTAGCTATACTTTATGATGTTATCATAGTGCAAGAGAAAATAGGTCCATCAACGTCCACAAACACGCATAAAAAACATCCATACCCCACACACCCTTCTCTGTTTACAATACGGAATTGTAGTGTTAATGCACAGGCAGAAGTGGGAAATTATTAGAGGCTATGAGGTTACAGTAGGTATAAAAATATGCAAATTAGGTTGGCTTGCTGACCCCAAACTGAAACTTATATTTTGTAAGCTATGACAAAGGCAGATATGGAGACTACGGCAATGGTTCCAAGTTATGTAGAATTGCGGTGGTAATTAGTATGCCCTGTAATTACAGCTAACATGGTGTGCGGTATGTAATAGGAAAAATAATTCACTTCTCCTGAATTCCCCACCTTAGAATGAAGCCAAACTTCCGATCTCGGCTAATGGGACTCCCCCGCTAGATTGCATGATGGGCATTAACTGGGCTCCCACTACCTTCCGATACCTTGGAATTCAGGTCTTCCACTCGCTGGATGATCTTTGTGAGGGCAATTTAGGTAAAGCTCTCTGGTCCCTGAGATCAAACGTCTCCTTCTGGTGCATGCTACAACTGCCGATTATGGCCCGGGTCTCCCTTGCTAAAATTGTCATGTTGCAGCGCCTGCTCTACTTTTTCACTAATCTCCCCATAAGTGTCCGCGCTTCATGGTTCCGACAACTAGAGGTTCTATTGCGAGACCTGATATGGGACAAGGGGAGGCGGCCGTGGGTAGCCCTGTCGATCTTACAGCGTCCTTATGTGGAGGGAGGGCTTGCAGTGCCTAATTTCGAGTTCTATTTCTTCGCCTCTCAACTCCAATGGTTGGCGCAATGGTTGGCAGACGCAGGCCCAGTGGGTACTGATCTTACCGATCCAGGGGTCCGTACAGAATGGTTATTGGCAAAGATGTTAGACGCGGGCGTTACTATCCCTCACCTCTCATTGTTGCAAACCACAGCTTTACGCTGTTGGAAGCGCTGTCTTTCTAAAGTGGGACAATCTCCCTTATATGCCCCGGACTTGCCGCTGGTGGGCCTCCCCCATGGGAATCCCAAAATGATACTAACCCCAATACTGTTGAGACCCTGGACCGAAGCCGGATTGGAAAAAGTGAGGGATTGCTATCAGCAGGAGACCCTGGCTCCATTCGAGGACCTGCTTGAGAGCTATGACTTGCAACCAGGTCACTTTCTAACCTATGAGATAATACTGCGTACTTTCAGGTGTTTGTGGGGGGGGAGCCAGGACGAGCCTAAGCCAGACGCGATGTTACAATCGCTCCTTAAACTAGGCACTGCAAGACATCAGGTTAAATGGTTTTATATATCGCAGCTAGAGATGACCCACGCACCCCTGACGAAACTGTGTATCCGTTGGGAGACCGCTCTAGGCAGCACCATTACAGACCTGGAATGGTCTAATATCCTGGCATTGCCAGGAAAGTCTCGCTTAATACCAGGTTGAAGTATACCCAATTTAACTACGTCCACATGACGTACATGACACCTCATAAACTTCAGCTTGCCTTCGGAGGCACCTAATATAAATGCCCAAGATGCGAGCATGTAGATGCAAACTTCATACATATGGTTTGGGACTGCGCTCCAATATGGCGGTTCTGGGAACAAACATTGCATCTTATGGGAGGAGCGGTGGGGCGCAGGCTGGAGCCAGCGATAGGGACATGCTTGCTGGGGCATTTTCCCCGACCCCCGCCCCCCACCCAGAGGAAGGCAGGAAATAGATTTCTTGACCTAGCTATGGTACTAGCTAAAAGACGGATAGCGCTGGCTTGGAAATCTGTGGCTGGTCCAGCAGTAGAAGCTTGGAAGCGACACGTCACTTACTGGGCTGGTGCAAAGAGCAGGGTGCTGACGAGGGAGGAGGCACGAGGAGAGAAAATACCCTATTGCTGACCTCTGGAGGGAGATACTGGAGGCGTGGGAAAACCAGACAGGGATACAAAAGATAGAGGGGAAAGTGGGGACAGGACTCAGACGAGCGGCGAAGACGACTAAGGTGAAAAACGTTTCCAATAACATTGAGTCGTCCTACACAGAACCATTGCTGCAGATGGACCCTGGTACACTGCTTGTCCATAACCGACCCGAGGGACTACATGGGTGGCTTAGCTCTCGTATACAATCTGGGAGCATTACAGATTCGGGATTTGGTGGGTGGAGGACGGCCCATTGAAAGGGTGGCGCGTCACAGCCTTTCCTACCCCCGCTGCCCCTTCCCCCCGTTGGCGAAACTCAGACGAATTATCCTACTTATTGTTACTTTTGAGACCCCCTAGCCCCACTGCACAATCTGTTAATCAGAATAGTTAATATTTTTTGTTAGTTATACAGTTTTCTTTATGTTGATTAAAAATGTGGGATATTTATAGACTGGCACATAATGTGTGACTATATGTATAGTGAACACTATCATTTCCTAACCCTACAGGCGAAATGGGTTTGTAATGAATGTTATTATGCTTTACATGTATCTGAACTAATAGACTACCCCTCCTAGGGCCTATTTGGAATTTAACTAAAAGACGCCTGTAACAAATTTATGCATGCCTTAGTTGAGCTGTATTACGATGTTGAAAGCTTGCTGAACCATATGATATTGATCGGATATTAAAATAAATGCCAATAAAAATATATTTAAAAAAAAAATAGAATGAAGCCAAACTTGGAATTGATGTTTACCACACTGATTACTGCATGGTTCGCATTCATGTCTTAGCATTTTATCCTGATAGATTTCTTCAGGATTTTTCAAGTGAAATCTGTCAGAAGCAAAATGTGGTAATTGATGCACAACTCAGAATTCTGATCTGTGTGAAAACATCTACATCTAGATCAGAATTCAAAACACAACTTTGAATCACGGTCTAAGTAAAGTCTGTATATTTATAGGATGCAGGGATAAGTTATATCAATAGAGCTTTGCTCTTTATTGCCTTTATTATGGCTTCACAGTGTTGTAGGCTTTGAATATGTTGTACTGTACTGCAGTTGCATACAGTGCTTTATACTCCTAAAAAGGCACCAAGGCACATTTGCAGAGGGGTAGCAAGCTACTCCACGGAGAGCTATAAATGGAATAGTGTGTATTTGTTGTGTGGCCTATATGGGAAAGCATTTTGCTGTAATGCGTCAGGACTGGATTGTTCTCTTAATAAGTTTCAATGTTATGCGTCTGCGTGAATTTGAAGAGTTAATGAATTGAAGCACAGAAGTGTGAGAGTGCTGTCTGGGCTATACTTGAAGTATTTTGGTGCATGGATATTTCAGAAACTGTGTAATAAACAAGCATATAGCTGTGCATACTCATGGATGTAGGTGAGATGTGTGAGGATGAGCTTGGCGGTACAAGTCAATACCTGCCACTTATGGAGTGATTTGTGTATACAGAGCTCAAACCACATAGAATATGTGGCTAAGTAAGTGCACTGAAGTTAAGGGAGCTACCTTTAAGAGGTGAAAACTCAGGATTCAGAAAGTTATGAGGCCCAAAAGTGCATCCAATCAACTCCAAAACAGCCTCTGTGGAAGGAAAAAGCCTGATGACAAAACGTATCATGCTGTCTGAGAGCCACGGAATTGGGCCATAACACCGACAATTAATTCCAACATTTTCTAGGCTGTTGCGCCATCAGGTTGGTCAAAGATAGCTATGAGTTAAACGTGTTGAGGTGTTTTCTTGGTTTTGCATCGTTATGTACAGTATGAATAAACTACAATACACACCAATACCTATAGAGGAATAGGACTGATGTTTAGGATTGAGTGGAGTGATTTGTACTAGTAATATAAAAAACTAGTGATTGGGCTCAATCGCTATTTTTGATATGCTGTTTGGATCATTTGGTCTATAGATTGATGATGAATTTTTGGACTTTATAACCTATCAATGAAACAGTATTACCTGTATGTCCTATTAGGTAACTAAGATTCGTTTTTGAATAGGTCTAAATTACAGCTTTTCAATCGGTTTTAAAGAATGTGCAATACAAAATATTGGATCATGAACAATTCCGGTCATATGCCCTTGATATTGCTAGAAGGAGACAGCCCTAATATTGATGTTTTAATGTATAGCTGCCCCTTCATACATCGATATTAATATGTGATGAATTTTATAGGACACACCTTAGTTGAATTTTAAACCTGCTGTAATAGATATTTGTGGGGATCTTGAGTTGATTCAACTGTAACAAAACAGATGTATGCATATAAAATTCATAAATGCTTGGATCGCTAAATGCTTTTGGGGCTGTCGATATTGTTGGGAGTTATTAGGTTTACCTTGCCGTCAGCGGATTAGTAATGTGTCCGTTTGGGGTACCCGTGCGGTACCCATCTTAAGTGATTTTGGGAACGCTATATTGGGTCCATGAAGGGCTTTCTGTGATATCAAGCAACCATAAGGGCTCATTTGTAGATTTGTTATTAATATAATTATGATTATTTGGATTATTACGCATTGAGGAATTAGAAGTTCAAGATGTCTGCCATTTTAGTGATATACAGAGGGGGGCATCCCACCGTTTACGTGGGTTACGGTCCATATGTGTGATCACATATTGTGGGAGTAGAAGTTCAATATGTCTTGTGATATATGGTGGGGGGGCATTGCCGTGATTTCGGGGGCTCCTTTTTACATGTTTGCCCGTCCCACATCTGTGTTCTAATTATATATCTGCTTACTGAACGATATACGGAATGCGGTACATTAGTCACATAATGGGGTGTAATATCCCAGTACAAACAGACTCCTAAGATGGCAGGCGGATTGTGCCATAGTCTTGCACAGCCTACCTCACATTACAGACGAAATCGTAAGCCTCAGGTGTGAGCAGTAAATGTAAAGCACTTTTGGGCATAAAACGTGGAGCACCGGTGTGACACAGCTATTTGCCGGTCGTGGATAGAGAGGTTGCCGACCAGAGCGCCTTTTGGACACGGATACAGGTGATGTGGCGCATTTTACTTGGGGGTTAAAATTCACGGTCATGTTGCATGTGCCCGGTGTGAGGCGGGACAGTTTTCTTGGCGGGTTCTCCAAGGGGGAGGAGGTGTTATGTCATTATATATCCTCAGGCAACCGCCCACCTTTTATGAATATGGACACATGGACTCGCATATGCTGATATGTTAAGAGTCAGTACTGTGATTTACGTGGCGAACAGCATGACTCTAGGAGCAAATGACCGGAGGCGTAATTATTCTCATGGTGGGTTCGGGGCTTTTGTATAACGAGATGGGTGCTCAAATTTCTAACCGTAATTATGTGTCCCAAAATAATGGACAATTATCCTAGATACGGGCTCTGTGACTGCTATTTGCAGATAAGAAATTCGATAGTTGGAGCCTCGAGCCTGATCAGCTAACTATGACACGGGTGGGGATTTGGGTATAGCATTGACAATCCCTGTGTGTGTTTCTCTTTTGCATTAAAATATAATGAATTTGTTGTGTGGATGAGAGTCCCCATTATGCAAACGGGAACTGAAGATATTTTTTGTGTTATGTTATTGTGCTCCTTATTGTGATGGGCATAGTGACATATGGGTATGTTGTTTTGTTATGGTTAATCTATTTTCTTTTTATTTCCACATATTGGGTGTTGCCAATGCCTAGGAACTTCCTTCTAAGATAATGATATGGGTTATCAATGCGTTGGTAAGTATGGGGTTATGGGGATGGATGTGTAAACCCCAGAGATTTTAGATCTTAGCGCAAGACCAATCTTTATACTTAGCTGGGGATGGCAATTGCCAAGAGAAATCTTGCTAGATGCTGGAGGGCGAAGGAACCACCGACGCTGGCTGACTGGCGAAAAGATATGGATTGGTGTATGATAACAGAAAAAGCTGTATACAAATCCAGAGGTTGCCCCACTAAATAGACACAGATTTGGGGAAAATGGAATGATTACAGGGGAGGGATATGTGATCCCCCGGGGCAAGGGCGGGGTGCAGTTATGGGAATGCTGGATGTTGGAGGCCCCAATGAAAATGGTTTGTAAGGATTATGGGACTTCAGATGTGTATCGACGCCTGTGCTAGCGCAACTTCAGGTATATGTAAATTCAATATTGACAACTGTGTATGCTCCTTGTCTTAAATAAAAAGTTTTATTAAAAAAAAATCTTTATACTTAGCATCTTGCAATATGGTATATGAGGACATGTACAGAGGAGCATAAATGATAGAAAGATATGTCTTCTAAATGATTATGTGATTGTATGGATATCAGATGAGTTTTGGTCATCTATGTGATTCATTTTTGGAAGCATAGATTATGAAATAATGTTTTAAGTGAATTAAATATGTTCAAAGGTGAGTTAGGTGCAAGTAACCTTTATTGTGTTGCCTGCTGTAAAATGGGACTGTCATTTGAGATTTCATGTTTTAAATTGTTAGTAATATATTAGTGAATAATGGCAAATTTAGAAATTGATACGGTGCGTGTTGATTGGGCATTTCCCATTGAAATGATTAAATGTCAGGATGTATTGTTGATTGATTTTCTGTCACTATAATTGTCACCCTGATATATGGGCTCCCATTTCTCATGGGTCATGTATATATGTGTGTATGTATATATATATATATATATATATATATATATATATATATCACGCTCACTCTCCGTCTTTCTCCCCTTCCACTCACGATCGGGTGCTTTGTTGCGCGGTGACGGACACCGCGCGGATCCACACAATCCCCAGCTCACGGCACAACCATAGATGTACCAGCACTCACAGGAACGATATAACCCAAATTTATTAGGTTCTTTTACACGACCAGACGCGTTTCGGCTGCCGCCTTTATCAATAGTGGCCGGCGCCGGCTTGAGACAAGTATAAAAACACCAGTACTGATGAACACAAACAAAGGACACCCTGACTTACTACAGTCAAAGGTGTCAGCCATTACTAAACAGGTTACTTGGCAACATATAACATTTGTGTGATCCATCAAACTAAGAAAATGCTTATAACATAATAACATAATTCCTCAAATGGACTTAAATAATAAAAGACATTTTCTTCTCCCACTTTACACATACTGGTCATAATAAATACTCAACAATCTACAATCTTGCCCTGGATGAGCTTATTCTTTTTTTAGACCCTTCTGTGTTCGTTTCACCTAATATGGAAGATGTCTGTCAGATCACCGTACCTAAGTTTCCTGTTAAAATCCCACTTGTTTCATCATAACAGTACACTTTATTCTCCCCGATTCACAGTTTTCCAGAAAACATTACAGATGCACAGCCATTTCTTCGCCACTATTGAGACCTCCCGGTTTCTTTGTTTGGTTATCAATAATGTACCTTGATTCTAATCTACGTAATTGCAGTTGTCTATTGCCCCCTCTCACATTCATGGGCACTTGGTCCATACAAAAAAAGCTTAAAAGGTCTCTATTGCTCTGGTGACATATCTCAAAATGCCTCGCCACTGGGTAGGTGGGATCCCTATTCTGTATGGCCCTAAGATGTTCCAAAATCCTTATCTTAGTTGGATGGATCGTACTTCCAATGTAACGTAAGCCACACGGACATACCAAACAGTACACCGTGTGGCTGGTGTTACAATTCATCAGACTTTTAATTTTCCTAGGTTCCCTCAATCCCGGCATTGCATACTCCAGCACTTTTCTGCTATTTTTGCATGCTCTACACTTGAGACATGGGTAAAACCCCGCCAATTTCCCAAATGGCGGTGCTCTACTCTCATTTCCACAGTGACTCTGGACTAGGCTACTACGTAAGGATCTTGCTCTCCTAAAAGCCAATAGGGGTGCTTTTGGTAAATCCTTCCCTATAACTGGGTCTGACCTCAGGACATGCCAATTCTTGACAAAAATTCTTCTAATGTCCGAGGCATCCTCAGAATAGTCTGTGATCATCCTCAGACTCTTAGCTTTAGTGTCTTTTCCTTTGACTTCCTGTACACTAGGCGCGCAGTTAGCTATCAAGTCATTTCTGGGTTTCCTTTCAACTTTGGACTTGGCCTCCTCTAGAGTCTCTTTATGGTAACCTCGGGCCTCGAACCTGTTCATGCTGTCCTTAGCTGCTGCCTGAAAATCGCAGGGACGCGTGCAGTTCCTTTTTATTCTCAATAATTCGCCATATGGGATACTAGTTATTGTTTTCCCAGAATGGCAACTGCTTGCATGCAGCACGGAGTTCCCTGCGGTCGGTTTCCTGTGCAATGCCGTGCACAGTCTTCCGTCCGCAGGAAAAACCTTCAGGTCCAAAAAGCTAACCATTTCCGTGCTAACTTCACCTGTGAACTTAAGGTTGAGGTTATTCATATTGAGAACCTCAATGTATTCTTTGACTGATTGCTCTGTGCCTCTATAGACGATAAATAAATCGTCTATATACCTATTCCAGCTTAGAACCTTCCCGGTCCAATGTGCGTTCCCCTCTGCCCAGGCCACCCGCTTCTCCCACCAACCCACGAAGAGATTCGCGTAGCTGGGGGCGAAGCAGGTGCCCATCGCAGTGCCGCGTATCTGCTTGAATAATTGATCCTGGAAAAGAAAAATATTGTTCTCTAGGCAAAATTCCACAAACTCCAATATCATTTTGTTGTGTTCAGCCAAATTCATTGATCTAGTTTCCAAAAACCATCTCACAGCCTCTGTTCCTTGAAGATGACCAATACTCGTATATAGGCTTGAAATATCAAGTGTTATCATAACCAAGTCCTCATCCCAAACCAAATTCTCAATTTTATTCAAAAAGTCCTTAGTGTCTTTTGTGTATGAAACCAGTTCTTTAACAAAAACAAAAAGGAAGTGGTCCACGAACCTTGACATATGCTCCGTCAGGCTCCCTAGGGACGACACGATTGGGCGGCCTGGTGGACAGGTCGCATGCTTGTGCAATTTCGGAAGATGGTAAAAGGTCGGTATACGGGGATACTTGCATTCCAAAAAGGCAAACTCTTCCTTACTTAGCATCCCTCTGTGATACCACTTGTTCAGGAGTGCCCGATAAGCACTGATACTTTCTTCAAATACTTTCCTTGTGACTCTAGTGTAGCTTGTCACATCATTCAGCTGCATCAGGGACTCCTTTATATAGTAGTCATTGGTCATCAAGACTACATTCCCGCCCTTATCGGACGGCTTGCACACAATGGTCTTATCTTCTTTCAAGTCTGCAATTGCCTTTCTCTGCAGTTCCGTGATGTTCCCTCCGCCTTTCTTTTTATTATTTACATTGCGAAGTTTTAGAAGGTCCTTGGTCACCATGTCAGTGAAGACATCTATGGAGTCTGCTGGCATCAGAGGACAAAACCTTGACTTGGGTTTAAATGGGCTACCAGGATTAATCTGTATGGCCTCTGTCCAATTCACATTGAGCATATATATATATATATTGCCACACTTCCCATGCAAGGGATTTCTCACCGCACTCACTGCTCCGCGTCTTTTAGAAGTCAATTAATCACAATCCGTATGTTGTAGTTCAAGGGTGTTTAATTTCAAAGCTGCCAACACACCCCAACGCGTTTCAGTCTCAGCCGAGACCTTGTTCACGGGGAAAAAACGGCAAACACGAAGTGGCATTACATTTCTGCCGTATTTGAACAAGAATGACATCACATCCTGTTGTTACCTCCTTCTGCATTATGGTAATCGCAGTTTCACATTTCAAAAGTTGTCGCTCAACCTTGTCACTACGTTATTTTATAAAACCCACTTTATGGCAATGAAGATACTATATAACATTACAATAGCATAAATTCATTTACTTTTGCATATACTTGTAACATTGGTAATTTCGTATATTCTTTTGTGTCATCACATTATGGTCTGTAATTATAAAAGAATATCTAAGGTTGATGTTTGTTAGTCTACTAAGATCTCACCGCACTTGCGAATTTATGCTGTTTTCTACAGCCATCACCGGGGCTCGAACCCTTGTTGCATTCCTCCATTTCAGGTGCCTGATCGCACTGCTCTATTCTCTCATCGTGGCCCTTTCTGACAGCGATCTTTTAACTGGATGCATTCCTTGCATCTATCACCCCGTTCTTTTCTCTTATTTTTGTTCCCAAGCAACTAGCCATTGGGACAATATCCTTTAAAAAAACGGGTGATTTTTATCCGGGTTAGTAACCCGATCATAACCTTTTATAAAAGATCGCCTCTACCACTGTGGTATTTCACTTAGGTACGTTGTTCAAAAACGCGCAGGCATATCATATTGTGTTCATTCACACCTTGATAATCTGGCCCTCTAGTGGGCCATGGCACATCTTGTACAATCTGTTTTTCTCTGAGTTGTACCCGTACATTTTCCCTTTTTCTAATGGACTAACATTTATCAAAACAACTCGAACAGTTCTGGATCAAATCAATCATTGCCAGTAATTTCGACTAATTTACACTTCATTAGTCATTTATGGGACTATGCGGACAGGAGTATAAATTCTGACTTGGGCGAACGCCGGTGAAATAATCATCACATTATCAAGAACTCACGGTAAACACTGAAAAGAGGCGAAAAGTGCGGAGTACAACCGGAGGGCTGAACTTCTCACCCAGTAACCTTGGATTAGGTGAGTGAGCAACGATATTGTTTTTGAACAGTTTGTATCACAGTGATATTACCGGTTGTGCTCACACGAGCAAAACTTAATTGGGCATAATTTGAATCAGTGGTTAAGGTAACCCTGGGAACTTGTCTTCAAAAGGATCCCAAGTGAGGAAGTGTTTGCAGTGAGGCAGGTCCGATTTATGAAAAATAATTTTGTACAATAACCAATTTGAAACAGGGGCACGACTTGGAAAGTGAGTTTGAAGAAAAAAATAAAGCATATAAGCCAACACAATGGAGAAAAGGGAGGCTAAAAGATCAGCAATGCTAGACACATTTTTTGAAGAAAATGTCACGAAAACAGTTGGAAATGAAACAACCAGCAATCCAAAAATGATGGATACAAGAAATAAACTGCGCAATTGGGAAAAGCTCTCAAAAGAAGAGATTAATAAATGGTGCGAGATTACATCCCTAAAAAAACATTTGGAAGTAAAAAGAGTCCCTCGGGGGCTAAGGATACATCTAATGCCCAATCATCAAGAGACCAGTAATGAGTTACTCCACGAATGGGGAGAATATATACTCAAGTCATCAATGGGATTAATGGAAATTCTGATTAAACATATTGAAATCGCTCTAGAAAGAACGACCATACAGCTGAAAGAGCTGGAAAAAGAACTGGCATCAATTACTCTAACCCCAGAGCAAGCTAAATTCAAAGAAGAATTAGAGGGCTATATTGAAAAACATGAAGAAACAGTCCAACTAAGGAAGCACACAAAATTCCAACGAGACAAAGATGATTATTTAGAGGGAAGGATTTTTACTTATGCAAGAAAATTCGACAAATTTCAATTTCAGGACAAAATGGATTCTGCAACAACATCTACGGGGAGTATATCCTCATTAACCTCCACGGAGACAAGCGAGGGGGAACAAGATCAGACAGTAGTACGACCAAAGAACACTTTTGTAGGCGAGATGCGGCTGGCACTCCAGCAAAAGAACTGGGAGAAAACATCGGGGGTCCAATCAACAGGAAATCGGGGAAGAGGAAGAGGACGCGGACGCTCCCGCCCAAACCAACAAGGAGATGCAAGCGGCTCCACAGATTCGAAAAGAATAGGCACAACAACAAGGAGCATGAGACAGAAGTGGACTTAATCCACGCGACGGAATCACAAGATCTTGAAGTAATTAACCTCTCCAAAAAATCCCTAACTGAAGTTGACATAAAACTCCTCAAGCGGGGACTCAACTTCTGTCCAACCAATACAACGGATTTATCGCAAGTAAGGATTGACTTATATAAATACATCCGCAAAATAAAATTGGCAAAAGTATTTGCAGAAAATGAAAAACTGGCAAATTATAAGAAAAAATTACCAGTACCCACCATGGATCTAACAGCAAAGGACTCTACAAGTTTTGTAGCCCTAATGGAATTAAATGAAGATCCTGATTCCCCAACCTTAGGACTAGGGGCACATTGCACACAACTCGGAGCAGGAATAAGTGGTATGAAACCCAAATCGAGATTCTATCCTCAACTCCCACATGGGAATAAAATTGATATGTTTCATGAAGCAGTTACAAGAGAACTTTACCAACTTAAATGTATAAAAAAATCAGATAACTTGTCAAAACAAGAACGTGAAGCCTTGGAAAATCTGAAAACATGTGAAGAAATCGAAATAAAAATGGCAGACAAGGGTGGGAATATCATCATTATGGACAAGGAAGCGTACATAATAGAAGCACATTCCCAACTAAGAAACAAAGAATACTATGAACGACTTAAAGAAAATCCAACTAAGAAACTTAAACTGGAATTAGATCAGAAATTAACAACATGGAAAAATAACAACCTCTTGGATGATGACGAAATGAAATACTTGACAATCAACCACCCAAAAACAGCAACCATTTACTTCCTCCCAAAGATTCATAAACACCCCACTAGACCACCAGGCAGACCGATCATCTCGGCAAAGGGGGCTCTACTCGAACCAATAGCTAACTATTTGGATACCTTTCTCTTACCTTATGTCACGAAATTAACATCATATCTTCAGGATACAGGGGACCTGTTACGACATCTACAAGAAACCCCGTGGGCAACAACTTATCATCTGGTTACCATGGACATGATATCTCTTTACACGAACATTCGTAACGAGATTGGTTTAACAGCTATTGAGTCCTTCCTACAAGAACGGAACATTCAATTTACTGATCATAACAAAATGCTACTTGAGATGATACGGATCTGCTTAACGGAAAACATCTTCATGTTCGGTGATGAGATCTACTGTCAAGTAAAGGGGACGGCTATGGGCTTTTCTTTTAGCCCAAGCTATGCCTGTTTGACAATGGGGTGGTGAGAACGTGGCATAGCTTGGGACCCCAACAATGACAGATATGTGAACAAAATAGTCAAATGGTTACAATATATCGACGATTTGATTATTATTTGGGATGGAACTAAACAGGAATTTGCAGAATACTTCGCCATCCTTAACAATACGGAAACTGATCTTAAATTCACATATACAATCAGTGATAAAAGAGTAGTCTTCCTGGACACAGAGGTTTACATCAGCCAAAATGAAGTCGATACCACACTACACCGAAAAGAAACTGCCACCAATGCCGTTCTCCACGCTGAAAGCTGTCACCAAATGAGTCTAATTAACAACATACCGTATGGTGAATTTTTAAGGGCAAGAAGGATATGTTCACAAGAACCAGAATGGCAAAATAACAGCAGATTGATATCTGAAAGATTTAGAAGAAGAAACTACAACAAAAAATTGGTCTCAGCATGCCAACAAAAAACAGCAAGTCTGGCACGTTCAGAATTGATCTCCAAAAAACAACTTCCCCCAAATACGGATGTGACTACTCAGGAAATAGGGCTGATCACCACATACTCTACAGAAAATAAACAGATTAGAAATATACTACGGAAAAATTGGAACATCCTTACTTTGGACCCCACAGTTGCTAGAATTGTGGGAGATAATCCTAGTGTGACATTCCGCAGAGCCACAAATTTAAAGGATTTATTGGTACATAGCCACTTTAGAAATAAAACGAAACAGACAACATTGCTACAAAGCACTGGATTCTATAAATGCACCAACTGTAAAGTTTGTACCATAGCTAAAAATATAAAAGAAATAGAAATGGCCAACGAAAAAATGTGGAAAATCAAACAACGCATAAGCTGTAAAAGTCAATTCATAATCTACATGGTGGAGTGCCCTTGCCCTCTTAGATATGTGGGCAGTACAATATGTGACCTAAAGAAAAGAATGCTGGAACATGTCAGGGCAACAGTTAACACCGATAGAAGTAACGCCATAGCAAAACATATGGAAAAAGAACATGGTGGGAATTGGAAATTGCTGACTTTTTTTGCTGTGGAACAGGTGGAACAACAGGCCCGCGGCGGAGACAGAGAAAAATCTTGCGGCAAAAGGAATCAAGACATATATTAAATTTTCGAACCCTGACCCAGAGATGGTTAAACCAAGATGAGGAACTACATTCACACCTATGATGCACCTTAATGTATGCTGAATAAACAAAACGGATATTCTACGACTAGGTCCTCGAAGAACTAGACCCAATATGAGTTTCATGAACTAGTAACATTGCTATGAATATTAACCTCCCTGACATGGTTTTTAATGATTTTTAATTGTATATATGGGATAATGAAGCTTTTTAAGGTGCTTACAGCATTAATCCAAGGAAGTTATATATTAGATTTGATTTATTTGAATGTATAAATGACTAATGAAGTGTAAATTAGTCGAAATTACTGGCAATGATTGAGGTGATCCAGAACTGTTCGAGTTGGTTTGATAAATGTTAGTCCATTAGAAAAAGGGAAAATGTACGGGTACAACTCAGAGAAAAACAGATTGTACAAGATGTGCCATGGCCCACTAGAGGGCCAGATTATCAAGGTGTGAATGAACACAATATGATATGCCTGCGCGTTTTTGAACAACGTACCTAAGTGAAATACCACAGTGGTAGAGGCGATCTTTTATAAAAGGTTATGATCGGGTTACTAACCCGGATAAAAATCACCCGTTTTTAAAGGATATTGTCCCAATGACTAGTTGCTTGGGAACAAAAATAAGAGAAAAGAACGGGGTGATAGATGCAAGGAATGCATACAGTTAAAAGATCGCTGGCAGAAAGGGCCACGATGAGAGAATAGCGCAGTGCGATCAGGCACCTGAAATGGAGGAATGCAACCGGGTTCGAGCCCCGGTGATGGCTGTAGAAAACAGCATAAACTCGCAAGTGCGGTGAGATCTTAGTAGACTAACAAACATCAACCTTAGATATTCTTTTATAATTACAGACCATAATGTGAGGACACAAAAGAATATAAGAAATTACTAATGTTACAAGTATATGCAAAAGTAAATGAATTTATGCTATTGTAATGTTATATAGTATCTTCATTGCCATAAGAGGGTTTTATAAAATAACGTAGTGACAAGGCTGAGCGACAACTTTTGAAATGTGAAACTGCGATTACCATAATGCAGTAGGAGGTAACAACAGGATGTGATGTCATTCTTGTTCAAATACGGCAGAAATGTAATGCCGCTTCGTGTTTGTCGTTTTTTCCCCGTGAACAAGGTCTCGGCTGAGACTGAAACGCGTTGGGGTGTGTTGGCAGCTTTGAAATTAAACACCCTTGAACTACAACATACGGATTGTGATTAATTGACTTCTAAAAAGACGCGGAGCAGTGAGTGCGGTGAGAAATCCCTTGCATGGGACGTGTGGCAATAATTGAAACGGCTTGGTCCTGCCGTACTCGGAACGCACCACCTTAGAAGCGCCCACATGGCCAGAAAAATGGGACTATGCGGACAGAAATATATATATATATATATATATATATATATATATATATATATATTATATATATATTATCTATTGGCGGTCGCCAGTAGATAGTTATAGTTAGGACCTAGTTTCCATAGGAAAAGCGTTTTTTCTTTTCCCAATAACTTTGGCGCCGGTTGACGAATCTTCGCAAAATTTTTAAAACTTGTGGCCGGCTCCGGTCAGCACCTATCCTGAAAGTTTCGGGGTGATTCGCAAAGCGGGGGCCGAGAAAAAAGGGGGGTCCCAAAACGTGTTTTCTCCATGTTATTTTCCATAGGAAACTTTAGACACGGCTACAGCCCGAACTGCTGAATGGAATTACACCAAATTTGGCAAAAAGGTAGCCCTTGGTTCAGAAAGAGCCCTTTTTGTTAAATGGTGTAAATCCGTTCAGTAGTACCTGAGAAATTGAAAAAAGAGGTCGGAAAATGAATTTCCCATAGGAAACTTTAGACACGGCTACAGCTCGAACTGCTGAACGGAATTACACCAAATTTGGCAAAAAGGTAGTGCTTGGTTCAGAAAGCGCCCTTTTTTTAAATGGTGTAAATCCGTTCAGTAGTTGCTGAGAAAATCAAAAAATAAAAGTTTCGATATTTAGAGGCGCAGTGGATCCGCAGACCCTCCTGACCACGAGCTTTATTCAATTGGCTGTCAACACTCCAAACCAGGAAGTGTTGGCAGCCATCTTGTGACTCGGTAGAACCGAGTCACAAGAAAACAGGGAAACAAACGTGAAAAACAAGAAAAGGGGGCATGGTAGAAACACCCTGACTCCCTGGGCCTGCTCAGGGGGTCCCACAAGGACCCCCAGGGCCCAAAAAAGCATTTTTTTTTTTAAATTTCGGCGAAATTCGCGCTGGGTCCGCGAATCCCGCCAAAATTTTTTTAAAAATGAAGCACGGGCTCCCGCGCTTCGTTATTATTTAGCCCCCGGGTGGGCCAAGTCCCGGGGGCATGCCATAATGTAATTGCGGGGGCCCAGGGGGGCCCCCGCAGCCCCGGGGACCGCCACCCCCCGGGGCTTTTTTTTAATATTTGCCGGGGGCACACGGCCCCCCGCAGCCCTGGGGACCGCCACCCCCCGGGGCTTGTTTTTTTAAATGTGTGGGGGGCCTCCAAGGCCCCCCAAGCCCCGGGGACCGCCACCCCCGGGGCTTTTCTTAAATATTTGCGGGGGCACACGGCCCCCCGCAGCCCCGGGGACCGCCACCCCCGGGGCTTGTTTTGTTTTTAAAAAATGAACCTGTGTGGGGGGGCTCGAGCCTTCCCACATGCCCCGGGGACCGCCACCTCCCCGGGGCACTAAGTATGTAAATGCGGGGGTCCGTTACGGACCCCCGAGCCCCGGAGACCACCACCTCCCCGGGGCTGTGCACACGTTGGGAGGGGGGCCGCGCGGCCCCCCTTCTGGAGCCCGTGATGGCCCTGGGGACCGCCACCCCCCAGGGCCGGCTCCTGCAGTGTCCCAGCGTGCCCACCCCCGGGACACTGCTGTTTGCTATGGCAGGGCGGGAGCCGCGAGGCTCCCGCCCTGTCATAGCAAACTGTGGTTTGGGTTTTGGAAGAGAGAGCAGGAAACCTGCTCTCTCTTCCAAAATCCAAACCAGATTGCTTTTCCACACGGGGAGCTGCATGTTAGCAGTTCCTTGTATGGAAAAGCAATGCCGGCTCCTGCAGGACGCGGGGAGCCGGCGGGACCGTGGGGGCATTGGGGCTCCCCCCACGGTCCCCAATGAAGAGGCCAGGCCCCGGGGGATGGGGTCCCCGGGGCCAGAAGTGGCCTGGGAGGGGGGCCACGCGCCCCCCTCCCCTGTAATAAAAATAAAATACAAAAAAAAAAACGAGGCACAACCCCGGGGATGGGGTCCCCGGGGCAATTAGAGGCCTCAGCAGGGGGTCATGCAGCCCCCCTCAAATATATATTTAAAAAGAAACATGTGGCCATGCCCCGGGGGATGGGGTCCCCGGGGCCGAAATTGGCCTCGGGAGGGGGGCCGCGCGGCCCCATTCCCGTTTTTTTTTAAAAGAAAAAAATAGGTCAGGCCCTGGGGGATGGGGTCCCCAGGGCCCCAAATATTGTAAAAGAAGGGGGGCCTCACAGCCCCCCTTCAACAAAACATAATTTAAACAAAAAGCCGGCATCGTGCCGAGGCCCCGCCCCCTCGCAGCAGCACTCAGCAAACGCGCCCCCTGGCGCGTTGTAAATTGGGGAATTAATTCCCTTTGAATCCTGAGGGTCCCTGGGGGCCAACAAGCCCACCAGGTACCTTGTGTTTGCGCCACAGAGCTGCGTTGCAGAGAGGTGGTCTGAGGCCACACCCCTTTTTACACCACTCTGCAACGCAGCTCTGTGGCGCTTACTGGAGGTACCTGGTGGGCTAGTTGGCCCCCAGGGACCCTTAGGATTCAAGGGGACTTAATTCCCCAGCTTAGAACGCGCCAGGAGGCGCGTTTGCAGAGTGGTGGAGAAAGGGGGCGTGGCCTGTGTCCACCTCTCTGCAATGGAGCTCTGTGGCTCAATCTATGTTGGGGAATTTAGTCCCCTTGAATACTGAGGGAACCTGGGGGCCAACTAGCCCACCAGGTACCTCCAGTTTGTGCCACAGAGCTGCGTTGCAGAGAGGTGGTCTGAGGCCACGCCCCTTTTTACACCACTCTGCAACGCAGGTCTGTGGCGCTTACTGTAGGTACCTGGTGGGCTAGTTGGCCGCCAGGGACCTCTAGGATTCCAGGGGACTTAATCCCCCAACTTACAACGCGCCAGGGGGCGCGTTTGCACAGTGGTGCAGGGAGGGGGTGGGGCCTGATATGACAACTGTGCAAAGACGCCCCCTGGCGCATTGTAAATTGGGGGATTAAGTGCCCTTGAATCCTGAGGGTCCCTGGGGGCCAACTAGCCCACCAGTTACCTCGAGTAAGCGCCACAGAGCTGCGTTGCAGAGTGGTGTAAAAAGGGGCGTGGCCTCAGACCACCTCTCTACAACGCAGCTCTGTGGCCCATATTGGAGGTACTTGGTGGGCTAGTTGGCCCCCAGGGACCCTCAGTATTCAAGGGGAATTAATTCCCCAACTAACAACGTGCCAGGGGGCGCGTTTGCAGAGTGGTGGAGAAAGGGGGCATGGCCTTTGTCTACCTCTCACCAATCCCACTGCGTGTGGCTTACTGGAGGTAAAAGGTAGGCTAGTTGGCCCCTAAAGGACCCCCAGCAGTGAAGGGGACTTCAATCCCCATCCAAGAGCGCGCCAGGGAGCGCGTTTGTAGAGTGGTGGGCAAAGTGGCGTGGCCTGGTACGAGTACTTACCAGTGCTGCTGTGTGGGACTGACTGGAGGTAATAGGAGGGGAAGTTGGCCCCCAAGGATGTCCTTGGGGGCCAACTACCCCTCTTGTTACCTCCAGTAAGTCCCACACAGTGGGATTGCTAAGACGTCTTCGGAGCCCATGGCCCCCTTTCTCTACCACTCTGCAAACACGCCTCGTGGCAGACTACGGGATGGGGGATGAAGTCCAATTTAGTCCTGAGGGAGTTTGGGGGCCAAGAATCCCTCCTGGTACCTCCTGCAAGTACTACGCAGCGGAATTCCTGAGCGCTGGTCGGACGCCCAGCACCCTTTCTCCACCACTCTGCAAACGTGACTACTACTTAAAGAAGCATCTTTCTGCACCTCTGACTTAGAGGTAGTTTTAATCCCCCTGCCCTATTATGTACTAGTGCCTTACAGAGGAGGTCATGCTAATCACAGGGGTACCCCAACGCATAGTGTTCCCTAGTGTATGTAGGTGTTTTCACTGTATTCTAAGTATCTTTTAGCATAGCACTGGCTCTAGGCCTGGTTAGTCAGAGTCAGTTACCACCAGTACCCGTTAGAAAAAGTTGGGGGCACAGGATGATTTTGCAACAAGGCCTCTTTCTGCTCCTCTGTTGGTTCTTTCTGCACATGCCTTGCTTCTTCCTGCACTTTTCTTCGTCTTTGTGGACTTCTGTTGCTTCTTTCTGCATTTCTTTTGCTTCTTTCTGTGCTTTTGTTCCTCTTTCTTCACATGTCCTACCTCTGTAGACATAGTTAGAAACTAGCATTTAAAAAACCTCTGAAATTCACTTAAAAAAACCATAGGTTTCAGTCACGTTATAGTTAGAAATTAGCATTTCAAAAACCTTTGAAATTCACTGAAAAAAACATAGGTTTCAGACACGTTATAGTTAGAAATTAGCATTTTAAAAACCTTAGAAATTCACTGAAAAAAACCATAGGTTTTAGGGACGTTATAGTTAGTTGGACATTTCACTCGTACAAAACCATAGAAATTCCCCCGTTATAGTTAGTTCAGCTAACTATAACTCGCGCCCCCGCAATGCACTGCTGATGACGTCACATATTACATCACTCATGACATGGTCAGTGAAATCACTGATGACATCACTGATGGCATCATCCAGTGACTGTGTGTTTCTGTAAAGAGGAAGTGTGTGAAATTTGCCCATCTAGGCCAAACATAGACTGTGGGAAAGGGTGGCTCAGACGAGTCAAGTGCCATCACTAGATGTGTGACACATTTGCTTCTTTCGTTGGTCCATGCCATTCTTCCAGTGCTGATAAATTATATCAAGGTCAACTTTGCTATTTAAGAAATAGGCCTTTGTCATCATCAGCATAACTAAGTGATTCTCCTCCAGTCTAGTTCTTGATTTAGACTTGATAGTGTTCAAGTGACTGAATCCTGGTTCACAGTCTGCACTTGATGACTGAATTGTTGGAAGATGGCTGACAAGCCACATAATGCAAAGCCTGCTATTGGTTGGGCATTCAAGAACGGCAGGTGGTATATGTCAATATCACTCAGCAAACCTGAGAAAGGAAAGATAAAATGTAGTTCTTATATACATTTATCAGGATACTCAGTGAAAAAATATTGAGCATTATCTCACATCCATTTCATTTTTTATAGATCTACTCAGAGACGTTTTAACCCATAGGCAAAGTGCGCTCTGGCCCAGGACCCCAGCTTTTCAGGGGGCCCTCTGAGAGAGCCAGCTCGGTTCTGCAGAGAGTCTTGCTCTAGTGACCCTGAATAATTCTTACACAGAATGTAATGGACTCTCATACATCACCCCTATTCAAATTAAATGAAAGAAAAACGGTATTTGAAACAGACATTTTGCAGAGAAATTATGCGTTTATGTTCCATTCTTTCAGCTCAAAGCAGAACCTCACATATTTATATGTCACAGATATTATCTGCAGTACTATTAGTGAACTGCTGCTGTGTTACAATATTGAAAACGCACCTCACTATCCCTAAATATTAGATGTAAACACATTTAGAATATGGACCAGTGAGTCTGTCCACTGTCAGTGGCCTGGCCAAATAGGGCATGAAAGAGCTGAAAACGGATCATAAATTCAAAGTTGTTCCGAACAGCGGCCCCCAAAATACGTTTGTCCCAGGGCCCCCAGAATTCGTATGATGTCCCTGCTGCCACCCTCTAAGAAGAGAGAAAGATGACGTATAGTGCTGTAGAAAACTAATGATTACTGCTGAGTTGGATACTGAACAGACATTCAAGAGCAATTTGTGTGTTTGCTGATGTTAGTTGTGAGAGGTGTTATTTCAATCTCGACATAACATCCCGTCTTTGTTTTAGCATCAAGAGTTACCACCAAACAAGTAGAGCACCATGTCATTTGGATACGGATGCATGTCTCTTTAGAAAGGGCCTTGCACAATCTCTTACTCTAGGACATCTTTATATGTTTTTATTTACTTAGTCTTGTGGCTGCTTCAAAACTCTCTGGGATGTATTATATATTAGTCTATTTATCAAGTTCAAGCTACCCGTTACTCATCTTGTTCAAAGTATCCTGGTGAAAACAGGTCAACTATTTCCAGTAGTTTAGTGGAGGGTCCTGTTTTTTGAGTGATGGTCTGAAGCCTCCATCAGTTTGTGGGTCCTATCAAAGTATCTAAGGTCAGTTATCTTGGTGCTCGAATGTGTTAGCAGCAGCAGTCTCTTCGATCTTAGACTCTGCCAAAGTGACACAAATTGAAAGAGCTACATTGAGACTTGTAGTGTTAAAGTCAGACTTGCATAGTTGCTATCTGTGCATGCTTCTGTTAAAACCCAGGCTCCTGCAACAGGCGCAGAATAACCCCTGCTGATTCAAGCAGGGAGCACACATCACCTACTCACGGGTTGGTCCATTGCTTACATGTCATTAGCCTGGTCCTGGCCCAATGTTAGATCCACATTCATAGCATTCCGGAGGCCTTTCAAAGTAAAGCAGGTCTTAATTCCTGCATTTGTCTAATAAAATGGAAAACTATTTTAAGGGAATTACACTATTTGTGGTGATGTGCTACTTGATGATAGTTGAATACATTTGGGATTTTCGAACAGTAACTGTCGACACCCACCTAAACTGGGGCAGGCTTTTGTAATGGTCATTTTGAAACTGACAGAGAAGTTTGGGAAGAAACTAACTCTACCCTACTCATTGTTCACTCACACTCAGTTCTGTGATCTGAATGTTACACGTCTTTGTATCAGGCACATTAACCCTTTGCTCCACTTTAGGGTGAGCTGAAACTGCCACTAGACAAAACTCCGCTCTCTGTCCAGCAGGAGCATTAATCACCAGAGTTATATTCATAGATGCCAAGGTTTCAGATTGCTATGTGTGACATTTTCATAATTTCAGTGTAATTATGAGTGACATTTCAATGACTATGAGTGACACTTTCTCACGAGCAAAATCAAGCAATGAAGATGAGGGACACATATAAATATCAGAAATTACACCCATTTGAGCAACAAGAAACTCCAGGAACATCTTAAAACTGCTGCAAAGCACCAGAAATGTTATCTCTGTCCATGTGGGACCTGGCCCAACAGGAAGGATGTGTGAGGCCCCAACATGAACAAGTTACACACGGAGGCAGATGCCTAAGTGTCACACTCTCAGCTGATTCGTGCGCAGACAGGCTGCCTAGCACCATTTTGCATTATCCAGTCACAGGCTGAGACCGGCGCAGTAATCTCCCATACAACATAGCCGACAGCTTATGATTGTCAGAAACCTGTTTTAAATTACCCCCGGCGGTTTTGAGAAATAAACCGCAAACGTAAAGGAGGAGACAGAAACACACACCTGGTCACAGCCCTAACCATGGCCGTCAGCCAGTTGCCCATTAGCTATTCTCAATCTTTTAGCACTAAAGTCACAAGGACAGTGACATTGCATACCATACTGTCCTGTTTTGAACATGCTGTAGATTACAGGCTGTTCATTAAGACATCACATGCCATTAACTGCAGACTACATATGTATACGTTTGTAAAAGGTGGAGGGAGAGGGATGAGAAGGAAGAAGAGAAACAGGAGGAGGGAGAAGAGAGAGAGGGAAGGAGGGAGACAATGGGAGTAAGGAGAGGGTGAGAGGGAAGGAGGTAGACGAAAGGAGGAGAGAGTTGAGAGAGGGAAAGAGATAGAAAAAAGAAGGGGTATAGGTGAGATTGGAGGAGAGAGAGATGGACAAAAAGCTGAAATGGAAGTGGAAACGCAAATGTGAGGCACTTGACATGGCTATTGCAGAAAGTAAATATAGCCAGAGGTTGATTTACAGATAAGATCTCCGTTATGGGATGGAAAACGAATGTGCTCTGGTACTTTTATTGCTGCATGACACTGCTGGACACCCAAGGAAATGTGTAGCACCTGCTATAAAACGAAAAGTTATTTTGAACACAGCACCTCCCACCCCACAAGGTCAGTGCCAGGAATGACTGCACCAAGTGCTAAAGCCGCACAGCAACAGAGCAATACCATTAAAAAATCCGACATATGCATCATGTCATTTGAATCCCCAAAAAAAACATTTAAAAAAGCAGTAAAAAACGGCATTATTTACCCGAATCGAAGTCTGATCCTAAAACCCTGTTTCATTATTTAATTTTAGCAACCTCGAACATACCTGAATGTATAGCGGGTGTGGAAGGGAGGGAGGGGGTCACAGGGAGAGAGAAAACATGGCCTGCACTATAGGAACCGGCATGTTTACAGTGCATGTTATAAAAATGCTGGTGCAAAGCAGTGCGAACAGCTGTAGTTTGATAAGAAACGAAGAAATTATTGTTTCTTGTAACATGTACGTCAGGCGCGCAACGCCCATTGGGCTCAAAGGGCTTCAGCCCACCCTCCTCACCCCCTCGTGTGTGTCAGCCCGGCTGAGACAGCTTCCCGGGCACTCACACAGCCGCACCCGAGTACTTCACAGGTCTTTTAAAAGACCATTTACTTGTTAACGAGGCTTTGTTGTTCTTTCTCCTCTTCTTAGAGCCCCTGCATCTCCACTCTGCATATTGCTAGAAGACCGAACTTTTCATGGCGTTCCCATTTGAAATCCCGTGGCTGGTGAATGGTCTAAATCTCTTTGTAAGCAGAGACGTGCGCGCTTTGTAAGACTGTCTGCGCGCTTGGAAAAGACCCTGTGCGCGCCCGCGCAGCTTACTGGGAACAATGCTCACAAGAGCAGTGGTTAAACAATAAAATGATACATACATACATTAGGGTTATCCAGAATTTCAATACTCAGTTCAGTATAAATACTTATTCAGGGTTGGAATCTATTCCTATTGGATAATCCCCACTTCAGTGTCGATGTTTCAACCCACAAACTAATTTCAGGGGGACCTCCTCAGGAGAAAAATCTGTCTGACATAACACCTCTTAGCTGTGCTTATCCTTCACATGTCAAGGCCTCACGATGGGCTCAACAAGGATCACCACTCACGAGTTATGGCTACAGCACAAAGCACCAATTGAATTGGTGAAAGTAACACAGCAACTTCCACTCATGCGGCTGCTCGTCTAAATCGTCTGAGTCCAATCACGATTGAGACCCACTGAGCCATTTGTTCCATGTTTCCAGTATACCCAGGTTCCCATCTCAGGCAGATTGGCATTTGGTCCTGTGTCTTTTTCTATATTTTAACTTTTAAAAAAACAATGATTGAGCTTTAATAACATTCATTTGGAGTTCATTCTCACTAGCATAAAGAGTAGCAGAACACACAAAAAGACTTCTTTCTTCGATTGAGTTTGAGCCGAAAAGTAAGCCTGGGCGGTAAAATCCGTTCCGCTCGCGGAATTTGCGGATTTTCGGCAATTTTGCGTTCCGCGTCAAACGCGGATTTGCCGAAAAATCTGCGATCCGCGGCGTTGCAGATTTTTTCCCTTGTTCGCGCTTTAAAAATGCGTTTTTGCGTGCGCGGTAGCGACTTACCGGGATCCCTGCGTTCGCCGATGAGTTTTCCGATCCGTTCGCGTGCGCCACGAGATTTTGGTAGCCGGACGCGTGATCCCGCGAGAGTATGCGATCGCGAGCATGTCATTCGGACGCGAACGGGCGGGACACGTGGAACCAAGATGGCCGCGCCCATGAGCGACCGCGTGGGCAAGTTCGCGATCGCGACGCTCGCGAGCACGCAAACAGAGTCCCCGAACTGGAGAAACACGTCGCGAACGGGCGGACCAAAGAAATCCGCGTGTTCGCGGAACTATGCCAATCTCGCGGATTTCTCTTACCGGTTCGCGGAACTTGGCGTAACGTGGTTACGCAAATTCCGCCCAGGGTTACCGAAAAGGCAATTTTGCAGGTCTATATTAGCGGGTTCAGTGACACGTTATGCATTTTATGTGAAAGAATTCAACTTTATCCAGAAACCTGAGGAGAATCCACACATAGACACTACGTGAAGTAGGTACTAGAATACAGCCCCTACTTCAGCCCAATCAGCAGCAAGACACCTTAATTTACAGACTCCTGTAGAAGATGTTCCACAGGAGTACCAGATTCATCTTGTAATTGTTCAATATACGCAAGAGCCCCATCAACACTGCAGGCGCCTCACTGGCTCGCTAGAGCCTAAAGAATCCAGTTTAAAGTCCCCACGAGTGGTGCACCAGCAGGCCAATGAAGAGCTTCCTTTCAGGTGGAGAGATTCTACCAGATTACATGCTGCTTTCTTTCTTCAAAGGTTCACTGTATGTTTAACCAATAGGAAAACAGGCAACATGATCTGACATCACCTCGAGACACTCACGGGTGAAGCAGCCACGCTCTACAAATCCTGATTGATTGATTGCTTGACTTGCTTATTGTTTCGTGAACAAAGAAGGCCAGAATGGCAGCAGTTATAGCACCACTAGGGTGTATTTCTCACGGCTAGCTATTAAAAAAATATCCTAACATCATGTGTTTATGAAGAGGGTGAAAACTTTCCTTTCAACAAAGTAATCCAGTGCTTTAAATGGAGATATAGAAGTGCAGGTACTCACTATTCAGAGTACATGTTTGCACCCCAGAAGTGCTGATACTCTCCAATTCAATGTATTGCAGCAGTGCTGAGAAGTGCAGGTACTCTTCCTTTCAAATTAAAGAAGTGCAGGTACCGGATAGTACCTGCCCATTTAAAGCACTGAATCCATCAGCATTGTCACAACACCTTGTAAACATCTGGTCCTCAAACCCAAAATTACTCCATTGAGTGAACAATACATTCTACAAAAAAACACATAACAAAACCACGTAACATAACAGTAGCTCCGTTTGCATATGAAAAGATTCATCTAATTATCTATCCATTTTCAATGTCAACACCAGTACAAACAATGCGCCTTGTCCAAGCCACATGGAGTCTCATGGCGCTACTGTGCTTCATCATCCGATTTTTTCCCACTGATGTGTGCCTGTCAATCACATACAGGGTACCCGCCACTCCCCTCCATCTGCTTCTGACTATAATGCTCACTGCATCCTCCATGTAACAGCAACCACACCTAAGCCATCTTCCAACAAAACCCTGTCATTTAGTGAAAGCAGTAAATGTTTGTTGTTGATTGCACAGTAGTAAAAGCCACTGCACACCATTCAGCACTTGGCAGGAGCCCTCAATAATGCAGTACGACACATGTACCATTAGCCCAGCCATGCTATAGTCCAAATTTGCAAGGTGCAGTCTCCAGTCAGCTTATTTGTGGTGACAAGATATATCGAAGGCCTGGAAAATTGCCTCCTTTTTAAGAGTACAGAGAGCACCCAGCAGGTAAAATTACATTTTGCTGAGAACAACTAAAATCCTACTGCCCTTCTTGCTTAACACACACACTTTGAAACTGCAAAATAAATTGAGCATGGGAAATAGGAGACATTTAGGTCTTTTATGGCCTGCCTGACTCACACTGGGAAATAGACAAAGACCATCGAACCACCGCTCAGTATGCCAGTAAAATGTGTCTAATTAATTTATAATCTTTAATTGCACTGTTAGAAAGGAACGTGTTGCAGATGCAAGTGCAACTTGAGGAAGGTGTAAAGAACATCTACGGAAGTGGTACTGCAGGAGGCAACAAGGAAGAGGACACTGCAGGTGAGAAAGGGGCTCCCTCCAAGGAGCAGACCGGGCACTTTGGATGGAAAGGAAGGGAAACGGTGATCAGCAGTGCTTCATTTGTAAATAAATAAATAATAACTACAAGGGACCAAAGACTTACCTAGACTTCACCCCTTGTGCTTCAGAATGCTGGGGTTGCCACCCACCAAAGGAGCCCAATCCTGGCTAGGCATGTGTGCGACTCAGGAAGGTCACAGAATCTGCTGCCATAATAGATGCCTCGTCGTTGCTAAATATAGCATTCTTGATTCGGAATGTATCAATAAAAGTGGTAACAGGAGCCCAGGGCCCTTACAAAGCACAAGGTCTGTGGGAAAAGGACTCTCTTTCTGGCTGGCCTGTATTTGACTCCTCATAGGATAGGATAGGATAGGATGGCACTTGTAAAGCGCACTAGTACCCGGAGGTGTCAAGGCGCTATAGTAGACCAGTACGACACCAGCTGAGAGGACTCTTTCTTCAGCATCCTACACTTTCTGTCTCTTGCTTTTAGCCTTGTATGTTCTTTTCATCACCGATGTCTCCCTTTGTTGCTGTTTCCCTTTCCTTACATCTTCCTTCTCCCATTTCTGCCTTTATGTCTCTTCCTCTGGGCCAACATCTGATGATGGAAAAATAAGTCCTGGTCACTCTGGGAGAGTGAGTGTGGGATGGAGGAGGCTGGCCAAGGCTCCACCTACAACCACAGAACAAATTAATAGCAGGAGTAATTGAAAGGGTGGAGTCTCTCCCCCCTCTCCTCTCCCCCCCAGGAGCAGTTAAATTCACACTACTATGCATCACTAATGCAGCCTGCACTTTCGTAACCTGCCCACTCACTGTATCGGAGCCGCCGATCTCAGATCAGCTCACCCGGACCTGCTCCAACAAAAACGACTGAAACATGGAGGCAGGTTTCTGGGAATAATAAAACCCAAACTTTGGAACCCTCGATCCCCAGCTTCGGGGCAGAGCCACAAAATCATCATGTTAAGAAAATACCGAGGCCCGGAGTTTTCAGGATGCCTTTTAATTCATCTGACTCGGAGAAATGAATGTCAAAAGCATACCAGATAGCGCTCTATGAAGTTTCATCGGTCAGGGACAAGGGAAGGCGCTCACCAGGTGACAACTATACCCCCTTTGGCACGAAAATATGATTAAATCATGTGAGAACAGGGGAGTTGAGCTCAGTATAAACCCCCCGATGCTTTTTGATTGTGTCGAAGCTGTTCTTAACTTCTAGCTCAAAGGCAGAAAAAGAGACAGGAGCATAGTGGAAACACGAGTTGCCCAGTATCAAGCAAGATTTCAATTAGGAGATCTGAGATTACCAGTTAGGTAACTGTAAAGCAGTGCGAACAGCTGTAGTTTGATAAGAAACAAAGAAATTATTGTTTCTTGTAACATTTACGTCAGGCGCGCAACGCCTATTGAGCTCAAAGGGCTTCAGCCCCCACTCCCCCCCTCGTGTGTGTCAGCCCGGCTGAGACAGCTTCCCGGGCGCTCACACAGCCGCACATGAGTACTTCACAGGTCTTTTAAAAGACCATTTACTTGTTAACGAGGCTTTGTTGTTCTTTCTCCCCTTCTTAGAGCCCCTGCATCTCCACTCTGCATATTGCTAGAAGACCGTACTTTTCATGACGTTCCCATTTGAAATCCCGTGGCTGGTGAATGGTCTAAATCTCTTTCTAAGCAGAGACGTGCGCGCTTTGTAAGACTGTCTGCGCGCTTGGAAAAGACCCTGTGCGCGCCCGCGCGAGCGCGCAGCTTACTGGGAACAATGGTCACGTCCTCCAGTTGCACTTCTGATTCTGTGTTATGTGTAGTTGTAAAGCGCACTATCACTCAGAAGGGTTTCCTTGCACTGTGTGAACGTGACAATGCAAAAGTAAAGGAAAATGCAGTGCTTACAACTGAGTGGGTGCATTGTGTGTTTTGAGGGGTGGTGAAATGAAGTTGCAGGGAATTGTACCAACGAGAGAATGAAAAGAGGGTGTTGAAGAGGAAAGAGATGAGGTGTAAGATAAACAAGGTGTGGAGAGAAAAACTGTGTAAATGAGTAACAGAGTGAATGTAACAGGAGTGAAAAAAACACTCTAAAGACCACTACCTCTTCTGTGGACCAAATGTTTAATTCAGTTCAACAATTTCAGAATTAAAACATTTTCAATATTATTTACAGCAAAACCATTTTTGTTACTCTTTTATCTTCAATAGTAAACAACAAATTTACAAAGCTTATACTCCTGGCTGGTTTTAGGTGTATGTCAGTTGTATACTAAAATACTAGTCAAGTGGAACACTAAGGGAATCACAAAAATTGTGTTTACAGTGTTTCCCAAACTGTGGGTCGCAAGCCGATTTTTTACTGGGCTTCAAAGACAGGGGTCACATGTTATCCTATGTCTTCTGAGAAATTGTTGCTTATTCTTTAAACATGGAAATTGGTGTTTACTTTTCTTTCTTTGACTACTAAGTGAGGAGTTTTTAAAGTGTATTATGTGACAATCTTGCTGGAGTGTGAAAGGTGAGGCTGTAAGATGTTGCTTTTCTGCACTGTTCAACAAAACGTAAATACATTATATGAATTCTATGGCAGTCCACGGAGGCTTCTGATTATGCTTCTCTCTCTTTACTGAACAATAAACAGCAGCCAATAAACTTTAAACAGCATAACCCCGGAAGGACAACCCCCTCCATTATATGCACCAATCACATAGGACCCACAGGTATAAATGTCTCTTCATGTCACACAACTTCCTCTTTCTTTGCTGCTGCAGCAGCGAGTTAAGTCCCTTTTATATTTCATTAACTGTGTGATTTATGGTTAGATATAAGCGGTATTGGCATGTATTGACGGTGATATTATTGTGTTGTTACACGTTTGTGCTAATTGACCGGCGCTCACTGTGGCATTGTTAGTGTGTGGAACGGGAGCGGGACAGACACACATTGTGCGCGCGAGGAGCATTCCTGTTTCTGTGGCCACGAGGTTAGCGCATGCGCGAGCAGCCGGATCGGATTTTTCATTCCGATCGACTCCCCGCTCATACGTGAGCTTTCCTGCACGATCCTCGGTCCCTTTTGAACGCCCGACGGGGCGAATAAACGTTCCAAGGCATTGCCTCAGGGGAGAGTAAGGGGTGGCTCCCTCCACAATAAATAAGAACTGAATTTGGTACTTTTTACTACTTTGGACAACTTCTCAAGTAAGTGATAGTGCGATTGACTGGTTTGTTGAAGGTAGGGACAGACCAGTCAGGGCATCGTGTTGCATATTAATAAGCATAAAGTCTTGTTAATCAGTTGGTCTCAGTGACACCCCTGGGTTTCTCCCCCCCCTGAATCTCCTCCACACCTCCAGTAACACGATGGCGTATTACGCCGAGGAGGTTGACCAGTGGGCAGATTACGATGATTATGCGGAATTTGAAGAGGTGCCCTATGAGCACCAAATGGAGGAGCAACTGGGGGAAGCCCTAGATACCCACGTCCAGGGTTCTGTGAACAGGGCGCTGATCAAGGCTTTACAGCCATTTACCAAGCCCCTGCAAAACTATGGAAAGTGCAAATTCAAGGCGTCATTGGGTGAGTCATCACTACACTCTTTTGCGGAGGTCCTTTCACAGGTGGCGTCCAGTGTCATTAGGGACCATGGTTATGGCGGTTCCCTCCCTTCTGGAAACTCATCCCTTTTGATTCCAGGGGAAACAGAGGAGTCTTCTCCGGCCGCTCCAGACACCTCCGACTCAGAACAGGACACTGAGCCTAAAAAGGCGACTAAAAGGAAGCGAAAAACGCATAATGTGAGCAGTGTCTCCGCTAATAAAAATCTACTCTTTGACCCCAGAAATATAGTACACCCGAGGTCTATTGAATGGGTGCCGTGTGTTGAGGTTGCACACTATGTACAGGAGAACCTCCGACAAGGTTTCGAACGCGAGGTGCGCGCTACGTTGAGATCTGAATGCCCCAGACCAGCCTTATTGGGCAAAGTGGCGGACACACCGGAGTTAGACCCTAATATGGCCACATTTCTAAAGAAGTTTTCCAAGGACCCAAAAAAGGGGTTGGACAGGGCCTGGAGAGGGTGCTAGGACAAACTACTAGATGTCTCTGGCCCTCTCACGAAAATCCTCAATATGGCCGTACAGGCCAAAGATTCCAATACTCCACTAGACGCTACAGAGATATTGGAATGGGCGCAGAGGGCACTCTGTTTTCTGGGCAATGCCAATTGCGCACTATCGACCGAGAGGAGACGATCATTTCTAATGAGGATCGATCCGCAACTTGCGGACATGGCCAAGACCGAAGCTGGAACTCTGGCGAACGGATTACTGTTCAGGGACAAATTTGTAAAAGAGTTGGGGAAGTATGTGGCGACATTCTCGGCACTGGACAAGGCCCATAGCAATATCAACAAGGTTTTCCACACTGGCCTTTTTACCAGGGCCGGACGCTTTAGGGGTCGAGCGACCGGCCGTGGATTCAATCAGACCTCCAGAGGCTTTGATCAGAGAGGACGTGGGGGAGCCCAGAGGTCCAATTTCTATCCCACCAGAAACCGTGGTGGTAGAGGCAGACATCAGAAGGGAGGCTATCGAGGACAGAGTAACGACAGAGATGCCTCCTATTCAGGTAAACCTGATTCAGTGTAGGAATGTCAAAGTGGGGGGTCGGATTGCTTGGATTATACACAAGTGGGAGAATCTGACGCGCGACCCTTGGGTACTTCAGACAGTACAGGGTTTTCAAATAGACTTTTACGCAACTCCAAAACAGACTCACAGACCGCACCCACTACATTTTTCCCATGTAGAGAGGTCTTTCATAGACAACGAAGTGGCATCCCTGGTGAAAAAAGGGGCAATTGTAGAGACAGAGCCTCACTGTCACTGCTTTATCAGCACTGTGTTTCTAGTTCCAAAGAACGATCAGGGTTTCCGACTGGTGTTAAATCTCAGGGAGTTCAACTCTTTGCTAGTGTATCGCCATTTCAAGATGGAGGGCATACATTTACTTCGAGATTTGCTCTTAGAAAGGGATTGGATGGTGCGTCTAGATTTAAAGGACTCGTATCTAGCAGTACCTATTTTCCCTCCCCACCGGAGATTCCTACAGTTCCAATGGGGAACCAAATGGTACGAATTCTCCGCCATGCCGTTCGGACTTTCGTCCGCCCCTTGGTGTTTCACCAAACTCCTCAAACCAGTGGTACAATTCTTGAGGGAGAGAGGGGTCAGACTCATCATTTATTTAGACGACATCCTTATCATGGCACAGAGCGTGAAGACAGTTCTTCAGCATCTAACATGGACAACTCAACTCCTACAGGATTTGGGGTTCGTCATCAACTCAGACCAATCTATACTGACTCCAGCACAGTCAATGGAGTTTGTGGGGTTCCAGGTGAACTCGATAGAGGCGCAGTTACTGCTTCTTCTGAGGAAAAGAATTGCGATCAAGAATGAATTGAGGAGAGCGCTTGTCTCTCAGACTATATCCTTGAGGACGTTAGCTAGGTTAGTCGGCCTTTTAGCCTCATCGATTCAGGCCATCTTCCCGGGTCCCCTTCATTACAGGGCACTTCAGAGATTGAAAATTATGCATTTACGCAAGGGCCTGAGCTACACAGAACAGATTTTGTTGAACGCGGAGGCCAGGACAGAAATTTCTTGGTGGTTGGAACACATGGACGCATGGAATGGCAAGGCCATATTCGTGTCAGCCCCGGAAATTGTGATAGAGTCGGATGCCAGCAGATGGGGCTGGGGAGCCCGTTGTGGCTCCTTGGAGACGGGAGGCAGATGGTCCGTGGAGGAATTGAAACTCCACATAAATTGTCTGGAACTGTTGGCGGGCTCATTTGCAATCAGGACATTTTCCCCGCAGAAGGCGAGTTGTTGTATTCTCCTGCGGATGGACAATGTTTCGGCAGTGAGATATATCAACCGTCTGGGTGGCACGAGATCCCGGCTTTTAGTGGAAATAGCCAAGGATTTCTGGCATTACTGCCTCCTTCATCACATCTCGGTGACGGCGGAGTACATTCCGGGCAGCACCAAGGTGGTGGCGGATTGGAACTCACGTTTCCTTCGAGATTCCAGCGATTGGAAACTTCACCCCAGGATATTTCAACAATTGAACGACAGGTGGGGTCCTTGTGTGATAGATCTGTTTGCGTCCAGGCTGAATACGCAACTACCTCGGTTTTACAGTTGGCGACCGGATCCTCTGGCGACCAACTCGGACGCATTCCTTCAATCATGGACGACGGGTATGCTATATGCATTTCCTCCGTTCGTCATGATACAGAGAGTATTGGTGCAGATCCGCAGGCAGAGAGCGGAGGTGATGCTGATATCCCCGTGTTGGAGAGCACAAGCGTGGTTCCCAGCAGCGCTGGCCTTGTCGTGTGCTCCTCCAATACGTCTGCTATCATTCCCAGAGATTTTGACTGACCCTCTGGTCATTGTTTTTCCTGTCTCAATCCTGGGCTCCCGCTACGCATAAGCGATATGAGTCAGCTTGGCGTAAGTGGGCTGGTTGGTGTGCTGAACGGCAGGGGGATCCTGTGGGATACGGAATCCATATGTTAGTTAATTTCCTATCGGACATGGCGAGTAAAGGTTTGGCCTATCGGACAGTTAACAATTTTCGCTCTGCAATTTCGGCGGGTCATCCTCACGTGGATGGAAAACCGGTGGGGGAACACCCTCTGGTATGCAAAGTGGTGAGAGGCATCAGGTTGGCGAACCCTCCAAAACCACGATATTCACAATTTTGGGATGTGGATATAGTTCTACGTTTTCTCAGGAATTGGCCGGCAAATGAGGGCCTGTCCCGTAAACAGTTATCGGCAAAGCTGACACTTTTGTTATGTTTGATTTCATGTAGACGGGTGTCTGATGTGCGAGCACTGGATTTAGCAGGTAGGGTATTCACTCCGTCGGGGTATCATTTGATATTTCGAAAAGGACTAAAACAAATTCTAAATGTGCTTCTTATCCTGCGTTTCCACATCATAGCAAACTGTGTGTTGTACAATGTTTGAAATGTTATGAAGATTTTACCAGAGAATTTAGAAATGATGTTGCAGGACAGTTGATTTCCTTACAGCGACCTTTTCGCCCAGTCACTGACGCAACTTTAGCCAGGTGGGTCACTTGGTTGTTAAGTCTGGCAGGTATTGATACTTCGTCTTTTGGAGCCCATTCTGTGAGAGGAGCTATGGCTTCTAAAGCTTTTTCTACAGGTTCTAGATTGGAAGACATTATGACTGCGGCGGATTGGTCTTCTGATTCTACTTTTAAAACGTTTTATCATAAGCCAATTGTGGATGTGGCATCTCCGGTGGTGGATCAACTTTAAAGTAGCATAATCAGAAGCCTCCGTGGACTGCCATAGAATAAAAAAAATTCTAGCTGACGCGTCAAGAATTTTCAATTCTATTAAGGACACGGAGGTGAGGATTATCCCACCCTAGAAACTGCATTATACAATATGAAGTTTGAATTGTTCATATTGACAATGTTAATTTTATACAAAGTTATGTATAATAATGTTGGGTTTCTTCTCGCCCGTAATATTGTTGGGAATACATTCAGTGAGTGGTATGTTACGGCCTATATTCTCTTTTCAAGAGAACAGAGTAAACCGGCTTGAGGAATCAAGAGGGTATCCAAATCGGATCGAGAGATGTTCCTGTGGTTAACGTTCTGTTTCAGGTTGAGGAAAGAATTGGCAAGGTTCAACGGTCAAGTTTAAGGACTGTGTTAAAGGTTTTCGCAAATAAAGAGGAAGTTGTGTGACGTGAAGAGACATTTATACCTGTGGGTCCTATGTGATTGGTGCATACGATGGAGGGGGTTGTCCTTCCGGGGTTATGCTGTTTAAAGTTTATTGGCTGCTGTTTATTGTTCAGTAAAGAGAGAGAAGCAATCCTCGCCTCCGTGTCCATAATAGAATTGAAAATTCTTGACGCGTCAGCTAGAAAAAATTTTATTCAAGGGTTAGGAAAACAAAAAATTAAGTACTTTTTTGTCATTCTGAAGTGGGATGGAAAAAGATATTTTAATAGGCTTAAAACAGATGAACACACTTTACTTGGGGGATGCACAAATTATATTCACAAGAACCCGATTTCCACAGGTTATCGTTTGTGTGCTAAACAGTTTTGTCAGTAGAACTAACTGTCTGTGCAAAGTGGCAATTTCAATGGGAAATGTGCCGTTTTTAAACGACGGTGCGCTACAACACAACTTTTTAGTTGCATTCAAAAATAGCCCTGCCTTATGTCCATTAAAATTTGTCATTCAAAAAATTAAGGCGTTGTTCTTTAAAGTTTGAGAAGCAATGGTTTACATTGTTAAGCTACGCTCCTAATTACAAAGGCCACGCACTTTTTGGAAACATCCCCCATTTTTTCATCCCACTTAAAGCCCTGTGCCGCCCCATAACGTGCCGGCACCGGCCCTAACCCGTGGTTTGTCACTTGTGAAAATAACCCTCCCTCTTCCCAAACGGCCACAATTGTATGTTATAGCGAACCTGCCCGGCCACAACTAGTTAACGCGACCCGAATCAACTTTACTGCCCGACTAACGTCTAAATCATCTTAGGTGATCAGCTAAAGTGAGACTACTTCTAACTTCCGGCCACCAGCAAACTGGCAGCGACCTGCTCAGTGTTTACATCCCGGAAGCATGTGCGGACTCCACAGCCAATGAACACATTTGAGTTCTGTGCAGCGCAGCAGGATTGGCTATGATGCAGCCAATGCTCCATTGCTAGGTAACCTTACACACTTCGAGCCCCGCCCGCTCTCGAAGAACTCCTAAAATATGTTCTTCATTGGCATTGGCTTGGCTATCCTGCGACCCGGAAGTACTGAACTTACTGGCAAATGTCATCCGTTAAGAGAATAATAATAATATACAACAGATATTAGGTTGAATTTACGTTCCATGCGTGGAAATAGCGGACTGCTTTGCCACCTTAAGCTGACGTTCATTTAAAGGAGTGATAACTGAGACTACAATAATTTTGTACGGACCTTCCTATGGCAGAGGCTGTGAGATACAAGGGTTCAATGGGAAAAAGCAAAGATCCTTCGGGACTTCTGATCTCTGTAATCAGGTGAGGCATAGCTGCCAAGTTTTGAGATTGCTTATGTGTGACATTTCGATGGTTTCAGTGTGTATATGAGTGACATTCTCATGTCAAATGTGTGACACTGCATAGCTGCCAAGTTTTCAGATTGCTTATGTGTGAGCTTTCCATGATTTCTGTGTACGTATACTTAGAGTGACACTTTCTCGCGCGTAAAACATAGCAAGGAAGTAAATGGAAACAGATAATTATCAGAAATTACACCATTCAAGAAATGAGAAGCTCTAAGAAGATCCTGAAACTGTTGCAAAACCTGAACGGAAAGTCACTAACCTACAGTCCTCAGGCGTGGCATAAATGTGACAGGATCTGTTTGAGAGGCTCAGTAGCCCAGAGCAGCACGGCACAACAGCCAGCAGCTCAGCACTACAAGTCAATAGCACACTGGCTGCGTTTGTGAAATGCACCTTGTGGTTACAGGGGTGCTTTAAATGCGTGACCAAAGCATTTCAGTGTGGTGATGCAGACATCAGCACTAAATTGCATTAGTCTAACCCTTGATGGGCGGTACTTGGCAGGGCTGTGGAGAAATGCCTGGTGCAATACATAGCTGTCAAGTTTCCCAAGCCTATGCATGATGTGCTGCTCCACTCCAAGTGTTTTCCTTTGAATTCTGGGACTTGCAGTTCTGTTTTATAATGGAATAAACAAGACTACAAGTCCCAGAATTTAAAGAAAACAACCTGGACTGGAGCAGTACATTATGCACAGGAACCTTGACAGGACTTGGAATGAAAGGCCTGACCAGACCTGACTAATACCAGAGGTATTTTATTATTCACTAGTATACCCCACAGACCACATACTGTTTTAAAACAGTATAAAAACATAAACTCAAAAAGGCTGCAAAAGCAAAAACATTAATACATTGTAATTAAAATACAGGTGAAACTAAAAGTGTAACACAGCTAGGTTAGGTAGCAGTGGCAGCAGTGAGACCAAATACTAAATAAAACATAGTCATGTATTCTGACTGTTAATAAACTGTTGGAGAGAGCATTCCACAAGTGGGCTTTCGCCTACCTGCGAATTGTAGGGCAATCTGGATGACACGAGGGCCACCACATTTTCAAAGTGACTGAAGCAGGGCTATCGATTAAAATGTCCACCTGTTGAGTGCCTACATTTCCGGCCCTACACTGTGTCACTTAGCTCGTGCGCAGGAAAAGAGCACATGGAAAAAGAGCAATTATGGTGTTGTTGCTACTGGAGTTCAGAGTTGAACATAACTGCCGTACCTGCTTTCACATGTTGCCTTTAGTAAGCACCTACAGGAGCATGTCATTTTTGTACACTTAGAAAAGTAAACAATATGATTGGAGGGTGCAGCAATCAAAAACAAAAGTGCCGCCTGCCGCCTCAGTGTCTAAGGTGCCAATAAACACACTGTGTGATAAATAGTGGGGTGACGTCTTATTGGAAAACAATAGGCAGGGTGCACTCCCGATCCATGGACGGCCATTGGGGTCCTCCTCTGGATAATGAGTGTGTTTGTTTATTAAACCACAAGCTGACAGGTGACATGGTATGATGTCTGTGGTTGCTGCCTGGCTTGGCTTAATTTCAGCCCAATAATTCAGAGAGAGTTTCAATGTCCATGTCGGATTGTAAATAATTAAATGCCCCCAGTGTATTTCTATGGTACAGAAAACAATAGGTCCTAGACAATATTATTAAATGTTAGAATCAATGTTAATAGATTTTTCTTAAATAAATGATTAAATCCTGCAATTGAAAAAAGAGAAAGGAACACAGCCAAAATACATTACTTATTGCTGAAACAATACCCAATGTACAGTTATGCCAAAAAACATTGATTTATTTGTAGTCAATCATCTGTAGTTCAATTGGAAACATACATATTTTCAGAAGAGGGTTACTACCAAGGGGTGAAGAAGAAAGTGAAAAGTTGGTGCTCACGTGAAGGAAGAGAATCAGGAAAAATGGAAAAATATTTAAACAATGTATAAGATCTGGCTCAGATAATTTGCCAAGGCCAATATCCTTATGTTAGCAGGCCTGCCCCTAGTATCATTAAAGTCTTAATAATTGTTTGTTTTTGATCAAAGCACAGTGAGACTTCATCTGTGACTGGGGTAGGGGGTGGGGTACATAGAGTACAGGCCCAACGGGGGGGGATGTCGTATTTCTAGACACATGCTCTCAGGCAGCACAGCTAGCGCACTCACACTGTCTGCAGCACACTGTCTGCAATGTAGCTCCTTGTTCAGTGCACCTAGTGGGGTGGTCAGGGCGCCACTATAATGGGTGACTAAATGCATTTTAGTGTGGGATGCGGACACCGCACTAAAATGCGTTAGTCTAACCCCTGATGTGTGGTACTTGGCAGGGCTGGACACATTGAGTGAAACTTGTGCGTAAATCAAAGCAGTAACTAGTATTTGAGTGACTGTGAATTTTCTATTACTGTATCCAGGAATGTCACAATGCTTTGAACATATGCCTCAAGCTAGCCAAACCTATAGGCTTTGCTAATGCTAGTTAACAGTAGAGGATCAATGAGTAATAAGGATGATTTTGTTGTGAATAATTCGAATTTAAAAGATTTAAATTCTGAGAATATTAGACTGTGAATTAAAAATTACAAGGTCTATAGGGGACATAGTGGTCTTCGCAGTCTCTCAAAAATGATGATTTTTACCTTCATACCAATTTCTTCAGCAGTTTCTCATGCTGTAAGCCACTTACTCCCTTTTTTCTGTACAGCTATCAGAAATCTTGCATCTGCATATCTAACATGTCATGTTCTTCATTATCACCACTGTCTTCACCTCATCTTTTCGCATTACTTCCTTGTGTCACGACCTTCTGCATTCTCACTCAACCATCTTCCTCTCTCTCGTCTCCCCTATCAATACAGCAGTATTTAGCCAGCTGTATATCTCCTTCCCATAAAATAATAATTACAATTGGCATGTGTGACAGTCGGTCTATGCACTCTGCAGGGAAGCTAGATTGCATGAGGGTGTGGACAAAATAACTTTATGACCTACCGAGAGGCACTGTAAGAAAAGTTCACTAACTTCAGCCTCAACTCCAATTGTGCACTAAATTGCAACCCACCTATAATCTGAACTCTTTCAGATACTCAGAGGCAACTCCGATCACAGTATGCACTATAAAAGTATCAAATGTTGCACGAGAAAAAAACTACAGAAACACATCTGGAAAAAGGATTAACTCTTAGGAAATACAAGATCAGGTAAAATGTTAAATATAAACAGGAACTGCATCACTTATGTGGATTACCATAAGGGAAGGCTTTACCATAATATGTGCTCTCTGTAAGGAGGCCAATAATTGGATGAGCATGTGGTATGAACACCTTTATGAGCCATTAACAGGCACTGTAAGAATCTCTCACTGCCTTAATACTCACTCCAGAGCTTTTCAGTCATGCTTCATAATTAATGCAACCACCCATGAAGTGAATGTATGCTGACATATAGAGGGACCGCAATTCTCTTTTAATGCACTATACAAGGGTCTCATGTGAATGGAAATATACTGTAGAAGCAGCGAGTATATGTTAATATACGCAATGCAAGATTAGGTAAAGCAGGGGTGGACAGGGTCAGGAAATAGGCCAAGCACCAAATTAAAAGTGGTACCCACAGGCAAATCAGATAGGTTAAAAAGTGTCCAAGATTGTAAATCGTGGTAGTCTTGAACTTGCAAAGGCACGCTGTATGCGTGTCTTGCAAGGTATGGGAGACTGCATGCCTCTATGCTTGTTGCAGTCAATGTTTGTGGTAAACATGAGGGTAATCAACAGTAACAAAACATCCGTCCAGTCAGTAAAAGAGGCCCGCAAGCAGCTAAAAATGTGATCCACAACACTGAACTGTTAGACCAGTCCTCAGCACTGCCATAGGCAGTCCGATGAGAAGTATGAATAAAGCACAGCTAAATTGCTGAGAGAGGGAGGGAGGGAGGGAGGGATCTCCAGAGACACGTCGATTATTGTTCCCGGACGTACACAGTAGAAGCAATGCTCATACATTGTAGCGAGCTGACCCAGAGGAGGTCTCCATAGCAACCCCAGTCACCTCTTCTCTGGTCCTGCTCAAGCTGGAGGAGGCCTATACTAGATCCTGCCTGAGAGCAAAGTACCTTGAACAATGAATGCTCAGAGGAGCTAAATGAGTGAGAAATGCATTTTAGTGCAGGAATGCATGAGGGCCACAACATGTTATTGTAAGAGGGTTTCACTAGACAGCGGTGCAGTTGGAAGACCATATAATGTAAGCAAGTAGGAGCTGCAAGCCCCTGAGGAAAAGGGAATATAGGAAGTGTCTCCACCGTGGTAGGCATCCATTCCAACGCCAGGTAATGCATATAAGAGAGCATTGAAGGAGGGAGGCACAGTGAAGGTGTACATGTGTATTCTGTGCTTTGGAGAGGAGACCACAACAGTAAACTTGATCATAGGAAGATTGCTTAAACAGATATGGTATTATAAGACTGATAATTTACACTGTACAGATATCCTTGCTCACTTTTAATGTGCGAATATCAGTTGAATAACACGGTGCTTGTCAAATGTACATGTACTGTGGAAAAAGTGAGTGGCACGGTGAGGTTCAAGTGTGAAATTCTGTCCTGATTATATGTGAGGTAATATGTAGATATGGAATCGGCAAGTGGGAAGGGAAGACAGAGACACAGAACAGCTCAAGTATGGTACATGTCAAGTGTGCGACGGAACGCCTATCGCGTATGATGAGGTACTGCGCACAGTGGGTGTGCGATAGGGGTTGTGTGTACGCGTGTGTGTCAGGTCAGTGAAATTGTATTTCTTGTGTTGCCCATTGAACATGTTTAACACTACACACAAAAACAATTGCACATTTCTGGTGAATGAGATTGTGCTTATTAGACGATTGGCGTGACAATGCACATGTGGGTGCTGCATATGCCCGGCATGGGGGCATTGCCCATCTCCGTTGTAAATCACCCCACTGTTGAACTGAAAATAGTTCAGAGGTCTTCAAACTAGGGGGTGAGCCACCAGTGGGGATCTGTGGCAGTATTCCCAAGGGGGAGCAAATGCCTCAGCAGGTACTTATAAATAACAATGACTTGTAAGCGTGACCTTGCTTATTCGGCGTGGTAGCAGCCTGTCCTAATGTTTCATGCATATGTCCTTTCAAATGATTCAAGGGGTGGCAGGGAGTAGAGGTAGTCTGTAACCCTGGGGCCCCAGAGTAATGGCCCAGATGAAAGAGGATGGGTGTGAAATCCATAGATAATGTCAAAGGGATGGCTCAGTGGAGGGGATGCTATGTGTGGGCTAATCTTTTTGTTTACAAGAAAAGATTCCAGCACCCAGCTCTCAGCCCTACCCCATACCACTCACCAATCTTTACCATAAAGTTTTGGAGGATAACTTGACTGAAGAACATTATGCTTGGTGAGTGGGACTCAGAGCAAAATCATTTGAAGACTTCTGATTTAGAGTCCCAGAGATTACATGAACATCTACACAAGCTGTGGGAAATGAACACATGCAAGACAACCTGCCAAGAATGTGGTCTCCACAAATATGGGTGCTAATAGAGGTAACTTTTCAATGACCTGAGAGTTCATTCATTACACCAAACAAAGCTAAACTCCCCTATGTCAGATTCACCACATACAGCCACCAAGAATTTGGCTCTGACTCACTCTTATCTGGCTCCCACACTATATAAAATTATCGAGCAAAGGCTGTAACATCAAGGATGGATCATCTTAAATATTACTGATTTTAAGCAGAGGTGTTCATGATGCTTTAAGGTAAAAACATCGCTGGTAACAAACGTGAACTTTGCTGGAGGGCTAACACAGACATAACATAACAGAGATCAGACGATCACTCATGTGATTATACCCTGAACCCTCTGATAGCTTTGCCACAGTTAGTTTTCTGGAGTTAAAAGACTACAGTTATTAACCAGATATAACTTTTTATGACTTTTGACCCATACAATCAATCAATCAGGGGTTTGTTAAAGCGCGACTACTCACCCGTAAGGGTCTCAAGGCGCTAGGGGTAGGGGGGGTGCAGGTACCATTCCATCAAGGAGGGGGTCTGTCGAAGAGCCAGGTTTTGAGGTTTCTTGCGAAGATGGGGAGCGATGTTGTCTGTCTGAGGTGGAGCGGAAGGACGTTCCATGCTTTGGCTGCGAGGAAGGAGAAAGAGCGGCCTCCCGATCTGGTCTTTCTGGTGCGGGGGACCACGGCGTAGGAGAGCTGGGCTGATCGTAGGGTCCTTTGGGGTGCGTGGAATTTGAGTCGGCTGTTCAGGTATGCTGGTCCGGTGCCGTGGAGGGCCTTGTGTGCGTGGGTGAGCATCTTGAAGGTGATTCTCGCCTCGACGGGGAGCCAGTGGAGTGTGCGCAGGTGCAGGGAGATGTGTCAGTGTTTTGGCAGGTTGAGGACCAGTCTTGCGGCGGCGTTCTGGATGTTCTGTAGCTTGCGGGTGAGGTTTTTGTTTATTCCGGCGTAGAGTGCGTTGCCGTAGTCGAGTCTGCTGGTAACCAGGGCCTGAGTGACGGTCTTTCGGTGTTCGAGGGGGATCCATTTGAAGGTCTTACGAAGGAGGCGGAGGGTGTGGAAGCAGGAAGATGAGACAGAGTTGATCTGGCGGTCCATTTTGAGCTCACTGTCCAGGATGATTCCCAGGTTGCGTGCGTGGTCCGTGGGGGTTGGTGGGTTTCCGAGGGCGGGGGGCCACCAGGTGTCGCTCCAGGCGTCTGGGTTTGGGCCCATGATGAGTACTTCTGTTTTGTTGGTGTTTAGTTGTAGGCAGCTGTTTTTCATCCATTTGGCGACGGCTTCCATGCCTTCTCGAAAGTTGCGTCTGGCGGTGTTGGGCTCGTTGGATAGGGAGAGGATGAGTTGGGTGTCGTCTGCGTATGACACGATGTTGAGTCCGTAGGTTCTGACGATGGGGGCGAGTGGAGCCATGTAGACGTTGAAGAGCGTCGGGCTGAGGGAGGAGCCCTGGGGGACTCCGCAGGTGGTAGGTGTGGGGTCCAAGAGGAAAGGGGGGAGTCTGACCCGCTGCGTCCTGCCGGAGAGGAAGGAGCGGATCCAGTCGAGGGCCTTGTCCTGGATTCCTGCGTCGTAGAGTCTGCGTATTAGGGTGCGGTGGGAGACTGTGTCGAACGCCGCTGATAGGTCGAGGAGGATGAGGGCTACTGTTTCTCCTTTGTCCAGTAGGGTGCGGATGTCGTCTGTTGCGGCGAGGAGGGCGGTTTCCGTACTGTGGTTTTTTCTGAAGCCGGATTGGGAGGAGTCGAGGATGTTGTGTTCTTCAATGAATGTGGCGAGTTGGCTGTTGATGGCTTTCTCGATGACTTTCGCTGGGAACGGGAGCAGGGAGATGGGTCTGTAGTTTTTGAGGTCGGTGGGGTCCGCTGAGGGTTTCTTTAGGAGGGGGTTGACCTCAGCGTGTTTCCAGTCGTCGGGGAACAAGGCGGTCGCCAGGGAGCGGTTGATGGTGTGGCGGAGCATGGGTGCGATGGTGTCGGCGGCTCTGTTGAAGATGTGGTGGGGGCAGGGGTCCGTGGGGGCCCCTGAGTGGATTGACTTCATTGTCTTCAGTGTGTCTTCGGTGGTGAGGGCTGTCCAGTCGTCAATCGCAGGTTTCCGGGTGTCGGGGGTGGTTGGTGAGGGTTCAGTGTGTTGGTTGTCTTCGTCGAAGTTGTCGTAGATGCTCTTGATTTTGTGGTGGAAAAAGGTGCTGAGTTTGTCGCAGAGGTCTTGTGAGGGAGGGCTGTCGGTAGACTCGCTGGTGGGTTGGGCGAACTCCTTGATGCTGAAGAATTCCTTGCTGTTGTGCGCGTGTGTGGAAATTCTGTCTTCAATCGCTTTTTTCCTCGTTTCTCTGATGAGTTGATGGTGGGCGTTGGTGGCGGCTCTGAAGTTTTTGTGGGCTTCTGTGGATTTGGTGTACCTCCAGGCCTTTTCGAGGCGGCGGCATGTGCGTCTGGACTCTCGAAGTTCGGTGGTAAACCATCTGGCTTTCTTGGCGCGGGTATTGTTTTTCTTGAGGGGGGCTATGGTGTTGGTGCTGTCCGAGATCCATCTATGCAGGGTTCGGGCTGCGGTGTTGGGGTCGTCGTTTTCCGTGATGGTTGGGGTGGAGTTGTTGAGTGAGGAGGTGAGCTGGTCGTCAGTGATTTTGGTCCATTTTCTTCGTGGGAGAAGGTGCTGGTGTCTGTGGATGGTGGGTGTTCTGAAGGTGAAGTGGACGCAACGATGGTCGGTCCATGGGAGTTCGGTGGTGTGGCTGAAGGTGAGGGAGTTTCCTGTAGTGAAGAGGGGGTCGAGGGTGTGTCCTGCTGAGTGCGTGTGGTCGGTCACGATCTGGCGGAGTCCAATGTTGTGGAGGTTGTCCAGTAGGGATGTGGTGTTGGGGTCCAGTTGGTTGTCGAGGTGGAAGTTGAGGTCTCCCAGCAGGGTGTAGTTGGTGGATGCGATGGCCTGCAGGGAGATAATGTCCGTGATGGAGTTGGCGAAGGTTCCGCTGGGTCCAGGGGGTCGGTAGATGAGGGTTCCTCGGAGGGTGGCGGTGGGGCTGGCCAGTATCTTGAAGTGAAGGTGTTCCATCAGTTCTGTGGGCTCGTCGGGGAGTGTGCTCAGGCGGAGGCTGGATTTGTGGACGATGGCAATTCCTCCTCCTGGGCGGGTGTGGCGGTCCTTCCTGGAGATTTTGTATCCTTGGGGGATGGCGATGGCGATGTCCGGTCCCGAGGAGGTGTTGGTCCAGGTTTCGGTGAAGAAGGCTACGTCCGGGGTGGTGCTGTCGAGGAGGTCCCAGATTTCGGTGGCGTGTTTGTGGAGGGATCGGACATTGAGGAGGATGCATTGCAGGGTTCTCGGTTCGGTTGTGTTCTTGTGGGCGGGTTGTGCTGGATCCGTGTTCTTGACGGTGCTGCAGGTGTGCCGGCAGCGGTGACAGCTGAAGGGTCCGTGGGTGTCGGCTGGTGATGCTAGCTTGCAGTTGTTGCGGCCTGGGTTGAGTGCGTGCAGTGCTGCTGGGTCACACCGTTGGCGGGGCGGAGGTCCAGGGTTCCTGGCGCTTGTCGCGGTCAGGTCACAGACGGGCGCAGACGGGCTTGCCTTTGACGCGCCTTTGGTGCGCCAGCGGCACGCCCGCTGCCGCTGTGCGGCCGCGCAGAGGCCGCCATTAAGTAGGGGTCGGGGAGGGCTGGACAGCTGGGAGGCGGGAGCGGGGAGGGGAGCTGGATTGGGCCGGTCGCGCTGGGGGGGAGGGGCCGCGGGGGCAGCAGCGGCGGGGAAAGGTAAAGGGAGGAAATAAGGGATAAAGAAAAAAGGGAAAATAAGCAGAAATAAGGCACAGAAGAACAGAGAGGCAGAAAAGTGCAGAAAGGTGAAAGCTAAAAGAGGGTAGAAAAACGAGTGAAAACGAGTGAAAGAGCAGAGCGAGAGGAAGGGAAAATGAGCAGAAATAAGGCACAAAAGAGCAGAGATGCAGAAAAGTGCAGAAAGGTGAAAGATGAAAAAGGGTAGAAAAACGAGTGAAAACGAGTGAAAGAGGAGAGGGAGAGGAAGGAAACAGAGGTCCACTGGACCACCAGGGATGAGGCGCAGGGAAACCTGCGGGTGGAGGAGGGCCTCGATCACCAACACTCGAGAGTGCAGGGGCAGGCCTCACTTAATGGTGGAGCTGCGAGGGTGGGAGAGCAATTTCACTGACAGGCAGGCATGCATGCATCATTTAATTGACCAAACGCATTGTTTACACATTGAAATTTCTATTCAGCATAGTCAATAAGTGATCAGAGTATGTGACCCAGTGCCTTTGTTGCAGGGGTCTGCTTTTCTGACGATAGTCTCAGTTTCCAAGGCTTGACTCGCTAATTGATACTAAGTCTGATAGCCTCTTGTTGACCTTCCGTGTCGGCGCAGTGAATGTAGTGTGTGCCTAAGTGGGCCGTGTGAACCATGTGGGAAGGAGAATGCATCCCTCGGATGAGAGCTCTTCAGAGTATGCATCTCATTTTATGGGTGCTGGGTACTTTTAAATAATGACTGCTTTGGCATTCGGATAGCAAGCTGTGGTATTGTAAAAGCCACTGTACTTATCAAATGGGGGACACTCTGCATCTCCTGGGAAATGCTGTAAATATCAAGACTGTTACTAATTCCTGCCAACTTCTTTACGGATTTACTGTTGATGATGGGGAACTTTCTGCTGTTGGGTGCCATTCCCAGGGTCTCCTTTGATTAGAAGGGGCCTACGTTTGTCTCTACTACTGGGCATTACAGCTCATCACGATTAATGATTACATATAGTGCCGACCCTGCTTTCAGAGCGGATATTAATCTCATCCAAAGTACTGATTTAGAAGCACTGCTTTACGGCAATATCATTGCACACAAACTACCTGCCCTGACTAGAACACAAGATTGCGATGAGTGAAACTCTGTTGTGGTACAGCATCTGGCTGGCCCAGTCTCTGGCTTAAAGGGGTTTGGATCCTGGCATATTATTTGGATCTTGACACTGGGAGACATGTTGGCTAAAGACCATATGAAATCCTTTGAATAGTTAGTTGGTGACTGAATACACCCTACATAAATCCCAGTTATACAGATACCTGCAACACCAGACACAGATAGCACACTCGAGCTCAGTCTTCACTCAGTACCAAATGTTTAACCCCCTTTAACCAAAAATACGAATGGAGTTACTTGAAAAGAAAGATATTTCACAAGTGTGTAGATCATTGGTTGTTAACACACCTGACACACTGAAAGATTTTACATGCATCTGGGAAAAAGATTTAGGTACCCTTTCAGATGGAGATTTGACAGAGGCCAAAATGGCCTCTGGATGCCTGGTGATCTCCTCCAGTCTCAGGTTGATACCATTTAAATTCTTTCATAGAACCTATTATAATCCTGAAAGACTTTGGTGAATGGGAAGACCAAAGGCTAGCTGCCCACATTGTGGCACCACTATAGGTAGTTTCTTGCACATGATATGAAACTGCCTGACAGTTGCTCATTATTGGAGGCATGTACATTCTAGGGGAGATAGTGGGGTATCCATTCGATGCTGACTCAAACCAAGCAATCATGGGAGTAATGGAAGATTGGGAGGGATCTAGCAGGTCCTGCTCACTTGTTGCTTTGGAAACAATAGTTGCCAAGAGAGAGATAGGATGCCATCAGAACCGTGACAGAGCCCCCCATGCCTGATGAGTGGCTCAGGCATGGACTAATGTGCAAAGTCTGAAAAACTGCTAAACAGCACAAGGATGTGAAAAAAAATCTGGGGTTTGTGAATGAGTCCCTTTTTAAAATGTCTCTGGTGTATGAAGGTATTGTATGCACAGTGTTGGAAACACTGCTGAGATCAATCGTGTAGTATGGAAATGCATTATGTTCCCGCATTGCAGCTCACGAGTTGTAACCGTTTTCTTTTCTTTAAATCAATAAAAAGATCTGTAAACGTCTGTTACACTATAGTTTAAATGTGGAACAGTGTATGCATATAACAAAGGACACTTGACACATTTGATGAGGGAGAGTGTGCATCAGGTATGATGTGGCATGCATGTGATAAGGGAGAGGGCGTATCTGAAGAGAAGTGTTCTCCTTAGTCAGCGTTAACTGTCTCACACTCTGGAGATGGATAGTAGAATGTTCTATTCACAGGATAAGTCAAAGGTATGTGAAGTGCCCTTTGTAATGTTTACAGCACTAAAAGGCTGCAGTGAGCTCTACGGGCCAGGAGGGAATCATAGTTTTTGGGCAAATGTAAAAGCAGAAAAAAAGTGAGGGTTTCAGATGTAATGCTTTTTAAAAACTAGGGTTTTCTAAACTCCATTGATTGTGTGATCATCTATCTAGAGTGCTTGTGTTTATTGGAGAGGAAATATAATGATTGATAAAGTATGTTGACGACCATTTACCTGGTTTTGAAGGGCCTGGAATTATGAAGTTAATTTTAAACAACCCTCTCAGTCTTCTCATCGTGCTAAAACTGTGCTTCACATTTGTTTGATTTAACAAGAACAGTAAAATACTCCGTAAAATATGTTTACTTTTGGTTACACCTCTATACATGATGTATAGCAATCTATGCAAACCGCTTTAAAATTAAAATATTTTGTTGCAGCCCTTTTTTTTTTTTTTTTTTAATTTCTTTTTTTTACTACAAGTAGTCTGACTTCTCTAGTTATTTCAGTCAGTTACCTAGGTCCAATATTCAGAACCCCACCTCCGATTCCTGACACCTAGGGCATGGGAGTAGTTTTGCTCAGTTTTCAAGGTGTAAGGGACGTTCTGTGCATGGGAGGAGCATCAGTACATCAGCCATTCTTGAATGTAGGCCAATATCAGCTTGACCCAATATTTGATAGAGGATCAAAGCATTGCCAGTAGGTGGGAGTTAAAAAGCTTTTTATGGATTGGAACTATTAAAGAATGCCTTCACGTGTCAAGGACAATGTCAAGCTTGTTCACTTCTCTGAACCAACACTGGGGGTGGGGACAAAGATGACCAATGGGCAGGATGCCAGTTGAGAATAATTCTTGTCCAACTATGAGGAGCATTGGCTGGCAGTAACTTGATTGCAGAGCTCAAAATAGTCAAGATCTTTCGTCGAGATTGTACTTCAGTTGAGCCTTTATCAGCGAGTATAATATCTAGTGATGTCCCATTGTAAAATTGGTTACATCATTAATTGATTGGGTTTTTAAGGTTAGAAGTAGACTTCACCTCCCCTACCCAATTGTGGCTCAAAATTGCCAGAGTTTCTAAGAGTCACCTTCTAATATTAAACTGTAGAGCATTATTTTGAATTAACCCCTTGCCCGCGATCGGAATTCCGCTCGTGTGCTGGACATTCCGATCGCGGGTGTGGTCGTGACGAGCTCAGCTCGTCATGCGCACAGCGCTACCGCGCAGCATGACGAGCTGAGCTCGTCACGCGCATCGAAGGGGTTAATACATTTTCATATGTCTGTTTTATTTTCTTAATAATATGATGCGTTTTGCTGAGCATTAGGCACCTATCAATACAGGACCCTCTTAATTTCTACCACTATTGGGCTTCTTTGGGCTGCAAAAGTCTTAGCCCATTGGAAATGAGACTGATAATAAAATTATTTACTTTTGAGTTGATGTTCATATCTGCCAATAGTAACGTCTTCGAAGGAGTCAAGTATGTTTTCCTAAAATGTACCATGGAGTGCTCATCATCTGACTGTGAATTAACTATTGTTATCATAGTTGCTTACCTACACCCATAGATAAAGCACAGTTACATTTTAAAGCCCTTCTCAGACCATCTAGTATTGGATATGGACCATACACTTGATTCGAATAAGTTGCAGGATATATTCCTATACTACTCCATTGTACGTATTTGGGGCTGATAGTAACATTCGGATCATGCTCCAGTCACAGTATGGAGCACCCTTGAAAAAATCCTTGGATTCCATAAAAGATGAATCTAGTGTAGAACAGCAAGCATGCTCCGATGTGTAAGTTGCCCCTGAATGTCTCCACTTTTTGTGCCTTTTAGTGTGCTGAAGGCTGAATGGGCCAGAAACAATTTTTGTTTACCACAAGAGTCTATATTGTTTTTTTTTTTTTAATATATCCTCCAGTGCTCAATATGTGATTTTTAAGAGAGAACAATATATATATTATTTCTGTTGGGTGGAACGTATGAGGTTGAATATTACTAAGTTTCTTGAACACTGCTCCAAATTTGAAGAAGTCTGGTGCTCCGCCAAATTTGTGTCTTACTGAACAGCTTGGGCTTCCAGTGTTCCATAGCATGCATTTTAGTGTGTAAGAGATTAGAAACAGTGTAAATACTGTTTATTATGGAAAGTGAAATAAATCCACGAGTAATCATCTGTTGTAGAAGATGACAATTGGGTTAGAGAGTTATAGCCAACACTTCTACATGCTCAATGCTACAATCAACTGTCTTGACGAGAAAACTGCTGATACTGTCGTACAGTTTCCACTTTCTCAGTAGGAACTGTTCGTTTTTTGGATAACATAAACGTCTGGATGGTGCCTATTTACCTGTTAGCTAAAAGTGCCACCATAAGTACCCCTAAACCTAGGAAGGTAAAATGAAATGGATTGGGCAATCTCATAACATGGCAAGCCTGACTCCCCAAGGAATCGTGGTAACAGATCTAGAACCTTTTCGCTCTGTCACTCGTGCATACCCAGAGAGATGCACAAGAAATACACAAAGGGGTGTTTCAATATTTATTGAACCATTGTGATTCTTGTATAAAATATATGCACTGCAATGATTAATAGACAGAAGCAGATGAAAGTGATTAGCAATTTGAGAACAGTGAAAAGTTGTGCTAAAGCAGTGTATATACGGTGTATAGAGTACTCCTACTATGCACTCCTTAACCTAGATGTCTGCGGCGGGTGTTCTGCCAAAATACCCTGCTGGGTGATCTAACTCCCCATTACCTGAAGGTAAGTGTATGCAGGTCTCCATCTTGGCCACAAGTTGGACATCCCTCCTTGCAGAGGGAAAACAGGAATCAGCTGGGCTGAGACACATAGTGACCTTCCAATGACAGCAAAGTGCTCCTCTAATTTGAACATGGAATTGCATGTGTATATATAATAACAATATCCATGCTTCCGTGCCGAGGCCTCAGCCAGGCCGTCACTGTTTATCCTCTTGTGATAGCTATGTCGCCTTACGGACGAATAAGAAATAGCAACATTTGCACATTGTGTGTTTAGGCCTTGTACTAAATGTTCAAGGTGTTGTGATAGTGTACTTACGAAGTGGAAATGCAAGCAATATGGTTTCAGAGAAACTAATCCTGTACTGTTACGTAGGCAGATGTGTGTCACAAGTCATCGTGTAGGAAGGAAGGCAACTTAAGAAATGTGTGCATGTAAAATGTCGGTGTTTCTTCCTGGGCCTAATACAGCCACATGACAAAACAGACAATTCCATTAAGAAAGCAGAAAATTTAAATGTGGTAAAAGGAGTGAAGGTGGAGGATGCCAAAGTAGCTCTCTGATCAGACAACAGAGCACTTTCCACCAGACAGAAGTCCGCATGAGGCTGCATCAGCTCTGGGTCTTAGAAGTGCAAAAGGGGCCTGTGGGGGATGACCCATGTGGATTCTTGAATCGGTGGTTGCCTATAAATTTGAACATAGATGTGCCTGGCAACTTCCTTAACAATAAAGGATCCTTTCGACTCAAGAGACAGAATGTTAACCTAGGTGTTACAATCTTGCCAAAGATGTATGCTGATGAAATGTGGGAACACAACTTTAATGGCCGAAAGGGAGATCCCACTAAACTGGTATAAGCAGTTCATTGAGTATTGTGGGGAAGTGATTTTGGGTTCAACTCTTCTTATCAGGCAATTTGAAGGTAACCTGGTGAGACTGGAGTACTTGTTCTGGCATGTGACACAGGTGGTGGAGCTAAATGGTGACGACCAAGTGGAGACTTTGATAGGACCACAGTCAATGCTGGTATGGGCCTCTGTATTTATCCACCCCTTGTTCTTGAAGAGTGAATGTTTGTCTGTTGTAGAGCTAAGAAGAATGCTGTTGAACACCAAAATGTAGAATGAAGCAGTTATTACCTAATTGGGCCACTTTCTTGCCCATACATTAACTTTGAAGTTGCAAATGTCAAGGGAGAGCAAACAATAGAAACAATAGCTACATACTATTGATGTTTATTGCTTGTCTTTTGAGTTTGATGTTCAATATGTTTTACTCGTACTATTGTTTTTCTCTCTTGCAAATATTTAATAAAGGCTATAGCACCTATTTCTGTCAGTTAACAGCACGAAGCAGACACTCAAATAAAAACAAAACAAAGCTTCTGTTCATGAAATCTTTCTAACAACAGATGCCAAGAGTTTTCCACCAAGGCTATTGCGAGATCGATTACTCAAAGCTAGCCGTTTGTTTTAGCTCTGAAGTATTTTGAGCAGTTCATAAGGTTTACTTAGCAGACGTTAACTTGGAGTTTTTTTCAGGAATGTCCTCAATATTATGTAATGTGTACTTGTTGAGCGCACATCTCAGATGGAAGGGTACCGTGGTGCTGAAGAGAAAGGGCTGTTTCTGAGCAACCTGTCTGGTTTCTATGCGGAGTGCCATGTTTTAAGTTTTCTCCTGAATTCTAGGACTAGACCGGCGGCCCTAATATGAAGAGGTAGTTCTTCCTAGGCTTTAGGAGCCAGGTGCGAACATACTTTGCTGCCGGCCCTGGCTCTTTGCATACGAGGGACATGGGCGAGCTGGAGTTTTGCCGAGCAGAGGTGTCTGGTGGGCGTGTGGAAGCTGATGCGGTTGTATGTGTGGGTGAATAGTTTGAACTGTGCAAGTTTATGTATGGAGAGCCACTGGAGGTTTCCAGGGTGAGGGGAGATGTGGGTGCGTGGAGTGAGAGTGAGCCTGTCACGTGGCCCATAGGGACATTGTCATCCTTACTAAGTTAGCATGAGCACGTTGCAGCCTGCCTGCTGCTTTGCGCACGTTACTACATGTCTTTATTTTTTGCAATATTTTCTATGGCTGCTTTCACATGAGAACTCATCGCTGTGTTCACTCTCTGCATGTTCCTGGGATTTTGAATGAACATTATGTGCAAGGTCGAACAGCAATGCCCCTTGTTATTTTGTTCTGGCCAGACCTCAGCCCTTAGACAAATATACAGATGCAGCTGTTGTTTGGGCAAAGTACTTTGGTTTTTAGTGGGATACATGAATAGGTAACACACACTTGGAGAGGGACCTTTCCAGAGAGAAGAGCGAGACAGCACCTATGATGTAGATCTACCACATATAGGCTAAGGTATGGGGTCTGCTGTCAAAGCCCAGAGATCTTATGATATATAATAATACTGCTGCGTGGCAAGGGGAGGGAGGTTAGGCTATAATTGTCTTTCCATGATGACATCTCCATTCATGATTTATGGACTAGCTACCATGCTGACTATATTTGTACTATGCATTTTCCTGCTTGTTGTGGCACGTATACTGCATGTTAGGGCACGTTAGTTAAAATAAATATTTTAAACTGTTTTGTGTCTCTGTCAGATCATATTGTGGACAAGTACAAGAGTGCGAGCGAAAGGGTGTGTCTTGTTACCGCGATTCCTGAGAGATCTGGGAGTGTTGTGTTCTGGGGTGTCTAATCATTTGTTTCTCTGTGAGTGAGTAGGAGAGCAAGTGAGACACTATAGCTAGTCGGTCCTGGGCTTGTGGGTACTTAGGTGGTAGGAAGACCCAGTCCCTATACACCAAGGTCCTATAATCTTCCGCATAGTTCTGTGTTTGTGCAGAATCCCTGCAACATGGCGCCACCAACGTTTGGTCTGGTACTTATTCGCGAGACCCCTGAGTAGTGCTTGTGCTTGTCCATAATTCCCTCTCACTGGTTTCCGAAGATGTCCGTGGTGTAAGGGCTTAGCCTCCTATATTTGTATTTTATAGGTTTTGAAGCTTGAAGTTTAAAAGGTTTTGTTTCTCTCTCTCAACCCGGTTTTGCGCTACTGTTCTCCTGGTTTATACTTTTCCATTTTTATTATGGCAGGCGCTATTGCGGCACCTAACCATGCGGCGGTTACAGCATTCTTGACTCAACGTGGAGTCCCCAATGTGGGGGCGTCCTTTATCTTTGTTGTCGAAGCGGACGCGACTCACCTCTTCGAGGTCTTTTACTCTTCGGTTACATTTCCGGTAGTGGATGGAAATTATAATTTGTTTCATGAATATACAGCAGCCGCTGTGCCACGGGCTTATCGCCCTTATGCATTACTTAAAGTTCCGTTGATGGCCTGGGAGCATACCATCTGGTTTAATGGCGCACTTCTTCACCCTGTTTCTGTGGTCCGTTTAGGCCCCTTAACGGTCGATGGAGCCACTTAGCCCATTTTGGCAGGTTTCACACCGCATCCAAATTATCTTAATGTTACACTCGCAGAGCTACGTCAGTTACATACATCGCTGATTCACATACACAGAAGTGTTATACAATTTATGTCACGTGCGTTTCAAGTGGCTCCGGCTGGAGCTGCGCCTCCTCTGCCTGGACACGGCGGTGGCCTTGTCATAAGCCCAGTCATTGTTAATTCAGTGATGGGTAAACGTCCTCGGAATAGAATAGAGCTGATTTGCCATATTGGCTTGCAGTAAAATTTGAGCAACTCAAGGCTGTTTTTCCGCATACTACTCTTGTTGAGAAACACAGGATCCTAACAATGAGTTTACAGAGTGGTATTATTCCCGCTTTAGCTGATTGCACCACCTGGGGGACGGTGTTTGCTTCAGTGTATACACTGTGCTTTGGCACTCCCTCCATGAGTTCTACCACGCATTCTAAAGAAGCTACAGGATGAACACTGGGCTGGTCCTGCCCTGGAATTGGGGATGAGATTAGTGGGAATGTTCCCTATTGTCGCCGATATGATTCTGGCCAACATCAAAGGTGAGGCAGTTTGCTTACAAGTGCGCCAACGCCTATTGGCTGTGGCGGATGTTGATCGGCAGTGGCAGTTGCCGATTATTATTGCGGAGGTGCATACCTCATTGGGACGCAACGGTTTGGGAATAAGACCTTTTACTCAGGTACAGAACAAGCTACCTCTGAGAAGGAGGAACAGCCAGTCTTTCCTAAAAATGCTTGGAATAAAAATCAGCAGTAGCAACAACAAAAGCCTGGTTCTCGTGCAGGTTTGCCTCCACCTGACGCTTCTGAACGTAGATATGATTTGCGTGACCGCTCTAAGATTAAGACGCCCAAGAGGTTCCAGGTTCCTGATCCTCGTTCCTTTCAGGAATCGTCGAATCAACAATTCGGTGGAGGGGGACGCAGGATCTCAGAGAAGGCGAGTCTGCGCAAGCAAGACGTGACCCGCAGCGCCAGTTTGATGTAAAAGTCAAACAGGGGGAACCACCTCAATATCGTGCCCCATTTCAGAAGAAAAAAGTTGCCGCTTTGACTGCAAAGTATGCCTCAGATGGTGAGAACCCTGCTCCTCGACAGGAGTTGGACGGTAACCCTCCTGGACAGCGCGGCGGAGGTTATCATAGTGCGGCAGACACTCCACCAGCATCTGGAGGCGAAAGCCACTGATACTTTTATTACAGTAGAGACAGCTGATACTCGAGTCGCTCCTCCAGATAGACTTTACGAAGTAACCCTCCGCATTGAGGGTGATATTAAACGAACTATTAAAGCAGTGTTTTGGAACAACCTCACTTCTTCTTATGATATTTTGTTGGCAGAGGCCAATCGGCCTCCCCCTTTTGACCTAGCTTCCTGTAGAGGAGAAAATGTTATTCTTCCTAGTTTTTCGCACTAGGTTCCTGATGATGTTAAAATGGCGCATGCCTCAAAATGGGCATTGTCCTTAGCCCCGGCGTTATATCGCAATCAGGCAGGTTGGGATAAGGGTTCCCCGGTTCATGTGATTCCTTTGCGTTCCACACCTCAGCCCCAACCACAGTATCCAAACAAATGAGACGCTAAGGTGTCCGTAAGTGAAATCATTACCCAATTGGAATATCAGGGTGTGATTGAACCCTGTGTTTCATCAATGAATAATCCTCTTTTTCCGATATTGAAACCGGACGGTTCATATCGCATAGTTTTAGATTACAGACATTTAAACAGTCCCGTTCAAACCATTGCGGTTCAGAACACACATAGCTTTGTGTTAGTGAATAACATTGTTCGCAAAAAATACAAAACCACCTTGAATATTTCCAATGGATTTTTCAGTCACTCTCTGGCTCCTGAGAGCCCTGATGTGACCGCATTCAGTGCGTTGGGCAATCCGCGCCGATATGCGATATTGCCTATGGGATATAAGAATAGCCCTGGTGTGTTTGCGGCATGCATAGTGTCCCTTTTGCATGAGATCGACCCTGATGCCTTCTCGTACGTTGATGACATATACTTGACGGATGATGAATTACTACCGCATCTCTTGCGTGTGGACCGCATTGTCACACATTCTGCAAATTTTGGTTACAAATTCAATTTTGCTAAGTCTCACATCGCCTTCTTGGCGGTTGTTTTTCTTGGCTTCAAACTAAATAATGAAGGTAGGGGGTTGGCCCCCCACTTTCTGGAGAAATGTGCACAATTGCAACCTCCATCTACATTTAACAAGCATTGGCATAGCCAATAGGTCTCGCCTTTGGGACCTTATAAGTGTTTAGCCAGAGCCATTGGCTGTGCCAATGTCTAGAAACTATGTGTGACGTCTTAGGGTTCTTCATTTAGAATCCTACTATGTATTCTAGGGGGAATGTTAGGGTAACGTTCTAGGATGGTCAGTTGATGCTGTAGCTGTTGGTGGCTGAGGTGATTAAACTGGACTTCCTGAAGCTTACTGGTTTCCTTGCTTTTGTTTACTAAATGTGGAGGACACCACATTTATTTGGCGACGAGCGTGGCTCACTCACCTCAACATCCAGCGAAGTTAGTCGGCTCATGAAAGAAGCGCTTCAATGTAATCATCCTGTGTCTTCTCCTCCTGCGGCTGTCGTGTGGGTTTAAAAAAAAAAAGGGAAGATCGTCCGTCTTCTCCAGCGGCTGAATGAAGAGTGAAGTTGGCGGTGAGGAGTAAAGCAGGAGTGAATGTGGTGAAACGCACATGCGTTTCACGAGGAGATTGAAAGCGGGCCTTGTGGAGAGTATAAGCCGAGTTACAAGTCGGTTGCGTAATGTGGAGCGTGGATCGTCATCACGCATGGATGCAAGATCAAAGGTCTTGGTGATGTATGCTGGTCTTCTTTGAAGCGTCTCGTCACGTTTGGACGTTTTCAACTGAGGAGAGTCATCACGTTTTTTTGACGTTCTTGGCGGCCATTTTAAAGAGTTGGGAAAGCCTACATGCACTACAATTGATTTCAAGTTCTTTTTATCGAGTGCATCTGTGTTTAAAAAAAAAAAAACCTTTATTTAAATGGCGATTGAAGACTTAGTCTTGGATTGGTTTATGTCACGGTGACTGGCACACCTGGGAGTTCTGCCGGCACATTGGGTTTGTTGTTTGCAATTTAAAAAAAAGAAATAAATTTGTGAAGTAGTTTAGATCCACTTGCTTATGTAAAGTTGCAGGCATTTTTGGTTATTGGTAAAAAAAACACAGTGATATTGTATAAGGAAAATATGTGTTATACTTCTAGGTTTGCGTAACTTGTGTGTGGGAAAATATTGAGGAGAGATTTGAGCGAAAACAAGTATTGTAATATACTCAGTATAAGGGGCTTTGGGCACATTACTGGACATTACTTTAGTATTCAAGGATGCAGAATGTAACACAACCACCGTTTTTCCTCACCAGTCCAGGGGAACCTTTGATAAAGTGGCAGAAATGGAAGAAAATTTTTGTGAATTACGCACGGGTTTGTGGACGAATTTAAGTGCGGAAAGAAAGCATTCTTTACTCTTGCATTGTTTAGGAGGTGAAGGGCAAGAGGTTCTTGAGCATTTGCCAGAACTCAGCGCAGCAGATCAAAGAAGTTTGAACGAATATGAAATGTGCATTTTACAGCTGGATAGACACTATCTTCCTCGTCTAAGCACGATAATGGAGCGTTATCATTTTGGACTACGAGAGCAAAAAAAAGATGAGACTGTGGAAGAGTTTGTCACTGCTCTGAGGAAGCTTGCGGGGTCTTGCAAATTTGGAGGGACTGTGGAAGAAAGGATCAGGGATCAGTTTGTCTTGAAATGCGCACATGACAAAATCAGAGAAGAACTGTGGTTAAAGGATGAGCCACCCTTAGAGGAGGTTCTAGCTGTGGCTAAGAGAGTAGAGCATATGATGAAATGTGTTAAAGAATTGAGTGTTGCAAAAGAAAAATCAAATGTTTTGAATAGAGATATTGAAGACGTTGTATGTCTTGTCAAAAACAAGACATCTGTTGTCAGTGGAAGTGACAAACTTACTATGGGTTTTGAAAGTGCCTCTTCAGCTGACAACAGAGTTGTTTGTTTCAGGTGTGGCAGAGTTGGACACAGAGCGAATGCTCCGTTCTGCCCTGCTCTACGCTTCAATTGTAGTGTTTGTGGTATGAAAGGTCACTATGCCAAATGTTGCAAAAACAAGGAAAAAAGAAGGGAACAGTCTCAAGGAATAGTTAGGGAACAACCTCAGGTAAAGGAAATAATGTATCAGGTTGATGTGCAAAAAGCAAATCATCCTTCGCATGTGGTCAGAATTCAAGGAGTAGAGCTTGAGATGAAGTTTGATTCTTGCTCTCATCTTACCATGATTAGTAGGGATATATTTGACCAGTGTTTTAAAGAAAAGATTGCTCTTATGATAAGTGATGTTTCACCGGTGGGGTATGGAGGTCTGCCTATAAATTTGGTGGGGTGTTTCGTATCCTGCATTGAGTTAGGGGGACGCATCATTACTGGCAAAGTCTATGTGGCTGAGCATGGAGATGCACTTTTGGGGTGGCCTCACCAACGTTTGCTTGGTGTTCGTCTTAATCCTAATGCTGAACCACAAGTAATAGTGCAGACAGTAGATGATTCTTGGTCTACATTGGCTGAGCAGTTTGCAGATGTGTTTGAAGACAAATTAGGGGATGCCTTAAGAGTTACAAACATCACATAAGACTGAGGGAGGGTGCGGTTCCTGTTGTTGCTAAGGTTAGGAGGGTACCATTGAATGAACAGGCAGGTGTGCAAAAGGAGATTGAGCGTTTAGTTGACATGGGAATTATAGTGCCTGTCGAAGCGACTGAGTGGTTGTCTCCCATAGTGATTGCTAAGAAGGCTAGTGGTGAGCTGCGTCTTTGCATTGACTTGCGCTCACTCAACAAGGAGGTTGTTGTAGATAGGTTTCCACTGCCCAATATAGACGAGTTGATTGGTACCCTGGTTGGTGCTAAGTTTTTTACAACCTTGGATCTGGCATCCGCCTATCATCAGGTGGAGTTGGATGAGTCTTCTCAAGAATTGACAGCCTTCGTAACTCCCATGGGTACTTATAAATTTTGTAGGATGCCTTTTGGTCTGGTTTCCGCAGCCTCTGTTTTCCAACGGATTATGTCCAATGTCCTTAAAGGTATGTCTGGTGTGAAGTGCTATCAAGATGATTTGTTGATATATGGTAGCACAGAAGCGGAACATTTTTCAAGGGTGTGTGCTGTTTTGGATTGTTTGAGAAAAGCTGGTTTAACACTTAAAAAGAAAAGTGCAAGTTTGCCTTGGAGGAAGTTAACTATCTAGGGCATAGTATTACTGGGCGTGGAGTTTTCCCTAAGAAGGACTTAGTTGATTCTATCACCAACATCAGTGAGCCTTCTAACAAGGAGGAGTTACTTTCTTTTTTAGGTATGGTTGAGTTTTACAGTAAGTTTATTCCAGGTTACGCTGATAAGACTCATGCCCTCAGGAAACTTACTGCGAGGAGTACTGTGTTTGAGTGGAGTACTGAGTGTGCCAATGAATTTGTTGCCATCCAGCATGATTTGAAGAAGGCACCTTCCCTACAAGCTTTTGTGCCAGGAGAAGAGACTTTGATTCTTACAGATGCCAGTGCTAAAGGTCTGGGCGCCGTGTTACTGCAGAAACATGATGGGGTTGATTGTCTTATTGCTTGTGCGTGTAGATGTTTGAGGGGTTCTGAACTTAACTATTCGGTTAACGAGAAGGAGTCTCTTGCCATTTTTTGGGCTCTAAGGAAGTTTAGAAATTTAATTTGGGGAACTAAGGTGAAAGTTTTGTCTGATCATAAACCACTTAAAGAAGTGTTTGCGAAAAAAGGTTTAGATTCCATTTCGTCGAGAATTAGGAGATGGATTATTGCTTTACAAGAATTTGACTTTATTGTAGAATATATTCCTGGTGTTATCAACAAGTCTGCAGATTGCCTCTCTAGGTTGGTGGACATTACCAACTCTGATGTAGATGAGGAGAGTTTGGTTGATGATGTAGTCAATGTCTGTGAGATTACGGTGGGAGTTGTTGATGAGGTGGAGTGGAAAACAGAGATTAGGAAAGATCCAGAAATCTCGAAAGTAATAGAGTTACTTCTTTCAGGTAAAAACAAACATTTGGTCAAGCCTTGGTCTTTGGTTGGAGATCAGTTGTCTGTTGTTAACGGGATTTTGGTAAGAGGCACCAAACTTGTTCCTCCTGTGGGTGTGCGTTGTAAACTCTTATGTCTTGCTCACTCTGGTCATTTAGGTATTGTAAAGACCAAGGAGTATTTGAGGATGCAATAGTGGTGGCCGGACATGGACAAAGAGATTGAAAGGTTGGTTAGAGACTGTTTGGAGTGCTGTTCCAGTGATAAGATACTCAAAACCAGACAAATGCCCATGGTCTGTAGAAAACTACCCAATTATCCTTGGGATGAGCTAGCTATTGATATAGTTGGTCCTCTGCATGGAGTGTCTGACACACCTTATTTGATAGTTCTTCTGGATCTTTTTTCCAGATGGATTGAAGTGAGCTCTGTTAGAGATATTTCATCCTCTTGTGTCATAAAGTTTTTGGAAGAGTTTTTCAAGAGGGAGAGTTATCCTAATTGCATACTCTCTGATAATGGGCCTCAGTTTTGTTCTTCTGAATTTCAGACTTATCTAAAAAGTTGTGGTATAAGTCACAGGCGTAGTGCTGTTTATCATCCGGAAACCAATGGGGCTGTGGAACGAGTCAACAAGACTCTTAAAGAAAGTATTCAGTTGGATAGGGCAAGTAATTTAAACTGGAAACAGATGTTACAAGATAGAATCACTGCGTATCGCATGTCTCCTCATTCCACCACTGGGAGATCTCCGTTTGAGCTATTTAAAGGTAGGGCATCCAACACTAAGCTCTGTCCTGGGTGGATGTCCATCAATAAGGGTTGGAAAGACAATCGCATTGGTGATTGGAGAGTTAGGGAACTTGAGAAACAATCTGAAAGAAAACTTTATTTTGATGATAAGAAATGTGTTCAATACAACAATTTGTGCGTTGGAGACTATGTAAAGATTAGAGCTCCTGTGGGTTGTCAAGTTTGGTCTAAGTTTTCCAAAGTGAGAAGAATTGTAAAGATTTTCAGAAATGCTGTTAAAACTGAAGATGGAAGAATTTGGAATAAGAGTCGTGTGGCTTCGGTTAATTCTCATCCCATAAATGGTGAGAAATCTTCCAGTATATCTGATTTAAAAAAAAAAACCTTACTTATCTGAGCCTCTCTCTTCTCCTGACAAAATCAGAAGGAGGAGTCTGAGGTGGTGCAGTTTACCATTTCACATGAAAGACTATGTCACATGAGCGGGTTTTATTTTTCTTTGGGATTTCACTTGTTTAAGTTTGATTTTAGTTTGTTTCTTTGCTTTTATATTTAAATTGTAAAGAGAGAAGATGTGTGACGTCTTAGGGTTCTTCATTTAGAATCCTACTATGTATTCTAGGGGGAATGTTAGGGTAACGTTCTAGGATGGTCAGTTGATGCTGTAGCTGTTGGTGGCTGAGGTGATTAAACTGGACTTCCTGAAGCTTACTGGTTTCCTTGCTTTTGTTTACTAAATGTGGAGGACACCACACTATGCTGTAGAGCATTGTGGCTGCTGTGCTGCATGTTGAAAAGTTATAATAAATGAGAGTTAGAGCTATTGGCATTGTAAATGACAATGTCTTTTATCTATGTGTTTTGTTTTGGAGTGGAATGGATGTATGTGGTTTGGAGTGGAAGTATGTGGGTTGATTTGAAATTGTTAGTTGTGGAATTGTGTGAGGTAGAATTGTGTGATGTGTAGTGTATTTGTGTAGTGGAATTATGTGACATTGTGCATAGAAGGGGTGAGAGCTACATAGAATAGATAGAAAGGAAGATAGCGAGGGATAGGTAGTTGGTGCACGAAGTGGTAAATTAACTCTAGCTAGAGGTGGTGCTGGGTGACTCTGAGGTGGTGCTAAGTGATGCTTTGGTGCTGGAAAAAGAAGGTGAGTTCTGAGCATGCCCTCCTGGTTTTGCCAGGAGATCTACCTGATGTCAGTGAACTTTGCTGCTTTTCTTTTCAGTTAAGAAGAAAATCCTTATGTTTTATTTGGCCATAGTACTTCTGAGTGTCGAGGAGCTGCTCGAAACCATATAATAACTGACATGTGCCCCAAAATTATTGGGAGCCCACTTCATCAAAGAGGAAAACACTTAACACAATAATACAAACAAGCAGCCAGCCATAAGTGAATATGTTTTAGAATAAGGATCCGTGTACTCCAGGCTGTGTGCAATGGGCTTCATCCACACTTTCCTCAGAACTGCCCGCTCCACCAGGCAGGATAAAAACCAGACTTCCATGCAGGAATGTGGACGTTTAGACTCCAAGCGATGTAGGACATGGAAAGGAAAGATCGGCAGCCATGGCACTGAAGGTGCCAAGCCACAGACTAGCAGCATGAAAAAGAAAGGAATCCGGCACGTGACTTCTATGTGCAGTGTTTGCTAACAGAGCACGGGAGAAGTAGGCGCAAGCGAAAGCTCTATTTTCACTTCTTCTAAAAATATGCTGTCAACAACACGAGGGAGGAGGGTGGGAAAGACATCGGAGAGCTGTGGGGTGTTGAGTAAAATTACGGGGAGTGGGAGGAAGGTGGGGGTGCTGTGCCTTATACCCTAGAGCTGGGGAAAGTGAGAGAGCCCCTGGATGCCATGCAGAACGTGACACTCGACAGCATAAGATGATAGTTTACCACAGATTAGAACATTGGAATGTTGGGAGCTCCATTGAAGACAATGGAGTAGCTTTGGGCTTATAATGGCTGGTATAAGCCCAGCACTCCAACATTCCAATGTTTGTCTTTTTGTTTCTCCATTTTTAATTTAGAACATTCTACCCTTAGTGGGTGGAATGTTCTAATAGCCTTATAGCCCTTCTGCCTCAGGCTATACCAGTTGTTAAAGGCCCTCTCCCTCGTTATAGGCCCTCGCCTGCAGCTCGGGCCTATAACTCGGGATCAGGGCCTTTAACAACTGGTATAGCCCTCGGCAGCGGGCTATAAGGCTATATTATGGTTCTTATAATATTATTAACTCATACTTTGTAAAAATGTAAACATGCCCTCTCTCAGCACTGACAGCAGATGAAAATCACACGGGCGCAGATACAAACTCAAGCACCCCAGATATACACACACTCTCAAATAACACGTGTGCAAATACAAACACAAGCACCACAGATATACACACTCACAAATCACATTTGTGCACATACAAACACAAGCACCACAGATATACACACTCACAAATCATACTTGTGCATATACCAACACCCCAGATATACACACAGTATCACACTTGTGCACATACAAACACAAGCACCGCAGATATACACACATTCAAATCACACACGTGGACATACAAACACAAGCACCGTAGAGTTCCATATTCTTACATCACACGTGTGCGCATACAAACCCAAGTACCCCAGATGCACTCAAATTACACGTGCAATCACACAAACACCAAATGCACGCAAAGCAAGGACCCATATATCCCGAATAAATTGTGCACAGAAGAAACTACTGGCTGACCTTTATGCACATACCCATTAAACAAGGATAAGATGTAAACAGGCAGTAAACCGACACAGAGCAAGGAGAGAGGTGTTAGCGGGCAGACAGGGGCAGGAGGGACAGAGAGAATGTGAAGGGCAGTGGGAGCTTTGTTGTAGGCTCTCTGAAAGGAGGAAGACAAGAGTTCAGACATTGGGATATTGTGGAGAAAAGCACTGGTAATGTATAGGGCAAAGAGATGTATTTAAAGGAGAGACAGTCAGAAAGAGATGAAGCCAGGGAGAGTTGGGAAGCATTACCTTGTGTTTGCTACTTATTAAATGTGGGGTAAAGATGTCTCCCTATATCGTTAACTGAAGAGGTGTGAACCGGAGGCACCCGTGGGAAATTAAATGGAATGCTTTTAACCCATGCTGCTGATTCACGTGAAAAAATTTGGAACAAAGCGATTGAAAGAATCAGGGTTGGATAAGTGCAAAGAGGGAGGTTCTCTCCCTGCATAGCTCAATCTGGCTCCGGCGCGAGGGTCAGCTGAGCCAGTGTTACTCTGCAGCCTGCTGCTGCTCTGGACCCGATAAACATGAGGTGTGTACATTTATATTGGGATGAACACGACTACAAGTACCAGGATGCATAGAGAAACAAGATCACAGAAATAGCAGGTGAAACTTAAATGTCATTTGAGCCACCCCGATCCCTTCACCCCAAACCTCTTGGTATCGTTGCAAAACGTAGCCGCGAGAAATTAAACAAGCTTTTGTTTTGATTGAGACTCAAATTGGGCGCTCGGCGAGAGCGAGAGAAAAGGAGCTGAAAATGGCCTATTAAATCAGGGTCGGTCCTGTCTGTGAGAATAGCACTGCAAGGGATGTGTGAAAGGGAGCTTCCGAGAAAATGAAAGGTCTTTGGGTGAGAGCCTGTGAAACGCCTCAGTACGTTGCTTAAATGTACAGATCAACAAGTTGACAAGGGAGAGCGAGGGTGAAACAAGCAGTGGAGGAGAAAGCACGCGCGGCCGAAGCTAATTGAAAACGCGCCGCTGCACGACAGCTCTTTTCAAGCTCGTTAACTGAAGAGGTGGGAACCGGAGGCACCCGTGGGAAATTAAGTGGAATGCTTTTAACCCATGCTGCTGATTCACGTGAAAAAATTTGGAACACAATCCCAAATTACATTTAAGGAAACGGAACGTCCAGTAAAAAAACCAATCCCGGAAATGCAAAAAAAGACAGAGCAGGAGAAGGACGCGGCCGCAGTAACCTGATCCCAAGTGGAGGAGGTGTGCTGTGTCTGCCTGCTGGAACTCAAACAAGCAGCAGCTGTTTTGAAGCACTCGTGCTTGTGCTGGCCTCCGCCTTGCGGGAGCGAGCAGCGGCGGCGCGATAGCCATATGTTTTCAATTAGCACGCGCGCCGCTGCTGGCTCCCGCAAGGTGGATGCCAGCACAAGCACGAGTGTGGTGTACTTGAAAAGGAGCAGACCGATTTCTAAAGGTCCTCTCCTAGAGCAGCGCATGCGCGCTGCCTAGGCGAGACCTAAAAAATTGCAATCTTTGCTGGGTTTTTTTAATTTCGGGAGGACATACATTCCTGATTATGCCCAGCGTATCAAACCTCTTTACTCATTGATACAACCTTCTTTTTTGGCTTCCTGTTGGCTTCCGGAACATACCACAATTCTTCGGTGTCTGCAGTCTGATCTGCTTGCGACCAACTTCTTGTTAACACAAGACAATTCTACAAATTTGGTAATAAGGATTGTACCAGGCGCATTGGATTTCACTTACTGGACGTTCAATGAAGGGGACACAGTCCCCATTGCTTATAAATCGCATTTGTATACTCCAGCTGAGATGCGTTTCTCTTCTACAGAAAAAAATGAGACAGCTGTACAGATGGCGATTCTGAAAGAACGCTCTCTAGCTTAGGGAAAACACATTTTTATGGTCTCACCTGTACCTGCTTTAGAAGCAGTTACTAAGGCTAGTGTTCCAAATTCCAAAGCCTTGCATCCATGTTGGATACAGTAGGCTAGTTCTTTGATGTCGGCTGATGTCAACTTTATCTTTGACCCCTCTTTGCAGACACAGGAGTTTTTACAGTATGAACATGTACATCCTCCTCCTTTGTCCTTGCCTCCTCTGGATCAATACAAATGTATTATTTACAGTGATGGTTCTGCGTAGCCGGCAGTTGGTTCTAGGCATGCTTATTCAACAGCCTGCGCAGTTGTGGCGAGAAAGATTGTTGATTGGGATTTTAAGTCCTCCTTGGTGCACACACAGTCTCTTGGTGATTGCACGGCTCAATTGGCAGAGTTACGTGCTTTAGTTTTGGCTCTAGAATTCGCTGATCCTGATGTACCCACTCTTATAGTGTGCGATTCCTTATACTGTGTACAATCCTTTAATGACAACTTGTTCTTCTGGACACAAAATGATTTTCGTGATTTTAAAGGTAGCGTAATTAAGCATAAAACGCTTTGGGTTCGAGTGGCCGCTCTTAAGGAACGCTTGCCGCTTACACATGTTATCCATACTTTGGACCATCAACGTGTGGGAGCACACGCTGTTGGTAATTTGCTGGCTGATGAGCAGCCAAATCTGCTGTAGCCACTTGTTCAGTAGCAGCAGTCACTAGGTCTATGACTAAAATTGATGATGATATTTTGGCGGCTATAGCTGCGACGAAGGAAGGGACAGAGGTTCCCAAAGGTTTCCGTTCACGTTACACATATCACTTGTCTTCTGATCAAGTTCCATTTGCAACTATTCCGTCCATTGGGGATCGGCTAATCCCCAACGAGGACCGCAGACTTTCTTTGATCATTGCTGCACATGAGGGCGTGGCATCTGCCCATGCAGGAGTGACTGCGACAATTTCGCTTCTACAGCAACTTTTCTGGTGGCGTGGTTCATATCAACAGGCACGTGAATATGTACTTTCTTGTGACATTTGTCCACAAATTAAGCCTTCTACTGTTGCACGTCCACCACACACTCAACTTTACATTTCAAATCAACCTTTTGGTTGTATTTTTATTGATCACTGCAGTCCTTTGACATCTGACACTGCTTTTAAACAGATCTTGGTTGCAGTGGATTCGTGCACTAGATTCCTTTGGGTTTGGCTGCAACGTAGTGCTGACGCTCGAATTGTCATAAAAGATTTGTGTGTCTTTGTCGGGACATTTGACTGTGGCACCTTCCATTCTGACCAAGGTCCTGTGTTTGCCTCTATGGCTTACCGGGATGCGATGAAGTCTTTGGGGGTGCAGGTGCAATTTTCGCCTCCATATCGGCCTGAGGGCAATTCTGTTGTGGAGGTGATGAACCGTGACTTAAAGCAATCGTTGACAGCTAGAGTCTTAGGTACTGGCAGGGGTTGGCTGACTCATCTTTATGTTGTCCAACGTGCACTAAATAATCTCCCTAGAAGATCTCTGGATGGGCGGACCCCATACGAAATGCTCTTTGGCATTAAAATGTTTGTGCCAGACCTTGATGTTCTAGACGTAGTGGCGGCTGCCGCAACCTTTGACGTAGATAATCATTGTGCTATGTTACAGGATCTACAAAAAGCTTGTGATTCACAAGCGAAAGCACATTTGCCCTCTTCCACGGATTGAGCAGTGCTGATTCCGGTTTCTGGCTGGCTTCCTAAAGTTGGAGACCTGATCCGAGAAAAAGAGGAGAACAAAAAAGAATTTGGTCCATCATACCGTGCACCGGTCAGAGTCCTTGGCTTGAAAGGCACCCGTACTGTGATCCTGCCTCCACTACGTGGTCGTGAAGAAAATCGTTACATTTCTATCGAACATGTCAAGCTACACCATATGGCCGATTCTGAATAGTATGCCTCCAAGCATTCCACGACGAAATCTTTCATTGAATCCAAAGGCTTCTGTTTCTTCGACTACTCCCCAACTAATGGAGGGGTAGATGGAAACTTCAATTGATTTATTGACTGTTTTACCTTCTACTTCCACCACTGCTGATATTGAGTATGCCTCTCCTCCAGTCGACGTCATAATTGACATTCCTGAGGGTACCATACCTGAAACATCAAATACGGCACAACCCCCGTTGTTTCAATTGGGGTCCAGTGGTTATTATATGGACCGTAATAGCTTTTCTTCTGAATCATCTTCCTCGTCATCATCTGTGGCAGAGCCCCCTACACGTACCAGTCTTTTCATCTCCTGGTTCAAAAAGACTTACTTGGTCCCTCCCTGGACATATATCTGGATGGTGCTTACGGTGATATTCCTCTTCATGTGGATTGGGTTTGTGACTGTGTTTTTCCTACTCATTAATGGCATTATTTACCTGAATGCTCTGCTGTGAACTTTGTTGACGGAGTTCTGGCCCCTCATACGTCGTCCCATAAAATGAAAAGAGACCAAGCCCTTGTCGATATATCAGCGTTCCCTGTTGCGGATGGCATTGTTTGGGATAAAGTATCATACGATTTCAATGGCCTGACCGAAATTTTAAACATTCCATACGTTTTCCGCTTTTCCATATGAGATGTGGTTTTGCCTGGTATACACTCTGATGACTGGGATGTTCATGCCATTCATTCATTGTTCTCTGATTTGAAATATTATGCTGCTTTTGACACTGAAGATTTGTATTTGAATTCGGCAAATTATGCAGATTTATTCCGTTATCAACATTATGGCCATCATTTTTTACACGAGACCAACACTCAGAGACCGTTTTTTAATTATACCCAGTGGAAGCATTGCCCAACACCTTAACAGGGAAGTTCAAAGACCCAACAGAGTAAATTTATGTATTTTGCTGGTTACAATCTTTCAGACCCACAGTCCTATTTTTATAAACTGAAGATGCCGTCCCGAACTAAATTTATCTTGACACACACTAAATTAGTTTACTCCATGCCCTTCAGGAATGATTTGTCTGTGAAGGGTTATGAGCATTGGAAGGATACTATTGATTTAAAATCCATTTGGTGTACTAAAGATTGGCAAGTGCGGGGCACGGAATCATTGCATTGTGCATGTCTGATACCGTCTCAAATCTTATTTTTAAATGACAAGGTACAACAGGCTACTTGTTTTGGTTTAGCCACGGCCAAAAATCTAAATATTCCCTCCGTTCCATTACTGGCTCCATATGATACATGGCAAACATACACCAACTACACAATTGAAGACTTGGGTGTCGTGTCAAAAGGGCTCTCTTAATTCTTCTAAAATTGACCCCTTGGGATGGTTACTGTGGCTAATGAGCTCCAATGCATGGCAGTTGCGTTTTCTGAATACCACAAAAGGGTTTACACAAAGTAGACCTGATCCACGTTTCCCACATTCCCATACAGTTACCACATATTCAGTTGGTAAATTGTGTCAGCAATCTTTGGAACATTCCACACTGTCGCCTGTGAAACAACACCTTTCTCTCTTGTCAAGTGACATTGATCTTGCTGATTTTCTTTTAGGTCCAAAATCCCCTCGAACAAAACGTTTTATTTATTCAGCATATAATGAATTTTTCAAACTGTCGCAGATGGAAGCTGTGGTACGTCTGCGCCAAATTGACCAAGCTAATTTAGAAAAAGTTCTTGCAGTAGTCAATAATAGCATTAATACACTGTCTTCCCGTATATACACTTTGGATAATATTGTATCATCCGTCATTGACATTGTTCAACATGAAGTGTCTGTTTTGTATCGTGGTCAACATCAGTTATGTTCTGTAATGCAGTTTTCTTGGACCTTGCAAACACTCAAAAATGGAAAAGTGCCATGGGATTATTTGAATGTTTCTGCACTGTTTTTGCCGTTTAATTTAACTGATAAACAGAAATTAATGTCCATGAAAGACGCAACATACACATTTGTTACATATTGAACAATTAGAACAGTTACCATTTTCTGTAGCAGAGACTGATTCAGCTGTATGGTTAATACATGGGGTTGTTTCGTTTCACTGCCTATCTCACTTTTTCAGTTCACGGCATGCATGAAACATCATCCCGTTGGTAGATATGAGCCCCTGGGCAATAACTATATTCATGAATTATGGTCGTTACCTTTCACCTACAGATGTCAGCACGCGGATAAGGATGTTTTTTTTACAGGGGAGGATTGCGATTCCACACTACGACATTCCCTAGTCTGTAAACAAGTTAAGCTTCACGGAGCCTGTAACGTTTCGGCCCCTAATCTGGCTTGTTTTTTAAAAGGTACCCCTGTCCCAGCTATTATTCCAGCATTAACTTTGCTTTCTAATGGTAGTTATCTTATTCTAAATAACCACGATTGCTGCGGCATACGAGCGGGCATCCCGTATATAGTAACAGTTTCCCAACGTGTAACATGTTGCAGCAATGTCCTGTTTCCACCCTGCATGGGATTGTAGATAGTTCGCTTTTGCCTTCCATTCCAACTTTGAAAACAGATTTCAATAAGCTAAGCAGACTCAAAGCGCTATTGTTTCAATAAGAAGGCCTCTCGCATCAGCTCGAGAGACCTACGAATTGCAGGTGGCGAGAACCGCAAGTGAGATACACTCGCTGCTAAACACGAATCTTCCACTCCATTTTGGAAAATTAATACACCAAATATTTAATGCGTCTGATACAGAGGGCCTTGCCCACTTTTTTAAACTTGTGGGATCCGGCCTTGTTCCTTCCTTTCAGACAATTTTTGGAGTAATACCGGCCTTTATCCATTCTATTTTTTCCAGCGCCTTCGGAGGGTTTCCCCTGGTGCTCCTGTTGATTTGCGACGTGCTTGTTCTCCTATTATTGCTTCTCAATGGATGCCCGATCTGTGGAGCTGCCAAATCCGGTCCATTTGCAACTGTACCGTGATCGAATGCACCAGCTTTTTGGTTCTATGCCAGAGAAGTCTTTTGCCATCGACTATTGGCTGACCTTCCGTTATGCCTACTTCACCTGCGTGCAACCTGTGTTCCACTGCCTCCGGTGCCCTTTTCAATGGGCCCTGGATGTCTGCCTCTCCAATACCACACACGCTGCCCTGGATTACGATCTGTTATTGGGTCCGTTGAAGGCTCATGACCAGGAATGTGCCATGGGTAGGCGTTTGTTGTGCGATCCTCTACTTGGACCAACGGCAGACTTGAGTACCTGTGCTCGTGCGCAGCGGATCATAGATCGGAGTTTCATCGAAGTTAACGCAGGTTGCCCTGGCATGCTCCTAACAGCCTGTGGCTATGAGGAGCATGTGTGCTCGTTCGATCTACTAAACTGGATGGCACACCTTTTTACTATGGGAGGGACAGACAACATTCTGGAGTTCATGGCATTTCGCTTTTCACGCAACATTTCTGTTTCCGAAGATTAACTATGAATGGGTGGGTTTGTGAGTACCCAATTGGCAAAAATGTTTGAAAAATATAACCTTGCAATAAGATTTTTTTTTGCCTTCATGACTATCCTAATTGGAATAACACTGAGACGCTTTGCCTTTGCTTACCTCTGATTTTTGTCTTCGCATACAGCTAACGACCTGGCCAAGGGGGAGGGTGTCACGTGGCCCATAGGGACATTGTCACCCTCACTAAGTTAGCATGAGCAAGTTGCAGCCTGCCTGCTGCTTTGCGCACGTTACTACATGTCTTTATTTTCTATGGCTGCTTTCACATGAGAACTCATCGCTGTGTTCACTCTCTGCATGTTCCTGGGATTTTGAATGAACATTATGTGCAAGGTCGAACAGCAATGCCCCTTGTTATTTTGTTCTGGCCAGACCTCAGCCCTTAGACAAATATACAGATGCAGCTGTTGTTTGGGCAACGTACTGTGGTTTTTAGTGGGATACACGAATAGATAACACACACTTGGAGAGATACCTTTCCAGAGAGACGAGCGAGACAGCACCTATGATGTAGATCTACCATCTATAGGCTAAGGTATGGGGTCTGCTGTCAAATCCCAGAAATCTTATGATATATAACAATACTGCTCCGTAGCAAGGGGAGGCAGGTTACGCTCTATTGTCTTTCTATGAAGACATCTCCATTCATCATTTATGGACTAGCTGCTATGCTGACTATATTTGTACTGTGCATTTTCCTGCTTGTTGTGGCACGTATACTGCATGTTAGGGTACGTTAGTTAAGATAAATATTTTAAACTCGTTCGTGTCTCTGTCAGATCTTATTGTGGACAAGTACAAGAGTGCGAGCGAAAGGGTGTGCCTTGTTACCGCGATTCCTGAGAGATCTGGGATTGTTGTGTTCTGGGGTGTCTAATCATTTGTTTCTCTGTGAGTGAGTAGGAGAGCAAGTGAGACACTATAGCTAGTCGGTCCTGGGCTTGTGGGTACTAAGGTGGTAGGAAGACCCTGTCCCTATACACCAAGGTCCTATAATCTGGGCGCATAGTTCTGTGTTTGTGCAAAATCCCTGCAACAAGCCTTGCTGCTGTATAGAGTGTGTTCTCATAGTCTAGCTTACTGCTGATGAGTGCTTGGGTGATTGCTCGTCTGGTATCAAGAGGAAGATCAATAGAGTTTTCTTGAGTAGTTTGAGGATGTGGAAGCAGGAGGAGATGGTTGAGTTGACGACCTCCCATTGAAAGCTTGTTGTCGACAATTGAGTCCCAGGTTTCTGGCTTGGATGGAAGGTGTAGGGGTGGGGCCAAGTTCTGATGGCCACTAAGCTGAGGACTAAAGGGTAGGGTCTTTTCTGAATAATATGATCTCTTTCTTGTCAGAGTTGAGTTTGAGGCCAAGGACTTTATCCAGCAGGGAACTTCTGACATGCATTCAGAGAACTTGGTTGGGTGTTGGCGGTGTCTTTGGCGAGTGAGAGCATAACTTGAGTGTCTTCCACATAAAAGATGATGTTGATTCTGAAGGTTTTCACTATTTTGGTGAATGGGGCCATGTAGATATTGAAGAGCCTGGCGGGTGTGATGATCCCTGTGGGACTCTACTTACCAACTCAATGGGTTCTGAGGATTAGGGAGGAAGGCTGACTTTCTGTATATATCATGTGAAGAATGAGCTGAACCATTGGAGGTTGGTTCCGCAGATGCCTGACTGGCGGAGATGCTGGATGAGGAAATGATAGGAGACAGTGTTGTTCCCAGCGGAGTCATCAAGGAGGATGAAGCCTGCCGTCTTGCCTTGGTCCATGATGATCCGGATGTTGGTTGCGGCAATGAGGGCAGTTTCTGTGCCATGGTTTGGTCTGAAGCCAGATTGGGATGGATGAGGTGATCTTCCAGGTGGGTAGCTAATCCCTTATTGATCAGTTTCTCCAAGACCTTTGCTGGGTAGGTAAGCAATGAGATGGGCCTGTAGTTGGCTGGTGAGGATGGGTCTGCTGTAGGTTTCCTTAGTAAGTGGCAGCATTATTATATTTTTCCAGGGTTTCGGGAAGGTAGCTGTGGTAAGAGTTGTTGAGGATCAAATTCAGTGTTGTTCAGATGGGCTGGAGTCCTCTTGTGGAGGTGAATTATGGGTGGAGTTCTGATGGAGTACCCAAGTGGATGGATCTCATAATGGTGGGGGTGTCCTTGAGGGTGAATGGTTTACCATGTCCATTTATTTCATGCTTGTTTACAGTGGATCTGTAAATGGAGTAAGAATAGGCATGACCACAAGGGTAGAAGAGGTTTACAGTAAAAAATCCACTTAGACATGGCTATGGTGGCGCCATGAATGGGTACGCTCCACTGTGGCTCTTTGTCCAACCCTGAAGCAACTCCTTAGTCTGCCCCTCTCAGTTGTTGGACCCAGAGTGATCCCCCTTTGCAACGGAGAGATGACTGCAGAAAGAACAACTGGCCCTTAGTTTGTTCTGGATGAGAGGTTGTACAAGCCTGTATCTTGGCCCAGTCTAAACAGGTGCTCAACATGGCAGCTGCCATTGGCAGGCTGTGCGGCTCATGCTTCCTGGTTTGAAGCTTCCACGCCCAGTGAAGATCACTCAACAAGAATTGAAATTGGGAAAACAAGCGTTTTAGTCAAATCCTGGTCGTACTCATCTCAACTTTGGCCACAATTTGAAGAGTAGCATATAAGTGGCGAGCTCATGAAGAAGGCAGCAACGATGCGACCTGAAACAAATATGCAGTTCCGGTCTCTGTCAGCCTAGACAGTAAACCCCTGGGTGTTGGGATGATCTCGCCAGTCAGAGAAAAGGTGCTGAAGTGCCTTTAGGCATTGGAGGTGAACATCACCCAGAATATGTGTGCTAAGAGGAGCTCCTACCTTGAATTATTCTTCCTTAAGAGACTGACCATGATCATTCCAGGGGCCACTGATGTGCAAAGAGCCAATTACCAGTTGGTTCCGCCAAGGTTAAAGGTGAGGAAGCCCTTCTTGCTCAAGAGCAACTCTTGAACAATGGGGTCTGTCCATTAATTTTAATTGAGAGAACAGCAGAAAGCTGACCCCTGACACCTTTCCTTTTGCATTATAAGGTTACTTTTGGAGGCCCAACGGTATCATGGGTGATTGCCAGTCAGGGACTGAATGTCTCCCAAAAAGGGCCTATTCCCATACCTGGCTACCCATGGTGGTAATACTGTAACCATCACTGACAATGCCAAAGTAGAGAAACAAGACCCTGAGCCTGCACATTACAAAAAACTGATTTGTTGTAGAGCCTGCAGGCATTTAAGCTGGAATTGAGAGCGGAACTTAAATGTGATATTGAGAGAAGCCTCCATGATCTCCGCTCCAACCTGGGTTCGAAGATTTGGGAACATTTGATAGGATGTGGACTTGCTGAGGGCCAGAGTGATAGAAGTTGAGAACAGGGTGGATTTGTTGAAGACATACAGAATGGCCACTGACCAACAGATACATGAAATGGAAGCCAAATTAGACTCATCCTTGGCGAAAGAGGAAGAATTGGAAACACGTCAAGTAGGGAGAATATACGGATTATAGGCCTGGTTGAAGGTGCAGAGTGCCTTGATATGCCCACCTTGGTGCTGGGAAGGTTCTCGTCCATGCTGGAAATTGGCATAATAAGTGCAGCTGTACATAGTACCTCGAGTGGAACCACAGCAATCTTGGAAACCTGACATTCTGGCTGAGTTTTTTTTATTACTCCGAGAAAGAGGAGGTTCTGCAAGCATCAAGACCTCCTTCCATAACTATGCCTGTATGTTCTTACAGGATATCTCCCAGTCTAACCCCAGCCTTCAAGGTAATAACTGAAAAACTACTCTTAGACAAGATGCTCTACAGATGGACGTACCCTTTTGGGATCTTGTTCAAGCTGAGAGACAAGGACCACTATTTTACAGACAGAACGAATGCAGCATGAGTCTTTGGTATTGACCTCTCTGAGAACTTTGATGTGATCAAAGGATATAAACAAAATGAGGTCTACAATGGGTGACCTCCGACCTACTGGCAGTTGCCTAAGCTTCAAGCACTGGGTGCTAGTAGAGCAGACAGTGGCAGCTGCTAATGGACTAAAAGAGGGTGCTTATCCTTGGCTAATGATTAATATTTCTGGGGTCTAATCAGGCAGCAGGATGGGGCCTAGGTAGGGATGTTTTTGCATCGGAAGTCAAAGCTGTCTAGAGGATCCTCTGAGGGTAGTGATGTTGAATGCCTCATTGAATAGGCTGTAACTTTAAGAATATACTGGATCGTTTGGATAAACATCACAAGGGGTTGAAAAAACAGAGGTAGATTTGAATGAGTGGGTGGAGGCGGTGGATGGTGGAGGTATGGTTCTCACAAATTGCTAGTCTTCTTTCACCCACAAGATCTGGGCTACATTGTGTGGGATTGCCAGACATTCTTTAACTATCCGGCTGGATCTCAGTCCAAGAGGATTTAACTTTGTTGCTGTGGGCAATTATGGTTTACCTGCAAGGTTTATTTTGATTTAGGCAGTATTGTTGTTTGGGGTGGTTTTCATTTTCAACCGAAGTGTGCCCGTTGGGAAGGTGATAACATGTGGCTATAGCCTTATGAATGGGGTTTGGAATGGTCAATCGGAAAGCTGCTTCCCAAGCTTTGATAGTCAAGAGAGGTTTGAACTCTAACATCATTTTTTTGGTGAACAGTCAGTCTCTCTATTAATGTGAAAAGGGGAGCAGTCTGGAAATCCTCAGACTCTCACAGCCTGCTTACAGGAAACTTAACTAATGAGGAGATACCAAGAGAAAATGTGACATAGGTCATTCCCAACTACTTACTATTAATTGCCCCTGTCTATTATGGTGGCCATCGTTTTGAGGCAAAACCTGCTATTTGTGGTGATGGGAAGCAACTTGGACAGAGAAAACCAATATTTGATTCTGACATGTCTTTTGGTTAGAAGTCCAGGGATTTGTTTTTGAAGTGTGTCTTGAAGACATTGAGATGTGCCAAAGGTGACATTAAATAGTGAGGATTTCAGATGTAATGCCCTTTAAGAACTGAGGATTTCAAAACTGTCTTTGAATTGCATGGACATCTATTCAGAGCGCTTTTGTTTACTCTGAAGAAATATAATCATTGATAAAGTATGTTGACGACCATTTGCCTGGTCTTGAAGGGTCCAGAATTCAGAAGTTAATTTTAAACAATCCTCTCCGTCTTCTCAGCATGCTTCAACTGTACTTCACGTTTGTTCTCAAGATGAGAAAATGGAAATTACACCCAGCCTTGCTGCTTGATTCATTGTTTAGGGCAGAGATAAAACAGATTGAGTATGCCTCCTTCAATGAAGATATCTTGAGGTGGGCTTTAGGAGTACTTCAAGGTTATGGTAAGGGGTATGTGCATAGTGCTTATGCTTCATCTGCATAGGTTGAGGCACTTAGAAATACAGAAGACCTAAACCTGAAGCAGTTGGAGGCTGATTAGAAGAATAATCCAATCCTACATCGTTGAAAGCTGACTTTTGTCAGGGGACAACTAAGCATCATCTATACTAGGAAAGAGCAACTGAAGGAAAGTAAGCATAGCTTCCTTTGCTTCAGTTGAAACAAGCTTATTACACCTTCAGTGACCGAGTTGGCACACACTTTTCTACACTACTCTAAGGGATCATGTCAGAGAAATCAAGACCAGCTGTCTTGTTATAAGAAGAGGATAGGTTAGACGAATTTAGAGAGTACTGAGACTCCTTATATACAAGAAGAGATCAGTAATTTTCATGATAACTGGACTACTTTGATAGACTGAAACTTCCCCACAATTACAAAGCAGCAGCAGGAGGAGATGGTCGCCACCTATAAAGAAGATAAGGCTAAGAGAGCAATTCAGGCACTGCAGAGTAACAAAGCACCAGGTCTGATGTTTTTTTCTGGGGACTTACATTACCACGTTGACCCCCAAATTGGTGGGCCTATGCACTTATGGCACTAAAGCTAAGGCAGCGACACTATACCAAAGCCCAGGTATATGAGACTGTGTGTCCTACAGAACTATTAGCCTATTCAATGTAGATGATAAATTATTTACTAAACTCCTGGCCTCTAGACTCACGAGGATCTTACCTGACCTTGTCTATATTGACACTCGCCCAATAACATATGACGGATAGTCATTCTGATCGAGAAGATCAATAAGAAACTAATACCAGACCTGCTGGTGACTTTAGACGCAGTGAAGGCCTTTGATCGGGTGGAATGGAGCTTTTTGACACTAGTTTTAAAGCTGTAAACTTTAGCTCTTGAATAATGGATACAGCAATGACCAACTATGTGTGCTGTAAGAAATTGGGTTACTGGTTGAGGGAGTTGAAACCCTTCTTCAGCAGCAACCACAATTCTTTTCAGGGTGAAGTCACAAGCAAACCCTAAATTAAGCTGTGGTCGGCCCTCGGGTAGCTTGGCACAGAGCAGTCAGGCTTAACTTTGAGGCAATGCGTAACGTATTTGTGCAGCACTTCGAACAGTAACAAAGTGAAAAAACACCATAAAGGATCCCACACACAGTTTAGAAAAATAGAGTAGATTTTAATAAATTTAACAAGACCAAAACGACAAAAAAACAGTCAGTAGAACCGGAGATATTCAGTTGTAAAGGTTTTAGTAAAAATAGCGCCAAAAGGCATAAAGTGCCAACTGTAGATATCTGGTTGCGTCGAACCGGAACAAAGTCACAAGTTCAGGCTGACAACGATAGAGCGTGGACTGGCTGCAGAGGCCCAGTTAGGCCTACAGAACAGAGCACCTTAAATCCTAGTTTGCGGAAGGTTGCGAGGATCTGCGTAAAAAATGTGCCAAAGCGATGCGTCAGTTCCAAGATGCGGAGATGCGGCGGTGCAAGGTCCGGTGACGTCATCGAAGATCCAATTGTCGAGGGCTTGTTATGTTATGGTATATGAATTTGTAGAGCTTGGATAATCACCCGTGAGTGTATCCAGGCGCTGAGTAGGGCAGGCCTGAGGGTAGAGGATGAGAGCATGCCTGTTTCGTCTGGAAGAACCATGTCTTGAGGTTCCCTAGGAAGTCCATGATTGGGGGGGGGGGTGTTCAGAGGTGTTTCGGGAGGTGGTTCCAGGTCTTGGCTGTGAGATAAGAGTAGGAGCATCCTCCGCTTCAGGTCTTCTTGATGCGAGGGAGGTGTACTCTTGCCTGGGATGCAGATCAAAGGTGTCTGGTGGGTTGGTAAAAGTTGAGGTGGTGGTTGAGGTAAGCTGGACCAGTGTTTTGGAGAGCTTTATAGGCGTGGGTGCGTAGCTTGAACTTAAATCTTTCCTAGACTGGGAGTCAGTAGAGATTGTTGAGGTGTGGAGACACGTGGTTATTTCGCGGAATGTTCAGGATGAGTCTGGCGGTGGCGTTCTTGGTGGTTTGGAGTCGGCATAGGACATGGACTGGGATTCCGGTGTAGAGGGCATTTCCGTAATCAAGTGTACTTGTGATAAGATCCGGGGTGACAGTTTGTCTGGTGTTCAGTGGGATCCACTTGGAAATCTTGTGTAGCATTCGCAGGTTGTGGAAGCATGATGAGGAGACGGCGTTGATCTGACAGCTCATGGAGAGGTTGGTGTCCAGGATGATTCCACGGTTCTTGGCATGGTCTGCAGGGGTGGGTAGGGGTCCAAGTTCAGAAGGCCACCAAGAGGCATCCCAGGGGGAGTGGCTGTTGGTGAAGATTCGGATTTTGGTTTGTCTGTGTTGAGCTCGAGGCAGTTGTTTTTCATCCAAGCAGCAGGGTTGCTCATGTAGTTGACGAAGTTTGCTTTGGCAGTGCTGGTTGAGTCAGTAAGGGAAAGGTTGAGCTGTGTGTCGTCGGCGTAGGATAATATGTTGACGCCGTGGGCTCTTCACAATGTCACCCTGGCAGAAAAGGGTTAGGTCACCACTGAATCAGCGCGCCTGGGTGCCTTTCGTTTCACAGCTAGCATGGTCTCTGCCATCACCTAAGGGGTCAGTAGCTTACCGAACATAGGTCGGGTTTTAGATATCCCTCGGTATACTTTACTGTGAGGATTTAGTTGTATGATTGGGGTATCTTTTGTTAATGCTTCCCAACCACAAGTAGATAAGGTGTCATTTTTCGGTCCTGTAGAATTGCCCAGATCGATAGCGACACTTGAGGCAAGAAACATGTTGACCTACACACACACACTATTTTATGAGCTGGATAGGACCATTACTTCCACATTCAGCTACCCATTGCCTTTTAATCATAACAAGAGAACCCACCTATCAAATTTAATTGGGTATCTCTTTTAAAACCTCTATTTTTAAAACCACAAATTCACATTACGCCAATCTACACTTAGAGCACCACCACTCTACACTCACATCGACATCTCTTGCTCAAAAGAGCCCCCTCAAGGAGCTTGTTGGGCATTGCAGTGCTGACCCAACGAGGAGCTGCGCGATGAAGAAGCATGACACCCACACGGGTGTGTGAGGGCTCTTGTTTCTGAGCAGTCAGATCCCCTGGTCTGTTGTCTCAGTTTCCTTAACCTAGATCCTCCCTTCCTTTCCTCCTCCCCCCCCCCAGGAACTGCAAATCTTTTGTATTGCATAGTATCATATTGAGCCTGTATGCTGGACCTTAAAGCGCTCCTAGTCCCCCTCTATGTTTAGCAGAAGGTTTAGTTTGCCAGGTCGAAATGGCAGTTAAAATCTGCACACACACAGGCTGCAGTGGCAGGCCTTAGACATGTTTAAAAGGCTATTTAAATGGGTGGCTCAATGAATGCTGCAGGCCCACTAGTAGTATTTAATGTACAGGGCCTGGGCACATGTAGTGCCATTCTACTAGGGACTTACAAGTAAATTAAATATGCCATTTGGGGATTAGCCAATGTTACCATGTTTTAGGGAGTGAGCACATGCACTTTAGCACTCTTTAGCAGTGGTAAAGTGTGCAGAGTCCTAAGGCCAGCAAAATCGAGATCTGCAAAAACTGGAGGAGAAAGGCAAAATGTTTTGGGGGGAGACCACCCTAAGGCTGACGGGTCTAACATGCGCCCTGTGGAGCAGATTGTGCCGAATGGCCACCTCTCACAGCCGTTTAGATTTTATAGATATATCAGACAGGGTGCCCTTCTTCCTCCTACTGTTTGCCCTTGTCATAGCAGGAATTCCTCATTTGTACAAGGAATTCCCATTGACTCTGGTGAATAAAAAATCACCGTATGCTGGCAATGTCCTCCTTTCATGGAGTGTGCCTGAAACCTCTCTCCCTGATGTGGTTTGCTACTCAGTTGACTTGGAAGCGGTTGTAGGGTACAAGATAAACTTAGATAAGTTGGAGATCATTAATTTGTCCTTTCCCCACGACTTGTGCAAAGGCATATATAAGCTATTTTGAAATCCAGATCACCTTGAAGGCCATAGAAATTTACAGGGCTAATTTACCCATTTATTAATGGACATCCAGAAAACCCTAGCTGCATGGAGGTTAAAGGCTGTGAAAAATAATATATTAGGAAGACTGTCATACCTAGTTCGGACTCTACCTTTCAGATTCTCCAGTGGAGAATCGCTTTTTTTTAAAAAAGTTTACAGAAAGTTGTAAGAAGGTTTATTTGGAAAGGCTTACGACCAAGAAGTCTTCTGTAGCTACTTCACTAGACTAGAGTGGAGGGAGGCATGGTGCTGCCAGACCTGTACACATATTGCGAAGTGGCGCAGCTGCGTGTAGCTACAGAATGGTCAAAGCCGGAATCCGATCGAGAATGGATCATGAATTTGTAGGCATACCACTTTAGGTCCTGCTCTGGTTGATCAAAGACTGATTCTCCCATGCCTGTACCTGAGCACTCCAGTACGCACCACCCTTCGCGTATGGGAAAAGTTAGCAGTGAAGAGCAGTTTCATGCTCTTCCCCTTCACCCCCGCCCTCCCTATATGCCAATTAATTTTAATAGTGACTTTATATAGTAGATAGTGCGCTTCTGGAAATGTGTGGTGAAGGCGTTAATAGGTTTTTTGGGGTTCAGAATTTAACTAGTTCCTGAGGAAATGATGTTTGGTCTGAGACAGGCGGGACGAAAGGCTATTTCTAAAGAAGAATGGTATAGGGTCTTTCAGTGTCTAGGAGTGGGGAAAACTGTCTTAGTGTTCAAATGGAAACACAAAGAACCACCTTCGCTGAACCAGTGACACCAAAGGTTATGATTAAGGTAGCATGTGAAGGTTTGACTAGTATCTTGGAGGAAACATGTATGGAGTCTAAAGAAACATGGAAACCATTGCTTGATTTCATTTGTCAGTGCCTTTCAAGTTTGAGGTGCCCTCCAAGATGCAGAGTGCCACCTTTTGTCCTTTATAGTATCCCACTCTGAATTACTTGACTATGCCAATATCAATAATCCTTCAAATATTCTCCACAGTGAATAAAAAACATAAAAGTGAATGTCAGCCCTTGCAAACCTATGAAGAGAGCTAAAAACAAGATACAGTACAAACCTGACTCAGTGACATGAACCCTGAAGGCTTAGAGCCCCAGCTGTCACCGAATGCCAAGTCACTTGGATTTACCCTGAACACCAACCTCACCCTCAAGGAAAACATTGGCATGAAAGCAAAAACGGCCAACGCTCTCTTCTAAAGAAAGTCAAAATATTTCTTCCAGAGAGCAGCTTCAGAACTGCTGCTCAAGCCTCTGTACTTGAGCATCTGGATGGTGATAATTCCCTACTCCATGGCCTCCTAGGCTCCACACTGGCAACCCTTAGTGCCATCCTTTATAGTGCAGCACATTTCTTCCAGGGTCTGAAGTAATATGATCATATGACCCCCATTTTGATGGCACTGCATAGACTCCCCTTGCCAGCTTGCACCATCCTCAAAACTAGCTGCATCATTAATGAAGCCATCACAACCATCGGACCCACTTATCTTGCAGACAAACTTTGATGGTTCCCGGTACAACCACAGCCAGGAAACCAACAACTTGCAGACCAAGAAGTGTAAAAAAGAAAAAAACAAGACAACAGGCCTTTTTCATCTCCAGGATCTAGATCATCATCCCCCACCATTAGGATTGCCCCAAAACTGTTCCAGTTTAGGAAAGAGTTGAAGACTTGCTCCTTTAAAGGACATACAGACATACAGACAGACTTTCACTCTCTCTCTCTCTCTCTCTCTCTCTCTCATCATGAAGCTCAGATTGGAGATTAATTCAGGGTGTTGAGGGCTTGACTTAGGGGCACTGCCCTACACCTAAGTGCAACATGAGTTACACAGAAGATGCCCTCTGGAAAGGGGAAACGGCCTTAACAACGCGGTCAAAACACCGCAGTACATTTAGATCGCTGCACACCAGGCTGAAAAAGCCCAAAGGTACAAAATAAGCTTCATGGTGCTGGCTCCCAATTGTTGTACGGTTCTTGTATGGCTGAATGTTTGTATCTGGGTAAGGCCAGGACTGCATCAGAGCTGGAGGTTGGAGGAGAAATGCTTCAATCACCGGAGCGAGCCAGAGGAGCTGCGATTCGCTGGTATACTGCTCAGAGGCTCTTTATATACTGGTAAAAGAAGAACCACCTGCCATGAAGGGGCTGGCCTCTAAACAAAAACCATCTGACAAGAAGAGACGGGTCTCCGAAATGGGCATATGGAAATGGTGTTCATGTTTTATAGATATCTTAAAATGGTGTTGCTGTAACTGGAAGTTGAACTGAAGCTACCTGCTTGTAGCTGTGTCAGAAAAAGCAAGCAAAAGTATTGAGAAAGATTGAAATTTTAGCTGCCCTATTTTAGAAAGACAGAAGAATTTTGCTAACGTTTTAGAGCAAATGATGGCTTTATTTTTTTTCTTTAATATTTTCAGTGAAGATACCAGACAGAAGGCAGATAAACAGCGAACAGCAAAACATCATGTATCATATTACCATTATGGTAAGGACCAGCTGGCTGCAGAACAGTCATTGTGCGTGAAGAGAACATTAATGAGGAGACACCAATAGTATTAATCAATTTGTTCAGAAGCTGTTCTGTTGATGGTTTCAAATGATATGGTTCAGTCAATATAGGCTACATAGAACGGTTGACCTGTCTTTATTTCCTTTTTTCATAAGTCATTTTAATAAAAGACGACCATCTGAAGTTGCATAGCCCTTCCGAAATCCTACTTGTGTTTTTGGTAGTACTTCAAGTGTGAGTCAGATTGGGGTCTCAGGAAGAACTGATATCCACAACACTTAAAGCTTTTCACTTTTATTTGCTAAAAAATGCAAAACACACTCGAATCCATAAAATTGCGATAGTCAATAGGACAATTATTTTTTACCAATTCATTTTAACTACATAAGGGATATGCTAGCTGCCTCTTTCAGGTCTGCTGCAGTGTACGAAGGTTCATACATTTTTAATGAGAAAGTAGTGTGAAAATATTCAGAAAAAACACTTCGACTCCCACCCCTCCAGAGCAGTGGGAGTGTGAAGGGCTTATAATTTGAGGCTCTGTTCTTTTATCCACCAACACTAAAATGTTCTGCCTCCTTTTCCAGTGGGGCCACTACTTTTTTGTCTGTGCTCTGGCATAGAAATACATTGATTGTTTGTAGTATCACCTGCAGTTTATGCCAGATTAAGTGCTCACCGAATGCTATTCCGCAGGGTGGTTTAGGAGATAGTCTGAGGTCCACCTTGTTTTCTGTAGAATATTGAACGTCATGTGTCTGCAGAACTTTCATGCCTTTCACCTTCTCCTCTCGTAACAAACACCATAAAAAATGCTACACTACTCCTCTGCTCTTGCTGTTATCATTTCTGACTGCAGGTTTTGGGTCTAGCCATATAGCCAAAGTGCAGCAGGCAGGTGTTCGGGTGGGGGGAGTTGTCCCAGGTCATATCCCACCAGTTGTGCCACAGCTCAGTCAGAAACATGGTGGAACGTAGACTGTGCTAGAAGATAGAAGCCCACTGATAACCTGGTTTCTTGGCCGCACACGCACCAAGCCCTTTCCTCAAGGTCTACATCAGAATCGGTAGTCACAGGATTGGGCCGCAGCCTCTGTGGCCTCCAGAGTACCATCTTGAATTTCCTCATTAAGTGGCAAACAGGAGAAGCCAATCTCCTTGTGTTCCTGCCACCCCACAGCCAATATCAGTGGATGGGCACCGTACTTGCTCCTCAGCTTTAGCTCTAAGCCTTATTGCCAGTGAGGTGACTGTGAGGCCTCATGTACCCATGCATTCTGTTAGATGGGGCCATCATCAGAGCAGTTGAGGAACACGTCCTCAGCAATGCCTGGTGGATTATGACAATAGGACATTCATTTTAATTTGCTCTCGCTGATTGTCAGAATTGTTAAGCCTCAAACATAGTTTGTAACTTACTATACCCCCGGATAAAAAACAAAAATTCTGAGTACCAGCAATGTTGCATGAAAACAAATACAAAGGTGTGTCTCTTTAAGGAACCTTCTAAGCCACATTCCATAGGAATGTTCATTTGAAATTGCTCAGTTTGTCAGTGGAAAGTAATTTGTGTCTAAATAAACATTAGCCATTCACCTCAGCAAATGATAGTTCCCCTTTGTGAACTGACATGTCAACGAGTCGACTTTCCTACTTATAACATAGGGCCTCATTGCGATGGTGGAGGGACCGCCACCGACAGGCTGTCAGTGGCGGCCCCTCCACCATCGCAACAGGGATGTAACAGGGATGTCCGTCCGCCAGATTACAATGGCGCGCGGACGTGTGGCGGTCAGAAAGACCGACCACCATGGTCCCGACGTGCGGCTGTGATCCGACCGTCCATCGGACCACCCTGTAGTCTCTGAATGGCGGCGGTGCCTGTTGGGCACCGCCGTAGAGATTACAATATCCCTTTCCTCCAGGTTGTTCTACGGCGGTCAACCCGCCGCGAAACGGCTGGGGGAAACTAATTTGGGGGCCCAAAGTGGGCCCCCATCCACCCTGGGCCTGGGACATAGGCCTACATATCCCTGTACCATGTGGAAGGCACCACATGGTGCCTGCCACGTAGTGCAAGGATATGTCAACACCCTATTTTTTGTATTGCGGCGGGGGCTGCTGACCGCATCCCCGCCGCAATACAAAATATTGGGAATGCGACCGCCGTGGTGGCAGTCGCATCGGAATACGGTTTGTGGGACCGCCGCCTTGTAGGCGGGCGGTCCCAAATACGAAACGATGGCGGACGGACTGAATTCCGTCCGCCATCGTAATCAGCCCCATAGTGATGTTCTTTGGTCATGAAAAGTGCTGTCTAAATATGATATGTAGAGTTTCGTGAACAAATTTCCAGAGCTCCATAGTGCGCTAGTTTGAGCTCCTAAAAAAACTTTAACCCACTAATTTCTTCAATTCAGGTACCAACGGTGATCGTCATTAAGGTTTTGGTCCCTTATTGACACCCACACATCGTTTATTTATTTGATTGCCTCAAGAACGAGTGAAAAAAATGAATAAAACTATGAGCATTTTCTTATAAGTGCTACTTTGTGACTGCCAGAGAAAGCAGCTTGACACATGGTTAGATACTTTCTTGTACTTATATATAAATAGTTTGTGATATTTTCTTCAGATTTAAGACACAGGGAATATGGTGAGGGGGCCTGTTAAACATTTCTCATGAAGCAAGATTTTAACAGTCTTAAATAACAAAATGGAGACTCCAACTAGCAAACCATTTTAGATCAGTTTGAATAGTGCTCTAGGGCTTTGAATGATTTTATTTTAATTGGGGGAAAAAGAGGTATACATTTTTCCCGAGATGTGACCATACATGCATTTAAAAAAAGGAATCTTGGGGGCGTGGCCAAGATGGCGGCGGAGTAGCACCTATTCTCGGGGGCTCCGCTCGCCGAGACCGATAACAAAGCATCCATCTGCAGTCTTGTGACCTGTGAGGCGCGGAAAAGTGAATCCAGAGCGTCCGGAACGCAGGAGGATTGTCCAGTCCTGAGAGCGGGCGTCGTCCTCGGCGCTATGCGGCAGCGACGCCATCCGGAGACCCGCGGCTGCGGAGACGGTGATGCAGCGGAGGCCGCAGCGAGGAGCAGGCCGTTGGAGGAGGGGCGCGGGGCCCGCGCATTGAGCTGCGACGCCTGCCCGCGGAGTTTCGGTGAGCTCCAAGGGACGAGAAGCGCCTCGGAGGGGCGTTGGGCCCGCCAGGTGTGAGACACGTCCAGACACCCCGAGGAACCTGCACCGGAGTCCGGGACCACGAGGTGGTGAGGGAACGGCGGTGAGGCCTGGCGACCGCGCAGAAGGGGGAGGTGTGACCCAGATTGAGCAGGCAGCCTTTGATCCCGAGATCAGTAGTCTCGGCTACCCAGGAGTGAAACGGAGCGGGGCAGCAGTGGCGCGCGGCCCCCGGGGTGGAGATCTGCGGCTGGGCCTCGCGAGCAGAAGTGACAAGCCCGAAGAGGTGCGGCTCAGAGGATACCCGTTGGACCGGTGCGGTCATCATCGTGCAAAGTGAACGCGGTGCCGCCAAAGCAGTCACGGTGGGTGGCGTGAGGTGGAGGCCTTGTGGGCCCTGTGTGAAATCGGCCCCCAAGCACACGCCTAACATTCCCGACGGCCTCAGAAGCGTGGAGCCCGCGCAGCAGTCAGAGCGAGTGGCGCGAGGCGAGGACCTGGTGATCCCCTGCTGTCGGTGGCTGTCCCCTGCGGCCCCTATCCCGGCGCTGTCCTGCAGTCGCGCCTGGCCTGAGTGTGAGCGGGAAGCCACGGTAGGGAGGCCCCCACTGTTGGGACGGATGGCCTGGCCCCGGGGACTTGAGAGCAAGCGTTGGGGAGTGAAGCCACGAGTTTGCGGCCTCGGTCTGCCGTGAGGCCGCGCCACGAGGGAGGAGCGCCTATCCTGGGACTCGTGGGGTGGAGCCCGTAGACGGGGCCTGTTGGCCCGCAACTAGATTTGGCATCACGCACGCCTAGAGGCGCCAGGAGCACGGAGGCGGCATCAGGCTCCCGCACGTAGCAGTATCACCAGAGTGGGGAGCCATTCGCACAACCAGCGTGGAGAGCGCGAGCTGGGCCTCTCGTCGTGACTTTACCGTCGGCCACCCCGGAGGTACGAAGGGGCTTGGGAACCACACAGTGGCGGTGTGGCCTGGTCGGTGCGCATCCTTGGCGCCATCCTTGTGGTACGTTCTTGCGGCCCAGCGCTGAGCTCCGACCCCTCTGGTGCTTGGGGGCGCACTCCCCCGGTGCGAGGGCCGACTGGTGGGAACACGCCGGCGGCGGACTCTGCACAAAGGTATAGCCCCTGAGTTCACGAAGTTCTGCACCCCCCCAGCAAAAGATTGCTGTACCCCTAGCGACCGGGATCGGCGGCAGTTGCAGGAGCACTTGTCCCCCATCTGAGGATACGTAAGGTGTGAGTCTCGTAGTCCTGTGCCCCACCGATCACGGCTATGGCCACACAACGATCCAAGAAAGACACCATGAGTAAGGACGCTTCCATTAAGGACCTACTTCAGAAATCGGGCGGGAAGAAGGCAGGGGGACCCGGCACCGACCCCCAAGGGTCCCAGACCAGTGACGCAGCGACGGATTCTGCCACAGGGCATGCTGCTGACCCGGTCACGAAAGGGTTTATGGAACAGCTATTTAGCTCGCTACGTAATGACTTCGCTGGACTGCGACAAGAGATGGCCTCCGATATCAAGCAGCTCAGGACGGAGCTCAGTAAGGTGGGTGACAGAGTGGACACCCTGGAGCGCAATGGGGACCGACGAGAGGAAGAGCTCACTGAACAGGCCCGGGAACTAATCGACCTCCGCGAACGGAATGAGGAGCTATACCTCAAGCTGGAAAACCGCTCGAGGCGCTCTAACATCCGCATCAAAGGCGTGCCACTTCAAGCAGACGGCGGCAAGCTGGAAGACTGGGTTCTTCGCCTTTTTAAGCACATGGCCCCTGAGTTGAGGGACAAGGAGGTCACGTTGGATCTCACTCACCGCGCCGGGCGGCCCGCCTCAGGCCCCAGCCAACCACAAGATATCCTAACTTGCCTGTACTCCTACCGGCAGAAGGAAATTATTATGGCCGCCACACGTGACCGACAGTGGAATTAGAGGGTCTCCAGGTGGGGGTTTTCCAGGATCTCTCACCCCTCACCCTTCAGAGGCGCAAAGAGCTACGTCCTTCCTCCGCGAGCAGGGAATTTGTTACAGGTGGGGGCATGCGTTCCGCCTGTCCTTCGTCTGGAATAAAGAAACACATGGGGTGCGGAATCTACAGGAAGCGAAGGCCATACTTGGTAGCGCTCTGACAGTGGCTGACTACTCGGATGCGACGGAGGGAGGCCCATCATCGGGAAAGCTGTCGAGAGCGGGCAGGAGACGTGGCCCTAGGAGGGGCGCCCAGACGAAGCCGTCGGAGGAGGTGTGCCAAAAAGAACGGGAAGCCCTGCTGCGACAGCTGCAGGACCGGGAGGGTTCCGGTGACCAAGACCACTGAATGATCCTAGTAGTCGTTGTCCTGCGACCTGGTGATAGGGAGAATGGTCCGAGCCTAGCGGTTTGAGACATCGGTCTTGGTGGGGGGAGCCCCATCTTCAGAGTGGTGATGACCGACCGTTGGACACATGGACCCTTGCACGTCGGTGCGAATTGTTCCTGTTGGAAGACGACATTGAAGTCTCCTTGTGTTTTTCATCTTCTCTCTCTTCTCTTTCTTTTTCTCTCTTCTCTTCTTTCTTCTCTACCCCCGAGAGATCTGCAGCCCTCCCACAGACAGGTAGGGTGAACCTTCGATACTGGTGGTCAGGGGCGGCGAGCGGGGGCAGAGGGTACAGGGCACCATTGGGGCGGGGGATGGGGCCGCTGCGATCAATTGAGGTGAACTGTCTGAGTGTCTTATTTGCTCTTTCCCTGGAAGGCAGCGCTGGATGCACGGCCCGGTGCCCTAGGCTTACCCACCCACACACACATAGGGTCTGCTCCATCATGCTCGAGGGAAACTGCGTGGCGCTGCGGGAGGGGGCTGGAGTGACTGGGAGGCTGTCTGCTGACAGGGTGCAGTTGGGGGGGAGCAAGTACCCTGTCGCTGCTGGCTTTATGTGCGAAGTGCTAGATAAGTGCGCAAGCATACCCCCTCACAATATCCCATGACAAGACTTAAAGTAGTTATCATGAGCTTCAATGTTCGGAGCCTTAACTCGCCTGTAAAGCGGCGAGCGCTTCTTGCCTTGTTGAGAGATGCTAGGTGTGATATCTGTCTCTTACAGGAGACCCACCTCATGCGGGCTGACTGGAAGCGGCTTAGATCCAAATGGTTCGATAGACAATACTTCTCATCGGGGCCGGGGAAGAAGGCTGGAGTGGCGATCCTTTTAGCCACGCACTTTCAGGGGACAGTAGTGGAAACCCACACTAAAGTCGCTGGGCGCCTCCTGGCCTTACGGGTGTTGCTAGGAGAGCACGTGCACACGATAGCTTCGGTTTATAGCCCCAATGAACACCAGGATACCTTTTTACGTGATACGATAAGGCTGCTCCTGGAGTCCCCCGACGAAGACTTAGTAATTGGTGGGGATTTTAGCTTGGTCCCGGACGCATGTTTGGACAGGTCGGCGCTCAGGGTGGGTCACTCTGGATCGATCTCCGACACGATGCTTCAGAGACTGGGTGAGGCTGGTCTTACAGACGCCTGGCGTCACCGCTTTCCGTCTGCACGGGAATACACCTTTTTCTCGGCGGCACATCAAACGTACGCCCGCATAGATCTCTTTTGGACCTCGCCTAGAGTCACGGCGTACACCGACGACGTATCTATCAGGGTGGTGGCACTTTCCGACCACTCCCCGATCATCTTAACGTTGCTCCTCCCTGGCGGCTCCCCGCGGCAGGGTTCGTGGCGCTTAAATCATAAACTGCTCACATACGATGCCAATATCATTGAACTGCGGGGCGCTATCAAAGCCTACTTGGAAGTGAATGACGTAGGCTCTGTCGGGTAGACACGCTCTGGGATGCCCTGAAAGCGGTCCTCCGTGGACGCTGTATTGCTATCATGGCGGGACTGAACAAGGACCGTAAGGCCAAGAGGGGGGAATTGGAAGACCAAATTAAGGAGCTGGAGGAGGTCCATCGCCGTACGGGGGCGGTCCAAACACGGCGACTACTCACGCAGGCGAGGAAGCAGCTGAGGGCGCTTGACATCGGCCGCGCCGAATATGCTCTGCTCCACACTAAGCAGCACTACTACGAGGGTGGGGACAAGGCTGGGAGACTCCTAGCACACGCACTGCGGGCTGAGACGGCGGCACGTTGGGTCGCGGAAATTAAGAATAGCCGAGGAGAGATCCTGAGGGCGGACGGAGACATTGCGGCCGAATTTGAGGCCTTTTATACTGCTCTTTATTCAGCCGAAAGCCTGGACTCTACTGCGGCCGAGGGGTACACGCAGGCTGCGCCGGTGACTCCGCTACTGGACTCTGCCGCGGCCAACTTGGGCGCGGATATCCGACCTGATAAAGTCTTGCGGGCCATTCAGGGACTTTCCGTTGGAAAGGCACCAGGCGAAGACGGCTTCCCGGTCGACTTCTATAAACTTCGATCCGGACCTTGCCCCCCCTCCTGGCGCGCCTGTTCAACACCTTTAGCACGACTGGGAAACCTGCCCCATCGATGTCCATGGCAGAGGTAGTGGTCATTCCCAAGCCGGGGAAGGATCCTCAAGAGTGCGCCTCATACCGCCCCATCTCTTTGCTTATTGTGGATCTGAAGATCTTCACCAGCATTTTAGCGTCCCGACTCTCCCCCCACATGCAAGGCCTGGTGGACCCGGACCAGTCGGGCTTCATCCCGGACCGCAATTGCGGCGATGGGACTCGACGACTATGTCACCTATTGGATAAGACGCAACGCACCCAGACCCCGGCGATACTCCTATCGGTGGATGCTGAAAAGGCCTTTAACTGTGTCAATTGGCCTTACTTGCATCAGGTCCTCTGCCGATTTGGGTTAGGGGAGAGATTCAGGAAATGGATGAACTGTGTCTACCATGGTCCGCAGGCCCGCATCCGGGTTAATGGGGTGGTCTCCCGTCCCTTTCAGATTGGGCGAGGCAGGGGTGCCCCCTCTCCTGTTCGCACTCTATATGGAGCCGTTTGCCGAAAGGGTCCGCCAGCTCCCCACGGTCACCGGGATCCAGATGGGATATAGGGAGCACAAGATTTCGTTATATACGGACGACGTGCTCCTTGTTTTAACTCGCCCGTTGCTATCTCTTCCCCCCTTGTTGGCGGAGGTCAATGCCTTTAGCGCGGATTCGGGATTCAAAATTAACCTGAAAAAGACTCAGGCTCTTAGCCTCACGCTGCCGTGGATTAGCACCAGCTAAGGATGCACTTTCCATTCACGTGGGCCACTAGCGACATCACATACCTGGGGCTCCGGGTTTTCTCGACCACCACGAAGATTGCCCAGGTGAATTACTCGGAGATACTGGCCAAGGTTCGCCAAGAACTGAACAGTTGGAAGAAGCATGTCCTTTCATGGCTGGGCAAGATAGCTGCCGTTAAAATGACGATTCTGCCCCGTCTTCTTTACATAATGCAGACACTCCCCCTATGTCCGCCGCCCACGATACTGGCCCAACTGCAGCAATTACTCGATGGCTTCATTTGGGGGGGAAAGAAAGCGCGCATGGCTCGCCATCTCACATACCTGAGACAGGAGGAGGGGGGACTCGGGGTCCCACATCTTGGGCGCTACTATGAGGCGGCGCAATTGCGCTGGATGATAGAATGGTACCAACTAGAGTCGGAAAAACACTGGTGCTTCATTGATAGGGGTGTGGCAGGGATCCACATCTGGAAGGTTCCCTGGCTTCCCAAACGTCATCGCCCGCAGAGCGTGTACATCTCCCCGGTTTTGCGTGCCACCATGAAGGTATGGGACAAGGTACAGGAGAAATGTCAACTATCTACGGCCGTGTCGCCCTTGACCCCTTTTATTGGGAACCCAGACTTTCCCCCGGCTCTCGTAGGGAACGCATACTTGAAATGGCAAGACGCAAACTGTAAACGCCTAGGCGACCTTTTCGATGTGCAGGGAATCATAGACTTTCCCCAACTGGTAACTGGCTATGGGATCCCCAAGGAGGCATACTGGCAGTACTTGGCGCTGCGCCATTGGGTCACACAGCCCCAAGTCCGGGTACATGCAGGTCGGCGCCTTACAAAATTTGAGCTTTGGTATGTTACCCGCACCTCAAATAAACACCTCCTGTCAGATATCTATAATTTTCTCAACAAGGCTAAGAACCAAGCTAAGTCCCCAGCACAGCGTACATGGGAATCGGAGCTGGGTCGGAAATTTTCCTTGAAAGAGTGGGTGGACATCATTCACAGGGCCCGGGCCTCATCGTGCAGAACCTCGGAGAAGGAGATGCTCCTAAAAATTGCGCATTATTGGTATTATACCCCGGCGTGTATCGCCCAGTGGAAACCACGCAGCAGCGATCTTTGTTGGCACAAATGCGGACAGACGGGCACACTATCCCACATTCTATGGCACTGCCCTAAGATACAAGCCTACTGGGACTCTATACTACCTTTGGTTGACCACATATACCAGACAGAACTCCCCAGATTCCCTAGCTACATTCTGTTGGGACTTCCCAACCCTCTCACATACCCTCTCAGGTCCTGTAGGAGGAGGGCGCTCACCCTAGCTCTGGGGGCAGCTAAGCAGGTTCTCCTAGCAAAATGGGGCACGGAGGACATCCCGACTAAACTAGACTGGCTGCACAGACTGTGGGAAGTGGTAGGGATGGAAAGGATCACTGCGGGGATTAATCGCACGTTGCCTAAATTTGATAAGACCTGGGGGTCCACTGTGGCATACCTATCCTCCGAGTTTGTTGAGCTTACTTGCCCTCGGTACTTAAGGGTCCTGCGATTTCCCACTGCTCCCCCCGCAGACATGCTGCCCCCTTCGGAGGAGATTCCGTCCTATGTTATGTTAAAAATATTTATTAAGCGCACGTACACCAAGCGGTTTCATGGCGCTGTAAGCAAAGAGGAGGCGGCATCGACAGGACAGATGGCTTACTCATATGCCTGAGAAAATAGCCAAGTCTTGAGCAGTTTCCTGAACTGTGCATAGAGAGTCATAGACCTTAGTTCCGCAGGGAGCGAGTTCCAGAATTGCGGAGCCAGGACTGCAATTCTGAGGCCCCCATGTTTTTTATGTTTGAATGAGAGAATGGTTAACCAGTTCAGGTTGGAAGACCATAATTCCCGAGAAGGGATATAGCGCTCGATCCTTGAGGAGATGAAAGCTGGGCCGTTCCCGGCGAGGGCTTTAAAGATGGTACATCCCAGTTTAAAGGCACAGCGTTTAGCCACCGGAAGCCAGTGTAGACTCTTCATCAAAGGTCTAACATGGTGGTGTCTGGGTTGGCGATAGATTAGCCTAGCCGCTTGATTTTGCACCAGCTGCAAACGATGTAATTGATATGCTGGGATACCCACATATGAGTTAGCATAATCAATGCGGGAAATTACTAAAACTGGGCGGAATTTGCATAGTCGCGCTACGCAAAGCTCCGCGAAACGGTAAAAAACTCCGCGAGCACGCAAAAGTTCCGCGAACACGCGGAATTGCTTGCTCCGCCCGTTCGCGATGCTTTTTTCCTGTTCGCGAACGCTGTTTGCGTGCTCGGGAAGAAATATCTCGCGAACACGCATTTTGAAAGCGCGAACAAGCAAAAAATTCCGCGAAGCCGCGGATCGCGGAATTTTTGGCAATTTTGCGTTCTCCGCGGAACGTGAAATTACCCAAATTCCGCAAATTCCGCGAGCGGAACAGAATTTACCGCCCAGGCCTAGAAATTACAAAGGCAAGGATAGCCAGGGTCAAGGCCTCAGTGGTCAAAAATCTACTGATCTTCCGGATTCTGCGCAGATGGAAAAAGCAAGCAGAGACCACTGAGCCAATCTGGGCTTTCATGGACAGATCATTGCTGATCACAATCCCCAAGCTCTTAACGGAGCTGACTGGGCTTGGGGGGCTACCCAGCAGCAGTGGCCAAAAATTATGATTCCATGGATTCGCAGTTCCTCCTGTTAAAATCAACTCTGTTTTATCGGGGTTCCGTTTCAGTTGGTTGTCGTTCATCCATTCACTGATGAAGCACATTGTGGACTGGAAATTGGACACTGAAGAGATGGAGGAATTGATATCAAACACCAACTGAAGGTCATCCGCGTAGTCAAAAGTTTCAACCATTCTTTCACGCATAGACCGAACCAAAGGAAATAAGTATAGGTTAAAAAGAAGGGGCGATAGGGAAGAACCCTGAGGAACCCCGCAGGTCAGTTTCATTTTTTGGGAGGAGAAATTGACAAGGCGAACTGCTTGAAATAGATTGCTAAGAAAAGAAGAAATCCACTTCAGCGCCAAACCCTGGATCCCGGCATTGCTGACACGGTCGATCAAGAGACCATGATCGACCGTGTCAAAAGCAGCTGACAGATCCAGGAGTACCAGAGCTTGGGTGAGGCCTTTGTCGGCCCCCCTTCGGAGTTCATCCATAACTGCAAGGATGACGGACTCCGTTAAGTGTGCAGGTCTAAATCCTGCCTGATGGGAGTCAAGGAAGTGGGAGTGTTCAATGAATGAACTGAGACAGCTGGCCACGTGGGCTTCTAACATTTTGCCTAAGTAAGGCAATAGGGAAAGGGGACGGTAGTTGCTAAGAACCAGAGGGTCAGAGCCGGGCTTCTTCAGACTCGGCACAATTTCGGCACTTTTAAAGGTGTCTGGGACAATGCCTAATTTAAGAGAGTTGTTCAGGAATGAGAGGGATGGATCTGGGCAAATGAGGAAAGCTTCCCGTAAAATATGAGGAGGACAGCAGTCAGTAGGGGAACCAGATCCAACTTTTTTAAGCAGTGCATGGAATTCTTCCCTTGATATTAAAGGAATTTGGTCAAGTAGGAGCGAGTTTTTGCATATGATAGGAGAGGTCATGGAAGGGATGGGGATAGGGATGCTAGCCTTGAGTGTGGCAATTTTCTCAATAAAATAAGAGTTGAGAGAGTCGCATAAGGATTGTGAGGGAACAGGTTTCGCCATTACTCGGTCCGGTTGAGCGAGCTCATCGACTATAGAGAAGATATCCATGGCCTTGTTAGCAGAGTTTACAATTTTTGCGGAGAAGTAAGCTGCCTTGGTCTGGAGGATGGCATTTTTATATTCTTTGAGCTGAGTTATATAAAAGACCTTTTTATCTAAAGAATAATCGCGTCTCCAACTACGTTCCACTTGCCTTAAGGCTAGTTTCTTTGATTTTAGGTCGTCAGAAAACCAGCGTTGGGTGTCATGAAGTTGCTTCATCTTGATTTTCTTAAAAGGGGCAATGCTATCACTGGCAGCTTCAAGCCAATTCTTGATGCTTATTGCCTGATTGCAAAGGAACTCCTGTTCAGTAGGCGCAGTGGCAGTTAATAATGAGCAGAATTCGCCAATATTGGCATGATTCCAGTTTCTAGCCAAATGATTTCCTAATTGGGGAACTTTTGCTGGGGGGACACAGGAAATAGTGAATGTGATAAAATAATGATCTGACCATGTACATGGGGAAATTAATAACTTTGAAATTTCCAAATTGAATGTCCAAACTTGGTCTAAGATGTGCCCCTTTATATGGATAGCTGTGTTCACATGCTGATTAAAATTCATTCCCGAAAGGAGGTCTGTTAGTTCTACAGAACCAGCACTCTCCCGTACATCGTTAGGCCAATAGTTAAAGTCTCCAATTATAAGAACTCTGGCATGATTAATTACTAAATGGGAGATCATTTCACCTAACTATTGGGGGAAGGAGGGCAATGTGGTGAGGGGGTCTATAAAGTAAAGCGCAGATAAAAGGGGACTGGGGAGATTCAAATTTCAGTATGAGGCTGTCAACCGAGGGTATACCTGTGATCCCTAGTGAAGTAAAGTGGTGTTTTCGATGAATGATAGCTGCAACCCCTCCCCCAACTTTACCCGTGGATCTGTTGGCCTGAAGAATGTAGTAGCCGTCAGGGACTGCTGCTAAGATATCAGGAGTGGACTCGGTAGTAAGCCATGTTTCGGAAAGGAGGAGGATATCTGGTTTATCAGCGTCTAAAAGCTGGAAAATCTCGAGCTGATGTTTCACCATTGAGCGGGTATTCAAGTAAGTAATAATAAGTCCCCCCCCCCCTTCTGTCGCTCAGGAAAGATTAAGTCTGGCTGGCCCTTTACGTCGATAGGAGGCTCTCGGCAGCTATAGTAGATTTCTGGGTAGGTGTCCCTGTGTGACTGAATCCCCGACTTGTCAGCTCTAGCCAAGATTTCAATATTGACAGGCCAATCAGATCCCTATCAGGTCGTACGTTGGGCTGTGGGTGGATTCCTGTCTCTTTTCTCTCTTGCTTTCCTCAGTTTCTTCTCTGCTTTCCTTCACTCTTTCTTGACTTTCCCTCCCTTTTAAAATTTGAATGTTGCCTACACTGTTCCCCGCCGGCCAGTGGTTGTAGGTGGGTGTAATGCTATCGCTTGCAACAAATTCAATAAAAACGATTTAAACCATAAAAAAAGGAATCTTGAATAGGTGGACTCTGACAGGGAGAGCTGCGCCAATCGGTCAGTAAGTGGCATTACCTCCCGTCCCTCCCTCGCCTTCCTTCATCACTAATGAGGCCCCGCCTCCCACCCAGACCCACCCCCAGCATAAAAACTCTGCCCGCCCCCACCTCCACCTGTTTTTTTCTGTCTCCCTAGTGAGACTTACCTTCAGTTCCTCCCTGTGGCGGTGCCGGGGAGTCTTTGAGTTGGTTCTCTGCGACGGCGGTGCCCTCGACGGAGTTCTCCTGGCGATGCCTCCTCTCCTCGTCTCCCTCGTGGATGGGGGCGGAGCGGTGGCTCAGGAAGCTGCTGCGTTGTTTGGCGGTCCTCCTGTGGCTGGGGCTGTGTTTCCGGGTCGGGCTGTCTTGGATGCCTCCTCTCGGACTGCACTCTTCTGGGAGACCTGGTAGGACGGGTTTGTGCCCGGTCTTTTATTTTAGATGGCGTTTTTGTGGTTTTTTCCTGTTTTTGGCTGTTTCCTGGCCTGGGCTTTCATTGGAGGGTTCCTGGTGGGTTTTTCTCTACATTTAGGTGTCGGGGAGTTGCTTCTCCATTCCTCTGCTGCCATGGGTCGCAAAGGGTGTTCAAGAGGAACAACCTGGTTTCTTCTTCCTCTTCTTCCTCTCCTGATGGTTCTCCTGTTCCCCCCAAGCGCCCTCGGGGTCGGGGCCTTTCTGGGGGTGATGTGCCTCTCATGTCCAAGGATGAGGTGCAGGGCATGATTGAGGCTGCGGTGGCTAAGGCTCTCTTGGCTCGTCCGGTGCCTGCTGCTCCTTCGTGTCCTGGCTCGCTGGATCCTGCTGGCGCTGTTTCCCTGTCGGACGAGGAGGGTCCTTCTACCTCCTCTGGGGGAAAGTATATCTCCAGGGAGGAGCGCTGGGATGTTCTGGCTCATGTGCGGGACAATTTGGGGTTCCCTCCGTTCCAGCTGGGGGAGAGGGATGGGAGTCTTTTTCCTCAGTATGCTTCTCCCTCCAAGTTGGGCATGCCCTTTCAGGGTCCGGTCAAGGACATGGTGTTGAGGGAGTGGCGTGAGATCGATAAGTTGCAGGTCCCTCGCTTCCTTCAGAAGCTGTACCTTTTGGAGGGGAGGATCCCTTGCCTCACAGTTTGAAACTGGACTCTATCCTGGCCACTCTGATTGGCAAAACTGCGATTCTGCCTGAGGGTTGTACCCCGGCGGATGCTACTGATAGGAAGGTGGACTCTGGCCTTAAACGCTCCTTTGCTTCTGGGAACCTGGCGCTGCGGGCTAGCCTTTTCTCTGCCTACTCGGCGCAGTCACTGGTGCAGGATTTCGAAAAGTTGGCTGCCGCGGTTCAGGAGGGGTCTGAATGCTCTGACCTCCTGGCTGCTATGGAGCAGCAGGCTCGGCTGCTGGCGGACATTTCGTCTGACGTGATCAAGTCTTCCGCTATGTCCACTGGAGCTTTGGTGGCAGCGCGTCGTTCCCTCTGGCTCCGATCCTGGAAGGCTGATCCTGGTGAGAAGGCGGCTCTGTTGAAGTTGCCTTTTGATGGACTGGCTCTGTTTGGGGAACAATTGCCTGCCCTGATTTCGAAGGCTTTCAAGGAGCGGAAGCATGCCTTGCCCTATAAGGGAGGTTCGGCTCCGTCTGGCAGGCCTTGGAATAGGGCCCCTCGTTCTTCCCCTAAGCGTGATTCTCGTCAGTCCTTTCGCAGGCGGCGTTTTTAGCCCCGTTTTTCTCCCAAGCTCGCTGCCTCCGCGCCTAAAGGCCCTGCCAAGAAGGGTCCCTGACAACTACTGTCTGGCCGGTTCCCTGCCGGTGGGTGGCCGTCTTCGGCATTTTCTTCCTCGGTGGCAGCAGGACGTTTCGGATGGCTGGGTCCTGAGCACTGTGGGTCATGGGTACGTGATCGACTTTGTGCTGGTTCCACCGGATTCGGGGGTTCAGCTGACTCCGGTGCCTGTCTCCGGTCCCCGCAGGGTGGCTCTGCTGGACGGGGTGTCCTGTTTGCTTGCCAAAAATGCCATCTGCCGGGTTCCTGTCGCGGAGATAGGGACGGGGACCTACTCCATTCTGTTTCTGGTGCGGAAGATGACCGGCGGCTTTCGGCCTGTCCTGGATCTCAAGTGGGTCAACTCCTGGGTTCGGCCCGTTCACTTCCGCATGTTGACCCTTCAGGCCATCATTCCTCTGGTTCAACCTGGCGACTTCCTGGCTTCCGTGGATCTCGAGGACGCCTATCTCCACATCCCTGTGGCCGCTTCTTCTCAGCGTTTCCTGAGGTTCGCTGTGGGAGACGCCCATTTTCAGTTTTGCGTGCTTCCCTTCGGCCTCAGGTCCGCGCCCAGGGTTTTCACAAAGGTCCTGGCGCCTCTCATGGCTCTCCTTCATGCGGAGGGGGTTTTCATTCATCCTTATCTGGACGACCTCTTGCTGCATGCTGCCGGGGAGTCTCTTTTGCTCGCTCACATCGGGAGGGCCTTGGAGGTTCTTCAGGGGCACGGGTTCTTGGTGAACTGGGGAAAGTCTTCTTTGGTCCCCTCTCAAGACATGGTGTTCATCGGGGCTCGTTTTTGGACTTTGCTCGGCCTTGTTACCTTGTCCGACAAGCGCTTGCTCTCTCTTCAGTCCCAGGTTCGGGCCTTGATGTCCCGGGCGGCTTCTCCGGCGGTCCAGTGGCTGCGGGTGCAGGGGCACATGGCTTCCGTGGTGTTTCTGGTTCCTTGGGCTCGTTTTCATCTCCTCCGCCTGGCCAACTGGATCCTGTTGGGTTGGTCTCCGGGGTCTCAGAGTCTCCTGTCCCTGCTGCCCATGTCGGACCGGATCCGGGGGGAGCTCTCCTGGTGGCTCTGCCGGCGTCACCTTCTGGCCGGGGTTTCGCTGGCTCCTCTGGCTCCGCTTGTGGTGACTACGGACGCCAGCCTGTCCGGATGGGGTGCTTGGCTGGGGTCGGATCAGGTTCAGGGGTGCTGGTCCCTTCTACACTCACGGAGGTCCTCCAACTGGCGGGAGTTGAGGGCGATTTGGCTTGCCCTGGTGCACTTTCAGGACTCTCTGCAAGGTCGTTGGGTGTTGATTCAGACGGACAATCTGGTGGCGAAGTCCTATGTCAACCGTCAAGGGGGGACCCGGTCCCGGTCCTTGAACTTGATTGCCAGCGTCATCTTTCAGTGGGCTCAGGTCTGGGTGCTGGGTCTGTTGGCTCTCTACATTCGGGGGGTGGCCAATGTGAGGGCGGATCTGTTGAGCAGGGAGATTCCGTCATCTCGGGAGTTCTCTCTCCTTCCCGGTGTGTTCGTCCAGTTGGTGAGTCGTTGGGGCCTCCCTGTGGTGGACCTGTTTGCGGATCCGGGGAATGGCAAAGTGGTCCGGTTCTGTTCTCTGGGCAGGTGTCCCGGGTCTCTGGGGGTCGACGGCTTGACCTGTCCTTGGCCTCAGGGTCTGCTGTATGCCTTCCCCCCCCCTTTCCGCTGCTCCGCTCCTTTCTGGTGCGGGTCCGCAGGGACTGTGCTCAGGTGTTGTTGGTGGCTCCCTGTTGGCCGCGGGCGAATTGGTTTCCTCTCCTGTCCGGGCTGTGTTGCGACCGGGAGTGGGTCCTTCCACTGGTTCCGTCCCCTTTGGAGTTTCCGGCCCTTCCTCTGGATTCTCTGCGGAGGTTGCACCTGACGGCCTGGCGGTTGAACGGCAGGGCTTAGCTGGGTTGGGGGTTCCTGCCCCTTTGGCTGTTACTTTGCAGGCTTCCCGTAGATCCTCTACTCTGCTTTCCTATGCTAGGCATTGGCGGGTCTTTTCGGCCTGGTGTGCTGGCAAGGGTGTTGATCCCACGGTTGCTGACCTCTTTGTGGTGATGCAGTTCCTGCAGGATGGGGCTCTTCTGGGGTTGTCGGTGGCTTCTCTGCGGGTGCAGTGGGCGGCTATTCAGGCTTTTCGGGGCTCCTGGCGTAATTTGCGGGATGAAGGGGCTCTGATGCCGCGTTTTTTTCAGGGACTGTTGAATTTGTTTCCCCGCCCTGTTCGGTCCTTCCCTTCGTGGGATTTGCATTTGGTGTTGGATGTCCTGTCTGGTCCTCCCTTTGAGCCCCTTGAGGGTCTTGAGTTGCGTCTCTTGACTTTTAAGACTTGTTTTTTGGTCGCTATCACCTCGGCGCGGCGCTTGGGGGAGTTGGGGGCCTTGTCTTGTAAGTTTCCCTTCTGTAAGGTCTTTTCGGATCGGGTGGTTCTGGTTCCGGTTCCGTCCTTTGTCCCTAAAGTCAATTCGGCTTTTCACCTCAGTCAGGAGGTGATTTTGCCTGAGTTCTGTCCTGCTCCTTCCTCGGCTGAGGATTGTCGCTTGCATTGTTTGGATGTCCGTCGGGCTTTGCTGTGGTACCTGCAGGTTGTGGAGTCCTTCCGGGTGGGGGACTCTTTGTTTGTTAACTTCGGTCCAGCTAGGAAGGGTGTTAAGCCTTCCACGGCTACTTTGAGTCGTTGGATTCGGTCCACGGTTTTGATGGCTTACCATCTTAAGGAGGTGGCTCCTCCTGTGGGGGTTCAGGGGCGTTCCACTCGCAGTATGGCGGCTACGGTGGCTGAGTTGCAGGGGGCTTCGGTGGTGGAAATCTGTAGGGCGGCGACCTGGTCTTCTCCCTCTACTTTTGTCCGTCACTATCGAATTGCGAGTCTGGAGCGTTTGGATAATGTTCTGGGCCACAGGGTTTTGTCCTCTATGCGGGACCAGGAATGTTGATCTGCTGTGTTTGGGGCACTGTATTAAATCTTGGTGTTTCTTTATCACTCAGTTGTCCGTCTCTGTTTTCTTCTGCTTGCTATGTCCTCATTAGTGATGAAGGAAGGCGAGGGAGGGACGGGAGGTAATGCTTCCATTTCTAACGATAATGGCATTACTCCTAGTCCTACTCCCTCGCCTTCCTTCGAGGACCCTCCCTCCCGGTGCGGTTCAACTGAGTGCTAGCTCGGCTTGTTTACGTACAGGTGGAGGTGGGGGCGGGCAGAGTTTATATGCTGGGAGTGGGTCTGGGTGGGAGGCGGGGCCTCATTAGTGATGAAGGAAGGCGAGGGAGTAGGACTAGGAGTAATGCCATTATCGTTAGAAATGGAAGCATGATGCGCAGAGGTAGGCCTTTGATAGGCTATCCCAAGCTTCGGAGGCACTGATCAGTTTTAATGATGATACTTCCACACCAATCCTTGTAGAGTTTAGTCTTTCCGTCCACCCTAGCTGGTACTGGTTCCAGTGCACTCTCCACAGTTAAGCTGTCCCCATCAAAGTAAACCCTAATATTTCTATCCAGAACGCATGCCCAGAGTTCTCTCATTAAGGTGGTGAGCCTTAAGGTGTTAACTATATATTCCTAGAGATATTATTACATAGAAAATACATACTACCATCTAATTCACTGCACATGATCCCCTAACAAAATACAAATAATATACAAACAAAAAATGTGGTTAAAACAAAATGAGCAAGTCTAGGAGCTGGACAGGAATGAAAGTTCTGAATAATGAAGTATAAAAAAGAAGAAATGAACAATAATATAAACTGACAATATATTCATACATAGATTGTCCACCGGTTGAACTCAATCAGATAAATGATGTGGCTATAACACACACACACACTCAGAATCTTCTATCTTCAAAGGTTGGCTTGATACGTCACCAAATGTTCATTTTTTTCTCCGGTTACAGACGTTTTTTTTTTACTTTCCTCTTCCTGACAGTCATTCAATTGATTATGCCGTTTTCCATATTTGTCTCTAATCTTCCAGATCTACATTTCTCTTTAGCCTCACCATCCTCATTGGCACAAGGTACACTTTAGTTTGTTCCCTCCTTATCGTCTATCGACCAGTAACTTGATCCTTCTCTGCCAGAATACACCTCCCTATGACCTTCTCCACCTCTTACATTCTTTGAAAAAGCATGCTGACTCAAGTGCCACATTTTAATGTCATCCAACTTTACAGCATTCTTCAATACCTAAATGACCCTCCTTGGCTCTGAAAACTTACAATTTTCCTTTGCTACTTTAACACCACCTTTCACACTTACCCACTGTCTTGCTCAGATAGTCACTTGTCTGACACTGTGTTTACTGTTATAAACCATGTTATAGCATTCCTGGGTCTTACAAATACACTGTTTGATATTCCATATGGCCTGCATCGGTCCTGTCATCCAGCAGGCCGTGGCGTAGCCTAAAATGGTGGGAGCCCCCTTACAGAATGTGAAGAGGGCCCCTCACTCTCCCATATCTTACAGATATTTATTGGCCTTGGGTGAAATGGGGCCCCTTTGAAGGGTGTAGGGGCCTTTGAAGGGTTGCCCCCCGTGCTGCAGGGGTCTATATTATGAACCTGCAGGCCGAGTTTTACCTTTAAATATAGAGAACTTCCCTCATGATGGAAAAATAGGTTTGTCCTGTTGGCATATATCCACAACATTTTCTTTAATTCAGAAATAACCTTGTCATCGTTACTGACAGCAAACTGTATTGTTCCCTTAATAACCCTGTTGCACCTCTCAGCAGTTTCATTTCGTCCAGGGTGATACAGTGGTGTGGTTTTGTGCTTAATGCCATTTAGACCCTTGTTGCGAGTTTGTGCAGGGTTTTGAATTACGAATGAGGTGAAGTTTATTGCACGTGGTAATAACAGGGTGAAATAAAGTTTGAATTCCCTGTGAAACTTCAGAAGGTCAAACCTACCAGAGTTCAACAGGGAAAAATGCCTGGTAATTACTGGTTCATGTGGATTTTGGTGCATTTTGCTCTAACATTTACATGTTCTATCCCATTGTCTGGGGGAAAAAGTGTAATAGGTGCTTCCTATAAAACCCAATGAATTCCAACCCTTGCAGATTTGAATTTCATAGAGTACGACAACTATCACACCTTAGGCTATGTACATTGTACAATAGTTTGCCAATAGGCTAGTTGGAAACGTTTCTCTTAAAAAAGAAAAAAAAACTGTCCAAGAATTGCATCGCCAGCTATGGTGTCCACTTTCATTACAGTCTCAAGATCCGGCCATTTGGAGAACATATCCATCAAAATAACAATATATCGAGTAGTACTATTTAACAAGGGAAACCCAAGGATCACTGGGGACATGGGGTAGTAACTATATGTTAGCAAACAATGGTCACTAGTAATAATCTGTACAATGCTAAGTGCCCAATGGCAAATTAATATATGAAAAAATAAACATTCTTTTTTGTAAGAACACATATAGTGGCACAGTGAATGTCGGTGCTTGAAAACATGCTCAGTGCTCTCTTTTTGAAGTGATACACGTTGATCACACTTTATCACATGAGTGTATCACTTCTTCAAAAAGAGGGAATCAAGCACGTTTTCACGCACCCACAATCACTCTAGTGTTATTTGTTTTGTTTGTTTATTAGTTTTTTGATCTACCAAATTGCCATTTGCATTGTACAGTTTGTTAGTAGGAACCATTGTTTGCTATAATAACAATATATTGAGGCCTCCTGTCACTCCAATCTGCAGGTCCATGGCCATGGCATACTGGGGCATGTTAATGGACAAGTGAAGTGTTTAAAGTCTTTCTCATTCCAAACAATGTCTAGCTACTCTCTCTACTTGAACATCCATTCTCAGTCACCAGTACAGATCTTGTATTCTTCCTTTAGTTATCATAATCCCCATCACCTCTTGACGTATCAGAATAATACATTATCTCAAATAAAATGGAGGAGCCACCATACCGCCATGCATTAAGCAGAGATCCTCTTCGCTAAGTTCATTTCAAAGTTCCCCGAATTACTCAATTTCTAAGCCCACCAATTCTTTCTTTGGCCCCCTCTTATATAAAATCTAACATCCCACATAATGGTGTCCTTTTATATGCTTCTAATCTCTATTCGTAGGCAAAACAGCACTTTCTATCATTGCAAGAGGCAATCTACTGTGAAAATGTGTTACAGCGTAATTAAGCCTGGAGCATATTTGTATATAAAATCTTGAAATCGCATTGATAGTCTATCATTCCTCACTGAGGATTTAGAGAGTCCATCAGTTGTCAATAACTTGGCATGAGACTGTGATCTCAGGGAGGAATGAACGTGTTTCCCCAAACAAATTTCTTGAAGTCTTCCAATGTCCATACACGAGCTGGTGTTTCTCGTTTAATCACCGATCATTTTCCCATAGTGTGGGATAATTATCTAGAGACTTAAACCATCACCACCTTCTTACCAGATTGCTCTACCTGAGATATCACCTTCCCACTGGCACTGGGGGAAATTCTACTTTCTTCCCTTAGAACCCTTGTAATGGAAGTGCATTTTGTATAAACTCGAGACTGCTGATATTCCTGGATCCTTTTAAATTTTGATTTATGTTTAAGTAAGAAGCGTGATGAATGGTTATTTTTTTATTCCTATTTGGCACAGATATGCTCAAAACCAGTTGCTACCACATTTAAGAAAATCTCCCCTCTCAACTGTTACCCCAATTCAGTAAAGATATTAAGATGGTTCCATGAGCGAGTCCTCCTAATATTCACTCAATTGCCCAAAGGAGGGAAGAAGAAGAAAAAGAAGCAGACACACCAAGGACATAACAGAAGAATAATAGTTATGCTACCTCAGTCATCCTAGTCTCTCCTCAATTCCTTTCCCAGTGACCATATAACTAAATCACTCCTACCTCTTCAAAGAGGATAGGTTCAAGCCCCCAGTATCCTAATGATGTCCTCAATACAAGCTGCTAGAAGGCTACTCAGTCTTCTTTCAAACTCTCCAGAAAGGTTCCAGCCGAGTCCACTTGCAAGAACATAAAAACATTGCCCTCATGTTCCACTCTGAATCTAGCTGGAAATTCCACTGATGCGGTCACCTCTTTAGCTGCTAGTTTCCTTCTCATTTCCACCAAAGCTTACATATTAGAGTTGAAGTTAGGGAAAAAAAATAGTTTGACAAAATGTTGCAGCATAGTGCTACAGCTTCACAGTGCCCCATGTCATTGATTTCTCTTTGCACACTTTAGTAAAAACTCTAAAGGCTTTCCTGTGTATGTCTTGCTCTCCTTTCCGCTCAGTCCCCAAAAGATTCTTCACTGCCTTGACCATCTCTTTAGATAGCAGGTCCGTGGCAAGATCTGAAGGGACCCCAAACACTCTCAGAAGAGTTCTTCACTGTAGATTATCCAGAATCTCAATTCTGGTGCCCTATTTTGTTGTAGCCTCAGTGGTGCAACCTTTGAAAGAAGTTAAGTTCTGGACATTAGTTTCCATCTCCCTTTGCCTCTCCACCAGAGTTTGCACAGATTTACTTCTGGTTTGTAACATAAAATGTTTTTGCTTTTATTTGTCCAATTATTTCAGGATTTCCGCTCCTTTGAAATTGTGGCTCAAAGGTTCTCAGCTAGTTAATTTGGAGTTCTGATTTCTCTGTATTATGTAACTGATATTGTTGCATAATAGAAGTTAATATAATTTTATATGGGAGAATACTCAGAATTGGGTTATTGGTTACAGCTTTATGTTGAATGGTTCGAAAGGATATTGTGGTCGAGAAGCACATTTAACATGCAGTGAAACTAAACCGGCATCGCCAATTAATAGAATATATAATTAAATTATTTATGGAAATGTATTCCTAATCAATTGCTTTTTGTGTCAAATATTCTTTAATCAACAATGTATCGAGAACATTTCTCTGAAAAAGGTTTATTATTTTTGTTTTTTTAATATACATTTTAATCAATGAAATAATACAATTTTCAATCTGGCCCCTATACATGTCGAGCCCCCATTCATCAGGGTTTCTTGCATGCCACATGCTGATGAAATGTAATCGGAGGGTGTGGTGTTATGGCCAGTGCTGCCGACTTTAAAACTGGGCACCCAGGTTCGAGTCTAGGCATCAACATCCTGTGATTTCTGGCAAATAAGTATCTTCCCATGCCACAAAAAAATATTCTGACCATGTGTAATGTAGCTGCTACGTGTCTAAAGCGACCAGTGTCCTTGGACCGTGTCTGCAGTACATAAAACTGTTAAAGAAGAAATGTTCCATTGCGGTGCTAACAAGCATTGGTAGAGCCAATTTAGCCTCGCCTATGCAAGAGCTATTGGTGTTGCCAATGTGTTTTAGCCATGCTGAACACCAGTGTGGCTGCTGTTGAGCATGGCTAAAGTTAGTGGTGTAGAGTGGAGTAGAGTGTCATGTTGTAGAGCATGGGTACTCACAAACTTTCTCTCGGGGGCCAAATTTACAGTGTGGTTTGTGGCCGAGGGCCGCACCGGTGGGGGCGGGGTCAGTGGGGGAGGGGGACGGGGCTAGAGCAAAAAAAAAACTATGACCATGAGGTTGAACACTGAGCCACCAGACCCGGCATATACACATCTCTCTCTCTCTATCTATCTCTCTCTCTCTCTCGCTCTGTCTCCCTCCCTCTCCCTCCCTCTCTCTCCCTCCCTCTCTCTCCCTCTCTCTATCTCTCCCTCCCTCTATCTCTCCCTCCCTCTATCTCTCCCTCTCTCTCTCTCCGTCTCTCTCCCTCTCTCCCTCTCTCTCTCTCTCTCTCTCCCTCCCTCTCTCCCTCTCTCTGTCTCCCTCTGTCTCACTCACTCTGTTTGTCTCCCTCTCCCTCTCTCTGTCTCCCTCCCTCTCTGTCTCCCTCCCTTTGTCTCCCTCCCTCTCTCTGTCTCCCTCCCTCTCTCTCTCTCTCTGTCTTCCTCCCTCTGACTCCCTCCCTCCCTCTCTCTCCCTCTGTCTCCCTCCCTCTGTCTGTCTCCCTCTGTCTGTTTCCCTCCCTCTGTCTCCCTCTATCTGTCTCCCTCCCTCTGTCTGTCACCCTCCTCCCTCTATCTGTCTCCCTCCCTCGGTCTGTCGCCCTCCTCCCTCTGTCTCCCTCTGTCTGTCGCCCTCCTCCCTCTGTCTCCCTCTCTCTCTGTCTCTCTCTCTGTCTCCCTCTCTGTCTCCCTCTCTGTCTCCCTCCCTCTCTGTCTCCCTCCCTCTCTGTCTCCCTCCCTCCCTCTCCCTCCCTCCCTCTACCCTCCCTCCCTCTGTCTCCCTCCCTCTGTCTCCCTCCCTCTGTCTCCCTCCCTCTGTGTCTCCCTCCCTCTGTGTCTCCCTCCCTCTGTGTCTCCCTCCCTCTGTCTCCCTCCTTCTGTCTCCCTCCCTCTGTCTGTCTCCTTCTGTCTGTCTCCTTCTGTCTGTCTCCTTCTGTCTGTCTCCTTCTGTCTGTCTCCCTCTGTCTGTCTCCCTCCCTCTGTCTCCCTCCCTCTGTCTCCCTCCCTCTATCACCCTCCCTCTGTCACCCTCCCTCTGTCTCCCTCCCTCTGTCTCCCTCCCTATGTCTCCCTCCCTATGTCTCCCTTCCTCTATCTCTCCCTCCCTCTCTCTCTCTCCGTCTCTCTCCCTCTCTCTCTCTCCCTCTCTCTCTCTCCCTCCCTCTCTCCCTCTCTCTGTCTCCCTCTGTCTCACTCACTCTGTTTGTCTCCCTCTCCCTCTCTCTCTCTCCCTCCCTCTATCACCCTCCCTCCCTCTGTCTCCCTCCCTCTGTCTCCCTCCCTCTGTCTCCCTCCCTCTGTCTCCCTCCCTCTGTCTCCCTCTGTCTGTCTCTCCCTCTGTCTGTCTCTCCCTCTGTCTGTCTCTCCCTCTGTCTGTCTCTCCCTCTGTCTGTCTCTCCCTCTGTCTGTCTCTCCCTCTGTCTGTCTCCCTCTGTCTGTCTCCCTCTGTCTGTCTCCCTCTGTCTGTCTCCCTCTGTCTGTCTCCCTCTGTCTGTCTCCCTCTGTCTGTCTCCCCGTCTGTCTCCCTCTCTCTGTCTCCTCTCTCTCTGTCTCCCTCTCTCTCTGTCTCCCTCTCTCTCTGTCTCCCTCCCGCTCTGTCTCCCTCCCTCTCCCTCCCTCGCCCTCCCTCCCTCTGTCTGTCTCCCTCTGTCTGTCTCCCTCTGTCTGTCTCCCTCTGTCTGTCTCCCTCTGTCTGTCTCCCTCTGTCTGTCTCCCTCTGTCTGTCTCCCTCCCTCTGTCTCCCTCTGTCTGTCTCCCTCTGTCTGTCTCCCTCTGTCTGTCTCCCTCTGTCTGTCTCCCTCTGTCTGTCTCCCTCTGTCTGTGGCCCTCTTTCTGTCGCCCTCTTTCTGTCGCCCTCTGTCTCCCTCTGTCTGTCTCCCTCTGTCTCCCTCTGTCTGTCTCCCTCTCCCTCCCTCTGTCTACCCCTGACTCCCTCCCTCTGTCTCCCTCTGTCTCCCTCTGTCTCCCTCTCTCTGTCTCCCTCTCCCTCTCTCTGTCTCTCTCTGTCTCCCTCTCTCTCTGTCTCCCTCTCTCTGTCTCCCTCTCTCTGTCTCCCTCTCTCTGTCTCCCTCTCTGTCTCCCTCTCTGTCTCCCTCTCCCTCTCTGTCCCCTCTCTCTCTCTGTCTCCCTCTCTCTGTCTCCCTCTCTCTGTCTCCCTCTCTCTGTCTCTCTCTGTCTCCCTCTCTCTGTCTCCCTCTCTCTGTCTCCCTCTCTCTGTCTCCCTCTCTCTGTCTCCCTCTCCCTCTCTCTGTCTCCCTCTCCCTCTCTCTGTCTCTGTCTCCCTCTCCCTCTCTCTGTCTCTGTCTCCCTCTCCCTCTCTCTGTCTCTGTCTCCCTCTCCCTCTCTCTGTCTCCCTCTCTCTCTCTCCCTCTCTCTCCCTCCCTCTGTCTCCCTCCCTCTGTCTCCCTCCCTCTGTCTCCCTCCCTCTGTCTGTTGCCCTCTCTCTCCCTCCGTTTCCCTCTCTGTCTCCCTCCCTCTGTCTCCCTCTCTCTCTCCCTCTCTGTCTGTCTCCCTCTCTGTCTGTCTCCCTCTCTCTGTCTCCCTCTCTCTGTCTCTCTCTCTCTGTCTCCCTCTCTGTCTCCCTCTGTCTGTCTCCCTCCCTCCCCCTCCCTCTGTCTCCCCCTGCCTCCCTCCCTCTGTTTCCCTCTCTCTCTGTCTCCCCCTCTCTCCCTCCCTCCCTCTGTCTGTCTCCCTCTCTCTGCCACCCTCTGTCACCTCACCCCGCGTGTGTGTCAGCCGGGGCTGATACAGCTTCCCAGGCACACACACAGCCGCACCCGAGTACTTCACAGGTCTTTAAAAGACCATTCACTTGTTAATGAGGCTTTGTTGTATTTCGCCTCTTCTTAGCCCCCTGCATCCAGAGTGGAGATGGAGGGGCGCTAAGAAGAGGTGAAATACAACAAAGCCTCATTAACAAGTGAATGGTATTTTAAAGAATCGCCCGGCCCCCATAGAGCGCTGCTGCAACCGGCGGTGTTTGCTGACACTTAAGAAAAAACACAGGTAGGATATCTGCAAGGTCCGCGGGCCGCCAAGGAAGGATTGCCGGGCCGCTGGCGGCCCGCGGGCCGTACTATGAGTACCCGTGTTGTAGAGTGAAGTGTCGTAGAGCGGCATAGAGTGGAAGGGCGCAGAGTGGTGGAGTAAAGTAGAGTGGAGTAAAGTAGAGTGTCAGAGTGGATGGGTGTAGAGTGAAGAGTGGCGTGGAGTGGCATAGCGTGGAGTGGAGTAAAGTGCCATGGAGTGGAGGGGCATAGAGTGGAGTAGAGTGCTGAAGAGTCAAGTATTCATGGTGTGGTAACTCACTGCCATTTCAGACAACACATTTTTAATTGAAATGACCATTACATTTGCACTTACAGTTTTACTGATAAAACTATACAGCGGACAGACAACGTGTGGAAATGGCATCCCTAGTGTGCGGATTTGTTTTGAACGTATTAAAATATTTGTTTCCACCCAACTTCCAAATTACAAAAAAAAAAGTGCTTCATTTGTGCTTTCCTAGTTCTGATATATTCTGAAATATTTTCACAGTGCATTTACAGACATATAATTTTTGTTGTGTGGTAGGAAAAAACCTTATCTTTCCCATTTCCTGGCAAGATTGTCACATAAATCCTCTCACTTTGAAGTCAAAAAAAGAAAAGTAAACACCAAGGTCGCTTGGAAGTCAGAGCCTGACATTTGACCTCTGTTTTCGAACACACAGCAAATGTGACAAGATAAGAGCAAAATGAAAGGCCAGTTTACAGAAAGGAGGATTTGTGTAAGAATACAAGGAGCAATAGTGAACAGGTTTTGCTCTACGGGAGGGACGAAGACATGCTGGACTGCCTAAACCAAATAAAGCCAGCAAAAAGAAAGCCAGAAAATGTCAGTTACAAACCACAAAGTCAATGGTAAGCAATGAGCGGAACGCATTCCTAAGGAAGCTTGTCAGAATGTCCACAAGAAGTCTTTGCAACCAGACAGCTAGGCTGTCTTGTAGGCTTGGACCTAAAAACGAATGCCCTCCCACAGAAGGCTCGATATACATATGGGCCACAATGATAAATGTTTATTACTTCCATGGATTAAAAAGAATATAAAAAATAAGTGACATATAATGTTACAAATAAGAAACTTTTCTTAGAAGAGCAGTTTTTATCCATATAACATTCTGTTATTTGGTAGTGCCTGCATTGTGAACTGGCGGTGTAGCCACACCCCATGTTAAGTTAGCAAGGGCTTTTCTCATCGAGACGAATCTGTCTAGAGGCTCGCTTCAATTTGTATGACCTTTTTCACAATGTTTCTCATTCTGACAACACAGTTTATCCTGGGCAGATGAATTGTTGATGAATTTCCTGTCAGCAGCTTTACATGATTTTGAATATTGTTCATCAACAGAGTGCTTGATTTTGTTGGATGATTGCACTACTCCCAGAGTGGGTACCTACCGTCCCATATTACCAGACAATAATAGGCCTTTGTGGGTGGCAACTGTCCTGCAGTCATGGGGTACAAGCCGTTTGCATACACCCACTACTGCCTCTCCCTGTGTTAATCTGTGTAGTGGGTCAAAACGGGTGTCACTTTCTCCTCCTCAGTGTAACAGGGTGAAGGTTTTGGGGGTGGGGAGAACTGCATGTGGTTGTGTGTGTATGCTAACTGCTTGTATATATGAGGCATGATGTACCCCAATTCCACCCCCTATGTTTTATGTAGCAGATAAGGTTGTTCTGTGCGTCACATCGTTTAGTAGTAGTCAGAACTGTTATCTCCCATTCCCTTCATGCCCCATGGAATGCACTCTTCCCCTACATTTTATCCTTGTTTAGCCAAGTGCATGTGTCTCATTTGGATTTACATAATGTTCAATGGAGTTGGAAGGCATCTTTATGTTCATCTTAAATGGATGAAGACTGTTCCAATAGGTCAGCGTTTGGCCTGAGCGGTGCATCACATTAACAAAGTACTGTGGCTAAGGACATGGCCACTTGATACACACCTGTTAGGCTGCCTGGTCTAATGTGTGGGCATGATGTGATCTAATGAAGGAACTAGATTCCAGCAACAGCTCCTGATTGGTTGGAGGACAGTGAGTCTTGAGTCTGCAAAGCCAGTGGATATTATTAGATGTGTCCTATGTTAAAGATAACCTGACTGTCAATCCACCTTTGGTATCTGGTTGCCAAAGAGTTATACAAACCCACAGGAACTTGTACTTTCGAGATTGGTTCGCTCCAAAATTTGACCACAACTTTAAATCTGAGATTTGGGTATAAGCTTGCAATGTGAGCTCAGCATTCACCTATTAAATTGGAAGACGGTCTGTAAACCTTTGCAGAGAAAGGATGTGCCTGAAGCAGGATACTTTGGTGCCCCCTTGAAGGTGGCGGGAGCGTACTCGAGAATTGAGGAAGAAACTTGCTGTCGCTGCAGTGTAGTTAGAACCTGTCTGCATTCAGCCCAGTGCCTAAAAGTCCAGCCATTCTACCTGCTTATGTGAGGACTCTTGTTCACCATGTAGTGTAGGGATCAATGATCTGAGACTGTTGCCCATCCAGACCAAAGGCTGCATCAGAGGACTGTAGCGAGGTACAAAGGAATACCAGAAGCCCTCTGAACAGACTGCTGTTAGAGCACAATTTACCAAAGGCCTGTCATAATCCTGAAATGTTTACTATGCCCACTGTGTGTCTACTGGTGGGAGGATTTTGATCAGTTCCCTACACTAACTTGTGGAGACCTGGTCTCCAAATGAGTACCAACATCATGCTTTGCCCGGGAGCCTTTTACACCGGCATCCAGTTGGGCGCATTTCTACATCTGACTATAAACACTGATACTAACTCTGCCGCCGCCAACGATCAAGAAAGTTTGAGAAAGCTAGAGCAGATTGGTTCTCGTCCCCCTTCACTGCAGACATCCCTACTCGCTCCTGAACCAAACTGTGCACACACAAGCTGGTATAGAAGCACTGCTGTTCCTGTACACATGCAAACTTAATCACTCTGACCTCACTCCATCCAAGAATTTAGTAATACTGTGAGCTGCTGAATCACTGCTCTTTGGCTTCATTTTTCTGTATTTCCTTTTAGAACAGTTTTTGAATGTGCTTAAATCCGAACAGCGCAGGCAATGATACAAAGTGTATTCACAGGCCTTACCCAGAGTCTGATATGTGGGCTATTTAATTACATTGCTCAGCTTTTATATTATTATAGATAAAATCACCTTGTTTTCTTAAAAGACTTAACACTGCCTGGACTTTTTCTTAATGTTAGCCTAATGTGGTGGCTGATAGTAATGTTCTATCTCGCAACCAACATTCACAAGTAAGCCATGATAGTTCAACCACTCTAATCCTTAAAAGCCAAGCCCTAAATAAGAGACATTTAACAATTAAGAGAGCTTGCAGTTGTAGTGGCTTCTCTGGTTTGAGCGACAGTGGCAACTTAGAAGGGCAGCTTAGTTGCCCCTGAGATCCCTAGAGACAGATAAGTGGCCTGACCTCTTTTAGGAGAAAAGGAGGACCATGGCTGGTATCAATATAGGAGTCACCCTTGATCAGCAGTGGAATAAAAATAAACAACTCCGGCCCCATGGGTGCAATAGATTCCATGTTATTCAAAAGAGTAGGACTTAGCCAACCTTTGAACGTAAATCAACCCTGTAGCAATATGCGTGTGTCTAGTTGTGAACAGGGGCTTCCCCTGCAGATGACTTCCCTCATCTTGTAAGACTCTCAGTAAAAGTGGGTAATTAGCATTGTAGATCCACTTGAAAGCTATACCAAATTGAGGGTGGAAAGAAAACACTAATACAGAGCTTTGCAATATCGCCTTATAGTTATAATTTGTGGTCAAGGATCATGTGGCGAATAATTGTGTTCTTTCACATTAAACCTCCTATGTGATGACCCCTGATGTTGTCTCTCATTTCAAAACAGAATAGTCAAGCATAGCTGAAGTCACACTTGTATGGACGAAGTGCAAGTTTTTGTTGTAAATGAAATTGGACTACTTTGAAAGGTGTTCTCTCATTAGGATAACCACTGGGATCTGATGAAAGGAGATGCGTGTTTTTCTTCTGCTTAATGAAGGAACAGTTCTTTCATTCTAACATTGAAGTTACTTGCCTCAGGGTGCCAGGAAAATACGTTTTCACACAAAACGATTGATCAGTTAAGGAACAATAAAATGTCTGGGTTTTTTTTTTCTGTGCGTCTGAATTGTATAAATGTAATGTATTTTTTCTCCTTAAATGATTTATTGTTGCATTTTGTTATATTATACATTTTAGGTAATTTGGTGAGCCTTCCTAAAAATTGCACAAGCTGGTGTGCTGTGTGGTCTTCCTTCTTGACTGAAGGCACATGAAGCTTAAACCTTGCTAGTGGCTAATATTTTTGAAAATCTTGACCCTTTTGTAATTTTCAGTCATTTATTTATTTTTTATGGAAGGTTATGTATACCAAAGTAAGACAACAAGAAACCCAGCTAATGGCCCTACGTGTCCCTTCCCCAACCTCCTATGCCCTCTGTTCTTTCCCCATCCCCATCCCCTCACACACCAACACCCCCTCTCACTCATTGTCTCTCATTAACCAGACCTTTGAACCTACCAGAGAGCTTCCATGTACAGATGTATATTTAGGCACATCATCGCACACGGTGAAAAACAACATATTAGATGAACACAGTGAGGCATTGTCCAGATGTTTTCCAACGTCCGTCTCTTTAGGCACGACAGCTCCTTCAAAAGATATGCTAATATTAGTCCTCATAGTTCTAGTTTCCATGTATATTGTAAGCAAGTTATGTTTCCAGTAATTACCATATTCTGTAGAGCCTTCATCCCACACTATCTGTACCTCAGTATCTCAGTATAGGCGGCATTGCTTCTAAAACTAGGTATGATATTATATATGTGTTTGTTTGCATCAAGGACGGGGCTTATGGCGATACTATAATAACTGCTAGGGGGTCTTGAGAGACCTGAATTCCTGCTGATTTCTCCACTTCCATGAACACTTTGGCCCAAATCTCCCAAGTGTAAGCAGTGCCATAAAATATGGAATATAGTGCCTCTGGTTCTGCACACTCACTACACAGCAGCAGATATTGTGAGCTGTAGCATGTTACCCGACAGGGGCGTTATGCAATGTGATTTTTCCAGATCGTCTCTACCACTGCATTTCTTATGAGAAATTCCCATCTATGTTTAGTGTCTAAAGAATCCTCCAGCTGCCTCCCTCCGGCCACATGAACTCCCCATCTAGTACGAGTGTGTATTTCCAGCAGTATCTAAAACATTAACAGTAATGAGTGTGTGCAATCAACTGTTGCCATAAGAGGTTTTTCCCTATGGGATGAGCAGCCAGTTCTCTATTTTACAGTTGGATGCAAGACCAAGTGGTGAGCGTGTGCATTTCTGAATCTTTCCTCTTTGGGTATTTCAAAGTCCCTCTTCAATTGCTCATTTGTCAAATAGGTTGTCAGTGTTTGTGCAGCTCTTGTCCTTCCATCCCTCATAAACCTTCTTATCATTCCCAGTGGAAGTAGCTATTGCTAAATAGTAGGGTCAAATGCGACAGAAAGCTACTGAGGTTTACTTTTCTCCTTGTCATGCTGCAAACCTTCCGTGATGTGCTCATGGCTAGTGATACCTACAGGCATACCTCCTTTTGTGCCTTCTAGAATCATGGAACCTCCAAAAGTGGCCTGTGGTTGAAGCAAAGTTTCTCTGTCTCTCTTCTTTCAGTCAAGGATATATCTCAGTAGGACTGCTTGATACTATTTGTGAAATCTGGAATCCTAGATCTGTCTAATCTTGGGTGTCGCATGCTCGCTCTGCTCGAGGACCACTGTGAGCTCCCCGGACCCCTGTTAATGAAATATATTACAATTATCATGAACCTCTTTTAGAGTGTGGTCAGTAATTTGGAGAGGGAGCATTTGAAAAAGAAAAAGGGCCCTAAGCATGATCGTTATTTTGATTGAGGCTATCCCCCCGAATTCAGGCAATTGTGGAGATGTGCCACAGCTCTTTTACTATCTCTCCTAGCAATCGGGAGTAATATGCCCTATTTATTCCTTGAATGGGAGGCCTTGAATAGAGGCCATTAACTCCACCATTCAGGGTTTTGTGAGCATCTGAAATTTCAAGAAGCCGTTGAAGACACGTTAAAATTCCCAACAGGTTGTACAAAGTTCTTTCTAGAATCATGAGTAAAGCCTTCCTGGTCCAGGACTTAGGGCAGTTGCAGCTTTCTCAATACCAAGAGAAGTTTCTCGTTTGTGATGAGCTCATCTGTTTTCAGATCCTAGTCCAGTGATCTTTCTTAAGCCAAGCTTGTTGTAAGTAATCACTAACCTTGTCAGCGTCTGTCTGTGTAGAGGTGATGACAGACATAGTAAAAATGATTCATTTTCCCTCCATAAGTGTCTTTTCACAGTTCCTGTTTTGTCTACCCACCCTGATATACAGGACATTGTGTCCAGCCCTTCGTTTTGCAGCTATGGACCGACTTGCCTGGTTACCCCCTACAAATAATGTGTTCTGGTCTAAGCATATTCTGACATATTTGGTTGGAGTGTTCTAATCACAGTATTGTTACTATTCCCATTTACTTAGTGAATGGGTGTTTGGGTTGCCTCCTTGGCCTCTTTTAATTTGGCCTGAAGCTGTTTGTAGAGCCCTCCCTCTTATCTTTTAAAGGCATGAAGCCTCAGATATAAAACTTTCTCTTATTGATACTTTTAATACATTCCAAACCATAGATTTCTCCTCTTCGCCTTTGTCCTAAATCTGTAGGGATTACTTAATGTGTTGTTGAATGACATCCTTCATGGTTGGCGCTGTTAGTAATGGATCATTCAGGTGCCATGCGCCTCTAGCTTTCTTATTGTTTACCCTCATACCACTGAGCAGGTGTCTGAGCCATGAATATAGGAGAGGGTCATGGGGCCCAATTGTACTGCCTTAGCAGTCTCTTATAGAATAATATTGAGTCTATTCTTATAGCTACTTCTAACTGCAGATTCATTACCTTTGGAATATCCCCAGGCGCCAGACTGGGTGTGGCGAATTCTTCAGCTGTGCTCCTGCATGCTGGTAGTTAGTGACGTGTGACTTTGCAGTGACTCAGATGACGGACACAGATTTGCACGAGGTGTATCTGTGGTCCTTAAGGTCTGGGAACGACTCCATGTTGTATGACAAGTCTGCCCTCATGCATCCCAAGTCAGTTCGGAATTGGGAGGTAAAACTCTACTTTGTTTTTTTTTTAAATTCTTTTTATTGATTACAGGTTAAACTTGTGATAATACGGTTACAAAATAAAGTCTTGTTATACAGAGCATACTTCACATTACATTGATTCTTTCATTAAAACTATACAGTTACTACATTGACATTGTGAGATATTGTCCGACATGGTTCCACACCCACCTAAATTAGCTTGAGTCAGTTTCTGACTCGATCGGAGGTGGAGCACAAATGTTCCCTCTGTAAGCGTTCCACATTCCCCACACCCGTTCCCACTTTTTAGGGCACCCTCGATGTATATATACTGCCCTCTCTGCCACCATAGCACCATCCATATCTCCACACCACTCTCGGTACGTCGGAAAAAATCGTGATCCCCAGTGTTTGGCTATGTTTCGCTTTGCGAACATCATACCCAGCGTTACCCAATCCTGTGCAATCCTGTGCCGCTTGGTTGAGGTCAGTTGGCTCCCGGAGATTTAAGAGACATCTCTTGGGTTCCAGCCTGACAGTCACTCCACCAACTTGTGTAATGGCTCGCATAATTGTTTCCCAGTAGGTCGCTATCACTGGGCACTCCCATATTATATGATAGAAGGTACCGACTGCTCCGCATTGTCTCAGGCACAGTGTACTATCAGCCTTCCCTATCTTATGTAGGGTTACTCTTGTGTAATAGATGCGATGCAGTATCTTTAATTGTACTAATCTTAATTTTGAGGATATCGCCACTTCGCGTGGGGAGGCGAGCGCCTCTTGCCAATCTGTCTCATCTAGGTCCCCCACTTCAGTCTGCCATTTTTCACGGAGAGATTTTGTGGGATCTGGTTGATTACTGATGATTTTGCGATAAATGAGGGAAATGGCCTTCTTGTCCATATATTCTGTTAGGAGTCTATCCTCTAATGGGGAGGCCTCAGGGAGTATAGTGCCTGCTGGAATAGCTGTCGTCAGTGCATGTCTAATCTGAGTATACCTAAATATTTCAGAGGGTGCCATCTCGTACTGATCTTGGAGGTGTGCAAAGGTAACAACCTCTCCCTTACTCCATAAATCACCTACCGTTGAGATTCCGATGGAATCCCATCGTTTGAAGCCTTTACTAGTACTGAGTCTGCCTAGGCTTTGTGTGTCCCAGAGCGGGGTCAGCTGTGTTATGACACCGTCCCATCCTAGTTTTTTGAGTGCTATGTGCCACATTTGGACTGTGTGTGCTGTAGGTCCCATTAGCGGTGGTTTGCAAGTTTTAGTGTAGAGTGCTCTCATTACTCCTCCCTATCCCAAGCTATGCCTATCAGAGCGAAACGCTGGGTCCGTTTGTGGGGCGTGTAGCCACTGATTGAGTACGATCAGTTGGGAAGCCCAGTAGTATATTTGGAAGGGCGATTCCGCCATCGTACCACCCTTTTATCAGTTTATTCATGGCTATGCGGGCCGGTTTTCTGTCCCAAAGCAGGTTGTTTACTTCTGCTTCAATTGCCTTGAAGTAGGTTGGTGGAACTGAAAACGGGGTATTTTGCAGCGCATATAGAAACCTGGGAAGTGCCATCATCTTAAAAAGTGCGGCTCTTCCGAGCAGTGTCAATGGCAGGGATTGCCAATGCTTCGCATCTTGGCGGAGTCTTTTCAGTGGTGGAAGGAGGTTTTTTTTCCATAAATTCCCCGGGTAGTGGTGTGATATAGATTCCCAAATACTTAAAGCACCCTTCTGCGATTTGCAGACTACATCCCTTTGGGAGTTGCGATGGGGGGCCATGTAGGACATATAGGAGCGACTTAGTCCAGTTGATGGTGTAACCGGAGAGTTTGCCATATACTTCACAAATGTCTAGGAGCCTGTTGATGGAGCGCCTGGGGGACGCCATATATAATAGTACATCATCCGCATATAGGGATATGCGGTCTTCCCATCCCTCCGCCCAGTGGAGTCCGCGGATAACCGGGTCTCTCCTTATCCATGCTGCCAGCGGTTCCAGTACAAGGGCGAATAAGAGCGGTGATAGGGGGCATCCTTGACGTGTTCCGCGCCTCAGGGGAAAATCGGCCGAAACATGGCCGTTTGCAGCTACATGAGCTAGGGGATATGTATATAGCAGCTGGACCCATGCACAGAATTTGGGGCCAAAGCCCAGATACTTAAGAACAGCAAATAGGAAGGGCCATACCACCATATCAAAGGCCATACATGCGTCTAAAGATAAGATGGCAGCTGCTTCCTGGATTGTGGGTATACGAGCCATGACACTATGCAGTCTTCTCAGATTGAGGGCAGTGTTCCTTCCCGGCATGAACCCGGATTGATCCGGATGTATTATTTTAGTGAGATGGGGTGTCAATCTAGCCGCCAGTGTTTTAGCTAGTATTTTGGCCTCTGCATTAAGCAGTGATATAGGCCGGTATGACGTACAGTTCTGGGCAGGCTTTCCAGGTTTGTGAATAGCCACTATTGTCGCCGTGCGCTGGTTCCTGGGGAGTTCTCCTGCTTCCAGGCTGGCTACATACATGCTTAATAGATGCGGCGTAATAGTATTTGCTGTTTTTTTGTAAAGTTCAAAGGGAATGCCATTAGGCCCCAACGCTTTCCCTGATTGTATTGCACCTATGGCTAATAGTAGTTTGTCTGCTGTGAGGTCTGCCTCAAGCGTCAGGGCATCTTCCGGTGCTAGTGTGGGCATTCGGATATCTTTGAGGAATGCTTGTGCCTCCTCGATCGTTGTCGAGGAGGTTGGTGTGTAAATATTTCTGTAGTGCTTCGCTAGTGCGTTCACGATTCTTTGCGGGTCAGTTATGGTTTCCCCATCTTCTGTTTGTAATTGCGCCACCCACCGGCTAGCCCGTTCTCGCTTGTCTAACCAGGCCAGAAGTTTCCCCGCTTTATCCCCTACCTCATATACTTTGTGTTGTGTAGCTAAGAGACTGGCCTTTGCGTCCTCCCACATGTACTCTCTATAGCCCTGCTTTTTCAAGTTGAGATCGTGGGCAGTAGCTGCAGTAGGATTTAGGGCGTGCGACATTTCCGCGTGGGTCACTTCCTGTTCTAGAGCTTCAATTTGCTTCCTTTTTTCTTTTTTATGGCCCGAAATTAATGAGATGGCCTGGCCTCGAAGCACTGCCTTGTAGGCTTCCCAGAGGATTGCCGGGGAGGCAACCGAGTGCTCGTTTTCTTTGAAATATTGTTGTGTCGTATTAGTTATGCCTTTCAGGATCTTGTTTTTTTTTTAGAAATCCCGGATATATTGGGAAGGTTCGTCGCTTGGCTGCAACGTGCTGTGTGTATTTAATCATAACCGGGGAATGGTCGGAGATGCCTCTAGGTAGGTGAGTTGCTTCTGTTATCTTCCCCAGACTATCTGCCAGCGTGAGTATGTAGTCTATCCTAGAGAGGCTGTTATGTGCCCCAGAATGGAAAGTGTACTGTTGTTCTAAGGGAAAGCAGAAACGCCAAGTATCTATGAGGCCGAGAGCCTCGAGGAACTCCGCAAATCGGGAGTTTGTGTTGCGTTGGTCTCTAGCGGGTTTACGGTCGAGTGTATCATCAATGGTGGCATTGAAATCTCCGCCTATTAGGAGTTCCCCTTCTGGGAGTGTGAGTAAGAGTGCGCTAAGAGCCGGGAGCGCCACCGAGTGAAGTGCTGGGGGAATGTACACTGAGACTATATTATATGCCCGCCCCTCCCATTGGCATGAGATGGCTGCGAACCGCCCCTGATCGTCTATCCATGTCTGTTTAATAATGAGTGGGAACTGTTTTCGTACCAGAATGCCCACCCCTCGTGAACCCGAGGTAAACTCGGAGTGTACCACCATCCGGAAACCCCATCTATCTAGGGCCTTACATGAAGAACCCACCAAGTGCGTTTCCTGAATCAGTGCTACTGCCGGGGCGTGACGTTTAAGATATTGCAGGACTAACCCTCTCTTTATTTTGTCACACAATCCGTTAACATTCCATGTGAGCAGTGCTAGGGGGAGCCAGTCGTGGGGGAAGCCGTTGGTGTGGTGGTCGCGCTGTCAATCAGCACTGTCGTCTCTGTCATATCTTGTAACTATGAAGTGGAAGTCTGTAGGATAATGTGCTAGAAGCGTGACGTGCAAGTGTTGAGAGTGAACCGTAAACTGTTTCAAACATATTATAAAAAGTAAATATGAACTAAATAACCTTACCCCCCTGCCCACCCTCCTCCCTGCCTCCCTGCATGACGGACCCGAAACTACCCCCCTCCCCAAAATCGCAGAGTGCTTAGTTCCCATCCCCGGTACCTTGATGGGGGGGAGAGTCCTCCGGTAGCCCCTCCAGCACCGCCCCTGTCTGTGGTGTACCTTGTTGGCATTTTCATATTCTTTGATTCATACTTTTAAATTACTAAGTAGGCAAAGCAAAACCGGTGTATGCTGTCCAGTGTGCAATAAATGGTCTGTTTTCGCACCATCATCTTGAGAGAGGCATGTGCCTCAGTGTCTCTTCAACTGTGATACGAGGGGTCGTTCCATCATGGCAGAACTGTATGCATCTTGTCTATCTCATTGCGTACTATTCCCTGAACATTCGTAGCAGCTCCGAGATCGATTGTCGATGCGGACCTTCTCACTCTCCTCCGCTCGTTTGTGATGATCTTTCCAGTGCTCTTGTCTCTGCAGACTCTTCTAACGCCCCATCCTGCGAGCGTTGCCCGTGGTTTCTTCCTGATCGCCCGGCGCCATCCCTCCATCCATTCTCGGGCCTCCTCTGGCGTCGTAAAAAACCATGCTTTTCCTTCGGCCTCCACTCTCAGCTTAGCCAGGAATAACATTGAATATTTGAGTTCATGGTCACGGAGCTCCTTTTTTACCTCTAGAAAACTGCGACGCTGCTTTGTCACTGCCGCCGTATAGTCCGGAAAAATTGTTATAGTACTGTGCTCGAGACGTATCGGAGGGGCGACGCGTGCCGTCTGCAGAATTATGTCGCGATCACGGAAATTGAAAATGCAACTCTACTTTGTTGAACACAAGAAGAGCTTGTGGTTGAAACATGGATCATATTTCCCATCTAAGTCGCAGACCAGGTCACAGTTCTGGTCTTGAGGCTGCTCCTTCGAAAAATCCACTTCCCAGTTGAAATCTTCCAGTAAGTTGAAGTCTAGAAACAAGGACAAGAAAGCTAAACAAGACCCCTTTCTCGCCACTCGAAGTATCTAGCAAGAAGACGCACGTGCACCAAGATACAGATCGCACTCCTCCATGTCTCCTGGTTCTAAACCAATGCCTCATTTGGTCCCGATGTTCCCTGTTGTCTATACTGCTACAAATAGCTGTCTTTATGACTGAATGAAGGGGTTTTATAAAGCGCATTGGTACTTAAGTGTCCTGGCGCTAACAACAGGAAGCAAAGGTACGCAGACCAAGCACAAAGCAACAAAGACCCTAATGCCTAGAGGAGAAAAGCCAAGTTTTCAACAGCTTTCTAGAGGCGACCTCAAAAGGAATCCTCCGAAGGTTGCATGGAAGGTTGTTCCATGCTTTTGCCACAAAAAATGAAAAATCTCTGGCACCCTTCCTCATGAGCTTAATGCGGGGAGCAACCAGCAGTGCAGCAGAAGCGGAACGCAGCACTCTGGAGGGACGATAGAACTCAAATCTCCTCACAAGGTAGCCTGGACTGGCTTGAAACACTGCCCTAAGAACCAAGACAAGAGATTTAAATAAAATCCGCTTCCTGACAGGCAACCAGTGTAAGGAGTTGGGAACAGGAGAGATTGAAGTATGACTGGGCAAATGCAAAAGGAACCTATCAGCAGCATTTTGAACCACCTGAAGGCGACCTAACATGGCTTCTGAGGTCCCAAGGTAGAGAGCATTCGTATAATCCTTGCACAATATAATCAGGGCATGGAGGAAAAAATAAATAAATATAATAACTCACCTAATGCGACATCCTTGTCCGGACCTCTTTGCAGGAACTGAACCAGGATGCTGGAACTCCCTTGCCCAATCCTGGCGCTGCTCACATGCAGCATGTAAGTAGCGCCCTGATTGGAAGGAGCAGACTCACTCGGCGTTCCACAGCGCACTAGAGGCCTGCACTTACTCTCAACCCAGCTGTCTTCAACCCAGCTGTCTTAAGGCAGCTGGGTTGAGAGGTGTAAAGTGCGCATGTGTGGCTGGCTGTCGCAAGACGGCCCTCCAAAAAGACATGTGCACTTTTAACAGTGCATTAGATACCCCACCCTCCTTCCTGCTGCGTCCTGATGCTCGGGGGATAAAACATAAATTGGTAATGAACTACCATTTTATTTTTCATCTGTGGGGCTTTGGGGGGATTTTAAGTGGTGCGACTCTCCTCTGCTCCAATGGAGGAACCAACCCTGCTGCTTCTACACTTTCCGCATGCTCTTCAAAGTCTTCAAGTGGCTTCCCATCAGCACTAGAAAAACAGTGACCGAAGCCCTCATCGCCAGCCAGCTGGACTACAGCAATACACTGTATGCAGGCACCACCACCAAACTCATGAAAATACTCCAGACGATACAGAACGTAGCAACCAGACTGATCCACAACCTACCCAAGAGGCCCCACATCCCTCAGCACCTGAAGGACCTCCACTGGCTCCCCATCCAGAAGAGATGCCAATTCAAGCCTCTGACCCACGCCTACAAAGCCCTCCATGACCAAGGACACGCTTACATGAACCACCGCCTGAATTTCCTCCAAACTCCCAGGAACCTCCGCTCTGCTCACCTCGCCCTCGCACAGATACCACACATCCGCTGCTGCCGCTCTGGAGGACGCTCCTTCTCCCACCTCCCCACCAAGTCCTGGAACACCCTTCCCCTCCCCGTCCTGCCCTTCACCCTCGCTGACCCACTTCAGAAAGGGACTCAAAACCTGGCTCTTTGACTGATACCTGGAGCACAGAGCCTGGATACCCTTTTGGGTGATAAGACCCCCCAGGATATTGCAGCATGAGTCAGCAAATTTAGCGGCACAAATATGGAAATTTAGCAACATACATATGGGAATTTTGCAGCATTTTTGCGGCACTTCATTTTGCAATTTTTTCTACAACAAAAGCAGATATCTTATTTTTATGAGTTATTTTAGAACATGAAGCTATGTATATTTTGTTTATTTACAATTTAGACAATTTGTTTTGGTCAAAGTCTACATAGATGACATAAACCTGTTAATGAATAATGCCCACGGAACCTGTATGCTTGTTTCCTCAGGTTTTAATCTTGGCCATGTATGTGTAATTCTTCTGAACAGTCCAAATCTAGCCCAATATTGTGCTGCTGATTATAATGCAAAAACAATAATGCCCGGATGGATTTTTCGGAGAGGGTCCCTCGTCTGGCTGACACAATAATTTTGTAGATGCTGTTGCTCCATTCAGCATCTGCAGAACTGGTCACACAGTCCTTGTACACAGCTGCAAGCTATGAAAGGACTAGAATGCGGTCAGCCATCCCACGCCAAAAGAGGTCAGTGTCTATCACCCCAGAAGCTGATGCTTGTACTGCTTCTGGGCCTACATGTTCAAAGTAGAGGCGAAGCTCCTGATCAGGAACTTCGCTCAAACCAGGGATGGCTGAATATGCTCTCTTGTCCTTAAGCAGGATGCAGAGTCGTGCAGGATTGAAAAGGCGCACTTGTTTCAAGAATCCAATGCCTGGTTGGGCCTCCCCCATGTACTTGCCCACCTTTTCAAGAGAATTTTCAAAAGCTTCATTAAGCTGGGCTGTTATCTTTTTTTCTGTATCAGACTTGATTTAGCCCCTACAGTGGTCTCTAGAAATGGTTGTAGTGACTCCAGAGTGAGGACTGAATTGTTTGTGAGGTTCATGTGGAGGTCCTCTAGATAATCATACACCTTCATTGTCACTGGTGTCTGACTCTGGAATTAGTCCATCAGATTTCAAATGTTTTGGCATTTTTCTGCCACAATGTCTAATTGAACTTTAATACAGTTTTTTTGGTCACTGTTCAAAATCCTTTGCAGATTTTCAAGGTAATCTGGGGGAGATTTGCTGAGTTGCATCTCAGACTCAACAAACCCAGCATAGGCCTCAAAGTGCTTGCAGTGGTACTGGACAGCAGCAAACCAAGAATTCCAGCGGGTACTGCAAGGGTCAGGCGCCATCCGTGGTTTCATCCCATGGTTCTCAGCAGATGGTGCAGGTACCTTCTCTTTCTGCTAACGGCCATGTAAAAGATTCGCAAGAAGTACAGAAAGAAAGCATTGAGCTCCACAAAAGGCTTCCCAAACGACTCTCCAATTAGGTTCATTATGTGTGCCAAGCAGGTGATATGTATGGAGTTTGTATACAAACTCAACACAGTGTTGTATGCCTTGAGCATGTATGCCGCATTGTCTGTGTTAAAGGAAATAACGTTCTGAAAGGCTATGCTGTACTCTGTGAGCACTTTCACAACTGCTTGCGCTGTGAGAGGAACATTGTGTCTGCTAGGTGGGTGTGGATCTGACGGCCACCCTGTGCAGAGATCACTGCAAATAACACATTAAACACACACCGCCCTTCGACATCAGGTGTTTCATCAAATATAACACTGATCTTCTGATCTTTCAGCTCGTTCTTGGCTCCTATATATCTCTCTGGGAGATAACGTTCTTGAAGCTGATGACTTCCAGGTATCGCTAAACCATTCTGTATTCGCTCGTGGACAAACCTTCGCAACACAGGGTGGTCGGTTTTGCTCAGCGGAATGTTCAGCGCTGTGCAGACATTGACCCACTCACTTATTATTTCCTGGTTTGAGGCACTGGCAGCTGTACTCTTTGTGAAAAGTGAGTTCACAGTCATCTGACGGGCACCTTTTGGAATAGAGTGAGGGTCTGGAGTAGCTGCACAGCGCTTCAAGTGTTTTTGGGACCGCACATGCATATCCACTCTGTTTCCAGATGTGGTCCACCGCCACATTGCACACACTGTAAAACAGCACTCCATCATCAACATGCATCACGTCACCGTACTCTCTGGCCTGATCTGCTGCTGTTATATGGGTAGGTAGATGTGATCGGTGCTTCACAGCCTTCACAGGCTGCAGATACTTCTCCATCCTGCTTTTGTTTTGGTGGCTTGTTGCGCCCTTGGAATCCAAAAGATCTTGGGGGTTTTGGCGCAGTCACGTAACTCTCCTACAAATATATTTGGTGTTAATGGATGCGTTCCAAAGGGAAAAAAGGCATCGCAATTGTTGAATGGAAAGTTAAGAAAATGTAGGGAAGCAGTGATTAAAAATGCATGTAACTCTGAAGCACTTGTAAATGGCAAAAAAATGGAAAACTTGTTGAAACAAAACCGCAATGGAAAATGGCACTCCCCAAACGGAGTTGAGCAAACAGTGTTAAAACAACATGGTCAGTTGCAAAGAAAGGAGAACGTGAAACCTTTTGAAGCGAAGTTGCATACATGAAGCGTTAATACATACAGGTAGGCAGAAGTCCTTTGTAGGGAAATGGCACACTTGTTGGTTACTTTAGGCAAGTCTCAGTCCTCTTAATGGGGTGTGGTGCAGTCACTGGACTGGCCTCAAAATGTATTTGGTATTATTTGATGCGTTCTATAGGGGAAAAAAGGCATTGCAATTGTTACACAAAGTTTAGAAAATTTAGGGAAGCAGCAATTTAGAAAATGCACTAGCACTAAACTCTGAAGCACATGCAAATCAAGTGGAAAAAAGGAAAACTTGTTGAAACACTAGCATAATGGAAAATGGCATCCTCAAATAGAGTTGAGCTCACACAGTGACAGTATGGTCAGTTGCAAAGAAAGGAGACCATGAAACCTTTTGGAGCAAACTTTCATACCTTTGCAGTGCAATAGCACACTTGTGTGGTCCCTCTAGGCAAGTTTGAGTCATCTGTGCAGGGCGGTGGGGGAGAGAGGTGCGTTAGACCAACATAAAAAAACATAAGGCAAAAATTATTTTTTTAAAACAACCAACCCTGCTTCAAAGTGCCTGCAAATAAAAAATAACATGACAAAGGCAACGGAACCACAATGGAAAAACTTTACATTTTTGCAAATGAGGTTGCATGTTTGGAGCAAAAAGGACAAAAAAGTGCAGGATGAGCCACCTGCAAAGAAAGGGAAACCTAAAACCGTCCAAAACAAATTTGTACAAGTGTACTTTGAATATAGGAGAACATAAGCCAGGCACTCAGGGGGGAAAAAAGAATAAAATGTAAATGTAAATCCGTATTTGTAAAGCGCGAACTACTCACCCTTACGGGTCTCAAGGCGCTGGGGGCCGTCGTGGAAATTAAGTGAGCTATTGCCCAGAGTCACATGGTGCTGAGCTGAGCTGCCGCCGGAGCCGGGGATCGAACCGTGAGCCCTGCGCTCCGAAGTCAGCTGCCCTGGCCGCTGCACCCACCTCTCCAATAAGAGCAGGCAACAGTGCTTAAAGGGTGTGTACGGAAAATCCAAAAATTGCCAACCACCCCAAAAACCCCCCCAAAATTATCAATGCAGCCCACAAGATTATACAGAATTCCATCGCAAAAGCATGAGTTGATGTTGGGCTACTCCTGTGAAAAGACATGATGCTAACTGTGTGGGGCCACGCACAGCCCTCCCACCCATTGCAAGTAGGACTTCACAAATATGGATGGAGACCACAAGGTTCTGCGCTTTAGCATATGCATTATTCATCTTCACAGCAGTGTACAGAACCCAAAAATGACCGCGCTGTGCAGCAGCAAGCATATATTGTAGTTGCCAGACCGCCCAGTGACTCTTGAACCAGCAGATTCTTTCCTCTGAGACTCTACAAAAAAGAGTTAGAGCAGGCTAGGCTAGCCCTTTTCTATGTCACTTGGCCCACAACGTTGCCACTTACCCCACTACACCACCTTAAAATCCACACCCCACCCATGTGCTCCCCCCTGGGCCAGCCGCGTGCCCCATGTGCGGCAGACCCAGGGGCATTGTTTTTTTTTGGGGGGGACCCGCAGCACTCTATGCACGCAGGGGGCCCAACACAATAAAAAAAAAAAAAAAAATGCCACCCAGGGTCCGCCACGTGCCCCGTGTGCTGCGGGTCCCAAAAAAAAAGAAAAACAATGCCCCTGGGTCTGCCGCACACTGGGCATGCAGCGGGCCCAACGCAATAAAAAAATTAATAATGGCACCCAGGGCCCGCCGTGTGCGCCATGCGTGGCGGGCCCAAAAACAAAAAAAAATGCTGCTGGGCCCGCCGCAAACTGGGCACGCGGCGGGCCCAACACAATGTTAAAAAAAAATAAAGCCACCCAGGGCCCGCCGTGTGCCCCATGCGTGGCGGGTCCAAAAACAACAAAAAAATGGTGCTGTGCCTGCCGCACACTGGGCACGCGGCGGGCCCAACACAATTTTCCCCAAAAATAATGCCACCCAAGGCCCGTCGCGTGCCCCGTGTGTGGCGGGCCCAAAAACAAAAAAAAATGCCCCTGGGCCAACAGCAAACTGGGCACGCGGTGGGCCCAAAACAATGTAAAAAGAAAAAATGCCACCCAGGGCCCGCCGCGTGCCCCGCGTGCGGCGGGCCCAAAAACAAAAAAATGCCCCTGAGCCCACTGCACACTGGGCACGCGGCGGGCCCAAAACAATGTAAAAAAATAATGACACCCAGGGCCCGCCACGTGGGCCCCGTGTGTGGCCAGCCTAAACGCACAGGTCAGGAGGCCGGGACAGAGAGAACCTACCTGGTGTCTCCACTCCACCTCCACTCCAGCTCCAGCAGAAAGACGATGCTCCTCCAAAGTCAGCAGGTGAGCGGCAGTCGGGCTCCCATCCAGACAAATGAATGACCAGCAGGGCAGGTGAGGAATGTAAATAAACACCACCTCGCCTGCCTGCTGTGAAGACCCTGCGAGAGCCACAGGGCCAATAGAAGGGAGGGTCCGTATTCCTTGAATTTCACTGGCACTTTTGTAAAAAGCACTGCCTTTTTACAAAAGTGCTGATTTTGCGATTTATTGCAAATTGCGAAATTCTCAAGCGTCTGATAAATACCGCATGATTGATTCAGTGAGGGGGAGGAATTTCCTAAAAGTTCCACACAATCTGCAACCATTTATGTATTTATTTTAAAAGTTTTATAAAGCGCGAACATGACCCGGCAGGGTATCAGAGCACTGTACAACAATGTCAGCGAGTTAAGCTGGTACAGGAAAACATAATAGATAAGTACGTGGATACAGCAGATGCGCATTGCAGACAAAAATCTGCATACAAGCAGTTCACCCCAGATGTACATTGCATAGTAGATAAGGGAGGGCAAGGTTGGAAAAGCCATTTCAGATAGTTTGCATGGCTAAAGGACTATTGTCACATGTAGCTTTTCAGGTGCAAACCTTTGACTTCTTTTTTGAATGCAGGGTCGAGGGGTTCGTTCTGATTTCTGGCGGAATAGCGTTCCATATTCTCAGAGCAAGACCGGAGAAGGCGCGGTCGTAGGTTCTTTTCTTTTTGAACTTTGGTGGTTTCAGCAATAGCGTGTTTGAACTTCTTAGGGTGCGATTCCCACCCGATAGCTCAAGTTTGTCAGGTACGTGGGCGTGTTCTGATGCAGTGCTTTGTGCATCAAGCAGGCTATCTTGTACCTGATCCTTGTATCGAGGGAAAGCCAGTTAAGTTGAATTAGATCTGGCATGATGTGGTCATATTTTCTTGAGCCTGTGATGAGTCTGGCAGCAGAATTCAGAGTGTCCCTTAAAGGGGCCTCTTTAACTTTGGATAGTCCGGCCAGGGTCACAATTCCGCAGTCTAAACGGGAGATAACTAGGGATTGGACAGCTAGTTGCAGGTCAGCAGGCGGGAGGAACGGTTTGATTTTCCTTAATGTGCAAAGTTGGTGATTGGCTCCTCTTGTTGTCGCACTGATGTGTTCATGCATAGTCAGGCATTTGTCTGGAATTAGGCCTAGTGATCTAGTGGAGCTAACAACATGAGAGGTGCAGTTGAGAGCTGTAAGTTGTTTGAGACAATCCTGAATGGGGGCAGTATTATTCTGGGGGGCAAGCAAGAGGAATTCAGTCTTGAGAGTATTTAGCATAAGGTGGTTGTGGGATAACCACTGTTGGGTTTTCAAAAGAGCACAGTTCAGAGTAGTGATGTCGTCCGGTGAAGACATTTTCATGTACAACTGAGTATCATCAGCGTAAATGTGATAGTGTGTGTTAGATCGTTTCAGAATTTCTGTAAGAGGTTCTATATATAGGTTGAAAAGAGTGGGTGAAAGTGCGGATCCTTGTGGAACTCCAATTGAGACTGGCTTACTGTTGGAAAGGTGGTGGTTGACTTTTATTCTTTGCATTCTATTATGAAGGAATAAGGCAAACCAATTTAAGACTGGACTTAATAACCCCATCCTTTTTTCAAGAAGGTCAATTAATTTGTCATGCTTGACCGTGTCAAATGTAGATGAAAGATTAAGCAGTATAAGTAGATAAGGTTAGTTCTCATCAAGAAGACTTAGGGCATCGTCAACAATGTGTGTTAAAGCGGTTTCGGTACTGTGTCTAGTTCAGAAGCCAGATTGATATTGGTCAAGAAGTTGAAACTGTTCGATGTGATTACAGAGTTGTGTATGTACGTATTTCTCAAGTAGTTTGGATAGAATCATTATATTAGAAATTGGTTGGAAGTTGTTAGGATCAGATAAGTCAGCATTAGGCTTCTTTTGGATGGGGGTGACTTGACCCATCTTGAGGTAGTCTGGAATCAAGCCTTGTGTGAGAGATTTATGTACAATTTTTGACCAGAGAAGAAAAATGGAAGAAGTAAGCTCTTTAAAGAATTTGTTCGGTATAGGATCGTTGAAGGGGTTTGACGGTTTTAATGAAGTTATGATGTTGAGCAGCTCAGCATTGTCAGGTAGACTGAAGGTATTCCACGACGCATCATTTTTTGAAGTATAGTCATCCGATCCAACAAGGGGTGAGCTCTCCCAAGGTGGCCATGAAGAAGAAGATGACTGAGCCTGATTCTGTATGTCTGGCAAGGAGAGAAGTAGATCTAATTCGATCTTTCTTGTTTTTTCGATGAAGTGCGCTGATTACCTTATTTCTGTTTTACCTTATTCTAGGCCCGAAAGGAGGTACTGTCAGCAGGACCAGCATAATGAATAAACTTATCAGTCTTAAATAGAATCAGAAGATGATCGAACCACAGAATGGGCTCAGGAGGACTGATCGTCAGAGGGCAGTTAGAGAACACCAAATCAATTGTGTGCCCTGCAGAGTGAGTGGGTAAAGCTACCAGCTGAGGCAAATTGAGGGACATCATGGACTCGGTAAGAGAGGCCGCCAGCCGATCAGACAAGAAGTCAGTGTGAAGATTAAAATCCTCCAGCAGAGTAAAACTAGCCCAATGCAATAGGGGGAAGGGCCAAAGATGGCTCTAGTGATTTAAGAAAATTCCAGACAAAGCCCGGAGGATGGTAAATGAAGGTGGCGGAAAAAGATAGTTGTGCTGAAAGCGAAGACGAAAACCAAGACTCTCTGCATCCTGGAGTTCAAAAAGCTCAAAAGTGGAGCACGTAGAGAAGTATTGGAGAAGGAGCTGACTCTAGAGGAAGGGTGGAGAAGTGTGGCTCAATGGTTAGAGCGGCAGACCCTGATGCAGAGATCTGGCCTGGGACCAGGGTTCAATTCCCGCCTCGGCGGGTCTTGGGCTCAACGTCCTCGGACCTGATAATTCTCGCCTCGGTGCCTATTCTAATCATGGGTCCCACTCTGCAACTCTGGGCAATAGCTTGCTTAATCTCCACAACGGCCCCACCAGCGCTGGGATGCCTGGCTTCACCTTGGGGGTGCCCAGGAGTGGACATTTCACAGGGAAAAGCCAGGAAGGGTTCCACAGCGGTATGCGTACAGCGCCAGGAAGCCTCAGGGTATCAGTGCGCTTTACAAGTACAAATTCATTTCATTCATTTCATTTCATTCATTTCATTTCAAGTGACTGAGGCAATTGGCAGGCAAAAGTCAGAAAAGGTTACGGGCCCAAATGGTCTCCCAGCAGAATTTATTTAACCTAACGCCAACCTACTGGCCCCACACCTCCTAAATATGTTCCAGGACTCTCTGGAAGAGGTGACAGTCCCAATGGATCTTCGAAACACCACAGTGGTTGTTATACACAAACCGGGCAAACCCCCAACGGACTGTGGGTCCTACCGACCCATATCCTTGCTGAATGTGGAAACCAAAATCCTGGCCACTATATTGGCAACACATCTCCAGACAGTAATACCACCCCTCATTCATTGGGACCAATCCGGCTTCATGCCAAAGAGAGCCACGAGACTTAACCTCCGCCGCCTGGCCAATTGGCTAAACACGGTAAAGAATAGATCCACGGCACACATGTTCCTTTCTTTAGATGCTGAGAAGGCTTATGATACAGTGCACTGGCCATTCCTGCGACAAGTCTTGTCGAGGTTCGAGTTTGGCCCAGTCTTTATGACTTGAGTGGAATTGCTGTACACTAATCCAGTGGCTAGGGTCCGAGTCAACTGGGTGACCTCGGAGGCCTTCCCAGTCCAGAGAGGTACCCGTTAGGGCTGCCTCCTATCCCCGTTACTGTTTGCACTGGTGCTGGAACCTCTGGCCTGTGTAATTAGGAAGCACCCAGAGATTAGTTTTTTTAAATACAACAAGGAAGCCCTTTCAGACGAGCGTATATCTCTCTGCGCCGACGATATCCTACTATATATCACAGACCCAGACAGGACACTTCCGTCAGTTCCGAGTACCTTCCAGGAATATGGTCGGCATGCTGGGTATAGTATTAATTGGGGCAAATCTAATCTCTACTCGGTAGGGGGGCCATCGATACGAGGCAACTTCCGGGAGGTTTCCCGGAGGCTAAGGAAGGGTTCCGTTACTTGGGTCTATACATCACCACCAATGACACGAATAATCTCAACCAGAATATTAGAAGAGTTCTCACGGAATTCCGTGAGGACGTTGAAAGGTGGAGAAGACTCCCACTAACGATAATGGGCAGAGTAGCATTATATAAAATGATTACACTCCTGAAATTACTTTACGTACGCCAAAGCACGTATTGTAAAATACCCGAAGCAATATTTAATACTATAAACACGGATTTACGTACGTTATTATGGGACGGAGCGCACCTAAGGGTCGCACTACAGACGCTTCAGCGAAACCAATACAACGGGGGGCTCGTGTTGCCGGATATACGAGCATACTACAGGGCGGCCCATCTTATAGTGATTAATGACTGGGGAATGCTGCTGGTGACCATCCCACCTATGCCCTAGTGCGCCTACAGTTCGGAAACCACACGCATTTTCACTATCTATGCGGGGGCAAAGGGACTCGGCAGCTATTGCCGGCCACTCAGAGGGCAGTGGAGGCCTGGAGGGGGACAGAAAGGCAGATGGGATGGGATGGACGGATCACGAGAGAGACCCCACTTTGGGAGGGATCGAGACTGCCAGAGATTGGTAAACTCCGAGGGCTTAAAAAATGGGACCTGATCAGGATCTCTAGACTAGGGGATATCCTGGAAGGAGGCACTCTGGCCCCTTTTGACACGCTTAAAAACACATACCACTTATGTGATACACAGGAATATTCGTATCTTGGGCTGCAACACGCCTGGAAAGCGGAGGGGATAGCCAATGCAGATATACCAGAATTTGCACCTCTGGAAGGCAGATTACTCCAGGAATAACTCTAGTAAAGCTGTCTCATGGACTTATAAAACGTTAATGAATAATATTCCAGACAAATTGGGGCCCCTCAGGGCCAAGTGGGAAATCACTACCGGACCACTGGAAAATATATTGACTGGGAGGCGGCTCTAATGTACCCGAGAGAAGTGCCCATTAAACAGCGGCTACGAGCTCGCCTCCATCATATGGGCAGAGCACAGGCGCCTCACTGCTTAAGATGTAAAACAGAACAGGGTACATACATACACACGTTCTGGGGTTGTCACAGAATCCAGGGGTACTGGAACCAAGTGCTGGGGGAACTGAGTAAGGTACTCGGAACACAACTAGAGCTAGAGCCTAAATATGCCCTGTTTGGCATTCCTAGTGAGATAGACCTACCACGTAGCAAGCTCCTGCTATGCAACTTAGGGCTCGTAGTGGCCTAGAGAAATATAGCCCGCAAATGGGGAGCCCCTGATCCACCTGTACTTAGTGAATGGAAGACCCGCATGGACCTTTACATGGTAGCGGAAAGAGTGACGTATCAGGTGAGGGGATGCCCAAGAAAATTTCGCAAAATCTGGACCCCTTGGCTGAAATATTATGGGCTGAGTGTGTGGGGAGAGGGGGAGATGCACAATGTGGTGGAGCTGAGTCAGGGGAATGTGAGGAGATAAAGAACCGCTGCCCCCCCCACACCCGCCCCATCCCTGCTCATGTACGCTACTGCCCCCTTTCTCCCTCTCCCAACCACAGAGCACCACAATGCTTGAAATTGTATATAGTCTGAAGATGCCTGCCTTCACTGTAACCCTACGTGTGCTCATATCCTACTGTATTATGTTATCTGCAGCACTGCTATGTCATGTATGTGTCTATGCACTATTGAATCTTGATTGTCCATGTACTGCTCGTATTTGTGTTAGTAAAAAACAGTTAAAAAAATAAAAAGTGGAGCACAGCACGGGATTCTTAAAGGCAATAGCTACTCCACCTGATTGTTTATGTGTTCTATCTTGGTGAACCAAATAGTAACCCTCGGGGATAGCCAAAGACATATCTGGAGCGGAAGAATCGTTCATCCAAGTCTCGGTCATGATAAGCAAATCTGGATTGTGACTACTTAATAGGTCAAAGATGTTATGGGCGTGCTTGTGAAAGAAGCGCACATTAATCAATAAAGCAAGCATTTCATAAGGTTGATTGCATCTTGTATGGACTTTGCTCAGGATATTGGTACCAACTTCTGCAGACAAAGCTATGCTCTCGAAAGGGAGCCTCATGAGACAGACTGGACAAGAAACTGAGCCCGAGCATGCCTCATTATCCAACTTTAAGGGGAAGATAGAAGGCAGCATAAGGCCCCTCAGCTACCTATCTGAATACTGGATACGAGCCTGACCAGCCAGAACGCCACAACCAGCATGACTGGTGCTGGCCGCGGTCCAGACGCGGACGGGCGCAGACGGGCTTGCCTTCGGTGCGTCACCATGCTGTTTAAGTAGGAAGACAGCATCCATCTTGTATCGGGCGACCAGAGCGCGGCCTGACAAAAAATGGCGCCTCTAGTCAGTCACAATGGTTAAAAATGGCCATTAATCAGAAGACCCGCACTCAGAGCCCCTTACCCACAATAAATTAAAACTCCCCCAGCCGCTTGGGATTAAACAGTAAAGGGCAGCAATAGTCAAATTCAGTCAATTTTGCTTAAACAGTTAAAAAAGCAAAGGTAATCACAAGCAATTTCAACAGATGGCTTAAACCACAACCCACTAGAGGTGCCACAACAGAGTATATCTTGAAGACCTAGAGTGCGGGTATCACGTACCATAAGTGACGCCGTGCAGCAGATCTTTAGTGCTCTTTGGGCTCCTGCAGCATTCAGTTAGGCTCCACGGAGCCGCAGATTTCTCCAGGCGGCCTTCTGCCGGCAGGTCCACCCCTGATGCCGTCTGCCCCCGAAGAGCTGGCACTGGCTACTGGCTTCTACACATGTGCCAAGGCCCATGCCGGTTCCTTCTGTAGCAGCACGAACATTGACCATGCTGGTCGATGATCTCGTCACAATGCCAGTTTCTGACCCCAACATACATCATCCAATCCAGGCATGTATGAAATTACGTAAGTGCAACCAGTGGTTATAAAACCAGATTCCAGTCCACAATCGCTTCCCCGATGGCAGTATCTTCAGAGGATTCAAGCTATTTTTTTATTCTGATTCAAACCCATGCCGGAAGCTCCCCATGTCTCTCAAGACACTGATGATGAAGAAGAGTACCTGTTCCTCCTCCTGCATTATACTGAGGCTCCTTCAACACAGCTAGATTTGTAACCTGGACCACCAGCAGAAATACGCGCTCTGTTTGCAGTCGTGATTCGAAGGGCAGTTGAAGCACGAGAATTGCTGTTGACCTCTATAGAGTCGAAAACAAATGCATTGACTGAGATTCTTCCACCAGGGCCAGCTTCACCTGAGCCATTATTACCATTTAATGAGGCCTTATTGATGCCGTTCTTGCTACACGGTATAAGCCATGGACATGGCCTCCAGTCAGTTGTCCTGTGCCAGCTCTCTCAACATGTAACAACAACCAACCCAGTTCTTTTGAGGCCGAGTAAATTGTGATTTAGTATTGTATGTATCATTAATTTCAGACCGCAATTTCAGTCACCAATCATTAATCTGTTACCCGCCACAACTCGGAAGATTTGGCAACAGATTCACAAAGGAAAAAGTTGTCCCTTTGAGACATCTTCCTCTTAATGAATGATGTTGGTGGTCACAAGAATTGTAGGCACCACCGAAGGTTTCCCAAACTGGAAACTGTTTTTTGTTGTTGTTTTTTAAAAAAATATACCAGTTCCTTTAGGGAACATGGGCTGCTTTAAAAACATTTTGCAATACAAACACAGGTATGGTAGTCTGCTGTCTGCTGCAATCCACCATCCCTGTACTTGTAGCCAATCACAAGGGGTTGCAAATAGCAACCTGCCTAGATAATATTTATTATGCAAGTCGTTCCGCAACTTCCTTGACAATTTTCAGTGCAACCTCTTGGTACATATGCAACATCACCAAATATAAAGACTGATCACAAAATGTCAGTGCTCCATTGCAACCAGTCTTTTGATACAAGCTGGCCTTATGTGTTGCACTGAGTGATGCATACCGCGTGAACAAAAAAGGTTTTTGCTATCACTGTAGATCTCACTTGTTAGTCCTTATCTGAACCCATTAGGTTCTGGAGAAAATATTCTCTGAAGGCAGAGTGGTATAGCCGGAAAAAATTGATGTTTCCACAAAATCCGAGGATGCCTCAAAAAGTTGTGATTAAATCACCTAAGACTCATTAGAGAGCAGCATAGAGAAGCCATGTTTGTGGAGTGGCAGAGAAGTGAACAGAGTGAACTGTAAAGAGAGAACATCGGGAAGCCTGTCAGAAACTTATGCAGATGTTTACTCCTCTCTTTAGGTACTGCGACCCTTAAATAGCCAGAAAATCTCTACAATGATAGCCAACGTTCGCTTCTGACTTTAAAATTAATGATACAAGCTCAAGTGGCGAATAGGCATACCCAAAATGGTCTACCACATAATTACAATGAAGGCATGATTGTATCTTCTATATTCGTTTTTGTTTTTGTTTTACCTCTGAATTGAGCACCATAAAACGCTTATTGATTGGTTTGATGAATTCAGAGCCGGGACTTTCTTTAGTAAGTTTGGGATCTGCCAATCTTGGGTTTAAACATGTTGATTTATCCTATCTTTTTATGCCTCTCACTGGCACTTTTATGAACAGTAAGGCAAACAGGACAGATGTGATAGCCCTCTTTCATTGGTCACTCGACTTTCCCCTACTGATGTAAGGAACAAGCTGTGATCAGTATGCTGTTTTTATCGATGGTGGGGGTAGTACTGCTGATAACTGTCGATAGCCTGCCATCTCAGGACAGCAGACAGTTTAAAGCATATCCTCAGCTTACTAGGTGAAGCACCATCTATTAAGCCACTAAATCATCAGTAGCTTTTAAATCCGTTTATTTTATGCTGAATATGAGGGGGCTTTATTAACCACGTGCTGTTCTAAATAACTTTTTTTTAAAGTGAAGTATGATGACAGGATGGGGGAAATGGAATGACCTATTAGGGAGATCAGCTGCAAAGATATACACAAAACCCTATGCAATTGGATATTATACACATTTTTGCAAGGTTGAAATGGAATGTAGAAGGTTTTTAAGCTATCACTATGGGTAAACATGAATGTGCCAAGAATGTGTGCGCTTCCAAAACAATTGTGTCTATAATAAACATTTGTCAAGTACCTCTTTATGGTTCAAGATGTTAAATTGATCTATAAAGTTCTTAGTATTTTTAGGTCCTGCCTGAGACAGCACATGTTATGGCTTGCAAGACTTTTTGTTAGCTTACAGTGGACTTAGATCCTGGACATTACTTAGCAGTGGTTGGCTTGCTCATCAATCTCATCTTGTTTACCTTTGAGCAGCGCGTGCCGGCAATTTTTCCTCTTCGTGTTTTTTGTCTCTCCCATGGAGCATGGCCAAGTACATTCAGAGCTACATTTTTCTTTTAGTTGAAGTACTCCATAAAAGTGTATGTGTTTGCCAGCTATCTCCTTCATGTGCATCTACCCCTGTCCCTCTCTGTGTTGTTGGTTGCCTCTCCCACCGTCCTGTCTCTCTGTGTTGTTGCTTGTCCCCTCCCAGCTCTCTCCATATTGTTGCTTACCATCCCTCTCTGTTTTGTTGCTTTCCCTCTCCATCTTGTTGCTTGCCCCATCTCTCTGTGTTGTTGCTTGTCGTCTTACGACGCACTCTTTGTTGTCGCTTGCTCCCTCCCACCCTGCTGCCCACTCCATGTTGTTACTTGCTCCCTCCCGTCCCTCTCTGTGTTGTTGCTTGCTCCCTTGTTACATACCCCCTCTCACCCTTTCACCCCTCTTCAGGTTGTTGCTTGCCCCATCCCATCACGTCCAGTTGCTTGCCTCCTCACACCTCATCCTGCATTGTTGCTTGCGCCTTCCCACCCTGTCTTGTGTTGTTGCTTGCCCTCTATCGCCCTGTCCGGTGCTGTTGCTAGCCTCCTCCCACTCTCCCGCCCCATTCAGCTTTGTTACTTGCGCTTGGATGTTTCATAGCACTTTTTTTTTTTTTTTTACTTTCAGCCATATTGGGCTTCCACATTGTGGCTATATGAAGTGAAATATCTAAGGATATTGTTAAATTGAAAATAGACTTTAATTTGATAGGAGTCTAACTGAAAGTACTAAATAGAATATATCGGGCACCACAGTTCACATGACCAACTTGATGAAGTAACCTGAGTATGCTTTCTATTTTGATAGGACCCTGTCTTCTAGTGATGATGCCAGAGAAAGGGAGACCGAGAAGGGCCGCCTGGAGGATGCCTATGAGAAATGTGATCGCGACCTGGACCAGCTGATTGTTCAGCACTACACTGAGCTCACAACGGCCATTGCCACATATCAGAGCATTACAGAGCGAATCACCAATTCACGAAACAAAATCAAGCAGGTACAATGTGGCTTCGCTTAACTGTTGGCACATAGTATAGTGACCCCCCCCATCTCCACGCCATTTCTGTTATTTTGAACTCCCTGCTCCACTTATCATGAATGGTTCTTTGATGTGGGTGTTTCTTAGCATGCCTCTACTGCTCATTAGTGGACAAGGCAATGGCTGCAGGCTTGTGCTTCAAAATACCTACGGTCTGTATGATCTGCCTACTGTAACTCGAGAGGTTCATCCTTTCTTTGCTTATTTCTCTGGTGGTTGAGGCTCAGAGTCTTTGGATCTGCCTGTCTTCTTTGTTAGCCTCTTTTAAACAGAACACTCACTGTCCTCGTTTCTCCCAACAAGCATGATGTTATAAAGAAGAACAAAATAACAGTGCAAAATGACCATAAAGGTTTATCTCTACTGTTGTCTTCCTGGACAGTTGACATAATGGACATGTTTCTGCTTTAGTGATGATGAGGTCATTTCCACGTGTAAAATCAAAGCAATGTTGTCAGTAATTATTAAACTTATTGGACTTACTGGAGAAGAAGACAGTGATTGCTTACACCTGGAAAGCGTGCAGCGCTTTGGTTAAATGAACAATTGTGTAAATCATATGTTTAAAACAACCCTTGACAAAGGAAATAGGATTGGCATTGGCTGCCTACTTTTGGCTTGGCCAATTTTTGTGAGTGCTTTCTGTAAATATTTACAAGGGGACTATGTTACTGTGTAAGCCTTCATAGTGCAAGAGCTCAATGCCGTCACTCAAGGAGAGCTAAGCCAGTGGTTGAAGTGTGCTGACCCCATGCCTCATGTGGCTGTATGCTGTGGTGGGCAGAACAAGAATGTGAATGGCTCAACAGACCAATGTCTGCAAAGAGCTCGTTGAAAGCACCCATTAGAGTATTTGTAATTGCATATGTAATTGTATTAGAATCAAAAGCAATTGACTAATGCCAGACCTAAAGAGCTTATCACTTGTTACTTGTCCCTCTTTCAGATGTAGTTAAGAAATTCTGTTCCATTTGTTGCAAAAACTTACGATCTTCTTGACTTGTGACAAATATTGTCATTAACAGCCACCAAGATGCCCGCTGCAGCCCAAGGAGAAGCTGTTGTAATTTCTGTAGGTGCCTTTTGCCAATAAGTGCAAAAACAACAATTGATGGACAGAATGCAGAACAATGTCATACATTCACCCCAGTACAGAGATCTGGGCCTAAATCCATCGTTTTTTTGCTCACCATGCCATTCCGATTTAACCCAGATCTCTTGACTGGGGGTGAATGTTTTGATTTGTTCTGCATTCTGTCCATCAATTGTGTGTCTTTTGCTTCCTCGCCCTAAGTGCGCCGGGTATGCCCAGAGGTGGGTCCCGGGCTCACTGTGCCACTGGAATCAGGCTATACTGGCTGATGAGGGGTGAAACCCCGAAACCGGTCCTAGGATGCTTGTTTCCGGTCCAGGGAGGACCTGGCTTGGCAGTTCAGGCTGGACTGTTCCCATGAGGCACAAGCTCAAGACTGATTTGTATATGGCCAGGTCTAAACTTGGGTGGCATGGTGAGCAAAAGCATGATGGATTTGACCCAGATCTCTTGACTGGGAGTGAATGTTTTGATTTGTTCTGCATTCCGTCCATCAATTGTGTCTTTTTTTTGCCAATAAGTGGCATACAGTTCCTTAAATCTAGAAATCTGAACAGTGGTACTTTTGTTTTCTTTCTGTAGTGCAGCAAATAGTAGCACTACAGAAGTTGTGTGACTGAGCGCTATTCTGTATTTTGACTGACTGTGTCTTTTGTCATCTCTAGGTGAAAGAGAATCTCCTCTCATGCAAGATGCTTCTACACTGCAAGCGAGATGAGCTGCGTAAGCTCTGGATCGAGGGCATTGAACATAAGCATGTCCTGAATCTGCTGGATGAGATTGAGAACATCAAGCAAGTGCCTCAGAAGCTAGAGCAGTGCATGGCCAGCAAGCACTATCTGAATGCCACTGACATGCTGGTAAGAAGGAACAGCTCAGTAGGATTGCATTAATTCTGCTATTCGTGCTCTTTACATGTTCCCAACTGGTCAGAAATTGCCAATTCAAAGGCAGGGCTGGAAAAGGATTGTAAAAAAATGCTGTCCGTAAAATGTTGAGAAAGGGACCTCCAGCGGAGTCTCACACTCTGGCAAAGTCTCCTCATCATGTATCACTAACTATTCCAGCTCAGTTCTTTCTTTTTCTGCCCGTAGGTTTTACACTTTAGTCAGTCTTCCTGGAAGAGGTATCCTCTTGCACATTTGAGATCCAGTAGGCTGGAAAAAAAAGAAATGTTGCCTTTCTCCTTGATGCATGTGACTGGCTTCAGGCAATGCTAACAGTACTGCTGTCACTACTCAGCAACTGACATTCTCAAAGCCTTCGTGTCTTGCCTGAGAAAGCGCTCTTCTTTGAGTTCATACTTTTTTAGCACTGAAATAATTTTTCTTAACATTACTAAGGACAATACCCCAACTGCTGTCAAAGGTGGACTGTTCCAAAGAGGCTATTGACTTTTTCGTGGGCCACAAGCTTTTGTCCAGCTTTAAGACGAATTTGGGAGTGGTACCTAAAATCGGCAATGTCTGTTTGTACTAGTGTGGAAGTAATTTCTGGGCCTTCATCTGCCTATTTAGAAGGGGGCTCCTTACTACAAATTACCCCTCCCTCACTCAGTCCCTCTGTATTTGGCATAGGCCCAACTGCACCTTTGGTCAAAAATAAATGATTAACACTTCTTGGGTTTCAACATAGCCTCTAACTTTATTCCACACAGATTCTCACAGACAGCTTATATATATATAGAAATTAAGGTTAAATAAATATATATATTTCATACCTCGGAGTATGCGTGGAGCCGACTGATATCAAGAAAAGATCTGATAGGCGACCACCATGTCAGTAGAGATGGGTCCGATAATTTATATTAAGGGGAGAGGGATGTGTGGCCCCATTCCCCATGGCTCTTATTAGGCCCCAGGGACCCCATTCTCTGTGACCTTTTGAATTTGAGGGAAAGGGTGCTTGCCACTAGGCCTAGGGATTCAGGGTATCCCATATATAGGGTATGCCTGTCTTTTAAAAAAAAACTTTTTATAGGACTCAAGACTGAGTTCCGAGTTCTAAGAGGGTTGCCACCACTTCCTGGTTGAGGTGGTGGCAGCCAATCAGATCTCAGCTTGAGATCTGTCAGGATCTGCAGAGGCTCCACTTTCCTAGATATACAACATTTTTGAGCATTAATTGCTCAAAAACTACTGAAGATCAGCACTTCTGTTTTGTCTGTTTTGAGTTTGAGGCAGTTGGTCTGCATCTAGTCGGCGACGCTGGTTATGCACGAGCGGACGTTGGTCCTCGTGGTAGATGGGTCATCGGAAATGGAGAGGATGAGCTGAGTGTCGTCTGCGTAGGATATGATGTTCAGTCCATGGGTTCTGATGATGTTGGCAGGAGGGGTCATGTAGGCATTGAACAGAGTGGGGCTGAGGGATGAGCCTTGAGGGACACCGCAGATGATATTCTTAGGTTCTGAGGAGAAAGGAGATAGGCGGATTCTCTGGGTTCTTCCAATGAGGAAGGATGCAATCCATTTGAGGGCGTCCCCTTGTATTCTGACAAAGTGAAGAATGTTGATCAAGGTGTGGTGGGACATGGCGTTGAAGGCTGCTGAGAGGTCGAGAAGGATCAGGGCGGCCGTTTCTCCTTGGTCTAGGAGGGTTCTTATGTCATTGGTGGCTGCGCTGAGGGCGGTTTTGGTGCTGTGGTACGTGCGGAATCCAGATTGGGAGGAGTCCAGACGATCATTGTTCTCTAAGTATTTTGTGAGCTGATGGTTGATGGCCTTTCGAGGACTTTGCCTGGAAAGGGGAGCAGAGAGATGGGCCGGTAGTTCTATAGCTCGTTGGGGTTGGTAGACGGTTTCTTGAGGAGAGGTTTGACTTCAGCGTGTTTCTATTCTTCTGGGAAGATGGCAGAGGTAATGGATGTGTTGAAGATGGTGGTGAGCCCATTGCCGATGGTCCTGTATCCGAGGTTGAACATGTGGAGGGGACAGCGGACAATGGATGCTCCTGAGTGGACCGAGTGCATGATGGCTGCGGTGCTCTGTGTGGTGAGCTGGTCAAAAGTGGTGATCCAGTGTGTGGAGTTAGCCTCTAATGGGGCGCGAAGGCTTAGGATGTTGGCAGTGGCGGGTTGGGGTTCGAAGTGTTTATAGATGGCGGTGATCGTTCATGGAAGAAGTCTGCCAGCATGTCGCAGAGTTCTTGGGATGAGGTGATGAGGTTTTCGGTTTCTGAGTTGTTGGAGAACTTGACTATGCTGAAGAGTTCTTTGCTGTGGTTGGAGCTAATTTCGATGCAGTTGACTAAGGTGTTCTTTTTGGTCCCTCTTTCGGGAGTCGATGGTAGTGGTTGAGCGATGACTTCAAGGTGGTGCGGTCTGTGGGCTCCTTGCTGGTCACCCCTTCCTTTCTTGTTGCTTGCAGTTGCATTTCAAGGTTCTTAATTCCGAGGTGTACCAGTTGGCATGTTTGGTGGGTCTCTTGAGTCTTGTGAGTTTGAAGGGGAGACTCTGTTGGTGTAGTCGGTGATCCAAGTGATGACGTTTTTGACAGCCTGTTCCAGGTTGGCGTTGGTGTCTTGGCGTGAGGTGTTGAGGGAATCGGTCCATTGGCTTTTCGATACCTTGTTCCAGCTGCGTTGTGAAGTGCTGGGTGGCTTGGTGGTGGTGCTGGGGGATCCTGCGATGGTGAAGTGGACGATTGAGTCGTCCATCCAGGTGAGCTAGGTGACATGGCTGTATTTGACTCTGTTGCTTTCTGGGGTCGAACGTGTGTCCTGCGTTGTGTGTGGGGTTAATGACCAGTTGGGTGAGGCCATTGTTGTTCATGCTTTCGAGGAGGTTTGCTGTATTGGCGCTGGTTGGGTCGTCAATGTGAAAGTTGAGGTTGCTGTTGAATATGTAGTGTGCCGAGTCGATAGCTTCTGGTGCGATGAATTCGGGGATGGTGTCGCAGAAGACTGGGTGTGGTCCTAGAGGTCTGTAGGCGAGGGTGCCTCTGATGGTGTTTCTGCTGTCTGTTTTGAGTTGGAAGTTGAAGTGTTCCATGATCTGGGTGGGAATGTCTGTGGCAGTGGTGCAGTGGATGGTTTCTTTGTGGATTATGGCGATTCCACCTCCGTGTTTGTTGATGCGGTCCCAGTGTGCTATCTTGTAGCCTTTGGGCATGGTGATGTCAGGTGCAGATGCGGGGTTGAGCCAGGTAACAGAAATTTCACTTGCAAACTCCAAGGAGTGTCTTGTGATTTCACTAAATGTTACAGACCAGGTCGTGCCGATACTCCATGATTTCTCAACTTTAACTGTGACAAAGGAGAACCTGTGGGACTTGGGAAATACACATAACCTAAATAACGGCTCCCCAATTGGCCACAGATAATAACAAAAATATTTTGAATAATAATGGCATCCAAACTTATTTCTGACATTAGGGGATATTTATTTGCTGTTTAATCCACACTATATTACATATATATATATATGAGTCATGTGACCATGTTACCTTGCTTTTTTAAATGCACCTTTGGTTATGGTGATTGTTGTGTGAACAAGGCCGGTGTGCCGAAACGCGATACAGCGTAAATTCTGGATTAGAGACGGAATTGCAGAAGCTTCCCCGGTGTCAGTGTCCGTTCTTTATTTGGATGCGGAAGTGGTGTTTATATTATGCTCCAAACTCCCAACGAAGGACTTTTCCGAAACGCGTTTGTTACGCTGTTGAATAAACTTGGTGAAACCGCCCCCGCGAGTGCTGTTACTCTCTGTTGGGAGTTTGGAGGAGAGTTTGGAGCATAATACAAAGCTGGGGCACCACTAGCAATCGGCACCCGCCCTGGGAGTGATCCGCGGTCATTGGTGCAAAGGAGCGAGAAAACATATATATATATATATTTTTTTTCCACTGAAAAAAACACGGGTTTCAGGGACGTTATAGTTAGAAGTTAGCATTTAAAAAACCTTCGATATTCACGGAAAAAAACCAGAGGTTACAGGGACGTTATAGTTAGTCTGACATTTCACTCGTGCAAAACCAGAGAAATTCAGCCGTTATAGTTAGCTGAGCTAACTATAACTCGCACCCCCGCAATGCACTGGTTATGACCTCACATATTACATCACTCATGACATGGTCAGTGACATCACTGATGACATCTCAAAGGATTTCTGCCCCAGGGACCCCATCCCCTGGGGCTGGGCCTTTGCTCCTTTATTTATTTATTTTAACGAGAGGGGGGCCGTGTGGCCCCCCCAGGCTGATTTTGGCCCCAGGGACCCCATACCCTTCAGGGCCCGGCCTTCTTTTGTTTTTTTTAAGGAAGGGGGGCCGCGTGGCCCCCCTTCCCTGGGCCCATCCCCCCAGGGCCTGCCCTCTATTTTGTTTTTTTTTAAATTCACGCCCCCTTCCCCCCCTCCCCCTCCTGCTGAGGCCGATATAGCCCGGGGACCCCATCCCATGGGGCATGGCCACATCCTTTCTTTTTATTTTAAAAAAAATGGGTAGTGGGCCTTGGGGACCGCGGGTGAGCATCAAGGCTCCCGCGGTCCCTGCCGGCTCCCCACTTTCCTGCGGGAGCTGGCTTTGCTTTTGGGTAAAGGGAACTGCTAACATGCAGCTCCCTCTGCCCAAAAGCAATTCTAATTAGCTTCATGGAAGCGAGAGCATTTTCCATGCTCTCGCTTCCATGAAGCGAAGCAGAGTTTGCTATGGCTTGGCGGGAGCAGTACTCCTGCCATGCCATAGCAAACTGCAATGTCCCGGGGGTGGGCACCCTAGGACATTGCTGTAGCCGGCCCTGGAGGGTGGCGGTCCCCAGGGGTATTTACCGTTCCAGGAGGGGGGAAGCGGTAGAGGGGGGCCCGCAGCCCCCCTCCCATCTTTGAAATAGCCCAGGGGAGGTAGCCCTGGGGCTGCGGGGGGGGGCGTGCAGCCCCCCTCTGCAGTCAATTAAAGTCCCGCGGAGGTGGCGGTCCATGGGACATGCGGGGGCCCGCGCGGGCCCCCACATCTCTTTTTTAAATTGCCCACCAGGGGGCTTCAAGGAAACGAAGTGCGGGAGCCCGCGCTTAGTTTTTTATTTTTTTATTTACATTTTCGGCCGGATTCGCGGATCAAATGCTTTTTTTGGGCCTGGGGGTCCCTGTGGGACCTCCTGAGCAGGCCTAGGGGGTCAAGGTGTTTCTACCCTGTCCCCTTTTCTTAATTTTTATCGTTTTTTTACCTTTTTCCTTGTGACTGGGTTCAATTGAGTCCCAAGACGGCTGCCAACACTTCCTGGTTTGAAATGTTGGCAGCCAGTCAGATTTCAGGCATGAGATAGGGATGTTTCGCGGATCCTCCGCGGCCATATTTGTATATCTGTGAAATATTTACATTTCTCAGGAACTACTGAACAGATTTAAACCATTTAACAAAAAGAGTGCACTCTGTACCAAGAGCTACCTTTTTGCCAAATTTGGTGTAATTCCGTTCAGCAGTTCGGGCTGTAGCTGCGTCAACAGTTTCCTATGTAAATTAACATGGAGAAAAAGCGTTTTGGGACCCCTCCTTATTCTTGGCCCCAGTTTGACGGATAACCACGAAATTTTCCAGACAGCAGCTAAAGGGAGTGGGCCATAAGTTTTGAAAAGTTTGCGATGATTTGTCAAATGGCGCCAAAGATATTGGCAAAAGAAAAAACGCTTTTTGAATAGAAACAAGGTCCTAACTATAACTACCTACTGTAGGTAATATATTATATATATATATATATATATATCCACAAATGACATCACTTATAGCATTAGAAACTAAAATTCCCAAAGTTTTTGCAATCTTCAATACATGATGATTGACCCTCAGGTGCATTTAAATCTTCACCACATAACATGCCGTAAAACTGAATATTTTAGAAAAAGGGACCAAATTCAAGGTTGTATTGAACTCAGTAGACTTATGATAAAGTTAATTATATTATTTTGGAAGGTCAAATAAATAATTAAAGAAAAAATACCCCTTTTTCGGGACCTGAAGGTTTGAGGGCCATACTAAGGCACTCATATGTTTATCAGAGGATTCCCCTGAAAACATCCAGTTCATGAAAAGTACACTTATTGGCCTTAAAAGGACAGCCTTCTTTTCTTCTTTAATTATTTGATCCCCCCAAAATAATGTAAGAAATGTTATCATTGAAGTCTGTGGATTCCAGTACAAACTTTGAACTTGTGTTTTTTTCTGCTGGATTCTTCCAACCGCAAGTACTTCACCTTTAGAATATTCAGCAGAAACCAGACTGGATCTAGAAGCTCTTTCAGCAGTACACCTGTGTGGTAGCTCTGTACCGCCTGGCTATGAATGAGCAGAGCCATATGAATGAGCAGAGCCACATATGAGGGCCTCCCCTGCGCACTTATATCAGTTCCTTTCTTGCTTTGTTTTCTGATGTGGACCTGAAGCTCTGCTCCTAATTTTGTCGGCCTGTTATGACTCCTAAAGCAGAATCCAGTGTGCTGGGGAACGTTAATCCCTCCTAAGACTACAAGTTTCAAACCGTGCCGCGACTGTAGGAAACAGATGTCGGTCACAGGCACAAGGTGTGTCTTTGGTGTTTGGACTTGGTGCACGACTTGAAGTCATGCGACAAATGGGGCCGCATTCCCAAAAGGCGATCCTGGACTGAGAAGCGAAGCTGCACACTTCTGAAAGCAAAAAAAGTTATGGGATTTGCATAAGTCCTGTTCCAAGTGGAGAGCTTGGACTTGCTCCTGAGGTTTTCCTGCAACAGGTCTACTTCTCAGTTGAAGTCATCTGATAATTTGAAGTCCAATAACACCACTAGAAAGTGAAGCGGAACTTGACCCCATCCCCCAAACCTCTATATAGAGAGGAAGCGAATGAGCTTCACAATATTAGTCGATCTCCCTCTAGATCGGCAGTGGGAGAGACAATTCCTCAATTATTCCTGATGTGCCGAGATTTTCCTGGACCTCTTGTGATGCTGCAGCAAATAGAAGCCTTTAAGGAGGCCTTGTTCCAGATATTTGGCACTCTTTCCGCTCCCTCTCCCAAGTCTTTGGGCCCCAGAGGCCCTCAGTTGGGTTACTGCCGGTGGATCAGTACTCGGCGCAGTCTGGCCCCTCCCCTCCCTTGACTACGTACAGACTTTTACCCTGGCTCCAAGACCTGCTTCAGTTTGTTAAGTGTGGCCAAAGATTTCACCATTTTCAAAATGTCCTGACACAGCATTTTGGGACTGTTTGCAGTAAGGTATACAGGAACTGCTGCCAAGGTGGGTAGGGATGGCCCTGGGAACTTTGGAAGTGTACTCCTTTGTTGGTTGGGACTTAAAAGACTAAGTTAAAGGGTATAACCTTTGACTGGGACAGACCTAGTTTGTGCATCAGGCCTGCTCTCCATTGCGGTAAGCTGAAATTACGCCTAGGTCCCAGTCTACCACGATCTTAGACTGCCATTGGCTCCTAGCACTTTTTGGCCCTATTCCTACTTAAAACTTTAACAATTCATATCTCTGGCTCCCCTTTTTGGATGTTTGTCGTTTTCTATAATACATGTTACCCTATTTTTCTAATTCGTTTGGGATTTGTATTGTTTGGTGTTCTGACTTTTACTGTTTTGATATTGCTCAGATACTTTACACATTGCCCTAAGTTTAGCCTGTCTTTTCTGTGCCATAGCTACCAGGGGTTGAGCTCAGGTTAATTTAATGACTCTGAGGGTTCACTCTGACAAGAGTTGTGATTATTCCTTGAGGTGGGCAGTTGTCCACCACAAATAATTGTCCAATTTCTAACAAAAGGATTGCTACCATTGCTATTTCCCTGTACTAATGACAGATGGGGGCCTTCGGCTCATTTAGATATTTACCCTCTAAATGCCTCCTTTGTAGAAGGACAAATTCAAAATGCTCTCATTGGCACAAATCTTCTGCCTGTCCGGGACCAGAGTAACTGGATGGTGTCCTTGGACCTGCAGGACATGTATTTTCGTAAACCTGTGCAGCGGTCTCACAGACTTTCCCTGTGGTTCAAGGTAGGCCAGGAGCATTTTCCCATTGTCATTCTCCCCTTCGGTCTCACCATTGCTCCTCAGATATTTAGGAATGTGATTGTGGTGGGCCCTGCTCATCTTCAAAGTTAGAGAATACCAGCTTTCTCCTACCTTGACAACTGACTTTTGAAGACTGCTTTGCCACAATCATTCATAGACCACTTTCAGATGACAGCGAACTGCTTGACATTGTTGTGATTCATGATCAAAGAGCCGAGGTCACACCTAACTGCTTTTGCAGAGGCTTCCTTTCATTGTTAAAGTCCTGGATGTGGTGCAGTTCAGGGCCTTTCCTCTTTTGCAGTGAGTCCAGGGCAGTTGGACTATGATATTGATGTTTTAGCCTTGGTCCTTGATATCATTGAGGGCACCTCTGAGGTGTCTAGGCCTTTTAGCCTCCTGCATCAAGCTTGTTGACTACGCCAGATGGCATATACAGGTTCTGCGATGGAATCAGTTCCAATGGGCCCAGCACCAAGGAAACCTGCAGATGCCATTCAGATTTCAGATGAGACTGCGCTTGATCTGCAATGGTGGCTGCTCAACCAAAATTGGACTGGCAACAGGACCCTCTTACTTCCCTACCCAGAGAGGACGTGGTGACTGGTGCCTCAGTGCTGGTTTGGGAAGATCATCTGGGGTAGGTGGAGATCAGAGGGCTCTGGTATCCGTCAGAAACCCAGCTCCCTATCAGCCTTTTGAAGTTGCAGACCATTTGTCTGGCTAGATCTTGTCACCACCGAGAACGCATAGTGTCAAATGTTTTGCATAGTGTCAATAGTTTTGCATGTACTTGCCCCTCTGACAAATTTGTGGAGTCCGTACGGCAGGCGCTTTCATGCCAAAGTGTCAGATGCTTAATTGTTTCTATCCTTGGCTCAGCAAGGCCTAGCAGTGGGCACTATTAAATTATATTTGTTTGCCCTTTTGACCTTTTTGCATGAGCCGGACATGCATGTTCCCACCCAAACCATTTGTAATGCCACAGTGGGGCTTTAACTTCGTGTTGACATTTCTCATATGCACACTCTTCAAGCCAATGTACAGCTGTTCGTTGTGTCTTATTACTTTAAAGACTGTCTTGTTGGGATCACTTCACCTCATTGTGTGACGCATTTCAGGCACCATAGGTGCAACTGCCCTACACCACCTTTTTTTGATGATGCTGATGACTCTGGCAGCCTTCGTGCCAAAAGTTGTGACTCTTTTCCACATTAGACAACCCATCATTCTCCCAGCATTCGTTGCCCCTCCTCACTTCTCAAACAAGGAAGAGAGACTCCATTGTTGCACCCCAAAAGAGCTTTAAGCTTTTACATCGATCGTGCCAAGGACCATCGGGTTAGGTTCTTCAGAGCTAAGAAATGGAATTCTGTGCAGAAGAGGACCTGTCAAGGTGGATACTCTTCTTCCTTAAGATTTGCTACACACTGGCCTAAAAACAGTCTCTGGAAGGACTGAAAACCCATTCCACAAGGGTTAAGGTTACTGGCACTACGTTACCAATCGGAGTGCCTTTCCTTGACATCTGATAAAGACTTCTCGCTGCCGATTCCTTACCTTAGACTATCTCCAGGCATCAGATTGAAGCCAGAAGATTATCGAGCAGTACACCTGCGTGCCGATAGGTGGCGTAGTCTGGCTTCGCATCGGCGACGCCGTCTGCACCGGAAGTGGTGTGTGTGTGGTCCCTATATAGGTTCCACCGTGGTGCTCTGACATCAGTTCCTTATTTGAGAGCGGAGCCAGTGCCTTATTTGTTCAAGAGGCCTGGAGAGGGAGATGAATCGGAGAGGTCTATGGCCCCTTATGGTTACCAGCTCCCAGATGAGGAACAGGACAACTGGTACAAGGAACTGGCAGAGACCAGTGGGTTGGCCACATCACCTGACACTGACCTCGTCTCTTCTCCTACTGCGGCTATGGAGGGGAGAGCCTCTTTTGCAATGGTGGTGCGTAAGGCAGCTGAGGTCTTGGACCTTCAGCTGCCCACAGTGACAGTAAAGACGAACATCTTGACGGGAGTGCTTCAGCCAAGTGTCCTCCCTTCTGAACCCCTACTCCCCTTCAATGAGGCCCTTGCAGACGTCCTACTCGGGCCTGGTCCAAGCACTGCACTGGGGCTCCTGCATATAGGATGATTGTCCGCTCCTGCATATAGGATGATTGGCTCGCTCCTGGAGACCCTAGTTTTCTTAACCTGCAACCCAGCACCCCATCCAGAATGAATCCCGGCACATTCCCTACCACTCTACCGGATAGGGAATCCAAGAGGCTGGATGACTTTTGCAAGAGAATGTTCTGTTCCGCCAGCCTAGCACTGCGGTCGGTGAACACCTTGTGCCTATTGGGCCGCTATTCTCATATGATATTGGAGTGCTGCCTATCGTCTCAGAGGAGGCCCGAGCCATACTTACCCAGGCTACTGCTGATGGGCGAGATGCAGCAAAGTTCACGATTAGGTGTGGGCTCGACACAACTCACTGGGCACAGCGAGTTCATCATTGGTGGCCTTGCAGCGACACATCTGGCTGGAAACGACTGGCTTTTCAGGGGATTTCCAGGCTTGCCTCATGGACATGCCCTTTGATAACTCTCGCCTCTTTGGAGAGAAGGCGTAGTCTGCGCTGGAGGTCTTTAAGGGCAGCAACTCTACATCAAGGTACTTGGGCCTATGGCCTCCCACCCACCCCAGTCCACCTTCCATCCCTTTCGTGGCCATGGAAGGGTTCTCCAGTTGCACCCATCCCTCCGAGCCACCACAGCCATCCGGCTTCTCAGCCTTTTGGTGCCAAGGGCGCGGGTCCAATAGACAGCGTGCGCCAGGCGGCCAGCGGTCGGGTCAGTCAATCACCCCGACACCCCCGGCAGCCGCTGCTTCCAAGCCTCTTTAGTTTGCTCTCCGACCATCATGGGCACCCAGTGGGAGGCAGGATACGCCATCACCTACCCCACTGGTGGTCAGTGACATCTGACTGCTGGGTCCTACAGATCGTCCACAAGGGGCTACTCTCTCTCCTTTGTGACTACCCCACCACCTATGCCACCCACACACGATTGGCTGAAGGAGGACCATCTCTCCTTGCTCCTTCAAGAAGTGCAGGCTCTATTGGCCAAGGGAGCCATAGAGACAGTGCCTGCATCAGAAGTAAATTGTAGTTGTTATTCCTGCTACTTTCTAGTGCCAAAGAAGGACGGAGGACTTCATCCTATCCTAGAACTGCACCTTCTCAACCTCTTCTTGAAAAAGGAGAAGTTCAAAATGGTCACGCTTGCCCAAGTTCTGTCTTTCCTAGACCCGGGAGCCTGGATGGTAGCATTTGACTTGCATGGCGCAGATTTCCGAACCCCTGCAGTGCCTGCCCAGAGACGTTACCTACAGTTCACAGTGGGCCAAAAGCACTTTCAGTTTGCCGTACTCCCTTTCGGCCTTACTAGCTCCCCTCTGGGGGTTCATGAATTGTGGTGGTTGCAGCTCATCTATGTAGGTCGGGGGGTTCCAGTCTTTTCCTACCTTGACGACTGGCTGTTGAAGGTGGGCTCGCTCCAGGCAATCGTCTCCCTCCTTGAGACTACAGTGAACCTCCTGCACTCGCTGGGGCTCGCTATGAACGTGCCGAAGTCAAACCTAACCCCCTTTCAGATGCTTCCTTTCATCAGAACCTTTCTGGACACCGTGCAGTTTTGGGCCTATACTCCCAAGCGGTGAGCCCAGGATATTGGGGCTATGATTCCAATGTTTCATTGTCTGTCCTGGATTTCAGTGAGACTGACTCTGAGGCTGCTTAGCCTCATGGCCTCCAGCATGCTGCTTGTTACTCATTCATTCTGACATTGTCCAAATGTTGGAGGGAACTGCAGTAGACCTGCAGTGTTGGCTGACGAACCGCAATTGAGTCAGTGGCAGACCCCTCTCCTTTCCCCAACCAAATCTGACTGTAGTGACAGAAGCGTCACTCCTGGGCTTTGCCGGCCATCTGGGAGTGGTGGAGATCCAAGGTCTCTGGTCTCTGGCCGAGTCCGAGCTCCACATTAACCTGTTGGAGATTTGGCGATTGACTTGGCGTTGAAAGCCTTTCTTTCTTCGACCAGGGGAAGACTGGTGCAGACTGGTGAGGAGGTGTTCACGGACAACACCACTTCCATGTGGTACAGCAATAAACAGGGCGGGTGGGGTCCTGGACTCTGTCACGAGGCCCTGCATCTCTGGACATGCTTGGAACGTCGGGGCATTTCCCTGGTGGTTCAACACCTAGCGGGCTCGCTGAATGCTAGAGAGGACAAACTCAGCCGACGATGCCTAGCGGATCACGAATGGCGTCTCCTTCAGGAGGTGGTTCAAAGTCCCTTTCAGCAGTGTGGAAAGCCTTGGTTAGATCTGTCCACCAACCACAAGAACGCGCAATACCAGCAGTTTTGCATGCTGGAGTTTCCAAGGCGACTCTCGCTCAACAATGCTTTTCGTCTTGAGTGGAGCTCTGTCCTCCTCTACGCCTTTCAGCCAATACCACTCCTGCTCAGTGTTCTCAAGAAGATCAGGAGCAACCGGGCCCAAGTAATCCTTGTGGCTCTGGCTTGGGCATGAAGAGTCTGGTATCCCGAGCTGTTGAGCATAACCATCTGTCCTCCATGCCGGCTGCCTCTTCGACAGGATCTTCTGTCACAGCAACAGGCGAGGTTCTGCACCTGAACCTGCGCACTTTCTACCTTCATGCATGGAGATTGAGCGGTGACAGTTGGCAGCTTTCAACCTTTCTCCGGTAGTCCGTAATGTTATTCTGGCAGCCAGGCGTTCCTCCACCAAGTCGGTATACGTCTGCTGTTGGGATAAGGTTGTGTCATGGTGTGGTCCAGCAACATTGCTCCCCCCCTTCCTGCACTTTTATCCAAGGTTCTCTTGTTTGCTTTATCTTTGGCCCAGAAGGGCTCTGCTCTGGGCACAGTTAAAGGTTATCTCTATGCCATCTGGGCCTTTTTACAGGTTGGCGGACAGTCTCGCTTTAAGGCACCTGTTGTGGTCAGGTTCCTTAAAGTCCTTCAGCATATGTTTCCCCCTACACAATTCATCATGCCTCAATGGGACCTCTATCTGGTCCTGAACCACTTGAGCCTCTTCACAATTGCCCTCTTGTACTATTAACCATCAAAACTGCCTTTTTAGTGGCCATAACATTGGCCAGGAGGGCCTGCGAATTGGAGGCCCTCTCGGTACACCCTCCTTATATCACCATTTACCCACACAAGCTGATCTTCCAGAATGTGCCTCCTTCCGTCCGAAGGTTGTGACTCCCTTCCATGTAGGCCAAAAAGAGCGGCGTTGTTCTACCTTGACCATGCAAAAGAGTTCCGGGTGGGAGGTGAACTCTTCGTGGGCTAGGTCAGAGCTCAAAAAAAAGGGAAGGCCATGCAAAAACGGACCTTCTCGAGATGGATTGTTCAATGCATTTAGATCTGCTACGCATTGGCCAAAAAGCAACCCCCTGAGGGCTTGCAGCCTCACTCCGCCAGAGCGAAGGCTGCGACCACTGCGTTAACGCACAGCGTTCCTCTCCTGGGCATCTGTCAGGTGGCGATGTGGGCATCACTGCACATGTTCACAAAACATTACTGCCTGGACAGTCAGGTCTTTTGTGACGGGCACTTTGCCCGTTCGGTCCTGCAGGGCTTTTTGGTCTAATCGGGTTTGCAGACCCACCTCCAGCCACGTATTGCTTGGGTATCTATTCTAAAGGTAGGAATTTACGGTTTGAAGTCTCTATCAGATGAACAAGTTACTTGCCTTCAATAATGCCTTATCTGCAGTGGGGGCTCCCCCATTGGGGCGTGGGGGCGTTGCCCCACTGCTTTCTCGCAGTGCGAGAAGGCAGAAACATAAATGGTAATAACTACCATTTTATTGGATCCCCACTGAAACCAGGAAGACCGTCACCCAGGCACTCGTCACCAGCCGACTGGACTATGGGAACACCCTCTACGCCGGAACCACAGCCAAACTTCAAAAAAGACTCCAGCGCATCCAGAACGCCTCCGCACGACTCATCCTGGACATCCCCCGACACAGCCACATCACCGGTCACCTGAAAGACCTGCACTGGCTCCCCGTCAGCAAGAGAATCACGTTCAGACTCCTCACCCACGCACACAAGGCCCTCCACGACCTGGGCCCCAAGTACCTCAACGACCGCATGACCTTCTACACGCCCACCCGCCAGCTACGATCAACCAGCCACGCCCTCGCCACCGTACCACGCATCCGCAGAGCCACCGCCGGAGGAAGATCCTTCTCCTACCTGGCAGCCAAGACCTGGAACTCCCTCCCCACTCACCTTCGGCGAACCCAGGACCATCTCTCCTTCAGGAAGCAGCTCAAGACCTGGCTGTTCGAGCAGTAACTTACCCCCTCCCCCAGCGCCTTGAGACCCTCCCGGGTGAGTAGCGCGCTCTATAAATGCCGTGATTGATTGATGTTTCTGCCTTCTCGCACGGCGAGAAAGCAGAAGTGCCTGGTTGGTCGTGGGCGGTCCTGCTCGAGGGCAGGGGGGAGTGGCTTGCCCACTGTTGTGCGTACTGACTGTTTGGTCGGACCTGAGGCCGACCAAACAGTCAGTATGCACAACAGTGGGCAAGCCACTCCCCCCCTGCCGTCGAGCAGGACCGCCCACTCTCCCTTTTCCTCTATGTAGGCTGCTGCATGCAGCAGCCTACATAGAGAAAATGGCCTGGGTAGGGCGCGCTCCGCTTCGCCTCACCAATCACAACGCTGCCATTGCAGCGTTGTGATTGGCAGAGGGGAGGGAGGGAGGCTGCCTTTCTTAAGTTGATGATGACGATGCAGGAATTAAATTCGGAAAAGGCAGGACGGCGGGAGTCAGACGGTGGACCCATCCAGAAGCTGAGGTGGCAGCGGCGCAGGACGGTAAGTAAAGTTTTAAATTATTATTATTTTTTTTTAATTAAACAAATCCCCCCCCCCACCCCCGGGACGACCCAATTTTTACCCCCTCTCCCCCCACCCGCCGTCATGCCGGCCGCGACTGCACTCAACTCTTTCCTTTCTCTCCCGGGGTCTGGCAACCGATAGCCCCTAACCCCCCTCCCCCGAGAGCTGAACATCTCCATTCCCTCGCTGCTTTACCTCTCACCTGGACAGACCCTCGCAAGTAGCGGACCCCCATCCCAGACAGGCATTGTTAGAACTGGTACACGTCCTCATTGCTGTACCCCTTCCAAGATGTACCTCCCCTTCAAGCGCTACCCTAAGTGCCGCAGCTCTCTTCTAGGCGCTCCATACTCCCTCGGATGAGCCCTCAAAGCCTTCCCCTCTCAGAGTCACCAGCAGTAATGCCCTGACAGGAGAACGGGCCCTCAAATGGCGTAGGTCTGCCGGCTGCCTTCCTCTTCTCTCCGTCATTCCCCTATAAAGTTCCGGTTTTCAACGTTTTCAAATTGTTAAACTTCCCTTGCTGTAATTGTAATAGTGCTTCCAACATTTAAACTTGCTTTAAATACATTTGCGTCATTTGCTCTTAAAAGTGGGTTGTCGTTTTTAAAAGCTTTGGTGATTGTCTCATGCAATTTTGGCTGCAGCAGGAGTTGTTAATGTATATTTATGCTTCAGGCAACACTACATTTTGACGTCACTGGGTCCGAGGTATTTGCTGGTGCCACGACTTTTGTATGTTTTCTGAGTATAGTACATACCTTCAGGGGTGGGGTTTCCTATGCTAATGAGGCTGTAGCAACCGACTCACTTTGCAGAGTTGTAAATAGATGTTTTACCATTTGCCAAAATACCTGAAGTATTTGTCAGAAAACATTTGCTGACTTAACTATTCTCGGTTTTCTTTGACATTTGTTGGATTCGTAATCACTGATTTGCTGATTAACAATTGCTTGATTCAGGTATATGTGAGTGTGGGCTAGTTATTTAAACAACATTTCTACTGAATTGGTTGATTCTAAAGGCAGGAACTGATACCTGTTTTAATATATTGGTAGGTAGCTTGTTTGAGTATGCAAGCAAAGCGAGTACATGTCTGCAAATGTTAGCACCTGCCTGTTATATATTTCAGGAGAGATGGGGATAAAAATGGTCAACGGGTGTTAATCCGTGTATGTTGTGTTCTTCCCGGATTCGTTTAGAATGGCAGCCTCCTAAAAAGGCCGTCCATCAGAATAACAGCCTCATAAAAATCCCATCCATTCAAGTGGCAGAAAAACACGCCCGCTGTATTGAAGCAGAATAATTAGGCCTGTGTGTTGTCTAGTTTGTCACTATGCTTCAAGAACTCCTTAGGTGTTTAAAGGCCGTAAATAGCCAAGAAACATCTAAACGTACCAGCCCTGTTTTTCCAGTCCTGACCACAACTGGTGATTTGACATTATAGGGAGAAACACAGAGGACCATGTGCATCCTTACGCTTGAGGACTTGAGCACTAGTTTTTGCGGGGGAGAACCCCCCCCGAACCCCTCCGAAGATTGTTCGGACTCGCTCGCCACAGTCCAGTATGACCATTAATTTACGCCCCCCCCCACTTTCAAATGTCACCAGCCGCCACTGCTTATCTGGTAGAGACTCTATCTAGCCGCAGATTCCTTACCGACCCTCCCATGCTCCCCGCTCTGTGAACCAGTTATGGTGTAAGGGACACCCTTTTCAAGGCCTGATTATTTTCCACACTACTGGTCACTTCTTATCGTGGCTCCACGCTCCTGGCATGGAAAGTCGCAAAAGTAACTGACGTCAGCGCGCTGAGGTGGCACCTATATAGGACCTGCGCACATCATTTCTGATGCGGAGCTAAACGACACCACCTACCGGCGCGCAGGGGTATTGCTCAAAAATCTTTTGAATCCAGTCTGACGCCTCAGGATATTCTAAAGTAAGGAATCTGCGGCTAGATAGTCTCTACCAGATAAGGCGTAAGCGAAAGTAAGCAACTTTTACATCTGCGAGGTTGCGATGTGTGCACTGGCGCACAGGTTTACAAAGCACTACTACCTTCAAAATCCCTGCAGGACTTAATAGTCTGAGTACACTCCACAGACTTTCCATCATTGTGAGGTTTTGCTTTTAACATTCTTTCTAAAGGTGAGGAATCTGTGGTTAGATGTATCCATCAGAAGAACAAGTTACTTACCTTCGGTAATGCTCTAAACGCAGATTCCTCAATGCACTCCTACCTCCCCCTTGTGTGGAGTAGCCTCGTTTTACCATCTAAAAAGATTTCAAGTTAAAGAGCTACACACCGGTATCGACAATTGTTTTATGTTTCATGTCCGAGGGTGCAGAGAGAGTCAGGTAAATCGAACATCATTGCGCTTGGTTGGTACTTCTATGCTGCTTTGGTCTGTCATTTCTTGGGCGGTACGGGGCCAGCACAGAGTCGCACGGCTCCACCTAGCAGTGCAGAGAAGTACTCCTGAAAAAGCTTCCGGGTCCAGTCTGGTGCCTGGCAAATATTCCAAAGGTGAGGAATCTGCGGTTAGAGTATCTGCCAGAGAGAATGTTACTGAAAGGAAGTAACTTATTCTTCTAAACTATCTTATTTTAGGGCATGATATGTGGTGACACTTTGAATGCATCTCGGGGCAATGTACATTATCATGTGTTGAAGAATGTAAAAACGTACAGAATTCTAGTTTTTAATGCTGTAGGTGATATATTTTGTGCATACGAACGTTATACTAAATAAATAACGTGAATTAAATGGTAAAAAAATACTCGTTGCCATCAGAAATCAGTTCGGACACCAGTAGTACTCAAAACATTTTTGGTATTATCTGTGGTCGATTAGAGCACCCTTGTTTATTTCAACTGTTCACTGTGCCATGCTTCTTAACTGCCTTACAGATCAAATGTTCATATCTGGTTCAGCCATTTTCTACCCTAAAAATGCAGCCAGTCAGTAAAATTGTGCTGCATGGGGCATCATTCAGTTGTCATCCAAGCAACCCTCGTTATGGGCTATTCATGTGTCCATTAGCATTATTAATTTAACAGCACCGTGTGCAGTCGCCCGATACAGCTATCCAGCTTTTCCTTAAAAGTGTTATCTGGGAATTAGGCCAACATCACAAAAATGATTCCTCCATTTCTAGTACTGAATTGGGATTACATACAGTGGTAAAACCAAGGTGCAGGTGGTAGGTGGTGCTGTAGGTCAGGAGGCACTATACAGTTGGTCAGCAAATCTGTGCATAATTCCAGATGGCCAATACAGAATGGTGAAATCCTCTCAATTAATTTTCTGCTACCACCACATCTGAAGGACATTGATTGTGGCAGTAACTGACAGAACTAATATATCGGATCAGTGAAATGGGGGGACCACAGAAGGGGCATGTAGTTAGACCTATTTTGAAGCCTCTGCAGAACCGGGCTGCGGGAGGTTTGACAAGGGTACGCAATGGAGGAAACATCTAGAAAAGATAAACTAGTTGCAGTTGCTCAAATGCCTGAACCTTCCCTCCTTACTTCATGGAGTATACTTAAAATTGCATTGCAAAACGCTGACTTTCCATGCTTAATTTCTGTAGCCAACAAAATCTTCCGTTTTCATGCACATGGACCACTTCCATTTGGAGACAGAATTGCATCACGTGAGGTTATGTTCAATATCCCCGTAGTAGTTTCTAGGCATCTCTAACATATGGATGATGGCCTCTGGTCCATCATTGATGGCAGCAAATCTTTACAACGTGATGCTAAGAAATGCAACTTCCTTATGAAGAATAGAGAAAAGTTCTTGCTCTCCACACTTTCATGCTTGAGAAATTTGGAAATATATGAATATACGCTCTGATTCTTGTGGTCAGCTCTAGCTTCAGTGACAATGCTACCAATACTGAGGTACATTTTCCAATGTCTCTGATTCCTTGTGAATCAGTGAGAGACATGCATGGGCGACTGTGGACTAAGTCCTAACCGTCAGTGTTAAATGAGGCTGGTAACGTCCAATGTTTATTGGTCCATAGCGGAAAATGCAGAAAGCAATGCATACGCATTGCAGCGGCTACTAACTGTGGCCTCTCCTGTTTAAAGTCAAATATTCCAAGTAGAATCAAGTTGGAGAAATTTGCACACAACTTGCACATCACAATGGCTACAAGTGATAACACTGACCACTTGTAGAAGCTGGGCTCCCATTGCCCCAAGTGTACTTACTGATTAGGGACCTTCCATCGAAGACTTTTCAGACATTCCACTAACTGTAATTAAAGCAGCAAATGGTCTCTTAGAGTACAGACCCTTAGGGCTGGAGTGCCTTCAGAGAATCTTTGTGAGTAAAGCCATATCGTTGACTCTTTAAACATTTCTTGAAATTCTAACTCTTCAGACTATTGAAAAATTGACGTAGAAAGCAAGTATGGATTAAAAGTGGGACGGGGCTCTGCCACTACCTCGCAGCCGTTTGCCCGCTGGCTTCTCTCGTCCATCTCACAACTGCAGTGGTCACCTAGAAGCTGAACTCACATTCGCTGCACTTCTGCCGCAAGCGTAGGATATGAGCATTAACCTTCATCCCCTAGTGTCATGTATGACAAGCAATTACACAATGCACCATCCAACTCCGCAGAATGTACTCGCTAACCTACGATGTGTTTGTGTTAGTACAGCCGGTAACTGGGGCACAGCATTGTGTTTCGGATTGATTTGTAAAGGCCACTTCGGTGAACCTAAATAAAATCTACTTTTGGTTCATATTTTCTTTCTCTTTCAGAATAGTCAGGAGGATATACATATGTCCACTAAGCTACTAGCTATTTCGGTACATGCTTCTGTACTACTTATAAAATGTACTTTGTTTCGCTGTGATATTGTGCACATTACTGTCATTTCTCATCTTTGAGCATGTGCTGATTGAAGCACTTTCAATCTTTTAGGGAGGTCTGCTTTAGTTGTAAACAGGTGCATTGTCTATTTAAGGTTCACTTCAGGAATATTTTGTCTGATGATTTGTGAAGAGATAAAGGTGCTTCCTGCCAAAGTAGAGTTTAAAATAGCATTGGCATAGGTTGCATTTCAGTCAGTGCTCCAAATTAAAGGTAATTAGATAATAACATGTAAGATTATCTCTGTCAATTGGCAGTGCTGCTTTGTTGTTCCAAGTATACACTGTGCAGGTGATTCGCTTTGACACTTTTATTTACTCCGCATAATATGAAGTTGCTTTGTTGTATTATAGAGGACTGGCGTGATTTCTGTGCATTACGGATCTAAAATTGTGAGTTTCAGGAATTTGACAAGGTCAAAAAGAAAGTGTGGTTAAATTAAGTCTTGATAAGTGGTGTTAAAAAGAGTACTTGAGATGTAGACGTGGAATGTAAAATGAAAGGGTGTATTTAGCTGTGATTTAAAAAGCAAGCGGTCTACCAGTCCCAATGTTAATCTAATATATGTATTTAATTTAAATTCCAGGGACATCCAAGTGCATCACGCAAAGGGGTAGGGTAGAGAAGACTCCTGGGTTATCAAAACAGATGAGTCTTGAGTGCCACCCTAAAAGGCATGAGCTTCCTGGTCAGTCATCACCAAACCAAACCTGAAGATTGTTCCTCAGTGCGCTAGCCAGGATGGGGACAGAATATCCACCACCTTGGAGCCAACTGCATTTTGTGGGATGGGTAGACAGTGGGAAAAGAATATATTTTCCACTGAATGTAGTCTGATTTGACTGGTACCTAGTGAAGCAGTCCTTTGCTTTCTGTTGTCAAATGCTTTGAAATCACCCTCCAGTTTCGTCCAGCCCTGGATGCCCAGTCTTAAACAGTCTTGGTCTTCCAGAGGTAAGTGCGACCCTCTTCCAGTAGCCACGATGCCGCTGACACTAGAAAAAGCACCTAACAAGATGGTGTCTTCCAGAAGGAGTCCCTAAGGAGGAAAAAGCGCACAGGCAAAAAAAAAACTAATGGCTGATGGGCATCACCAGCAGATGGTACCAGAATAAGGACCCAAGACAGAGAGAAACACAGGAAAATCCGAGAACTGCAGGAACAATGAACAGGATTCACAGGAACAGGAGCAAGGAACACACCCACAGAAATCTGAAGTGTTGCGAAGTGGGGAGCAAAAGGAACAAGCATTGGCATAGCCAATAGGTCTCGCCTTTGGGACCTTATAAGTGTTTAGCCATGCAACAGTTGATGTTGTTGCACCAAGGATATTGTGCTGGATAACTAAACACTTATAAGGTCCCAAAGGAGAGACCTATTGGCTATGCCAATGCTTGTTTCTGACTCCTGCTGGGCCCATAACAAAGGCAGAATTTGAGGGGTCATCAGGCCTCCTTTTGTTGGGGTCTCCTGGCTGGGAGCAGTCAGGAGCCTCACACCTAGAAGCAAATGCAGCAGAGGGGAAACAAAGGCTCACACCTTGGTAGCACTTCACACATACTTAGGAGAGGCAGCTTTTCACTTTGTTCAGGCTCTGTTTAGGAGATATGCATGCACTGTAAGAAGTCAGATGTATTGATCTTTCCCAGTATTTGCACAAAATAAATAGCATTTATATAGCGCATACTACCCTGAGGAGGCGTTGTAATAATTTAAATATCACACAGGCGATGCGTGTATCAGGGGTGTGAATAATAAGTGAGTCTCAGCCGATGTGTGTATCAGGGGTGTGAAGAATAAGTGAGTCTCAGCCGATACGTGTATCAGTAATGTGAGGAATGAGCACTTCTCAGTGACACATGTGCTGGCAGTTTGTTGAAGGAGTGAGCTTCGCTTGATGCATGCACCCGCAATGTAAAGCCTTGGCGAATGTGTGCACCAGCGGTGTGAGGAATGAGTAAGTCTCTCCCGATGTGTGAGGAATGAGTGAGCCTTGGCCAATGAGGGAATCCGGTGTATGGAACAGTGAGTAAACCTTGGCCGATGCCTGAGGCGGGGGGGGTGTTATGAGTGAGTCTTGGTCGATGCGTGCATGAGGAATGAGTGGCCCTTGCTTGATGCGTGAATCAAGCGTGAGCAGTGAGTGTACCTCGGCCAGTGTGTATATAACGGTGGTAAGTGGAATGAGTAAGCCTCAGCCAATGCACGCATCAAGGGTGTGAAGAATCAGTGAACCCCGGCCGATGCGTGCACCAGTGATACGAGCAATGAGTGAGTGAGCCTCGGACTCTGCGTATTATGAAAAACGAGTGAGCCTCGGCCCATGCGTGCAGAGTTTTCTGGGGAATGAGTGAGCCTCGGCCGATGCTTGCAGCAGTCATGCAAGATGAATGAGTGAGTGAGCCTCGGACTGTACAGTGCGCATTGCAGCGTTATGAGAAACGAGTGAGCCTCGGCCCATGCGTGCACCAGTGATACGAGGACTGAGTGAGCCTCGGACCGTGCGTATTGCAGCGTTATGAGAAACGAGCGAGCCTCGGCCTTGCATGCAGGGCTTTCTGGGGAGTGAGCGAGCCCCGTATTTTACACACAAGAACTATTTCTAGCGCAGAGGGTTCGTGCGAGTCTCTGGTGAGTCAGCGGCGGCCAGGCTCTGCAGAGGCGGTTCAGGCATGGGGACGGAAGGGGAGACAGGCAGCCTTTCTTCTGATGCAGGAATACGGAAAATTCCAAGACAATTGTATTTTTAGACCAGAGCCACCGCTTGTGTTTTTTTTCCTCTTTGGAAGCCGTGGAGATAATGAAGTTTCTGCGCAGGATATGAATGTGCAGCTCCGAGAGGAGGGCTGACATTAAAAGGGAGGGGCACAGAGATCGTGATGGGCGAGAAAGGTTTTGCCGAGTAGAGAGAGATGAAGTGTGCGGAGTGACAGGACAAGAGGAAGTGGGAAGAACACATGAAAATAACAAGCAATGGAAACAAGCCCGGAAGTGGTGCGCGCGCGAGCGCGCTTGTGCCGTGGAGGCGAAAGTGAAAGCGCCGCGTTTGCCCATCTGTTTCCAATTAATGCGACCGTGAGACGCGGCGCGATAATTGGAAACATATGGCGCTCATGCTCGCTCCCGCGGACCCTAGGCCACAAGAGAAAGAAGGCGGGGCATGCACCCGCATTTGGCCAATTGCGTGCTGTCTTTCTTAGAAAGACGCATGCAAAGGCCAATAGCGGGTGAAGAAAACAAAAGCACACGCACGAGCGTGTGTTCCAAAGTTTAAAGCGCTTACTAAATGTCTTGCAGCGCATGCGCGCTGGTTCAGGCGAGACCTAAAAATGGCCTTTTATACTGGTGAAACAAGAATTGCATCACAGTAAGGCACAGCTGCCATGATGGGTTGGGAAAGAACACTAAAGGCAGGAAGAGCCACCATCTTGTATTGGATCATGTGAATACTTAGGAGTATTCTGGGAAGAAGCAGGGACATCTTAAGGATTTTGGGGGCCCTGGGCCAAACATATTTTGGGGGTCCCTGTTCAGAACAGCTTTGAATTTATGATCCAATTTGAGCCCCTGTTTCCCACGCAGTTTCCGTTTCCTCAGCTGCGTTAGCGATCCAGTTTGCATCATAGGCATTAGCCTATATATTCCCGATACAAACGGACGCACACAGCTGACAGCGGTAGGATTTAGTGTTTCCTGACCTGCTACTAGGTTTTTAATACTTTTTAAATTGTATATGTGTGGCTGAATTACTCTGTGTTTTTTAACAATTTCTCCTACCTACGCGCATTTGCACTTTACTTGATTCTGCTTGCCTACACCTCCTTGCAAAAACAACAGTTGATGGACAGAATGCAGAACAATGTCATACATTCACCCCAGTACACAGATCTGGGCCTAAATCCATCGTTTTTTTGCTCACCATGCCATTCCAGTTTGAACCCAGCCATATGCAAATCAGTCTTGACCCTGTGCCTCATGGGAACAGTCCAGCCCGAACTGCCAAGCCAGGTCCTCCCTGGACTGGAAGCAAGCACCCTAGGACCGGTTTCGGGGTTTCACCCCTCTTCAGCCAGGATAGCTTGATTCCAGTGGCATGGAGAGCCTACACCTCCTTAGCTGCTCCGATTCGCATCTCGCTTTTCCTCCAGTCCAGGTCTGCCACGGCTGATACGCCGATTGTGCGGAGGGCTGGGGCTACTATCGGGCTCCTCACTTCCGCCCATGCAGTTTCTGCTTCCTGAGCTGCGTTAGCGATCCAGTTTGCATCATAGGCATTAGCCTATATATTCCCAATGCAAACGGACGCGTGCAGCGGGCGCGCCGCTTGCGCGCCAAAGGCAAGCCCATCAGCGCCCCGGAGGCGTCCGGCGCCGGCCATGCTGCCCAGTTCCCCTCCAGTGAGTTTCTTCCTCTATATTACAATAGGGAAAAACTGCTTAGCCTTAGGCGACTACCATTATGTCAGTGTACAGCGGCTGATCCGAGCCTTGAGGTAGACTTTCGATGCAATAAGTGCAACTGGTCTCTCCTCCAGCCCAGGAAACTCGCACCCAAGATCCTCCCACGCAACAATAAGTGTAAAAACAATAAGAAAACAGAGGACTTAAAGGCCACCCTTTTGAATTGTCCCTCTATGCAAAAGCATGAACCACACATTTATGACCTACTTTTAGATGAACAGCCTGATCTTTTATTTCTCACTGAGACCTGGCTGTCTGAAGCCTCCAACCCTACTATCACCTCGGCCATCCCTACGGGTTATAAAATCCTTAGGAGGGACCGACCGAGTGGGAAGGGGGGCGGTGTCGCCATAATTGGCAATCAAAAACGAGACTGCTCTCCATCCCGATGGAAAACATTGAGGGCGCAGAGTCCTTAGGCTTCCGCTGTACCTTATCCCCCATCATAGCATAGCTGGTTTTCTGATTTACAGACCTCCCAGTGCAATTGGAAATTTTATTACTACGCTTAATACAGCCACCACCTCCCTGGCCTTAAACTACAACAACTGCCTTATTCTGGGAGATTTCAATATACATATGGACAATGGAAAAGACCCTCAAACAATTTCCTTGTTGGAGACGCTGCAGGCCTGCAACATGTTTCCATCTATTTCTTCGGCCACCTTGAGAAGGGCCATACCCTAGACCAAATCTTTCACAACTTTGACATATCAGTAAGCCTACCTCTTCCCATTACCTTGTCTGACCACCTCCTATTAAAATTCCCAACTCTGCCACAGCCCCTCGGGCTAACACAGGGCAGAGGGTCCCTAATTACAGGACGTTCCATAAAATATCCATCCCGATGTTAGCAGATGTTAGCAGATGCCCTCGGTCGTTCCTCACCGGAGCTGTCTAGCTGCCCCGACTCGGACGCCCTCTCCGAACCAACATTGGTGCAGCGGTACCGATTGTTTCCCGTTTCTCAAAGAGGTCGGCCCTAACAGACCCATGGTTTAACGATTCCCTCAGATGTAGCAAAAAAATTGTAGAAAAATGGAACGGAAATGGCATAAATCCTATCTACCTGAGGACAGAAAGGTGTATAAAGACACCTTAAAAGCTCATTATATTCTCGTGAAGGCAGCCAAGAAAAACTTCTTTCAAACCAAGATAGAAAATGCCCAAAATAAGAGTAAGGAAATCTTTAGCATAGTTACATCCTTTACCGCCCGAAAGCCGGCACAAAGGAAGGGCCATGCATGGAAGAATGGTCTAAGCAAATAGCTCAATTCTTCCACAAAAGATCTCTGTGATCCAACAAGCCTTCACTGACATCTCAGAGGAAGAACTGACCTTCTACCTTAGTTCTAATAGCAAATTTCACCTCTTGGATCCTCCATCTTTACTAGCTTTCCCTGAGTTTCAGCTTGAAGAGTCACTGACCCTTCTCCAAAGCATTAAGTCTTGCTCTCCTACCGACCCATGTCCAGCGAATATCCTGAACCTATTAGCTTCCACCATAAACCCCACGGTAAACCAGCTCATTTATGTTTCCCTCTCCTCAGGCAACATGCCGAAATTATGGAAGAATGCTAAGATTCTTCCACTGATAAAAAAGGCTAACGCCAAACCGACGGACCCTGCCAACTACAGGCCAATCTCCCTTCTTCCGGCCCTCTCTAAAGTATTAGAGAAGCATGTAAACAAGGCCCTCCAAAAACACATTGAAGATGGGAAGCTCCTTCATGAGTCCCAGTCCGGTTTTAGGGCTAACTACAGTACGGAGTCCGCTCTGCTGGAAGTGACTGAATTTCTCAAGGGTAAGCTGGACCAGGGAGGCAAGGCTGTTCTGATACTGCTCGATCTGTCGGCGGCCTTCGATACGGTCCCACATGAGAGGCTCCTGGAGAGACTTGCTAACATCGGCTTGGGGGGACCGCCTTAACCGCGGCGCGAATTCCGCCGCGGTGCGGCGGTTTAATTAGGTGGGTGGGGCCGCGTCGGCCAACGGACGTGCGCAGCACTACGGAGGTAGTGCTCGCGACGGCCGTTGGCCGACAGAAGCATCGAAGGGGTTAACGTGGATGTCATCCTTCTTGGCAAATAGATCTCAGGACATCTGGCGCCCCCCTTTCTCATCCCCGGTTCCGGCCATGAATGTAGGTGTCCCTCAGGGCTCCATTCTCAGTCCTACCCTTTTTAATATATATCTATCCCCCCTTGCATTTCTGGTAGAGGAAGAGGGCGCCAAAATAGTTTCCTATGCTGATGACACTCAGCTGATTTTTACATGTGAAAAAGGAACCGACTTTGACGGGGCAATGATTAGGTCTTGCCTCACAAAAGTTTTTAACTGGCGTAAGACCAATCAGCTGAAGTGCAATCCTGACAAAACTGAAGTTGTTTTCTTTGGTAATCCAGAAACGCCTGACTGGAGCTCTTGGTGGCCAAAAGATCTGCCGCCCCCGCCCGCGGAAAAGGAGAAAGTAAAAAACTTAGGAAATGCCATAGACAAGAATCTCCATGCACTTTCAAATCCAAAATCTAACTGGCGCTTGCTTGGGCATACTCCGGATGCTAAAAAAATTCCTGCCACTGTTGCCGCTTGAGAGCAGAAAGATCGTGGTGCAGGCTTTGGTGACATAAAAGCTTGACTATGTCAACAGCTTGTACCTCGGTCTTCCCAAATCCCTTATCCAGCACCTACAAGTGGTACAAAACGCGGCGGCCAGAGCCATCCTGAGACCTTAATCCAGATCTAGTATGACCCCTATACTTAAGTCTCTACACTGGCTCCGCATAAAAGAACGGATCGACTTCAAAGCGATGACCATCTTCTTTAAAGCTTTCCACGGCTTAGGAGCCGGCTACCTAAATAAGTGCGTTAATAGCTACACAACATCTAGACCCCTAATGTCTTCCAATGCCAACCTGGCCATCGTGCCTAAAATATGCTGTGCCCGCACTGGAGGCAGATCTCTCGGCTTTCTAGGCGCAAAATTGTGGAATAGACTCCCTGAGTCTCTGAGACTAACCACAGACCTACTCTCTTTCAGGAAGAACTTAAAAACCTGTTTTTTTTAATAACTGATGGGTCTTTTACGCACGTTTTCCTCCCCCTGTCGCGCCAGGACACTCTAGTCTGAGTAGCTGCGCGCTTTATTAAATACACTATTTCATTTCATTTCATTAGGTCCCTGACAGTGCAAAGGAACACTCGTCCAAATTCTAAGGGCGTTATTTATGAGGCCTTGCTTCACTTTTATGCCGCCGGTACGTCACTTTTGTGACGCACTGGCAGCGTAAAAATGTGCCATGTTGAGCCCTATTTACAAAGTGACGCATCTAGGCAGATGTGTCACTTTGTAAACCTCTGCACCACATTATACCTGCGCCAGGTATAATGTATGCAGGGTGGGTGTTCCCCCGCAAAAAGCCTCGTAGAAGTGGCGCATTGAAATCTATGAGAACTCAGTGCACCACTTCTAGGACGCCATTGCGTCAATTTCTTACATCTGCCTCACAGCAGGCGTAAGACTGATGCAGGCCCTTTCACATGGGGCTTGCCCCATGTGAAAGGACACATTGCTAAAGTTGCGTCTATTTTAAGACACACCCCAGCAATGCCTCACTTTTGCGCCTACAGATACATCAGAAATACTGACGTATCTGTAAATCCTTGCGACATGATGCGTCATACAGTAAATATGACGCATCCATCATGTCGCAAGGAGGGCGCACTAAGAAGTGACGCATCCCTGTTTTCACACAGCAATGCATCACTTCTCATAAATGAGGCCCTAAATGTGTTTACATCTAATATTCAGGGATAGTTATGTGTGTTTTCAATATTGTAACACAGCAGCAGCTCACCAATATTACTGCAAATAATCTCTGTGACGCCCTCCCATTTCTTATATGTTAGGCCTTGTTTTGATCTAAAAGAAACTTTTTTATGTATATTGCATGAAACATAAGCATAACATTTTCTCTGCAAAATGGCTGTACTAGACTCTCACACATCAGGTCCATAAAAAATAAATTAAAGGAAAACAGTATTTAAAACAATCTGTTTAAGAAATATTCAAGGTCATTAGGGCAAAACTCTGGAGAACGGAGCTGACTCTGTCAGGGGGCCCCCTGAAAGGCTGGGGCCCTGGGCCAGAGCCCACTTTGCCCATGCATTAAAACGTCTCTGGGAAGAAGAACTTAGAACAATATGGAGACGCTGACCGCGTTCTCCCAAACAAACTTCCGTAAGGAAAGTAATGGACTCACGGGAGCTGGTACTGGCGGGCTGGCCTCTGTGAGGTAAGTGTGCAGGAGGAAAGACACGACGGCCCACTGGCCTATTCCCCCACTGCTCGGCAGCCGCAAGTCCCACCCGTTTGGGGAGAGAGCTGCCGGGCAGGGCGCCAGCACAACACATTTACTTAGATTTCTTGGTTCGTCCGAGATAGAGCTTTGAGCTTCACCCTGGCCTCCACAGGCAACTAGTTTATTAACATGGATAACGTGCTCTCAACAAGAGGGGTCAGTGACTGCTCTTAGAGCCAAGTTCTGTATGACTTGGAAGTTAAATATTGTTTGAGTTGGTGATCTTTATGATGTTGCAATAATGACGCTTGTCTCTTGCCCCTTAGCTCATTTTGGCTCATCAAGAAATAGTCACCTCTACTTAGGAACTTTTGGTGGGAACTATATGTTACTACAAACACTTGTGTGGCGCGGCAGTGACACTTGAGAAACTAAGATCGCAGCCAGAGTGTCACCCAGCTGACGAGTTTTATATTTCTCTCAGATGTTTTCAAAAACATAATCCAATCTGCCGAGCCGGAAATCAGGTTTTTCCTTATTCAGGCTGAGCTAGTTACCAGACATCAACCATTGAATTGCCTCAAATTTCATGAACCATTATTTGGTCCGCAGCCCGGTTTTGAGATGGGGAGAAAGTAAGGTGAAGCACTATGCCACAATTCTGTAAACATCATGCAGTCCTTGGATACATGTTAAACAGACGGGATGGAAGATAGGACACCTGCATCACTTTGAATGCCTCAGCATGGGCTGTGAACATGGCCTTACCTAGATCTTTAACCTGGACATTCCAATAGGAAAGAAAAGATGCAAACCAAGTACCAGCTGAATCTCACCGCCCCCTACACTTCCATAATGCTAGAACTGAGAATATTAAGAGAGCCAGATCTCTTCTACCCATAGGAGTAGTTGTTTGCACGCCGTGTATTACCATTTCCGTGCCTCTGTTCGGTGTGAAGCCGTATTGCTGTTAACCTGATGTGACTTGAATAGAATTGTGGCAGCTTATTCCAGTACATTAAGAAGGGGATATTTGCATTTAGCGTGAATTTCTTCAGCTCAAGTGGGTTTAGTGGGTTTTTTCCCAAGAAAGATATTTTCTTAAGATATTTTTGTTTCTTAAGCATGTAGCCAGGTCAGAAGGCAACACTGACGATAAACACCAGAAAGGGTGCAAGAGATTCACTGCACAACATGATTGCACTGGAAGAACTTGGATCTTATGGATGTGCAGTGGTGTTCGTCTCCTTAATGATCTCCCACATTTCATCCTGGGGAGGTGGTCTAAGGGAGAATTTGGCCGATATACAATTGTAATTTAAAAAACCCTGACTCGTATCTCTTGCAGTTACCAAGTGATTTTTATTACTGTTTGCCTCTCCCACCAGAGGTCTTCCCAAACCTTCATCCTCCAAGGGCTGCTGCCAAATGTCAAATTTAATTAATCAGACACCCAGTAAATGGCGACAACAAATGATTAGACAACTGAATTAAACAATTGCAATTCGCCAACTTTAGCTTCCATTTGAAATGTATTTTAGTGAAACTGGTTTGGGCATCTGCCACTTTTCACCCTTGCCTGCTGTGGCCCTACAGTTAGACCCTACTGTGGCTGAAACATTATTCTCTCATTGACAGACCGGGGTAGTTCCAGAGCTTAGCAAGACTGCTGTAATTAAAGCGCAGCATGGCAGACCCATTCACACGACTACCCTCCTGCTCGACTCTTTGTCCCAGATCAGAGCCGACGCTATATTATTTTGTATATAAAATACCTGTAATATTACCAAGTATACTGTGAGAGTTCTGTCCCATTCACCAGCAGTCACCTTCACCACTGATGTGTGAGCCCATCTGCCTTGATACTGTGCAGGATTTCTGATGAGAAATATTAAATCATAAATAAATACAAATCAAAACCATCTTTCCCAGTTGTGTTTTCAAAGGTCAACTAGCTAGTACTGTAGACAATATATATGAGTCACTAGTGGAGCCTTCATAATTTAAATCAAGTCATCCTACTCAAACCATACACACTAATTAAACCTTATCCATGAAATGTGGTAAAATAGAATCCTTACATTGGCTTAAAATGTGCTCTTGCTTCTTTAGTCGCCTAATCTTAAATAGTTTATGCTTGGCAGCTTCATTCCCTTTAAAACATAAGCCTGAAATCAGGTATTTATGCCACAAGCTTTCATCACAGACAGCCAGTCCCAAACAGTATTGTAGCCTGCTTTCTCTGGTGCTGTTTATTTGAAAAAGTGTGGTTATCATTCCCTAAACAATGTTTTCTTGCAGTTACTTAATGTACGATTTGTGATGCAAGCCTGGCTGCACATTTAATTGCCAGCGGTGTGATGGCTTTGCTTCTTGTGCCTCAGACATTGGAAGTGAAGACCCTTTTCATGCTACATAAAGCTCTACATGTGGTGGCTCTCTCAGGCATGTCTGAAAGGATATCCTTATTATAAGGCCTGCAGTGGGGCTCACATCATGATTTTCAAAGAACTCCCCTTTAATCTAAATATCTGTTAAGTTAAGATGAACCTGGGTATATAACTGTAATGCAACATTTGATTTTCCCACAGATAGTGCTTTAAATGGGCTGGTACTCACAGGTATTGAGTACCGGCGCTTCTTATTTTTATCACTCTGAGTACCGGCAGTTCTCTACTGCCGTGGAGAGTACCGGTACTCATGAAAGGGTAGGCTCATTGGCCTCTAGTGGTTGGAGCCTGACTCTTTGACAGCCAAAGAAGCACTTCTGTAGCCCTGAGCTGAGCCCCCATCTGAACTATTCAGCGTGGAATCATTTGCCTGATATCGGGTGTTCACCATCATGCTGTGTTACAAGGAATCGAGGCAGCCCAGTGACAGCGAAATTTGGAAAGCCATGGGATGTAAGGCGTTTAAAATAGCTTTAATCTCACCTGATTCTTTTGTGTGGGTGTCTGCTTATGTTTGTCTGTTTGCCTGCTTGCCTGTGCGTGTTTTTGTGTGAGAGAAAAGCAAGAGAAATATTACAAAACAAGGAAATGTTAAAATATCACTGTTTGGCTTTCTTTTTGTATAATGAGTTAACCTGTTTTGTTTATAGAAACAAATTTCTCATGTGTTTTGGTATGTGCTGCAACTAGTATAGAAGTCATTAAGCATTGGCATGTCTTGGCTTTAGCCCCGCCCACGCGCCACATTTAAATGAGTACCTGCACTATTTTTTCCCATTTAAAGCAATGCCCACAGAATAAACATTAAAGAAAAATCTATGCAATCCATCAGTTGTAATGGATGTCAAGGACATGTACGCACCACCGCAATACAGATCTGTATTTATATATTTTTATAAAACACATGAACATTATAATAAAAGAGAAATCAAAGTGTGCAATAGCGATGCAGTGAAACAGTGCTATGCAAGCAATGAGAAGTAGCACTCAGTAAACTAATAAATTGAAGGCCCTAAGACACATACAATAAGTGGCGAGCCTTACCTCTCTTCTTTCATGCCTAAGATCAAATATGTTATATTACTTCATCCAGCAAAATGTGAGTGTTTCGAGCAAGATCATTCCATTCACGAGGGTCATTCTTAACCCTCCCCTTTTTAGGTTTTGTCTGGGCAGCGCTTGCGCAGTCTCTTAGAGACATGCTGTATACAGGTATGGACTTGAAGCTCCGCCCATCTTTTTAATTGGCTCCTGTCACTGTCCTTTGTAAAGGTTGGCTTTTCATTGGTCAATAGGCTTAGTAGCCCCTTCTTAGTACCGCCTTTTCTCTTCTTGTAACCTCCCATGAGGACACCCCCTGTTACATGTGTTGTTACTCTGTACTTTGTAAATACAGCCTCGGAGCTCTATTTTGTTAAATGTATTTCTTCTGCCTGCTGTTGCAGGCAGGACATGCTCTCTTGCAACGCTTTTTTTTTTCCTCCATGTATCCAGCGCGGCATGCCTCAGCTGATATAATGGCGGCCGCACCTTTCTTTTCTTATTTGCTACACCGAGCGTGGTCGCTTGTTTTTTTCCTATTTATTACCTTTTGTTATAATGGCAGCACCCGCGCTTTAGCTTTTAACATCTTAACCTAAAGCGCGGGTGCCGCAATTGCTTCAAAAGTAAAGACAGAGAAAAGAAGATTGCACTTTTTTCTTTCAATTTCTTTACTTTTGAAGTAATTGCGGCACCCGCGCTTTAGTTTAAGATGCTTAACAAAAGTAAATAAATAGAAAAAATAGCGCTTGCCCGCCATTTTTTTTCTTATTTGTTTACTTTTGTTACAATCACGGCACCCGCTCTTTAGCTTTAAACGTCTTAAGCGTGGGTGCCGCGATTGCTTCAAAAGTAAAGCTTTAGCTTAAGATGTGTAAAGCTAAAGTGTGAGTTCCGCAATCCATTTGCAATGCGATAGCTCTCGCATTACTGAAAGTTTGAGCTATTAGCGTTGTATTAATATTAGCAACATCAACAGCTTAAACTTTCAGTAATGCGAGACCTATTGCAAGGAAGAAGCAGAAGCACGGAAGAGTAGTCCTATTCAAGGAGCCACCATGTTGCAGTGCTGCCATCCCTCTAGGTAACTAACGCGTAGCCTCAGAAATCGCCCTGGGTTCTGCTGGCTTTACTGCTGCCAGCACGAAACATCCCGGGCCTTGCTAGCATTACTGCTACCAGCGTGCATAAATAAACCCGAGCCACCGCCGGACAGTGTGCTGCAAAGAAGCATAACTACTTGAGTTTGCACTCCGGGGTAAAACCAAGACTTTTAAAAGAGGTTTCTCATGTCATATGAATGCTATTATTCGCAGATAAAACTTAACTGGGAGATATCGGAAAGTCACTCCTTTCACACGCCCCAGAAAATGTTCACATGGTGGAGAGGATGTGGTGCATTTTTAATTGTCATATCAGGGAGAGAGATAGCCCCAGTTCCTCTGCGCACATTGCTTTGCATTATTCTGCTTATTGTCTTCATCTCCCACTTTCTTCCAATTTAATTTTTTTTTTTTTTAACAACCCTGAACGGTTCTAAACTTGCTCCTCATCAGGGGACATCTCTGGTAGGAACGGGAGGGTGGCGGCGCCAGGTGTACCAAAGGCAGGGGCGCAACTACCTTTGGGCTAGGAGGACTTTAAGCCCCCTCCCCACGTCAGCTGCTGTGGGACGACTGGACTGTGCTGCCAGGCTGCAGGTCAGTCCCATCTGAAGTGTGCCACTGGCTCTCCAAAGATAATTTTACAGATTGATGAGGCTGCTTTTATTCTGTTATTGCTTTGTGTGCATCCTGTCACCCCACTCTCACACCTTCATCTATCCCCTTACAAGGTAACTAACCATCAGCAAGGGATAGATCACACCCAGGCGCAAAAAAAAATATTTGCAATGCAATAGGTCTCACATTTGCGAGAGCTTGAGCTATTGGCCTTGTAAATGAAAATGCTGTTTATTTATGTGTTTTGAAAACCTGCAAGCGGTGCGTAAACACGCACTTTGTACTTATAGTCCTTGCTTACGAGAAGCAAGGCTGGCAGTAAAAGAGGCGCAGTTACTGCCAGCCCTGCTTCTCGTAAGCAATGACTAGAAGTACAAAGTGCTTGTTTACGCTCCGCTTGCAGGTTTTCAAAACACATAAATAAAAGGCATTGTCATTTACAATGCCAATAGCTCAAACTCTCGCAAATGGGAGACCTATTACATTGCAAATGGTTGTTTTTGCCCGTGTTCGAGGAGTTTGAAAGATATCTTCAGGGTCATCACAACTGCAGATGCTGTTCACGGAACAAATGCTATTACCATGGTTTTATTGGTGTTGAAAGATTGCTTTTCCAAGCTGTGCATTTTACCCTATTAACTAATTATAAAAATAGTTTGCAACATCCCATTGACTTAAACTTAACTTGTGTTTGATTTGTCAAGAGGTAGGCTTTACACTAGTACTTTCCCTTGCAGTCTAACCATTTTGAAGGAAAAGCCCAGGATCTGGGCCCCTTATCCATTGTGCTGCAAAAACCTGGTATTCTGTAGTTTCCTTCTTGCACTTCCCTTCATTGTCCTCATTGTCATCAATCAGTATATCCAAATATAAATTCTCTTTTCTGTGCACTTGTTGCCAAATCCCTGTACCTTTAATAGAATCCTGTGCACGCACACTTTTTATGAAATTCATGTGCCTCACTGCTGCTTCCGCTTGCTCTAGAAGCACTATCATTGCATCCCTTGAATTGGTAATCTTTTCATTGGACCTGAATGTGCTATATCGAACCTCTACTGAAGAAACCTAGCCAGCTCACTTGCCCCTTTATTTCCTTGTCATTGAACTGAATAATTTCTTATTAATTGTGATCGTGCCTTCACTTTCTACTCTTCTCCAGTGCGTCTTGGAGACGGGTGTCTAGGAAAAGGTGTTATTGAGGATCGCATTGTTCCCTTGGGATGATGTCTAAATCAATGCTTGCACTTATTTGCACTCCTTTTTTTTGTGGTATCCCTCTGATTTCTACTTTAATTTCTCTACAGTTCAAGTTATTTCTCAGTTCCCTTTTCTCTGTGATCTGGTTCTTCCAACTTACTTTCCATAGGAAAGTAGTTGGCACGCAGTGTGCTTGTTTGAGGATAATTAAATTTGACTTGGATGCCTTCTCTCAAAGACCTATCCTTTTTTGTAGTTGACCATTGGATGATCTGAAGTCTCTGGTATCTAAATACTAGCAAGACTGAAGTCGTCACTTGAAGTAGGGCCTCATGCTCAACTAACAATACTGTCCCACCAAACGGGGCCCCCACCTTTCCTTTTGTAGTCCGTGAGGAGCCATGGTCTACCTTGACACTGCCTTTCCTCATTCACTTCTTCATTCCTTCTCCTTGGACTACTTATGTGGATATTTGCTTTCCCATGAATTTCCAAGAAATGCAGACTTTTATCACATCTGAAACCTTTCTTCAGGGCTACTACAATCTATTGTATGTAGGCACGCCTGAACTATGTTATGTAAACTCTATGTGATCTAGAACGTAGCTGCTATCTATACTCCTACATATTAGTCATTGGAAATCAAATGTTGTCTGCCTTGGAAGCCCTCCGTCAGCAGTGCATTGCCTTTTGAACTATCAATACACCCATGACAACATTCCATCAGCGAAAATTGCACTACTCTAGCCACGAGGTAGCCTAATTTCAAAGTCCCAACTCCTCATTGAGATTTATAAAATTATAGACTACCTCCCGTTGCGGAGCTCTGTACAAACAATACTGTTCCATTCCTCCAACACTTGTAATTATTGCTTTTCCACTTGCCTGAAACTTCTACAGACACCATTGCACTCTACAAATGTAGCTTCATACAAATAAGCAGGCTAGATGAGGCTAAATAGATGACCCACGATGATATGTATGTATAAATATACATCCATATCTATGTGCAAGAGTGTCTTCCTATAATTATTTATTTTAGAATTGCTTCCTCAGAAAACATTTCAAAAACACATACAATGCCTATAATACAAAAATTCATAAAAGAGAATATAACATTCTGATTTATTATGCATTACCAAATACAAGCAATATAAAATTAATAAAAATAAGGATTTATTAAAAAGCTATGACAATATAAGAAAGAACCCAAAAAGTTTCATTAAGCTATTGGAAATATTCACAGTAGGTGGTTTTAACAATAAGGGGCCGATTCTGATGCGGGTTGGAAAAGCTTCCCGACCGAATCGGTTGGGAAATGGTGTCCGACCCACTCGGATCGGGAAAGTCCGACCGGCGGAGTAGGATGCATCCGGATGCTTCCAGATACGATTTGGTTGAACTCCCATTGACTTCAATGGGAACATTTGTTCCTAACCGCATCAGAATTGGGCCCTCGGTCGGGAAGACACGTTCCCGATCCGATTTGGAAGGAGCAAATGCCGTTAAGAGGCCTTCCTAACCGCATCAGAATCAGGCCCTCGGTCGGGAAGCTTTTCCAACCCGCATCAGAATCGGCCCCTAAGTAAAGTGCTTCCTCGTGTGTTTGTAGTGAGTACTTTAAAATAATGGGACAAATATTTTGTTTGTAACTATAAAAGATTCGGATATAAAAATAAAACGTGAATTATATCCTTTTTCTTAGCACCACAACATTGACAACAGGGATGAAAGTAATTCCCCTACCTTTTAATCCATATATTTTCTACAATAGGAATCTCGCCAAATTTAAACTTTCATAAATATTCTTCGTACATTTGGACACATATTCGCCTTCAAGTAAAATTGCATTGAGCCGCAATTTTGTAAACAATTCAATTGCAATCTTTTTATCTGTAAACAATGATGCATGGCATCCTTAAAACATTTTATCTGTGAGACCTTTTTTAATCAAAGTGTCATCCTATACTGGACGTCATCTTCTGACCCTAGCACTCAGATGCTGCACATGGTTCACTATGCAGGGAGTGTAACCTCAAGTTCAGCACACAACATAGACTCCACCCTGCACCTTCCCACCCTACAACCTCTGGCTTAAAATTCATCAGACAGGGCATCAACGCTACAATGGCACACAAGTGGCGTGTGTGTGTGTGTGTGTGTTGTAACATTAATGTTTGGCCATACCTCCTATGAAATTATTCCGCAATAGCTCTTTCTTCTGTCTCTCTTTTTCAAAGCCAGTCTTTTTTTATTATAACACCTTATCATCTACCTCTCTAATCCTCTCTTCTCCTTTATCTCTCTTTTTATCTTGCACCCATCCAGTAGTATGAGTCTTCCTCAAAAACCTTCCCTTTCTATTTAATAATTTGCCCACATATATAATATTAATTAGATTAATGGGCATGAGATGATCAAGGTGACCCAGGCAGTAAAGGAATCTTGCCGTCTCATTGCTGAGGACTTAGCAGCCCCTAGCTGAAGTCAAAACCTTAATGACAGCTGACTTCAAGCGTTCTGTCGATGAGTGGAAACACTGGTTATGCAACTACCTGTATGCACACCTATGTCTCTTACACGCTCTACAGTGCTTATTTGCTGTTTTACCCCTATGAAACACTACTGGCCTGCTTCAGCATTTAACACATGGCACTCAGTTTTACCCATTTAGGCAGTCAACAACCAATGTGCTTTCAATCCTATACCCGAAGGATGCCCAGCAACCCATGGTAAATTTGACTGCTCCCATGATATTGGCTCGTCTTTAAGCACTAAATAACCTATGCATACAGAGTAGTTACTCAGCAAAGTGCTTAATTCCTTGCCAGCGGCATTGAAAGGGCACTATAAATAGAAATACAATACAATATAGTGTGCAACATGAAGATAGAATTGCTTCACCATAGTGGTATGGTGTTGAGAAGCCTGGTACAGACCATAGATACATTGAAAAAGATACAGACTTTCAAAGACGTTTAGAGACTGAAAAAGGGAATTTATTTTTGCCTTTACAGTTAATATCTTGTTAAACCGTCCAGCACAGCCAGTGAACATCATCTCTTCCCATAATGTTTTTACCTTTGTTATGAGCTGTGAATAAACCAAATGTTGTCTGGTACAGTTCCAGAGGCGATGCTGTCAATGTCTTTCTTCGAACCTTAGTTAAATTGCCATATACCTAAGAGTTCTAGATTCTAGGTTAGAAGCTTTTATGCTGAAATTCAGCATTTCCATCCTTAGGATTTTAATTTCCCTTTGGACGATTATTTCTCATGCATGCTTCCACCCTAATTGATTGCATGGCCAGTTGGGGTTTTACTGAAGTTAATCAGTCCTCCACTCATGTAGCCAGTCACACGCTAGATGGGATTTTCTCCAACTACTCAGGAATTTGTGTTGGGGATGCTACTCAGCTGAGCTGGTTTGATCACTGTGCCGTCAGTTTCTGCATTAAAGGTAAATTGCTCCGTTCTCAAAGAGGGACGCTTAATGCCCCTGCCCTGAGGCGAGATTGGAGAAAGCTATTGTATGCAGAACCTAATGTGGCCTAGAGATGGTTCTCTTTGCACTTTATTTCGACCTGGATATACTCTAAGTGGCTCCTTTCCACTTTGAATAGTACTGCCCCCTTTGGCTCCTTGGTTCTTGGAAAAACTCAGGCTTGTGTGGCAGATGCGCGGTCGACAGGACCGCAAGTGGCGTTTAACTCCGTATCTGCAAGGAAAAGCAAAAGACATGTCATTATTGAAAGACTTTAGAACGTTCTATCTGTGAAGATAAATCTGAATATTTCACTTCAAAGATCAAGTCTACAAACAAATCTTCTAAGGTCCTTTTTAGGTCGAGCCTAGCGCAGCGCGCATGCGCTGCTCTATGGGAGGCTTCTTGTGAGCACTCCACACTGTTCCTAAACTTCTCCGTGGGAGTTTGTTAACTCCCACATATTCTATTGGCCTTTGCGTGTGGCTTTCAGTAATGAAAGCACGCAAATGGCCAAAGACGGCTGCATGTCCCGCCTTTTCTTTTAACGTTAACTCCCCTGGCCTAGGGGTCTCGGGAGCGAGCAGCGGCGCGCATTGTGCCAGCTGCATATCTCCCTTATCGTGATCTTGGCTCATGTTCCTAAGTAAACAAAGCACGGTCGCTTTCGCGGCCGCGCTTGTTTCAACTTTGTTTTTCTCCCTCTTTCATGTTTACAGCTACTGCCAGTTCAAAAGGGGCCTTTAAAAAAAAAAAACTCGTTTAATGTTAGGGCCGAATAACTTTTGTTCTACAGCACTCGCTGGCTTGTTTTTTTGTACTTGGGCTCTTAGAGTAAGTATAGCGGGACCCCGGCTCGGCTCCTCCCATATCCCATAAATTATCAGACTCACATACCTCTACCACACCCAGTACCTACCACTGGTACTTATGCAAAAAACGCCACACAGCAAAATCGCGTAATCCCAGTTGCCTAGCCAATGAAAAGGGCTAATACATAATCCCCCATTAATTTCGCCCGATAGCTCCAAAGGCAAGACAGCTACCTAACTTTCTCGATGTTCCGTCATCTTTGTTTGCAGCTAACAACAAGGTTATGAAAGACGAGGTCCAATCTAAATAAAGCCCTTGATTGTAACATAACTGCAGAAGTCTTGTTTTAGGATCATAGAGAATAGATAGCTTCTGGTTTTTTCCGGAATGAGAGAATGCCTGTCGCCGTTCTTCATTGGTTTGGAAGGGACTTTCAGATTGTGCGAGAGGAGCCCGTATTGGTTTTTGAGATAGGACAGTTTTGAATTTCTTGAATTTTGCATGTTCAATAACGAAGGAGTCCTTGCTGCATGAGATTTTGGAGCCGATGGCCATTTTGATCAAATCGGTTACATACCTCAATGTACCCGTGTGTATAGGTTTGAATGTTAGACCAGCGCTTTTTATGAGCATGTATAGCTGGTATGGGCCTCTAGTCTATTGCCTTCTCTTCCTGACCAAAATGTCTGTTTGCTGTAAGAGGTGCCATAAATCCATCCGGACACAATGTTTCTCTGACAGCACTTCAGTCATGAGTTTTAGCCCCTCCCCTCTGTCTTCAGTACCCCTTCTTTTAACTCAGGTTTGCTTCTACTTTTCTCAGCTCCATGTTATATTTACGATTAGGTGAGGTTCTTAGGCCCTTGTAGCTGGATGCGGTATTTCTGTAATGGCTAACTTCATTTCACTTCCTGCTGTGATTACTCTAGTAAGCTGTCGGTTCCCAGTGACTCGTAAATTACTTTCTGAAAAAGCTGCCAAGTTCAATGCTCTAAAAACAATTACTTTGTTTAAGTAAATGTAACACCTAGCACATCCGAATTTCCTTTATTTGATTATCCTTGGAATGGCCCGAGAACATAATGCTTTTCTTGTGTCATCTTGTTTCTTTTCCAGCCGGCACTGACTGTTCAAAGCTATTCCTTTTCCACTCCCTCACTTAAACCGTACAATGTCTGAGAAAAGGGGGAGGGGCAGTGGATTTATCTCCTCCATCAAACACACATGGACAAACACCCACTCACTCCCTCGCCCGCCCTCCGCCGCTCATGCATGAGTTGTTGAGTACACTTCGTATGGCAGCATAGTGTTACTTTTGTACGCATTGTTTAATCAACATGAACGGAGATTCTCAAACAGTTTTGTGTTCCTCTTATAGGAAACAGTAGTTTATTAAAATACTGGTTGAATTGTTACACACCTAAAGAGCTATACAAAATTCCAACCTCCTCATCAGGGTATTCCGTTTGACATTAACTTCCCACCAGGATGCGTTAGTTTGCATCGAGAAACTATATAACATCATTGCATATATTCCTGAATCAGACCGCATGACCCTGTGTAGTAATTGTATACCCCTTCAATCCCAGGCGGCACAACACCCACTATAGTGTACTGCATGGCTAAACATTTATAAGGTCCCAAAGGTGAGACCTATTGGCTATGCCAATGCTTGTTAATATTGTTAATAATGTGTCAAGCCCTCTGGATATGTTGCACGCGGATAATTCTCAATCTTTCTGTGACGACATCACAACCTTTTTTCAGTCTAAGGCTCTAAATATCTATTAAGAATTTTATTTTCTTGCTCATCTGATCTGCGGCAATCTATCTTGATACCTGATGCCACTCCTTATGACCGGCCGGTTTTTCTTCCTTTCTCCCTTTGTCGGTTTCACAGGTCAGAAAGCTCCTCTCAGGTATTTAATTCGGGTCCCCTTTGGACCCCTGTCCTCCAAAAATCAAACAGATGGCCTCTGACATAGTAGCGAAGCATCTTACTCACATGTGCAGTGCGGTTATCGAGACGGAGCGCTACCCGAGCTCATGGAAAGAAGCTATTGTCATCCCTTTATTGAAGAAGCCCAACACTGATCAGAAAGATCTTAAAACAGATTGACCTATTTCGTTGTTGCTCACTCCAGCGAAGATTCTAGAAAAACATTTGAATCCTCATCTCATGGAGTTCATCGAGAGACTGGAGCTTTTGGATCCCTCTCAGGCATGTTTCAGAAGTGAGTACAATACTGAATCTGCTTTGGTGCAGCCGTGGACGACATAAGAAATGTGGTGGATTGTTGTGAGGCAGCGGTTCTGCTCATGCTTGACCTGTCTGCTGCTTTCAATACTGTCTTCTGACATCTCGCCTCTCTCAACTGGGTGTGAAGGCTAAAGAGCTTAGATGTCTGGAGACCTTTCAGGTTTATAGATGTCAGACAGTTAGGTGTGGCCAGTTTATTGCAGAATCTTTTCATCTCCCCTGTGGGGTCCCTCGCTGTTCCTCATTAAGCCCCACCTTCTTTAATCTGTATGTTTCATCACTAGCCAAATTAATTAAATCTTTTGGTTATCGGGTTTTATCTTATGCTGGCGACCCACAGATTAATGTTACCATCACGGATATTGTCTTCTTAGTTGCCACCAGGTTCAGGACTTGTTTGTTAGAAGTCACTAGATGGATGAAGGACAACTGCCTGAAACTGAACACAGATTAAACTGAAGTTCTGGTTTTTGGCACCCACCATTCAGTCTGGACTTCTACATTGTGACCGGAAGATCTTTATCATCCTCCATCTCCAGTTAGCTCTGCCAAGAATCTAGGGGGCATCCTTGATGATCAGCTTGTCTTTGATAAACAAGTTAGCCGGGCCACAAGTTCTTTCTTTCATATTATTATAGCTTTACAAAAGGTGTTTCCTTTTATTCCAGTGGATCTATGTAAAGTGTTTTTTCTTGTTTTGGTGTCCTTGTGGCTGGACTATTGCAACTCGCTGTATCTCAACATGAAACAGGCCTCTCTCAATGGATTGCAGGTGACCCAGAATGCGGGGGCTTGACTAATTATGGACATTCCAAAACTTCAGTCTGTATCGCAGAAGTTGAGGGGCCTGCACCTGCTTCTCATCAGAAAAAGAATTCTGTTCAAAGCCCTTTGCATATCTCCCAATGCACTTTACAATCTTGACCCCATTACCTTAGAGCTAAATTCTATTGGTATATACCTAGAAGGGTGCTGCAATCTGCCAGTAATAGTTCAGTTCTTGTGCCTAAAATTCACAGAGCTAGAAAGGATGGAAGATCGTTTTCTTATGTCACTGCTAGACTCGAATATACTGACCCGCCACATTACAGGACTGGAAGACTATTATCTGTTTAGAAGGCATTTAAAGACTAGACTTTTTCCCTTGATCCTGTGTAGGGTTTTCGCATCTCTTAATTTTGCTCTCCTGGCTTCCGTTGCTGTTTCTAGGCTTTTCCAGCACCATGACACCTCTGGATTTTGTGGGCTTGACAAATGTGTTTTACTTACTTACTAGGTCACATCAGTCTTGCTTGCATGCCCCCTCAGCAGCTCTTGCAGCATTTTCTCCTGTGGGTGATGAGAATGGTGACACCCCATCATCCTCTAAATTGTCATTATCCGGTTCCAGTGGCAAGTGCTTCCTCTTGGCAATCTTGTGCAAAATAGACAAGTGGCTATTATTCTGCAACATGACAAAGGGACTAGCCTAAAAAATTTAACACTGCGGACAAGCAGACCAGGACTTTTATTAGAAATTTGTAATAATGAAAGACAGATTCCTTTGTCATGTTGCAAAATAATAGCCACTTGTGCTGTTTTGCTCAAGATTGACCGATAACTGCATCAAAATTCATCAATGTGCTGATGATACACATCTCTACTTAAATATCTGCTCTACTTCAAACAGCCGACACCTCAAACACTACCTGCACATCATCAAACCTGGATGTTTAGCACCTATATGAAACTCAACCCAACCAAGTCAGGATTTCTGTTATTTGCCAAGAACGACAAACCGAAAAAAGTACAAGCCTGGCTTAATAACATGAACCTTGACAGCTTTGAACCCCCACTTTTCACTGAATGCCAAATCACTGGATTCACCCTGGACACCAACCTTGCCCTTAAGGAACACATTGCCAAAACGCAGATTGCTTGGTACCAACCCTCTCTTTTAAAGAAAGTGAAACAGTTTCTTCCAGAAAGCGACTTCAGAGCTGCTGTTCAAGTCATCATACTCTTGCATCTGGATGGTGATTAATGCCCTACTCTGTGCCCTCCAGATTCCATGCTGACACCATCCTAAATGCTGCACCACGTCTCATCTTGGGCCTGAGGAAATAAGATCATATGGCCTATCCTGATGGAACTCCATTGGCTCCCTTTGCTGGCCCGTATCATCTTCAAAAGCCAGCTGCACATTTACAAAGCCATCATGACCAAGCAACCCATCTTGCAGATAAGCTCACCATCTCTGGTAGTTTTCAGCACACCTGCAGCCGATAAACCATCCAACTGCAGACTAAGAAGAGTGAGATAAAAACCAAGACAGCAGGTCTTTTCCATATGTGCACCCAGACCAACACCTGCATATCCATCAGGACCGCCCCAATGCAGCCCCGATTTAGGAAAGCATTGAAGACTCGCCTCTTTAAAGAACACTACATGCATTAACCACCCACAACTCAATTACCTCTCCTATCGCTTGTTGACTTTATGCTTGTCTTTGACCCTCTACAGCACTCTGCTTCTTTTTGGCTTGGTTTGCTTTGTAGAAATACCCGAGACAAGACGCATACATACATACATACATACATACATACATACATACATACCTGTGCAGACAGGTGCAGTTTTTCACTGCATCTGCCTGCAGGGGGATCTCTGTTTCCCTTTGAAGTGCTGGATGAGTGTCACTTGCTCTGTGTAAGACAGAGTGGCTGCTTCAAACAGCCGCTCTTCCTTTCACTGATGTGCTTCCCCGAAGGCCCGTGAGTTTGTGGCTGCTCTGGGTCAGCTCATTGCCTGTAATGGAGTGCAGTGCCCTGGGCTGCGCCCAGCGCACCTTGTTAAAAGTGCATCATGGTGCAGACCAGGGCAGTACTCCCTTTCCATAATGCAGCCCCACATGTCTTCAAGTCCCACTACCTTCCCCTTCAGGGCAAACACTGCTCTCTCCCAGCAGCTGCAAGTTTTGTGAGCTGGAGAGGTAGCTGAATCCCTTTAGACTTCGCAGGCCCAGAGGGGCTCCTTGGAGGATATTCCGTTTTGAGCCTCTCTTTATACCGTGCACCCGGTTACCACTGCTTCCACTCTATGGTATTTTGTGAGTGTAATTTGTCGTTTTTTGCGACAATTATATTTCCCAAACAGTTCATGCATAAATTTTGTGGTTTGCTAGTTGGTATTCTCTTTTAGGGCAGCGCTACTCAGCCGTATTTTGCAGATTTGTTAATCCTTCACAGTACTGTGCCATTTTAGCAAATCCTTTTTTTGTATTTAATACATCATAATTGTGGGAAGTCCTTAGTAAGATGGGGTTGGGGGAATCATATATAGGTTGGATAAAATTATTATATACTGGGCCTACGGCTAGGGTACGCCTACGTAATCAAGTGTCTGATAGGTTTGAGCTCCAAAGGGGTACCCGACAGGGCTGCTCCCTGTCGCCGCTCCTGTTTGCCCTCGCGATGGAGCCTCTGGCGGTTACCCTTCGAACTGGGATGCAGAATTGGGGAATTCAGTTGGGAGCTACTACGCATGTGGTGTCCATGTACGCCGACGATACGTTGGTATACCTTCGACGTCCTGAGGAGTTGGTCCCTGTGCTGTTAGAAGTATTGACTGACTTGGGGGGGCTCTCGGGACTGCAACTTAACCCAGGGAAGTCTAAGCTCTTCTCCATGGGATGTTTAACCGAGCGGGAGGAACGTGACCTGCCCCCTGTGAATATGAGCTGGGTCAGGGATGAAGTGCGTTATTTGGGGATTAGGCTGGCGCATACAGAAGACGGCTATTTGGAATGCAATATGGGGAGATGTGTGAAGGGTATCCAAAAATCGATTGCGTTTTGGCGTGAGTTGCCGCTTTCCCTGATGGGTAAGGTTGCACTGACCAAATGGTGATTCTTCCACGCTGTCTTTATGTGATGCAAAACTCACTTGATCAAATACCACAGGCGTATTTTCGACGCCTGGACCGATTGTTGGTGGAGCTGCTGTGGGGAGCTAAAAGAAAGAGGGTGAGACTGGACACATTACAGAGGACATGGGAACAGGGGGGACTCGAGGTGCCTCGACTGGGTCTTTATTATATGGCAGCGCAGCTGCAGCATGCAGTGAAGTGGTTTGGTGACCACGATAATTGGGAGAAGCAGTTATTGTCAGGTACACATCGGGGAATTCCCCTCCCTGAACTTTTTATGTTGGGGTTGAGGGTTCCGGATCGGCTTCCATATATTATTCGACATGTAGCTACGACATGGGAAGTAGCAATTAAAACTGTGGTGAAAATGGCACCTTATGCTCCGGACGCACCACTATGGGCGGTGGTACCATTTAAACGGATTAGTTGTAACATGTCTGTTACTAAATGGACGGAGGGGGGATGTCGTGTGATGGGGGACCTATACTCTAACCAACAGTTCCTTACCAGGGAGGAGGCAGAGTCCGCGTTCCAGCTGGGGAGGGGACAATACCTTTAATACGGGAAAATATCAGCGGTAGCCTGCGAGTTGTGGTTGATGTTCCCACAGGAACCGCCCATCTCGTCTACGCTTCAGGAACTTGTGACATTGACGGGAGGGCGTAAATTAATCTTGCATATTTATCGGGCACTTAGGGATGATATTCCGGCTTCCCCCCCTTTTGGCTCAGGCCAAGTGGGACGCGATTCTGGACATACCTTTAACAGTATCTGAGTGGAGGAAGGTACATGCAGGGGTCAAGCAAATTAGTTCTAACCCTAGGTTTAAACTTACACAGTACAACATCGTGCACCAAACCTATCTGACTCCACGAGTTTTACACAAAATGTATCCGGATCGTCCGGCGCACTGCCCTAGATGTGGTTATCAGGACGCCCACTTCCTACATATGCTTTGGGATTGTACTGGTCTGGTAGTTTACTGGAGGTCAGTAGTGGATAGTTTACAAGTGATTACAGGGTGGCAGATACCCCACACCGTTCGGGAGATACTACTGGAAATTTTTGCAGCTGGGGCTGGTGCTAGCCAAACAGAGGGTTGCAATTAGATGGATGAGTCCGACACCCCCCACGGTGGCGAACTGGGCCAAAGATCTGCGGGAGTGTCCGGTGGCAGAGTTGATCCGGATGAAAAAGGTCAGGAGGGAAGACAAATTGGAAGATGATGCGATGGCTTGGAATATTATGATAGCAGAGATTCCCGTGGGTGGGGGGATCCCCTCGCAAGGCTCAAAGGGCACAGACGGGACACACTAATTCAGGGGAAGTACCGATGCATGGGAGTCACCCGGAGCCCGGAACTGTGGGAGAAACATAGTATCTGTGAGCCATGGTCCGACCTGGGGGATCTGATATAGTAGGGAAATGTTCAGCGAGCAGGGAGGGGGAGGGCTGGGAGGGTAGTTTAAGTGTTATGGTTTGTTTTTTGCTAGAATATCGTTGATCTGTCCAGATCCAGTAATGTACCTCTTCATATGTGCTACGGATGAAAATATGTTCTTCTTGAACGGAATGTGTAAATATCAATGTCATGGCTCCTGTGAAGTATAACTGTTGCCATACTTTGGTTGTGATTCTGGAGGTCACTAAATACAATAAAAAATAAAAATACATCATAATAGGACGTGTTTACAATCACAAATTAGTATGCAAATAATTGGCAAGTCACAAACTCTTTGTCCTTCAGCGCCAGCTTCCTTTGCACATTTTGGGTGATTTTGCACTTTGTGGTAGTATGTTACTTCTTTGCCGATGATGCCTGAAGAGAGGGGAGAGGATTATTAGTTAACTTTTTGTGGTCTCCACTTCAATCTTTCTATTCAGAAGCACGGTTTAGCCCTCTTGACCATGACGGGAATTGTGATACCCACTGCTATATATTTTTCCTCGTAATGATCTTTGATTAAGAAGGGGTAAAGACTTAGACGGCATCGAGTTGTGAACATATTTCCGCCCGTGCTGACCATAGCTTTCTAGGCAGCTGTATTGCGCTACAAGAAGCCGATGTCTTCCACGGTCGCTCAGGAGCCTTTCATTCCTTTTGGCGGCAGCTTCGTGATCTGCGCAGTGCACTCGAAATGAGCCCTTTGCAGTTGTGTGCGCCGGGTGCTGGCTCAATAATGACAGTTCCTGGCATGCTACCTCACCTTCCCGCAGTCCGCATTTTCTATTCTGCGCACATTAATTGAAGTAATTTTGCCACTGAAGCGTGTTTCAAACCTCTGCATTTAAATTGAAATTTTAATTCCCCTATTGTCTGGGAAAGATGGCTGAACATGGCTTGTTACAGGTTTCATTATCTCTCAAAACACTCCAGCTGCCGGCTCTGCTGTCCAGCGACTGATTAATACTGGAGAGGTGAGGCAGAGGGGAGAGTTCAGGAGATTAGGGGTGCCACTTTCCACTGGCGATATGAGGATGATGTGAAAGTGTGTTTGTGACAGCACTATCAAGCTGGACCCTCATGTCCCCTCCAAGGGCTCATCTTCCATGTTTCCATTACGGTAGCTCTGTGGCTAGCTTGTGCACTGTTTACAGACTGTTAAAATGTGTTTCCTTTTAAGTAGTCCATTCCCACATAGCTCACTTCCAGATAGTAACATTTACCCAGAAATAATTCTGATAACAGAAATTTTAAGTCTTAGGTCTGATGTGCTGGATTGCAAAAAACAATAAATATCTTCTTTTATTCTAGCCTTCCTTTTTGTTCCATTGTTTCTATTCTCACACTCTCCTGTCCTCTCAACACTTCTTTTGTCTTCTCTTTCTTCGATTCCTCACTTTCTCCTCATCTTTGACTTCTCCTCTTACTGTCCTCTTTATTTTCTCTCTACTTCATTTATCACTGCCATTTCTCCTCTTTTCTTTGTCTTCCCTTCTATTTGTTTTTATTTTTCTTTCTCCAGTTATTGTCTTCGCCTCATCATTCTTAATTTTATTTTGTTGTAATGTCTTTCTTATTTTATCTTCACATTCTCATATAGTCCATTTCTTTCCCCTACTAGTCACTGCCTTTTTTATCATCTACTGTGTCCCACTAAATTCCCTCTGCCTCCCCTCCTTGGTGTCTCATTTTTCATGTTGCCGATCACTCACCTGTGCCTTTCAATGTTCTCTTTTTCCGAATTTATTTGTATGCATCTTTAGTATACAAATACTTTGCTTATGTCACACACCAGTACATTTTAATCCATGTCACAGATATTTAAGAGAAATATAGACTACTTGTGTCTGTCATCTACCTCATTTCTATTTATAATATAATAGTCTGGTATCCTTCTTTCCACGCGGTGGATTTGGATGCCAACAGTCGCTTAACATTTGCACATGATCATTGATTTCTGTAGTCAAAGATACATTTTTTTTCAAGTCTGCAGACTTTAGTGTGTAATATTTAGTGTGTCCTCTATCCTCCTTCGCCAAAGAATTAAGCAAGCCTATGTGGCGGGCATCTGCAAAAGCGAGTTGGTATTACCTTAGCTAGAAGAGAAGAGCACGCATATATAAAGTAAACATTCTCAAAAAAACAGTTTCTATGATTTCTACTAATGATCTCTAGCTGGAATAACTTAAGACATTGATATCAAGAGGCATATCCAGATCTTGAGTTAGCTGAGTTTGAGATGTTTTGTTCCATATTTTTCTCTGTGCCACCTACCTTCCATAACTGATTCAAAACTTATTACAGTTCCAGAATAAAGCCGCATATGTAACTACAGATAGAAGATGTATTTATACAAGTCCCTATTTGGTTAGCCCTCAAGAAGGGCAATTTAGAATAGACTAGTCTTGAGCTTCTCTTTGGAATAAAGACCATCCATGGCAGCTGCGTTGTTGCTGCAAGATGGTTCCCTAGCAAAGGATCCTTAACCAGGCTCTTCCTCAAATGAGGGTCAAGTGAGGGGAGTTGGGGGGGATTGGTTACTTAGCAAACAATTGCTCCAGATCTGATAGTTGTGACCGTCAACCTTCAAGATATCTTTTCCTCAGACACCAAACACCTGACTTTTTGAATGCTTTGTAAAGTTAAACAGTGGCCTTGTAGTCTATTTGGCTCTTATTTATCAGCTACAGCACATTTATCTCAAACATAGCAACATTCATGGTGGTGTTTCTGAATCTAACTAAACAGGGGGCAAGTATTAAGTAGTTTGTTAAATATTTATGGCTACTTCTAGTAAACGCACAACAATATCGGGAAGAGGTGTGGCGCAGCGGCCATGGCGCCTGACTCAGGAACACGGGGGCTCACGATACGATCACCCCTGTCGACGGCAGGTTAGCCCAGCACCATGTGACTCTGGGCAATAGCTCGCTTAATCTTCCCGACGGCCCCCAGCGCCTTGACACCCTCGGGTAATTGTTTGAGCTTTACAAATACTGGATTTCATATGGGATATATTGATTGCAGACTTGTTTTAAAAGGGGATGATAGCTCTCACAATCCAATAACATATTGTCAAAGTGTATGTTTTTCTGTTCACTCAAGGTCCTTGTTTGAATTTCTAATTAAATATTAGGCTAGAAATATGTATCTCATGTCACAGTACTCTGACGTTTCATTATCTAATTCCTTATATGAAAATATATATACAATGGATAATTATCGAATGCACCTGTGGGAATAGACTGACTAAACCATTGGTTGGTAAATTAAATAATTAGGCTTTCCTGTTTTCATTTTCTATTTTGAATTCTGGTGGGGGGTTTTCAGTGTTTGGCAACGTTTTTAAAAATATTCTAAAAATCAGCGCCTATCAGTGTTTATTCTTTTTTGCTCTGTACATAATCATGGGGATGGTTTTTCCCAGTGCTTATAAAGAGATTTGCTTACTTTTCCTTCCTTTCTTCCATTATTCCTGTGTTCTGTCCTGCTCTTAGCTCCCTTCTTCTTACCCTTTCATTGAATTTTCTCTTTCAATTTTTATCATTTTTCTCAGCTCCCTGCCTGTCTAATTTCCCAGTAGTCAACAATCGTGATACATGCACTTTAAAAAAATAAAGCTCTGTCCCGCCCTCAGGGAAAGGGGATGGAATCATTGAGGTGCTTTTTGCTCTGGACTGAGACACTCCTTAGAGTCCTACAGCGAACCTGCTGGCCACTACGCAGGAACATGCTATGAACAGTGAGCTGAAGCCATATGATGTGAGCCATGCTCCCCAAACCGGAGTATAACTAGGTCCTTGGGATCCCTGGACTTTGCAGATGTCCACAAGGGCATGTTAAGTGGCTTAAAATGACTAAATGGGTCATAGCATAGGCCATACATCACAGAAAAATGCTTAGTGGTTGGGGCTACATTTATACTGTTTGACACCAGAGTGTCAAAGCAGTAAGAGTGTAGCAAAATCCAGCATGTTACAGTTTCTAATGCAAAACAAATATTCCCTTCACTGGTGCTTTATTGGTTATAATCGGTTTTAACTGCAAACCGGACACCTAAAAATAATGATAGCGTTTGTGTATATCGCTAAATTCTTTTCTTAAGAAACATGGTTAACTCACTGAACATGTGTATCGCATTTGAGAAATAAGGCTGGTGCAGTGCAATGCAAATGAGTTCTTACTGAGTCGCATGCATAAATATGCAACCAGCATACAACCTGCAATTTGGATTACCATGGGATGCCCCATTACCGCACCATTCTTAATTGCTCACCTTGAAACGAGGAACAACATGCTACTTTTGTTTTCGCCCGTTCATAGGTGCATAAATTCAGAATATGTGCCATTTGCCTTCAAAACTCTTGCCATGTTTTATCTGGAGGATTTTTCACAAGTCAACTGTGCTTGTTGCGGTAATTGCCAGGACACTTTTTATTTACTTTCAATTTGGGACTTGTGCAAGGGTTGGAACGAGGACCTGAAATGTGATTTCCTCTTCATGCTTGCAGTATTAGAGAAGGTGCCCTAGATCAGTTTTTCCCAAACTGGTCAGTGGGTCACGAGTCGAGTTTTGGTCCTGGCAATCTTGTCACATTTACCAGTGCATCAAAGACACTGGTCAAATGTTAGGGTGTGTCTAATGACAACTTGCTCCTCAAACATGGGGGTTGGTGTTTCCTCTTCTTTCTCTGACTTCAAAGTGACAGGAGTTTTTCAGTTCCATTATGTGACAATCTTGCTGGATACAGAGATTTTATAGGATGTAAACAAATCAAGGCACTTTACTTGGTGATGCACAAATGATAAATATTCACAGAAACCCAATTTCCACACATTAGCGTTTGTGTGCTATGTAGTTTTATCAGCAAAACTATATGTCTGTGCAAATTTAGTGGCCATTTAAATAGAAAATGTGCTGTCTGTAAATGACAGTGCTCTACCACACTATGCTTTGGCTGCATTCAGAAATCACCTACCTCATGTCCATTAAGAGTAGGCAGATTGCGAAAGTTTTCATTCGAAAAATTGGGGTCGTGGGTCTAAAAAGTTTGGCAAGCACTGGCCTAGATGAATATGTAAATGACTGGATGCATGGTTGAAAGGATGTTTTTGGAAAAGGACAGGAGTAGAGAGAATCCCTCCAACATAACTGTGACACCACATAAGTGAGCAGCAGGTAACGGAGAAACATTGCTGATGTTAAGTCAGCTTGTTTTATGTAGACAATAGGTTGGCAAGCCGGTAGCATGTAAAATATCTAGGAAAAATAAGATAATTTTTTCTTACATTTTTAGACATATCAACACGGACTTGTTTCATCCAACCTTAGAGGACTGGAACTAAGGAAGTGAGATAACCTTGCTAATATATAATCTGTGTGTTGCACACTGATCCCTGCAGCAGGCCCAATAATCCCCTATACCATCAACTCTGGTTAAGAGCCTATGACTTCCACCTTACATAAATATCCCAGAAGCAGGAGCATTAACCTCTTGAGCAATCCTACTGTATTTGGAACCATGCAGGTTACACACTAATGTCTGCAGCTGAAGCATTAATGCCCTGGACTACCGCACTATCATTGGAAACCTTATCTCGGATTGTATACAGCTTTCTTTGGCATGTGCTCGGTTCTGTGAGCTATACTGTAGACTTTTGTTGAGCCGTTCTTTGTTCATAACACAGAGACTTGCTTCTTTCTGGAGATGTGTGTGTCGTCTTTTAGCCTCCATTTAATGAGTGGTTTGTATGCTATCTGGTATTTATACAGGTCAACCCTAGCCTAAAGGCAGGTTGCTCACCGTCTGTCATTAACTGTTCTCTTGTGTAGGTTGCCCAGGATTGCTCAATATATGGATATCACCACTACTCTTCTCTCTATGTCTCAAGTCTCCTATTTGCTTTTTTTCCCCTTTGTATCATTAATTGTCTATCAGTCCCTGTGTATCATCCCTCTTCAAATCGCTCACCTCGTCCTTGCCACATCTTCCCTCTTTGCATCTCTGCTCTTCGCGGCACCTTTCCTTCTCTTGTGTTCATACACTTTTCTTTGTCTCTCTCCACTTTCCACTGTCTTGGCTTTATTCCCTCTCCGTCGCTCTGAAAGTTTTTGTAGGCTGCTTTTTTAGGTTTAGCCTGTGGCAGTGCATGCGCTGCATGCGCTCTTGCTTGCGAGACACAATTGTTTACAATAAAGGGCTTGGAGCCTGCCCAGTGCTTAAAATTTGTTGGCTTCAGTGTCACTCTTCTTTGCAGCCTCCTAATTGGCCAGCGTAGGCCAAGTGTCATTTTCGTTTCTTTCTGTGGAGCAAGGACCAAGCACAGATTGATTCAACTTTATCAGTGCTCGTCCATTGTTCATGCTGTGATTAGATACTTTTCCCCTGTGGCTAGTCCCCCCTCCCTCCTCACCTATCCCTTCTCAGTTTTGCTGCTTTTCCCTCCCTCCCTCCCAACCCACCACTTCTCCTTGTTGATGCCTCCTGCCCCTACCCTACCACTGTTCTTGCTTGGATTAGCTGTGCATTCAGAGACAGAGGTCAAATGTCAGGCTGGGTCTTCCAGAGAGCTTGTTGTTTATTTTTCTTTCTCTGACTTCAAAGTGAGAGGATTTATGTGACAATCATGTAGGCTACTGGGGATCTGCTTAATGAAGTCTGTACAATGTTATTTTCTCTCTAGCACACACCAAAATTTAAATATCTGTAAATAAACTGTGCTGACGACCAAATCAATAGATTGAGTGATGACATTTTTCACACATTATCATTTGTGTGCTGTGTAGTTTAATCACTAAAACTGTATGTGAGTGCAAATGTAATGGTAATTTCAACCGAAGATGTGTTGTCTTTAATGGCAGTATGCTCCATACCATGCATACTTTACGTTACCCCACTCCACTCTACTCTTCAGCACTCCAAGCCACTGCACTCTACTCTGCATCACTCCACATTACGCGACTCCACACTGCACCACTCCACTCTACGCCTCTCTACTTTATGCCAATGCACTCTACCCTATACTACTCTGCTATGCACCTCTGCACTCTTTGCCGCTGCACTCTATACCACTCTGCGCCACTCCACTCTGTGCCTCCCTACTCTGCAACTCTGTTCTCTATACCTCTGAACTCTATACCAATGCACCTTGTACCACTCCACTGTACGCCAGTGCACTCTATGCCAATCCCCTCTACGCCACTCTAATCTACTCTGCACCACTGCACTCTATTCTGAAACAATTTACTCTACCCCACTGCACTTGGCACCACTCCACTCTACTCTGAACCACTCTACGCCACTGCACTCTATGCCAATGCATTTGACACCTCGTTACTCAAAACCAAAGCACTCTATGCCAATCTACTCTGCACCACTGCACCCTACGCCCCTATACTCTACGCCCCTGCACTCTGTCACTGCACTGTATGCCACTCTAGTCTACTCTGCCACTGTACTCTTTGTCACTGCTCTCTACGCCACTGCACTCTACGTCGCTCTACTCTACGCCGCTCTACTCTGCACTACTGCGCTTTACGCAACTCTGCTCTGCCACTCCACTCTACACCTATTCCCTCCACGTCACTCTAGTATACACCACTGCACTGTACGACAGAATACTCTGCAACACTGCGCACTCTGCCACTCTGTGTCATTGAACTCTATGCCACTGAACTCTACGCCACTGCACTCTGCACCAATCCACTCTAAGCCACTCTACTCTGCACCACTGCACTCTACAACACTCTACACCACTGCACTCTACGCCACTTCATTCTACTCTGAAACAGTTTACTCTGCACCACTGCAACCTACCCCACTCTATTCCACTCTGCACTATTCCACGCCACTCCACTCCACACCACACCACTCTATGCCATTGCACTTTACGCTACTTTACTCAAAACCAATACACTCTACACCACTTCACTCAATGCCAATCTGCTCTGCACCACTGCACTGTATGCCACTAACTCTACTCTATGCCAATGCACTCTACACCACTCTACTCTACACCACTCTACTCTACACCACTGGACTCTGACACTCACCCTGTAACACCGCACTCTCTGCATTGAAATCTGATAGAGACATCTATCCGCAGATTCCGTATCTTAGAATTCTCCCCAGGCGCCAGACTGGACCTGGAAAGTTTTATACAGCGGTACCTCTACGTGCCGGTAGTGGGCAGTTTCTTCTTTTCCGCGCTTACAACGTGGATCAGATCAGCGGTTCCTCTGGCCATTTTTTTGGCCTACCTCGTTGAAAGGAACAGTGTGCCTTTTCTATGTCCTCTGGGTTTAAAACCTGTGGGTCCTGTGGACTGCAAATGTCAGCCACAGACCCCCATGTTATTTGTATGTGGTGCTTAGGAAAGCACCATGATTCCAAGGAGTGCATCTCCTATCAACGGCTTTCGACCGAAGGTGCTGAAGGAATGGCTGACGAAGCTTCTTGCAGCGAGGTTGGCGCTGTCTTCTAAGATGTTCCATTGGCCTCGGTATTCTTCGCCTTCCAAGGACTGAAGCCGGGTCAAATCCAGGAGCTGTTTCTGTGGAAGTCACTCTCCTTTGACGTCCAAAGGTGAATCTCAACGCAGGCGTTTGAAGTTATGATGTCAACCAACTTCGTCACATGAGGCCCGCCACCGGTCTTCAGCTGAAGACTCGATGCATGAGTCTACCCTGTGCCTCCCAACCTACCCTGGAGCTGGGGCGACTCTGACCCAGATGAGAGAATATTACAACTCTCTCCATAGTTTCTTTGGGTCTTCACCTTCCCCTGAAACGCTTTCGGGCCTTAAAGAGGTGCATGACACCATGACTGTGTCCACGTCGGCGGGTACGCCCTCGGCGTCAGTCTGGTTATTGGATTCAAAATCTGTTCGGACGCCAGTTCACAGCCCTTCGGGGTTATCACCTTCGGTATCGGGGTCTGGTCCTCTGACTCCGGCAACGGCGTCAAGGTCCAAGCTGATGACTTCAATGACGGCGCCATCGGCACCGCTCGACACTCCACCTTCTTTCCACTCTGACACCGAGGCGTCGCCTCTTCGGCGCCAGATGCTGCATTAGTGGAGCCATCCGTCCTTCCTCCTGCTTTTCCTGCAGAGGAACATGATGTTGGGGGTAAAGGAGAGTTTTTCCAGCCCGTTTCTGATACAATTCAACCTCCTATAAAGTCAAGTTGGTTGGTTGACTTAGGGGAAGCTAGTGGTTTGGAGTCTTCTCTGGCCTTAGTCCTTCTGACACATTCTCGTTTGGGTACAAAAGTGGGCTTTTCTCTAGCCGATCCACTCAGATGGGTTTTTACAGTTTTGGAGGTATCGCTTCCCTATGTGGAAATGACAACAAATCCATTACTTGGAGTCTTATATCAGAATCAGTTGGTAGAACTGGTGCTTCCTTTTAGTGAGGCACTTTATGATATTCTGTTGGGGGCCTGTGCGGAGCCTGAAACGGGGGCCCTTGTGGATCGTTCTGTTTCTCACAGACATCAGCCGGCCCCTGGAGATTCATTGTGTCTCCTTAGGCATCCACCTCATCATAGTTTTGTGGTGCAGTCTGCCTTGGCCACCCAAAATATTGATACGTTCCCTGCTGTCCCCCCAGAAAGGGAGGATAATAAGTTGGATAGCTGTAGCAGGCATATATTCGCCTCCACTAGTTCAGCACTGTGTTCTCTCAATACCTCTTGTGTCCTTGGATGCTTCTCCCATGCATTATGGGATCCTGTAGAGCGCCTGCTGCCCTCCCTACCAGAGGAGACACAGAACGTTCTTGTCCCATTGGTACAGTACGGCCAGCAGGCAGCTAAACTGATTATTCGTTATAGAATGGACACTACTGATTCTGTAGGTCGGGCAGTGGCCTCTTCAGTACATAGCTGCCAAGGTTTCAGACTGCTATGTGTGACATTTTCATAATTTCAGTGTAATTATGAGTGACATTTCAACGACTATGAGTGACACTTTCCCACGAGTAAAACCAAGCAATGAAGTGCACGGAAAGAGATAAATATCAGAAATGACACCCATTAGAGCAATGAGAAGCTCTGAAAACTACTCGAAACTGCAACAAAACCCCTGAAAAGGAAGACTAGGTTTATAATGAACTTAATTAGGTGCCAGCAGACTAGGGAGACTTGGGTTAGTGTTTGTTGTAAGTTCCAGGCCATGAAGCTCTAAATAGTGCTGCACTGCTGCTTACGCACTCCCGTGTCCTAGTAGGATTCAAATAGGCCGGGAGCTCCAAACGGATCAAACTAGAATCACAAAGGCCCAAAGACGATCTGAGAAGACCCAGACTAATATCACGTGGGCACTTTGAGAGCATGTGTCTGTTAGTCTTGTTGTTGTCTATAAATGGTGCCACTGGAATGTGCGTGCCAGACACATCGGCTGGCGTGTGATAGTGGCTGACATGAGGTTAGTGCCCCTCACCAAGGCCAGTAAATGTGCAAAAGCAGGTGGCTACATTACCACCGCACTGCGAATTCAGTCGTGAGAGGCTGACTACTAAATATAATTTATCTGTCTTCATTTTTGTAAGTGGCACACACTTCACGACTGCAGCATGTTTCATGCAGTTCTCAAATAAATAAACATAAAAGAAGTCACTTCTGAGAACTCACCAGCTGACCCCCATAGGTCACAGCCAGCCAGGGCGCCCAAATCTCTCAACGGCCACTCCTCAGGCCCAGTCCACTATAGTTTTGCAGCGTGAATCTTTCTGGATTCACTATGCTGTGTATTATTCCACGGTCTAGTGGTTGGGTCCAGAATCGTAGTCTTTTTTTCTCTTTTTTTTTCGTGGCCCAGGTGGGCGTCGACGCCCCACCATTTGGTGTCCTCCCGTGACGTCGGCGCGCTTCCTCCGGAAGCTCCCACCCTTGGGCGCCATCTTCAGATTCTTTTTTCCGCCGTTGGGTCTGGATCGTCACGAGGAGTTCCAGAGTTTTTTGGAAACTAGAAGAGAAAACAAAAGCAGAAAACGCCGAGAAATTGGAGTTTCTTCATCACACGACAAAGAACACAGAACCGGGACGACGAAGAGGGTGAGAAGGAGGAAGAACTTCGACTTCCAACGGAGAATGCGCACACAGGGGGCTCCCTGAGCGCAGGAATGGACAAGACGCCATTCAAATTTTGCCGTAATTGCCACAACAAGTTCGCGCAGAAGGACCAGCACCCAGTCTGCAACCTCTGCCTGCCAATCGACCACGAAAGCAAGGATTGCAACGCCTGCTCGGCATTCGCCCCCAAGACCCTCAGAGTGAGGGACAGACAGAGGAGAGCGAACTACGCCATGCAGGGGCAAGGACAACCTCCGTTGCTTCGGGACTTGGGCCTCTCCAGCGGAGAAGAGGACAACATCGCCGAGGGACCAGAGGACTACACGGTCGCAGAGACCGATAACAAGTCGACAAAGCAGGTAAGAGAGACGTCGACCCTTAAAACCCCGACAGACTCTCGAAAAGCAGAGCCAAAGTCCTCGAAAGGAGCACTGGCGTCGTAGCAATCGACGACCACAGCTGCGTCCATGGACAAACAGCCCAGCGGATCCTTCGATAAGGACTCCCAGCCGGCGAAAGCTCTAGATAAACCTAGGTCGTCGAAGCATGGTCCCGAAAGGCCGCGCTCGACGCAGAAGGCAACTTCGACGTCAACATCCACGACCTCGAAGAGAAACGCCGAAACTCTCGACGCCGAACAAGCGGCCGAGATGGAGAGGAAGAAAAGAAGGCTCGAGGCCGAAATGAACAGTATCCTCCAGAGGAAGAAGGACTTCGACGAACGGATGAGTAGATACACCATCCCTTCGAAGCCCTCGACGATTGTCGAAGCAAAAGTCCAGGAGGAGTTCGACACCGCCGACCCGCCGAAAACTCCCGAACCAGTAGAGCAGCAGGACGAAGAGGGCCTGTATTATTACACAGAGGGCGAGGCCGACCAGCAGACAAACTTTGGCTCGACGCCCTCGGAGGCACAGGACCTGGAATGGCAGGACCTCGACGCCGAAAACCCGGAGGAGGCCGTAGAGTCATATCTGTCGAGGCCTTCACCGCCAGACGACATTGGCATCTACAATATGGTCGTCAGGAACGCTGCAGCAACTTTTAGGGTGGAAATGGAGGCAGAGAAACCGAAGGCTTGTTTCCTCTTAGAGACCCTGCTCCCAACTCAAACTAGGAGCCAATTCCTACCTATGCTCCCAAGTGTGCTGGACCAGGGCAGGGAAGCTTTCAAGGAGCCATCAACCTGCAGATCTGTCACCCCTAGAGCAGAGAAAAAATACAAACATTCCTCGAAGGATCCAGCATATATCCAGGGATCTGTACCAGCTGACTCTATTATAACAGCAACGGCCAGAAAAAGGGCCAACGTTCCCACGAACTCAGGGCCACCTCCAGACAAGGAGAGTAAGAGAATAGAGCTCACAGGGAGGAAAATAGAGAGGAATGCGGCAATTCACTGGCGCATTGCAAACTCCAATGCCCTAATAAACAGACATGCTTACCAACATTGGGAGGAGGTAGGGCAGCTGCTCAAACATCTCCCAGACGAATACCAGCAGAGGGCAACGCACCTGGTGGAGGAAGGCAAGAACATGGCCAACACCTGCCTAAAGTCGGCCTTGGACGCGGCAGACACATCAAGCAGGCTTATGATGATTGGAGTGACGGAAAGAAGGCATGCCTGGCTGAGGATCTCGGGTTTCAAGCCGGAAGTCCAGAACAATATCCTGAACATACCCTTCAACGGGGAAAAACTGTTTGGCACACCAGTGGACGAGAAGCTGACACAGCTAAAAAAGGATAATGAAACTGCAAGGTCCATGGGAGCGCTGCAGTTCAGAGGAATGAGAAGGGGCACCCCCTCAAGGAGACCAAATGGCAGAGGAGGAAGCCAGCCGGGAACATCGCACCAGGCTTTCCAGCAAACCTATCAGGCGCAACAAGGTCAGCAACAGCAAAGCTGGCAGTACCAACAGAGGGGCCAGTCCTTTTGGGGGCGACCGAACGGACGAGGGCAGACGAGGAGAGGGGGACAGCAACCCGCCTCCAAGTGACTCCACTGTACCAAACGTGCCCACACAGACAACATCTCTAGTGGCGCGGCACAACAAAAGACTCAAAGAACAATCAGAAATCGACGATCATGTAACACCGGTAGGAGGCAGACTAAAACACTTCTTCCAGGAGTGGAAGAAGATAACAACGGACAAATGGATACTCAACATCATACAGTTCGGCTACTGTATAGAACTGGTAAAAAAGCCACCAAGCAGAAGGCCATCCAACAAAACGCGCTCAACAAAGGAGCTCTCACTCCTTTGGCAGGAAGCACAAGAACTCCTCCACAAGGAGGCTATAGAAACGGTACCGTACAAGGAAAGAAACAAGGGAGTGTACTCCAACTACTTCCTCGTACCAAAAGTAGACGAAACGTTAAGGCCCATACTGGACCTACGGTTCCTAAACAAATACATAAAAACTCAAAAGTTCAAAATGACGTCCCTACAGGAGGTTATACCTCAAATAAGGGACGGGGACTTTATGTCCACTATAGACCTCAAGGATGCCTACCTACACATTCCCATGAACCAGAAACACAAACATCTACTGAGATTTGCCATCAGCAGGGCGCACTACCAGTTCACAGCCCTAGCCTTTGGTCTAAAATCCGCAGCAAGGGTCTTCACAAAATGTCTAGCTGCGGTAGCGGCACACTTACGGAGGCAGGAAATACATGTATATCCCTACCTCGACGACTGGTTGGTAAAGGCGAACTCCTACAACCAATGCAAACTACATGCTCAGCGGGTCACGCACACGCTGACAGAACTAGGGTTTTCGATACACAGGGGGAAGTCCTCGATAGAACCAGAACAGGTGAAGATCTTCCTGGGTGCACAGATCGACACCATTCAGGGCAGGGTGTTCCCCAGCGAGAAGAGAACCTTCGCACTGCTGAAGGAGACACGTCAATACCGAAAGGGGCAACGTCTGACAGTGAGGACCGTGAGCAAGCTCATGGGGATGATGGTGTCCTGCATACACCTAGTCCCCAATATTCGACTCCACATGAGACCATTCCAGGAATGGCTCCAACACAGGCAACAGGGAATTGGGAAGATCTAGTGGTTGTAACGCACGCAGTGCAGGAGGAGATAGCATGGTGGAACAAGGACAACATAACGAGGGGAAAACCATTTACACCACCAACTCCAACAGTGACCATCACAACAGACGCATCCCAAATGGGGTGGGGAGCGCACATGAACCTGCTCAAAGTAAGGGGGTTCTGGACACAAACAGATGCCGTCAAACACATCAACTACCTAGAACTAAAGACCGTGTTCCTTGCACTAAAAGCGTTCCAGAAACAGCTGTACGGGCAAAGGGTGTTAGTACAAACAGACAACACCACAACCATGTTCTACATCAACAAGCAGGGAGGAACACAATCAGTGGCGCTGTCAAGGCTAGCGCAGGAGATATGGAGATGGGCAATCCCACTACAAATAGACCTCCTGGCGATACATCTACCAGGGAAGGACAATGTGGAAGCAGACAGACTCAGCAGACAGACATCAGCCTCACACGAGTGGGAGCTCAACCCGCAGGAAACGCAAAGGCTATTCAAGAAGTGGGGGACCCCACAAATAGACCTGTTTGCAACACACCAGAATGCAAAATGCCAATACTTCGCATCCAGACAGCCAGGTCAGCAATCCCAAGGAAATGCCCTATGGATGAGCTGGTCGAAGACATTTGCCTACGCTTTTCCCCCGATACCGCTGATGCACAGGGTGCTCAGCAAGTGCAGAACAAGCAACATGATGCTAATTCTGGTAGCACCACAGTGGGCCAGGCAGTCCTGGTTCTCACAAATAGTGGAAATGGCACAGGGGCCACCACACAAGTTCCCAAAAAGAAGAGACCTGCTCTCGATGCAAAACGGAAGGGTGCTCCATCCGGAACCAGAGAGCCTCAGCCTAGCAGCTTGGCTCCTGAAGACTTAGAGTTCGCGCACCTCAAGTTCCCAGAAAGCACGCTGGCGGTGCTGCGAGAGGCAAGGAGACCCACCACACGGAAGTGTTATGCGGCAAAATGGAAAAGATTCACTCAATGGTGCATCAGGGAAAAGCTCCAGAAGAGAATCACCAGGGAACCAACAGTGCTAAGATACTTAACACACTTGCTAAAGAGTAACCTAAGCTACACCTCGCTAAGAGTACACCTAGTAGCAATAGTAGCCTATACAAGAGGAGAAACAGGGAAAAGTTTCTTTACATCTCAGGTGGTAAAAAGATTCCTAGAGGGGGCCAAAAGAATTGCCCCACCAAAAAGGATGCCACCGCCGGCATGGAACCTCAATGTAGTTCTAACGCAACTTATGAAGGCACCTTTCGAACCCATTCACAAGGCCTCTCTACATATGCTCACAATAAAGACAGCCTTTCTGGTGGCGATCACCTCGCTACGCAGAGTGAGCGAATTGCAAGCGCTCACACTACAAGAACCCTACATTCAAATTCACAATGACAGGGTGGTAATGAGAACAGACCCACATTTCATGCCGAAGGTGGTGTCGAAGTTCCATATAAGCCAGACAATACAGATACCAAGCTTCTTCCAAAAACCATCCACAAGCGCAGAGAGGGCACTGCACACTCTGGACGCTAGAAGAGCAGTGATGCATTACATCGAAAGGACTAAGGATTGTAGGAAAACAAAGCAATTCTTTGTGTCTTTCGCAAGCAGTTTCCTGGGAAGACCAGTAACTAAAAACACCATCGCACGATGGATCGCACAGACAATCCAATACTGCCACAAACAGGCAGGCCAAGAACTACAAGGAGCAGCACAAGCTCACTCCACCAGGAAAAAGGGAGCAACCGTAGCTTTCCTGGCAAACACACCCATCCAAGACATTTGCCTGGCGGCGACATGGGCTTCAGTGCACACGTTCACTAAGCACTACTGCGTGGATATACAGATGAACAAAGAGGCACAAGTAGGTCAAAAAGTGCTTCAAAATATATTCAACAGCCAGCGCTCATCTTCCACCCAGCCGCCACAAACATAGCAAACCGCTACAAAGTCTATGCACAGCATAGTGAATCCAGAAAGATTCACGCTGCAAAACGAATAGTTTTTTACCTGTCGGTGTAGTTTTGCAGCTTGAAGACTTTCTGGATTCACTAGCGAACCCACCCGCCTCCGCCAGAAAGATGAGACAGGAGGAAATGGAAAAGACCTTCAAAAGGTAAAAGGATAAACAAGGAAAAGCACAAGACGAGAAAAAAAGAATCCGAAGATGGCGCCCAAGGGTGGGAGCTTCCGGAGGAAGTGCGCCGACGTCACGGGAGGACACCAAATGGTGGGGCGTCGACGCCAACCTGGGCCACGAAAAAAAAAAAAAAAAAAAGACTACGATTCTGGACCCAACCACTAGACCGCGGAATAATGCACAGCATAGTGAATCCAGAAAGTCTTCAAGCTGCAAAACTACACCGACAGGTAAGAAACTATCCGTTCCTCCAGTCGGGCCCCTGCCAGCAAGACATCACCCCTCTCATAGACGGGAGCTGGCAGGAGGTATCATAAACAGGAAGGCCGAGTCTCAGGTATGTGGAATAGCTTCGGGCAGTAAGAGCAGGGGCATTAGGGGGGCCTCAGAACATAGCGAGAAACAGGAGTCAGGCACCAGAATTCCAGGGGGAAAGCAGGCCGCCGTCAAGCCTCAACAGCAGGCCGATCCGCGCACCACGGAGGCATATCAGGAAGCAGCTGATAGAAGGGTCGCCGCGTCCCGATACCCTGTAGCAGAGAACCAGCATGGAATAAGGGAGGCATGGGGGGCAGGTGGGTGGCTGCGCACTCACCGGAGATCCAGCGAGGCCGGCAGCAGGGGCCCATTGACCAGAGCAACCCACAGCAGCTCCGATGCCCGGCAAGCGATAGCAGACGAAAGCACAAGGAAAGGAGGTGTCCAAGAACACCGGCGAAGCCCCGGCTGCTCCTCCGTGCCATCACTCTCAGGCTCAGCAGCTGCACAGTGAAGCGGCCACCGGGGTCCATGGGTTTGGGTCCGGTCCGGTCGCAGAAATAGTTTCCATTCTTTTAAACAAATTTTACTAGGGTGCAAGCTGCGCTGGCATTGCCACTGGCTGCAGCTCCCACAACGCAACTTCATAAACTGCAGTTACCCGATTGTGCAGCCGTACTCAATCAGGAATGCAGCATGAACCCTATTGCTTCATTGTAGCTGTTAGAGCAGAGCAGTTCAGCCAGTCCCCAAGTCTGCCGGGCCCTGCGCGCTGCCAACTTCAGCTTTAGTTTCAATCTTCAGCATTAATGCCGCATGATTAGCTGCGTTAGGACTTCACAGCCCAGGAGGCGCCATGCCTCTTAAGCGTGACTTGGCATTTCAGTGCGGAGATGCGGTCCACCACACTGAAATGCGTTAGTCTAACGCCTGATGCGTGGTACTTGGCAGGGCTGTCAGTAGCACTCTGTCGTCGTGCCTAGTTGTGCAGTTCGGGATTTTCAGATGCAGTTCGGGCCACTTAATTCAATATGCTTTTTGATGGCGTATACCTTTTTGGTGCACATGCTGACTCTGCTTTGCTGAGATTTAGAGATAGTTGGGATGCAGCAGAGTCTTAACCCTGCCAACTGTTTCCTGGTTTTTGTGTAATGGTTTATATGGGGAAACCTTCCATTCCAGTATGAACCATTCATGGAATGACATCCATTGGCTTTTCTTTTCAAACTTTCCTTTATAGGGTGATACCCAGTGAGGTATTCCTGCTTGCTGCAGGTAATTTTGTTCAGTTAGTCTGTCAGTGTCATGTTAAGTTTTCAGTAATCTGGGACATAAGTTATTTTGTAACTTCATGTACACCCGTACTAACGAGTATCTTGCTGGGACTGTGTTTCTACCCAAGTGCTTTTTCTATTATGAGTACTTTGTTTGAGTTGTGTGGATGTACTGTGACCTTGTTCCCTGCTCTGCAGGGATTATCCTTGGTATATTATCACAAAGGAAGAGACTAGGAAGTGAGCCTTCTCTGACTCCCCAAACAAATATACTGTAACCCACAGAAAAGAGCAGGACTAGAAAAACTTCCAGAGAAACTTCTACTCTATTTCTCTGTCCGAAGAAAGCCACAACCTAAAAGGTTGGAAGAGAAGAAAAGGGAACAAAGGGAAATTCAATAGATTTTTAAATACTGCCCTCACCCACTAGTTAGTGGCATGGTTCATCATAGGGCTGCTTCTACGTCCAGGTGCAGACCAACACACTGGATGGAGCGCTATTTTTTTGTGGTGTGAGGTAAAGAAAAAGGAAAAGTTTCCCTCTTGAGGGATCACTTGTGCAAAGGAAAGTGCGTTAAAACTACCTCAGGTGGTTCCACCTGAATACCTTTATTTAGGACCACCTTGGCAGAGTTAAAAATATGAAATGAGGGGTATATACAGGAGAAGCTACTACTCCTTATCCCCCTCCGAATATACCAACATGTTTCGGACAAATTTAAATGCCCTTATGGGTCACTGGCCTTCTTCAGGGTAAAGATCCCTCGCAGAGTTTGGTCTATATCACAATAAGAACAATTGTTACTTAGTGGTTTAATCAACCTTACTTTTTCCTCTGTAACACATTCGCCATTAGTATCCGAGTTTCACAGTATAATCTCCTAACCCGGGACCTTCGCGGGAACACCGCCCTGTAGTCACATATTCGTCAAGGGTCGGTGTTTGCAAGGAACACATGCCACTCCGTGTCCTCCGTCTGTGGGTTACATTATCTTTGGTATGCCTTGTGGATGCTTTGGGTTTTCCTCTGTATGCGTAAGTTCCCTTATAGGGACTTCAGTTATCTATGTTTGAACATGGAGTGTTAGTGATCATGATACGCACCATTGAAATTTTCATTTCTCCATCTTCTAGCCATGAGGTATTTTTACCGTTATCACTGTCTTCGTTCCATATGGGAAGTTTTGGAGAGGGCAGGAGGGCAGGCAGAATCCATGGCTGGATGGGATGTAGCCTGGACCTGGACTTTTTATGGCAGTTTATGTTTTGCTTTGTTTTGGCAGCAAGTTTATCTGACCAGAGGCTGTGAGTGGTGAAGGTCTGTCTAACGCTATATATCGTATCTCACCTCTGTCTAGAGATGTCCTTGTTCTGGTGCCACTGTCCTTGCCACCTTTCCTCTTCCTTCTCTCTGAGACTATGTCATTTCTTCTCATATCTGGAATGCTTTATATTTCTTGCTTTCCATAGACATTGGTCATTTACCAATTCTGGTTGTAACCACGGCATTTTCTTACTGTCTGTTTGTTCTTAGATGTCAATAAATGTCTGGTGCTTCGTCACGCACCAGCGCCAAGCTGCACTGCCTTTCAATGTGAGTCACAAAAGGCAAGAAACCAGAATCCAATATTCATCCAAGTACTCCAAATGTGTTCCATATTTTTCAGCACTTCAAAACAGAGGCGTCGCGATTCCGAACTTATAATGCCAAAGAAATGCCCATCCACGCTTTATTCTTATAGCACAACAGAATTCATAATATATTCTGCGTAGCCATGCTGGTACATAACCCAATGCATTTTGTGTTTGAAAGCCCTTATTCAGGGGTAACTGAAAGGTAAGAAAAGCTCATCAGAATCATAGAGAATCACGTAAAACATACATTAAAGAGAACCAACATACATTCCATAAAGTGGATGAGAAACAGCCATCATGCACTATACCCAATTACACCTAAATGCTGTGTGCACAATGTGAGAAATAAGTGCTTGTATAAAAAATAACTTAAAATACACACGTGAACCATACCTCATGCTGACCTGAACCCTGTGCGAGAAACATAAAATGTAACAATGAACCCACGCTATCGCTGATGTAAAAACGGTATTCATAATGTCTCAAGACTAACCGGCCGCGTCCGTAAAACCAACAGAAATGGTGCGTGAAGTAAACTGCTAATTTTAAACCCATTGTAAACACCGCAGGTGCAACCTATCCGCTTGAACAGAACATGTGACTCTAAACGTCGAATCGAAAATATAAACATCAAAGAAATACTCCAACCACACCACACTAGTGACACATCATGTTCCAATAAAAAGTTTAAACACACAAATAGTTGCAAATAAACTAAACATATGATGAAAATAAGCAATGCTGCACTAATACAATACAATTACAAAGTTTGTTGAATGTTTACATGATAGAGCGAAATGTTCTTGTGAATTGTAGGGGTGCATCATAATCACTGATAGGCCGCACCCACTTGTATTCAGACATATATTCGTATATTCAGTTTCATATTCATGTATGTTTAGTAAAGAATGAATAGTTTGCTGAGACAAAGCGAATCAGCAGTATAATGATGTTAGGATAATGATGTGATGTAATGCTTATAGAATTGTGTGAAAATAATGCATAGAGGAATTAGTTCGTGTGTGTAATGTAATTGCAGTAGTTTAAACGTGCACTATATTAAAGTTGCACATGTAATTCATTGGTTGCATATGAATTGTAATGAAAATGCTCATAGGGAAAAGTAAGATGTGTGTTTAAAAGTCATATGTAAAGGCCTAACTACATATGTGCTTAGGGAAGGCCTGGTATATTCTTATGTTAGCTTATATTGTAGGCCGAGAAAAGTTTCTCTTGGTAAGGCTCTCTGGGCACAAACGGTAGATTTAAATTGCACAGTAGAAGGTTTCTGTTGAAAGTATCTTTTGTTGCAGGTGCAAGGACACATGTCTCGTTAGTAAGACTAACTCTTTGTTTTCGAAAGCTAGAGAGAGGGAGGCATGGTACGGGGAGTGAAATGGAATGTAGGGATGATACTTTCGGCGGAGAAGGTGCCTGGGACTCAAGGTCAACGCAACCGTCCAGGATGAAGTAACCGTTTCGATGGAAAAGCACAAGAAAGAAGACCTGGCCAAGGAGGCGTGACAAAGGCGTGTACAATTGTATTGTGGTTTTGTATTAGGGATAGTGCCCTGAGGGAGGAGGCCAGAGAAGAGGTAGGGGAGACCTGAGAGAAGGACAGAGCTGAGCTTGGGTATTGTGTGATTGCACTTCTTAGGAAGTCCTCACAGCTGACACCTTTTATTCACTCTTGCCTGGGAAAATCGTTATGCAGGGATGTCACTTAGCGTTAGTGTAGGGACAGCAATTGATTTTAAGCTTGTTTAGGCCAATGAAGAGCAACTTAGAAATAGGAGCAATCATAGTCTGGTTGATCCTTCTAGAACTTTCTATTCTCCTTATCCTGAGTCGGATGAGATTCCTGCGTAGATTATTATTTTATTAGTGCCCATCTATTTCTTTAACCTCGTGTTGAGGTGCTTGCACGTTCAGTTATTTTTGGCGATAATAAATTCTCAAACTTGAATTCGGAGTCAGTGGTCCTTTCAGACAAAATGAATGCTGATATATAACCAGATGAGATTCTCTCCTTTACACTATTCAACAGGTAAAAAGATCTTGGCGACCAGAAGGTTCTTATAGATAATGAGATAAGAATCGGCGTTATCATACACATGTAAAACAATAAAAACGGTCCTTTAGGATTAATGGCTCGGTGGTTTAGTGATGTAAAATATCTCTCTGCTGAATTCGATATGACTATGTTCCCATGTGCCTCTGTTTGCAGATGGTATTATTCTTGTAGTTCAGTTCAAGTCTGGGTACAAACTATCGGAGGGACAGTAATTGATAATGTAAATAAGGTGATAGGATGCACACCAATTTTAATCATTATAAACATTGTAAAAAATGATCAAAGCATGATTTGGCGTCCTAGCCAGAAGTGTGCTCTGTCCCAATGGCAAGAGTTGTATATCAATAAGTGTCTGGTGCGTCGTCAGGCACCGCGCCAAGCTGCACTGCCTTTCAATATGAGTCACAAAAGGCAAGAAACCATTTCGCCATCTTACTTCTCATTGTTGATGGTTGGTTGCTAATTTTCATCTAAGATTTCCTTCTGGAATGTGCTACTTTAACTTTATAGTTCCTGTCTTTCGAGGTATTTAAGGAAGCAGAGGTCTTTCTTACAATCTTTTCCCTCCTTATGGGGTGTGGTAGGGATTTTGCCCCTTAAAGGTCTGTTAAACGTTTTCTACCTTAATTATGAATTTTGTCTGGTTGGACAAATTATTTTCTTCTTCTTCCCTTTTTTCCTTCAGAGGATGAGGTCAGTATTCCCTTTTATAGTAAAGAGTACATCGTGTCTCAGGTGGGACATTACTTTCTGGCCTCAGTCCTTATGGTGGCTCTATCATTGCCATCCATCTTTCCGTTTCATAGGGCTTTCTCCTTTTATAACGGCAATGCTTCATTTCTTGTTCAGAATGTTAGTCAGATTTAACTACCTGAAATCATTGATTGGTTAGGGCCTTTCGTGTGTTGGCCTTTATTTTAACTATAGCCGAATAGACCTTGCTGGTGGTCTTATTCCCCTTTATGGCAGGAGTTTTTTCAGTGCTGTTTTCATGTGATTCTTTTTGGATAACCGCCTCTTGGTAGCTTTGTCAGGCGGTGAGGTTTGCTTATACGCAATTGTCTTGGTTGTTCTGGTACGGGTGATGTTTCTCACACTCCCTCACTAGTTTTACATGGTATTATGATTGTTGGTTATCCAGCTTATTGATAATATCTATATATTTATAGTTTTCACACTGTGCTGTTGCATTTTTGGTATATTACCATTATTGTTGGCAGTTATATTTACCTTTCAATGGATACCTCTATTATAGAGGGGTTCTTGTTCCTACACTGGTTGGTCTCCCTACCTGTCGAGGGAGACTCAGGGTTCACTTACCGATGGGGATGATGATACTCCTGGTATCCTGATGTTCTTGGGTGTAGGAGTGTATATTTCTATATTTGTATACATATTGATCATGTATATACAGGTATATGTTATAAGTATGTTCATGAGGAGTGTATGTCTGCTTTTGTTGCTGCACTCCTTCTTGTGACTTTAGATTGACCTTGAACTGGTTGTTGCTATATGCATTTTCATTCCCTTATTCTAGAGGCTCCTGAGTTACGTACTTCTGGACGGTGGTTTTCTCTCTGTGGGGGTTTTCTCTGTCTGAGAGAGGTCTCTGCCCTCTATTCTGCTTTTTTTTGCAATGCTTTTGTTCGGTGCTGTAGAGGTGTCTTTCTCTTACACTCTTTCTCTATCTTGTTGTGGGTGTGCTCTGAGAATACTCTCGCTCTCTGTTCTCAGAGAGGGGTAAAATTCCATAACAAAGGACTATTCATTTAATTCAGGGGTAAGGGTTAATGTCCTTGGCCCCTCCAAGGATTAGGGTTAGCTCATGTTCTAGTTTCTACGGCATAGAGCTGATGCTCTACTTTAGTGGCATGGATAGATGATGTCTTTGGCCTCCTAGCCTTGTACAGTCATGAGTTGATTGCCTTTGACAGGGATACATAGTATTTTTTGTATGAAGTGTTTTCTCCAACGCTTCCTTATTCTTCTGTTGTGAGTAATATTGTCCACATGTTTCTCATGAGGTCTTCCCACAATTCTTCTAGCGGAGCATCTTCTTTGCTTTGCCTGTGATTTTTTTAGACAGTTTAGTTGCTATGACCAGGTAGTCCATTTAGGGACTTCGATTTGACAGTACAGTTCGCACACCCGCCTCCAAGGATGATGGTGCTTCGGTGTCTAATTCTAAGATAAGGAATCTGTGGCTAGATGTCTGTATCAGATGAATAAGTTACTTAACTTTGGTAACTCCTTATCTGGGAGAGAGAGGATCTAGCTGCAGAATCCTTAACGACCCACCCATCCTACCCACTCTGCGAACTGTTAGTCTTGTTGCCCTCAAGATTCCTTTCATGGCATTCTAATGCCTCTTTTCAGGACTTTGTATTTATTTATCAAAAAGTTATTTATTTTTTGGCACGCTGTTTCCATATGCAGTTTCTAAAAGTGGCTCCGCGTTGTGCGCGTGAAAGATAGTCACAGAAGAAACTGACGTCAGCTTGAGGAGGGCTTATATGGACTCCGTTGATGTCACATCCGGAGGACGATGTTGCTACGGAGTCGCTTGATGCCCACTACCGACGTACAGAGGTACTGCTGTACAAAAATTTCCGGATCCAGTCTGGTGCCTGGAGAGAATTCTAAGATGAGGAATCTGCGGCTAGATCCTGTCTCCACCAGATAAGGCATTACCTAAGGTAAGTAACTTATTCCTCTATGCCACTGAACTCTATGCAACTGTACTCTGCGCCACTCTACTCCACTCTCCTATACTCTATGCCAGTGCACGCTACGCCATTCTAAACTACTCTGCACCCCTGCAATCTGACACTGCACTCTACGTCACTTCACTCCACACCTCTCTACTCTATGCCAGTGGACTCTACCCCACTCTACAATGCACCACTGCACTTTTAGTCACCGCACTCTACACCACTCCACTCTAGGCCACTCCACGCTATGCCACTCCATTCAGCAACACTGCACTCTATGCCACTACTCTATACCACTCTACTCTACCCTGCACCACTCCACTCTACGCCACTTCACTCTACTCTGAAACAATGTACTCTACTCCACTGAGCGCCACTCCACTCTATGCCACTGTGCTCTATGCTACGACTCTATGCCACGACTCTGCCTTAGCACTCTACCCTGTACCACTCCACTCCACTCTGACACAATCTGCTCTATCTCACTGCACTCTAAGCCACTGCACTTTACCCTACTCCACTCTACGCCACTGGAGTCAATGCTGTACTGCTCTACTCTACACCACTCTACGCTACTGCGCTCTACCCTGCACTACTATACTCTACTCTGCACCCCTCCACTCTGAAATAATCTACTCTGTGCCACTGCACTCTGCGCCAGTCTATGCCTTTGCAGTCTACTCTATACCACTGTACTCTAAACGACTGCACTCTATGCCAGTACTCTCTGCTCCACTGTACTCAAAACCAATGCACCCTACGCCACTGCACCTACACCAACTACTTTGTAGTACTGCACTTTACACTACTATACTCTACACTATACTACTCTGTGCCACTGCACTATACACCACTCTGTTCTGCACCACATAACTCTACACCACTCTACTCCACTGTACTCTATACCACTGCACTCTACGCCACTCAACTCTTCACCTCTGCACTGTACCCTACACTACTCCACTCTACCCTGCACCACTCCATTCTATGCCACTTCACTCTACGCCACTCTATTCCACTCTGTGACACTCTACTCTACACCATTGCACTCTACGCCACTGCATTCAACTCTGCACCACTCTACTCTATGCCACTGTACTCTGTTACTCTTTGTCATTGCACTCAACACCAGTGCACTCTACACCACTTTTCTTAAAACCAATGCACTCTATGTCATTGCACTCTACACCAATCTACTCTGCACCTCTGGTATTTACGCCACTTCACTCTAGGCCACTCTACTCTACTCCACTCCATCTACGACACTCCACTCAACGATACTTCACTCTGTGATGCTCTACTCCATTAAACTCTGGTCCACTGACACTCTACTCCACTCTATGCCACTCCACTCTACTTCTCTCTGCCATTCTACTATACTACTGCACTCTATTCAACTCCCTTTATGCCACTCCATGGCACTTTATTCAACTCTATTCTAGGACACACTACTGCACTCAACTCTATGCCACTCCACACTATGACAATTTAATCTGCTGTACGCCACTCTACTCTGCGCAACACCCTCTATGCCACTTTGCTCTACACCACTCCATGATACTCTATGCCACTCCACTCTGACACTCTACTGAACTCTGACACTGTGCTCCACTATACGCCAAAGATAATAGCTCTTGCATAGGCAAGATCTACTGGCTTTGCCATTGATTGTTTTTTTTTTACTTTTAGCCATGTTGCACAGCAACGTGCCTGCTGTGCAACATGTCTTAAAAACATTGACAGAGCCAAACCTATTGGGTTTGCCAATGCTTGTCTAAAATAAAAGTATTTAATGGAGGGTTCGGCCAAAACCAAAAAATGGAAAAATAAAATTCACACCCCTACCACTTCCAATATATGATTGCATTTTAGATGTGGTGGAGTTTAGGAGCTTTTTACTTCAGGAAGTTCGAAACTGTATTTCAGTCAAAAGGTGTCAGAATGTTTTCTAGTGTCTTAAGCATGGTTTATTTGAGATTAGAAGTCAAAGCCCTTGTTTTAAAATGAAAGAAAACTCAATGTCTGTCTGTGTCCACCCCAGTTCTGGATTCTGAGTTTTGCGAAATTACCTCATTCCTGGCAGGGCTTCAGTCATTTCCTTGTCCTTTTACAATGGTGAGAAAGATTGAGGTCCTGTTTACTCATTGCAAAAGACAAGCACATTAATTTGTCAGTCAGTGTCCTTTTGTACTTGTGCAAACTCTGCTGGCCTAGATCTTTTGAGGGCAAATTTTCAGTGACCTGGTTATGGCACCTTAAGTGTATATTGGTTCCTCAGAAGCAATCGATGTTCTCCATAGATTTAAACATGTAAATACCGTTCTCAGTGTTAACTTGTGTGTGTGATTTTAGTTATTTTGTGTTTACTTGGGTAATATTTCTCTGATTTCCCTTTCATATTGCATAGTTTGTGTTTTTATAGCCTACATGACTATTGTAAGATTGATAGGCTTGGATAGCAGTTGGTCAGATCTGGTTAGTGGCCCCATGTCAAGTGTTAATCCGACATCCATTTCTGGTTTCACATGCACTTCATATTCTTTGGGAGCCCAGACTTATAAAGGAAATAAAACAAGACTAAAGCCCCAGAAGGCATTATGGTGCTGGCTAAAAAGCCTGCACTGGGTAATGATGTTACATTTGACATGGGGGCAACTTCAGCATCGTCTCTGAAAGGTGAGCAGACTTAGAGTGGAGTCTATTAATTGTCAGCACTATCAATGGTAGGCTGGCAGGACTGCGGATTAGTCGGTCACATGCCTAGTTCACCTTTTAAAAGTCTAGTGGACGTGGATAAGGGTCAGTGATGGCAGAAAGGCTTGTGAGCACTGTTCAGATTCCGTCACATGGAGAATCTCCTCAGAAAGGTGGATGTCTAAGGCGGAATCAGCAGCCCTGCCAACTCACATGCTGCCACCATGGGTCACACAATATTGGCTCCCTTCATACTGCGACTTCGTGGGGAGACAATGCCACATGGCAACAAGGAGATTGGGCTGGAAACCACTGCAAAGTGTGGTTTTCCTTCTCCTCTTTGGAGGCTTTTAGCAGCCAATTTCCATTAAGGGGTGAAAACACACCAGGACATTGACACCAGCCTCAGCAAGCGTTTTTGTGGGATTAAGGGGTCTAGTAGGTAAGGGGCAGATGTGTCTCTTAGATAGCTCTCGGCACAAGGCCACCCACACCACGCCCCAGGCCACGCCCTGTGCTCACATTTCGCAGGTCTGAATCAGTTCGATCAGTCTTGAATCAAAAAGCGGCAATAGAGTTAGGGCGCAGTTATTCATGTCCAGTGCAGCCTCTTATATCTCATTGACTGCCCAGCACTGCTGCAGCTCATGATCAAATATAACCTCGGAAATATAAAACGTTGAGTGCACCCACAGGGAGTCAAACTCAGATTGCTGCTTTGGAGACTCTGCGCCAATGAGCAATCACTCCTGATCTAAGGCCATCTGGAAGCCTGATGGATCAAGTAACTTTATTACGCTACCTGAACTGTGCTAGTGTTTTCCTGCAGAAATTAATTTAGATTTTGCCAGGAGTAATTTCGGTCAGAAATGGGGCAAAAGTGTGATTTAAAAGCGGTGAAACCGTATCTGCATAGCATTTTCCCTTCCTTCCTCAAAAACTGAGATTAGGGAGATGAACTCGCCCTAGGATAATTTCCACGGTGCTTTTAAACTATTTATCTCCTTGACAATTGATGGACTGGTAATTTTGGGAAACTTAAATTGAGGGTCTTATAAAAAGTATTCTACATTATTCTAAAGTCAGATTTGTATTTATCAGTGGTTGTGCCTACAGGTCTAGTGTTCGAGGCAGTATTGGGAAAGGGCACTTTCATTCTGGTAGCATGTCACAATTTGGTTGTATTCAAGTTTTCTATGAACACAGTAATGAATTTATAAGCAGTCCTCTAAGGATGTTTCACAGTCCCCGGGGCATCTATTTATGTAAAATAAATGACACATCCTCTGTCCCTACCTCTGGGTTCTCCTTGTTACATGCTTGACCAAAATGCCTGTATAGAGTGTTCTTTTAATTTAAATAAAATAAAATCGTTTTTATAAAAATTTATACTAAATCTATAACAACGGATCATTAAAATCTAAAGCCCACCGTTGAGCTGAAATGTCAGCATTTGGTCGTTTCATTTATGCACATTTTGACAAGGAAAACTGTTGTAGAATGGAGCTTCTCTAGATCCTTGCATGCATGACTGACAAGTTGAACGACCCCCTTAAAACCTTGAATGCTGAAAGTGTATCGGAAGCAGCAGGGAGATGGTCGCTTGAATCCAAGTTGCAAGGTGGATAATGAGCACTGCTTGCCATGCGGATGCTGGCTAAGGCGCTTGGTGCAGAGGGCTGTGTCCATAACAGGGCAACAGGTTGGTGGCTATGGACTTCCTGTTCGAGTTAATTGACACGTTTCTGTTTTCTGCCCCTTCACAATGGCAAACCTAGCAAAAACCGCCATTATTTTTAATTTGAAACCTTTAAGAAGTGAGGAGCAATACGCGTAATATACAATCCATTTCACATCTTCCTTTAGGGCTGTGTATAAAGAAAAGATTAATAAATTCTGCTAAATGCTTTTCTGAATTCTGTGCCATTCATGTTTCTCGTATGCCATGCATAGAATCCTACAAAGTGGAAAAACTCTAATATTTATTTAAAAGAATACAAGGTTTAGTATTTCTTTACACTTTACCAGGTTGGAGTTATTATGCATCTACTCCTGGCCTGTTTGCCTTTATAGAGCGAGGGTTTAGTAATTCAATTAGGAAGCTCCGTTTTGCTTGTGAAGTAGAACATTATCGTAGAATAAATGCCCTAATAGTGGGGTACGTTAGATTCCAATTACTTTAATGCACAAAGTTTATTTTCAAAAACCTGAAACGTAAGCCAGAAAGTTCCACAAGGAGCAGTTTTGGAGTTTGGGCTCTTAAAATGCGGAATGCTCGGTTTCTCTTTTTTAAGTCTAGCTGGACGGGACATCCGTCTGCTAGACATTATGTAACTAGGCATTAACATCTCTCACCTCAAGGTTTTGGTATTTGTTGTCTCCAATGGACTGCTTGCATTGCCATGCATGCGGGACTTACTAGCAGCTGAAAAGTGCAGACAACCAACACACTTCTGCTGACATTAAGTCCTTTATCCCAAACATGCATCCTCAAGAGAAAGCAGTCATCATGTTTTTTAAGAGCAGCAGACAGTTTTAAAAATCCTTTTAGGGTTCATAGAGCGTGCCTTATTCTATTATCGCTGCTTTATTGGCCTTCCTTTTTTTTTCTTCGCCTGAAAGTCTCACGAAAGCAACAAGAATGCTGCAACCTTGCGAGATTCAGGCAGGCATCTTGGGGTCAGGCTGCCCTAATTCTTGCTCTTCTCTCTCCTCCATTTCTCCCACTGTTTTCAACCTTTTTCACTCTCCTTTCTCCATCTTCTTACTTCCTTCCCACTTCTGTTCTCTCCTTCTGCTATCTTCACATATTTTCCCTTTAATCTGCCCAGATTTACTTTCTAGCCCACCTCCTGGGCTCTTTCCATAAGTCGGTGATGGGAATTGTATTAGAATACGCTCTTCTCAGAAGAGTCCTCTAGAAAAATTTGCCACCACCACCATCTCCCAATCAGAAAATTCTGTCATCTCTTAGGTCTTACACATAACCGATTTGCTCCACAAAAATGGGAAGCAAATAAATGATGAGAGAAAGGCCAAAATATTGTGAGAGGCAGTGATGCTCAAAATATAACACTCCATTGCAGTGTCCTGATCTTCAGTACTGCTTGAGCAAATAAAACTCTAAACTCAAGCATTTTGTCATAGCAAAGTAGAAGCAATTGTGAAATCACGCAAAGGCAAAGCATTGCAGTTGGTGCTAGAAAAGTATTGCATATCACTACCAAAACCAAATCAGGTGTTACCCACTAGAGCTCGTTTGAGTTTTGGATGAGCAGAGTGAGATAAACCGAAAATGTCCTGTGTAAACATTAATGTATCTTCAATGAAGTCAATTAACAAGAGTAAACTCGTGCAGGTTCAGTCCCTTGTACTTCCTAAAAGATAGGAAGACTAGAAACATTCTTCATAAATGAGCATTGATTAAGTAAATGCAATCTGGGTTAATGCAGGAAAATACTGAATGGGAACATATTGAAAAGTTACATAATAGGTAACCATGTAATATGGTCTAATATATTAACAATAAGTGGTTCTGTAGACCTCATAAACCATGAAGCGGAAGGCCTAGTAGTTTGTGGCACCAGAGCCCGAGATGGCAATCTAGCACCATATTACATGTGTTACCCATTATGTATTTTTTTTATATGATATTTTTATTTTGTGTTCGGTAACTTAAAGTAGTTTTCTTTAAAGTACAGCTGACAGGGCACTGATTAAAACTATAATGATTGGTTTGTGTTTACCTTTCATTCAGTTGTTGATAAAACACCTGATATTTGTGAGCTGCTTAATTCCTGACAGTAGTAGAGCTCTGCTGATTTAATTGGGGCCATTTATGATGATGAAAATCATATTTCATAGGGAACCATGGAATATTTTCGAGATTTCCCAGTTCCTTATGAACTCTGGGTTTTTACCACTATGTTTTGTGCAGTATACTTATCCAAACATGCATTATATCCTATCCGGTGTCCTTCTAGCTATCAATAATACATGAAGTCAATAGCGATTCTTTGTTGTAGTTCGGTATTGATTAATAAACCAAACAAGAGAGGACGTGATAAGAAACTCAAATTGAGGCTGTACATATTATTATCCTTAGAGAGGAAGCATCCCTCCGATTTAAAATTGGATGAAGACCTGAGTGTACATTTAACTTAAAAAGAGATTCCTCTATATTAATTGGAAAAATAACTATTGCTTACACATTGCCCAAAATGTTTTTTATTCTTTTTATCAATGGTTCATGTATGATTGACTTACTCCTCTGGTGCAATATCTAGTTTTCATTGTTTTTCGTTTGAGCATCTATTCAAAGTGATCATGAATCACTTAGGGCTGAAAAAGAGATAGAATAGTGATTGTATGTGTGAAGTACAATCGAAATCGAGTTTTATGATACTGCAACCTAAGATTAGTTATATTCTTTGAAAGTAGTCAATCTGCTTTGATCATATGCAATCCTGTACGACCCAGAGAAAAGCCATTTTGATCCAAAACACTTGTTGGCAGGAAAAGTAGGCAAGAATTTAATTTTTGCTACAAGAAAAATTCTCAAAGATATAGACAAATAAAACTATTCTAATAGAATCCTGGATTTCAAAGCATCATCTGTTAAAAGTTTCCGTGTGACGTGCGTTTTGTATGTTGGTACAAACTCTCTCACCTCTTTGTTTAATATGTTGTGAGTGATGGCCAATACCCACAGCACATGCCAGCGTCACAGATTATATATTATATAACAGTGGGGGCGTGGCCTAGCAAGATGGCCTACAGGAAGTTATTGTCTTCGACTCCCGGACCTTTGCGAGCAGGAAGGCAGAAGTCCTGAAACAGTCGTGGACATTAAGGCACAAAGGTAGCACATCTGCACTCTAGAACACACAGGCTACGCAGATAGTCATCTGGGGTCTGCAGTGTGTCTGCAGGGATGGCGGATGGAAGGCGACGTGCTCTGGTTGAGAGAGCTGCGCAGGAAGAGAGAGCCCTGCCTGAGCTCACACTAGGGGCACGTGTGATGATCGCTACTCTGTTGGAGGGATGGTGAGCAAGACCCCGAGGGAAACAACTGCATCAAGAGCACGCCTCTGGGTCTGCGGCAGAAAACAATCTAAGCTCTGGCGGAGGGCAGAGCTGTCAGACGAGCGGCCCGTGGTGTTCGAAGACCTCAGACAGGAGGAGGCCTGCATGCCATGGCAGGGGTTCTTGCTCCATACAGCAGGGCCTGTGTGCAGGAGGCGGCAGGTCTAGGGTGGAATAGTGGTCCTTTCTTCTCTCCTAGCCTGGGCCCTGAAAGGGAGAGCGAGCTGCCAGGATGGTTGTAAAGGAGAACGCTGGGCGCTGGAAAGCAGAGGTGAACAGACCCAACAGAGAGCTGCTGCAGCTCACAGACGTGGCCTACAGTTGGATGCCCAGTGAACAGCAGGTACCTGGGGCAATTGACAAGTTGACAGGGCACTCACGGTAAGCATTATCACATAGATAGCCAGCTCATTAAGTGGGGACTCCATAATAAGGCAGCAATCAGAAACTAAACAGAAGGCTGCTGGAGCATTGGGGGAGCAGAGTGAGGCGAGCACACCCCTTAGGCCCTGGGCTGAGAGGGACTGAGGACGGGAAAGTCACTCTAGGGCACCTTGGCAGTAAGGAGCCATTTTGAGAGAACGAGCAGCTGCAGACATGGGCAAAGACCAGCCCACAAGGGCATCACAACAGGCGAAAATTGACCAGTATGCTGCTGGTAAACAGCAAGAGAAAGAATGGTCTGGGGGAGCAGTTTCTCCGTTGGGTCCTAAATTCTGGCTCCCATCATGCAGCCTCGCCAAGCACTGGAAAGTAACATTAATACCATCTCTGTGGAGGTGAATTTGCTGAGAGCCGACCTACACAAAGTAACTGAACTGATATTAGACATGGAGAAGGCTGTGGGTCTTTTAAAAATGGATATCTAGGAGATCAGGCCTAAAATGCGTTCACTAACAGAAGTCACTCAGCTCTTGGAGGCGCGAGAGGAGGGCACGAAGGGCCGATCACGTCGCAACAACCTGCATTTTATGGGGTTCCCTGAACTAGTGGAGGGGAATGCCCCTGATACTTTTCTGGAAAACTGGGTTTGAGAGGTCCTCCATCCGACGAGATTTTCAACGGTGTTTATAATTCAAAGAGCCATAGGGCCTTGGCGCCTCCGGGGGCACCTCCGGACGCCATGATAGCCAAGATCCTAAATTTCAGAGACATTATTTTACATAGCACGAGGTGCAATGGCGAGGTGGGATATGAAGGCCATGTCATACAGATATTTCCAGACTGCATGCAAAAGCTCCAGAACATGAGGAAATCATTTGTCGCTGTTTAGCAAAAGCTAAGGTCCATGCACTTGCAGTACATGTTGCTGTACCACTTCGGGTGCTGTATGAAGGATGATTGTATTTTTTTCACTACCCTGGAGGACGCTTGGGAGTGGCTGGAGATGAGGAACTTTGTCCTCAGCCCGCAAAAAGGTTGTCAACAAAATGGTAGAGAATTGAGAAGCTATAAACAAGCACGATGATTTCCTCTCCCAGTGGATAGAGTGGTGGTAGCCGAGATGGAACTCTGGCAATAGAAACTCAAACAGATGCAGATAAGCCCCAGGAAGCCCCTACAGGGGACGCAGGAGATGTGCTGGACTCACCAGTCTTGAAGCAGGAGATCTATGAGGGAGAGTCCTTTGGGAGTGGGAACTGAAGAATGATATGGCATCCCACAGATTTCAAAACAGGACTACTTTCAAACTTGCTGTCCTAAATTCCAATCTATCGACATGGAACTGATAATTCTGATGGAATATGTCTAATAATAACTGCAGTAAAGTGGAGTATTATGTGGTTTGGGGGTTAGACATCACCATGTAATACTATCACAATACCCTAAAGATGGTCCTTGGATTCACACTAGTAAATCATTAAGCATTCCAGAGTACCAACATGGATGAGAAGTAATTGACAAAACTCTAGAGAAATCTGACACAAATTTATATAAATAGAGTGTATTTTTATCTTAATTTAGAAACCAAAATGAACGGAATAGCATACATATAACCGGAGTTATAGATTTTCGAAGCAATATAAAATCAGTGCTGAGTAATACAGTGAAACTTTATCATTGCGGTCAATGGGAAAAACCACTAGTGACAAACAGTAACTTGCAGGTCGAGTTGCGTGGTACGCTTGCAGGGTAAAGGTGATGCAGGTCCTAGGACCAAGCCACGACCATCAGTTGAATTTTCCCTGGCCCGTGGAGCCTGGGTGCAGGGTTGTCCTGGCTGTCCATGGTGCTGAACGGTAGCTGCAGGAAAGCAGCTTTTACTGCTGAAACAGTGCTGCTGGGGAGAAAAAGATGCAAAAACACAACATCTCATACAGACATCTAGCAGCAGATGCCTTACCTTTGAATTGCCTAGGTGTCAGGCTGGATCCAGAAGATTTTTGTGCGAGCAGCACCCCTGCACGCCGGTAGGTGGCGTCTATCGGCTCCGCGCGGAGTCGTCCGCGCCGGAAGTGACATCCGCGTCACCTATATATACAGTGCGTTGATGTCCGTTCTTTTCTTTCCGCGCCAGTTAGCGCTTATCCGGAGAAAGTACTACCCCGCTATTGCTTTTTGACAGAATTTTTCCTATGTTTTGTCGAATTCTTTTTTGAGGAATATTTCCTCCTGGTGTGTCGGGGTGAGGTCTTCGAGGAAGACAGGTTTTAAACCAATTCGCGCCTGTCATTGCGCCATGTCGGTTACGGATCCACACCTCGTGTGTCTGGGGTGTCTCGAGCACGACCACAACTCCCAAGTCGTGCTCGGACTGCTGGGCCATGGCACCAAAGGCTTTGCGGGAGCGGTCCCTGACACTGCTAGCGGCCCGGCAGGTGACGCCACGTCGTGCGACGGTAAACATCCTTTACAACGACTGCGTTACAACGCAGTCCATTACCCCACATTTTTTACTCCGCAAAAACTTTTACAATGCAGGGCTTTACACCGCAAACCATTACAACGCATTCCCCATTACAACGCCCCAGTGGAGTTTGCATAGTAAATTGCGTTGTAATGGATAATGCGTTGTAACGGAATACTTGTAAAGCCCTGCCTTGTAAAAGATTTTGCCGAGTAAAAAAAATGCGGGGTAAAGAGTAAAGAGGCATATTCCGTGCGACTCCTTCGAGATCTTGGTCCGATCGAGAGTGAGGACGCGGAACCTCTCTAGGAGCCCCTAGTCTTCTTCCTCCCATTCCAGGTCATAGGGACATTCAGGGAAGAAGCACAAGAAGTTGTAGCATGCTTCGACTTCTCCTTGTCTGTCGACTGACGTGACAAAGGAGCATCAATGTTCGAGGTACGGTTCTTCGGAATCATTGCCAGGCTCGAATCCGAGCCTCCCAGTTTTTCTGGGAGCCAGAGCAACCCCAGTTCAAGTAAAAAACATTTACGAGGCCATGCTCCGCATATTTTTTTTCTTTTCAATTCTGTTTATTCAACATTTGCTCAGTCAAAGTACATATATTCATCAATATAGCCATGTCACAGTTGTAAAACCCTCTGGTACTTCGCCCACCCACCCATCCTGAGTTTCCGATGTTTGGGTCGCCCCTGGTCCAAACATTCTGGATTTATTTATGACACAATGCAGATAACTACAAAAAGTACCTTCACATTGCTTCCCAGTGTGACCACTACTTAATTAATACCCCCTATAGGCCTCCCCCATGCCCCATACCTTTTCCCACTTTTTGGGTCAGATGCACCGCGTATTTGAGCATATTGACCCCTCCGCCTCGCCTCCGGGCCCCGTGGGATTGGCGGTAGGCCCATCGGTTTCTGCGCCGGTTGGTTTGGCTCTGATGGGCCCCCATGGATTTGATCTCAGATCCGGACCGGCGCCTGTTGTGCCACAGCGACGTCCCCCGACGCCACCAGCACCCACCAGGGTCACTAGCCCCATTTACATCCACGAATCCTACATGGAGCCAGAACGATGATGATTGACGTCCGATTCCGGTGCCGACAGGACCCATGTGTTCTAGGTCAGTTCCTGAGCCCTGTTCTGAAGGGCTAGGCTTTGGGGAAGAATGGAAGGGATCACTGGACCCTTTAAAATACCAGTTAGAAGATCAGGAAATGGACTTGTGTGAAGAACTCAGAGATGCCAGAGATCTGGACACATCCCCAGATACTGGTATGCTTTCTCCCCATACCGTGGCTACGGAAGAGGGAGCATCGTATTCCATGGTGGTCGAGAGGACAGCTGACGTCCTGGACCTTGAGTTTCATTTGCTTGCAGTCAAGCCTAACATCTTGACAGAAGTGCTACAATTGGGAGTTTCCTCTTCTGAACCCTTGCTCCCCTTTAATGAAGCACTGACGGATGTCCTACTGGGAACCTGGTCCAAGCCCAGCACATGGGCTCTTGTGAACAGGACTGCCCGCTGCCACTGCCCCGCACCTGTGGACCCGAACTTCCTAACCCAGCACCCCACCCCTGAGAGCTTGGTGGTCCGAGCCTCTACATCCCATGGCACATTCCCTGCTGCACCCCCGGACAGGGACTCTAAGAGACTGGATGGCTTAAGGAAGAAGATATTTTCTTCTACCTGCCCTGCGTTGCGGTTGGTGAACACCGCATGCTTATTGGGCACTTCTCCCACACTCTGTGGAACACGGTTGCGCAAGTGCTGCAACAGGTCCTGCAGGAGGCCCAGGCCATTCTCTCACAAGCGGTCAAGGACAGGAGAGATGCAGCAAAGTTCACCATTAGGTGTGATTTGGATACGTCTGACTCTTTGGGCAGCGGTTTCGACGACGGTGGCACTTAGACACCAGGCCTGGCTGAGAACATTTGACTTCAGGGGATGTCCAGGCTTCTCTCATGGACATGCCCTTTGATGGCAACTGTCTCTTCGAGGACAAAGCAGACTCGGCACTGGAGTGCTTTAAGAACTTGCGGGCTACGGTCCAGTCCTTGGGCCTCTCAGTTGCCCTGCGTTAACCCCGGTCTGCCTATTGCCTCTTTCGTGGCTACAGAAGGGGCTGTCAGCCGCACCAACCATACTCCAGCCACTGCCCCACGTAAGCTTCCCAGACTGTGCGGAGGCGAGGACATGGTTCATACTTAAGCCCGTGGGCAGGTAGCCAGAGGTCTGCCACAACCACAAAATCCCCCTTCAGCCGCAGCCTCTAAGCCCTCCTTATCTTGCCAGTTGGTGACCGAATCAGCCATCATCTCCACCACTGGCAGTCCATAACATTGGACAGGGGGGTCTTACAGATCCACAAATCCTCCCCTCCCCCTTTGCCTCCATTTCACGAACGACTGACAGAGGATCATTTTTCCTTGGTCCGCGAGGAAGTCACGGCTCTCTTGGCCAAGGGAGCCACAGAGACTGGGTTCTGGTGTCAGAAGTAGGCATTGGTTGCTATTCCTGCTACTTTCTGATTCCGAAAAGAACAAAGGGCTTCGCCTTCTCTTAGATCTGAGAACCCTGAACCTCTTCTTCAAGAAGAAGTTCAAGATCCTCATTGGCTCAGGCTTTGTCTGCCCTGGACACAGGGGACTGGATGGTAGCATTGGACTTGCAGGACGCCAATTTTCAGATTCACGTTCTGCCTGCCTATCAGCGTTACCTACGGTTTACGGAAGACCACGAGTACTTTCAATTCATTGTGATTCCTTTTGGCTTTATCAGCACCCCTTGGGTGTTCACCAAGGTGATGGCATTGGTCGCAGCTCACCTGCGCAGATCAGGGGTGCCAGTCTTCCCCATCTCGAAAACTGGCTTCTGAAGGCGTGCTGTTGTCTCCAGACTATGGCGAACCTTCTACATTCGCTGGGGTTCCTTTTCAACTTCCTGAAGTCAAACCTGACTACCTCTCAGACGCTCCCTTTCATCTGAGCTGTTCTGGACTTAGAGCAGTTTCGGGCTTATCCTCCAGAGCAGCAAGTCCAGGATATTCAGGCTATGATACTGATGTTTCAGCCTCTAATCTGGATTTCGGTGAGAATGACTCTGAGGCTGCTGGGCCTCCTGGCCTCCTGCATCCTACTAGTAAAACATGCAAGATGTCACATGCAGGCTCTGCAGTGCGACCTGAAGTTCCAGTGGGCGCAGCACCAGGGGAATCTCTTCGGCCTGGTCCAAATCTCTGAGGTAACCTGCAGTGGTGGCTAACAAACAGCGGTTGGGTCAGAGGCAGAACTCTCTCCCTTCGCCAACCAGATCTCACAGTATTGACGGATGCGTCACTCCTGGGATGGGGGGCCATCTGGGAGCGGTGGAGATCAGAGGACTCTGGCGGAATCCAGGCTCTATATAAACATGCTGGAGCTCCAAGCGATCAGACTGGCATTAAAAGCCTTTCTACCCACCATATGATACTGCAACAAACGGGGCGGGGTGGGGTCATGGACCCCTTTGCCAAGAGGCTCTGCCTCTCTGGAAATGGCAGGAAAAGCAGGGCATATCCCTGGTGGTTCAACATCTGGCAGGTTCTCTGAATGCCAGAGAAGCCAAACTCAGCCTTCGATGCCTAGCGGATCATAAATGGTGTCTCCATCCAGAGTTGGCACAAGGTCTCTTTCAACAGTGGGGAGAGCCTTGGTTAGATCTGTTCGCCTCCGCCGAGAACGCGCAATGTCAGCCAGATTACTAACTGACCCTCCATCCTCCCCGCTCTGCGGACAAGTTTCTAGGGTCAGGGCTCATCCCTTTCAGGGACCCTAGTTTGGACACACCAGTGTTAGTGCACTACACCTACACGGCTCTGTGCTCCTGGCATGGAAAGTCGTGAAAAGTCACTGACGTCAGTTCGCCGAGGTGGCATCTATGTAGGATACGCGGACGTCACTTCTGGAGCAGACGACAACGTGCTGAGCCAATTAATGTCCCCTACCAGCGTGCAGGGGTACTTCTCGCACAAAAATCTTCAGGATTCAGTCTGACGCCTGGGAAATTCTATAGCTAGATCCCATCTCTACCAGATAATGCCTTTACCGAAGGTAAGTAATTTGTTCAATGGAGTGGTTGCTGACGTCGTCAAAGGTCAGATGGAGCTCCTGGCATGGAAAGTCGTGAAAAGTAACTGACGTCAGTGTGCCGAGGTGACGTCTATGTAGGATATGTGGACGTCACTTCTCGCGCAAACGACAACGTGCTGAGCCAATCATCGTCACCTACCAGCCGGCAGGGGTACTGCTCACACAAAATCTTCAGGATCCAGTCTGACGCCTGGGAAATTCTACGGCTAGATCCCATCTCTACCAGATAATGCGTTACCGAAGGTAAGTAATTTGTTCTACGGAGTGGTTGCTGATGTCGTCGAAGGTCAGATGGAGTTCCCTCTTGATGCAGCGTCTAGTAAAGGGGTCGGTTGCCATACAGGCGACCAACAAGCCTTGGTAGCAGTAAGTAGAGCAGAAAGTAACTTCGACGTCCGGTGGTTCAGGGGAACGCGGTAGCAAACTGTAACTTTGTGGAAGGCAGTACTACAGTTCCCACAATGCACTTGACCATCTGGATTTGCGCATTCCCTCGGATGGCCCGTTGGCTAGCGATTTTGTTTTGGGGGGATCCGGAGCATTGTTTTACCTGTGGTTTGCAAGGGACAAGTGCCACTAGTCCAGGGGAGTCTGAGGGTGCTTCTGGCTTCCACAGGTGTCCCTCTGTCTGTGGGAAACGCAAGATAGCCTAGGACGAGTCTTGATCAGGCAGTTCCAGGAGCGTTGCCACAGGTGCAGAGTATCCGTCTTTTGCTTTGTGCAAGTCCTGTTGTAGCTAACACGGGTCTCTTCTTCTGTCCACTTTGATGCAGGTTGTTCAGAACTGAGGTTTTGGTATCAGGGTTGTCCTTTGAATCCTAGATTTAGGGAAGTTAGAGTTGTGGGGGCCAGTAGCCAATGGGCTGCTAGTCCCTGCAGCTAGTCCGCCCCTGGGGTGACCACCGGGGGTGTGGGTCACCTTTCTACCCAGAACCCTCTATTCTGCCACTCCTAAAGATGGCAGAAATCTAATTTTAGTGTACAGACTAGGCTGCACACCCTGGAGGTTTGGCTAGCCTTCTGGGGGTGCACACCTCCTTGACTAATTGCCTGCCTGCTCAGGTGCATAGGTGCCTGGGGTAGGGGGAGGGCTGTTTCCTTCTCTGGGATGTAGCCCTGATGCATATCAGAGGCAGTGTAGCTTTTGAAGCTCACTGCCTTGATGGGCCGCTTCACTAGACTGCTTGCGAGGAGGGAAGTGTGACCTTTTTTTCTGCCCAAGTCTTTATTTCTGACTCCTGGGAGTGTTCACACTGCCTGGGAGGAGGTCAGAATTCTGTCTTGGCGGCAGCAAACACAGGAAACGATGTGCCTGCCAGGGCACGGAGAAGCTTCGGCAACCTGGTGGGCAACCTCTAAGGGGTGAGAAAGCGAGTTGTTTGAAACCAAACACAACATATTCAGGCGGTACCATAATAGAGCTGGCAACCTCCGGTTTACCCGAGTGCCATCCCATGTTATCCTTTGGACCATCTATCACTTATAGTGTCCTTTAATGGTAAAGAGACCTATAGGGTCATATAAGCTTGCACTTACAGGTCCAAACCTTTGGTATAATGCACCCTCCCGCCAGGGCTTTAGGAAATCTTCCTTAGGAGCGACTAGCATATATCAGAGATAGTGGATTGACTTTGCCACAAATGGTGAGGTTAAAGTTGATTTTGAGCAGTTTGCACTGCTCCTGCAGTCTGTAATGGCAGGCCTGCTATCCGTAGTTTATTTGGGTCACTCAGGGTGGCACCAACAGTGCTGCAAACCCCGGGACCCTTTTACCACCCATACCCTGGGTACCACTGGTACCATATACTAAGGACTTATAAGGGGGGTAACGTCTTTGTCGGTTGAGATTGCCAATTCACACAACAGTTTTAGGGAGAAGGCACTTGCACTTGGGTCTAGGCAGCAAAACCAGTGCACTATCAGAGTCATAGCCATCAGCATTGGAGCAAAAAGTGTGGGTTTACCATCAAAAAAGGGCACTTTGCTACACTAACTTAGTCCTCTTGTACTTGATTCCGAATTGATATGCACTCTAATGAGAATGATGCCTTTTTGCTTTGAGAGAGGGTAGGCAGTGGGACATAGAAGGGCTGGTAGGGACTCCAGACAGTGCTCGGGGTTGTGGCATAGATTCTGAAGGTTGCCCAGGCCTCCCTTTCATTGCCTAGGACTGCTGTGTGAGATAGGTTTAGAATGGATCGCTGGGCTTTTGAGGATCTCTGGGGCCCACCTGGCACCGGACCCATATGCTGCATTGTAACATTTTAATATTTTTTGAGTTACCAACTGTTCTTTTTACACGTAAAACGCAACAAGTTCCTTTGCCTGCTGTAGAAGTGGAAAATGGGGATATAGAGAAGCATGTATTGTTGGTTAAGTTGGGTGTATTTCTGGAGGCGGAAGGGGAAGGGAAAATTAAGTTATATAGCAGTCACAGGTGAAACACCGGATTACCACTTGCATTCTGTTGCTGACATTTATGTAGTGATGCAGCACCTTGGCTGCAGCACACACACATCGGCAGACCCTTCCAGGACTACAGCCAAGGCAAGTTAGAAGTGCCCTAGTAGCGTCAGAAAGGGAACAAACATGTAAATTATAGCGTGGAACCTGCGTGGCCTCAAGAGCTATATCAAGAGGTATAGGGTGCAGACCTTTAGATAGTGGTATTCAGACCAAATATGTTTTTACAGGAAACACACTTGATTGATAATGAAGTACTCAAACCTAAGAGAAAATGGAGGTCCAGTTTTATGCAGCAATCTGTTCCTCCTGCACCAGGGAGTCCTTATGTGGGCTGCTCCTGGGGTTGCGTTTAGACATCAGTACACCAGAGCTGATCTAGAGGACCGCTATATTATGGTATGTGACCTCCTGGATGGGATGGAAATCTGCCTTCTAAAATAATTATGCTCCAAATGTGGATGAGCAGGATTTTCTCCGGTCCCTAGTGGCCGTTGCTACACCCTACGTAGAGATCTCCCTTATTTGGGGAATTGTGTGATACATTGTATAATGGATCACACACCGGATAAGCAGGGGAGTAGCTTCAAGGGGGGCATTATTATTATTATATTATTTAATAACTAGTTGGGGACAGGAGCTTTCAGTCGGGAATGGTAAGGTACCTGTCAGTTTTCACCTGCAATTTTTAACTACTCACTCAGACAAAAACAAACACACACACTCCTGTCTCTGTTTTGAAGGTCTTAAAACATGCCTATTTTATAAAATACTGTGTTTCAAAAAACCCCATCATAATCTGCGCTCCTTTCCACTGGCCCTTAAGCCCCCCCATGCGCTGGTTCTCATACAATGATTAACATGATAAGCCAGCGTGATTGGCGGCAAAACTGAAGCTCATACTCCCTCAGTGTTACTGACTAAGCTATGCCCCTGTGATAAGCATCCCGTTAAGCCCCACACAAAACCGACAATGGTAGAAACACTGACCAAGGCAATTCTTAATTTAGACTGTGTAGATACATGGCGACCACTACATCCAGGGGCTAACAAATTCTCATGTCACTCAGTAGTACAATATACATACAGTAGGTTAGAACTGGTTTTGGTCACCGATACCCTGTGGCTCATGTTACTTCCTCACACTCTCTGTGTAGGTTTCTGTCAGACCATTCTCCAATCCTTATACAGTATAATAAGATAGTGCCGAAACTAAAGGTCCCTACATGGCGCTTGCCCCCGGGAGATCTACAGGACCCTGGATTTAAACTGAGGATTGAAACACGTATCTCCACATACTTGGACACTAATTGGGGAACCACCAAAAGCCAGGCCATGGAAAGAGACGTGCTAAAAGTGGTCCTGAGTGGGTAATGTATATCCACAGTATACGGGATAAAACAGCAGTTACGACCTGAGCAGAGCAGAAAGTGATTCTGCAGGGAGACCAACTAGAATAGAAGCAGAATGTAAGGTGTAGGAGGCCGGGGATTCACTAGACAGGGTAACCCTTAGGGATTATCAACAACGATTGCAAATAGAAGGCGACAGACCTAGTAAAATGCTGGCATGGCTTCTAAAGAGGAAACAACCCTCCTTTGTCCTATTATCACTTGATAATCCGGATGGCACACATGCAATGCTTGGAAAGGGTATATAAAGCACAGGCTTATCCCTCAGAAGCATTAATCAAAGGATTTCTGAATGTACTGGCTATCCCATCCATCAAGGCGTAGTAGGGGGACGGGCACGAGACAGGGGTATCTGATGTCACCATTGCTTTTTGCACTACCAGTCGGGCGCACAGCGATCCATCGTCGTACATTCATGAGGGATTGGAGAATAACATTGGGCGATAAGACCACGTCAAATCAATGTACATCGACAACACATTAATTTATATGTCCCAACCAGTGGAGGCAATACATCGGCTTCTATGCGATCTGTAAAAATTTGGTAAAATATCGGGCTGCAACTAAACACACTTAAAGCAGTACCGTTAAGATTGGCAGCATATTTGAGATTACGCGCCCCCACCCCTGATTTATCTGACATGGGTGTGGCCTGGAGACAGAGAGGTGCCATTATTTAGGGATGCATATAGCACATACAGCAGATAGTCAGTATAAGTATAATATGGGCAGAGTGATTCAGGGCCTTGAAGCTTTGGTATGTTTCTGAAATACATTGCCACTATCGGTGAAGGGCAGGGTGGCTTTGGCCAATATCGTCTTCCTCCCACGCTGCTTATATACATTACAAAACTTACTGTGTCCCATACTCAATAAACAGGATGGGCTACTAATCTCCTTAGTGTGGGCGGGTACAATTAGTAGAGTACAGTTAGTTCACTTGAAAAAGGATAAACCTGAAGGGGGACTGGGGCTCCCAGACTTCGACTTGTATTATATAGCTTCCCGGCTTCAGCATGCTGTGCAGTGGTGCAGCAATGACAGCAACTGGGAAAACGACCTCCTTAAGGGAACGGTCGACATTGCCTCGCCTCCACATGTACGGATGAAGGAAACGCGCCAGCCTATGATTCTTCCTGTGATCATGGGATTGGTAGTTGCAACCTGGGACACTGCCATAGAGAGAGCAATTAAATTACCCCGTTCTCGAAAATTGAGAGAGGAGGGGTGTCTCACACTAGTGGACCTTTATGTGGGAGACAGGTTAATTACATTTGAAGAAGCACAAGAAACATTTAGGGTAGGGCAGGGACAGTTCCTCCAATTTGCCAAGCTAACAAAGACTGTGCAGGAAATATGGATTGAGCTCTCTTCAATACAGTCCATTTCTGAGACTCTTGAGGTGGTGCTAGAGGGAAGCGGGGGAAGGAAATAAATATCGCAGGAATATAAAGCTTTGCAGAAGGACAGAGGGAAATATCCCTTGAAAGTACGCCAGCACTGGGACACTGAGAGCCTCTTGATGATAAGGAGTGAGAGACGACCTGTGCACTGGTCTAATTGGTAGTAATGCCAGATTTAAGTTGCTCTACTTTTTAAATCTTACATCGCACCTACCTCTCCCCAATGAGGTTTCACAGAATGTATGCAGACCTACCACCCATCATAATAATGCTGAGTTTCTTCATATGATCTGGCAGTGCAAACAAATAGACGCATATTGGGGAAATGATTCAGGTCCTAAAAACAGTGACTGCAATAAACCTTGAGGCTACAGTGAAGCACGGTGTGTGGGGTCTGATTCTTAATCCCTGGAAATGTAAAATACAATATAAATATGCAGTGCTGGGGTTAGTATTTGGAAAACGGTGTATAGCAATTTATTGGCAGCCCACAACAGTTCAACTGTAACGGCCTGGTTGAGTCATATGACCGAATGGGCACTTGCAGAGGAGAGGGGATTGAAAGAGGTTCAGTTCAATGACCGAGCGGCTGAGGAAACAGCCTAATGAGGCAAATGACAAACGCCCTCAGCAGGGTGATAGAAATGGATGACAACAGTGACAATGAAGGTGCTAAGTGCACCTGAGCGACTATGGGTAGTGTCTGGGAGTGGGAGGGGTTTAGCTCACTGAGAGCGAAAAGCATAAGCATTTGCTTCAGATTATGGACCCCATGTTAGAAGTGCACGTAGTGTACACACGTACTGCACTGTCCAATAACATATGTAAGGAAATGGGGGGGTCGGTACTGGAGGTGCTATCAGTGACAAATAGACTAAGCTTAATACCTGAATGGAATTAAATTGCTATATACTTGTACTGCAACGTAATACTCTACCAGGAAATGGTAATATTACTTTCATGTATAGTGACTGGTTTGTAACCGTTGTTGGTTTTACAGAAAACTGCTAAATAAAAATGTGTGTGTGTGTGTATATATATATATATATATATATATATATATATACACATACATACATATATATATATATATGTATGTGTGTGTGTGTATATATATATTCACTGAAAAAACCATAGGTTTCAGACACGTTATAGTTAGAAATTAGCATTTAAAAAACCTTTGAAATTCACTGAAAAAACCATAGGTTTTAGGGACAGTTATAGTTAGTTGGACATTTCACTCGTACAAAACCCGTGAAATTCCCCTGTTATAGTTAGTTCAGCTAACTATAACTCGCGCCCCCGCGATGCACTGCTGATGACGTCACATATTACATCACTCATGACATGGTCAGTGACATCACTGATGACATCACTGATGACATCTCAAATGACATCACTGATGACATCATCCAGTGACTGTGTGTTTCTGTAAAGTTTAAATATTTTTAATATATATAGGAAAAGACGTATTGAAGAATGAGTGGGTGTCTAAGTGTCTGTATGGATGATTTAGTAGGTGCGTGACTGACTCTATAAGTGAGTGATTTAACGTATCTTACTGAATGCATGGGTTAGTGACTAAACTGGGTGAATGTCTGTATCCGTCTGTCTGTTGCTGTGTAAGTGGCTGCATGTGTTTGTGAATAGCTACATGAGTGTCTATATGAGTTATTGAATGGTTCTCTGAGTATCTGTATGGGTGCCTCAGTGTTTGTGTGGGAGGGGTGTGTGCGACTCTGTGCATAGATGTGTGAGTGGGTGATTCACTGGGTGGATGGTTTCAAGAGTGCATCTGTGATAGACTGTATGGGTGGGTAAGTGTGTGTATGAGTGTGTTAGTGAGTGAATATATGTCCCAGTGGTACATGTGTGAGTAACTACATTTGTGAAAGGCAGTATATATGTGTGTTGGAGTATATAAATAGCTATAAGCGAGAGTGAGTGATTGTGATAGTGGCTGTATGGATGAGTGTGTGCTTGTATCAGTGATTGTATAAGAGCGTAACAATGTGGTAGTATTTGTATGATTAAGTGAGCTGGTGTGTGTATAACTGTATAGGTGAGTAAATGGCAGTGTGTTTAATTATTTGCATGACTGACTAGGTGTGTGAGTACCTCTATGGATGAGTGGCGGTGTTTGAGTGTCTATATAGGAGTAAGAGTGCATATTATAGTCCTGTACTGAGTGACCATAAGTACGAGTGACTGTACGGGTGAGTGAGTGGATGTGTGTGTGTAGACCTAAGAATCAGTGAGTGGGTATGTAGTTATTGGTGTTGGAGTGTCTATGGTTTTGCGAATGGCAGTCTGTAATTTAGATTGGGTATATCAAAGGTTATATTAGGGTGTGAGGAGGTGCATCAGATTATCACGTGGATGATGTCATCAGTGATGTCATTTGAGATGTCATCAGTGATGTCATCAGTGATGTCACTGACCATGTCATGAGTGATGTAATATGTGACGTCATCAGCAGTGCATTGCGAGGCGCGAGTTATAGTTAGCTGAACTAACTATAACAGGGGAATTTCACGGGTTTTGTACGAGTGAAATGTCCAACTAACTATAACTGTCCCTAAAACCTATGGTTTTTTCAGTGAATTTCAAAGGTTTTTTAAATGCTAATTTCTAACTGTAACGCCCCTAAAACCTATGGTTTTTTCAGTGAATTTCAAAGGTTTTGTAAATGACAATTTTTAAATGTATTAATTGTTATATTTATTTTTTTGATACTGATTTACTACATTTTTTAAAACTATTTATTTTTATATATTTTATTTATTAAATTACATTGTAATTACATTATACATTACATTACAAAATATACTTTCTCAGAATGAATTACTTTAGTTTAAATAGTTTGCAAATAGGCAATAGAGTTTTAAGTACAGTAGTTACAGTTGTTGCAATGGGCAACACAATTTCAAACACAATGCAACATTGAGCTCAATGTGAATTTCTAGTTAAATGCAATTAGTTACTTTATGGATTACTTTTCTAACCACAGGACTGGATCCTAGATTCAGTCCTGGGACATCTCCTGTAAACAGTTGAGTAAAAGCGTTTTGGTTACAGTAGTGATTTTTAAGGAATATTATTGTATTTTAAAAGTTGACACTTAGAAACTTTTTCACATAGAATCACCAATGTTATCCTATGGGAGGAAATTCACTTAGCAGGTAAGTAGTGTTATCGTTACTTTTTCTTACTCAGTGTTGGATCCTGGATCCAGCACTGGTGCATCTCCTGTAAACAGTTGAAAGAATGCGTTTAAGTCATACAGGCGATTTTTAAGGAATATTTGTAATTTGTGAAAATCGACACTTTGAAACTTTTCTGCTGAAAACCAGACAATGGATTCCTATGGAAGGAAATGTAAGTTACTGGTAAGTACGGTTAGAATTACTTTTCAGGGTCAGTGCTGGGCTAAAAGATGCAGCACTGGGTTCTCTCCTGATAACAGGTGAGTAAATTGGAATTCGTACTTTGGTTGATTTTAGAGGAATATTATAAAGTTCCAAAACTCCACACTTAGAAGAATTTCCAAGTGAAACCAGTCAATGTTAGCCTATGAAGGAAATTCAAGTTACCGGCAAGTACGGTTAAAATTACTTTTCAGGACCAGTACTGGGCTGAAAGATGCAGCACTGAGGTCTCTCCTGATAACAGGTGAGTAAATCAGAATTCGGATTTCGGCTGATTTTAGAGGAATATTTGTATGTTTCAAAAATCAACACTTAGAAACTTTTTCAGCAAAAAGCAGGCAATGATATCCTATGGAAGGAAATTCAAGTTACTGGTAAGTACGGTTAAAATTACTTTTGAGGATCAGTACTGGGCTAAAAGATGCAGCACTGAGGTCTCTCCTGATAACAGGTGAGTAAATCGGAATTCGTATTTCGGCTGATTTTAGAGGAATATTTTAAAGTTCCAAAACTCCACACACAGAAGAATTTCCAAGTGAAACCAGTCAATGTTAGCCTATGGAAGGAAATTCAAGTTACTGGTAAGTACGGTTAAAATTACTTTTGAGGATCAGTACTGGGCTGAAAGATGCAGCACTGAGGTCTCTCCTGATAACAGGTGAGTAAATCGGAATTCGTATTTCGGCTGATTTTAGAGGAATATTTTAAAGTTCCAAAACTCCACACTTAGAAGAATTTCCAAGTGAAACCAGTCAATGTTAGCCTATGGAAGGAAATTCAAGTTACTGGTAAGTAGGGTTAAAATTACTTTTCAGGACCAGTACTGGGCTGAAAGATACAGCACTGAGGTCTCTCCTTATAACAGGTGAGTAAATCGGAATTCGTATTTCGGCTGATTTTAGAGGAATATTTGCATGTTTCAAAAATCAACACTTAGAAACTTTTTCAGCAAAAAGCAGGCAATGATATCCTATGGAAGGAAATTCAAGTTACTGGTAAGTACGGTTAAAATTACTTTTGAGGATCAGTACTGGGCTGAAAGATGCAGCACTGAGGTCTCTCCTGATAACAGGTGAGTAAATCGGAATTCGTATTTCGGCTGATTTTAGAGGAATATTTTAAAGTTCCAAAACTCCACACTTAGAAGAATTTCCAAGTGAAACCAGTCAATGTTAGCCTATGGAAGGAAATTCAAGTTACTGGTAAGTACGGTTAAAATTACTTTTCAGGACCAGTACTGGGCTGAAAGATACAGCACTGAGGTCTCTCCTGATAACAGGTGAGTAAATCGGAATTCGTATTTCGGCTGATTTTAGAGGAATATTTGCACAATGGTGAAGGGAGGGGCGGGGCCTGAGGTGACATCTGTGCAAACGCGCCGCGTGGCGCGTTTTAAGTTGGGGGATTAAGTCCCCTTGAATCATGAGGGTCCCTAGGGGCCAACTAGCCCACCAGGAACCTCCAGTATGCGCCAGGGGCTGCGTTGCAGAGACGTGTAGAGAGGCCACACCCCTTTACACCTCTCTGCAACGCAGCTCTGTGGCGCTTTCTGGATGTACCTGTTGGGCTAGTTGGCCCCAGGGACCCTCAGGATTGAAGGGGATTTAATTCCCATCTTAAAACGCGCCACGGGGCCTGTTTGCACACGTCACCTGAAGCCCCGCCCCTCCCTTCACCACTGTGCAAACGCGCCCTTGGCGCGTTTTAAGTCGGGGGATTAACTCCCTTGAATCCTGAGGGTCCCTGGGGTGCAACTAGCCCACCAGCTACCTCCATTAAGCGCCACAGAGCTACGTTGCAGAGAGGTGTAAAAGGGGCGTGGCCTCTGTACACCTCTCTGCAAGGCAGCCCCTGGCGCATACTGGAGGTTCCTGGTGGGCTAGTTGGCCCCAGGGACCCCCAGTATTGAAGGGGAATTACTTCCCCATCTGCAAACGCGCCAGGGGCGCGTTTGCAGAGTGGTGAAGGAAGGGGCGGGGCCTGTGGGCCCGATCGTTTTTTTTTCCTGAAGGGGGGCTGTGTGGCCCCCCTTCCTTTTTCCTATTTTTGGGCCCTGGGGACCCCATCCCCCAGGGCCTTACCCCCTTTTTTTTTTTTTTTTTAATTAAACGGGAAGGGGGCCGCGTGGCCCCCCTCCCGTGGCCGAATCCTGCCCCGGGGACCCCATCCCCCGGGGCATGGCCACACTTTTAAATTAATTTTTAAGGAGGGGGCTGCGTGGCCCCCCTCCTCAGGCCTCCTTTTGCCCCGGGGACCCCATCCCCCGGGGCAGGCCTTTTTTTTTTTAATTATTTCTGGGGAGGGGGCCGCGTGGACCCCTCCCGGGCCACTTATGGCCCCGGGGACCCCATCCCCGGGGCCTGGCCTCTTGTTGGGGACTGTGGGGGTCCCCAAACCCCCACAGTCCCGCCGGCTCCCCGTGTCCTAAGGGAGCCGGCATTGCTTTCCACATGGGAGCAGCTAACATGCTCCTCCCCATGTGGAAAAGCAATTGTCTTTGGATATTGGAGCGAGAGCAGGTTTCCCTGCTCTCTCTTCCAATATCCAAAGCAGTTTGCAATGACAGGACGGGAGCCGCGAGGCTCCCGTCCTGTCATTGCAAACAGCAGTGTCCCGGGGTAGGCACCCCGGGACACTGCAGGATCCAGGAGGGGGCCGCGCGTCCCCCTCCCCACATCAGCACAGCCCCGGGGAGGTGGTGGTCCCCGGGGCTTCGGGGGTCCAAAACGGACCCCATTTTAAATGTGTTAGTGCCCCGGGAGGTGGCGGTCCCCGGGCGTGCGGGGGGCTCGAGCCCCCCACACAGGAAATTAAAAAAAAAAAAAGAAGCCCCGGGAGGTGGTGGTCCCGGGGCTGCGGGAGGGCCGAGTGCCCTCCCGCACCATTTTAAAATGAAAGCCCCGGGCGTGGCGGTCCCCGGGGCCCCCATACATAAATTTAACCCCCCACCATGCCCTCGGGACTTGGGCCACCCGGGGGCAAAATACAATCGAGCGCGGGAGGCCGCGCTTCGAATTTTTTTTTTTCGGCAGGATCCGTGCACCCTGAGCGCATCCTGCCGATTTTTAAAAAAAAAAACATTTTTTTTTTTGCCCAGGGGGTCCTTGTGGGACCCCCTGAGCAGACCTAGGGGGTCAGGGTGTTGCTACCCTTCCCCCTTTTGTGCGCTTTGCGCACTTGTTTCTGAGGGACAAAATGGCTGCCAACACTTCCTGATTTGGAGTGTTGACAGCCAATTAGCATGCAGCTCGTGATCGGGAGGGTGCGCGGATCCTCCGCGCCCATAGATATATATGTACTTTTACTTTTGATTTTCTCAGCAACTACTGAACGGATTTACACCATTTAACAAAAAGGGTTCTTTCTGAACCAAGAACTACCTCTTTGCCAAATTTGGTGTAATTCCGTTCAGCAGTTCGGGCTGTAGCCGTGTCTAAAGTTTCCTATGGGAAAATGAATGGGGAAAACACGTTTTGGGACCCCCCTTTTTTCTCGGCCCCCGCTTGACGAATCACCCCGAGACTGTCAGGGTAGGAGCGGACCGTAGCGGGCCATAAAGTTTGAAAATTTTGCGAAGATTCGTCAACCGGCAAGAGAGTTATTTCAAATAGAATGTCGCGGATTTCCTATGGAAAATAGGTCCTAACTATAACTATCTACTGGCGACCGCCAGTAGATTATATATATATATATATATATATATATATATATATATATATATATATATATACATACATACATACATACATACATACATACATATATTACCTTCTGGCGGTCGCCAGTAGGTAGTTATAGTTAGGACCTCGTTTCTATTCAAAAAGCGTTTTTTGTTTTGCCAATAACTTTAGCGTCGTTTGACGAATCTTCGCGAAAGTTTCAAAACTAATGGCCCGCTCCGGTCAGCTCCTGTCTTAAAAGTTTCGGGGTGATCCGTCAAGCAGGGGCCGAGAAAAAAGGGGGGTCCTAAAACACGTTTTCTCCATGTTAATTTCCATAGGAACTTTAGACACGGCTACAGCCCGAACTGCTGAACAGAATCACACTAAATTTGGCAAAAAGGTAGGTCTTGGTCCAGAAAGCGACCTTTTTTTTTAATTTAAATGGTGTAAATCCGTTCAGTAGTACCTGAGAAATTAAAAAAAGAAAACTTTCGATATCTGAGCACCGAGGAGGAGTCGCGACTCCTCCCGAGCACGAGCTTCACTCTGATTGGTTGCCAACACTCCAAACCAGGAAGTGTTGGAAGCCATCTTGTGACTCGTAACCAAGTCACAAAGGAGTAAAAAAAAAGGTGAAAAACAAGAAAAGGGGGCAGGGTAAAAACACCCTGACCCCCTAGGCCTCCTGAGGGCCAAAAAAAGCATTTTTTTTTTTTTTTTAAACGGCAGAATTTGCGCTTCGTTATTGTTAAGCCCCTGGGTGGGCCAGGTCCCGGGGTGCAACCCCAAATTATATAGCGGGGGCCCGCCAACTCCCCGGGGCTTCATTGTTGATTTGCGGGGGGCACGCATCCGCCCCGGGGACCACCACCTCCCCGGGGCTCTCATTGTTTAAAATTAAAATGTAAGTAGGGGGGCTCGAGCCCCCCCCACACGCCCCGGTGACTACCATCTCCCCGGGGCTTTGCCAATTAAACGCGGGGGCACGCGGCCCCCCGCAGCCCCGGTGACCGTCACCTCCCCGGGGCTCTGTTTTAAAAAAAAAACTTGTGTGTGGGGGGGCTCGACCCCCCCCCCACACGCCTTGGGGACCACCACCTCCCTGGGGCACTAAATATTCAAATTCGGGGGTCCGTTACGGACCCCCGGCCCCGGGGACCACCACCTCCCTGGGGCTTTAGAAATGAAGGAAGGGGGGCCGCGCTGCCCCCCTCCTGGAGCCCTTGATGGCCCTGGAGACCGCCACCCCCCAGGGCCGGCTCCTGCAATGTCCCGGGGTGCCCACCCCCACCTCCGGGACATTGCCGTTTGCTATGGCAGGGCTGGAGCACAGCTCCCGCCCTGCCATAGCAAACTCTGCTTTGCTTGATTGCATGTCTGCATCTCCCCTTGTGCAAAAGCAATGCCCGCTCCCGCAGGAGGCGGGGAGCCGGCGGGACCGTGGGGGCATTCGGGCTCCCCACCACGGTCCCCAACGGAGAGGCCAGGCCCCGGGGGATGGGGTCCCCGGGGCCAGAAGTGGCCCGGGAGGGGGGCCACGCGGCCCCCCTCCCCTCTAATTAAAAAATAATTTAAAAAAAACCACAGAAAGGCCGGCTTCGGGGGATGGGGTCCCCGGGGCCATAATTGGCCTGAGGAGGGGGGCCACGCGGCCCCCCTCCAAATAATAAAAAAATAAAATTTAAAAAAAGTCTGGCCATGCCCCGGGGGATGGGGTCCCCGGGGCCGAAATCGGCCCCCTTCCCGATTTTTATTTTAAATTATAAAAAGGGGTCAGGCCCTGGGGGATGGGGTCCCCAGGGCCCCAAAAATGTAAAAGAAGAGGGGCCACACAGCCCCCCTTGTAAAAAAAAAAAAATATATATATATTTTAAAAAAAGCCGGCATCTAGCCGGAGGCCACGCCCCCTTTCTCCACCACTCTGCAAACGCGCCCCCTGGCGCGTTGTTAGTTGGGAAATTAATTCCCCTTGAATACTGAGGGTCCCTGGGGGCCAACTAGCCCACCAGGTACCTCCGGTATGCGCCACAGAGCTGCGTTGCAGAGAGGTGGTCCCATATATATGTATATATATATATACACACACACATACATATATATATTCACTTTAAAAAAAACAAAAGTTAAACGAAAGTTAAAGTTAGGTAAATATGTCAGTGGTAACATTAACGTTTTGAATTTTTAAAAAATACAAAAATTCACCAGTTATAGTTAGCAGAGCTAACTATAACTTGCGCCCACGCCATGCACTGCTTATAACCTCACATATTACATCATTCATGACATCATTTATGACATCACTGATGACATCTCAAATGACCTAGCAAACCACCCACATGCTGCCATGTGGGGGGGTGGCTCCATTTGGGGTGTTGGTTCCACATGCAGACAACCCCACGGTGCGCACAGCCTTTGACCGTGTGGAGTGGTGGTGGTGGTGGTGGTGGTGGTGGTGGTAGTGGTGGGGGGGGGGGGGGTTGGTTGGCCACAAGGCCTGGCCAGCGTTCAGGCCCTGTGGCCAACTCCCATAAAGGCAGCCAACCCCACCGTGCGCATGGCCTTAGGTCATGCACAGCAGAGGGATGGCCATAGGGCCTGGTGCTGGGGTCCCCATATCACAGAACCTTTTTTCAATTAAAGGGGAGGGGGGCCATGTGGCCTCTCTCTCTGAGCTCTTTAGGCACTGGAGACTCCATCTTCCAGGGCCGTACTTATAAGTTAAAAGGGGAGAGGTCCCCGAGCCTCTTTAAGCCCTGGGGATACCATCCCTCAGGGCTGTACATATATGTTAAAAGGGGAGGTGGGCTGCACAGCCCTCCTGCCAGAACCTTGTAAGGTCCAAAGTACTTTATCCCCCAGAACCATTTGTTTTTTAATTAAAGAGGAGGTGGGCTGCACCCCCTCCCCGAAGCCTTGTTAGGCCCTGGGGGCCCCATCTCCCAGGGCCATTGTTAAAGTTAAGGGAAGGGCGATGCACAGGTCCTCTCCTCAAGCCTATATCGGCCTGGGGACCACACCCCCTGGCCACTTACTTAAATAAAGGGATGGGGGGCCGCATATATCTAAAAAAGGAGAGGATACCGCATACCTCCCCAAATCTGTTTAGGCCCTGGGGACCCCATCCCCCAGGGACTTGTATTATTTTGAGGGGAGGGTGGCTGTACGGCTCCTTTATCTGACCCATGGACCCATTCCCCAGGCCACTTATTTAAATACAGGGAGGGGCCGCACGTGGCCCCCCTCCCCGGGCAAATTGTGCCCTGGGTACCCCATCCCTCAGAGCCCGGTATTCTTTTATGGGAGAGGGGGCATCGCCTCCTCTTGAGCCGATTTCGCCCGCGGGACCCCATCCCCCGGGGTCCGGAGCGCTTTTTAGGGAGAGTGGGGCATGCACCCTGCTGCCTGAACCCATCCCCAGGGACCCTAACACTTAAAGGTGGGTACCTTGGTGCCCGCCCAGTGCACCCACCATATTCTTGTTGAGGGCCGCAGTTGAGCCCCAGGGCCCCTGCGGCCCCAGCCGGCTTCCCGGATGCAGCGGGAGCCGGCATTGCTCCCACCCGTAGGGACTAGCTCTTAATGCTGCTCCCTCCGAGTGGCAGCAATATTTTGATCCGTTTCCCTGCTCGCATCACTGTGGGCAGGGAAACAGATCAAAAGTCCGTTCCCAGTCGGCGGGAGCATTTTCAAAGTTTCCGCCCTCTGGGAGAGGGCTTGGTGTTTGTTCTCGCTTGGCGGGAGATTTAAAAATGTTCCTGCCTAGTGAGAACAAAAACAGGTTTTACTGGCCACGCCAGTAACGGCAGGGAAAACGCTATGTCCCAGGGGTGGGCTCCCCGGGACATAGCCTTTGAGCCCGCCACTAGGTCTACTCTGACATCACCAATATTCTGATCTCATTTCCTGGGCATATTGATTCACCTTTGTGACTGAGCAATCAGTGATTTATTATCGACTGTATACCATGAATTGACTTCATTAAGGGGTTGATTGTAAATAGCTGAAGAACAGCGAGTAGAAAGTTTGCAGTTTGGGCACAAAAATCACATGCCAACAGGTTTTATTTTGGTACTTATAGCCAATCTTGCTAGGTTCAGGTACATTCAGTTGAAGATGGGCATGCTTTGGTTGCTGATCTTTCAATCTCAGCCTTCATTGGTGCTGGTAAAATGTGTGGAGTTCCCATGCATTCCTGAATCTCAGCATTTGGCATGTCTGGTGCATTTGGAAAATCACATCAACTGTCTGGGTTTGCCAGGGTGGCAGCTTTAGTCTCTTATAGTGGTACAGTCTCCCGTGTAGTCTGGTCACAGGTTTTGATCCTGGTCCCTGATCCGCTCCCCCCTTGCTGCCTTTCACTCAGCAGGTCTTCTGACTCTGTCGCTCGTTGTTCCCCTGCTGGCTTCTACTGCCCCTTCCTGGTAGCATTGCTTTGTACCGCTGACTCCATTCCCTGTATTATGTGTTTACTGTGTTAGCCACTAATAACTGTATTGTGTATTTTAGTCTGTTTAGCCCTTTCACTATTGTAAATTATTTTATCTGCTGTTAACAATTTATTATTCTTATTATATACTTGTTTAGTCCTTAGTCACTGTTGTTTATTTTCTTCTGCTGTACCGCGTTGTTTTTGGAGCCGGCAAGCATCACTGCTCTCTCCTTTTTCTGCCCGTATCACTGCTCCAGTTTCTCACCACCCAGCACTCTTCCCCCCAACTCCCAGGACCTACTTAATGGAGGCTGCAGCTCGACCGGGCATGCCTTTGGTGTGCCAAAGGCAAGCCCAACTGCACCCATCCACGCTTGGCCTGCCCCACCGCCAGGAACTCTGGCCATCCTACTACACACAGATACCTCGCCTCCGAGCTCTGAGCCCTTGTCCCCAAACTCTGCAACAACAGCTGCTGCGTCAACGGTAAGACCTTTTACCTGTCGTTACTGTCTCTTCTCCTGCAACTCCAGAACACCCGCGCACACAGCAATCACCACCACGCACACCCCACCGACTACGACTGCCCCAGAACTACTCCACTGCCTCCTGCCCAGTGCTTGATCACTCTGCAAGTAGGCAACGTAGATCGGGAATACCATCTCCTCCCTCACCCCCGACATTATCTTAATCACCGAGACCTGGCCCAACGCCGCTTCCGCTCCTGACATCGCTACAGCTACTCCCGACGGCTACAAGATGATACACTGGGACTGCACCAACAAACACGAAGTTGGTATTGCCATCATCCACAAGTAAATTATCCACTACACCACCATCGAAAAGGACACCACACTGTTCATGGAGTACCTCAGCTTCTAACTCCAAACCAACGGCAGAACCACCATCAGAGGCACTTTCGCCTACAGACCCCCACGGACCACGCTGCGGTTTCTGCAACGCCATCCCTGACTTCATCGCCCCGCTCACCATTGACTTCAAACACTACATCCTCTTCGGAGACCTTCATTTCCACCTCGACTACCTCAACAACACAAACATCGCCAAGCTCCTGGAAAGAATAAGCAACCTCGGCCTCACCCAACTTGTCACCAACACACAATGCAGGACACACGCTTGACGCCATGTTCACTGCCATCGACATATTCAAGTATGGTCATGTCACCGAACTCACCTGGACAGACCATGCCATCGTCCACTTCACCATCACAGGATCCCAGGCACCACCACCAAGTCAAAGAAACAAAAACTACAAATTGAAACACAAACCCCCTGACAACATTTGTCTTTCTTTTGTTAGCTCTTAAGTCGCATATACAAACACCAATGTAAGGCCCAGAGGGTTATTTTTTCTTTTCATTTGTCATTTTATTATTTTGTCTTTACCATGTAACCATAAACTTCTCAACTATTTTCCCAAAATTCATCACCTTAATTTCATACAGGTCTTCAAAGGAAACCTAAATATTCAACCTAAAAGCCACTCACACATCCACATCCAAACCTCATACTTCATCCATGTCACAAACCGTTTACATCTCCATCCACATCTTAAAACCATTTCATATATCAATCTTGTTCTTTAATATTTTCATCAGTTCATCTTGTACTTCAAAACTTTTCAACGTCCATTTGTATCCACAATATTTTACACCTCAAAATTGTTCTCATGGGGATACAAATTTTTTTTCAAAAGTCTCCATGATTTAAATTGGATATTTTCTTTTTACATACCAAATTACAAAATATTATGGCCAGCATATAAATATTTAGCATTTCGGTGGCTTAAATTCAATATCTTCAATGCACGTTTCGGCATACAGTGTCTTCTTCAGGAATGCCACATATACAAGACTGCATTTGGCATCCAGAGACCATAAACAGAGGTGAAATGAAACCAGATAATATGAAATAATTTAACTGCTTGAACTGTATATCTGGGGTTTAGGGAGTGTGCAATGTGCAGCTTCCCCGGTACGGGAACTACAGTTTGTCGGTTGATGTGCGTTGAAGACATTGGATTGTTGTTTCTATTTGTAGTTTTGGCCTGCCCTAGGAAGTTTATTTAAGCAGTGGGTCCTATGTTTTTGAATTAGTTACCACCACCAAGTCACCCAGCTCCTCCCACCGCAGCTGGAACAAAGTAACAGAGAACCAGTGGACCGACGCCCTCAACACTTCCCCCTCTGACTCCATAACCAACCTAGAACAGGTTGCTACGAACTTCTCCACCTGGATCACCAACTACACCAACAGAGTTGCTCCAATGAAGCCCTCTAAACCCAGGAGGTCCACTAAACAGGCCAGCTGGTACACACCAGATCTTAGAACGTTGAAACGCAACTGCAAGCATCTAGAAAGGAGATAGGATCCCACAGACCGAGCCATCCTCAAGACAGCCCTCAACAAATACCACCATCTCTTAAAAGACACAAAAAGGAGTGACCTGGCTGATTGCAATGAAGCCAGTTCCCACCACAGCAAAGAACTCTTCAACATCATCAGAGAGTTCTCAAACCCCTCAACCACCGAAAACACGATCACCCCTTCCCAGGAACTCTGCGACACCCTGGTAGACTTCTTTCACGACAAGATATCCACCATCTACAAACACTTCGAACCCCAACCCACCGACCTCTACAGCCTACTCAATCCCACAGTTGCCAACCTCGACCACCCGCTCACCGCCTGGGAACAGCTCATCGCGCAGAATACCAAAGCTGCCATGGGCTCGTTCCACCCAGGAGCACCCATGGACCCCTGTCCCCAACACTTTTTTAACCTCGGGAGCAAGAGAATAAGCAGCAAACTCACCTATATTTTCAACTCATCCATCACCATGGCCACATTCCCTGAAGAATGGAAATTGATAACAGTCAAACCCCTTCTCAAGAAACCCTCTGCCGACCCCAGTGAACTCTAGAACTTCCGCCCCATCTCTCTGCTCCCTTTTCCTGCCAAAGTCCTTGAAAAAGCCATCAGCCACCAACTCACAGAACTCCTGGAGAGCAACAATCTGCTGAACACCTCCCAATCTAAATTCTGCACCAACTACAGCACCAAAACTGCCCTGATCGCTGCCTCTGATGACATCAGGACCCTCCTCGGCCAGGGAGAAACAGCTGCCCTGATCCTCCGTGGCCTATCCGCAACGTTCAACACTATATCCCACCACACCCTTATCAAGAGACTTCATCACATCAGAATCCAGGGAGTCACCCTCAAATGGATCACCTCCTTCCTCACCCGAAGAACCCAAAGAATCTGCCTACCACCGTTCTCCTCTGAACACAATAGCATCATCTGTGTCGTCCATCATGGCTCATCCCTCAGCCCCACCCTGTTCAACACTTACATAATGCCCTTGGCCAACATCGTCAAAATCCATGGCCTTAACATCATAACCTACCCAGACAACACCCAGCTCATCTTCTCGCTATCAGAAGACCCCCTCCACCACTAGGGCCAACTTCCACAGGTGCATGACGAACATCACCGACTGGATAAAGAACAACACCTCCTTGTGAAGTGTCTCCTGATGGCCCTTGGACCTTGGACCCACACCGAAAGACCACGCCTGCAACCTTGGCATCATCCTGGGCAGCAAGCTCACCATGAAAATCCAGATCAATAGAGTCTCCTCCGCTTGATTCCTCACTCTTCGCATGCTCCGAAAAATCTTCTGGTTGGTCCCCATCAACACCAGGAAAACAGTCACTCAAGCCCTAGTTATCAGCCAGCTGGACTATGGCAGCTCACTCTACGTAGGAATCACCACCCACCTCATGAAGAGACTTCAGACGATACAGAACTAAGCTGCCAGACTCATCGTCGGCCTCCCAAAATGGACCCATATCACCCCCACCTCAAGAAGCTACACTGGCTCCCCATCCAGAAGAGATGCCAATTCAAGATGCTGATCCACGCCTACAAAGCCCTTCATGATCAAGGACCAGTATACATCCACCACCGCATTAACTTCCACCAACCCTCCAGACACCTGTACACCGTCTCCCTCGCTCACATCCCCAGCATCTGCCGAAGCAACAGTGGAGTACGCTCCTTCTCCTACTTTGCCGCCAAGTCATGGAATGACCTTCCTCTTCACCTCCGAAGCTCATCCTTCCTGCTGGAATTCAGAAAGGAACTCAAGACCGGGCTATTCGACTGATTCCACCCATAGCAGCAAGAGCCTCAGCGCCTGGATACCCTCGCTGGTGATTATCTGCACTCTACAAATTCTGTTTGATTAATTGGCAAGTTATTTTTTTTATGTTAGAGTTTTCTCTCACTCCAGCTTATATTTAAGGTTGTGTATGTAATGGGAGAGTATTGAACTAAACAGAATTGTTGGAACACAGCTCCAAGAAATGGGTTGGGAGTGTGTGTGTTTAGATGAGTTTTACAATGTCAGTTTTCGCTTGTAACTGCAGTAGTAATGGATTGTGTTCCACAGCCGTGCCCAAGACATAGAGACATAGGATGTATGTACCTCTTGGTGTTTTTAGAATAGCAAAGCGTTTGCTCAGTATAATCTTATAAGGCATGTTCCTAGGGGTTCTCTTCTCTTGCTATATGGAAACTAACCTCTGGACAGTCCTGTGGGCCACTGTAAGGGACCTAATATTCACTTACGCTACCACTGTCAGGTAATGCAGCTTTCTCAGTATTGGGCTAGCGCACAGCTTTCCAAACTTTTCATGTTGGTGACACACTTTTTCTACATGCATCATTTTGCGACACGGTAACGCAGTGTAGCGCGCAAGCGAGCTGGAACCACCTAAGGGTGGTTCGGGGGGTGTCCTCCCCCCCCGAGAAAAGTTTGGAAAAAAAGAGGGCAAATGGTGCATTTTCAAGCAAATTTGAGAAAGCAGGAAGGTTAATAAAGCAATTGTGAAACGGTTGTTTCCCAAATCTATCAAGCATGATAGTTCTTTGTTTCAGGGTTGGAAGTGAAAACGCAAATTTTCCAAGTCTATGAAGGGCCATATATAATTTTACATTTCAGTGTTGAAGGTTAAAATGACACATTTTCACCTTCCAGTATTGCTTGTGAAAATGGTCCATTTTCAAATTTGAATAATTGTTCTAGGTTTGAGTAGAAATAAAATATGTACGCAAAGGTACATACATTGCATAAACCTTACGAGGGAGCAAAGGTGTGCTACTGCTTCTGCTCTTCCGGCTGTTGGGCTAGTGCTAGTTCTTATTACTGTTATGGTCTGTTTGGGATGTAACAAATGCATTTGTCCTAAAATGTAAAGAAATTAATGATTTCAGGTTGGGTATAGGAAGAGAAGAAGTTAGATTTTCCGTGTTGGAATAAGTGGCTTTATTACTGTTAAACGTTGAAAGTTAACATTATTACCTCAAATATTTTGTCTGTAATGCAACTGGTGCTCCTCTAAAGCGGTATGATACCTTTGGGTCGAGTTTGCGCTATATAAAACTACAACAAAAAAAAAGGTTATTTTATGTTTAGTTTGAAGTGAGATTTCATGGGATCACGGCTTCCTTTGTTCAGACCCAGATTCTTCATCCTCCGCCCGAGGTGAGGGCCATGTTCCTACTGTTGCTCACAGGAAGTAGGAGTGTTGGGCTTCCGTTCACACTGAGTGAGTTCTGAGGGACCTGGGAAAACTCCTGCCAGTGTTGGGAGTCTCCCTTCCCATCTTAGGTTCCTGCTCAGTAGCCCATCCCGTTTTAATTGGAGACAGCCTCGTTCAGCCCATCTGTTCCCTTCAGCCCGTTGTCCCTGGGATGCCGGGAGACCCGCTCTAATTAGAAAACAAACCACATCCTCTTCATCGAAAGAAGCTGCGTTCTTCGGAAATAATGTCTTCACACCCGTGCCTGTCTCTCGCTTAAGTTTCCTCTCCCGACATCTTTTCTGTTTCCCCATTTCTTAACCCCCCCTCCCCCCCCCCCCCCATGCCTGCCTCTGACCCACTTGTTTTCCCGTCTTATCCTGTCCCGGCCTAAATGAAAACGATTCTCACTCCCTTCTGTCTCTGAGACTCGCCCCCCCAAATCACGCCCTAACCTTCAGCTCTCCATCCGAATCGTACCCCACCATACCATGGCATATAATAATGCTTATCGCGTGACTTATAGATTTACAAATATTGCTGAAGCTATACGGATTATTGTACAATGCCGCCCTTGCTGGCCACTTGTTGATGCACCTCACCTCGCATTTTCCAAATGTTCAGAGTAAAATTAAAGAATTTAAGTGGCGACATTGTTTTTACCTCATGGTTGTGGGAGCACCCGGGCTGCCCCTCCTGTCAAAACTGCGCCGTACCGAGCGCATGGAACGAGGAGCAGAGACGGCTCTGTGGACTGACTGCGCATTCGACGCGCGCGGCAAAGGGAAAGCTCTCCCTCTCCTTCCTCCACGTACCGTACTGCGTCACTGACATGCGAAGTCCTGCTCAAAAAGTGAATTTTTCCGCATCTCGTCGACGTCGCGCGACACACCCACACATAACAGGCGACACAGTACTGTGTCGCGACAGAGTTTGGAAAGCTCTGGCCGCTAGCGGAACAGTCCTCTTGGCTGATACCAATGTTTATGCAACTCAATTCTGCTGTCTGTTGGTCCGATTAGTGGAAGAGGACTTCTAGACGGGGGGAGGCTAAGCTATATGGCTAGTGTAACTGTTGACCTTATTTGCCCAGGATCGGACTATGTATTCAGTGTTATGTCATGCAATTGAATGTCATCGCACTACAATGTTTACTTTTTGCAATAAAACTGTTTGTAACAAAACAAAAAAAAATCTGCTGTCTGTTAGAATTTACAGTAGGAGCCCTTTAATGGAGTCCATTGCAGTAATCTGTATCACATCACAATAACCCTGACAATTGTAGCAAGATGTTCCATGGCAATGAAAGCCTGGATTAAGCTTTTCATTCTCTAATAATAGCAAAACTGTTAGTCTATGGTTCCAGTGGTGTGCTTTAGTTTATCAGGCAAGCTAATGCCTTAATAATTTTCCTGGTGTCTATTTGATCCCTTGTACCAAAAGCTTTCTTATGTGGCCATGAGCATAAGTTGCATTTTAAGGATGTAAAGTCACAACCAGTTGATCTTCTAATAATGATATCTAAAGTATACTAGTATTCTCAGTTGCAAGTGAGCAGAAAATATAGCCGATTTTGCTTCAAAGTAACCAAGTAAAATTCTATGTATACTGAACAAGATATTTTTCTCGGAGTTGCTATAAATCATTTCATGAAGCGTGTAAGCACGAACCCCTACAGGAAACCACGGGCCACTCTATGATGTAGGCAAGCTGGTATTGAGGTGCCAAGCCCGATGGTTCTGAAAAAATAACTAGTTGTCTGTTAATCTGATATACCAGTCGAGTAAGTTATGAATGCTGTGTAAAGACGACTGTATTAGCAAGGCTGAACAGTCATCAGAAATTGGAATCTTTCAGCATCTTGAGTGCCTTTTGTCTAACGTATAACTATCTCCATATCCAGGCTTCTTGCTATCACCATATGTACTGCAAACACATTGTTGTGTTTCTTCAAAAGAGTAGATTAACAACAAAGGTATGTTTTATCTCCTGCTTTGTTGAATGCCATTTTTTTTGCATTGCTTATTTTAGCTAAGCATGTTTTTTTCTGCTATTACCTTTGTTTGCGCCGTTATTTAGTGCTATGAAGCCTGATTAGTTTGCAATCTCAAAAATCACTGTGTTCGGCCTCGTAGTTACTGTCCACTACAACACTTATTTTTTTTGTTCAACATCTGTTTATTGAGCACGAGCAATGAGAAAACAACACTTGTCACAGATAGCAAAAGAAAGGGGCAAGGGAGTAGCAGGTAATGAGCACGAAGAGCAAGTCCCTCACAGGAAAGTGCAAATATTTGATATGCAAACAAAGAAAAAGCAAGTTGGAAGGATGACAATACTTATGAGTTTGGGCCAAGGCAAAAGTCCAGGATTTGAAAGTCATTCATGTAGGGGAAGATTCACCTAACACTGATTTTTAAGAGTTACTTCAGGAGCACTGGCAAAATATTCTGAAATATCACAATCTCCGTTAATGCTTCGTTTATTCATTCCTTTTCCATTCCCAGAGGCCTTTCTGTGTTTTTTTCCAGTCAATTCTGCTTGGGCCTCGATGGCTGTGGAAAATGCCAAGTAATGTTTTTTTCCTCCTTCTTTTCATAAGTTCTCTGCGCTTTTACTAGCATTTATCAATACGCATCTCCCATTGGTTCTAGCCTGTAAATTCCATTATCCTTGAGGCAGTCCATTGCATTAGGCTATTATGGCTTAATATTCCTTCATTTGCATTGACACACGCTCGACCTCCAGCCCTTGCACTCGCTCTTAATGCCCCGCCAGCGCTGCTACATCTCTGGTGCATTATCATCCAACTGTTAGCTCAACTAATAACAGCCATTCGTTTAAGACGACGAAGACGCATTAAATAAAAACATGTAATAACCCACTACCATTAATGAAGGTGGAATAGAGGTAGATTGCACCGGGTTTATTATTTAATGCTGGCTCTCTGCTGACTTTGCAGACCGGTAATTACGCCGGGCTGCTCGGTTCTCATTGCCGACATTTCATGCAGTCACTGGCCTGCTCAGTTTCGATTTGTCCGTTTGCTATCTGCACTGATTTACGGATGGTCTTTTGTTGTACTTACACAGAATGGGCTATTGGCGCAGATTGCAGGTCGGTGTTGTGTAAACGTGCACTTTCGTGCACGTTTATACTTTTCATTAAAGCACTTTACATTGTCTACATTAACCATCCAATGTCTGATTCACAGAGGTTTTATGCCCTTGGGAGTAGTGTGGAGGTGGAGTTTAGTGTGTATTTCTGTTCATATTAGAACGTAGTGGCGATATGATTATAAAAAAAACAGCTGAGCTGGGTGTGATTATTTTAGCATTTTATTGTTTGTGTGCTTTTGTTCGGTCATATTATTTAAACAGATTGTTATCTTTACAGTGCCTTTGTATAGTGCTTTATTGGCATTACAATGACCTTGCAGCATTGTCAGATTTCCGTACCTTCATGCCCATGTCTCTTTGCTCTGTGACAGACTGAAATCTGTTATTATGAGTAGGAAAATCATGTTTGCAGCACAAATGTATATATCGGTTGGGTTTTAGCGTGGCTTAGTGTGTAGCTGGAGATCTCTAGCAATTCTGGACTATTCCATCTGAATGAAGGTGTGGCTCTGCATTTCTCACTCAGAGGATCTCCATTGATAATGATAAGCACTGAATAGTCCTGTCCACATGTCAGAATCCAAGTAGAAGTTCTTTGAAAGTCACATTTTTATAGTTTATTTGCCTTACTTCAAAAAGGCCAGTAAGTACATGTGACAAAAAAATGTAAAGTTTTGCAGCCTTAAGACAAGTTATCTTGCCTGGTCCATTAATTTTCTTTAAAAGCTGGAAGAAAAAAAGCCTACAGCCTTCAAAAGTCACAAAAAATAAGTGAAAGTGACCTTTAAAAATAACCTCCCAAGCCTGTTTTACTTTCTTTTAAAATGAACGATAGGGAGGCATAGGGCAATGTAATTGTATAGGCTGCAGCATTGAAACAATGAGAGTAGAATTCTGTGCCTTTAAGGCATATTGACCTCTAGTATCCCATCATGCCCTACATGTGGCAGGTTGGCCAGTTCTTTTTTCCGGCTCCTGCTAGCAGGGTCTTGGAGCAGAGCTATGCCTTTTTAAGGCTTTTTTACTTAAAAGTTTGATCCAAAACAATTTCAAAAGTGGTTCACTCAACGTCCTTAAGGACGAAGAGAATTTTCTGATATTTTCCTGACAGGAAATATAATTATTTTTTCTCAGACTGCCATCCCTTTTCTGCAAAATGCCCAGATTGTGGCAGAAAAATGGCAAAAATAGTCCTGCCCTGGATCTGTATCCTATGTTTGCCAGATTCACATGACCCCAAGACATATTGTTGCTGCAGGCGTACCAGGAGAGAAAGAGAAAATATGGCTGCATGGCTAAGTAGAGCAATGAATATCACAAGATTCCCTGGCTGGAGAGACATCTGAGGGGCATGGAGAGACTGTTCCCTCTACCAGTGCCCCATCACACCCTCTAAGGACTCCCGCAGAGGAAGATCCCTAAGGAGAAGTTCAGGTGAGATATGACGTCCCTGTTCGATGTTGAGGACGTCAATGTCAAAAAGTGGTACAGCACCTTCTTGCTCGCCGTCAAGGGCTGGTTCGCTGTAAACAACACACATGATGTTGAGGTAGAGGAGATTGTCGATGTTGAGAGTTACTTCAACGTCGAGACATGATACCACTTCACACAAAAAGACAGCGGAATTACTTTTGCATATGAAATCTCACAGAATCCTATCCAAATTGGATTCTGAGTACTCTAGAGCCTACTCTCCACCCAGGCCACCTTCTCCCGTCATCATACCGGAATCTCCATGTTCCATGCCTTCTACACTCCCCCAGGTTCCGGGGGAGTCTTACTTCTACTACACCTTCTCCACCTTCTCTCCATAACTGGTAATTCCAGTGGTAATCCCTTCACCAAATCCTCCAGCCAATCCTTTTCGGCCACCACAGTCACCTGTGCCAGTGGTGCCTCCACCAAGACATTCTAGATCTCTCTCACGTCATACCAGACCTCTCAGCAACAGGTCTTGGTTGAGAACAAGATCAAGATCTCACCGTGTCATTACCATTCAACATCTCCCAGACGATCATGTACAAGGCGAATATGGAATTTTCCATCCAGATCGAGGTCTTCAAGGTCACATCACTCAACCTCGTTTTCTGATCTATATTCTCCTACATTGTCATACTCATCACCAACGATTATCTCTCCTGACAATGACATTAATAATTTCCAGGAGGTTCTTATCGGGGCCACCAACAAATTAAATATTAACTTGCCGACTAACACAACCACCACGTTGGTAATCTTTGAGACTGTGCACCAACGGTCCGTTGCCAGACCATTGCTATCTTTGATTCAAGGTCTCGTATACCCAGCCAAGAATTTATTCCTGACTCCGGCATCTGTTAAGGGTGCAGCATCTCGCTTAAAGAAAAAATGCAGACCTCCAGATCAGGATTTATTATTTCTTCGTACCGATCCCACACCGAACTCTGTTATCATTTCTGCTGCCCCAAAACTGCATGCTCAGCCCCTTATTCTACTGTTCCTCCTGACAAGGAAGGGAAAAAGTTGGATTCCATGGGCATAAAAGTGTGCGGCACTTCCGCTGTCATTATGAAGGCTGCGAGTGCGTCTACCCTTAGTGGACGATATGCCAGGTCACTCTGGGACTCTATTCAACAATTCATAGAAGTCCTCCCCAGAGACAGACGTCAAGATTTACAAGAAATTTTCAACAAGAGCATGATGATTATCCAACTAGATAATCACTGCGATAGCTAATAACTCCATCCTAGCAGCACATGGATACTGTTAAGGTTTATAGCTACACCGCTCATCCTGCCTCAGACTCACAGAGCTGAAACCAGAAGCTCAACATTGAATCTTACACCTTCCTTTTCAGTGAACACTTTATTTGGTTCTCATGCTGATGATGAGATGTCAAGCATGAAGCCTGAACTCGACACTCTTCGGGTGGTAGGACTGGAGAAAAAGAAAGAATACAGGAGACATTCCTATAGGTCCTACGACCACCGATATTTTCATCAGAGGGTTCAAACCCCTCATTGGCCTCAAGGGAAAGAACAGCTGCAGCAGACATTGAAAAAGCACAGACATCATTCAAGAGGCAGAGGAGGTCAGCAACCACCTGCCCAAGCCACTAAACTAAACACCGGTGGCAAGCAGTGAATGCTTTCTTTCCCCTCTTCCTTTACCCACTCTGGTAGGGGAAAGCATAACACTTTACCTGGAGGTGTGGAGAAATATAACCAGTGACAAATGTGTCCTGAATTTTGTAGAAAATGGATACTGTCTCAGATTCATGTATCTTCCACCAGCAATGCCACCAAAGACATCATCCTGTTACTTCGGAAAGAACTATGGCAATAAATCCCCATCCTTTTGCAAAAACATGCAGTGGAAAAGGTCTCACCTCCTCTCAAAGGAATAGGAATGTATTCACGTTACTCTTCTGTGAAGAAGAAAGAACCAAAAAACAAGTTCAGGTCCATTTTAGACCTGAAAAACGCAAACAGGTGGGTTTGCAAAATTGCAAAAAAAATGCCTGAATGTTGGCTCTCAATCAAATTACCCTCAACTTCATTGGGGGACTGGCTATGCTCAATAGATCTTCAAGATGTCTATTCTCACATCCCAGTAGCCAAGAAAGATTGAAAATTCCTGAGGTTCATAGTAGGTTGAGAATAATCCAAAGTTCATTCTTTCAGTCTCAAATATGTGCTACAGACCTTTTCCAAATGCATGGCATGGCGTTCATTGCAGCTCACCTCATTAAAAGTAGAATTTTCCTCTACCCAGATCTAGACGACTCTCTCATCAAAGCTTCTTCTTACCAACAAATGTACCAACATTATCAAATGACTGTAATAATTCTCAATTGGCTAGCACTCCATGTAAATCATGAGAAATCTTTATCCGTGCCAGTTTAATCCCTCCACTACTTAGTAGCAGTCTTTGACACAGTGCACACAAAAGTGTTTTCTCAGAGGAGAGATTGATTATCTTTTAGAAATGTTGCAATCTGAAGACAACATCCCATCCAACTGCGAGACAAATATCCTCTCTTCTAGGATCAATGGTATGATGTATTTTTCTGGTCCTGAATGCACGTCTATACATGAGACTGCTGCAACACTATCTGCAGGATCAATGGGACCAACTGTCAGGAATATGGGAGGACAAAGTGATCCTAAAGTGATCTCACACGAAACAATCACTCAACTAGTGGTGTCGCTCTGAGAACCTTCTGAAAGGTATGAATTTCCATCAAGGCATCTCAACTCAAACCATAGTGACGCATGCCTCCCTTTCTGGTTGGGGTGCTCACATGCACTACCTCCAGATTCACAACATGTGGTTTCTGAAGGAACAGTCTTGCCGTATCAGCCTACTAAGGTTGAGAGTAGTGCACCTAGCTTTGAAGGCTTTTCTCCCGTCCTTCAAGACAAACTCCCTCCTTGTTCAAAAGAACAATACAACAACCATGCATTATCTGAACAAGCAGCGAGGGTCGAAATACAGGCCTCTGTCTCTAGAGGCACAAACAGTCTGGAGTCGATTAATCTCCAGTAATCTCAGGATCACAGCTGTCCATCTATCAGGAATCCTGAATGTTCAAGCGGACACTCTAAGCAGAACTATTAAAGAGAATAATTTTTTTTGTAACTTGTTTTTATTAGTTTTCTCTCACAACAGCAAACATATATGCCATATTACGTATATACAATACCACTCCCTGCAGTCGGCCCTCCACCCATCCAATCCCTCCTCATTCTCTCCTCATTCTTAGCATATGCTGACGTTCCCCGTACTAGCCGCTACTTCCCCTCCCCCTACTTCAAATTACTGTCGGGGAGCGGTCCTTCTCTTGCTATTCAGCGACACCTATCCGCTCCAGGAGAACCGGGTAATATGACTAATAAAATAAAGTAACCCTTCACCCACCCCCTCTCACTCTGCCCCCTCCACCGGTGTGTCCTTTTTCGAGTGCCTAATCAATCCACCTCAACTATTCCCGCTGCAATACTCTACATGGTCATCTCCTCTCAATACGCCCTCGCTCCTAATTGCTCTAGTACAGTGTCTGCACAACATGCTTGTCTCGGGGGTACCCACACCGCCCATCGCCGTCCAACACCTTCCTTTCTATATCTCTGGGGCTGAATCCCCCTCTGAATCTTCCTCTGGGGCCTGCAGCGCTGTCACTAGCGCCTCCCATGCCCTTGCAGTCTCCAGTGCCTTTTCATTATCTGTCCGCCTGGCGTGCTGATACCTAACTGTGCTTTCGCTCGTTGCCCATTTAATCAATTCTGCCTTCCACCGCACCACGGTAGGCCCATCTCTCGATTTCCAGTGTGCAGTTATCTCTCTTTTAGCTAGCAACAGTCCCAGATCCCAGAATTTACTCGTGACCTTCAGTTTGGAGGTGTGCGGAAACCAGTGTAGTAAGCAGGTACCCATGTCGGCCTCAAGTCGTCGGTCTGTGATGTCGCACAGCAATTCCGTTACCTCCTCCCAATAGGTACCCAATTGTGGGCAGCTCCACATCATGTGGCTAAACTCCGCCCCCTCTAGATGGCAGCGCGGGCACTGGGCGGTGTCTGTTTTAAAATACTTATTTATTTTGGCCGGGGTTAGATATGCCCTATGCAGTATAAAAAAGTGAACCAGCTGGAACCTAGCGTTCCTCGTGCTCTTCCACGCTCTCTCGACAATGTGAGCCCATGCTTTCTCAGGAATCTCCTTTCCTAAGTCTACCTCCCATTTCTGTTGTAACCCCCTTAGTGGCTCAATATTCTCCTCTATCATGTGTCTATATAGACACGTGACCGCCTTGTAGGTTCCCGCCGCCATCACTACGTACTGACACGCCATAGACGTCCGGGGTTCCGCAAGGCCCTCCCTCCAGTGCCGTTGCACCGCAGTAACCAGTGCCGAGTGCAAGAGATAATCCCCACGAGGGAGTCCATGTCTTTCCTGCAGGGCTTGATAGGGCAACAAGGCCCCGTCCTCATAGAGGTCTCCTAATTCCTGCACTCCCAGGTCCTCCCATTCCGCCAGCGCAGTCCAATCCCCTCCATGCGGGAGAGCTGCACACATCCCCAGTGGTATCTCCGGGGCATAATCCCGATCAATGCCTGCCCTGCGTTGGCTCCGGTTCCAACATAATCGCAGTGTCCGCTCCTCGTTGGTGAGCGTCCCCAGTCTCAATCGCTGTTGGAGCACTATAAAGGACAACACATGGCGTGGTATCCATTTCCCCTCTAGGTTGGCCGGGCCCCTAAACTCCGCCGCCACCGCTTGGGTAAGCCACTGTAGCTGGGCTGCCAAAGAATAGCACTCAAAATCCGGTACTGCTAAACCCCCCTCGGCCTCATCATGGTGTCCAATGCCACCCGCCGCCTACCATTTCCCCACAAGAACCCCCCAACCATGGAACGGAGCTGTCGAAAAGTGGATCCCGGTATCCATATCGGGAGCGTCCTAAAGAAGTACAACAGCCGGGGGAGCGCCACCATCTTTACCAAGGCCACCCGACCCGCCACAGAGAGTGGCAAAGTTCTCCAAAAATTAAAGCTACCCCAAAGTCCGCGCACAGCCCTACCTATGTTCCCTGCTAAAATATCATCTGGCGCATGATAAATGTGGGTGCCGAGATATGGCAAGCACCTTGGCTCCCACCTTATGCCCTCAACCTGGGGGGGGCCAGTTTCCGATCGGCGCACCGGAAATAGGCAAGTCTTCGCCCAATTCACCCCAAGTCCTGACACCTTACCAAATTCTCGAAGTAACCCCATCGCCCCGTCTAATGCCTCTCCTGTGTTAGCTAAAAACATAAGCAAATCATCGGCGTACAATGATATGTATTGCGTAACTCCGCGGAGGCTCAACCCTTGATACGTGCGCTCCAACCTTGCATACGCTGCTAGGGGCTCGATGGCCAACGCGAACAACAACGGAGAGAGCGGGCACCCCTGCCGCGTTCCCCTCCCCACTAGACAGGAGGGGGAAATCATACTCCCCGTCCAAACCCTTGCTGTCGCCGATCGATATAGGATTTCGGTCCATTCCACGAAAGTCTCCCCCAGTCCAAACATCCGTAGAACTTGAAACAGAAATGGCCATTCCAGGCTATCGAATGCCTTCTCTATGTCCACTGATAGGACAACCTCGGTTGTGATCTCCTGGCGGTCTTCTCCCAATATACGGAGTAAACGGCGCACATTAGTGCCCGTGTTCCGGGTGGGTATAAATCCCGCTTGGTCACGGTGGACCAGCTGTACCATATATGGGAGGAGTCGGGTCGCCAGTATCCGACTCAGAATTTTATAATCGGTTGTGAGCATGGATAAGGGACGATAAGCTGTCTTGTCCGTTGGATCCTTTCCCGATTTTGGCAACGGGATAATCACCGCTTCGCGGACGGATGCCGGTAGCACTCCCACCTCCCGCGCCTCCCTAAACACCGCCATCAGTTTCGGGGCCAGTAGGTCGATGTAGGCCAAATAGAATTCTATTGGCAATCCGTCCGTCCCGGGGGTTTTGTTATGCGCCATCTGTTTCACCGCTCCCCTAATTTCCCCTAGTGTAATTTCCTGTCCCAACGAGTCCGCCTGCGTTTTATCTAAGTGGGGCAACACCACCCCATCTAGGAATTCCCTTATATCAACCTCCGCCACCCGTAGTTTACTCCGATATAGTTCATGATAGTAATCGAAAAACAGCCCATTAATCCCCTGCTGGGTATATTCCAGGGTTCCCGTCGGGGATGCCAAGTTTAATATGGGGGTGCCTCGGGGTACCGGGCTAGCCAGCCAGGCAAGTAACGTACTCGCCTTGTCCCTCTCTGCGTGTGCTTGTGTCAAATATCTCCTGTAGTCAAAACAGCGCAACCTTTCTAACTGTGCCGCCACCGCCTCTCTAGCTCCCGCCACTTCCTCCTGTAGTCCTGGATTCTCAGGGCGGGCCCTTTCAACCTCCCGCAAACGCTGCTCTGCTCCCTCAACTTCCTTCACTAGGGTTTTCCTCACTCCCACCATTTTGGCAATGCATATTCCCCTTACCACCACCTTAAATGCGTCCCATTCCAGTGCCGTCGTCGTCGCTGTGCCCTCATTCTCTAGGAAATACTGTTCGATCCCAGTCCGTACCTCCTCGCGGAAGACCTGGTCCTCCAATTCCTCCGGTCGTAACCGCCAGGCCGGTATCGCAGGCCGCTCTGGGGCCCATTGTAGCCTCATCAGTAGCGGATTATGATCAGAGATTGTCCGTGTTAGGTTTTCACTATGGCCTACTTTAGCGTGTATATCCGGGGAACACAGTAGCACGTCCAACCGCACATGTAAGTCATGCACAGCCGAGAAAAAGGAGTAATCCCTTTCGTCCGGATGATGTGCACGCCACGTGTCCACGAGCCCCCATCTATCCTGCCAGTCCCGTCGGACTTTGGAGAGCCTATGTACAGGTGCTTCGGGCAAAGGCGGGTGTGATCTATCCATGTCCACGTCAGCTATGGAGTTAAAATCGCCCCCCCATGAGCACCGAGCCGGTCAGGTATGGTGCCAATTTCCCTGATAACCGGGAGAAAAAGTCTACCTGGTCCACGTTGGGGGCATATACACTGCACAGAATCACATCCCTCCCATTCAGACGTCCCGCCACCGCCACAAACCTCCCTTCTGGATCCACCACCTGTCTTATTAACTGAAAGGGGACCCCCGCTCTGATCCATATTAGCGCCCCCCTGGCATACGCTGAATATGTTGTATAGTATACTTGACCTCTCCACCTCCGTGAAAGCGCCAATCCTTCAGCGCGGTTAATATGGGTTTCCTGCAGAAACACTATTTGGGCCCCCCTACGCACCAAGGATGCATTCACTTTATGGCGCTTCTGCATTGTGTGTAACCCCCGTACATTCCATGTTATGCATTTAACTTCTTGGATCGTCCCCATGTCTCATCTGATGTCCTGTATGTAACTGCTCGCCCGTTTTGGACACACCGGTGGCCCCGAAAAATATGATCCCCCCACCAACCCCCATCCCTCAAACCTCCCCCCTCTAACTCCCCGAATCCCTCCCCCCAGAACAGGCACTACAACACTAGTTCCCATCCAAACTACAACCCCCAACCTTCGTCCTACAGTAGCTACTGTGGACCTGCGAACTCAAGACCAGTCAGGGGAGGCGACCAAGGGCCAACAAGACCCTGCTTAGTATGCCGTCACTGGTCGGCGCCGTACCCCCAGCACTAACTCAGCCCCGAGCTCTCCGGGGACTCGCAACTTAGTAAGCCCTGCCCCTTTACCAATGGATAAACGTCCCCAGGGCCTGCCGATCCCCTGCTATTCGAGTTCGTGAATCATGCTCATGAATAATACTGTCCCAGCTTTCCTAGGCCCTGTTCTAGCAAGAGTGAAAGACCCTCTAGGATCCCTAGGCATCAACAAGTTCATCAGCTGTCCCAGGTGTGACATGCGGGATAGCAGGGCTTCCCGCCCCTGTCTCATCAGAATCCGTTGCTCCTGAGCCCTTCTCCGATTCCGTGGCCTCCGCCAAATGAGAAATCTTCTCCTGGGAGATTGCAGCCACTGCCTGCAAAGCCGCCGACCTCTCCGTTTCTGTTTGAGTCGCCGTGGGCCCCCCCGCACCAGGGCGTCGCCGCCTGACACGCTACGATCTGCGGGGGCGAGTTCCCTCCGCCGGCAGTCCCTTGCCTCGCTCTGCCGCTCCCGTGCCCACCCGGTAGGTCTCTAGCCAAGACCACGCCTCCTCCGGGTTGTCGCTAAAGTGTGTCCGTCCATCACTATTCTCAGGCGCGCAGGAAACATCAACGAATACTGCAGTCCTTCGTCTCTTAGCGCCTTCTTCACCGCCATGAAAGAAGCCCGACGGCGCTGCACCTCGAAGGTGTAATCCGGGAACAGCGTTACATTACCATTGTCCACCTTGTAAGGACCCGACGAGCGGGCTCTGTTCAGCAACAAATCCCTATCTTTATAATGGAGCAGACGTGCAATAACCGGTCTCAGGGGCCGCCCAGCCGCCAGCGGGCGCGCCGGCACCCTATGTGCTCTCTCCAGGGTGTAAAAAGGAGACAAGCCCTCCGGCGCCACCTCTGTTCTCAACCAGTGCTCCAGGTACTCCACCATATTGGCCCCTTCCACTCCTTCCGGCAGTCCCACCACCCGTATGTTGTTCCTGCGGTTTCGCCCTTCCGCGTCCTCAGCTCTCCGTTCCAGGGCCTGCAACCGACTCATAGCCTCACCCATCTGTGACTCCAATTTTCTCTGAGCCGGTTCCATATCTTCCAATTTCGTTTCCGTCTGCTTCACCCGATCAGTTAGTTTTGCGTGGTCAGCCCGGAGTAGGCCCAGGCCCGTCGCTACCAGCGCAATATCCTGCTGTAGGGCCGCTCTCGTCTCGGTGATGGCTTGCAATATTTGGGCGACCTGCTGCTGCCCCACGGTCCCAGGGAGGTGTTCCGCAACATCTTGTTTCCCGGGCTCCGTCGCCGAGTCATCAGGGTCCGGGGTCGCTCCCCCCTGCTTCCCCCGAGGCTTCCCCATGCCGTGTTGCAGTCTCAGCCTCCATCTCAGTCACTCCAAGAGGTGCCGAAGCCCCGGCCCAGGCCTCCACGCCCGATAGCGACCCACAGCCACTGTCAGAACCACACCCCAGTTGGGCCTGCCGCCTCCGCCGTCTCACTCATCCTTCTCCTGCGGGCCCTGAGCACCGTGCCCATATGCTGACTCCTCTGCCCTTGGTGAGCCCCCAGGTATCAGTTCCCTCTTCAGCACTCCACACCGGCCTTCAGTTCAGCAGTGCCCCCAATGTTATGTGGGAGAGTCCCGCACCTGTCCGGGATGGCAGTCTGGTCCGCTCTCAGGCCCCCCCTCTTCCAGGCCGCTCCTCAGGTCCCAATGTGGAAGTCCGCCGCCGGGCCCCCTAGCCGCTCAGCTCTTCTCAATGCCGTCCCCAAAGCACTGCCGGTCCTCTCAGGGCACTGCAGCGGGCCACCGCCCACCCGGGCCTCCACCCAGCGTGGCAAATTCACGACCCCAGCACTCCACTCTTAGCTTCCTCTCGCCTCCGCGCCAGGGAGTCTTCGCTCGGCATAATAGCCGGTGCGGCCCCGCTCACCTGCCAAAAGTCCACCAGGCCGTGTTGCGGCTATGCTACGGCTCCAATCCGGTCCCGCCGCGAGGCCCACAGCTCTCCTACGCAGCGGGTGTTCTCGTCTGCGGCCCCCGGCCGCTCCAGCCCAGCAAATCCGCAACCGGAAGGCACCTTCTCGATTTCCCACTGGATGCCACTCGTCGGGGGTGCCCTCGTATGCCTGTCGGCCTCCGGTACACCGCGCTCATTTCCAGTGCTCCGGCCGCCTCTGCTCCGGCTGTTCAGGGCCTCGCGGCTGTTTTACGGCCGCCGACTCCCTCTCGGTGCTGCCCACTGTGTGCACTCCCGCCGCGGTCCGGAGTTGACCGCCTGTACTCCCGCTCCACCGTATGCTCCTGGCCTCCGGCGCTCCGCTCTATCGCCGCCCTCATCGTCCTCACAAGCCTCAGGTCGCCAGCGTCAGCGCCATCTTGGGTGCTCCCGGTCCGGGTCCGTCGCCTCGCTCGGCCCGCCGCCTCCACTCTCGGCCCGTTTTTCGGGCTGCAGCGTCTCTCGCTATGCACCAGGGCAATCGGGGCAGTCCCTGGGTCCCGGCAGTGTGTTGCAGCTCGGCTCAATCAGGATAATGTATGGGGTCGGCGTGGAGCTCTCAGCTCACGCGTCCGTCCTCATCGGCTCCCTGGCCACGCCCCTTCATTAAAGAGAATCATGAATGGGTATTAAACAACGCCGTCCTTCAAGACATCTTTTGCGACTGGGGTTTGCCTCAAATCAATCTTTTTGCAGATGGAGGAAACAAGAAATGCCCAAGCTTTACCTCAAGGTTTTACGTACCAGACATGTTGGGAAAATGCCCTATGGATCGACTGGTCAGGCAAATTTCTTTACGCTTTTCCTCCAGTTCCCCTACTGCCAACAGTAACCATCAAGCTGTCACACTTGAAGGCCAGAATAATTCATTGCTCCGGACTGGCCCCGGCAATGATGGTTCACCGACCTTAACTTTTCAAGAGCTTCCAAACAGGAGGCTGCCGTGCAGGCCGGACCTTCTTCACAATTTCAGAGGCCAGATTCAACACCTCAGCCTTCAATCATTGAACTTGGCAGCTTGACTCCTGAACGCATACAATATTGTCCCTTGAACCTTCCCCAGAAGTGCATGGATGTTTTGAGAGAAGCCAAAAGACCATCTACAAGAAAGTCCTATCGTATTAAAATCTTTGTTTCCATCCCACTTCAAAATTACAAAAAATTTGCTTCATTTTGGCTTTCCTTACTACTGAATGTGTACAGTTCATTTACAGTTATTTACATTTTATTGTGCGCTACAAAAAAATGACGGCCTACAGACTTTCCTTTTGCACTTAATGTACCCCAGCAAGATTGTCGCATAATTCACTTTATTTTTACTTTCTCTGACCTCGAAGTGAGAGGAGTTTGTAAACACCAGTCCTCATGTTAAAAAACATAACATAAGCAGCAGAAGACGTAGGCTGACATTTGACCTTAGTCTTGAAAACTCAGCAAATGAGACAAAATAAAGAATATAAATGCAACTTTATTGCTTAGACTTTCACGATCCACCAAAAATTGGCTCACAACCCACCAGTGGGTGCCGATCCACAGTTTGGGAAACACTGCTGTACAGCATGGGAATTGCTGACTTTGGTATTAATTTGTAGCCATGCAGTATAGTAGTGTGGCTGTTGTGTGGCATGGGTAAAAGTAATAATAAAGAAAGGACTGTGATGCATCCAGTGCTACTGCTCTTCATATATTAGAAAAAAGTGCGTTTACTCTGGCTGTGTCATAGCACAAGTTAGTTTTAGCCAGTGCTTAATTTGAGCCAGGGCTTTCCGGTGCTAAGCACCGGCACTTAATTGGTTTCCGGTGCTCGGCACTGGCACCTAATTGTCAACACCATACATAGAACAGTCTACCACATGGTGGCGCTGCTCATCTAATTTAGAGATGAGCAGAACAACGGTTGTTTAGGACTACAATATACATTAAAATTGCAAATACCTGCCTCCCCAGCCATTCCTTTAGCTTTGGGGACCTGGAATAATCTGAACTGTCGCATTTACATGCGAGAGAGATGATTAATAGTTGTTTTGGCAGCGATGACAAGGGTGATGGGTGGGTGCTAGCTGCAGTGGCCTCCCGGTCAGAGCCCTGGCACTTAATATTTTACAAATTAAGCACTGGTTTTAGCCATACTGCAAAGCATCTGTGCTGCTGTACAGTATGGCTACAAAACATTGCCAAAGCCAATAGCTCTCATATGCGAGACTTGTTGGCTTTGCCAATACTTGTTTCCTTAGTTCTTTTACAAAGCAGGTGAAAACTTACTCCCTCGGAGCCCTTTGTTTGCGACACCAAGCTGAAAACAATGATTTGATTGGAAGAGCAGCAGAAATAACATGCCACTGTTAATATTCAATAAGTCAGTGGAAAATGTTCAGTTAACTGAAGCAAAGTAGAGTAGAATGTGTGGATGTTTTGCACACACAAATATGCCATTAGGTTGCATGAAAAAAGCAAAGAAACACTGAAATTTGATGTCTGCATTTCAGACGTAGTGTACTCATGCTGCGTTAACATATTCAGAGGACATCAATCATTGCACAAATATGCACCTCTTTCTCAGAAATTGCCAACTTAAGTGCGTAATCACATAAAAATCATGCACGTCTGTGGGTATATTGCAGTCTGGCGGTTTTTATGCTCTTTCCTGCATTTGAGTATTAAGTCATACTGATAGGAACAAAGAAAGTTACTGATGTGAATGCGTAGTTGCTCGGCCTGTCTTTTTCACCTGTTAGTGCGGAAAAAAGATAGATTATTTCAGAGGTTTTGGAATATAATTTGTAAAAAGAGAAGTAACTTGACCAGATTTGAGAGAACTACAGAAGATTTCTTATGAGTTGGTGGATTTAACTGTTAACTGGAAAAGCAGGGCAGCGAATGAGGTACACATTTTTTGAGGTCAGGTGAGATTTTGTCTTCATTGTAAGGTGGACGTTTGATTGTGTAGAGGGTTTCTTGCAAGGTCTGACTATTACCTCCTAATCAGAAAAGCAAAAGTCTGGAGGGGATAAAAATGTGAGGTTTGCTATATTTTATCTTGATAACGTGTAGAAGAATTGAGCTATGTTGAAGACTGGTTCATCCAAATGAGGTAAATCTGCTTTTCATAAAAGATTTAAGGTAGGTTATTTAAAGAGCTATTTCATGTTGGTAGATGGTTTAATCTGTTTTTGCAAGTATTGGCATATTAGATCATGATAGATCGTAGAGTGCATTCTAGAGCGCAACCAGACATCATGAGGTTGACTAACTTGAGATGAGAAAGGACGTGAAGATGTTGATAAAACATATCATGATGGAGCACTGCGTGAATTGATGAGATTAAAAATCAAATCACCTGATAGTTGCTGCGTACTTTGAGTATTTGGATCCCAAGCAAAACAGCTTCACTTGTCTAAGATAGAAATCTATGTGATAGTGGAGCTCACAGGGCTGAGGTGCTCAATGGAGTGGAGCATCCCGATTTGGTCAGTTAACCAGAATGTTTAGATTTTGGTGCCTCTGAATGGGTCAAGAGTTGGAGTAATTTTGAGTGAATATAGGGTTACGGAAATTGCTTTGTATAAAATGATGTCCATGGTAGCTTGTATTTAGTTTGTTGACCTTTATTCTGTGGAACTTTTATGGATAAGGTCATTCCTTGAACTGCTTCTTATAGACGGAATAATTCAGACTTTAGTGGCCATTTCAAGATGGCTGATGACACCTACAGCAGTCTGGAAACTCCTAGATTATAGCCACTGGATAATTTACTTAACAAGGTGCAGTCACTGCACTGCATGAGCTTAGAGCTGGCCATGCTTACACATGGGAGGCCTTGGCAGGAGCATTGTGGAAGTAGAGATGGATAATAGAATCATCACAGACTCACTTTGTTAAGAACAGTATATTCCTCAAGTCTACAATCGTAGTTTTAGCTGATGACGAAGAGCAGCAGTTCATTCCTGGCAATGCCAGAGAGCAGGCAGGTTTCTACTGAATTTGAGATGACTCTCCGAGGCCCTAAACATAGACTTATGAGAGGAGGCTTTTTTAAGAAATGAGGACTTAGTCGTTGTGGTGGTGTAGGTTAACACATTTATCTTCAAAACCCAACCCAAGAGAAACTGTCTGTCGTTTCAAGGATAGCATCAGAGGTGGCGGAAGAGAGGTGAACCGGGTGGGAACCAAATCTCTGCATAGCTTCCTTGATGTATTCAGTCCAGTGACTTTTGCATTAGTGCAATATCTGGAGTTTAGGATATTTTGGGAGGGCTCCATAGCCAGACCTGGAGAAGCGAAGTGTTGTATTGCGGAGCTGAATCGGGTCCACGAATGCCTGTGCTCATGTCTATGTACCTGTCCCTCTGCTACCTCCTATTGGATTTGGTGAGTCATCCCCTACATTAAAAATTAGGTAGTAAATATTAAAATGAGAAATGTCTAGGACTCTGCTCAACACTCAATAAAATGCAATAAACTTACTGAACCTAGACACTTTTTCATATATTGGCTGTAGGTATATGTATTTGATATCTAGAATTGGCAATATGTATTATTTACTCTTTTGTCAAGATAGTGTCAGGCAGTCATGTGAAAAGAATAGATCTGGGGGGGAAATGTAGTATGCTAGAGATTGTTGACTGGAAAAAAGATCCATATTTAAAGCCTTCTATACTGTTGATATTTTGTTGTAAGATGTGATTACTTCTCACTGCATTTCTCAAAATCAAAGTCAAGATTCTTTTGTTTTCTGAGATGGATTTGGTAATGAATTAAGCATGCTTTTCAATTCTTTGGTGAAAATTGTTATAAGGAATGGGGGCGGTGTGTGTGTTTGTATTTGTGTCTGTGTGCATTTGTGTGTATGTACAAATGTGCTTGTGTTTGTATGCGCTGATGCACCACAGTGAAATTGTGACGATTTGCTGATTGTCTTCTTATCCTCATTAGTATCAGTAAGACAACTAGTTCTTTGTTGCTAGACATGCTACGAAGATTTTATTTGTTGCATGATAACTATCAGCTGTGCTTTGGTGTTGTCTTCTCCAGGTTGCAGCAGTGGAGTCCTTAGAGGGTCCCCTCTTGCAGGTGGAAGGATTGAGTGATCTTCGGCTGGAATTGCACAGTAAGAAGATGAACCTTCACCTGGTCCTTATTGATGAACTACATCGCCACCTCTACATCAAATCAACCAATCGAGTGAAGCGTGTCTCGTAAGTGTCCACAACATGCCTAAGTGTCAACACATTTTTTTTCTCAATAGCATCCTCTTTTAAGCTAGTTTCATATTTTAAACTTGACATCTAGAGACGTGACTTTTTACGCTCTTCCATTTATGTTGGTGCTCAGTTGATCAATCAGAAACGTTTTAGCACCATTTTACACAAACAGTTTATTATATACTACATAAGGTGCTTTATTTCTAACAGATGATCAGATTTTCTGTCAGATTGCCATAAATAGCGCTAACAATGCCACTGGACAGAAAACAACACAACATAGTCCTGAATTGGTCAACCAAGAAGAAAGAGGTGGAATTCTCAGATCTCAGCTTTCTTTTTTACTCTGATCTCAGTCCAGCGACAGTCTTGATCAGAAAGAACTTTTTAGTGTTGAGAAGATATTTTGTACCCCATGGCACCAAAGTTCCCGTGTAGTTCTCATCCAAGCTGTCAATCATGGTTAATGGGCAAATCTCACTTTTTACTCAGAAAGGAAGCTACCTCTGCCTACTTACAAGCCGCAAGAGTTTAAAAGAATAAAGGTGATACTTCCTACTGCAGAGTACTTGTCACATTCAGGTGCATTCTCTGTTGTTGATGTCCAGTCCACCTGTTGAACTGAGGCCCTTGGTGTAATATACTTTTCTACTGTTATTAAGCAGACTTGAGTAACAATTTCATGTGGTAGTTTAGTATTTAACTGCCCTCATACAATGCTCATGGTGATTTATACATATGATGATGCTTTTATAGACTTGACAGTGATGTTTGATAGTGATGTTTATCACCTTTGTTGTATTCTTGGCTGTCTGGACTTCTTCTGCTCTCCTTGAGACAATGTCTGGTAGCCATACACGTGTAATTGTTTTTCAAATACTTGTCTGCCTTTACACGACTTGTAGGAAACGTTTTGAAGGCCACTGCTAAAATGCTGTAAATTTGCAGACTCGGTGACACTAGCTCTTATGACACAGATTTTGAAGTGACAAAGGCTTTGTGGAAATGCTCTCCTTATTATCAAATGAAGCTAAATGAGATAATTGAGAAACCGCATAAGGTGTGTGTATTCCAAGGGTGCTGACTAACAAAATTCAGGGATTTGAGGAAGTGAAGTAATGCACCATTTGTTTGTCGATGACAGTGCATTGTTGACCCCTTGCCATTAGTTGGTGTTGAGGAGCAGAGCGATTGACCAAAAGCACCAACTATCAGATGTAAACAGGACTCTGGGAGCCCTGCTTGCTTTCTGTTCCTACCACTGCTTCTTGACCTCAGAACCAAGGGTTACAATGGCAATGCAATTGGTTGCATAGGATAAGCCACGAGTAGCAGCTCTGTAGTTGGCTACCTCTAATTAACGGTCATATTGGTTTCCCTTGTTTGAGGGACATATATTTTTATCAGGCGGTCTGATGAGCTCCAGCGGCAGAGCATGTTTTACATTGGAAGGTCACTGTAGTAAAGTTTCCTCCACACTGATGTATACAGTGCACAGCCTCCATGCGAGCCGCTCTTTAGTATCTGCCCCATCCGAGTCCCCCATATTCTGTACCTTACTCGATATCCAATCATGCTTCATCATGTACTAACTCGTTTAGAGAGTAAATCTGACATACATGCGCAATAAGATACAACACATTTCCCTCATATATGGACATGGAACCGTAAGGGACCACAACTATAATCTTTTCTTAATCTAGTAAGATACAAATACATGTTTTGTGAGTGAGGCTGAGGTGACCATGGACGAGAAATTGGCATGCCTTTCAGCCCGTTTGTTTTCATTGTTATTTTCTTTTTATTATTCGGTCAGATTTTGACTTTCTGTATTGAATTAGATGTTACCTTCTTTTTGGTAAAAAGTGGTTGTTTATTATAAAAGTTTGTTGAATTTTGACCTGTACAATATAAAAGAAATAAGACAAACTTAACAGAATTCAGAAGCAAAAATATTGAAGTACCTAAGACTGTAACAGAACAAAAAAGCATTGAAAGAAGATTACATGTTTGTTCTTTTTCCAAATTATGTTCATTGGGCGTGAAACACGCAGTGTATACAAGCAGCATCATTAAAACAGGTATGACATTAGCACGTTTAACCAATTCAGCATCACACGTAGCATAACACTGGAACAAGGACCCCCTCACTCCCTTGTCTATCTCTAAATTCAAGAACGGCAAGAAAGAAGAAGAGGTAGGGAAAGAGTAGCAGAGACAGACGACAAAAACTTACTTCCTGAAGATAAACTAAGGAACCCGAGTGCAATGCATATGGATGATAGTCTTGCTGCCAGTGCCAGCTATAGATCTCTTCTGTGTTTATTCAAGGCGCCTCCATCCGGCTGCCCGTTCGTTCGTTCGTTCACTAGAAATGTCTGGCAGCCTGTGGGTCCGTGAAGGCAACTGGCTGCCTTTAAACAAACCCCTGATCTTCACCATAAGGAGGCATCATACACAGGGCACGAGTCGGGGGTACACGCGGGTGGACGGCGTCCCCCCACTTTTTTCACAGGGTGGACGCCGTCCACCCTGCCAAGAAGTGTGGCCCCACTGTAACATATGCTGAATTCGTCCCGGTGTAATTTACAAACACCAGGACACATCCTGCAGGGCCTGCACGTTGTTATCTGCTTTCTATCTGCAACAACGTGCAGGCGGGGACGGGGCTCTCTTAGTTCTGACTCCTGCTGGGCCCATAACAAAGGCCGAATCGGAGGGGTCATCAGGCCTCCTTTTGTTGGAGTCTCCTGGCTGGGAGCAGTCAGGAGCCTCACACCTGATGCAAATGCAGCAGAGGGGAAACAAAGGCTCATACCTTGTTAGCACTTCACACATACTGAAGAGAGGCAGCTTTTAACTTTGTTCAGGCTCTGTTTAGGAGATATGCATGCACTGTAGAAACTTCAGATGTGTTGATGTTTTCCAGCATTTGCACAAAATAAATAGCATTTATATAGCGTTTATACCCCTCAGGAGGCGTTGTAATAATTTCTATATATCACTATTTCTTTTAAAGCACTATGGCTAGAGAAAACGCTGATAAAAGGTAACATTGTTTTATGTGTAGCCTACAAAAGTGTGAATCTTCTGCCTAAATCAGGAGTGTTTGCAAGTATGCTCGAAATGTGCTCAAATGTACTCATGATACACCTGCTAAACATATATGTGAGGGCTTAAGATCTGATGTCACTTCTTGTGATGCCAGTTCCTGTGATGTCGCGCGCCGCGATGTCACGCGCTGCGATGCCACTTGCATACTGATTAACTAGGTTAGTCCCCCCACTTCTTTTTTTAGCACTTGTGCCCTGATCATACATACTCTGTGTGCCAACAGATTTTTGTGTGGTTCTGCTGAGAAAAGGTAACACTATCACTTTAAATCCACTGGACGTCACGCCTCTGTGTTTGGCAGCAGTGTGTTACATTTTGTGCTGCGTAAGGGCCCCCCAGATCCACAAGTACAGTCGAACCCCCAAATCGTTGCTCCCTGAGGCCTTCCGTTGGCAGTCAGATTTCCCTGCGAATTTCCAGCACTATCGTTGCATAAGGCCCAACACCTCCATTTTCAGAAATTTCAACTCTGTAATGTACTCTTTGTCCGCTGTGGAATACCAAAAATCCTCGTGCGTGTAGCTCGGGCTGCGATGTGTAGCAACTCCAACCTTGTTCTTGCCAGATGGGCATGGTAATTGCACAGCCTCTGAAACTATCTTGTTGTTCCAGGACCTCTGAATGACTATGCACTCGCCCGTCCACTTTAATGAAGCACTGCTCAAGCCCTCCTTCGCTTTACTTACTTTTGACCACTCTCACCTTCAGATCTTCCAGGCAGTGTTCAGTTGAGGTAACTTTGCAGTTAGTATTCCACATGATTTATTCAAATCAATCAACCGGTCACAAAGCAGTTTTTCACCCCCAAACCCTCCCTACTCCGTTAAGCTGGCAGCTAAAAAGGTCCTTTGACCCATTAAACTCTCAGGTGTCGGGGAAATTGCCCCTGACGAGCAGAAAAAAAATCTTGACTCTTTATGTTTGGCCTCATTAGGTGCCATGATATCTGGAAGGTTCCTCCCCTTCAGAAAGCCCTTGGCTGTACTCAGTGAAGGTATAACACGGGCAGGCTGTAAGTTCCAGGAAGTGTACAGTCTGGTTTCCTAAAAGGAAACACCTTTCCTTGGGGACACTCTGCCTTCTGTTTGCCAGACTCCAGGATGCTTATTTCCGGTCCAGGGAGGACCTGGCCTGGCAGTTCGGTCTGGACTGTTCCCATGGGGCACAGCGTCAAGACTGATTTGCATATGGCTGGGTCCAAACTGGGGTGGCGTAGTGAGCAAAAGAACGATGGATTTAACCCAGATCTTTTGACTGGGGGAGAATGTTTGCATTGTCAGCATTCCGTCCATCATTTGCTTGCTGTAACACTTTTCGCCCTAAGTGGGATGGGTATGCCCAGACGTGGGTCCCTTGCTCACTGTGCCACTGGATTCAAGCTAGCCTGGCTGAAGAAGGGTGACATACCCTGAAACCGGTCCCAGGATGCTTGTTTCCGGTCCAGGGAGGACCTGGCCTAGCAGTTCGGTCTGGACTGTTCCCATGGGGCACAGGGTCAAGACTGATTTGCATATGGCTGGGTCCAAACTGGGGTGGCGTAGTGACCAAAAGAACGATGGATTTAACCCAGATCTTTTGACTGGGGGAGAATGTTTGCATTGTCAGCATTCCGTCCATCATTTGTTGCTGTAACACTTTTCGCCCTAAGTGGGATGGGTATGCCCAGATGTGGGTCCCTTGCTCACTGTGCCACTGGATTCAAGCTAGCCTGGCTGAAGAAGGGTGACATACCCTGAAACCGGTCCCAGGATGCTTGTTTCCAGTCCAGGGAGGACCTGGCCTGGCAGTTCGGTCTGGACTGTTCCCATGGTGCACAGGGTCAAGACTGATTTGCATATGGCTGGGTCCAAACTGGGGTGGCGTAGTGAGCAAAAAAACGATGGATTTAACCCAGATCTTTTGACTGGGGGAGAATGTTTGCATTGTCAGCATTCCGTCCATCATTTGCTTGCTGTAACACTTTTCGCCCTAAGTGGGATGGGTATGCCCAGACGTGGGTCCCTTGCTCACTGTGCCACTGGATTCAAGCTAGCCTGGCTGAAGAAGGGTGACATACCCTGAAACCGGTCCCAGGATGCTTGTTTCCGGTCCAGGGAGGACCTGGCCTAGCTGTTCGGTCTGGAATGTTCCCATGGGGCACAGGGTCAAGACTGATTTGCATATGGCTGGGTCCAAACTGGGTGGCGTAGTGAGCAAAAGAACGATGGATTTAACCCAGATCTTTTGACTGGGGGAGAATGTTTGCATTGTCAGCATTCCGTCCATCATTTGTTGCTGTAACACTTTTCGCCCTAAGTGGGATGGGTATGCCCAGATGTGGGTCCCTTGCTCACTGTGCCACTGGATTCAAGCTAGCCTGGCTGAAGAAGGGTGACATACCCTGAAACCGGTCCTAGGATGCTTGTTTCCAGTCCAGGGAGGACCTGGCCTGGCAGTTCGGTCTGGACTGTTCCCATGGGGCACAGGGTCAAGACTGATTTGCATATGGCTGGGTCCAAACTGGGGTGGCGTAGTGAGCAAAAGAACAATGGATTTAACCCAGATCTTTTGACTGGGGGAGAATGTTTGCATTGTCAGCATTCCGTCCATCATTTGTTTGCTGTAAGACTCCCTTTGGTGGCACAACAGCTTGGCAGTGGACAACTTATTCCCATCATCTACCCGTATTCATTGATTGGAGAGGGGTGTTCAGAATTGGTCCGTCTTGCCCACTCCCTCTGCACACTGGTTTTTTACGTTACCAAAAATAGGTACTTTAATTGTATGTGCCACTGTCCACTTACCAGGTTTCTTTGTGATGTAGCGACTGAAGGGTGGGAGGGGAAAGCCCCTCTGAATTCAAGATTTGGAGTTGACAAAAGTGGTCATGATGCACAGTAAGAATCAAATTACTTGATGCTGCTGTCAACAGTAGCAAGAATTCCCTAAATCTATGAACATAAGGACACAGCACCATGTCACACATTATAGTGGCATTTGGCTATTTTTTAAACTACTCTTTGTATTGCATGGCTTTTGTTAACTGCTTATTATGCATTGACTCATTAACCTCATCTGCAGGTTCCCATCATGACAATTGCTTATATACAGTGTAATTTGTTGATATGCGCAGCATTTCTGATGGATACTTTTAGCTGCAGATTCCCCACCGGCTTAGAATACCCAGGCACCAGGATGGGTCCAGGAAGCCTTTTTCGTAGCAGTGTTCCCATTCTCCGCTAGGTGGCGTTGTGCGGCTTTCGGCTGACTCAACATCGTTCCGGAATTAATGGAGTAGAGCCACATACCAGTGCCACCTCTGTGCGCTGACATTAGTTCCTTTCTTTCCACTCTGTCCCAAGCAGATACGTAGCGCTGCTCCTAATGTTTTTTTTATCAGTTTTATGACAATTTCTTAAGATTTTAAGAGTGTGCTAGGAAACTATGTCCTCACCCAAAACAGCAGGCTTAAAGCCATGCTGCGACTCCAGAAGGCAGATATTGGTCATAGACTCGCACAAGGTGTTCTTTGGTGGCTAGGCTCCGGACACAACTTCAAGTCATACAGTAAGTGCACGTTCATATACCCAAAGGTGATCCGAGACTGGGAGGCGAAACTTATATTGCTGAATACAAGAAGTCTCAGAGGGCACTGACTTGGTCCCAGTCATGAGGCCTTTTCTGCGATTGTGCAACATCCCGCTCAAAATCCTCTGGTATGTCGAAGTCCAAGCATAAGAAAGCGAAGCGGGACTTGAACCACATACTGCCACTCTGACTCCAAAGAGAAGGCGCAAGGTGTCACAATATCAATCGCACACTTTGAAGATCTCCAGCTACAGAAAAGATTGCTCAACTGGTCTCAACGTTCTATGAATTTCCCTGGCCATCATTGACAATGCAACAGATCAATGCCTTTAAGGAGGCCATGTTGCCAATTTTCGGTATGCTTCCAGCTCCCTCTGGTTGGCCTTTGGGCCCCAGGGAACCACAGAGTTCTCCAGTCTGGTTACCGCAAGCTGGTCCATCTCCAGTGCTATCTGTGCTTTTGGAAACAAGTTACCAAGCCCACAACTACATCAGTACAGACCTCTACTCCAGACCTTTGATCCATGCTGGCCTCCACTACCACGATGCCAGAGCCAACACCACTGATGCCGGAGGATAATTCGGTGCTGACACTAGTGTCAGACTCTGAACTGACTTTGGCTCAAGCTCAACCAGTGTTGTGCTACAAAATAAGAAAAGGGCAACTGGTCATCTAGTAACCTGATTCTAACTCTGTGCCTCTGCCAAGTCACACCTGCCAGCAGAGACTTTATTATCTCGTTGGTTCCGACTCTGATCACATACCAGAGCAGGGGGGCACCTCAAAATAATGATGATGGTGATAAATTACTTGCTCCCACTCACTATACTGATAATGCCTTATGCATTGATTTGAAAAATGCCAGTGGGCTTGACATCTCCCCTGAAACAGAGTTTGACACACCACTTGGGCGACCAATGGAGAAGAGTGCCTCATTTCCACAGTTGTCTGGAGGGCAGCTGAGGGGCTTGAATTGCAGGTGTTTTGCAATTGAGACCAATTCAAATGTTGTAATGGGGATTTTGCAACTCGGACCAACAACTTTTAAACCTTTCCTTACTTTTAAAAATGCCCTTACTGATAGTTTGATGGCCAATTGGTCAAAGCCTTGTTCTTGCCCGCCTCTGAAAAGGCAGGTGGCCAGACGTCACATACCAGTGTTTGGTGACCCAAATTTACTCACTAAGCAACCTACTCCAGAGAGTATTATTATACAGTCTTTGACCAGTAAGGTGAACCATAATTCATTTCCACCACTCCTCCAGATAGGTTATGCCAGAGGACTGATGCTTTTGGAAAGCACGTTTTCTTCAGCCATGCTGGCAATGCCCTTTGTAAATGCGGTTTGCTTGCTGGGCTGTTACACACATGCCATTTGGACCATGGCCAGTGAGATATTGGGGGCCTTTTTGGCCCAGATGATCCACGGTAGGCAGAACGCGGTCAAGTGCATTATCCTCACAGATCTACATATTCCAGATTGCCTGGGGAGGGCAGTCAGTACTAGTGTTGTCCTTCATCGACTCACATGTAGATGCGTACCAAATAATTTTCTGGCGATGTACATGCCTCGCTCATGGATATGCCTTTAGATGAGTCCAACAGTTTCCACATCGATTAAGTATGTTTAGAGGCTGTTCCAGATTGCTGGTGTGTAGACAGAGACAGCCTTCCCAACCAGTGCAGTCGATTCCCCAGTCCTTTCAAGGCTGTGGACATGTGTCTGACAGGCAACGTGCATGCCAGCAAGGTCATCAGTCCTCCAGTTCTCCTTCTCCTTCTACAACGGCCACCAAACCGCTTAAGTTAGCCCCTAGAGGTGCATGCCCAACCATTGGAGGGCCGCATTCAACATTTCCCCCCAGGCTGGATATCTATCACATCTGTCAGAGTAGCCTTATAGATCATTCACAATGATTATGCCCTGCGCTTTCTTTCTGCCTTGCCCACTTATGCTCCCACACCAGAATCAATTTGAGACGAACACCTGTTCATTGTGTTACAGGACCTGTAGTTGTTGCTCTTCAAGGGTGCTTTGAGAGAGTGCTGAACTCTGGAAAGAGGTGGGGTGTTAAACGCACTTGATTTCCTCATTCCGAAGAAGTACAGGGGCCTCAGGCTTATTCTGGACCTTCGACCTCTGAATACCTATCTGCTGAAATGCTCACGCTGGGCCCCGACCCTGTCTGCTCTGGATCCGGATGACTGGGTGGTGTCCTTAGAACTGCAGGACGGGTCATTTCATATACCGGTCCTGCAGTCCCACAGATGTTATCTGAGGTTCACGGTAGGCGAGGACCATTTTAGTTTGCCTTGCTCCTTTTTGGCCCCACCAGCGACCCTCAGGTGTTAAATTGATGATGACGGTCCACTTCCATCTTCATCGGTCGTGGGTACCAGAATTTCTGTACCTCAACTACTGGCTGTTCAAAGCGGGCTTGCCACAGACAGTCATGGACGACGTCAACACGCGGCAAACCACTTGACATTGTTTGGGTTCACTATCAATGAGCCAAAGTTGCACCTGACTCCTTCACCTCCAGGCACACCTTGACACAGCAGAGTATAGGGCTTTTCCTATGCCGCAACAAGTCCAGGACATTTGGGCTATGACACCTATGTTTCAGGATCTGTCCTAGATCACGGTGAGACCAGCTCTAAGGGTTGTTGGCCTCTTAGCCTTCTACATCCTCCTTTTCAGCTAAGCCAGGTAGCATATGTATGCTTTGCAATGGAAACTGAAGTTCCAGTGGACGCAGGCAGTATAGCAGATGCCAGCTATCAATCAATCACGGAATTTTGAAGCACGCTACTCACCCATGAGGGTCTCAAGGCGCTGGGGGGGAAGGGGGGATGCAGCTCTAGTCAGTCGAAGAGCCAGGTCTTGAGGGTATTCCTGCAGAGTGGGGGCGCGTCTGATGTTGATTGGGAGCTCGTTCCAGGTCTTTGCCGCGATGTAGGAGAAGGCTCTTCCGCCCGTTCTGGCTCTGCGGATGTGTGGGGTTTCGGCAAGGGCGAGGTTGGCGGAGCGGAAGTTTCTCTTGGGTACGTAGAAAGAGATTCTTTCGTTGAGATATTGGGGTCCGGTGTTGTGGAGGCTTTTGTAGGCGTGGGTGAGTATCTTGAAGGTTACACTCTTCTCGACGGGGAGCCAGTGGAGGTCTCGCTGGTGTTGAGTGATGTGTTCGTGTCGAGGGATGCCGAGGACGAGTCTGGCTGCAGTGTTCTGTATGGTCTGGAGCTTGCGGAGTAGAGACTTGTTGATCACGGCGTAGAGGGCGTTTCCGTAGTCCAATCTGCTGGTTATGAGCGCGTGGGTGACGGTCTATCTTGATTCGGGGGGGATCCATTTGAAGGTCGTGCGGACGGTGTTAAAGCAGGTGGAGGCGACAGCGTTGACCTGTTGGGTCATGGTGAGGAAGGAGTTGAGTATGATACCGAGGTTCCGGGCGTGGTCTGTGGGGGGTTGGGGTACCGCCGAGGGTGGTGGGCCACCAAGTGTTGTCCCAAGCAGAGGGGGAGGGTCCGAGGACGAGGACTTCTGTCTTCTCCGAGTTAAGCTTCAGGCAGCAGTTGCTCATCCATGATGCAACGTCCTTTATTCCTTCTTGGAAGCTGAGTCCGGTGGTGAGGGGGTCTTTGGTGAGGGAGAGGATGAGCTGGGTGTCGTCGGCGTAGGATACTATGCTGAGTCCATGCTGTCTGACGATGGCAGTGAGGGGGGCCATGTAGATGTTGAAGAGCTTGGGGCTGAGCGACGATCCTTGGGGTACTCCGCAGCTGATCTCTGTGGGTTCAGAGAGGAAGTCTGACTCGTTGGGTTCTGCCGGTGGGGAAGGAGTGGATCCATTCGAGGGCTGTTCCATGAATGCCGATGTCGTGGAGTCTGGCAGTGAGAGTGCGGTGGGAGACGGTGTCAAAGGTTGCAGAGAGGTCAAGTAGGATCAGGGCCGCAGTGTGGCCTTGGTCGAGGAGGGTGCGCATGTCGTCTGTGCCGGCAAGTACGGCGCTCTCGTTGCTGTGGTTGCCTAGGAATCCTGATTGGGAGCGGTCGGGGATGGGGTTCCCTTCGATGAATTTTGTAAGTTGGACGTTGATGATCTTCTCGGTGACTTTGGCCGCGAAAAGGAGGAGAGAGATGGGTTGGTAGTTTGTCTAGTTGTCTGAGGAGACAGTTCGAGATTTTCAGTGGTGGCTGCTCAAACACCGTTGGTCAAGCGGCAGGGCCCTCTCCCTTCCCCACCCATAGTTAATGAAAGTGTCCCTGCTGGGCTGGAGAACCCATCTTTGGGAGGTGGAGATTAAGGAACTCTGGTCTCTGGCAAAGGGTTAGCTCCACATCAATATGCCATAGTTACAGGCTATTTGTATGGCTCTGATGACCTTCCTGCTGCCTATTAAGGGGAGGCTGGTGCCGGTTCTCACAAACAACACCACGGCCATGTGGTACTGCAACAAGCCAGGCAGATGGGGTCCTGGGTCCTGTGGCTCTGCGCCTCTGGAGGTGGCTAGAGAGTCATAGGATTTTCCTATTTACAAGGCACCTAGCAGGGTCCCTGAATTCCAAATTGGACGAACTGAGTAGGCAGCGTCTAGCAGATCACAAGTGGTGTCTATATCCTGAGGTGGCGCAGGGTGTCTTCCAACAGTGGTGGGAGCTTTGGGTAGATCTTTTGTCACTATAGAGAATGTGTAGTGTCAAGAGTTTAGGAGCATAGGAATTTCCGCAAGAACACTCGGCTGGAATGGAACACAGGACTCCTAGATTGCCTTCACGCCCCTGCCTCTCCTGCCCCACTTTCTGAAAAGCATTAGGAATGACTGGGCCCAAGTCATCTGAGTGGCTTTGGATTGGTCCAGGAGAGTGTGGTAACAGGATAGCCTCGGCATGAGCATCTGTCCCCCAATCAGGGTGCCACTTCAAGAGATCCTCCTGTCTCAGCAATAAGGCAGGGTCCACCACCTGAATCTTTGCAATCTTCACCTATATGGGTGGAGATTGAGCTGTGTCCATTGACTGCTTTTGATCTGTGCCACAAGTGATGGATGTCATCCTTGCCACCAGGCGCCCATCCAAGAAATCTATTCATTCATGCTGTTAGCTGGGACAAATTTGTAACCTGGTTTGGCGTTCTCAGGACACCTCTTACACGCAAAACTACAAGACGTTTTTTTATTTAATTTATTTTTGGTCCAGCAGTGCTTTGCCGTGGGCACTATTGAAGGTTATTTGTTGGCCCTTTCCACCTGTTTAAGTTTACCTGGAAAACGGCCCTAGTTTAAATCACCTGTAGTGATGAAATTTATTAAAGTTTTGACACATATGTGCCCTCCCAAATTGTTTGTGATGCCACAGCGAAATCTTAACTTGGTCTTGATGTTTCCCATGTGACTGTCCTTAAAGACGATGCATAGCTCTTTGCGGCGTCTCCTGACCCTTTCCTGATTGTGATTGCATCAGCTTGTCGTCACATGCATGAAATTCAGGCACTTTCAATGCAACCACTGTATACCACCTTTTTCCTGTGCAAGTGCTACTGAGTACTCGGGTGACATTCTTACCAAAAGTTGTGACTTCCTTCCATGGTTGGCCAGTCCATCATTCTACTTGTGTTCGTTGCTCCCTCTCACCCCTTGAAAGAGGAGGAGATGCTCTATCGGTTACCCCCCAAAAGGGTTTTAAGCTTTTACATTGATCATACAAAGGAACATCGAGTAGACAATCAGCTTTTTGTAGGGTTGTCAGGAGCAAAGAGAAGGATGGTGATGCAGAAGATGACCTTGTTGAGGTGGATAGGCCTCTGTATTAAGATCTGCAGTGCACTGGCCAAGAAGCAGACTTCGGAAGATCAAGCGCCCATTTCACCAGGGCTAAAGCTGCTACCATGGCATTGGTGCGCAGAGTGCCTGTCCATGACATCTGCTATGCTGTGAAGTGGGCATCAGTGCATACGTTCACAAAGCACTACTGCCTTGACATCCGGGTCTAGCAGGAAAGACACTTCATCCACTCAGTTCTGTTGTGAGTCCACTCCACAGACTCTCAGGAGGAAGGGGTACTGCTTTGGTATCTAGTCTAAGGTAAAGAATGTGCAGTTAGAATTAACCACCAGAAGAACAATTTCCTTCCTGTCTGTAATGCTTTTTCTGGTGGATACTCTATCTAACAGCAGTTAAGATTCAGCAGACTGTTACCAACAATCATGTGGAATGGAAAAGACAAGAAACTGATGTTGTCAAGCAGAGGTGATGCTTAAATGCGGCTCCTCTCCTTTCACTCCTGAGGCGATGCAGAGTCAGTGCAAAGCTGCATGACTCCACATAAGAGCCCATGGGATCACTGCTATGAAGAATGTTTTCCAGATGCAGTGTGGTGCCTGGGAAGAATTCTAGGGTGAGGCATCTGTGGTTAGAGTATATACCAGAATGAGCATTACCCCAAGGTAAATAACTTGTTCTTCTTGTTGAAATGCTACTGCTGATGGCTAGATGCTGATTTTGGTAAATAATAAATTTCCTTACCAATATCAACAAATACCCTGGGTTCCTCCCTGGACCCAAGTCTGATTGTTACCAGAAATATGAACTCCATCATAGAGGCAGAAAATTATCAAATCCATCATCTATGGAGGATGAAACAACAGAAAGTGAGCTCGGAGTAGTGCTACAGGTTCTAATGTTATCCAGAGTGTTCCCAGAGAAACCACTGAATACAGAGCTCATACAATTCTTTTCTGCGTCCCTAAGAGCAGTCTTATCTGCTGTGACTTGATATTTTGACGCTGCTCCTTAACACCCACGTTACACTTGAAAGACTGAACAATGTTGCTCAACACTCAAATTTTAGAAAACCATCAAGCAATCATTTTCAAGACTGGACCTGGCGTGCAGTTCCTGGAAGTCTCTGAAAAATGACGACGACTCCTGGATTTAGGTACAAAGTGGGGTCATTTACACCGTTGCAAGGGGTCCACATGTCACTCGTGTATCAAGTGTTCTTTGCTGGAGTGGTCAAGAATTTCTGACAAACGTGTTTCAGCCAACACGGCAGGAGTACTTTTGTTAGAAATGCAATGCCTGGCGGGTTTTCACGTCCTGGCGGCTCAAATGGTATTAATTGTGTTCCACAACAACTAACCCCAAAGCAGAGTTTTGTTTCTGATAAACAAAAAAAGAATGATTCTGCGGGTGTGGGCCATTGATTTATGTTCCTGTCTGAGACCGCCTTACATAGCAATCTTGGGCAGGAAGGATTTAGATCAGAAGGTCTGCCGAAAATATGGTGGACTTATTTGCTCATAAATCTAGCCCCCTGTGGCAGATGGGCTGCAGGGTCATGGGTTTCTAATGGTGGTGCCAGCTGAGGGTCTGCCATTGTTGAGCATAGCAACTGCCCCATCTATAAATGATGTGGTGGAACTGTGGCTTTGTCCTAGTGTGCCCCGGGGATTTACGTCAGGACTTCCGTTCAAATTTAAATGATGCTTAAAGTAAAAAATGCGTCTGATACTTTCAGCTGTTGTTTGAACTCGTCTGCAACTTTTTTATGGTTCAAATCTTTTTATTTGAGATTTGTAGATATAACAGAAACCGCCACCTACATCCACTGGCTGGTGGGGAAATGATATAGAGATGTTAGTTATTCATAGGTGGTGTGAAAGAAGTTGGAGATAGAGGGAGGAAGGAGATGGAAGAGAGGGGAGACTGGGTAGCCAATGGTTATCTTTGTTACAGTGATGGGGATCTATGCTCTCAGGAGAATCAGGTTATCTCGGGTGAGTGGGGTCTTCCGTGGTAGGGCGTGCGATGGCGAGTCGAAGGACCCAAAGGTATATCGGGCAGGTAAGTTCTGTGAACTCTGTGGACAAAAATTGTATGGTGGTGTCCCAAGTTTTATCGAAGCGGGGTAGTCTGCGCAAGAGACTTGCCATGATTTTCTCCATGCCTACCACCTCCCACAGTCTATGTAACCACTCCAGTCTAGTTGGAACTCCATCTGTTAACCATTTAGAAAGCAACACCTGTTTGGCGGCACCCAAAGCTAGGGTGATCGCTCTCCCCCGATACGATTTAAGGGCAGGTCAATGGGTTGGGGAGACCCAGTATAATATAGCTGGGGAATCTGGGAATATCCATGTGGTGAATGGCGTCAATGTCCGGCAGTATTGGGTCCCAGAAGGTTTGTATCTTCGGGCATTGCCATAAAATGTGTGTGAGGGTGCCCTACTTGTCCGCAGCGGCGCCAGCTTAGGTTGTCCCCTCCAGGCTTCCACCGTGCTACTCTGGCCGGAGTGTCGTACTAGTAATGCGCTATTTTTAGGAACATTTCCTTCCCAGCGGTACTACAGGAGGATGCTCTAGCCCTGTGGATTATGTCTTGCCATTCTTTGGGAGAGAATTTGTGTTCTAATTCGGTTTCCCAATGGCGCTACGCGGGGGATTTAGTGAAACGTTTAGGTGTAATCAAGAAGGAGTAAATATCGGAGAGCAGGCGTTTGTTTGTCAGAGCTACGGGTTATGTACCATTTTTCAAATTTGGTGAGCGGGCGGCTGGCATGGGGGCGAACATGTGCCTGAGTGACCCAGTGTTGCAGGGCAAGATATTGCCAATGGGCATCCCTGGGGACTCCGAAGGCAGAGACAAGTTGGGAGAATTCCATTACTCCCTTCTTGTCGAAGAGATCGCCTATTCTCTTGCAATTGGCTTCCTGCCACTTGATGTAACTGTTTCCGTCTCTGGCCGGGGGGAATTCCGGGTGTCCTATGAAAGGGGTCAGCGGTGACGTGGGGGTTGAAAGGCCTTAGAGCTCCTGCACCCTGTCCCAAGCGTTGATGGTAGCCCTTAAGATTGGGGAGATGTAGACTCCGGGTGGGCAGTGTCGTTTAGGTAACCAAGGTACCTTCCAGATGTGTATGCCCGCGATTGTGCGATCAATAAAGCACCAGTGTTTCTCTGACATATGCCTAAACCATTCAATCATATAACGTAGTTGGGCAGCTTGGAAATAGGGTTCCAAATGTGGAACACCCAGCCCTCCATCCTCGTTTCAGGTATGTTTTTTATTTTTATTTTTTATTTTAATGCTAGGGTTTAATGAATGCTGTATCCAATTGATATTTTAGTCTGTTGCCTTATTTATTGTTTTTTTAATTTTTTTTAATTTCTTTATTGATTTTATTCGTCGGAATGTACAGGCCATGTTCATATACAATACATTTCGCCCACATAACAACTGACACCAAGAGCATTCCAATTGTGAACTCAGGATTATGTCCGTGTACGCTCCTCGAGAGTTGTGTACCACTCTAGACAAGGATTTGGTGCGCGACAAACATACTTTAACTAAGAAACCCCCCCCCCCCCGAACTCCCCCCTCCCCCTGTCACCCTCAACACCCCCCCCCTCCCTCTTGCCGGTACTATGCACCTTAGGTCCAGTGAACTTTTTTTTTAATTTTTTTTTTTTTTTTTTTATTGATTTCAATGCACAAAAAGCATACAATAAATGCAAGTGAAATAATCCTCTTGTGGGGGGAAAAAAAGAAAGAACATACCCCAACCCACCCCCCCATCAACAACACAGGCGGCAAAGCATCATACAGTGGTAGTATAGTAATCATGGAAAACGAATGTGCAAGGAGGAGCAACGAACACTCGGGGCATGACCCCGCATCCCGGAGAAGACTGTACAACAATTCAAAGCAACCAGTTCATATCAAATCCGGGTGGATGAGCAGATAGGTAGTGAGAGGCGCCCAAAAGTCCCTAGGGCGTGAGGCTTCAGGCAATTCCTCAGCATAAGTCTCCAATGTATCCCTGCAATAAAGTAAATCACGAACCCATTTTTTCACGGTTGGTACCGTTTTGGCCCCCCAACAAATTGCCACAGCTCTTTTAGCAAACAGAGTGGCAACAGCGACTATCCTCCTATTACAGGGTTTTAGGTTTTTCACGAAGCCAAGCAAACAAAGTTCCGGTGTGCAATGCACTGGTTCGAGCACAACATCAGAGAGTACAGTCGCCACTTTCCCCCAAAACGCAGCGATGCCAGCGCACATCCAAGCCAAATGTAAAAAATCAGCATCAGCATGTCCACACCGCACACAACTAGCAGATTCACGCAGACCATACCTACAAAGCTGGAGAGGGGTATAATATAATTGGTGCAAATATTTAAAATGGAGAATCCGGAGATTGCCATTCGCCGTAAGGCGACCAGTGAGCTCACAACAGTTCTTCCAAACATCCAACGTAAATGAAAGCCCTAGTACAGTCTGCCATTTAAGAAAGGAGGGTTGCTCCTCAAGCTCCCGTTCACGCATAGAGGCATCATAAAGTTTGGTAATGAGACCCTTTCGCTCCTCCCCCATCAACATAGCCTGCAAGGCCCGTAAAGTCACTGGCTCCGTCGGATAGTCCGGGTAAAGAGCTCTGACTGCCTGCCGGACTCTGACATATGTAAAGCTTAACATAAATCCGCTGGCTGCAGACCCCTGCACATCCTGCAAGGACCGGAAGCGACCCTGCTCGTACAGATCCCCCATCCGGGAGATACCCACCGCAGCTAGTTCCCGCATAGCAATTTTTTCCCGCGCAGCAGATATGTCAGGATGCGAAGCAAGCGGTAAAAGCGGGGCATATAAGTACGGAAGCCGTGCTCTTTTTGCAAGCATCCTCCATGCCCATGCGGTGCATAATACTGGGTTGATTTCGGTCCTAGGGCCACCAGAGCCCCCAGAGAGGGTCGCAGCCTGCAGAGGTAAGGGAAATATAGCGTCCGACTCAATAGCTAGATGAGGTTGGAACCGTGGTGGATAATGCCAATAGTGTGCAAATTGCGCTTGTGCGCACAAATAATAGAGGCGAAAGTCAGGAGCTTCAAACCCCCCTCGAAGAAATGGTTGTGTTAAAATATCCCAACTGCAGCGAGGCTTTTTCCCCCCACACAAATGTAAGGATCGCCGATTGGAGCGTCTGGAAGAGCGCTATATTCAGCTTGATAGGGATATTAACAAAAAGTAAAGCAGCTTGGGTAAAAAGTCATTTTCACAACTGCAATTCGATCCGCCAGGGAAAGAGGCAATCTCGCCCATCGTTCCGCCTGTTCAGCTATGCGTGTGAGAGCCCGACCATAATTCTCAGAGATCACCCTAGCAGGGTCTCTGTGCAACCAAACCCCAAGATACCGCACTGGCTCGTGAGTCCACGCCAACGGGAAATCCAGTTCTATCACCTTAGTACCAGCCGTCAGCGGAAACACCACCGATTTAGACCAATTGATACCCAGGCCTGAGTAGCGCTCAAATGTGACATACTCCCGTAGCAATTGAGATAAATAAACAGCGGGATCTCGGACGTACAACAGCATATCGTCGGCATATAGAGAGACGACAAGTGGCCTGTGCCGAAATTGTAATGCCGCAGCTGCATGCTTTTGTCTAAGTTTACAGGCCAGCGGTTCCAGCGCCAAGGAGAAAAGCATTGGTGACAGGGGGCAACCCTGCCGCGTGCCCCTATTAATGGGGAACGCAGAGGACACCCAGCCGTTAACCCGCACGCGAGCAGCCGGCGCAGTGTATAGCACTCTAATCCATTGAAGGAAAAATGGAGGAAGACCCATTCTAGTGAGAACCGTAAACATGTAATTCCAGTTAAGGGAATCAAAGGCTTTCGCCGCATCAAGCAACACTGCCACCGCCTGAAAGTCGGGGTCAAAATAATGGAGAGTGGAAAACACGGTCCGCAGATTATGCGTAGTGGAACGTGCCGATACAAAACCTGACTGGTCAGGCAAGACTAGCAAAGAAATTACTGGTTGCAGTCTGGTGGCAATCATCTTTGCCAGAATTTTAGCATCGATGTTAATGATCGAGAGGGGTCTATAGGATTCACACCGATCCGGGGACTTATCTGGCTTCAACAAGGTGACCAGCAGTGCCTCCCGAAGAGTGGGCAGGAGTTTCCCCTCGTCATAAGCCTCCGCAAACACAGCCAGCAACCGAGGAGCCAGATCATCCGCATAGGTTTTATAAAATTCGCTTGGAAGGCCGTCCATGCCGGCCGCCTTACAGGTGGGCAGTGACATAATGGCTAGCTTGACGTCTTCCACATCAAAGGGCTGCGTTAAATATTCCCTGTGGGCATTTGAAAGCCACCCGAGTGCTACATCGTCAAGATAAGAGTCTATCTCTGCCGTCAGCGGGACATCATTGGCTGCATAGAGCGCAGTGTAGAATTTCAATACAATATCACTAACTTCAGAAGACGAGTAACGTGTTACCCCCTCATCGTCTACAAGTTCCCTAATACACTCCTGACTGCGAGGTGCGGACAATTTCTGCGCCAAGGAACGACTAGGGCGGCCCCCTCCCCATAGTAGCGGGCAGAAGTGCGACGCGAACGATGCTGCAATTCCCTATCAACCGTTTCATTATGATCAGTGACCAAGTCTCTAATTTTAGCCAGAGTATGTGGGGAGGGATTACCCTCATATTCCCGTTCAAGGACAGAGATCTCCGATGCCAGCTTATTAATTCTACGCCGGAGATCTCGGAGAACTCCAGACTGCGCTCCAATGCACGCCCCACGGATTGTCACTTTAAACGCTTCCCACAGAGTCCCAGCACTATCGACGGATCCCTCATTATCGTGAAAAAAATGTCGGATTGCCTCACCTATAGAATGTTTAAACACTGGGTCTGCTAGTTCAGTAGGCTGAAGTCTCCATGCAAAAGGCGGTCTTTGACATAGCGGTATCTGTAAGGCAAGAACCACCGGGGAATGGTCCGAAAGTGTACGAGGCATATGTCCAACTCGCACTGCCCAGGGGCAGACCTCTTCAGAAACAAGCCAGTAATCTATACGGGACCAAGTCCCATGCACAGAGGAAACGAACGTACTTTCACGCCTCCCCGGGTGCTGGAGACGCCAGATATCCAATAGGCGACCCGCATCCAATATCTCCAGAATGGTCTCCGCTGCCTGTTTAAGCCTTCCCGTACCACTGCCAGCTCTATCCAAGGTGATATCCAAGCATACATTAAAGTCGCCCACCCAGATTATCTCAGCCGGCGGGAACCACGAAATGCGGCGCCACACATCCGAGAAAAAGGACGGATCATCAATGTTTGGCCCATACACGTTTACTAATAGTACAGTCTTGCCGCCCAATTGACCATACACAATCGCCACCCGCCCCTGCCCATCTGTATCAGACTTAATCAAAGTGAAGGGAACCCCTTTCTTAATAAGTATCATCACACCTCTCGAGTAAGTGGAGAACGAGGACTCAATTTTCGTAACGGCCCACTTCATGCCAATTTTTTGTGCGGAGTCCTTAGTGAGGTGAGTCTCCTGGAGGAGAGCCACCTGCACCTCCAGTCTATCCAAGTGTGCGAAGACAGACCTAATCTTCTTCGGAGAATTAAGTCCACGAACATTCCAAGTCAGAAATTTAACCAATCCGTTCATACCGTACAAACAGCACTAAATATATACCTATACACTGTATCATACCAAACAAATAAGAGATACTACCATCAAACAGCACAGCAAATGCCAGAAAAAAATGCACCAATAGCCGCCCATGCAATCCCCCCCACCCAAACCCCCCACCCACTTCAGCGTCCCCAACTATGCCAAAGCCATCCCAAGACAAGAAAGCCCCCCCCCTACAACAGAAACAGGCAAAACCATTTTGCATTTGGGGTTCTCCCATTCGGGGGGCGTAGAGTGCAACTGGCCTCCCATCAAATGGGAGGTGGCCGGGCAATTCTAATACCTGTGCCTAGAAGTCAAACCAGTGTTCCAACAACACACATTATAATAGAGGCATGGTGTCGACATAAATGAGAAAAGTATATCAAGAACATATATCCATATGATGACATTATCATAGTGCTTCCCGGAGAGAACAATAATAAGCACACCCAAAGACAATAATACATAACAATGCTGCAATTCAATCTTCTTCATCATGCGGCGCGCCTGACTCGCGTCGTCTACGTTTCAACTGCTTGGCATGCTCCATGGCAGCTTTAGGGTTAGAAAAGATCTTAAAATCCCCATCTTGCCCTATGCGCAGGCGTGCGGGGTACAACATGGCATAAGGTACTCCCTCAGATTGTAAAAATGTCTTCACTGCACCAAACTCCCTCCTAGCTGACTGCACCGCAACTGTGAAATCGGGGAAAAATGCCAGCGCGCTGCCTTGATGTTCTATGGCCCCCTTATCCCTGGCTAAACGTAAAATGGTGTCCCGGTCTCTATAATTTAAAAGTCTCGCTATAATGGGACGAGGGGGAGCCCCAGGGGGCGGTCGCGCTGCCAGAGAGCGATGAGCACGCTCAACTATAAACATGTGGGATAGTTGTTCAGTGCCAAAGATATCTTTGAGAAGAGCTTCAATGTAGGTTTCCATCCTCCCCACATTGGTAGATTCCGGCAGCCCCGTCATCCTGATGTTATTGCGACGGGACCGCGCTTCCAAGTCTTCATTCTTGGCTTGGATGAGGGAGAGCACCTTTTCCATATTTAGCGTCTTACCAGACACCTCGCTGAGCCCATCCTCCATGGCTGAAACACGTTGTTCAACTTCCCCCATACGGGTATTTTGTTTTTCAAATTGTGCGGACATATGATCTAGCCGATTGTTCACAGCTGCCATTGTGCCCTCTATAGATTGGAGGCTGCGTTGCATGGCCAATAAGGTAGCTTCCAACGAAGGGGGGTTGTCTCCATGAGCATCCGCCTCCGAATCCGAGGCGGCCTTTTGTGATGATTTAGGAGGCCAACGGGCCTCAAACGTGAGGCGCGACTGTGCCTTGTCCGTTCTCCCCATGTTAAGTGTAGCAGGGCACACACCAACCTTGTAGCAATGCACAGTGCAGAGTGAATCGCACCTAGTCCCTACGCTAAGTTGAATGAGGGATAGCGTATATAAAATCCTCCAGTCACCTACACCAGCGCCAGGAATTCAGGGCCCACTGCTACCTTACCGCTATCAGGGGTGCACCTCTCAGCAGCTCCCAAACTTAAGTCACAGCACCATCAGCAGGCAGGCACATTCGCAGTGAGGAAGAAGATAGGCAGTCCACTGATGCGCAGGGGAAAAGCACAGTCTCAGTTTCCCAGAGACAGAACGTCACTCACAGCCCTCCTCAATGCCCATCAGGAGCAGAAGCAGAGATGGAGCCAATCCCAAGCAAGCCAGTCTAACACGGGTATGATGATATGGGCCCAGCAGTTCCACGAGCCAGCCGGAGCCGATCAGGAGCAACACCAGGCACAGACATTCACTCCAGTACAGCCCGTAAGTGCCCCATTGCCTCCGCACATGCAACTCCACAGATCCCAGCAGCAGCTCGCAGAGCGCGGCGCCAGTCCCGGGCCCCCACCCGCCTCCGCAGTTGCCGGCCCGCTAAGGCGCCGCACCCCACTTACCACCACCGGGCACCCGGGGCCCGCATGCAGCAATCAGGTGCAGTCCAGAAATCCGATGCGCTCGGAGTCTCGTCGGGTAGCAGACGTGTGTCGTAGGGCCGAACCTGCTCCGCAGTAGTCCACGCTCACGATGCAGCCAGGCACCCCCAGCGAGCCACACCACAGCTACGTGCCGAAGCTGGAAGCCGATTCCGCCACTTATCCCTGGTCCTCAGGATACGCTGAGGCACCGCAGCTCAGACGGGCACGGCGGGCGCCATTTTGCGATCATCCGCCGATCAGCATGGAGTCCGCGTTAGCAGCCAAACCGCAAACAAAGCCAGCAAAACTCTCCGCTGGCCGCCTCAGGAGCACATCCCAGCTTTGCCCGACACCGCCGATGAAGAAAATGCGGCGATTTTAGGCAGATATTTGGCGGATTGTGGCCCGGCCGGGCAGAGCAGCACTAAGGTGCAGCCATTTTGCCGTGCGCCCTCTAGCGCCCCCCAGGTCCAGTGAACTTACGCTCCGTCTGGGGTCTCCATCTAGCTCCCCTCCTGACTGTGGGCCTCCGTCCCAGTGGGGCGTGTCTCCTCATGCGATACCTGTGTGGATTGCGGGGCCTGCCCCTCTATCTCCTGTATCATCACCCCCCATGCCAGCAGTACCTCCGGCAGTTTGCCATCTCGTCTGGTGGCGCGTATATGCCCCTCCTCCGCCAGTGCCCATTCTCGTAGATCCGTTCTCCAGCTTGCGATCTGTGCCCGCTGTTGCGCCAGCCAGTGTATTGCTATCCGCCGCCTAGCTATTATGAGTCCCAGCATCAGGAACCGTCTACTTGTCTTTCGTTTAGGGTCCCGGGGAATTAATCCGAGGAGACATGAGCTCGCCTCCATGGCAATTTCCCAGCCAGTTATTCTACGTAGGTCCTCTAGGAACTCCGTCCAGTACGTCTGAATTAGTGGGCAGGACCATACCATATGCGGAAAGTCTGCCCGAACATGGCGACACCTGGGGCACGCCTGGTCCCTAGAGCTATCGATGACATGGAGCCGCCTAGGTGAGAGGTAGGCCATATGTACTATATTATACTGTATTTGTTTGAATCTGTTAGAGACCGATACCTTGCGTACGCTCTCATGGATTTTCTCCCAGTCCCGGGGCGTTAGTTCCTGCGGACACACCTGCTGCCATTTTTCTTCTACTTTTAAGGGTTGAAGCTTTTTATCCTCCCTCAGCGCCCTATATAGATGGGTGACGAATTTCCCCCCTCCAGCCATTGCTATCATCGTAACCAGGACATGGGTGGGTTCCGGGGCCTCGGGGAATGAGGGCCATAGCTGCCGTGCTGTGTCCGCGATCTTGGCGTATTGCAGAAATTGCCCGGGTCCCAAGTCAAAGGTAGCCACCGCCTCCTGATAGGTAATGAACCTGTTTTCCGGGTATAGGTCGGATAACATTAGGCAGCCCCCGTCCTTCCATTTGTCAGTCGACATAACCCGTTCAATTTGAGCGAAGGGCGGTAGGAGCCAGAGATCGGCCTCTGGGGCGAACGGCCACTCACGGACAAGTCTCTTAATCACACGATTCCAGATCGTCGTTAATAGTCGAACCAATGGAGGGCACGGCTCCCGAAATCCGCCTGTCTGCCAAAGGAGTGTCCCCAGCTGACGTCCTCCATACGTGTCCGCCAGTAGGGCCCTCTCCCAGGAAGGGTCAGTGTCCAGCCATGCTATAGCGTGCTGCAATTGCGATGCAAAGTAGTAAAGTTCTAAGTCTGGAATTTCTAGACCTCCTTTGCCCCATTGGCGTTTCATGACCTCCAGACTGACCCGCACCATTTCCCGTTCCATAGCAGCAGAATAAGTAGTGCTTCTATGTCCTTGAATACCCGATGGGGGAGTTCAAAGAAGGATCCCTGCATCGTAAAGAGGCATCTAGGCAGAACCACCATTTTTATCAAGGCAATCTTCCCCATCAGTGAAAGCTTGAGTGAGTTCCAAAAGGTAATACTTCCCCGAAGACCCCTAATAATCCGCCCCATTTTATGATGATAGAAGACGTCTCTGTCCCTGGCTATCCATATCCCGAGGTATCGGAGTGTATCCGGTACCCAGGGGAGCCCCATCACAGGCGGCTGGGCGTCTTCCCCTTCGTCTGGCGGCCCGATCGCGTATAGTTGTGATTTCAATTTATTAATGTGGAGTCCGGAGGCCCCCGCAAATTGCGCCAAAACCGCAAATAGCAGTGACATAGACTGGGTCGGTCGGCGCAGGTACACCAGAGCATCGTCAGCGTACAATGACACAATATGTTCCGCTCCCCCCACTCGGATGCCCTGCCCCTGGAGTACCCCACGGAGATGACAAGCCAATGGCTCCATTGCCAGGGCAAACAACAAGGGGGAGAGCGGGCACCCCTGCCATGTCCCCCTTTCTATTGTGATTATATCTGACACATAGCTACCCGTACGGACCCTTGCCAGTGGATGAGCATATAGTAATTTTACCCAATTCACGAAGCCCTCCCCCAACCCCATCTTTAGAAGCACCTGCCACAAGTATTCCCAACAGATTGAGTCGAACGCTTGTTCGATATCAAGGAATACAAGGGTAGTCTGATGGGCCGCACCCTCCATCGATTGCATAACGTGAGCGAGACGACGGATATTCCTCAACGCATTCCTGCCAGGTATAAAACCGGACTGGTCCTCATGAACCAGCTGCCTAAGATACGGGATGAGCCTGCCCGCCAGCACGTGGCTAAGAATTTTAAGATCCACTTTCAACATTGAGATTGGCCGGTATGAACTGGGGAGCATGGGGTCCTTCCCTGGTTTGGGGATCATAACGATCAGTGCTTCGCGCATGGAATCTGGGAGCAAGCCAGTCTCGCCTGCTTCCACCGTGATTTCCAGGAGTTTAGGGATAAAGACCCCTCCATACTCCTTATAGAGCTCAGCCGCCAGGCCGTCCATCCCATGGGACCTCGCGGTCTTCAAGTGGGCGATTGCCGCTCTGATCTCATCTCTAAAGGGGGCCCCCAGAGATTCCTGACTCTCTGGGTCCAGACATGGTAGTTCTAGCTCGACAAGGTAGGTCGCCACCACCTGGGGCGCTGTGGGGGGCCTGGGCTCCGAGTATATCCTTTGTAGATGGGTGGCAAATGCTCTGTTGATCTCGTGCTGTGTATAGACTAATTGGCCCTGCTCCGTTCTGATCGATAAAATCAGGAGAGGCTGCGTCTCCATTCTAATCAGGCGCACCAACAGGCGTCCCGCTTTGTCCCCCTCTGTGTACCAGCGACGTCTACTCGTGGTTCTATTGTATTTGCCCAGAGAGTCCCAGATGTCCCCAATCTTCCGGCGCAGATCCGCCCACCCGACCGGCCCCCCCTCAGCAGTGGGAAGTTCTCTTTCCAGAACCGCCAGGCTCTCCTCTTGTTGGTGCAGATCCCGTTCCATCACTCTCTTGACCCCCACCTCCGTAGACATACACACCCCCCGCAACACCACCTTCATCGCATCCCATTCAAGCGCCCTGGTGGCAGTCGTACCCCAATTCAGATCGAAATAGTCGTCTAACCCCTTTGTTATCGCATCTTTGTACGTCGGGTCTGTCAAGGCTTCGGTGGTCAGTCTCCACAGCGGTACTTTAGACCGCGGCCGGCCTATAGTGTACGATATCATCAGGGGGGAGTGGTCGGACAAATAGCGGGCCAGATATCGCGTCTCCTCCACCCAGGGAGCCGATTGGACCTAGAGAAAAAAGTAATCAAGTCTACGGTACGTGTCGGCAGCAGGCGTGTGGCACGAGTACACTCGCCCTTGTGGGTTGCGGTGGCGCCAGACATCTAGTAAGCGGTAACTGTGAAGCATCTGGCATATGGCCTCCCTCGTTTTTGGTTTAGTATCTGGTCTGGGGGGGTGTCTGTCCAACTCTCCGTCCAGGGCACAATTAAAGTCTCCTGCGATAATCAGCTCTACCTCTGGGTCTAGATCTAACTGACCCAGGACCCGTCCCAGAAACTCCCCATCATCACTATTTGGGGCATATATATTTACCAAGCTTACGTGTCGTCCATCTAGTGTCCCCGTCAGCACCACGAACCTCCCATCAGGATCTAGTCTAGTGTTAACTGCCTTGAAAGGGACTCCAGGCGCTATCCATATAAGTGCTCCTCTAGCGAACCCCGAATAGGAAGTTGCAAAAATTGGCCCCTCCATCTACGTTGGACATATTTAAGGCAGTCTCCCCACAGGTGCGTCTCCTGAAGAAAGGCTATACTTATCCCGCCACCCTCACCCGTTTGACCATGTTATTAAGCCCCTTACATTCCACGTTATGAATTTATATTTTTGATTATCACCTGCCATGAGTGTGGTATCTGGTGGCACGGTGGCCCACGTCTTTGTGGGGAGTATCCCGTCTGCGATATAGTGTGACCCTGTGCGTTGGAACCCCATAAACCAAGCATTGATATGACAGAGCTTAGTCCCGGCATAAAACTGTGAAACAGAACAACGTAAACTCCCAACCCCTCCACCCCCTCCCTCAGGCAGTAGCACTGCATTCTCACAACCCAACCGTGGTCTGAGGACTCAGGACTCCGCCCCATCGCTGCCACCCTCCCCTTACCTCACCCCCCAACCCAGATCAACTATCACGTTCCAATAAAGGAAAGAAAACTTGCACAAGAAAAGTAACCCTCCCACTCGCAGATATAGAGCCAAACTGTCTGGCACCGTGCGTCCCCACCCGACCAATGGTCTAGCGAGGCCGCCTCAGCGCACCACAGTCGGAGTGTCTAAGACTGTAGAGTGGCGGAATGGTGTCCATCCCTCCCAGAACTCCTCCGCCTCAGTCCATTTTCCCTGGGGCTCGGGGCCCCTCAAGTAGGAGCACCATGGCCAAGTTCAGACCCATCCGGGCCAAGTCTCGTACTTACAGTTTCGGTGACCAGTTACCCCCAGAATTCAGTTTGACGACTGGCCTGCAAAGGTCTCAGGGCTCCTCGTCTGCTGGGCTGGCGGCACCCCCCTGCTCCGACTGCGTCTCCTGCACCAGACACAGTGGAGAGAACTGATTCTGTGTCGGGATCGCCTCCCTCTCCGTTTGTAGGGTGCCGTCCGGCCATACCATGATGCGACCTCCGTCCGGTAGGTCCCGGTGTCTGAGTCGCTGTTCTCCGGTAGAACGCTGCTGGTTCCGTTGCCATCCACTCCTCCGTCTCTGTTCCTGCCAGCCTTGGTTGTGCCCTGCCCAGCCAGGCCCAACGAGTCCATCCAGTCTGCCACCTCTTGCGGGGTACCAAAGAAGTGGACCCTGTCCTCATATTGTACGCGGAGTCGGGCCGGGAACATTAGGCTGTATTTGATATGGAGGTCCCGTAGTCGTCGCTTGACGCCTAGGAAGTCATTTCGAAGGTCCTGTACCTTTTTGGTATAGTCAGGGTAAATGTGAATGGCCTGATTTTCAAACTTGGGTGGACCATTAGTGCGGATAAATTGGAGGATCGTGTCCCGGTCTCTGAAGTTGAACAAACGTGCGATCATCGCCTAGGCGGGGCTCCTGGTTTAGGTGGAGGTCCCAGGGTGCGGTGGGCCCGTTCTATCGCGAACATCTTAGAGAGCCGGAGGGTTGGGAGCGCAGAGCCAATCCATTCCTCCAGAAACAGGTCCGCCGCCGGCCCCTCCGATTTTTCTGGAAAGCCCAGAAAGCGGAGGTTGTTCCTCCTTGATCGCCCCTCCGCGTCGTCTGCCCTGTCTTCCAGCCGTGCTGTGTGTTCCTGGAGCGCAGAGACTGTCGCACGCAATTGTTGGACCTCGGTCTGCAGCGTGCTCAAGTCCCCCTCTGTAGTGGTGACTCTGTCTGCCACTTTCCGTAAATCCAGGCGCAGATGGTTTATGTCCATGGCCATCCCGTCCATTTTTGACTCCAGTGCCGTTCGTGATTCCCTTATGGCCGCCAGAATGTCAGATGTGTCACGGGCCGCCGAGCCGTGCTGAGGCATCTGCTCCTGGTCAGGTCTAATGCGGTCAGCGGAGGTCGGGCCCGGTATTGTGTACTGCATGATTTTGTTGGACTGGGCGACTCTAGGGGGTCTGTCTCTCCCCAAAGCCGGTATGAAGGCTGTAGGGTTATCACTAGGGTCTTCTCTCTCGCTTGCCAGGGATTCCAGAGGCGGCACGATGTTCACCCCCGAGATATCCGCACCCTCGTCCTGTGCCGTCCCCGGATCGGGACCCTCCGTCACAAGGGGCCACCGGCTGCTCTCCCGGGCCTCCCTGCGTCCCGGGCCACACACCAGATCTTCAGACCGGTTCTTCAGGTCCACGGTCGGCCAATGCTTCCGCCCCCCCCCCTAAAGCGATTGTTCCATCCGTCGCTCACCTCCGCAGGGCGCTCGGCCCGCTGTCAGAGCCAATGTCCCCACACTCGTGGGAGGGGGGCAGGCTTAGTGGCCTCTCGAAGGATGGGCGGACTCACCTCCAGAACCGACGGCCCAGTCCTATCATTTCAATGTCGCCAGGCAGTGCAAACACTGCGATGTCTCTCAGCGCCGAGACCAGGCGGGCGCACTACCGGCTCCTCCGCCGCCGATCCTCGCGTGCGCCAATTAGGAGATATGGTGAGCTCAAGAACCCACAATCCGGAGGCGCCACCGGCGACCCGTCACCATCTGGGCCAGGCCGGGGCCGCCATCTTGATGATTAGTCTCGCAGCGGGACTGAGGCCGCTCCACTTTGTCCCTGTTCGTCTCCTAGTTGTGTTGAATCCGCCTCTGAGAGTCACTCCAGCCCGCCAGTGACCGCCGGGCACCGCCGACACCACGTCGTCCTCAGGGGAGGGGTCGGATGCGTGCATATCAGGAGTCAGGGAGGGCCGGGCACGGCACTCGCTCAGCCCCGGGCTCGCGTAGACTACGCAGCCGGGCCACAGGCGTCCTCTCGGCCCGGTAATCTGCGACGGCTCTCTCACCCCCGGAATCGGCTCCGTCTCTCCCGGCCCCAGCAGCAAAGGGCTCAGCTCCCGAGAGGTCCCGGGTACAGGTCCCTGCCGCCTCTGCAATCCGGAGTAGCTCCCCGCGGCCGTCTATTTCAACGGGCATACCGGGGTCGCCATCTTGATGAGACGGCGTCCCCGATGTCTCCGGGGGTCCAAAGTCGACTCCTCTGGCCGCAGGCCGCCCTCTCACAGCCCAACCAGGATTCTCGGGGGCAGGGGTGCCCCGGTGCCGGAAAATGTGGATGGGATCACAATTCCGCCAGGATTACCGCAGGATTTCGTTCGGTGGGGTAGGAGCTACACAGAAACTCGACTAGCCGGCCATGATGTCAGGCCACGCCCCCTTGTTTCAGGTATGTTTGACGGCATGCCATGCGCACTCCCCCCCCCCCCCTCACCCCCCGATAAAATCCCCGATGAGGTGTTGCAGTTTGGACAGCATCAGTGGCGGGGGCTGCAGGGGAAGGGTCTGCATCACATATAGGATGCGTGGCAATAGAGTCATTTTAATGGCAGCAAGTCCACCCAGCCATGACATTGTGAGTCTCTTCCAAGTCAGGAGTTCTTCCAGAGTGTCCGACAAGAGGGTCACGTAATTCTCCTGAACAATCTTTTCGATCGTAGGGAACATCTGCAGCCCTAGGTAAGAAACGCCTCTTGATGCCCACATAAATGGGTACTCCGCTACCAGCCGTGTTTGGTCAGCTTTGGGGATGGTTAAGCTAAGGTCTTGCATTTTTTTAATGTTAATTTTTAATCTGGACACCTGGCCAAAGTCCTCCAACTCCTTTAGAAGGGGGGCAGAGAGGTGAACGGCTGCATGAGGAAGAGCATCACATCGTCCGCGTAGAGCGAGATTTTGTGTTCCCGGTCTCCCATCCAGATTCCATCTGTTGTGGGGTGTTCGTTCCGCGAATGGCTCCACATAGAGAGCAAATAATAGAGGCGATGATGGGCAACCTTGACGGGTACCCCTTGTGATCCGGAAGGATTGAGAGGTAACCCCGTTCACTCTGATGTGTGGTTCTGGGCTGCTGTATATACAATCCACCCACCCCAAGAACCACTCGCCGACACCAAATCTTTTTAATACCAGCTGCAGATATGGCATGTGAACTCTGTCAAAAGCCTACTCGGCGTCCACCGACAGGAGCAGGGTGGGCTGCTGGATGCGTTTGATCTTATCTAGAAGGTGGCACAATCACCGTGTCTCGTCACTACAGCTGTGCTCCGGTATGAAGCCTGATTGGTCTGGGTCTACCTGACCTTGCATGTATGGGGCCAGTCGAGCAGCGAGGATGCTTGTGAATATTTTCAGATCAACGTTCAACAGACATATAGGTCGGTAGGAGGCACAATTTAGTGGGTACTTACCCGGTTTGGGTATCATTACCACTGCCGCCATGTGCATAGTGGGAGCCAGAGACCCGGTGTCGGTAAATGAGTTTAAAAGACGGGTGAGCAGTGGAGTAAGGCTAGGGGCAAAGACTTTGTAAAAATCAGCTGAAAAGCCATAGTCTCCAGGTGTCTTGCCTGAGGCGAGTCCCTGTATAGCCCGGAGTGAGGTGAGTCCCTGAATAGCCCGGAGGACCTCCTCCGGACGAATGTCAGTGTTTAGCTTAGTTGCGTCTGAGGCCGATAGGGAGGCCACTGGTGCCTGGCTCAAGTATGCCACGGCCGCCACTGGATCTAAGGAGTCAGCAGAATAGAGGGTAGTGTAAAATTTCTCAAATTCGGCCGCAATGGCATTATATGTCTGAAGGATGTCCCCTTGGGCGCTTCTGATCGCAACAATGCAACGTTTATTTATTTGGCTTCGGAGTTGAAGTGCTAAAAGCTTCCCTGCCTTGTTCCCCTTTTCGTAGTAGCGTTGTCTAGTGCGTAAAAGGGCGTATTCCGCCCTGACACAGTCTAAAGCTTTCAGTTGTTTACGCACGTTGGCGAACTTGCATCTGGCTTGAATCCTGCCTGTTTGTTGATGCACCCTTTCTAATTCCTTAATTTGTGTCTCCAGGAGGTCCCTTTTATCTCTCCTATCCTTGTTCAGTCTGGCTGCTGTGGCTATGAACTGCTCCTTATAACTGCCTTCAATGTGTCCCAGAGCAGAGAAGCAGGGATAGAGCCCTCATCATTGATCGCTAGGTATGTTTGTATGGCCTCCTTAATGTTTGTGTCATAGGTGAGCAGTTTGTGATTGAGCCTCCACGTTCTCAGCCGTGTGGGGTCCCCGGGTAGCTGCGACACGAGGGTAATCGGGAATGGCCCGAGAGAGCCCCGCCACCCCTATCATGACCTCCTGTGTATCCAGTGTGATGCGAGGGGACGTCAGGAAGAGATCTATGCGTGCATATGTTTGATGAGCCGCTGAAAAAAAGGTGTATTTCCGGGCGGTGGGGTAGCAGTGTCTCCAAGCGTCTACCATGCCAATTTCTTTGAGCCTTTGTGTCATTGAGTCCGAGAGTGACCCAGAGTGTCCCACCCGTAGCACAGACCTATCCATTTGAGGGGCAGGTACTATATTGATCGCCTCCCACCACAAGGTCCTCATCCCGCGAGTCTAAAATCGTAGTCAATGCTCCCCGAGAAATGTTTCTTGGTGTTCATTTGGCCTGTATATGGAAGCGATAGTGTAGATGTGTCCTCCCAGTGCCACCCGTAGAGCGATCATTCTACCAGTTATCTCTGCGTGTGTGGCTATCACTTTTCCCGGGAAGTGTGTTGCTAAAAAAGATGCCTTCATAGCCCCGATCCCGACAGGCAAGACATGCTGTAACAGAGGTTGTTCACAGATTGGCCTCGACCCCATTCCTTGTCACTAGAGACCGCGTACGCGGCTCACAGGTTACTGGCTTGCCGTCCCTGATATACAGCAGCCCACTGCAATAGGCCACTCTGATTTCGAGACCACTCCACGGCACGAACATTTCAAACGCCTCCTTTAAGCTGTTACAGCCCTTATTAGGTCGACTCTGACCCAGCATCCAACTGCACAGACCGCAGCCGCGACTGTCTGCATCCTTTACTCTCCTTGTACTTGGCCTGGACTTCTACTCGGTCTTCGCCTGAAACAAACCTCCTCCAAGTCACTCTGACCTGGATCTAGGCAAAATGTATACAGGCATACCATTGTTAATGTCCTGATGATGATCCTATATCTTTTGTAAGGATCGAAACGCCGTCTACTTGTTGTACGCCATATACACCTCTTTATTTAATACTTATTATGTGTAATGGTGTCTCCACTATAATTTGTTTGTCCTACCAAAATGTGTCTCATACAAACAATTTACTCTGCCTGAGCCTTTTTGTTTCATGTTGTACGTCCTTCCCACTAAGTTGGATACAGGCTTGTGTCCCATTTTATTTGTTTCTTGCTGAATTTTGTGTATATTTAAGCAACTATATATTAAAAACACCTGTCCGGCTGGACAGCTGTAAAATATAGTACTGGTTGGGTCTATATTTATTGTTTGCTCTCATTAATCCTTGTCTAGGGACCACTGTCTTTAGAAATAATTGATTACCCAAGGTCCCTGACCAACCTTATTTGGGATCCCTTGTTCTTTATAACATGCTAAAAAAAAAAAGATGGGCACTCCCACCCTCTTCCCGGCCATTGACGAGAAATATTGTCAGTCGAACCACCTCGACCAGAGACGTTTCCAATCAGATCGCATTAGGTGGGTCTCCTGTAGGAGGCAAATGTCACAGTGGGTGTCCCTAAGCATGGCAAGGAGCGCTCGTCTTTTGGTAGGTGAGTTCAGTCCCCGAATATTAAAACTCAGTATCACAACCTTAGAGGAGGCCATGGGGAGAGGACGAGAAAGAGCCCTGGTGTGTGTCTGGGACAGGCTCCTAAGGGGGCGCATGACCGCCCCTCTACAGCCAGCGCCAGGGGAGGAAGGCAGCGGGCGGCCGAGCAGTAAGAGGCTGACGCCTCCTCCACCCCTGCTGCTTGAAGACCCGGATAGAGCGGGTGTCTGCATGGGAGAAGGCCTGCAGTGGTCCCCATTCTATAGCCCTGTGTGTGGGTCCCTATGATGGTTCCCTCCCCTGCTTTGGTGTCCCCCCAAGTTACCCGTCAAAGAGAGAGCCCTCTGTAGCTCTTTTGCTTTCCCCCTGTGGTTCTTTGGGCTATTCATGTGCCCCCAATTATGGATCACCGGGATATTAAGCTGGTTCCCAGCCTCAAACTGTAGGGGTAGCGCTTCTAGGTAGTACATAAATATGATGTGAGAGAGGAGGTCAGAAGGACAGTGAAAGAAGGTAAACATAAACATCAAAACAGCCCTCTGGCAGGCACTGGTGTCACCGTAGTGTATGGGTCCTTGTGGCCGACAGTCTGTCATCAACCTGGTAGAGGCGGGCTCCGCCAACCAAGGCCGCTCACACGTTCCATCCCGGGGCTCTCCAGCAGCTTTCGTTACTTGTGGACTAGATGGAAGATATGTGGTTTCCGGGTCATTCTCCAGAGGTCTCCCCCCTACTGTCCTGGTTCTGTAGCTGTCGAAGGAGGGCTTCCCTTTCTTTCTGGCTTTCCATTTCGGATGGTCCTGCGTGCTTGTCCTTCCCAGTCCCACGCCTCCTCCCCGGTTTTGGTATCTTTGCGTCCATTGCATCCCCAATTCGATGCTCTAGAGTCTGCCCGTCTCCGAGATCTAGCCCAAGCGCTTCCTGTGCTTCTTTTAGGGACTGCACCAAATGTGTTTCTTTATTCCAAACGAAGATCAGTCTGAATGGATGTCCCCAGCGGTAGCGGACTCCTTGCTCACAAAAGTAGGCGTGGCTGGTTTCAGGGCTTTACGTCTCTGCAAGGTGAGGGGAGAGAGGTCCTGGAAGATGCCCACTTGATGGCCCTCAAACGGTATGGTCGACCTGTCTTGGATTGCATTCACAATGGTTTCCTTCTGTTTGTAAGAGTGAAGGCACGTAGGGATATCCTGTGGTTGGCCCAGGCTTGATGCTGGTCTTCCAGCTCGGTGAGTGCATTCCAGGGTAATCTCTTTGTTGCCCAGTGCCGGCGCTACATGTCAGAAGAGGCGGATCACCCAGTCTTCCAATTTGCTGGCATCGGCCCTTAGTGGCACTCCCTTAATGCGGATGTTGGACCGCCTCGAACGGTTTTCAAGGTCTCCGAGTCGAGGGACAGTTCTTTATTGTGTTCCCTGAGTGCCAACAGTTCTCAAGCATGTTCAGTTAGTTCCTCTTCTCTACGGTCGCTGGATCTCTCCAGTGAGTCTACGCGGTCCCCCAGCTCCAGGATCTCCGTTCTGACTTGTTTGATGTCGGAAGCCACGTCCTGCCTTAACCTCGCGAAGTCCTCTCGGAGGGTGCCGAACAGTTGCTCCAGAAATTGTCGGTTGATGTGTTCCTCTCTGGTCGCACCCGCGGGGTCTGTGTCTCTCTCTCCTGGGGAGGGATTAGTATCTGTTCAGGGCCGGACCTATCCGTCTTCTTACTACTTGGCTTTTGTATAAGGTCTTCGATGGTGCCTTCCTTCTTCGTCCGCTGAGACGTCATTGTGTTGGGCTTGTGAGTCAGCGGAGTCATAGGGTCCTTTTCCCAATTTGCAGGGTGGATCCGGGTTGCTGGTGAGGGAGTGGGTTAGCCCCTCTCAATGGGGTGGGGGGGCCTATCTGCCTGCTCCTAATCAGAGTCAGGCGCCCTGCAGTTTCAGGTTGCCGTCCTCGAGGCGAGGTCAAGATCTGCTGCGCGCTGTCCCTTGTGAGTGCGGTAATTCCCTCGGCCAAAGCGCTTCACTCAAGAGCTGGTTCTGCACTGCTGGTGGTCCCCACTATGATGCTCCAGAGCCCCGCTCAACTGCAGTCCTTAAAGGTGGGCATTGCATCCACCCCTTACGTTATAGTGGTACGTGAGTTTCGTTGCTATAGGCACCCACCTCCCCCAGCAGCTGCCAGCTCAGGCTTACCTTGAACTGGTCTCTTGGAACAGTCCCCAGGCCCCCCCCCCCCCCCCCACCGCAGTGAGCCTCGTGTCAGGATTCAGGGAGGTCCGGCACCATCACTGGAGGCCTCTGCGCCACTGATGCTCCTCCTGGTGGGGCCTTGCTTTGGGCGTCCTCGTTGTGTCGGTGGCTGCTGAGTGTGGGTGGCTCCGCCTACGCAAGGCCGGTCTGCGAAGGATGGCTGCCGGCTGTCAACGGCCACTTGCGGGTAAGACCCAGGATCGCTGCCACTGCTAGCGTGTCCCTTGATGTCGATCCGAGAGGCTGCACGGTGCCCCGCCTCTCCGTACAGCCCTTCGGGTCAAACGGCGGGCCGCCTCGCTAGGCCAGTAACTCCGGAGGCAGCTGCGCGACCACGCTACCGCCGGACTACGGCAGCGCCAGCCTGCGTCCCCGCCGCCAAGGTGCTGTTCGGGGAAAGAAAATCCAGCTCGCGTCCGGCTTCACGGGGTACAGACGCCGCATCCAGGGGATAGTGGGTCCCGGAATGGCTGATGAGAAGCAAATTTTCGGCCGTGGTGAGCGGAGCTCCGTGGAAAGGATACTACTCCGCCGCCACCTTGGCCATGCCCCCGTCAGCAACTTTTTTTTAAGGTTATTTTCCCTGTTGTGTTCGCAATTTTGATACTACAGTAGTGGACTAACTTCAGGCATGGGTTTATAACTAAATATCTGCTAAAAATAAACAAAACGTTATTTAAAATAATGGCTATAGGTTCACCTTGGGGAGATGGGGAGTTGTGTTTTTACCTTTTTGTATCCCAATTTCTCGGTTTTCTGACCATAATATAAATATCTCATATCCCCCACATATCAGTGCTACAACTTCCTGTTCGAGCTTCAGGACTCTGTTAAAAATCTGGCTCTTTAGACAGGCTTATGGATAAGCTTCGGGTCCCCTCTATGCTTTAGCGCCATGAAACCTTTTTGGTGTACTTGCACTTTATAAATACATTGTAACATAAACCACAGACTTTGGTAAGCATTAAACCCTTTTCTACGTACCTTGATCCTGTGGTCTTAAAATGGTCCTGTGCCCTTCTCTGAAAAAATGAAAATAATTATCATGGTTTTATGCCATCCTGGCGTGAATTATAGGTTTTGAAGTCCTCATGCAGTGGGCAAGGGTGATATTTACCTCTTAATTGTATATGTAATAATATTTGCAATGTGCCTGTCCGCTTCAGCTGCTGTTTCTGCAGGTATATCGATTTGCAGGGGTATTGCTAGATTATGTCACCACTCGCTGTAACTGTTGCGGTTCCTCCATGGCAGCACTCTGTCCGCTTGGTGCACGGATGATCCTCCATGGCAGCACTCTGTCCGCTTGGTGCACGGATGATCCTCCATGGCAGCACTGTGTCCGCTTGGTGCACGGATGATCCTCCATGGCAGCACTCTGTCCGCTTGGTGCACGGATGATCCTCCATGGCAGCACTCTGTCCGCTTGGTGCACGGATGATCCTCCATGGCAGCACTGTGTCCGCTTGGTGCACGGATGATCCTCCATGGCAGCACTGTGTCCGCTTGGTGCACGGATGATCCTCCATGGCAGCACTGTGTCCGCTTGGTGCACGGATGATCCTCCATGGCAGCACTCTGTCCGCTTGGTGCACGGATGATCCTCCATGGCAGCACTCTGTCCGCTTGGTGCACGGATGATCCTCCATTGTTTTCCAACAAACAGTAAACTCGCCACAGAATGTGCACACAAAACGACAGAAAAGGGCGTTTTGGGACACTTAAGCATTTACACATGTAATAAGGAGGAGCCTGGCTATCAGAGCAGCCAATTAAAAGGCAGGGTGGAGTGTTCAAGCAAAGCGGAGCTGTTCCTTGTGAACTTCTGCGCAGATAGCCCTTTACCAGCTCTGCCTGGACTTGTAGTGGAGTCTGAGGAACCGGTATTATCCGGTGCCTCAAAGACGCACTTTTATTTTACTGTTTTGCAAGTGAAACGGCACGAGTTAATGTAAAGTGTATCCATAATAGCAAGAATGATCTGCACAATCTAGGGTGAGGGCCACAAGGTTGTATTGCAGTAGGAGAAAGTTCCATTGCTGTTGAGAGTAGTTCTGCAGAATGGGCACTCTTCCTGTAGTCACTGTCTGTGAATGTTCCCACAGAGCTGCATGTAGCCAGAGGCGCAGGGTTCATTAACAGGTTCCACGACACATTAAGGTAGCTACAGGAATCATGTAATAGGATGGTCCACTACTGAGTGATTTTAGCGGGGGTGCCCAAATATAGACACGGCTTCCCTCTGTGCTTGAAGCTGAGCCATACCATTACGTTCCACTTGCCTCTGATGGTTGTTCTAGTTCTCTTGGCCCCCTCTGTTCTGCTCTATTTTACTGCTCATCAATTTGAATGTTTGCTGTCTAGTGGGACTGGCCAGCAAATAAGACCAACCTGTGAGCTCGTTTACCTTGTCTCACTCATTGTACTCCTTCCCCCATTGTACTCTGATGTGGCAGTGATTTGGCATGCCACCCTCACAAAATCCCTGAAATAAATAAAATGAACAATTAATATTTCGTGTCACTGTTTTACTCCCTGTAAAGAAAGCTACTGAGGGTTAAATATGTGACATGTTGCTACAGCTCACACATTGTAAATGTGTCTGTAAAGGACATCACTACAAGATATTTTTCTGTGAGCTTACTTAGGCCATTCATGATAACTTGTATTTACCTATTCAGAAGAAATGCACCACCCAACTGTGGTGCAATTAAATGCACCACCGAACTTAATTGCACATACAGTACCTCTTCCCTCCCATTTTCGAGAGGATTAGAGCTACAGTAATAGCATGGGTTGCGAAAAGTGCCTTGGTGTTGGAGCATGGCACGATTAATCAGATTAATGGGTACGACCGTAAAACCCCAGCCTCCTCTGCAAATTCATATATTAATTTGTGCATAAGGGGAGATAGAGCCAAGTAGATAGTGATTACCAGCTTGCTCTCCTTTTCGATATTACTGGGGTTGTTTTCGACGTTTTCCAGTACCTTTATAGATCCATCACTTTCATTGAATGCTTGGCTTCAGACAGTCACTCGTGATTTCATTCTTGATGGTTAGAATCCCACTGCAATTAAAAACAAGTTTGATTTTTTTCTTCTTACAATTCTGACTTTCTCGGTTTGTGGACGTTATGCTGTGAATCTTGGTAGTGGCAGCTATACTGCATGATACTGCTCAATTTTGCAACTTCTTAACTGTGCACTGTTAATTAGCTGTGTAGTGTTTTCAGAAACCAAAAAAAAACAGTTGCCAGGAGATATCCCTAATTATCCCATGCAGATTAGGAGCACCAGTAAATCGATCATACATTATAACTGTATTCTAACTACTGGCTATTTCATTTAATCTATGTAAAGGGGTCCATTGATTTTAAACCTTAATGCTCCACTCCCATGAAATTAAAATTTCATTCCTGATAGGCGACTTTGTGGTATGGAAACAAATCCTCATTGAGTAAACTTTGATGATTGTGGATGAAATTGACTCTGAATTATGACAAGTTATTGGACGACTTGTAGTGTTCATTATGTGGTTTCCTTCGGCCAGTGATGGTAACAATTATGCAGCAGGTACATCCGACGACCTATGAAGTAAGACTTAATTAAGATCTAAGTCTTTGTTCTTCCACGTACAGTGATCGTATAAAGAAATTGGAACATCTGAAAAGGGGTAACAATCAATTATTTTAACATAATATTTTAACATAACATACATCCCAGCATTTCCTTGTCTGTTACAAAGGTTTAACAATCTGTTGAAACATTCCGCACCACGTACCGTGTATGTGGAGTGCACCACCTTGGTCATAGGTCTGAAGGGCTAATAAACAAAAGATTGGTAGCAGTGCTGAATTTGAGTCAGTGGGGGACACCAGCACTCATTTATGGGGCCGGTGGTTCCCCCAGCACTCATTTTTGGGATTGGCATTTATTTTTCCTCCTACATTATTATTCCTTATTATTCATCCTACATTTCCCGAGAGCAGGAGAGAGAAAACGCATAACGGGGAAAGAATGAAAAAGAGAAAGACGGAAAAATCATCATGAAGGGAGAAAGCAGGAACCTACAAGAGAGAGATAAAGGGGCAGCCAGTGTTAGAAGCTGGTTAAAGAGGCATGAGGTTAATTCCAGGCTATGCTGTCTTGGTATTCTGTGCTCTGGAGCCGACCGCGGGCTTCTGAGCAAAGCTTTTGTCATTGACAGTTCTTCAACAAATTAAGCACTGATTGGTAGGAACAGATGAGAAACAGAATATGCAGAAACAGTATCATAGGGCCAGAGATAGACTTCCATAAGAAGAAAATTCAGTGATTGTATCACCTGGACAAAAGGGATCGAGGATTGGTGGGGGAAGGGTAAAGCTTTATAGGGCCAGAGATAGACTTCCATTAGAAGAAAAATCATTGATTGTATCACCTGGACAAAAGGGATCGAGGATTGGTGGGGAAAGGGGAAAGCTTTTAGAAAATGAAGCAAGAATTCAACTATCAAATCTGAGCCCGCACCCAAGAAAACCAAGCAAGAGCATGGGCTCAAGGGGAATCTGCCGCCGAAAATCAAAACCACGAAGCACTTTGGTGATATGTAACAAATGCTACCGTCAAGGGGAAAAAACTACACCGAGTGGCATCTTGCTTTGGGAGCGTTATATATTTCAAAGCTCTATGTTGAACATACAGGGCAACAAGCTTCATTATTATCCTTATCTGTTGTGGCTCTGTGGACTATTTTTAGATCTCGCCTGAGCCAGCGCATTCGCTGCTCTGCGAGACATTTAGAAAGCGGGTTTTCAAAGTGCTACCACAGGCATTTTGGTGGCCTCAAGCTTGCGTGCACGCAAGCGTGCACGCGCGCAGCCGTCATCTGTCTTTCCTCCTGTCACGGGTCATTAAGTGGATCGCGATCGCGATGCACTTTCACTTTCGCCGCGCGCGCGCATACAACTTATCTTTAATCTGTTTTCACCCAATGCTTCTTTTTCCTCCCACCCAGTCCTTCATCTCCTTTTACCCTCATACAGCTACCTCACAGCCCCATCGCACCTCCAGCTCATAACTGTCTGTAACCCTCTTAGCATATAGCTGTCAGCTCACACCCGTTTGATGGCTGCCTGTACCCTCTTTTCACGTACAGTCACCCCCTAACAAGCAATGCCTCCGTGGACTTCAATAGGGTCACTCTCTTGCAAACCGGACCCCCCTCCAAACACAGTCCATCCTCTGGTCATCTGAATGGGACCCCCCCCGTCTGACTCCATCCTTTTAAGAGGCAGCAGGTTACACAGAATGCATTGTGCCGCGTGCTTCCGTGCCACACCATCCAATAAATGTCACCCAACGTTTAAACGTTGTGCTCAACTCATTGACATCGGCAGGGTCTCAGCCACTTGCACCTAACTGACCCCTCTTGGAGGATGAATACTATGAGACTTTCGGTGTCCAGTGACTCTTTTTGCAGCCCCTCGACCACTTCCTGTCCCTCTTGCCCTTTCAACGTTTTGTTTTGCCCTTTACCTCTTTTCCGCAGGACCTCTGTATCACCTCTCCCTCTGTTCTCTCCCCCCGACCAGCAGTACCTCCTTGCCGTTTCCTGCCCCTCCCCGCCACCTCGACTCCAGCTCGCCATGGCTCTTTTCGCCCTAGATCTGTCTCCTCTATTCCCCTCCACCCGTCTCTCCCCTCAGTTGCCTTCCAACTTCAATGCCGTGCTCCTCTTGTCTTCCACTTAGTTTGTCTTCTACCATACTTCTTCCATAGTTCCTGTCTTCCCTTCAACTTTTCTATTTTTAACGTCTCCATTTCACTTTCCTCTCCCTCATTTTGCAGCCACCCTTTGAAGCTCTTCCTCCACCTCTTGCCACGCCTCACACATCTTTCCTTCCCATTACCTGCTCTCACTGTTTATCGCTGTTCCACGTGGGCCCCATGTCCACTGTCCCTTTCTTCTCTCCATTCTCTTCTGCACCCGCCCCATGTTCCTTCTGCCTCGTCACCCTTCCTCGTCTTCCTTTTGTCCCCCTCTTTCTCCTGGCCCCGTCCCTTTCTCTTTTTGCTCCACCTTCTCTGCCTCTCCCATTCCCATTTCCTTGAGGGAACTGAGAAGATGAACTCAAAAGCGAGACCGATTGGCTATGCCAATGCTTGTTATTTCTGAGACTGCTTGTCAGGCCACTCCAAAGCCCTCCCCTCCTTTCAGTACTCATGTGTATCCCCCCCCCCCTTAATAGCCCACATGTCGGTCTGTCCTTACAACAGCATTCCAATACCTTTTACATGCAGTATTTGTGCTTTACAAAAAACATACTATATAGAATGCGTCCATGCAAGGGACTGAAAGGTCAGCATATTTTGACCATCCGAGGATCTGATTTTACCTTTTCTATTGAGGGATAACAATTAATGGACAGGTCTCCAGCACTTTCAAGAACGTGCAGCACGCGCCAGAATTAATGAGAAAGTTGTTATCCTTTGTTTAATAAGCACTCGCATGAATGCTGGTGTTAAGAAGAGATCGAACATTTATCATTCGTCTCTCTTTTGTGTTATAGCCTGGCTGCTTTCAGATTATGAAGTTATTCTGCTCTTTTGCCTGGAATCTCTGAAGTTTAAATATGGAGCTGCCCTCAGTTAAAATGCGAACTGCTACGCCTTCTCACTGGTTATGTGTATTGTGTCGTTAGTAACGGGCGACTGCGCCATTGTTCTTTACACAAGATCCTTTTTTCAACTTTGTTAACCATCTTTTTTGTTGAATTATATGATATGAATGAATGAAATAATGTATTGCATAATTACTTAAAATCAGCAAATGCACACATATGACATCACTTCACCATACAATTGATAGAATAATTTAAAATGCTTATTCTTTGTAGTTTTACTTAAATTTGAGCACCTTTAAATAAAATTCTATTGTTGAGGTCCAACCCGCGGCTTCCCCCATGCGGATGGACCCAGCGTAAAAAAGTGCAAAAGCCATATAATTCGGCTCAACTATAATCACTTTGTCCCTGCCTTTATCAACAGTGTCTGAGTGCAGAATTTTCCAGCAAGCTATTTACAACTGTTCAAAGCGTTTGCTTAACTATGAGCGCCCTGTTCCACCATAATAAAGGTAAAAAGAACACTGTGCAAAATAGGCCTGTGGTTTGTTCCGGGGCAAACGTGATGTTGTCTAACACGCCATGCGGCAATCAACCACTTGGATCAGACCACTCTCATAGGCTTCCCAGCTTTTCCCAATGTGCTGGCTTTTTAGGCCACTCATTAGGGGCTAAGAACTGTCCTGCTCAGTCATGGCAATTTACATCTGACTCCGCTAAGTAGCTTGGTCCAGATTCACTTCTTTGAAGTTTACTGTTGCCCATTGGAGCCTATAGCGTTGTTCAGCTCCATTCGGGTTGCTCTCGTGTATTTTTCAAATTTGGCTAGCTCCGAGGGCACTGTACAGGTTAGGAGCCATGAAACTGCCCCTGCTCATGTCCTGACCCCATGCCTTATGAACATTGGTTTTAACAGCCTCTGACGATGTTGGAGCAGGGCAGGGCAGCTGCTTGTAAGATGCACCAAGGACTCCATTTTGTAGTTACACAGCCTGCATTTAACAATCTTCCTTATGGATTTCAAACCTGGATTTAATTCCTTGATTGGGAGTTGCACTATCCGGGCCCATTGAATGTCTATCAGACATTTCTTTCCCATGGCATTGGTCAAATATGACTGAGTAATATTTGGCTCGAATGATAATGTTAGTCCTAACAACCCTCCCTTATCCTTGTATCTAGCCTTATCTTCTTCACTTGATAACTGAAAAATGTGTTAGTTGAGGGTGTTCTTTATTGCTGCGTGGTTTACTTTCTCCTGTGACCAATTTGCTACAGTGAGGTTCAGTTTCACCTCAGTATCTAGCATATAGTTTTTCCTGGGATTGGGTCCCCCTTCAACTATAGCTTTAAGGACCTCCTTTAATGATCCTGTCTGAGCTTTCAGGATCTGATACCAATATTTCGCCTGGAAACTCATGCATTCATATTTTTGCTGAACTAAATCAAGCTTGTGCCGGATCAAGCAGTTGCAGGTGAACTTGGGAAGTCCATATATGATATGATTCTGGAAGTAAACAGAAGGGAACATGGCACGAATTCACCAGCCTATTGATGACCATCTGACATTCCTTATACAGGATTTTTGTTTGTTAGGCTTGGTGTGATGAGGCAATTTGTTTGGTTGGCAAGCAGAAAAGCAAGTTAAAATAACTAGGCGTACTATGACAGACAAGTGTAATGCATAATAACGTCCATGGTCGGTGAGAATTGTGCACTCTTGCTGCACTTCCGGCAATGATTGATAGCACTTCTCCACAACACGACTTTTATTTTCATGTGTTTGGGAAAAGACCACTGTATTCCCTCATACAAGTCAGCCCGTAGACTGATGGGCATGGGATTGGTGCGCATTATGCAGGTCCCGGCTTCAAATCTCATACAGTTAGCTTGTCAAACAGGTTAAAAATAAAAGGCTTTATATAACAAAGGGAGGGAGTGAAGAGGTAGTGTCACACACGGACACTGTGGCGGATATATCCTCCTCTGATGCTAAGTCAATAAATCAAATGAATCCACCACATGGGACTAGAAATAAACAGGAAAGTGTGTTGAGTCATCCAAATGTGGATGCACACAGCGTTTGCTTAAATACCCTCACACACCAAAAGGACCCTTGGTGTCATGCTTCATCATTGGGGTCTTCCCGTCCCGCTGCGGGACGGGGCGTGCTACGACCTACGGCTACGCGGGAGCACTAATATTAATTATACTATGTGTAGTGATGGGGTAGTGAGAGGAGGGGTCGAGAAAGGATAAGGGTAGGTGATTTAAAAAGGACCTGGCCTCATGGACTTAAGAAGAACTTTAATAGGTCATTGAGGCTGGACCTGTTAAAAAGTGATGCGGAGAGATCCTGCCAATAATGTGCGGATGCTCCTAAGGAGTCAACATGTTTCGAAGCAAAGCTTCTTCATCAGGACTAAGAAGATCCCCTCAATATCCACTATGTTGATTGTTCCCAAATGGGTGTGCTATATATACAAAAGTGATGAAAAAATATAATAAAGAGCGTAAATTATGCACTCTATACGATACCTAATAGTATCATGTAAATGTCAATCTGCAAGAGAAAGTACAATTAATAGCGCTTTCCCATGCGCAAACGATCGAATTCTGAAAAGGAAAAAAAGGGTGAAGAGACCACATAGTGACTGTAGCGTGATCTTAATGCTATCAATACCACTGTTTATCGATGTGAAGACCTGTGGACGAAGACAGAGAACGTACAAGACACATACATATAACAGAAAACACACACTCTATTTATGTGGCTAGGGTAATTGTTTAAGTTCGTGAGTATACAATGTCATCAATCACTCAAAAATACATACTATGTAATGTAGGAGTTAATACTCCTTAAGCCTCTTGTAACGGGTGGGGAGAGAGTCGCCAAACGTAGTTCTGTTCGAAAAATGATACAAAGAGATTTAGGAAGTCTCCAAATCCTGCTCCCAAATGAACTAAGAACACTCCAGCCAATGTACTTAGCAGTGCTGGCGGTGTTCAAATGCCTGCAAAATCATAACGGCTAAGCCGTACTTACGTAAAGGTCAACCCAGTCTCGCCTTGAAATAACACCAACCCGCGGCTCCGTGATGGATAAAGAACCGCGGGGAAATGCCATTTATACTCCCATTAAGTGGCCTGGATGAGCTACACCTGCGCGCAAAGGGCGTCCTATCTCGCCTGGAAGTTAACGTAAGCGTGAGGTCAGGTCGTCAAGGTAACGCGTGTGAACAGGCGGAAGGGGATAAAAAAGTGTAGCTGATAGCGTAAAGGACTAGAGCGTAGCAATGTCACATTGATTAAAGGGCCTCCAGTCTGAGCGACCCAAATTAGGGACGGTAAAAATCTATTTATACATACTATCAGCGCCCAATAATTAGAGCATTGTATTCTAACACTGATTATTTTAGGGTATGAAGACGCGGTGCCCAGTTAGGAATAGCGCGCCGTGATGTGAAAAAAACCGAGAGAGGCGTTGCACATGAGCTTCTGTATATAAGATATAAGAGGCGGACAGGTCATAGTCAAAAACAAATATGACATACTAAAGGAGGAATTCAATAACAAATCAGGAAGGATAAAAAATGAAAATAAAATAGAATAACACTACTTGGTTCTCTCTAAAACAGCTTATAGAGATAATAAGGGAAAAGTCTCGAAAAATCAAGGGATTGGCATCCAGACTGAGGGGAAGAAGGTCTAAATAGAGGAGGAGGGGGTACTGCGACCTCTATTCAGAAGAATTAGGGTCACTCCAGGGCTGATCAAAAAAGGCCTTAGCTGTTCCAAATTGAATGTATAGAAACAGTGGGTGCCTGGCAGAGTCATCATTGGAAAAAAGGGGGTCATCATTGGACAACACCGCAAAAATAGATCAATGTTTCACGTTTGGGGGAGATTATATTATGAAAGGTGGGCCCAGGGAATATCATCATTCAGGCCACTGATGTTGGTCCCCAAACGGAACACCCATCGTTGTTCTTTTTCAAGTAGATCTCTCTCGTGTCTAATTTGTTCGATGACGGTCCATTTCAAATCCTCCACTGTGTGTGTCATGGTCACATAGTGATTCGCCATTTTTGTCGTGCTTTTCTTACAGCGTACATTACTTTTATGTTCGCTGATACGGACCTTGATTGGTCTAGAAGTCATGCCAATATACTCCAATTTGCAAGGACATGTGATGATGTACACAACATTTTTACTATTGCAGTTTGTGAACTGTCTCTGTTCCCAGACCTCTCCGTTCGTGAACTTAATATTACTGCTTTTTTGGTAAGGTTACATGTGCTGCAGTTCCCGCATGGGTGGTGTCCCTGTAAAGGTGCAAGGTTCAGATAGGGTGGCCCCCTCTCCTGAATGGAGAGTGGTCTTGTGTGGACCAAGATGTCCCTCAAATTTTTGCCCCTTTTTGTGGGAGAACATTGGTTTAGGAAAGTTAAGTTTGCCACAATTTAGTATTCTCCAATGTTTATTTATTATTTTAGAAACTTGATTTGAGTGGCTACTAAAGGTGGTTATACAGATAGGTCTCGTTTCCTTCTCTTTTGGGGAATGGTTTTCCAAAAGGGCATCTCTATTATTGTTCCTTGCTCGCTTAAGTCCTTTCTTCACGATGCCTTCAGGGTAGTTCCGTTTCAGCAATTTGTCTTTCAGATCAGTAGCCTGTATCTTGAAATCAGCGATTTCAGAGCAATTGCGTCGTAGGCGAAGGAATTGTCCATACGGAAGATTATCCCGCAGGTGTCTGGGGTGAAAGCTATTATATAATAGCAAGCAATTTTTTGCCGTTGGTTTAAAATGGGTCGTTGTTTTCAAACCACCACTGGCAGGGTAGATATTGAGGTCGAGAAACACCAGATTGTTGCTGGAAGCTGTGTAAGTAAAGTTCAGAAAAGGGTTTTGCTGATTAAGCCATATCATGAAATCCTTAACAGAGTCGGTATCACCTTTCCATATCACTAGGACATCGTCAATGTACCGTTTCCAAACAATGATGCGGTCCTGGAATGGGTTATCTAGATGTAATATTCTAGTGGTCTCCAAATGGTAAACATAAAGTCCGGCCAGACTCGGGGCGAAGGTGCTGCCCATGCTGGTCCCGTGCTTTTGTAGATAGTATACCCCTTCATATTGAAAGAAGTTCTTGGTTAGTGCTAGTGAGATACATTCCATAACCACACTGTTAAGGATTTCATGATATGGCTTAATCAGCAAAACCCTTTTCTGAACTTTACTTACACAGCTTCCAGCAACAATCTGGTGTTTCTTGACCTCAATATCTACCCTGCCAGTGGTGGTTTGAAAACAACGACCCATTTTAAACCAACGGCAAAAAATTGCTTGCTATTATATAATAGCTTTCACCCCAGACACCTGCGGGATAATCTTCCGTATGGACAATTCCTTCGCCTACGACGCAATTGCTCTGAAATCGCTGATTTCAAGATACAGGCTACTGATCTGAAAGACAAATTGCTGAAACGGAACTACCCTGAAGGCATCGTGAAGAAAGGACTTAAGCGAGCAAGGAACAATAATAGAGATGCCCTTTTGGAAAACCATTCCCCAAAAGAGAAGGAAACGAGACCTATCTGTATAACCACCTTTAGTAGCCACTCAAATCAAGTTTCTAAAATAATAAATAAACATTGGAGAATACTAAATTGTGGCAAACTTAACTTTCCTAAACCAATGTTCTCCCACAAAAGGGGCAAAAATTTGAGGGACATCTTGGTCCACACAAGACCACGCTCCATTCAGGAGAGGGGCCACCCTATCTGAACCTTGCACCTTTACAGGGACACCACCCATGCGGGAACTGCAGCACATGTAACCTTACCAAAAAAGCAGTAATATTAAGTTCACGAACGGAGAGGTCTGGGAACAGAGACAGTTCACAAACTGCAATAGTAAAAATGTTGTGTACATCATCACATGTCCTTGCAAATTGGAGTATATTGGCATGACTTCTAGACCAATCAAGGTCCGTATCAGCGAACATAAAAGTAATGTACGCTGTAAGAAAAGCACGACAAAAATGGCGAATCACTATGTGACCATGACACACACAGTGGAGGATTTGAAATGGACCGTCATCGAACAAATTAGACACGAGAGAGATCTACTTGAAAAAGAACAACGATGGGTGTTCCGTTTGGGGACCAACATCAGTGGCCTGAATGATGATATTCCCTGGGCCCACCTTTCATAATATAATCTCCCCAAACGTGAAACATTGATCTATTTTTGCGGTGTTGTCCAATGATGACCCCCTTTTTCCAATGATGACTCTGCCAGGCACCCACTGTTTCTATACATTCAATTTGGAACAGCTAAGGCCTTTTTGATCAGCCCTGGAGTGACCCTAATTCTTCTGAATAGAGGTCGCAGTACCCCCTCCTCCTCTATTTAGACCTTCTTCCCCTCTGTCTGGATGCCAATCCCTTGATTTTTCGAGACTTTTCCCTTATTATCTCTATAAGCTGTTTTAGAGAGAACCAAGTAGTGTTATTCTATTTTATTTTCATTTTTTATCCTTCCTGATTTGTTATTGAATTCCTCCTTTAGTATGTCATATTTGTTTTTGACTATGACCTGTCCGCCTCTTATATCTTATATACAGAAGCTCATGTGCAACGCCTCTCTCTCGGTTTTTTCACATCACGGCGCGCTATTCCTAACTGGGCACCGCGTCTTCATACCCTAAAATAATCAGTGTTAGAATACAATGCTCTAATTATTGGGCGCTGATAGTATGTATAAATAGATTTTTACCGTCCCTAATTTGGGTCGCTCAGACTGGAGGCCCTTTAATCAATGTGACATTGCTACGCTCTAGTCCTTTACGCTATCAGCTACACTTTTTATCCCCTTCCGCCTGTTCACACGCGTTACCTTGACGACCTGACCTCACGCTTACGTTAACTTCCAGGCGAGATAGGACGCCCTTTGCGCGCAGGTGTAGCTCATCCAGGCCACTTAATGGGAGTATAAATGGCATTTCCCCGCGGTTCTTTATCCATCACGGAGCCGCGGGTTGGTGTTATTTCAAGGCGAGACTGGGTTGACCTTTACGTAAGTACGGCTTAGCCGTTATGATTTTGCAGGCATTTGAACACCGCCAGCACTGCTAAGTACATTGGCTGGAGTGTTCTTAGTTCATTTGGGAGCAGGATTTGGAGACTTCCTAAATCTCTTTGTATCATTTTTCGAACAGAACTACGTTTGGCGACTCTCTCCCCACCCGTTACAAGAGGCTTAAGGAGTATTAACTCCTACATTACATAGTATGTATTTTTGAGTGATTGATGACATTGTATACTCACGAACTTAAACAATTACCCTAGCCACATAAATAGAGTGTGTGTTTTCTGTTATATGTATGTGTCTTGTACGTTCTCTGTCTTCGTCCACAGGTCTTCACATCGATAAACAGTGGTATTGATAGCATTAAGATCACGCTACAGTCACTATGTGGTCTCTTCACCCTTTTTTTCCTTTTCAGAATTCGATCGTTTGCGCATGGGAAAGCGCTATTAATTGTACTTTCTCTTGCAGATTGACATTTACATGATACTATTAGGTATCGTATAGAGTGCATAATTTACGCTCTTTATTATATTTTTTCATCACTTTTGTATATATAGCACACCCATTTGGGAACAATCAACATAGTGGATATTGAGGGGATCTTCTTAGTCCTGATGAAGAAGCTTTGCTTCGAAACATGTTGACTCCTTAGGAGCATCCGCACATTATTGGCAGGATCTCTCCGCATCACTTTTTAACAGGTCCAGCCTCAATGACCTATTAAAGTTCTTCTTAAGTCCATGAGGCCAGGTCCTTTTAAATCACCTACCCTTATCCTTTCTCGACCCCTCCTCTCACTACCCCATCACTACACATAGTATAATTAATATTAGTGCTCCCGCGTAGCCGTAGGTCGTAGCACGCCCCGTCCCGCAGCGGGACGGGAAGACCCCAATGATGAAGCATGACACCAAGGGTCCTTTTGGTGTGTGAGGGGTATTTAAGCAAACGCTGTGTGCATCCACATTTGGATGACTCAACACACTTTCCTGTTTATTTCTAGTCCCATGTGGTGGATTCATTTGATTTATTAAAAATAAAAGGCGTCTTCTATTTGGGGAAACAGCTACAACTCTTGCTTATAGCAATAACACACCAAAAGACACTGGCAGCATGTGCTGTATAAAGCTATATTTTTAAGACCTATTAACTGTTGATGGCATGATGCGACTCTTCACTTGTCGCCTTTCTATGCTGTGCTTCGTGTTTATGCTCTGAAGTGACAATTTGTCGTCTCTTCCATCGCAGCTCTCTGGCGAAGGACTCTTCCTCTGTGCCCCTGCTCGATGTCACCAACCTGTCAACTCCACGTAAGCTACTGGACATGTCCCAGTTCAGCACCCCTGGGAGCATCAGCGGTAGGTACACAATCTGAAGGTGTGGGAAGCACCATATTGCACGGCTTCTGTTCTCCAAACTGACCATTCTACCAATCCAGGTCATTGGTGTCTTTTTTAATAATTCTGTGCTCCTGTGACCTCTTTGTGCTGCCAGTTGTCTTAACAAACCAGTTCGGTTATTCTTACAGTAAAACGTTTTTGTATGTTGAGCGTGAAGGTAGGTTTTGTTTGCTTAAGGTTTCCACTGCCTTAGGTTGTTTTGTGTGGATAACGCTGTGGTTACAAACTTTGTGAGTAACACAGAAATTATATATGTGTTGTACTAATGCATATGTGTTGAGAAATTGTAGAATTCTAGAGCTGGCCTAAATGTTCAGAGATAAAGGCAACATGTATAATGTTAGAGTTAAGACAAAGTGCAACACTTAGACCCTTCTTGCTGCGAAAGGCATGAACATGGAAAGCTCAAATAGGGCTATTGATTAGGGTTTGGCATGTCGACGCATCGAATAGTAGAATCCATTTGGGGCTTCAGAATGGCCAAGAAATATGCAAATAATCATGAGTGGAATTCATTAAGTGTTAGTTGTCATCATTCATGCTCATTATAGGTATCCCAGTATCTGGACCGGATTTTACTATTTCATGGGTTGTATAAGCCCAGCCCTACTGCCAGTCTTTAAAAACAAACACACACTCTCATACACACACACACCCTCCACCACACATCCCCTACACACACACAACCACGACCACCACCTACCTCTTGCTTGCAAACTTCACCGCAGGCATGCTTGTCAAAACGTGTCACAGTCTAGAAACAAAAGCTTTCCAGTCACATCCTCAACCCTGCCATGTGCACATGCTGAACGTTGTCCTCTTTTGTAGTGGAAGTGGGCATCACATCTCGGTGACAAATCAACTGGGTTGGCCAGTGCAGCGGGCATAGTCAAACTGCTTATATTACATCAATTTATCAACCAACGGCCTGTTTGTGGCAGAGATAGTTTTCTCCCAATTCAGCTACACAACTGAAAATCTACCTTAAGCACTGCAGCATGGCTTTTGGTTTTTCATACTTGCATTAGCTAAAAAGAATATCGATCAATATTGGTTTGGCTCATGCAGGGCACTGCATGCAGGAGACAACTACTCGTTCGAGTCCGACTTTGATTATTAGGACTTTGGAGTGCTGTGGGTGGACCATGAACAGGGTTTATAGTGGACTAAGAGCGGCATCTAATCTCCTCTGGCAGAGAAACTGTATTTTTGCACTAGATGAAAACATATCATTTTGTTACTAGTACAATCGTAATAGGTAATTGTATACACCTCCTGTGATTTCAGCTTATTTAGTGACTATGTGAAGTAACTTCCTCTGATGTAATTTGTGTGAGAAGACATGCAGTTCTATTTCCTGTTATGCTGGATCAAAAGGCATCGGCTGTCTTGATTTTAGTGAAATTATGCCAGGGTGGATTGAGTGACCAGGAATATTTATATTAATATCTTTATTCTGCAACTGTCCTCTTGACCACTGGGAACACTCCAAGTCATTGAACGAAGCAACCAGGCTAGAGGAATGCCGGACAAATGCTGCCAACAGCTGTAAGAACTAAACAAAATGCTTTTTAATCACCTACATATCAGCACCTAAAAATATTGGTTCATTCGGATCAGCCACCCAAAACTAACAATTAAAGCTAAAATAAGAAGACATAGTCAGGACTTAAAATGTTGACAGTCTTACGATTTGACTGTTGTTGACCAAATTTGTATTTTTACACAAATATGTGTGCGTCAAGACTCATCTGTTTGTGTCTTCGTCAGGGTCAGAGCTGAAAACCACAATTCAGTTACACGGGATATGGCATAGAGAGGGAAAGAGAGAGAGAATTTTGAGTGTGCTCTACTGCATTTCTAGTCGGTTCCCTGCTGTACTTGTAAGAAAACCCATGCGCTTTGAGGCATTTTTGTTGTTGTTGCACAGAACACATTACCGAACCACAGCACCGGTATGTGCTTCTGTGCAGTCTTAGTGTGAATTTGGCCATCTTGAATAGATGCCTCAGTTTGAGAGCGCTTTATGGTGACTTCAGTCCCTCTCTTCACCGTCAAAAAGACTCAAACCCAATGCGATTCCAAGCAGACGCATTACCTGGTCACAGTGCTTCCTGAGGAAGAGTTGGAGGGATGGGATAAGACAGAGAGAACATAATAGAGAGCGCTCTCGCCTACCACTGACCGTCAGAATGACCTCCAGACTGGGCTGTCCCACCTCTTCTTTATCCAAGCACTTTCACACACTTCTCACATTTAGAAAGAGCAAGCGAGGCCCTGTTACAACAGACTACACGCATGTTTACAGGTAGCCAGCAGTCTCCCCACTTTCAATGCAGGTAAGAAGATCTGATAAAGACTTCTAGCTGCAGATTCCTTACCTTTGAATTTCCCAGGTGTCAGACTGGATCTGGAAACTTTTGCTGAGCAATACCCCTCGCGCGCGGTGTCGGGTGGCTCTATTTGGCTCTGCGTGACGTCGGCAGTTTCGGTTATGACGTCGCGGTGCTTATATAGGCGACACCCAGATTCGCGGACATCAGTTCTTTTCGTTCCACAACAGTTAAGCGCCAATCCAGGAAGAGCTACCCCTATGCCGCTTTTTGGCAAGTTTTTTCTCAACTTTTGTCGAATTTTACAAAAAATTCCACTTCGTGTTCAAGGTATCTCTTTGAGGAAGACAGGTTTCAAGCCATGCGGGGCCTGCCACCGCATGATGTCGGTCACCGATCCCCACCTCGTCTGTCTCTGGTGTCTTGAGCGCAACCACGATTCAAAGTCGTGCTTGGGCTGCTGGACCATGGTTCCGAAAGCCTTGAGGGAGCGAGCGATGAAGCTCCTCGTGGTCTGGCAGTCAACACTGTCCAGCGAGACTCCGCAGAGGACCTGGTCCCGATCAAAGAAGAGGAGGTCGTGGGACCGCTTCCAGAGCCCTGAGTCCTCTTCTTCCCACTCGAGATCGTCGGGACACTCGGGAAAGAGGTATAAGAAGAAGAAGAAGTCCAAGCGGACTTCATCTTCACCTCGGCTATTGTCCGTCGACGAGAGAGGTAAGGAGCACCGACGCTCTAAGCACAGTTCCGCGGAGCCGGAGCCAGAGTCGACTTAGCGCCTCCCCCCTTTCCGGGAGCCGGAGCGACTCCTGCTCAAATAAAATAATTTTACCAGGCCATGCGCCATGCATTTGAGCGGAATGACCCCGCTGGTGAGCCCTCGGGCCCCGCAGAGTCGGAAGGGGCCCCATCAGGTTCGTCGGCTCTGGCCACGGTGCCGGTGGGGCCTCAAGGATCCAATTCCGGTCGTGCCATCGCGGCCTTCCCCGGCATCGGACCCGAAGTCGGTGCCTGTGGCGCCGCTGGTGCCCATCGGCGGCGCCAGCCCCATCCTCATCCCCGACGACACAGAGCCGGAACGACGTTGCTCAACGCCTATTCCGGTGTCGATTGAACCCGGAGGTTCTATGTTGTCGCCTGAGCACTTTGAAGATGTGCTAGGTTCAGGAGAGGAATGGGACCCTCTGGAACACCAGGATGTCTCTGTGGAGAACTTGGACTTGTATAGGGAACTTAGGGAGGCCAGTGGACTGGACACTTCCCCAGATACCGGTATGCGTTCTCCACCAACAGTGGCTACGGAGGATGGGGCATCCTATGCCATGGTGGTAAAGAGGGCAGCTGAGGTCCTTGGACTGGAACTGCCCTCAGTGCAGGTCAGGAGTAATCTGACCGAGGTGCTTCAACCAGGGGCTTCCACTTCCGAACCCCTTTTGCCCTTTAATGAGGCACTTACGGATGTCCTTCTAGGCACGTGTTCCAACCCTAGCACAGGGGCTCCTGTGAATAGGAAGATTGCACGCCACCATCGCCGAGCTACGGGCGACCCATAGTTCCTCAGCCAACACCACACCCCAGAAAGTTTGGTGGTGCAGGCCTCTACGTCCCAGAGCGCGTTCCCTTCCGTTCCTCCGGATAGGGAATCCAAGAGGCTGGACTCATTTTGAAAGAAGTTGTTTTCTTCCTCCAGTCTGGCATTGCGGTCGGTGAATACTGCATGCTTATTGGGCCGTTTCTCCCATTCCCTTTGGGAGACAGTTGCACAAGTGCTGCCACAGGTCCTGGAGGAGGCCCGGGCTGTGCTGTCCCAAGCAGTCAAGGATGGGAGAGATGCAGCAAAGTTCACCATACGGAGTGGCCTAGATATGATGGATTCGCTGGGCAGATCAATTTCAACGACTGTGGCCTTGAGGCGCCACTCCTGGCTTAGAACAACTGGCTTCTCGGGCGATGTCCAAGCCAATCTGATGGACATGCCCTTTGATAGAACCCATCTTTTTGAGGGAAAGGCAGACTCGGCCCTGGTCAGGCTCAAGGAATCCTGAGCTACGGCCAGATCCTTGGGCGTCTCCTCCACTCTGCGTGGCCAGTCTTCCTTTCGCGGCAACGGAAGGGGTTTCCCGCCGTGTCAGCCCTATCCCAGCCACCGTCCTGCACAGACTGCCCAAGCCGTGCGAGGACGTGGATGCCGTGCATTCCGATCCAGGAATGGAGGCCAGAAGTTGTCGGCCACACTTCCCCTAGCAGCCGCAGCCTCCAAGCACTCTTAGGCTGACTCTGCAGGACCACACTACTCCAGTTGGTGGGAGAATTAGTCATCTCCCCCACAGGAGATCCATAACATCGGACAAGTGGGTCTTGCAGATCGTCCAGGAGGGCTATTCTCTGCCTTTCCTCTCTTTTCCTCCTCTCATTCTGCCAAATCAGGAACGGCTGACGAAAAATCATTTAAGGTTGCTCCAAGAGGAAGTTGCAGCTCTCTTGGCCAAAGGGAGCAATAGAAAGGATCCCAGTTTCAGAAGTAAACAGTGACTGTTATTCCTGCTACTTTCTGATTCTGAAGAAGAACAAAGGGTTGCGGCCCTGTGGCGGGTTGTCAGGAAGGGGCTGGAGACTGGGTTGGGGTAATGAGGGTTTTATTACATGCAACACACGCCTTCTTGTAGCCAGTCTGTAATAAGGCAAAGGTGATAGCGGGGGCTTGTCCTTCGCTTCCTGGTCCCTCGACGAGGTCCGCCCTCTTCTTATTCGCTCCAGCGCGGTCCCGTCATCCGTGGTAGTGAGGGAACAAAATAAACAGGGGACCAGGTGTAAGTGGGGTGTACGAGCACACTAGGATTGAAAAGGAGGGGAGGTGGTGGGATCACTCTGTGCACAGCACGTCTATTTAGGTGAGGGAAGTGCTCAGGGAGGGTACACCTGGGAACGGGGATCCCACAGGTCAAGTATCCGGTCTCTCCCTTTTACCCACCCAGCCCGCAAAACGCTCGCGTACCTGCGAGAGCCATGCTCCTCCGGGAGCGTGGCTGGGCGACTCACGGGGACGTTGGCCTCCTGGCTCTCCGCCTTCTCTCGACCACGCTGTCTCCTTCCCGTCACTCGCTTCTGTCCGTCTCGCTCTCCTCTCGCCTCCGTCTTCCTCCTCGACTCCTCCGGTGATGCCAAACCCTGACTTCCGTCTTCCTCCCGTCTTTGTTGGCCAGGCCTCCTCGTCGTCATCGCTGTGGGCGTGGCTTGCCGACCAGCCTTCCCAGTTAAAGGGACGGTGTATGTTTTCCTCCTCACCTCCCAATCTTCGTGGGACTGAGTAACCCCACTCGTCCTGCTGCCGATAAAGAAGAGGGGAAAAGGTGGTTTTCTCGTTCCCCGGGCTTTTTGATCGTTCTGCCCCCTTCAAGTCCGGGCCCCCCTGGTCACAGGCCCATTTTGGATCTTCGAACCGTCAATCTCCTCCTCAAGAAGGAGAAGTTCAAGATGCTCACTCTGGCTCAGGTCTTGTCTGCCATCTACCAAGAAGACTGGATGGTAGCGTTGGACCTGCAGGACGCGTATTTTCACATCCCCATCCTGCCGGGCCACAGGCGTTCCCTGCGGTTCAAGATAGGCCGCAAGCACTTTCAGTTTACCGTGCTCCCCTTCGGCCTTACCAGTGCCCCTCGGGTGTTTACCAAAGTGATGGTGGTGGTCGCAGCTCATCTGCACAGGTTAGGGGCGTCAGACTTCCCCTACCTTGACGACTGGCTGTTGAAGGCGTCCTTACCCCAGGCAGTCGTCTCCCACCTTCAGACTACGGCAGACCTCTTGCATTCACAGGAGTTCTCTATAAACGTGCCGAAGTCACACCTGACTCCTCCTCAGACGCTCCTTTCATTGGGGCAGTTCTGGACACAGTGCAGTTTCGGGCCTGTCCTCCCGAGCAGCGAGTTCAGGATATTCAGGTTATGATTTCGAGGTTTCAGCTCTATCCTGGATTTCGGTGAGACTGACTCTGAGGCTGTTGGGCCTCATGGCCTCCTACATCCTGTTGGTAAAGCATGCCAGGTGCAGGCCTCCGCAATGGGACCTGAAGTTCCAATGGGGCACAGCATAGAGGAAATCTCACCGACATGGTCCAGATCTTGGAAGGAACTGCAAGAGATCTGCAGTAGTGGTTGACGAACCACGATTGGGTCAATGGCAGACCTTTCTACCTTCCCCAACCAGATTTCACAGTCGTGACAGATACGTCACTTCTGGGATGGGGCGGCCATCTGGGAGAGGTGGAGATCAGGGGACACTAGTCTCCAGCGGAGACGGGCTCCACATAAATTTGTTGGAGCTCGGGGCGATTTGATTAGCATTGAAAGCATTTCTTCCCTCTGTCAAGGGGAAGCTGGTGCAAGTGTTCACGGACAACACCACCGCCATGTGGTACTGCAACAAGCAGGGCAGGGTGGGATTGTGGACCCTTTGTTGAGAGGCCCTGCGTCTCTGGACATGGCTGGAACAGCAGGGCATAACCCTGGTGGTTCAACACCTGGCAGGTTCTCTGAAAGTCAGGGCTGGCGAACTCAGCCGTCCATGACTAGCTGGTCACAAATGGCGTCTCCGGTCGGAGGTGGCGCAAGGTCTCTTTCAGTAGTGGGGAGAACCTTGGTTAGATTTTTTTGCCTCCGAAGACGGCTATCGCTCAGTGACGCCTTTCGTCGCGAGTGGAGCTTAGGCCTGCTGTACGCCTTTCCGCCCATACCACTCCTGCCCAGGGTTCTGAAGGAGATTATGAGTGACCGGGCCCAAGTCATCCTTGTGGCTCCGGACTGGGCAAGGAGAGTCTGTTATCCAGAGCTTCTGAGAATGAGCATTGATCCTCCGATCAGGTTCCCCCTTCGGGAGGATCTTCAGTCGCAGCAGCAGGGAATGGTTCTCCACCCGAACCTGTCAACTCTGGGCCTCCATGCGTGGAGATTGAGCGGCGACAGTTGATAGATTTTGACCTTCCTCCCAAAGTCTGTAACATTATTCTGGCGGTCAGGCGGCCCTCCACTAAGACGGTACACGCCTGCCGTTGACAGAAATTTGTATTATACTGTACAGAAAGGTCTATTGACCCTCTTTCTGCTTCTCTTTCTACTGTCCTTTTGTTCATTCTGAGCCGTGCCTAATAGGGCTCTGCTTTGGGAACTCTCAAGAGATACCTTTCTGCTCTAACTGATTTTTCGCGTCAAGGAACGAGAGGAACGTGTATCAGTATCCTGATACCTGTCAGGTTTCCTAATATTATCCCTATTCCTGAGGTTATACCTCTTTTCAGAGGGCTCCTGTGGAGGAGATCTACCTCTGGAGTGAGATCTGTTTTTAAAGTTTTGTTGTTTTTTATTATCCCACTTCTTTTTAGAAGAAGCAGGTGTCTGCTTTGTAGTGTCCTTTTCAGGACTGTCCATCAGTTGTGGTTTTAATGCTTTCCCACCCAAACTGTCTCTGCCTAATTCTGCATATGCAGTTTCAATTATTATTTTGGGCAGTTTGTGTTGTTGATCCAACGGACTGAACTCCCTTAGGCGTTGGCGGATTGCCACTGAAGCTGCTTCCCCTTTAATATTAGCTAGTATTATGGCTGATACCTGGTCATAGTTATTTAATAACTTCATCCCTAAGTTTAGGGCAGGTTCTGCTCCGTACTCATTTTGTATTTGTCTTAATACGTCTGGTACTACTGCTAATGAAGGAATACCATGAGTCCTGGTATATATGGCAGCAAAGACTGTACCCCAAGAGGTGCAGTCCTCTACTTGTGTTGTTATCCCCATGGGCAAGCAGATCGTTAACATTCTGTGTTTTTCAAATGGGGTAGTATTCGGAAATACTGCCTCTAGCGGAGTTATTTTCTGAGCTACCCAGAATGGCATTTGTTCAAGTTTCGTGGGCATTTTGCCCATTACTGCGTGTAATGTTTGTGGGTAATTTTAGTTGCTGTACCCTGAAACTGAGTTCCATTTGTTGCAGCTGATGTTGGTTGGACTGTGAAAGTCCTCATGACATACTGTGTCAGGTTTCTGTAGATTTTGATTAAGTCCTTGTGTTGTAAGAGTAAGTCTTGTTGTGGCATTGTGTCAATGTCAGGATGTGGTGTGTAGGCCGCTAATATTGGCCATGTTGCACCGTCTCCTCCAAGCGGACCTAATCTTGCTCTGTGTCTTATATGGGGTAGGGCGCCTTTAAACCAGTATAGGTGTTCCTGGTAAGTGAGTGGAATTTCTGTGTCCTCGCAAGGACCATATTCCCGTGGTGCATCTCCTTCTGTACAGTAGTGAAATGTCTGTGTTCTTGCATCTGCTGCTGGGAATGTAGCCCACGGATAAATTATCTCCGTTTTGTTTGATTTGTGTGCCTCAATCACGAAAGCTACTAAGCCACCCATAGATGTTAAACCATAGTCCATTAGTTTCAGGGTGATAGTGCGTCTGAATTTTTGTGCAATTTGTATTGCATTTGTATCTTCTTCCTCGTCTGAGAGGTGTATATTTACTACTGGGTTATTTTCCTCAGTCATTTTGTAAAAGGATAAGTTTTGTTCAAGGGAACTAAGATACGGTGTTATGCACAATTTTAGGAACTAAATGTCCTTCAAGCTTGATTAACCAACAGCCAATAAATAGGATTTCTCGCCTACTCAGCTGTGGCGGAGTTTTGTGCCCACCCACTCCAGGCGACTCTGGTGTTTTGTGAGTAGGGGTCTCTGAGAATAGCACGACTGAACTACTCAGATTCTACTGTTAAATAAGAGCCCAACCATCGTTGGTGGCGCCATGTCGTGTAGTTCCTATAGTACCCATGCAGGACCTGCGCGTTTGGATAACATAAACTGTGGGTTTGGTGGCAGACTGATTCTGTACACCCCCACCGAGAAATGTTAGCCTGTTTGCAAAAGCTAGCTCACAGTGCCACTAGTGTCTCCTCTTATCTGGGAGAGATTCGTTTCTGGCAACCTTAGAACATGACAACCCTGATCCCTCCAGATCGTGAAAACAATGTACTACTTTTCGCTCAGTCACTCGTGCTCATTTAGTTTATCTCAGAGGTACACAGAATAAACAGTCTGGGCGTTTCAATAAGAATTTATTGAACAGTTGTTATTCTCGTGTAAAGTATATGAGCTAAAACAACCATTAGACAGTAGCAGAGATATATGATTAGCAGTACTATGAATATAAAAGGATAGTACAGTTCTATCATCTTGCAATAAGCATGAATAAATACATGAATATAAAATGCATTGATAAAATGCATTGATAAAAGAGAGATGCCTATCTAGATGTACCTAAGCAGACCTAGCATGTAAGTAGGTGTGCAGCCAAGAATCCCTCTAGGATTTGGTCGAACCCCATTACATGAAGTGAGAACGTAGGAGCCTCTCCTGGTCTCGAGCTGGACACCCTGCAAGGGATGTTCAGACCACTGTCAGCTGGAGCGTCTGCATGCAGGAGCCTCAGCGTCTCTGGTCAGTGTGTCGGCCTGGAAGTCTCGGTTCCCTCTAACTACTGATAGCAAGAGGTTCTGTATTTATACAGAAAAGTATATAGAGTCCCTTTGTCCCTTGTTCTTGTGTTTAGCCATTGTTGGGTATGAGGATGACGTATGGGATGAACCTTGTGCGTAGATATTAGGAAGGTGGTGTATAGCCCCTGCCTGGTTTCCAAGTAGCCTCATGAATATTTTATTCATGCAGTGTCAGTCTAAAGATGAAGTATCGGGGAAAACCCTCCTTCTGCACCCAGGCCTAGAACTAGGTAAAAGGTTCAGTCCATAAAAGGCGTTCAATCCTTAAAAGGCTTGTTAGTGTGTAATGTAGGGAAGGTGATGTAGGTGAAAGGGTATGATGTTACCCGGGCCTATATTAGGGTACCTATATGAAACATAACACCAGACCAGCCCTCTCTCTTCAACTCTCCCATTGTACATAGATTTCTGAAAGGGCTGGCTCACCTGTTTCCACCTACGCCCTTTGTTATGCCGCAGTGGGACCTTAATTTGGTCCTCACCAATCTGATGTGTGTTCTCTTTTAGCCTTTACACAATTGTCCCTCCGGCTGTTGACCATCAAAACAGCCTTCTTGGTGGCGATTACATCAGCCCAGAGGGTGAGTGAGCTGCAGGCGTTATCTTGCTCGCCTCCTCATCTTATGTCCTTTCTGGACAAGGTGGTGCTTTGCACCCGGGCATCCTTTTTACCAAAGGTTGTGACCCCTTTCCATCTGGGTCAGTCCATCACGTTGCCCACCTTCTGTGCTCCCCTCATCCATCTAAGGAAGAGGAGCGTCTCCACCAGCTGGACCCAAAAAGAGCGTTGTCGTTCTACCTTGACTGCACAAAAGACTTCCGGATGGATGACCAACTCTTTCTGGGGTACGTGGGAGCGAAGAAGGGAAGGGCAGTGCAGAAAAGGACCATCTCTCGCTGGGTCGTTCTCTGCATCAAGATCTGTTATGCCTTGGCAAAGAAGCAGCCCCCTCAGGGATTAAGGGCCCACTCCACTAGGGGAAAGGCTGCGACTACGGCCTTTGCTCTGGGTGTCCCAGTCCAAGACATCTGTCAGGCGGCAACGTGGGCATCTTTTCACATGTTTGCAAAACACTACTGCCTGGATGGTCAGGTCCGCAGGAATGGGCACTTTGCCCATTCGGTCCTGCAGGAATTCCTAGTATAGGATATGGGTCCGCAAAGGTAAGGAATCTGCAGCTAGAAGTCTCTATCAGATGAACAAGTTACTTACCTTGGGTAACGCATTATCTGGTAGAGACTTTATTTAGCTGTAGATTCCTTACAGCCCCACCCATGCCTCCCCGCTTTACAGACTAATATTGCAGGGCTAGGGTTACTCCCCTTTTCAGGGCCCTAGTTTTGACTATGTCAGTTACTTCGTGGCTCTGCGCTTCTGGCATGGAAAAAACGAAAAGTACTGACTTCCGCGTGCCTGGGTGGTGCCTATATAGGCACCACGACATCATAACCAACGCTGCCGATGACATCACGCGGAGTCGAATGGAGCCATCCGACTCCTCACGCAAGGGGTATTGCTCAGCAAATGTTTCCGGATCCAGCCTGACGCCTGGGAAATTCAAAGGTAAGGAATCTGCAGCTAGATAGTCTCTACCAGATAATGCGTTACCGAAGGTAAGTAACTTGTTCGTTAGGACCCCACAACTGTATATCTACCATTAAATAGTAAGTATTGACTGTACACACTAACGATAAAAGCAGTATCCCCTTTGGGTCCAGCAGAGTCTACAAGGGTGACTTAAAAGTCTGTGCTTAAAAGGGATCCTCCTTCAACCATACACCCATCCTTGCCTAGAGTTACTGATTAACTCAGGAACTCCCACACTCTGCTATCTACTGGTCCATTTACCACCTCCGTGTCCTGTAGCCTGTTTTTTTCACTCTGCACAAATCAACACTGTGCCTTAACTATAAGTTTGTGCTTGTAGTTTGTGCATTACGAATGTTATAACAACATGAACATCCATGTGTCTATAGCTTGTTTAGTCTCTGCAGCCTGTTTTGTTGGGAAAAGGGGCATGTTGTGCTCTTTCTAAATAAAAAATGACCTCACTTTACTTTAATACCATAAAGACATGACCACTTCATGAAACTGTTCCAACTCTCAGAGGGTGCAATGCACTGTGGAATTTGACCAACGATGTGTGTCTTTCGCTGCCAAATGTATGAACCGTGATCTCGGTTTGAAACTTGCAGTTGTAATGTAAGTGTTCCTCGCAGAGGAACCATTACAGCTCGTCCTGTGCCTAGATTCTTGGGTGGTAACCTCTACAGAGGGATACCAGGCACTGTGTAGTGCGCGCATAGTCACAGAAAGTATATCTTAAGTTCTTCCACCCTCGGAACACTTGCAAGTCAGCAACGTTTTACCAGACGAAGTTAACCTAGGAGAGGGAAAATCTGGAAAAAAGGTCTGAATTATGCACAACATAACATTTTACTAGGTGACGATAAAAACCTACCCGGCTAATGAAATATAAGCCAGTGAATGGCAAGGCTGCCGCTGCAGGCTGCTTTGTTTCTTCGTGTTTGACGACGCCAAAGTTTGTCCAGGGGACGTTGGGATGAATGATACATCGGCGCCCTCTGCCTTCCCTACCCCCATCATGGGATGGACACACACATACTGCTACGGGGCCATTGCATTATTCATAACCGCCTGGCATCTTCCAGATAAGGGTGGCGTAAATTAGGAAAGACAATTTTATTAGGCGTAGATCATCGAACCGGCCCACCTGGGCAATCGGCAGCCTCGCTCTTTCCTTTGTGAGTCAGTGTTGATGACATGAAAAGCAGTCGGATGCACATATTCCTTGGTAAATTATGGTGAGTTTTCAGAAGGCCGGCCATTTCCTGTTCACTAAGAAGTCGTATTCTAGGTACATATTTTAGGGCAAGTAAACTTAAGCCTGGACAAAATTAATTTCCGGCATTTTCCACTAGGGTTGTTAAACTCATAATTTTTTTCCTAATTTTTTTCCAACCATCGTAGCCAGGGATTTGCGAGAAACGAGAATGTTTGTTTCTGTACCAGACAAAAGCTTTAGTGAGAAAACTCTTGCCTGCAGGGGCAGCACTCTGCCTCCAGGCGCATCCAGCCATTCAGTCTTGTGCCTGCTACACGAGTTCCATTTTAGACTTTGTTTTATTTGGTCATTTCGCCATACTTCAGACCTAGGTCTTTTAGAATGAATTTATTGTGTTTCTCCTGGAAGGCGTTTTAAAGCGTGTTACTCGTTTTCAGCTCAGTGCAACACCACATTAGAAACGGGGCCTACTGCATCGTTTGTGTCGCGTGATGACATTTAGTACCACTTTGGTTTAGACATTTTCGTTATTTTTCAAAACTGATGAAAACCTGTCTCCTCAGAGTACGTTTGGCGTTTAGGTACAAAGCTGCAGAATATCTTCTTTTCAGAAAACTTCCTGTTGTGTTTATAATGGTCCCTTGTTACCTGGTTCTTAGCTGCTCAGCCAGAGTGAGTGTTCTGTGTGGAATGTTGGTGTGATGGACGTGAGTGGAATGCTTGGGTGCCTTGTGTGCGAGTGTTGACAGTTGAAGATAGGATGAGCAGCAGGGAGGCTGCTCCTGGTGGGGCTGCTCCCATTGATGTTATGGACTCAATAAATAAATAACTAACAAAGACACTACTCAGCTATGTCTACTTCATCACCTCTACGCATGGAACCTCTTCACTACATTTTGGCGACGGTCTGGAGGCTAACTCACGCCCTACTAGTGGTCTTAAGGAAGTTAAAGATGACGTGTCAAAGAAGTCTTCAGGTTGGAAGGAACCTTCAGAAACTACAAGCGCAGACTGCACACGGAACAGTTCTGAGAGGTAGTGGTTCACAAATGACCACACAGACAGTGCTTGTACGCTCCCAGGAGGAAGTGTTGAAACAAAAGAATCAAGACCCACAAGAAACAAGGGAAACTGGAGCAGCACGCCTTGCAGCCCCACCAGTGTCCTTCACACCGGACAGCCCCAGCCAAGGCGTGCTGTGCTCACCTACATCTCACAACATCAAGCTCATCAAAATACAAACTGTTGGTGTCACCCTGAGAATTTTTCAGCTTTGCTGTCTAGGGTTATTTTTCATCTATGGCTACAATGTTTTGTTATGTGACACTGCTCAACAATCAACAAGCTGATCAACTCAGGCATTCATCCTTTTCACAAACCACTCTGGCATCACCTTTTCTGCCCTTTCATTTGGGGACAGGATTTGCGACATTTACGCTTGTTTACATATGCCGTCTTGGTACTTCTGTTACTTATACAGGGAGTGGTGTGACACTTATTTGTACATCAGCATTGGTACCAGTGGCCGGAGTGGGACGTCTGACAAACATGGTCAGTGATTTATTTTATTGTTTTTGCCATTTGTGACCTGTTGGGAGTTGTGACAGTTAAACCGTTGCGCTGCGGACTCAAAACGCAGCCTCGAGCCCTTTGAAGCTCGTGCAGACTTACCTTTTCCGTGGAGTCGAACGGCATTCCTGAGAGTTCTTCAATTACGTCTTCAACCTTTGCTGCTCTGGGACGCTTTGAAGCATCCGGTGCAGCGTCAAGTACATGCCGCCATCTTCTTTTGTTGAACGTTGTGTCCCGCTTCCCTCATTCACAGCGGGCGCTGCGCAGAAGATCTACATGGATGAATAAAAAATGAAAAAAAGCTTGCTCAAAAATAGACAGGGATGTCTGGTGGTGCGCTGCGTGTTGTGCCGCCACCCTCTGCGACATATTCACGCGGTACGATGCATCTACAACGATTTACAATTACAGTGAGTTTTCTAGTGTTGTGGTTGTCAGCTCTGCAGTTCTGGTGAATTGTTCGCTTCCTGGGACACATGCTGATCTACCCCTTATTGTCAGCTTGAACTGGTCTTTTCATTGCGCTGATTGTTTTCTGCTCTTGGATCAACACTGTACCTGAACGCTTCTGACTGTAACTTTTGCTGCTTATTGCACTGGGATGAGCTCTTTCACAAGAAAGCATTTTATGATTTTTGTGCAACTGTGACATCACACGGGTGAGAGCTTGCTCACCGGCGGAGGGCTTCGTTGTTTCTGGCCATTGTTTTTTAAATTGCCATGTTCTGCATTTATCTACTTCTGCATTGACCAACGTTTTACTTGTATGTTGTGTAGTCTTCAGTGTGCAAGTTTTCCCCCGTGGTAGTGTCCATGGAGCTTTGTATTACGCATGCTATACTTTTAGGGCTACATTTCGTTGTTTGGTGTTCGCAGTAAGTCACATGACCCTTACAGGAGGTGTGGCTTAAGGGCTGTCAATCCCTTTTACACAGGTAAAGGGTTGTAGTTCTATTTCCACGCAGTAAGTCACACGACCCTTACAGGAGGGGTGGCTTAAGGGGCGTTTCTCCCTTTTTCACAGTTAATGGGTTGTAGTCCCATTTTACATTGGTTCACTTTGCTAAGCCTTACATTAGGTATGTTAGAGTGGGTATTAGTCCCATTTCTACAGTTTGCGTTGTCATAGTGCATAAGTCACCTTGTGCTGCACGTTGGTTATATGGTGTTTAAGTCACCCTGTGCTGCACCTAATCTTTTAGTTGTTATGTGTGTGTAAGTCACCCTGTGCTACAAGTCATGTTCTCTGACTTAATGGGTTTTAGTCCCATCCGATGCAGTTAGTTAGTCATGTAAAAAAAAATGTTTTACCCTTACATGAGGGAGGTTTTGATAAGTCATTTTACCCTTTCTAGAATACTTAATGGGTGTCTGTCCCATCTACACAGTTAGCTTTATGAATCACAGTCCCATTTTCGCATGTTTCATCCCTTACATGAGTAGTGGCTAGTTGGCTTTCAGTCCCTTCTCCACAGTTTCCATTGTTTTGTTCCTTACATGAGGAGTAGATTATGGGTGCAGTCCACCCATAGTGTTAGAGTTCTGGGGATGCGTTACTTCCTTGTTTCTCTTCACAGTGTCAGAGTTCTGGGAGTGCATTACTCCCTTGTTTCTCTTCACAGGGAGCTGTGTAGTGCATGGTTTGATGCTCCTTTTGCATCTTACATGAGATTATGTTTCACATGTCTTTTCATGTGGTGGTGTCTCACTTTGTTCGTGTGAGCTTATCGTTCTTGAATCATTTTTATTTGTTTTTATTATTAAAGGAGGAGGATGTGTGATATTTCGTGTGTATCTTTTCATTCTTCTTTTCTCCTTTGTTTAGTCTTTGTTCCCTTTCATGATGTGGTGTTTTACCTTGCATCCCTGGGTTCTAGATTATTTCCTTCATTTGTACATTACTGTGCAAAGTTGTTTCCATTTTTGTATGGTTCAATTAATTTTCAATTTTAAGGGGAGAAGATATATGTAGTATTTTCCTGTTGTATTTATAATGTTCCCTTATTACCTGGTTCCTAGCTGCACAGCCAGTGTGAGTGTTCTGTGTGGAATGTTGGTGTGATGGACATGAGTGGAATGCTTGAGTGCCTTGTGTGAGTGTTGACAGTTGAAGATGGGCTGAGCAGCCGGGAGGCTGCTCCTGGTGGGGCTATTACCATTGATGTTATGTACTCAATAAATAACTAACAAAGACATTACTCTGCTATGTCTACTTCATCACCTCTACGCATGGAACCTCTTCACTACACAGAGCTTTTCTGAGTCTTTGCCATCTGGTCTGTACCGACTGCTATGTTTCCCACAGCGCGGATATACCCCTTTGGGGGTGATTCAGGTGCTTTATAAATTAAATAAATAAATAAACTTCAAGATGTGGGCAGTGGTAAGGAAGTGGCGCAAACCTGTTCAGATATCCTTTCTCCACTCTTGCTGCTTCCTGCTAAAGAGTGCTTCCATTACATTGGGTGAGCTTCATAATGGTATACCCACCCATTGCTATAAAACAAGACACATTGGTTTCAGTGATCACATCGACCCATGCAGTCAGAAACACCACTTACGCAGGTTGGTGTGGCAGAGCCTGCTCCCGCAGTTTGTGTGCCTGCCTTGGCTCCCTCTGCTCCTCCTGGCCCTTGAGGCAGACATAGTGCACAAAGATAGACACCAGCTCATATTTTCACTTTTGACTAGTTTATATGACAGTGTTCCTTTATAGGCGCCAGATTTCCAGCACACCTCTTCACTCGAGTCCTTGTAAGGGATCAGATACCTACTGTAAATTCACTTAAAATAGCTTTTGCAGCACCTCAGTCAAGAAACTATGGCAGTGCTTCCTCATCTTGCTGCCCAGCCTCAAACCTACCACAACTGGTCACACTTATCAGTTAAGCATCTTCTCTTCTCACTTCTACATTCAACTCTTTTTCATTTTTCCATCCTCCTACTGCCAAATAGATTCTACTTGGAAGTGGCAGGGTGTAAAAATTGAAATTCACACAAATCCCGCAGTCTGTGTCCATAGCTAGTAGAGTTAAAACAAGCATTGGCAAAGCCAATAGGTCTCACCTATGCAAGAGCTATTGGCTTTCTCAATATGCTTTAGCCATGCTCACACCAGTGTGGCTGCTTTTCAGCCTGGCTAAAAGTTAGTGAGGTAAAGGAAAGTGTTCGTGGAGTAGAGGGTCGTAAAGTGGAGTGGAGTGTTATGGAGTGGTGTAGAGTTGAGTGAAGTGGAGTATTGTGGAGTGCCGTAGAGTTGAGTGCCTTTGAGTAGAGTGGAGTGGCATAGAGTGTTGTGGAGTGGTGCAGAGCAAAGTGGAGTGGCATAGAGGGTATTGCATAGAGTGAAGTAGAGTGTTGTAGATTGGCATAGAGTGGAATAGACTGTGGCATCGAGTGGAGTAGTGTAGGACAGTGGAACGGCATAGAGTGTAGTAGCGTGTTGTAGAGTGTAGTGGCGTAGAGTGTAGTGGCATAAACTGTCATGGAGTGGAGTAGTATGTCGTAGAATAAAGTGGAGTAAAGTGTCATAGAGGCAGTTGCATAGAGCGTCGTAGAGTCGAATGGTGTAGAGTGGCATAGAGTGGAGTAGAGCGGAGTGGCACAGAGTGCAGTAGAGAATAATGGAGTAGAGCTTCCTAGAGTGCAGTGTTCTAGAGTGACCTAGAGTGAAGTGGCTTAAAGTACAGTGGTGCAGAATAGATTGGCGTAGAGTGTAGTGGCGTAGAGGTAATTCGTTTTGAGTAAAGTGGTGTAGAGTGCATTGGCGTAGAGTGGCGCAGAGTGCAGTGGCATAGAGTAGATTGTTTTAGAGTAGAGTGAAGTAGCTTGGAGTGGTTCAGGGTGGAGTGGTGCAGGGTAGAGTGTAGAGGGGTAGAGTGGTGTAGATTGTAGTGGCATGGAGTGCAGTGGTGCAGAATAGATTTGAGTGGTGTGGAGTGGTGCAGAGTGTAATGGCATAGAGTGCACTGGTGTAGAGTGCTGTAGAGTTGAGTGGTGCAGAGTAGAGTGCAGTGGCAGAGAGTGGAGTAGAGTGGTGCAGAGAGCAGTGGCAAAGAGTACAATGGTGCAGCGTCGAATGGAGTGCAGTGACGTAGAGCGCAATGGTATAGAGTGGCATAACGTGCAGTGGTGTAGAGTGCACTGACATAGAGTGGCATAGTATGCAGTGTAGTGTGACGGGGAGTGTAGTCTTGCAGAGTAGAGTGTCGTAGAGTGCAGTGTTGTAGAGTGGAGTAGCGTCCATTGGCATAGAGTGCATTACTTTTGAGTAAAGTGGTGTTTAGCGTATTGGCATAGAGTGCAGTGGTTTACAGTAGAGTGACATAGTGGGCAGTGTCATAGAGTTCAGTGGTAGAGAGTGCAGTGTTGCAGAGTACACTGTTGTAGAGTGCAGTAGTGTATAGTAGAGAGAAGTAAAATGCATTGGCGTGGAGTGGCGCAGAGTATGGTCGCTTAGAGAGCAGTGGTGTAGAGTACTGAGGTGTAGAGTAAAATAGAATGTCGTAGAGTGCAGTGGCGTAATGTTTAATGGAGTACAGTGCAGTGGGGTAAAGTGTTGCAGAGTTGAATATAGTAGCGTAGAGTGCATTGGTTTTGAGTAAAGTGGTGTAGAGTTCAGTGATGCAGAGTAGAGTGGAGTGGCAGGGTGCAGTGGTGCGGATTGCAGTGGCGTAGAGTACATTGACTAGAGTGGTGCACAGTAGAGTACAGTGGTGTAGAGTGCAGAATAGATTTAGGGTGGAGTGGATTGGCATAAAGTGCACGGGCATAGAGGAGTGGTACAGAGAAGAGTGGCATAAAGTGGAATCTCATAGAGTGGATTGAGTAGAGTGTAGTGGCTAAGAGTGCACTGGTGCATAGTAGAGCTGTGGGGGTTAGAGTGCATTGACCTTCGAGTAGAGTTGTGTAGAGTAGAGAGGCATAGAGTGAAGTGGCATAAAGTGAAGTCGTGAGGAGTAGAGTGCAGTCACGAAGTGTGGAGTGGCGTGGAGTGACGTAGTGTGGAATGGTGCAGAGTAGAGTGAAGTGGGGTATGGTGATGTATGCATGGTGTGGTAGCACACTGCCTTTACAGACAACACATCTTCAATTGAAATGACCATTACATTTGCACAGACATACAGTTTTACTGATAAAAGTATACAGCGCACAAACGACGATGTGTGGAAATGTCATCACCTAGTGTATTGATTTGTTTTGATCGTATTAAAATATTTGTTTCCACCGCACTTCAGAATCACCAAAAAATGTGCTTCATTAGTGCTTTTCTAATTTTGATATATTCTGAAATATCTGCACAGATCGTTTATAGACATTTGAATTCTGTTGTGTGCTAGAAAAAAAAATAATGTTGTACAGCCTTCCTCCAACACTCCCCCACTAGCCAGGATGATTGTCAGATAAATCCTATCACTTTGAAGTCAGAGACAGAAAAGTAAACACTAAGCCCCCTGGAAGACAGAGACTGACATTTGACCTCAGTATTTAAATGCACAGCAAATGTGACAAGATAAAAACAAGATTTAAAGGCCTGTTTACAGAAATCCAGTACTGGTGGAAGAATATAGTAAATAGGGGTTGGGCAAGGGAAGGGATGAACCCAAGCTGGACAGCCTAAAACAAATAGAGCAAGAAAATAAGAAGCAAGCAGATGTGAGTTACAAGCCACAAAGCCAGTGGCAAGCAATGGGCGGAATGCATTACCAGGGAAGCTTTCCGAATGTCCCTAAGATGTCATTAGCAAACCAGACATTTCATTCTCCTATACGTTTCTCTCTCACCAACATTATGGCCATAGAATGTTCTTGAATGAGGCACACAGGAGAAGGTTGCAGATTGGCAGTGGTGCAAATGCTGTTTGCTCCCCGTGCTAGTATCCATATAGATGATGAAATGTCGTCTCTCAAAACATTTGCCATCTGATATCAAAGAATCAACATCAGCAAAAAATCGACTAAACTCACCATACCAGTTTCTGAAAATACGTCTTTTTATCAAATAGAAACTTATCATTTTGAATATATAAACTCCGTTCTCCAGACAAACATTTGTCATTTTCATAAAAAAACACACAATAATTATCGCAGTGTACTAACTTCTGCTTTTTTAGTAAATACATATTTGGTCCTCAAATGTCAGCTTGTTATTTTCATCAAGTACTTACATATTCTAATGTAACACAGAGACTGACTGTGGGTTCCATAACCATTTATCACAACCAAATGTGATGAATGCCCATTGTAAGCTAGAGATAGCCATAATCGTAATGCAATGGATACTTGTGAAGCATACCCTCAGAATTTCAAAGGTGTGCACAATAATGTCTCTGTCAGCAGTATGCCAGGGATGGGCCAATAATAGTCAGGAAAAGAACTGGACTCGGCAATCCAGAACATACATTATCAGTGATGTGTATACTGTAGAGATGTGATAAATCTTATATCTAACTTTGCACCCTTGAATTTCTTATGATCTCCCCAGAGCCTGATAGTATTGTTTACCCACTTTGAGGTTTGGGAACCCAAGACTACTCAAGGACAAGGGAAGCTTGCACTGCTTTTGTCTTTGCTGGTGAGAGAGAGAGAAAAAAAACCGGGGAAAAACGAAGTTTCCACTGCTGTTGCACGTTTTGTCAATGCTTAATTTGAGCTGGTGGTTGACGGTGGGGACCACTAGCACTCATTTTTTGGGGACCAGCACTTATTTTTCCCCATCAGACATGTATGAGAGCAAGAGATGGAAAAACCCACAAAGCAGAGAGACGAAGGAAGAGAAAAACATAAAGGGAGATAGCAAAAACTTGCATGAGTGAAATAAACTGGTAAGGAGTGTCTGGAAGTGGATAAGAGAGACATGAGGTAGATTTAATACTACGCTGCCTTGATGTTTGGCGCACCGACATTTAATTGTATTGGCCGCTGGCCTTTGAACCGAGGTGTGGGCACCGGCACCCTTTCTTTTGCAAGTTAAGCACTGCATTTTGTACCTTCTTTCTTGTTCATGAATGAAGCTTTGCTTGCTGCTGCTACTGCTGTGCCTTTGCTGTGTTTGTACCTTGTCTGTTAGCAAAACTCGGTAAATTCTTTTGACTACTCACAATCAAAATGATTATCTTTCTTAATACTTGTTAATACGGGTCAGAAACTCACAGCTGTTTCACAGTGGGCTAACATGTTTTTCCTTAAGTTGTCATAACAGTTAATCCTGTCTATAGTTTTTATCTGAAATTAGTTGGTAGAACCAATTCGTAAAGCGTACCTACTAAGCTCTACTTAAATCGCAGTTAATTTATTTTGCCAAATTGTTAGCCATTTTCTGTACCCAATGCAGCTTCGTATTGTCAAGCAACCGGTTCATTGAGAACATGACGCAGCTGCCTTACAAGGATTTAGCCTCGTATACATCAGGAGAACCTAGTCTGCCATGGTCACAAGCCTACGTTACTTGGCAGTCTGGCACATGCGCTTACACCGTATCTTAGTGTGCTGTGTTTTACCTCTAGATATAGGAGGAATACAAATTTCTAGTTGTTACATTTTTACAATGGCTTGTGAACTGGACCTGATGGATCCTTATTAGCCCTTTGGCAAGCGTAGGAGCATACCAACTTATCTGCTTGATTGGAAGGAGTGGACAAGTTGTGACCCACTCATCCTTCTCAAAGCTACTTTCAGAAAGTGTGCATTGGGCACTTAACAAATCTCTGAGAGAATGTCAGCAATTTTCATTTATTGTTGTGAATTCTGTCAGCTTTTCATCCCAAGTGTACACACACACACACACACACACACACACACACACACATAAGAAAGCTACACTGTTATTTAAAAGTTTTATTTTAATCCTGTTTTAGCCTACAATAAATGCAAGGGTCTAATTGAATAATCGATAAAAAAAATGAGTGCTGCAAAAGCATTATGAAATAAGACAACATAATACATGGTACCTTTCCCTTCATGGTTAATTTAAGCATCACGTTTTTTGCCATCATGGGGTTCAGTATTTCTTTGTTGTCAACACATGTGTACCTGAGCTTCATCTATTTTTCCAGTCTATGGCATGTCTCTGAGACAAGGCAGAATTATGTCTCTGCAAAAAGATTGTTGTGAGTGGGTGGCCTTGATCGCCTTGATGCAATAATATGAGGAACTGCACTGCTCTATTATTGTCCTTGAAGTACCTATGCCTTGTTCTCTCTCACTCAGAGGACTGCGATCAGCTAGTTATACAATCCAAACTATTTATGTTGAGAAAAATAAACCTTGTAACCCACAATGTCGGGTGGGAGAAATTTACTTGAGAATTTACTTTCATATTCATGTCAAAGCCTAAAGCCACTGTTTCTTTTCTGAGCATCAGCGATTTACATGAATGTATGAACTAGAAGTATCCTATCAAAACGTATGATGAATTTCAAACACTTTGTTGCATGATCAGTGAAAAGATGGCACGATGCGAGTAATGTACGGAACAGGTACAGTTTGTTGAGCAACTATTTATATGACCGGCAGCACAGGCAGAAAGCTTCAACTGTCCTAACATTCAAGTATATACTTTCTAACCAAGACTTCACATTCAAATTCCAATTGACAAGGTATGCAAACAAGAGAACTCAACACATCTTCCCCCGTGCAACACTTTATAAATGTACAGAGATATGCAAAACAAGAGAACCCCACACATCTTACCGCATCCAACACATCTTACCGCATCCAACACTATATAAATGTACAAAATAACTAACTACCTATCATAAACCAACCTTACCTAAATGAGCGCAGTAATGCATATACAACAAGCATTGGCATAGCCAATAGGTCTCGCCTTTGGGGCCTTATAAGTGTTTAGATAGAGCAATTGGTTTTGTTAACGTTTTTAATGTGTTGTAGAGCATTGTTAATGTTGTGCAGCATGTTGAAAATGTATGTTATAATAAAAAAGTATTATAACCATTTTTGTCACCTTTTATATAACCTAGAAAACATTATATACAACTGAAGTACCCTAATAAAAGCCAGAATTAACAGCAAAAACGTGTTCTAGTTTTTTGTTCATGCAATGCTGTCAATATAAACAACGGGAGGTTGGAGTTTGGGAAAATAGTACCTTAATTAGAATAGGAGTAGTGGAGAGTTATTTGGGGAGAATCAAGAGATGCCAGATTTTGATGTCAAACTGAAGTGGTGCGGAGTGATGCTGAGGTGGTTGTGAGCAGTGGCGGAGGTGGTGCTCAGGTGATCCTGAATGATAGAGGTGATGCTGAAGTGGTGGTGTGCTGGTTCGGAGGTGATGCTCATGTGATGCTGAATGATACTTAGGTGTTACTGAGTGATGCTGAGGTGGTGTTGCAGTGCAGCTTAGGTAGTGCTGAGCTGATGCTGAGTTGGTGCTGCACTGGTGGTGGTGGTGGTGCACTGATGAGGAGTTGGTACTGTGCTGATGCTAATATTGTTATGTGCTGATACGGTGCTCAGGTGGTGCTGTGGTGGTGCTTACGTGGTGGTGAGTGATGCAGAGGTGCTGCTTAGTGACGCTGTGGTGGTGCTGAGGTGGTACTGAGTGATACTTTGGTGGTGCTGTGCTGGTGTTTAAGTGGTGCTTATTAATGCAAGTCTGGTGCTGCGCTGGTGTGAGGTGATGCTGCACTGGTGATGCGTTTGTACTGAGTTGCGGCTGAGGTAGTGCTGTGCTGATGCTGTGGTGGGGCTGTGCTGGTGCTGATTTGGTGATGAGTTGGTTCTGCACTGATGCGGAGGTAGTGCTGTGCTGAGGGGGTGGTGTTGAGTGATGTTTAGGTAATGCTGTGCTGGTGGTTAGGTGGTGCTGAGTGATGCTGTGGTGGCACTGAGTGATGCTGTGCTGGTGCTGTGCTGATGCTAAGGTGGTGGTGCTGCACTGATGCTGAGGTAGTGCGGTGGTGCTGCAGTGGTGCAGAGGTGGTGTTGAGGTAGTGTTGAGGTGCGGAGGTGGTCTGTGCTGAGATCTGAGGTGGTGCTGCGCTTGGGCTGAGTGATGCTGAGGTGGTGTGCTTCTGTTGGTGTTGTGGGAGTGCAGTTGCGTGCAGTGGCTTTGCATAGATGACTGGCTTTAAGGCAACTCTGCTTATAAAAAAACTGGGGCTATGCAAAGAGGTGCTTTTCTTCTAGGATATACCATTACAAGCTTAAAAGTGAATGTAATGAAAAAGGCCTTCACCCAATTGCAATGCACCATGCAAAGTGTTTCATTTTTTTAAGTCAAAAAAATGTTTGCCTTTGGAGCACTCCCCACATACTTAACAAGACCTAGAGGACACCCACACTGGAAGGAAAACGACTAGATGCCTCACCAACCACAGACGAGTAACAGGTTAAGGCGGACGTTTAAAGAGATCCTGGTATGTTATCTGTTTCACAAACCTTTATTTTTCAAAAGACATGTCAAACGTTTGGTGTTTCAAGACGGAGATGCTAAGCCTTTTACACTCAAAATATTTACTTCTTTAAAGAACTATCACACGAATGGCATCATCGTGGAGCTCGTTGCCCTTTAGAGGGGTTAGATCTGATGCAGATGTGGTCTTAGCCAACAGACTAGCAGCGATCTAAACGTCTGTCCTTGCACGCCTCTGACTTCATAAGATGTTTCAATCAGACCTGCTTTCCCAGTGCGCAGGAGCTGATGCGTCAGTGGGCGATGGGTACCCAGTGAGCGTGCTATCACAAGGGAAGGTGTTCCGTTCTGTGAGCTAATCTCCTGACAAGAGGGTAAATTTGAACGGTGGAGCAGATCGCGAGAGAAATGAAAGGTTATTCCGCGAAAGAGAAGAGGGAAAAAAAGAATCGGCAGAAACGTTTGGATGAAATAAGAAGTCTAGAAACATGAAAACAGGGGAGAGAGAGAAAGAAAGAAATCAAGCAAAGTAGTTATGAAAGATGAAAGAACCGCAACAAAAACAAGTCAGGATGACATGTGAGAGCGGATGTTGAAAGCAATAAACACAACCTGGCACTGACTACAGGAAGCGCTGTGTCGAGAGGCAAGGTTAGTGGTGACATTCCTTAACAAGCACGCGAGTGGTGCGTGCGTGAAAACAAACCCGGGAGTTGTGTGCGAAAGTGAAAGTGATCGCGATGCACTTAATGACCCATGACAGGAGGAAAGACAGATGGTAGCTGTGCACGCGCACATGCACGCAAGCTTGAGGCCAGGAAAAGCCTATGGTAGCACTTTTAAAAGCCCCTTTACAAAATTTCTCGCAGAGCAGCGCATGCGCTGGCTCAGCGAGACCTAAAAATGTGAACAGTGTTGTAAAACAGGGTAGTGCGCTTTGTGGAGTTAGTAACAAGAGGGCAGTGGTTATCTGAAGGACTCAGCACTTTTGCACAACATGATCTTTGTAGGTTGACTAGTGTTCACGAAAGATCTGTTTCACGTGGAGTCAATATGACGACTTACAAACCAGACAGAATCAGTGTCAAGTTCACTCTACACCGATTTACGGCCCCCACAGCAGTTGTACAGGAATATTCCTAACCTGTGCCTCGATCCCACCTTTTCTGTAGAACTGCAGCGCTGTCCTCAACACTAGTAGGAGAAATAATTGACAAATACTCCCCCATGCAATCCACCGACCTGTGATCTTGCACAGTGTCCACAATGCTTCAAAGTGGATTCCTCCGTTTCCCCATCATCTATATAATAACCTTAAAGTTCAATTCAGTCTGTCTTTGCCACACTCGCCCCTCTCAAACTAAAAACGCGCTCAGTTCTTTCTACTCTATGTGGCTAAAGCAGGTCAAAAAGATCAAACTCCCTTCACCTGCAGGGGTTCAAACAATTCACGCAGGATGAAAAATTCATAACCTGCGGCTCGTTTCCTCTCTGCGTCCCTCGCTTGACAGCTACACGAAACCAAGAAAGCAACTTACACTGTGCACTCAGCGCCACTACAGCCCGTGCCTTGTTGACCTTCAACTTGAAGGGGCCATCCAGTGCCGGGAAAACAACCATTGGCAAAAAACAATAGGTTTCGTCTGTGCAAATTCTATTGGCTTTGTCAATGATTTTAACATGTTGCACAGCAGTTGAGCTGCAGTGCAACATGGCTTAAGTAAAACAAAAAAGTGCTATGACGCAGACAATGCTGGCCACCTCATAGCATTTTTTTTAATTTATTTTTTTTACTTTAAGCGGGGATGAAGGAGAGGGACTGCACGGGCATGCACTCACAGAGTGCATTTCCAAAAGTGCATGTAAAAGAGTTCCAAAAAAAAAAAAAAGAGTGCCTGTACTACAGCGACCTGCAGTGGAAGGTCACTGGTCACTAGAAGCAGTACTTGGTCCAGGCTCCACAGCAGGACGAAGACTTGACTCGAAGCCCAGGAGGAAGACTGCGGCAAGGAGGAGGTGCTGACCAATGGTAAGCAAGGAAACAAGAGTGACATGGGAGCTACATGGAGCCAGCCAATTGTAAGTAAAGTGATGTGGGAGCCACATGGGAGCCAGCCAATGGTAATTAAAGGTAAGTAATGGGCGGGCTCTAAGCCCTTTTAAGAATTTTTTTTAAATACCAGATATTTTGCATGCACAGCACAAGCGCTGTGCAGGCGAAACCTAAAAAAAAAATTCTGTACCTAGTCCTCCTTCCCTTTAGTCATTAACATTAGGCATTAAACAATATTGCTTTCTTTGATGATGTCTGTTGGTGTTTTTAATTGCATTGTGACATTAACTGGATGGCCCATTTAATTCTGACTTTCTCATAACTATTCTGGCTGCGGATAATACACAAAAACTCTGGAAAAGACAAGTACACACAATATTGCACTCTCCCCCAGCTCGGGACAGATGCACCATGGAATGGGTTATCATATCACAATAGCACATCCCTCTCACCACACACCGAATACACAATATCCAACAGTTCAAAGCAGACAGGTGACTAACACACAACACAGCACTGATATACCAGACACATGTAAACTATCATACAGCAGGAGAGATCTCCGAAAAAAATGTCCAACGCAACCCAAATATGCCATTAATTGGTTTTTAGAAAGGCAGTGGGCTTGCCTAACTAACATCCTAGAAGATGAGAATGTGATTTAAACAGCCCTCCGGTCTCATTGAAACACCACGAACACTAAGCCACAACTAAAAAAAGTGCACACACTCGCTGATCACAAGACACCCATTGACACGAAAGAGAACAGGATCTTCACAAGCCTAACCAGGCTTCAGACTGCAATGGAAATCTCAAACGTATTTGGAAAATCCAAAGTGCTGCGGTGCCATACCAACAGAAACTGTGCTGTACAGGAATACAAATAACATAACACAATGAAATATATATTGATTTAGGAAGATGCCACAGTCGAGAGAACAAATATTTGGCAAATAGCATAATATAAATAAGGCATTAGCAATAAAAAAAATATTAATTAGGTTTTTCCAAAAAAGTGACATTTGCACACTAAACTATACATAAAACAGCAGAGCTTGAGCAGAAGCAGTGCAAGCTGCTCTAATATACACAGACAATATACAATGAACAGGAGGAGTGCAAGCGTACTGACACACAGAACAGGTACAGCAAGGGCAGCACCGGTTCAAGCTTCCCAAACAAAGAGCACAATACAGCAAGAGGAGCGCAAGCGCCCCGACACACAGAACAGGTACAGCAAGGGCAGCACCGGTGCAAGCTTCCCTAACAAATGGCACAATACAGCAAGAGGAGCGCAAGCGTCCCGACACACAGAACAGGTACAGCAAGGGCGGCGGCAGCAGCAGTGCAAGCTCCCCTAAAACACACGTGCAAGTTCAGAATGAGGAGGAGTGCAGGTGTCCTGACAGAACGGGCACAGTTTCTGTAACACACAGAAGAATTAGAGCATGGGCAGCACAGTGCAAGGTCCTTTCTCTAAAAAAAAAAAAAAGGTATAACACACACATGAGCACACACAGAAGAATTAAAGCATGGGCAACACAGTGCAAGATCCCCTCTCACAACAAGCATTGGCCGCGCGGCCGTGCGACGCGCTCTGTGGTGGGGGAAGGGGGAGGAGCGGGAGAGCAAGTGACGCGCGGCCGTGAAAGTGACACGGCCGCGCGGCCCCGAGAAGCGCTCTGTGGTGGGGGAGGGGGAGGAGCAAGTGACATCAAAGACAGATGGCCTGGAGCATGCGAGGAATGCGCGTTACTGCGCGCGTTCTCGCATGCTCTAGGCCAGCCAAAAGTTGTGGTCGCATTTCTGCAGGCCCACACTACAAAATGTCTCGCCCAGAGCTAGCGCTGAAGCGCTGGCTTTCAGGGCGAGACCTAAAAAGGAAAAAAGTGGTTAAATACATACATGCACCAAGTTTATATGAGAGGACAGCTATTGAATACAAAACATAGTCCTGCAACTTTGGTGGTAGATTGGTACTCCTGCACGATTGTCTTAAAGGTAGGTCAGGAAGTGCCTCTGATTTCTGTCTCAAAGTTACAGGGTTATGTTGCTCTCGAACAACAGATAGTTTGTTCTTGTTCCAACATTTTCCATCTTCCAATATTACTGAATATTTATTTACACGAACCACGTTCCTGGGAAAGGAGAATCAGGAATTTTTTTTAACCTCCCCAACCGGAATTTCACCCTCACATAATCTCCTGCCTTAACTTTAAGTGCCCTGCTCTCAGTTGTAGTATATTTGCTTTGAGCTTCTCTTTTCAATCACCTTTTGTAAAGCTTCATCAGAGATAATTTTTCTTTTTTATCAATAATCTATTCATTTTTGATCCCTTTCAACAACACGAAAGGAGAAACCTTGGTCTCCGCATTGGGTGTAGTGCGGAGAGCCCAGATAAAATTTCTCACTTCTTTCATCCAATCTAAATCACTTTCAAGAGATAATTGTATGTTCTCCTTAATTATCCTGTTGCAACGTTCAACCAACCCATTGCTTCTAGGATGATATAATGAAGTAGTAATGTGCTTAATACCTAAATCAGATAGTAAAAACATAAACTCCTGAAAAGTGAACTCTGGGCCATTATCCGTGACAATCTCTTCTGGAACTCTGTCACTGAAGAACAACTTTCTCATAACATCCTCCACCACAGACGAAGTAATGTTATTAACAAAGGCCACTTCCAGCCACCTAGAGTAATAATCAACTATTACTACCCATACTTAACATGACCATTGCTTACCCCCACTGGGTCAATTATGTCCAGGGCCAATTTAGACCATGCATTTTCTGGAACAGGGACTGCAACAATAGGACTCTGCACTGTGACCTATGTTTTATCACTTGCAAAACATGAATTGAATTCCCGCACATATTGCTCTATTTCCCTGTCCACACCCGGTGTAGTAAAGTAGGATCCGCTTCTATGGTTACCCCCACTTTTTGCCTGGTGCTAAGCTGTATTTGACTAGTCTGACTGAGATCCTGCTGATCAGGACCTCAGTCTATCTGCTTTCTCCCTTAAATTGTTATGTTCAGATTGGATACTGGGGTACACTTATCAGTCCCTAGTATATGGTACTAAGGTACCCAGGGCATAGGTACCCCATAGGTCCCCCATGGGCTGAAGCATGCAGTATGCCACCCATGGGAGACCATTCAAAATGGAACTACAGGCCTGCCATTGCAGCCTGTGTAAGCTGGTGCTAGCACCACTTACTAAAGATATATTGCATCGGATAATATAGAAGAAGCCCTGGCTAAATACAATTCTGCGGTCTCCATGGCTATTGACCACCTTGCACCGTTGAAACGACTCCCTAATCACTCTAAATGCCCTCAGACTGCCTGGTTCTCTCCTCAGCTGCGAGTACAGAAATAACTCTGTAGGAAATATGAGAGGCGTTGGCGCACTACCCACGATGAGAGGGATAAAGATCGGTTTCTGGCCACCCTGTCCAGCTACCATAAAAATATAAAAACTGCGCATAAAACCCACATTGCCTCTCTACTAGCTCAGGCTGGCAACGCCCCTAAAACCTTACATTACACCCTCCAGTCTTTTATCAACCCCAAGGCCTGTGAGAACCTTGAGGCACCCACGCAAACGCTATGCAATGATATTGCACAATATTTTTCGCAGAAAATAGAGCTCATCTACGAAACAATTGTCTCGTCAGGAAGCCAGCCTCTGGCACCAATGACATCGGATCAACCAGAACTGGCAACCTCTCAGTTGCTAGAGAGCTTCCCCCCGTTGACCTCGGCAGATGTAGTAACACTGATGCATACAGTAAAATCAGGGTCTCCCCTCGATATTATTCCGGCCAAAGTTGTCACCTCCCTGGCCTATCAACTATCTCCTTTGATTGAATATCTCCTCAACCTCTCACTGAGAGAGGGTCACGTTCCATCAGAATGGAAAGCAGCACAGGTTATGCCCATTCGTAAGAACACCAAGGCCCCTCTGACGGACCTTTCCAATCTCCGCCCCATCTCGCTTCTTCCCTTCCTGAGCAAACTATTGGAGAAACATATCAACAAACATCTCTCCAACCATGTCGAACTCACTGGTTGCTTAGACTCCTCCCAGTCAGGCTTTAGGCCCAAACACAGCACTGAATCAGCTCTGCTAGTGGTCACGGATAACATCAGGATGACCTTAGACAAGGGCCACTCCACGATTCTGGTGCTGTTGGACTTATCTGCCGCGTTCGACACGGTCTCACACCAGATACTGCTCAGGAGACTGAAGGAGATTGGATTAAGAAACTCTGCATTTCAGTGGATGACGAGCTTTTTATCTGCTCGCTCCCAGACCGTCAATCTGGGCCTGTATCGTTCGGCACCTATGAAATTGTCCAAGGGAGTACCTCAGGGCTCATGTTTGAGCCCCACATTGTTTAATATCTATGTTGCCCCCTTGGCCAATCTCCTGAGGATGCATGGGTTCACCCCCATATCCTATGCCGACGATACACAGCTGCTTTTTCCTTTTGACAAATTTACTCCATCTGTACAGTTGACCTTCTCTTATGGTATGATAGCCATTTCACACTGGATGAAGAGTAATCTCCTCCAGTGTAATGTTGGGAAAACGGAGATTCTGCTCTTCGGAGAGGCCCCCTTATTATGGTCTCCTGAATGGTGGCCGGTTGATCTTGGTGCTCCTCCTGCCCCTAAATCCACTGTTAAGAACTTAGGCATCCGTCTGGATCAAGCCCTTACTTTGAAGGAGCATGCTGCTCAGACAGCTGGCGCCTGTTTCCATACATTGGGCCTACTTCGCCGAGTCTTTCCTCTGCTTCCCGATTCAACTCGGAAGACTCTGACTCAGGCACTTATATTAAGCCGTCTGGACTACTGCAATGGTCTGCTGATCTCTGCCAATGAGACTTCGCTCAGCAGACTGCAGGTAGTCCAGAATACGTCGGCGCGACTAGTCCTTAACGCACCCCCTAGGACTGCCTCCCGCCCTCTTCTCTTGCAGCTTCATTGGCTTCCAATACGCCAACGGGTAAAATTTAAAGTTTGCTGTACCATCCATAAGGCGCTATTCAATCTTGGTCCCACCTATATCTCAGAGAAATTTACACCCTACCTTCCTTCCAGGTCTCTCCGCTCGGGCTCCAAACACTTCCTTGAGGTTCCCCGAGTTAGGAGGGCAAGACTAGGGGGAAAGGCCCTTCCCCTCTTGGCCCCCGCTACTGGAACGAGCTCCCCCTGTACTTGAGACAATGTTCTGACCACCTACAATTTAGGAAGCTGCTCAAGACCGCTCTTTTCTGTCTGTGATTCAGCTGTAGTAGCACTACACTCATGCTGCCCGTCCGAAGCGCAGAGATACCCCTTCGGGGGTCGATTCAGACGCTATATAAATAAATAAATAAATATAGGTTTCCTATGTCTAGGGTCGCTGCACTTAAAACATATAAGTCACCCCTATAGCAGGCCTTTGCAATCCTGAAGGCAGGGTGCTTGGTTCTAAGTGAGAGGGTGCCCCTGCATGAGCAGGACACCCCTACAAACTACGGAGTCCATTCTCCCAGGTTGTCCGTGAAGCAGCCATATACCATATAGAGGGGCACCGCATAATTACTCGATGACCATCTTGAAAATGGCTGCAATGAATCCTATCATGTTTGGTATCAAACATGTTGGAATCATACCCTCACACCGTAAACGGTGTGGGAGGTATGATTCCAAGCACTGGAAGAGCCCTCCGTTAGGCTCTCAGTTTTCCCGGTGCCAGCCATCTTGACCGGGACAGCACAAAATGGTTGCTGCCGACCAGAGACACGATTCTGCCCTCTTGCTGCTGAGCCAAGCTTGAGCAGGGGAAGGCAGAACAATAGGCATGCTGTCACAGGGAGGTGTGACCACCTCCCACACAGCGTTTAGTGTATTGGGGCAGGGTGGGTGCGTTTGCCAGCGCCACTCAGTCTGCATGAGGGGCACATTTGGTGTCCCTATGCATAGTCCAGTTCAAACCAGTCCTGGGAGCCGTTGGCTCCCGCTCTGGCACGAAACTGGACAAAGGACATGGGAGTAACTTCCCCTCTGTCCAGACCCTCCCCTGGAAGGGTCACCTGAATCATCCCAACCCTTTTCCTAGGGTACTTAAGGGCTTACCTGGGTGTAGGTCCCTAGATTTGTCGTGGGATAAGATTCAGATCAGACACCACTTCTACTTCTACCGTCTGGGCACTCTGGACTTCGCTGGACTTCGTTTGGGCTCGACTTCCTCCCCCTTCCAGTCTGCTGCATCGTCTGTGCCTGTGCATGAATCTCCCTTGAAGTGAAGGAGTCACTTCCCTGCATCCACAGGCACCGCAACTAAGTCGACCGGCCTGCTGATCCTGAGCTCCTCCGGACTCCAAAGGCTCTGCAACACAGGTGGTGGTTTTCCACAGCTCCCGAGGCCTGCCCTGCCCTCTCACCAAGTTTGAGGCCAGCCTCCCTCGTGGGGGTTGCAATAACCGAACCCCTGTGCACCGCGTCAACTTGCAGTTGCAAAGGCTTGTTGACTTTCTTCCAAGAAAATCTTCAGGCTCCAAGTAGCCCCTACCTTGAGCACCTCCAGTGACCAGAGTCTTGGGCCACACCGTATCATGTGCATCGTGGCCTGCATCTTTTGGTGAGCTGCTTGAGGTCCTCTCGCCACTCCAGTGCCTCCGGCCTGTGGGTCCATTTGAGGGTCGCCTTTGCTTCTTTTGGGCTCCCCTGATTGCTCGAGGCCTGCCCTGACTCCCCTGCTTGTAGTGAGTCACCTGGACCTTGCTGGTCCTGACGTTGCTCCTTCTTCAATTTCTGCGTTGGTTGCATTTGCCAAGGCTTGTTGGTGCTCCCGCCAGACAACGACCCCTCAGCACTCGACATCCTTCGTGGGACAGCTTGTGCACGGCTCCTGATCTTCCTCAGCGTCGCCTGGTCCTCGCAGCAGCAGAGTCAAGGTCATCGTCAACTCTCCTGCAACACCTGACATCGGAGGGCATTCGTCTTCCAAGTCTCCTGGTCACTCCTGAGTGACATAGACTCTGTCCCCTCTGCTTGCAGGTACCTCTCATCTAGAATCCACCTTCGATTCCACCGGACACTTTCTTCTTCTTCAACAGCGGCACTTTCCTGAAGTCCTCCATTGGGTTCGACGGCGGTTTCCAACACCACTTCACACGTATGCACGCGGCTTCCCTGGTGAAGGTAACGTGGGTACTAGGGTATCCATGGGTGGGGTGGCTCTCCAACCTTCGGTCTTCCATGGGGTTTCTTCAGGGTCCACTGGGAAGGGTCCTTAATCTTTGAAAATCCGACCGAGACTTACAGGTAGAGTTGTACGGAGCACGCGGTCATGTTCCCACACTGCACACGCTCTCCGTGGGGTCCCTATCTACTCACCTTGGGTGGTTCCTTAGGTCCCCAGCATTTCTACGTCCTCTCGACATTGTCTTGACCCGAGTCGTGGTTCTTATACCACTTTCTTAGTATATGGTTTGCCCCTCCCCCCGGGTCCACTATGTATTACGTGCTATTTACTGTGTTTCTTTGCTAAACTATTGTGTGCATTGTGCATATCTCTGGGTAGGAGATGTTGCTATGTGTTAGAGAGTATTATATAATAAATACATATTTTTATGTGTGGTTCTTTTTCACTTAATCTATACTATAAGATTGCATCCTGGTAAAACAAGCTGCTTTACACTCCATCTGGGCTAAGCCTGAAGGCTGCTCTCCACAGCTACCACTTAGAGAGCTTTCTAAGGTTGTCTAAGACCTCTTGAATCACCATAAGGGTTGTCTGGACTGGTGCAAGGTGTCCACTTGCATAAGTGTACATCATATACCAGGACAGCCTCTCACACCCGGCCACCATAAACGGATCACTGACAGAATATCGACGACAGGAATATCGACCTACACAAATATCGTGTTCAAAATATCGATGTCAAGAATATTGACATCCTATCTTTACAATGGTAAGTACGAAAATATCGAAACAAAAATATCGTTGTTAAAAATATCGTTGTTCAAAATATCGTTTTTTAAAAATCTCTAATAAATAATTTTAAATAAATTAAATAATACATATAATTAATAAAAATATAGATAGAATTATTAAAACATGTTAAAAAATTATAAATAAATGTAATGTAAAAATAAATTAAACATACATATATAAAAATTATATATATATTTACTTAATAATATTAATAAATAATTATTATAATAAATTATAAAATGTTAGAAACATAATACAAATTATAAATACCTATATATATACATACACCTGTAACATAAACATAAAAATAAAATATATATACAATAAATTAAAATATGAACATAATTTTTTTATTTTAAAACAACATTTTACACTACATTAACTGAAACAGTAGGGAAAATGTTGGATAGCGTAGGGGATAAAATTACTATTCCCACTCAAGGAAGTGCAAGAGTAGGGAAAGTGTTGGATAGCGGAGGGGTAAAAATTACTATTCCCACTCCAGCAAGTGCAACAGTAGGGAAAGTGTTGGATAGCGGAGGGGTTAACATTTTCTATTCCCACTCCAGAGAGTGCAACAGTAGGGATAGTGTTGGATAGCGGAGTGGATAAAATTACTATTCCCACTCCAGATAATGCAACAGTAGGGAAATTGTTGGATAGCGGAGGAGATAAAATTACTATTCCCACTCCAGCGAGTGCAACAGTAGGAAAAGTGTTGGATAGCGGAGGGGTAAAAATTACTATTCCCACTCCAGCAAGTGCAACAGTATGAAAGTGTTGGATAGCGGAGGCCAATAATTTACTATTCCCACTCCAGCAAGTGCAACAGTAGGGAAAGTGTTGGATAGCGGAGGGGAATAATTTACTATTCCCACTCCAAGGAGTACAACAGTAGGGAAAGTGTTGGATAGCGGAGGGAATAAAATTACTATTCCCAATCCAGCGAGTGCAACAGTAGGGAAAGTGTTGGATAGCGGAGGGGATAAAATTACTATTTCCACTCCAGATAGTGCAACAGTAGGGAAAGTGTTGGATAGCGGAGGGGATGAAATTACTATTCCCACTCCAGCGAGTGCAACAGTAGGGAAAGTGTTGGATAGCGGAGGGGTTAAAATTACTATTCCCACTCCAGCAAGTGCAACAGTAGGGAAAGTGTTGGATAGCGGAGGGGATGAAATTACTATTCCCACTCCAGCGAATGCAACAGTAGGGAAAGTGTTGGATAGCGGAGGGGTTAAAATTACTATTCCCACTCCAGCAAGTGCAACAGTAGGAAAGTGTTGGATAGCGGAGGGGAATAATTTACTATTCCCACTCCAGCAAGTGCAACAGTAGGGAAAGTGTTGGATAGCGGAGGGAATAATTTACTATTCCCATCCAGGGAGTGCAACAGTAGGGAAAGTGTTGGATAGCGGAGGGGAATAATTTACTATTCCCACTCCAGCAAAATAATGAACATTAATTAACAAATAATTAACTAATTAAAAATAATTTACCTCCCACCATATTCCCCTATAAATAACCCCACCAATGTTGTAAAACATGACACAATTAACATAATAAATTAACAATTAATTAACTAATAACAATTAACAAGCAAATTAAAAACAATCAGTAATAAATTAATTCACAGAATTAACACTATTAAATAAAATTAAATAAATAAGATATAAAAAATATTAAAAAAAATATTAAAATGTAATTACTTCCCACCCTACTCCCCTATCATCCCACAACATGCATTTAAAAAAGACACAACATAATTAATAATTAATTAATAATTATTAATGACCAATTTATAACTAATTAATAACAAATTAATAACCAAATTTACCAATATAAAATATTAAATACATAAATATTAATTAATAAAAAATTATTAATTAACTAATTATAAATGAATTTCTTCCCACCCTACTCCCCTTAAACCCGCAACCCACTCCTAAAAAAATAACACAATTAACATATTTACCAATTAATTATTAATAATTAATAACCAATTAACTAATAAATAAATTAATTATCGCAATTAACAATATGAAATATTAAATGCATACATATGAATTAATTAAAAATATTAATTAATTAATTATAATTAATTTACTTCCCACCCTATTCCCCTATAAACCCACAACCCGCTCCTAAAAAAAATGACACAATTAACATATTAACCAATCAATTATTAATAATTAACCAATTAATAACTAATTAATAACAATTAAATTATCACAATTAACAATATAAAATATTAAGTACATTAATATTAATAAAAAATATTAATTAATTATAATTAAATTACTTCCCACCCTATTCCCCTGTAAACCCACAACCCACTACGGAACTAAAACGCAAAATGTAATTTTTTAACATAATTAATAATTATTAATAAATGTATTCTAATTAAATTACTTCCCACCCTATTCCCCTATAAACCCACAACCCTCTACGGAACTAAAATACGCAAAAATTAATTAACATAAAATTAATAACTTCTAAAAATTTCACACATACATTAAAAAAATAAGCTATACTTATACAAAATAATTACATCACATACTTTAAACACACATATTACGATATAACTAACTTCGATATTAAAAAAACTATATTTCTTACCTTCATGTCGATATTCTGGTCAACGATATTCTTGCATGTCGATCTTGTGCCACCTCGATATTAAAAACTCGATATTCTGGCACATCGATATTCCAACATCGATATTCTGTCTGTGCACCACCATAAACAACTCACTCACTCTTCTTTTCATAGCTCTCATGCCGATATGTCCTTCGTGAGCAAACTCCACAATGTTTTTTCTTAAGGTGATAGGTACCACCAACTGATCAGACCTACACAGTAGTCCTCCCACTACTGACAATACAGATTAAATTTCACTTAAAGCATCAATGAGATCATCCTCAAGTTTGCCTTTAGGCCAGACTTCATTGACATTTCTCATAACTTTTGTTATAGTGGCCTCTTGAATTAAAGCAACTAACCATTCTGACTCTGAAATGGCATTGTTCGTAATGCACATCAATTCACTAACCACCATGTCTTCTTCAGACATCACTCTCATGGTCTGATCCTCATCATTGAAATCCACTGGTAATCAACAAGCAATCTGCCATGATGTTCTTTATACCAGGAATGTACTTTATCTTGTTGCAAAACTGTTGAATTGCCGCTTGGCTATTCTAGAAGTTGCCTTACCCAGCCCCCTTTGTGGTAAACATGTCGATTATGGGTTTGTGATCAACTCTCACTACAAACTCAGTACACCACAAATACTGCCGGAAATGATTTACACCCACCAGCAAGCCAAGGCTTCACGTTCCACCACCCAATATGATGCCTCCGCACCCTTGAGACTACGACTGGCAAATGCTACCACTTCCTCTCTCCCATTTATTTTTTGTAGTAACACTGCCCCAAACCATATTGACTGGCATCAGTGATAACATTACTAGGATCGCTAGTGTCAAAAGGTTTGAGGGGAATAGAATTAGCTATTTCTCTTTTTACATCCTCAAACTCTTGCTCACACATCATTCCATACAAATTTTTCATTTTTCTTAACTGACGCATTGCATAAGTTCTTTCTGCACAATGAGGAATGAATGATCTCAATTGGTCCTTCCCTTGGTGAATTGCTGCCTCAACAATTGCATTGACTAAACTTCCTTTGGATTCTACTTCAACAGCTGACAATTTATGGCCCAAATAGTTAACTTCCGATAGACCAAATTTACATTTGTCTGCTTTAAGAGTGACTCCCTTCTGTTCCAGGACATTCAGAACTAGCACCTACTTTCTGTCATGGTTAACTTTGTCACTGCCAAATACCAACAAATCATCCTGAAAACATAGGACACCCTCTACATCTTTGAATAAAACTTCCATGAGCCGTTGAAAAACAGCAGATGCAGACGCAAGCCCGAAGGTCATTCTTTTAAAACGGAAAGCTCCCTCTGGGGTAACAAAGTTAGGTGACAGGAATCCTGATGCAATACTATGAGGTGGTATCCTGCAATTTAAATCCCTGAGATCAACACACATCCTCAAGCTTCCATTGAATTTCCTTGCTAGAACAACAGGTGACAACCATTCAGAGCTCTCTATGGGCTCTATGATTCTTGGCTTTGTAGCTTGTCTTGTTCCTTTCACAGTTCTGCTCTAACAGCAAGAGGTATTCTCCTAACTTTGCAAACGACAGGATGTACTCCTGATTTAAGTTGAATCCTTTCTTTAAATCCCTCCAACTTTCCAAGAATCTTGGTAATTACTTTAGGGAATTTCACCTCCCACTCAGAAAGTTGGAGCTCACACACCCCTGAATATTCTCTTTTAAGCAGAATCTGCTCAGGGCTGTTTGGATCTAAGATCTCTACATACCTCTACATACCATTGCTCTAACAACCCCAAAAATGATGAACCATGTTTTGCTACATACACAACAGCGGTTGTAGAATTGCTTTTAAAGAGGAGGGTAGTCTCAAATTCTCCTATTACTTAAATTGGTTTACCACCATACACGAGCGGTCGATTTGACAGATTTCTTAAGTTCCACTTTACTGAAGTTTTTCCAGTCATCCACACCAATTAAAGTAAATAGAGGTCCAGAATCTGCCATCATGTTGACCCCAACATCACCCAAAATATCTGGCAATAAGTTCTTTTGAAAGAGCCATCCTCCAGTTGTATTATTTCAGCTTCATTCCAGTGTTGACCTTGTGAAGCTTCAATACATAACACAACGCTTTCATCACAAGATTCAGAAGTTCTACACTTCATATCATGCTCACTCACACTACTCACTACCTTGGATCTACCATTTGTCTTCCTAGGATTGCACACTTTAACAAAATGTACCCTCTTCTTACACACAGTACATACTTTATCACGGGCAGGACACAATGGTGAGTTTCCTAAATGGTTAGAACTTCCACACCTATAACATAGTAACCACTTAATTTTCCCTTTTCTTTGAACCTTTTTCTTTTTATTACAGGTGCGCACATTGGCCGCCAGTTCTTTGGTTGATACAGATTCACCCGCAAGAGACATTCGAGACATGAATGGGGCACTGCTCTCAATAATCGCATCTAAATCCGCTGCCTTATTCTGTGTGAGATTAGGTGTGGTCAATAAACTTCCTGAATCTTCCTGCTGTTGATGTGTTCCATAATGTGATCACTTTTTAGCTTATCTTCAAATTCTTTATGCTCTCATGTAGACGCTAATATTCTTAAGGCACCCACATAACTCTCAATAGGCTCTCCAGGAAGTTGATGCCCCCTATAAAATCTATGCCTTTCCAACACTACATTTTTATGCGGTTTAAATCTTTGGTCTAACGTTTTTAATGCAGAAGCCACATCACATCTACCACATCACCCTTCCCTAATATAGATTGTTGAGTGAAATGTTGAGATCTTCCTGCCTTCAGCACCTAATCAGTGTCATAACAAAGCACACTTCTTTTTATGTGTAAAATCTTTATCATCTAAAGCCGCCATATATACCTCAAAACTTTCTTTCCACTGTTCCCAATTAATACGGGAATTAGTTGCACTTGGCAAAAATGACGTTGGAGGTACAATAGTTTGATAACCTCACACTATTACACCAATTAAATATAATCAGAAGATATAGAAATATTTTTTCTTGGTGTATAATAGAGTGAGGTGTGTGTGTAACTGATGCAAGCACACTAATGAAATCGGGAATGGGCAATAATTGTGAAGAATTGTGTCAACTGGTGTGCGAATCACTGCAGTCCGCAGCTAAAAGAATGGTTCCTTTGTAAAATGGTGTGCAGATCACCGCAATGACTGCACAAAGTTATTTTCTTCTCATTTGCAGCTTTTGCAGTTGTAGCCTTTCCAATTGTAGAGTAATGTAATGGTGTGCGAATCACCATGATCCGCTGAATTGACCCAGTATAATTAAACAACACAGATGTGCGGATCACCGTGATCCGCAATAGATTAGATCTGAGATTACTAGAAAACAGTGCTTTTCTGTTCTGTGTGTGCACCACATTGTCCAGTAATCACAAAATGCTACTGGTCTTCCATGCTTCTTTAAGCATGGCGTTACCAGGAAACGGCACGTTTCTGTTATGTGTATGCACCCCGTGGTCAGGAAACCACAAGTGGCACAGAAAGAAGCATTACCAAAGGCCTAGAAACGTTGGCTTGGAACTGCGTGACGTAGGCGAAAATGTAGAAACGTCAAGCGCATGAACATGCCCTCGCACACTGCAGTTGTAAACGCTAGCACCTCCAAATCCTTGTCGGCTTTCACCTCAACTGACGAAACTACACATTTGACCGCCTCCACATGATCCCGCCATGTCCACTCAAAATTCAAATGCATTGCACACATACAACGAAATGTCACAGCCAAGCCTGATGCATGTACAAGGAAACTTTGCTTGATGGCATATTAAGGAGTGCGGTGCGGTGGAATGGGGCCTTCCCCACCTCCTTACCGGAAACACTTACCTTAGTGGAAGCGCCTGCACCAACCTTGATTTCAAAATGTGCTGGACTTCGTTTTGCATCCGTGTTCCTGTCTGTGACTTCGAGACACGTTCAGCACGCAGGTTCAGAATCGCCGCTGCTCAACTTGTCGCCAATGAAAACATGCCAGGATGCGAGTAATATACGGAACAGGCACACTTTATTGAGCATCTATTTATGCTAGCAGCACAGGCAGGAACCTTCAACTGTCCTCGCATTCAAATATATACATTCCACCCACTTCTTCACATTCCAACTCCAATTGAGAAGGTATGCAAACAAGAGAACCCAACAATAATGATTATAAATTCATCATCTAATGCAATCCAAAAATAATTTAGGTGGCCTGGGCCACAATGAGCAACTAAGGAAAGGAACAATATGGGGGATCATCAACAGATGAAGGCATGCGTAGGGCAAAATACATAACATGACTCATAATGATAGTAAACATTTTAGAGAATATATGAACTAAATGAATATAAATCTCATATATGCATCGATAAATGATCAAGCAAGGTAGTATCCTTTTCTCTAATGTGACTATGCAACAAGGTGCAAAAGGTCAGTAGCCACACAAGCTGCTCAACACCCTTCTATTTTTAAACTAAATTCTGTGTCATAGAAAGGCCTTGAACCTCCAAATCAGAAGCGTCAAACATTGATACGATAATCAGAGATGATTGAGAGAAGGGAGAGGATGTGGTGCAGCGGCCAGAGCTGCCGACTTGGGAGCTAGGGATCCGGGTTCGAGTCTCCGCGTCGGCTTAACATCCTGTGATTCTGGACAAATCACTTAATCTCCCCGTGCCCATGGACAGCTCCAGGATACAGTCACACTACATAAATCTACAAACTTACAAGTAATTGTACTCATTGAATGATTTGGAGATGCCATAGATCGTGTTGTCACTGATGATGTTGGCAAAAGATGACTGAATCTTATAACCAAAGATGCAGCAGGTGAGCAAGGCTTTTGATAAGTTGCAGATGAACAAACTATTGGTGTTGGAGCCACGGAATCAACAGGACCTGGAGAGCCAGAAACTGTAGAGTACAGTGGAGATGTCAAAGCTGTATCATACTTTGCTGGTATGTGACGCAGTAGCAAATGTGCACAACAAGCAGATGCAATAATTGGCAGTTGCAAATCCCCACAGAGTGAACAAGGATTGACCAGCGGGTGGATCAGCTCCCTCCCATCTGCAGCTGGACGTTTCAGCAGATTGTTCAGAGCAATTGTATGAAAGCTGGTACTGCATTGAAAGAGAGGTCTCATTGGTGGCGGTAGTAATTTATGAAATCCAGAGACCAGGGCTAATCCAAGTTAGAGAGCAGCTTCCCTCCCAAGTATAAAGCAATTACATGATGGCAGTGCTGCTCAAATTAGCACAGCCAATACATAATCTTAGGAAGAATTAGTATAATGACTACACCTATGGAAAAAGAGATCTGTTGTAAATCCTCCAACCAAGTTCGAAAACTGAGCCCAGAAATGCAGGTATGGCTTGGAGTATATTTTTAAAAAACATTTACTAATCCGGAAGCTATTTTCTTGAAAATAGCAGCAATACCAGTTGTCTTAGAAAAAAGAAAACCGCACCAGGCATGTCGGTGAATTGGGTCCTAAGTGGAGTGTTGAAAAGACGCCATACTCCACTGCAGAACATGCTTTCTAAAGGTCAAAAGTCTGCAGGAGTTAAAGAAACCACTTTTTCTGATAGTACTTCTAAAAGCTTATTTATTTAATCAAGACACATAAGGAGCAGCTAACCCTGGGTCAAACAAGAACGTCAGATGCACTTGCAGGAAGAGGATAGTAACAGAGACACATAAACTTTGTGCACCCCACAGCATGAAACATTATTTCTGAAAGCATAGCTTCTATTGTGTAGACGCGCATGTTATGCGGGAATAACTGCTACAGATGCAGCAGGAATCAAGCTAGCAAGGCCAAGTTTTGGAAAGTCACAAAAGTTGTGTACTGTGATAGTGTTATATAACCATGAAATAATTCATGAAGATGTGGTAATCAGGACAGGAGTGTTATTACCGAGGCAATTATAAGCAATGAAATTGAAATATAAGTTCAATCAATGTAAAAGATGTATGTTGTGTGTAGGCTCATACCACCCCATAGACGTTTCTTATGTACAGCCATAAAAATGAGGAGTGGTATTGGGCAGAGAAATCGTTCCATGTATCACCCATGTTAGATTAGAATTATCAGCTGGAGAAATCAGTGTCCCTTCTAAGTGCTTTCCAGATAGAAGATTGTAGAATGCGTCCTTTTGTGCTAAGTAGTGCTGAGGTGAAGTGAGATTGTAAGGTGTTGTGAGGAGGTGCCGAGGCACCCTTTGATTTATGTGTTTGCAGAGCCCAGCGTAGCTGTAAGTTGGCACACATGAATTTGTTCTTGACGTAGTATTTCTTTACTCTTTGATTAGCTTCATAGCTGATAAAGGGAAAAGATGGAATAAACCTGCTCAAATGTTCATAAACTATTAGCTTCAAAAGAAAATGTGTCCTGTAGCACATTTTTATCTGTGCCCCTAATAGAGATAGCAGTTTCTTTCTCGGAATAAGCAGCACTTTTTTGTATAAAACCATAAACTAAAACGGGAAGTACACCTTTCTTTTTTCATACAGGAACTGGATTTAGAAGAAATTCAGTTAAATTCACGTCATCTTGTATTTTGATTGTGTTTTTCACCCAATTAAGCTGAACTATTATTGGTAAACCTTTCTGACACTATGTGGTAAGTGTGATAGTTGAATAACTATGATCAGACCTGCTTGCATCAGGACCAGAGGTTTTCTAGAATAATTTTTGTGTACATTGGTGATTGTGGATTGGCAATACTGTTACTCTATTGAAAAGACTTAATGAAGTTTAAATGCACCATTTTTAATCAACTTAATCATTGAATTGCCCAACAAAATTCTTCCCCATTTTCAGTCTGGGTAGCGCCCATAATTAGTTTGTGGAGCTAATGGAATTTTTAAATCTTTAAGGGAAACTAAATCTAAGCATGTTGTTTTCTGACCAGTTTAATTTGGAAAAATCAAATCTCTTTCATATAAATCGGGCACCCGAGTTTATGGTATTTTTTTTTAAACAGTATTGTCTGTATTTATTCATATTTATTTTGTGGTCATCTTATTGCTATTAATCCATATTTGTTTTGTGTTTTGAGAAAAAATTGAGTCTAAAATGGCATATTTCCACATTTATTTAACTGATAAATATGCCTTCATACTTTGATGCCTGCTGTGCTTTACTAGCAACTTAGGCAGACAAATGTAACAAAACACTACACCCGGATGTAGATATTAGAATTACATACAAATATATGTTAAAATATGTCTGTCTTTAAGGAATTCCATCATGTTTCCCCATTCTGTCTATCTCTCAGCTGTTGGCCCGGAATTTATGAAGGACAGCATGGAGTGTCACTCACAAAAAGTACAATTTATTGTATTTTTCCACTTTTAAAAATAAATACAGACAGTAACGCATCATTTCTGTCTGCATTTATCTTTAAAAATAAGTAAAAACGGAAAACCGGGAGCCTTAGATATAAACAAGCAGGGAATAATGGGCCAAATGCCTTAATTGGTTAGGACTTTCTCAAATGAAAATCTCTTGGATATAAACAAGCAGGGAATAACATATTAATGATTTAATTTCCTGAGCTCTCACAAAGCCCCAAATACATTTCACTCAAATAGGTTCTTGCCTGTTTAGTAACCTCATTCTAAATAGAGCTCTAAAATTTCAGGATAATATATGGCTTTATGCCTTGTATCCAAAACTATTGGCAACAATTCATGATCTTGTAAATAAAAATAAGCAGATGAATCAGATATTTTGTCTGTGTCCTTAACTCCTGATGAATTAGGCAAGCGACAGTGATTAAGTGAAGCAATGTAGCACACAGTAAGGAGTTATCTTTCCATGTCTGCTTAGTCGAGGGCACACACATAATATTTATGAGCAGTTCACTTGGTAGGTGTTAAGCTGAACCCAGTTAATGTCATGTGTGGATTCCGCTAGAATGGACATTTGTTTTTGTGACTGTACGTTCAATGGTATAAACATGTTTCTTTGGTGCAGGTATACAATCGTAGGTTCAGATGCACATTATCGGTCTGAACATACATTGAATAGAATAAATGTGCATTTTTTTTAGCCAAATGTAAAATCATTAGGACGATTGTACACTTTGTAAGGTTTAGTTTCCTCTGTTCCATTTAGTTTTTTTTTTTAATTCTTATTATTGTTTTTTTAACTAAAGTAGCATATAGGTAATCTCGCCCTTTTTGTGTCACAAAGATGTGTTTACAGGCCTCGAAAATCATAAAAATGTTACAAGACCTGCAGGTCTAGTGACTTGAATAATCTACTCGACTTAACTGTAATGCACTTGACCCGTAATCTGGTCTCAAATTGTGTAATCCTAGCAATTATTTTATTTTACAGAGCCACCTTTTTCTTCGTTATCACATATGAGAGCACCGTCAAATATGCAAGTTCATCATTTCAGCTGTACAAAAAACTATTTTGCTTGATTTATTAGAGTAAACTTTTGCTCCATTTATAATTAGAATCTAGCCCACATAAAGGATACTCAAACCCCCTGACCTGCCTTTTAGTTCACTACTAGCACTGTCATCAGGGCAGGGGCATGAATGTTTCTCAGTTCATGTTTAAAAACTCACTTTTAATAAATGTATTGCTAAAGCCTGATTTGGTAACAGACTGGCATTTAAAAACAGCATATTTTCAATTAAAATGGCCACATACTTGCACACTAACATGCAGTTTTACAACAAACTGTATAGTGTATAAACAATATTCTGTTGAAATTGGGTTTTAGCAAAAATATTTTCATTTGCACAAAACCAAGTAAAGTATTCTGATTTGTTTTCATCCTATTAAAAACTTTTTTCATCCTACAAAATTACAAAAAGGTGCTTTCATAACTAATAAAATATATTTTGAAGTGTTCGTGGAGTTCATTTACAAGCTTTTTAAATGTTATGGGTTGGGAAAAAAACTGTAATTCTACAGCCTTTTATTTCACACTCAGTATAGCACTATTGTCCGACAGTTCACTTTACAAAATACTCTAACTTTGCTGCTTATTTTATCCTGGAGGTAGTGTTTACTTTACTTTCTCTGACAGCAAATTAGAAGTCATAAACTGACAGTTTGCCTCTGTCTCTCAATGCAGAGCAAATGTGACAAGACCAAAACAAGATTTAGAGGCATCTTTTTTGCTCATTCACATTCTGAGATAACAGAACACCTGTTCTTTATAAGCTCACCAGAACAAGCCAGTAGGCCCTAAAAATAGCTTCCCCTGAAAAACTTTGACTCGCCATAGTGAGTGGGCGAGAAGATTTCTTGAGGCCTATAGTATTGGCTTCTCCACGGCCCCACAGCTACGCACCCTGCCCAAACACAAGCATGCCCAGCAAAACAGGTCAGATCCTGGGTTCCATCCCCGTAGACATTAACATTATAATGATCAGCTACTTTGTCCCAGTACAAACCCACTTGTACCTCTGTTTCATATAGTTTATGAAGTTAACTTTGTATTAGTTTCTTCAAGGAAGGAAATGTCATTTTGTCTGGCAAGTCAAGCCACAACTTCCCATGTTCCACTCTGGCATTTTCATGGTGCGCTGCAGTCAAGGGGTTGCTTTTAGAGCTGATAGTTCTGCCTTGGCCCAAATATGAAAGGCACATATCCTCATTCTGGTGGTCATGTCCATCAGTCTGGTGCTGTTTGGTTGTGTCTTCCAAACCAGCTCTGGTATAGTTACTGAACCTGTTATGTTATGTTAATAACACTTATATAGCATGCACATACCACTGGTCTCTTGGCGCTTACCTGAGAGTTATAATAACATGTTACTGCCAAGCTTGTTTAAATAAAATAAGTTTTCAGGCTCTTCCGAAAGGGGAAGAGGGTGGTTTCTTTCCTCAAACTTTCTGGCAGTCCGTTCCAGATCTGGGGGTCCAAAACTGAGAATGCCCGGCCGCCCAAAGTTGTTTTATTGAAGCGTGGGCAAGTCAGCAAGATCGCCTCGGAGGAACGTAGACAACGACCGGGTACATTGTGCCTCAGATGTTCCTTGATATAAACTGGCACAGTGCCGTGCAGCGTCTTGTGCACAATGCACAAGCCTTTGAACATGGCCCTCTGTTTGACTGGCAAACAGTGAAGTTGTTGCAACAGTGGTGTGGCATGCCCCCATCCTGCTAGTTTAAACAGCAATCTTGCTGCATCATTCATTGTCACCTGGAGCTTGTCCAACAGCTTATTGGGGAGGCCGATATACACTGTACCTGAACTTGCATTTGTAATTGAGCTCAGAAGTTCTGGCTGCATAATGTTTGTAAGATACTCATGGAATATAAACTAGTTTGTTTCTGTGAAAACCAAGACAGTACTAAAGTCGTGAACATATTTAGAATTTTTCTGAAATGGATCAGTCAGTTTTTACTCCTTATTAAAGAATACATAGGTAAAGTAATTTATATGTACAAGTCATGTTTTGTGGCCTTTGATGGAAACAGATTTGAGAAATGTGTGCTTAAAGGTGATCAGTGAATGAATTTAGTTTACATTTGATTTAACATACCAAGGATGTCCTGACTTAGGGGCTCCCCATCGAACAGTGAGCCCTTTAAATTTTGAACAAATGGCTTTAAGTTCCTTTCAAAATGAGGCCAGATATTGTTTCAGCACTTAAAGAGGTGGAGTGAGTTACATAAAACCACCCCTTTATAACAAAATCATTGGCCACCTAATTAGGGCCTTATGAAATGCAGAATATTCAGGTATGCCTAATTAGCAGGCCTTAGTCTTGGTGGTAAGAAAAAAACCCTTCTGAAAATACTTTGGTCCAGTCGTATGGATGGCTTTGTGAATCATTTAAAAGACATTAAACAATACTGGGAGTCAGTCTACTCTTTGTGAGATAGGGCGATATAGATTCAGTTGGTAAGCCCGTTCAAATGGCATTTCCATAATATAACCTAGCAGAGGTAGTCTCTTGAATAAGGCGGCTTTTGCTGTCAATGTAGAGAAATGGGAGAATTTTTCTCACCATTCTCCGAATGAGAAAACCGGTTGAGGCCAGCTTAGTTATGTGGGAAGTGAAAGTTACACCAGAATCACACATAATACCTAGGATTCTGACGTCACTTGCATGGGCAAAGTGGTCCAGATAGACAGGGGAGGAGATACCTCGTTGTATGCATCTCTCTTTTCAGAGTTCCATTCTAATGTGTTAGCTGACGTCTAGCATGCTACTGCAGTTACACATGCTAGGAAGTAAGTTGAGACCTTGGCCAAAGAATCACCTCAAACAAACAATATTTGTGTTCTTTGTGCATATGCAAATAAGGTCAGGCAAAACTACATGATCAGTGTCACCAGTGGGATTATGTATATATTAAATAAAACAGGGCTCGATGAAGACCCTTGAAGTACTCTACACTTAATGGAAATAAAGTCTGGCTGAATTGGTATCTATGATGTTAGAATAGTCCTCCAAAATGATCTTGTAAAAAAAAAATCTTTGGTTTGCGTTCAGCAAATGTAGTATGTGTTAGCACACACGTATCCTAGAAGGCTGTTCAAAATGTTGTAAACTTTAGTCAAAGAGTTTAGACGTTTAGTGAAAAATGGATTTTGAGTCCCCTTGAAAGGGTAACTTAATATTATCTGTAGTTGCAGTATTGCACTATTATGGCTCCATAATAAATGCATGTCTGTATATATCTAGGATAAATAATAGACAGCTCTATATTGTTTCAGTATAGTGGTGTGTGAGGTTGCGGAGGTTAGCACTGCATTTTTTTACATCTTCGTTAATCTTCATGTTGCACATATTTTTCAAATTGACAGGAGCAAAAAATGGTATCTGCGTAGCAGTAGTAATGTTTCTGGCATCGCAGTGGGTTAGAAGCATGTTTTGTGCGAGCCATTTCCTACCGGTTTTCACTAGCAATACACTTTCCCTTCCCTAGTTGTAGAATGTCAGTGTGGGGTTCTTGTGGCATGATAATCTACCATGAGGCAGAGTGGTTTGTAAATGTCAGCAGAACACTAACAGGTTATCTGGTCCATACTTTTTATATTGCAGGTTTTAAAATAAGAACACGCACATTTAAAAAGACTATGACATCCTGCTTCTGCGTGTAGTATTCTACTATAATGACTTGTGACTTAAAATCTGTAATTCAAAGGGCTGACATAATTTCCACTAACTATGGAAAATAAATAACTTATTGTGTTGGCATAATTTCTGTGAAATATGTGGTTCACAGCATGTGCTGCTGGAGACACACATGCTTGGCATACTTCTGCCATCTAGTGTTGAGTCTGGACATTACAACTTGTTTTTCTTCAAAGAAGTATTGAGTCACAAGGCGTAGAATGACTCCTCCCTTACTCCACAATGCGCGTGGGCATCTGCTCCACCCTTAAATTGTGTTTTTTTTTCTTCCATTGGTTTCAGGCGTGAATAGCAACAGTTTAGATAACATCATGGCTTTAAGTAGAGACTTCAGGCCTTGCTTCGGGTTGTCGAATCAGGATGAAATTTACAGTCATCAAATCCATCCGGTTCGCTCCATAGACGTTAACTGATCGAACAACTTTACCCAAATATCGAGGACTCTGTCTTGGAGAATGTGGGCTGATGGAGTGGACTTCCTTTCAATTTGCCAGCAATGTAACTCTAAATATCCTTGGTCCAACCATTATGAGGCCTGTAACCTTTGTCTTTGTCCAGAACACCGTGGTTGAATTGCAGCTTTTGCCAAGCTTTCAGGTGCAAAAAGCCACTTGGTTATAGGCGAGAGAGAGAGAGATATGCTGGATACACTTGAGGATAGAGCTTCTGGCTATGTCAAACACGCCAGATGTTTTCAGGGAACAAGATCCCCTCAATGCTCAAGAAGAATTGACGGGACCATCAGTGCCACTGGTTTCAGAGAGAACACCAAGCCCCAAAACATTGTCGTCAGAGGCGTCTAACAAAGCGAGAAACCCTTTGGAGTCGACGCAAGTAGGACTGCCTACGCGAACGACACCAAGGTCAGTAAGTACTGATCATAGACATGGAGAAAGTATTATTTGTAAAAAAAATTGATGGCAGGGAGGAACACCACTCTAGAGAGAGTCAGGCATCCAGCCCATAATCAGCTCAAAAGAGACTTTTATGTCCACTGCCACCCTCTTGTCCTGGTTGGAGTAGTGAAAAAGAATTGGAGCCGAGAGACCATCCTCGACCGTCTCTGGTCACCAAATGATTGCTTGGGATTCCCTAAAACGACACAGGAATGCTCAGAGCCATTATTGAAGTCGAGAGATCTTTTAACATCAAGCTTGGAGACCTCAGAGACTCCTTTATAAGGAAGACTGGTGGAGGAGGTTAATGCTCTACACACAGCACCTCTTTATTCACCCGGATACTAGCAAAGTTTTGACAATTCCTCCACAGAAAACACTGGTATCTACGCTTCTTCCCATTACCAAAAAAGAGGAATCTTACTTTCGAGGGAGAACTCCAATACAACATCCTCAACTTCCAGGCACAAGATGTGCAAGAAGCAGATAACACCTCCTCAGCCTGCACGTTCTCCTACCATGTCAAAGCAGGCACCACATACTGTACCTTTGCCACCTCTTTCAACACCACCGCTTCCACCACCAAGGCCAAAATCACCACTGCCTCCTTTGACTCCACCACAGTCTCCAAAAGGATCTGTTCACTCCTCCTCAGACCCAAGTAGCCCCTGTGGGAAAGCTGACACATATGACCACCCACAGGGACAGGAAATGATCCATGGGAGGACTAAAACATTGATCCCCTAGAGGATCAGTACATTGAGCCTTACACAGCAAAACCCTCTCCCCTGAATGATACAGCAGCATACCATGCTGTAGTTCAGAGAGTGTCGCAACACCACAGTGTCTCAATGCAAGTTGTGGCAGATACTTTTCTTGTGGAAACCCTCTCAAAGACTGAACGCAGAAGAGTATGTTTAAGTCCGCCCCTTACAACTGTAAAGATCCAGTCAGAGCTAGGGTAGTCGCGCCCTGCATAGAAAGAAATAACAAAGCTTTGCCAGAGCCTCACTCAACATTAGAGCACAGGTCCCAACAGACTATATGGCAGTACAAATGGCCAGGAAAAAGGTGTCTGCACAAACCACCGGGGATGCCCCAAACCTGGATAAAGAAAGTAAGCGCATGCATCTTGCAGGAGAATGAGTTGTTGTAGGGGAACAACCCAGTGGAGCATAGCCAATTCAGTGGCGTTTTTGTCACAATACAATAGATTTCACAGGAAGAAATGAAGGCTCATATACAGTATCTTCCTGAGTCATACAGGAAGTGTTGTGAAGAACTTGTTTCTGAATGGAAAATAATCTCTAATGCCAACATACGCTGCACACTAGACGACACTGATATGGCCTCACAGGGTATAAACACAAGTATATTACTCTGTAGAAACAGTTGGCTCTTGGTGTCCGGATTCAGACTGGTGGTGCAACAGCACCTTCTTAACACTCTGTTCGATGAGGAGCATCTTTTATTTCCCAAGCAGTGGCGTAGCTAGGCCTTAGGCCGCCGGGGGTGGCCCCTGCGTTTGCCGCCTGCGGCGTCCAAATCAAAGAGCGGGGGTGCGATTCCTGCGGCTGCCGCCTGGGGTGGACCACCCCCTTCACCCCCCACCCTCTCTTATCCCACCAAAATCAGGTGAATGTTCACATACCAAGACCTATCAAAAACAACCACAGGCCTTTCACGATCTTCAGTACACCAAGAGTTGGTCAATGGGGGGCTACAAGGGAAATAACAGTAGAGGCAGGAGCAAAGGTAGTTTGCCAAAGGCATCCGCATCCACTAAGCAATGACTTAACAGCAGCAGCAAACAAAAGTGCCTTGCGTGCACTCCGGCAGCACTCAATATACTACACTGACTAGGGTTCACAGTCAACGTAAAACCTTAACAGGTCCCACCATTCTTAGGGTCCATCCTAAATGATGTCATGGGGAAAGCTTACCCCAACAACAAGCGGATGATAGCAGGTCAACAGCTGCTGCCTTTTTTCAGTCCATTCACCCAGTGCCAGTAAGAACTGTACTGAAACTGCTTGGAATTATGACATCATGCATAGCAGTCGTACCCCATGCAAGATTACACATGTGCCCTCTACAAGAGTGCCTCAACAGGCAGTAGTCACAAGCGGCGGGTCAGGTTGAAGATCTGGTGTTGATAAAGGCTAGTACTCCGCGCTGTCTGCATTGGTGGAACATCAACAACTTACTAATATGCAGGCCTCTTTTTGGACCCTCTTCTGCAGGTGACCTTTGCCACTGCATCATCGCTCATAAGATGGGGCGCACATCTTGTCAATATAACTGTCCAAGGAACATGGAACTATCTACAACACACCAGGCACATCAGCTACCTCAGACTCCTAGCCATTTTGCTAGTGCTCAAAGCCTTCTATTCAGTGGTAAGGAACAAAATGTTACTAATAAAAACCGACAACATGACCGCAGTGTACTACATGCAAAACCAGGGGGGCACACATTCTCGCTGCTGTCCAACTCGACAAATTTTGGAGGTGGGCTATTTATCACATCTTGCATCCCCTTTTAGAACACCTCCCAGGAGTGGACAATGACTTTGTAGACTTCTTAAGCAGGACACATCAACAAGTACACGGGTAGGAACTCCACCCTCAAGTCCTGCAATAGTACTTTCTCAAGTGGGGAAGTCCAACAGTCGACTTTTTTTGCCACTCTCGATAATATAAAATGCCCAAGCTTTGCATTCATGACCACACACCCACAATCCATGGGCAACTCACTGTGGATGAGCTGGTCTTGGATATTTGCGTACACTTTTTCACCTCTACCACTCATCCAATATGTAATCAGGAAGATGCTGTAATGACCAATGACAATCCTTCTAGTGCCCCCAAATTGATTGGGACAGGCAACCATTGTACTCAGCCCTACTAGAAATGCCCATCTCACCAAGGGAGAAGTTTCCTCTTAGATTTGACCTTCTCACTCAACACAAAGGACTAATCTGACACCCGGACCCCAAGTGGCTAAATCTTGCAATTTGGTACCTCAGGTCTTAGAATTTGAGTACTTAATTCTTTCTGAAGAATGCATGGCTATCCTTCATGAAGCATGTAAGCCTACCACACGTGCATGCAGTGCTGCTAAATGGAAACAATTCAGCTATTATAGTGCTGCACAGCACCTAAACCGGTTAGAGGTTACGATTCAAAATGAAATTTCCTACATTTACAAACAGCAAGATTGGTGTATACATCTATACAACCCCGTCTGGCAGCAGTAGCAGCATACATGCAAAATAGAGAACTGTCTTCCCTATTAACAATTCCAGTGATTAAAGCCTTTGTGAAGGGTTTTTAAAAAGTTCTACCATGTAGACCGCCTACAGCACCTGCATGGAACTTAAATATAGTACTCGCACATCATGAGACCGCCATGTGATCCTCTGCACAAAGTTGATTCCTAGTTTCTTTCATGGAAAGTAGCCTTCTTAGTAGCCATCACATCTTTACAGTGAATTATTGAGTTACAGGCACTTACTGTTCATGAGCCCTTTATTCAAACACATAAATATAGGGTGGCCCTGCAAACTAACCCAACGTTTTTATGCAATGTAATTTCTTCATGTCACTTAAATCAATTCATAGACTTCTTTCCGATACCAGAATCTGTTGAAGAAAGGGCTTTGCACACAAAGGACGTAAAAAGGACACTTATATTACATTGATAAGACAAAAGCCGTCCAAAAGGCCAACAAACAATTGTTTGTTGTCTATGCAACACCACGAGAGGACAAGCAATTTCCAAAGCAGGGATTTCAGGATGGATTGCAAAAATGTGTTCAAACCTTCTATGCAAAAGCAAACTCGGTGCTTTCTGTTCCTTCTATAGCGCACTTAACACAAAAAAGCGGGCAACTGTTGCTCTTTTAGGGCTCATTCCCATAGCTGACATATGTTAAGCAGCGACTTGGTCACCAACATACACCTTTACAATACATTACTGTGTAGATATACTAACACGATAACGGACTGTGATTGACCAAACACTACTGTGAACACTTTTTCATACGTCTGCCTCTGGTAAGCATCTGTCCATACTGTGTAGTGCTGGAGATTCAGAAGCACCCTCCCCATATATGAGCACTGACAGCTTATGTTATCTTTTACCATCTACAATGCACAGGGCGTATATTTACATATCTACATACTCATGATTCCTCTCACCCTGCTGAGCAGAAACAACGTGTGCAGACTATGAGGGGAGTCATTCTACACCTAGTCACTCAAAACGTCTTTGGAGAAAAACAAATTGTAATATCCGATCAAAAGCTAGAATGCAGGCTTATGCAAAGCATGCATATCTACAGCACTAAATGCTACAAACCAATGCTTACAGGGTAAGTAACATAATCTATTTGAAACCAGTACAAAAAGGACATAATTATGAGCAAAAACTTTAAAAATGTGTTTTTGCCATTTATGATTGTCTAGTGCCAAAGCACCCCACAACTCGTACACGGCTGCAATAATAGTGGGGCAGGTCTAGGCCTAGTGGGCAGTGGTAAAGAAAATGGCTGAAGCCCAGGCCTGGTGCTCAGTACCCTGCCTTCAGTACCCATTGGGCATAGGCTGCACGCATGCCCTGTGGCAAATACTCCTTGAAGTACAAATTAGGCACTGGGCACAGAACAAAGACCATGGGCAATGATCCTCCACACGATACTCTACATATTACCAAGATATGTAATACATATCAAAATTAAACAGATGTCCGCTCCTAAAACAGCAGATGATATGGGCCCCGCCCTCCTTTTTTTACCTGCTCCCTCACACACCATGATCCACCCATGCTTCTTCATGGCATTCCGAGATCCAGAATACTGGAGCCAAGCCTGATGCTGAATAATATTTTAACAAATGTCAAGATACTAAGGATGACTGTGGAGTCCTTTTTTTGTTTTTAACACACGGTCTGCTGTGTTGCTAACATGGTCTTTTTAATTGTATTTCTTTTTATGCAGAACGCACCCTTCCACCGATCCATGTAGGGAAATGTATTTAACACCACAAAAAAAACACCCTTCCACAAGCAACTGACACACATGCCAAGCACCCAATGATGCCCAACAGCAAAAACAGCTCAACCAAACTCTCAGCAATGGACTGTCCTTGTTCCCAACATTTTTTCACCCCAGTGAGTACTCTGCTGCAGTGCCCACGCAAAGGCAATAAAATCATTGCTAACAACATACTCTTGCATACCACGCTCCCGAGTGTAGTGCTCCATGCGCCATTTCACATCTAACAGTTTACTGTCTTTGGTCGCTGCATACTCAAGTACTGCTTTCTTGAGTTATGTGCAGCAATGCACCACAAAGGCCTACGGCCACAGTGCACTATTTTGCTTTCGCACACAAGCAAGTTTTGTGGTCTGCTGCACAAAACATAGCATAATGGTAATTGTAAATGTTATTTATATATCGCTTACTAACCCTGACGAGGCGTTGAAGCGCTTTACAGCGAGTAGCACGCTACAATGGAAGGTAAGGTAGTAGATTAGGAAAAAGTATTATTTTCTTCAGTGTGGATTAGTTTTGGTAAGGGAGATCAGTTAGTACTCATTGAGATCTCGTGCATTTACAGTAATTGTTTTGAAAGGGATGCATTAATCAATAGCCATTTCATCAAATGATCCCTTATACAGACGACATCTGTTCCCAGACGTATACACAAGGAGTAACAGCCATTGCACCCCAGACTTAAGCATGCGGTGAGTTTTGTTCCCCAACGCTGAAAGATATCAAGCCTGCATTAATCAGTGAGTCGACGCGAAATCTCGCAGGAAGCACACAACGTAGTTTACACAACTACAAAACCCCACACTCTCTAAAAAATAATATAGATAAATATATCTTCAAGCACAAAAATGAAATGTCCGGTGCCCCCATTTGTTATCCAGACCAGTAGAGCTGCGTCCAAAGAAGGCTCAGAGCAGAATGGCAGTGGGGAGAAGGAGGGCAGGGGCACGGGGGTAAAGTGGAAAACCTTCAGAAAGACTTTGACCCATTAGCAAGCTAGGCGTGTGCTCATGGCAGTGGCCTAAAACACACTCCTGTAATAGTCGGGTTATGAGGAGGAGAGATAAAGGGGCCAGGCGTGGAAGAGTGAGGATGAATGACAAAAAGAGTTTACTTTCATTGTGTGCCAAAGGAAAGAGGGGTAAAAAAACTCAAAAGCATCTAAAAGACAAAATAGCTGCAACGAAGTTGATGACAAATACTAAGTTCCTGAAAGTAATACCTAAGAAACAAATATAAAAAAATAATTCCACCAAAAAAAAAACAACCAACACTAGGGCACTTGTACGGTGCCACCGCTTAGAAACACTGGACTTTGCATGCCAAAGGCTAGTACTTGCATCTTATTGGCTACAAACCTGTTGGGGTCCAGTGCGTGCCAGTTTTACACGTGTTCCATGTGTTTTCTCTCGAGGAGAATGTTTTTGGTATAAAGTCAAAAGGTATGCTGGCTTTCATCACGGAATATTCTTTGGATATCTCAGCGAAAATGTTTTTGTGATGCAGATTATAGTATGGTGCCTTATACAAGTCGGTATATCAAGAGAATGCCTCCATTAAATGCTAAAAACCAGAATAAGTAAATGAACCCATACGTATTTTCCAGTAAGGCCAGTCTTAATTTCCATTTCATTCTTTTTGATATACCAGTAAACTCTATAATACTGATGCCATTCTGATCCAATCTGAATGTGCACCGCTTAATGGCCTGTCTGATTGTATGATGAATCACTGTAGCTTCAGTCTCCCCACTCCACTGTAATTGCTACAGTGAAAGCATTGTAAGCAGTCTGTGTGGAGCCGCGTAGGCTGACATGCGGTTGTCCACCATCTGTCTTTTTTTTAATGGCCAGGGCGCCCTGCTCGAAGACTGAGGAATGATGGGAAAGGTCCAGTCATCAAAAAAGATTAATCATTCACTTGAACCCTTAAAGATCAGCATGTGGCGGCAGGTAATGAACCAACAAACAAATGGGGACTTCCACAAGGTATCAAACTGTTGAGAGTTATCTTCTTTTTGTGGAGTGTTCTCAAATAGACAGGAGGCAACCTAAATTTATCACGAAGCCAGGTGGAGAAGATAGCTCTATGCACTATGTAAAAATAGTTTCTGCAGTTTAGTTGTATGTTACATTTTAGGGTCACTCTTTGGGCACGGCTAAATGTTACGAAACCTATCTGCTCCCTACAGAGCCTCCTTCATTGAGAAAAGCTAAGCCTTACAGACCACAGTTAACACCCTGCATCTCACCATAAGGATAAGAGGCTACTGGATTGCCAGAAGCTGATGTGTACAGTGTAATAAATTGTGCCCACTACAAACTGAATTATCTCTTGTTGCTTGCCTCGTAGGTGTTAGAATTAGCCTCTGGTCTTCGTTACATTGGCTGTGAAGTTCAGCAGGCTGAACTGTCCTTAGTGGGATTTAAGCCTTTGACCTGTCAGACTGCGGGATATTTCTGAACACATTATCTGATGTTACATTGAGATACAAGTATGTGTATTAGGAACATTTTATGGCCTTGGGTGTATATGCACGCAATGAGTGAGTAAAGGTGTAAACGTCAAGTAGTCCCAAACGCTTTTTCACAGACTCAGTTCTAGCATTCTGCCTCAGATTCTGTGACAGGTAAAACACCATGAGGCTTTTCTGTCACTTAAGTCAGTTTATCATGTTCTTTGAGTTTGTCTTCCTAGTTTAGACATCAGATGTAGATTGTCTTCTGGCCTGTGGTTCTATTTTGTGTGCAGGTTCACAGCTTAGCAGACTTGAAGCCTTTTCTTATTGATCTAACCTCTTTGACTTCTTCTGTGGCTACACCATATGGCCACAAAACTGTGTCTGTTGACCAGTTCTCACATTTCTTAAATAGTTTTATTGAGGTTTAGGGTTTCTTCACATGAAACACTTGAGACAGAAGGTAACAGCAGAGCCTTTGATTCAACCATTTCCTGCAGTAATGGCAATGATTGAGAATTTGGATGTGGGTCAGCTCCCGTTTTGGGATGCCTAGGAGCACGTGTGTGTTAGTAGCTGGAGAAGCTCCCATCAAGCTAGCATGATGTTTCTAATGGCCTGAAGTTGGGAAGCTGACTGAAGTAAATAGAATTTTTGAAAGTCTACATGTTGAGATTTTATACGTGTGTGTTACAGAAGAAAGCAAAACGTCCAGAAACTAAACAGCTTCACTGATCAAAAGCAAAGCAACAACACTAATTTGCAAGGTGACCATGAATTTACGAGTTGACCTTGTGACTATCAGTGTCCTTCCTTGACATTGATGGAATTTGGGTTTATAGGTTTTGAATGGAAGCACCTTGGGGGTGATGATTTCTTGTAACGTACGAAATGTCTTACAAATTAAACAGAATATAGTGCATTCTGCAGCCACACTAAAGTAGCACTTACAAGATGGTTCAAGTTCAGTGCAAAACCAATATTGAATTGTTTTTTTTTATTTTTATGAATTTATAGAGCGCCTGAATCACCCCCTGATGGGTATCTCTGCGCTATTTCCTGTCATGTCAAGCAGCTGACAGCTTTTTGGAGATATTTTGTTGTGTGTTTGGTGCATTACTAATACCTGCCTCAAGGCTGACCTCTTGGAAATAAACAAAGATCGCCCCATTTAAACCCTACTCCTTACACATTTCCATTCTATCAAAAGAAAATAGTCTTCCACGTCTTCAAGTTAATACTTTTTTCTGATCTTCGCACTGCATGAGGTAAGGAATTGCAGACTTTAAATGCCAAAACATAAATAAACTCTACCTCATTCCATAGCCTTCTGAAGTAAAAATATTGTCAGGAACCTTTTTTAAGACATCCTTGGAGAGCACACAATAGTGACAGAGCAGACATATCCTGATATGTGCCTATTCATCATTTTTAGGTTGAGCCTAGCGGCAGCGCGCATGCACTGCTCGCTCTGCGAGACTGCTGTAGTGGAGTATGGGAGAGAAGCCGCGCCCACTCTCCTCCCATATTTTTCATTGGCTTGTGTCATTGTCTTATGTACATGCTGCTTTCGGATTCGTTAATAGGCTTGTTAGTTCCTCCTTAGTACGGCCTTGTCTTCATTTGTAACCTCCCATGGCGACTGGCCCTTTTACTTCAGCTGTTACACGGGACCTGTTATTTAGTCTGTAAGCACTATTTCTCCAGTATTGGATCTTTCATAGATTCACATGCTTGTATCATCCCCGTCGTCGTAGTGGGAGTCCCAAGGTATACATATAAAAGCAGTCGATAAAACTACCATAGGCTACAATGCAAGGAAGAGTCAGTGCAATAGCCTATCCATTTCGTTTTATAAAAAGAACCAAACTTGAGTAGCAGCCAATCAGGCGACAGCACCCTCTAGAACAATCCCAAGGGAGGCTAGGTTCCTCAGATTTTCTACCGCACGTCGTGTGGAAGGGAGTCTCCCTGAGCTCTGCTCAGTTTTCATCCAGATTTCTAACCAGAATGTCAGAATCTTCAAAGAAAGGTCTCTTCAGGTCGTGTAGATCATGCGGTAAGAAGAGGCTGCATGCTGAGGATCCACATAAGAGCTGCATCTACTGCCTTTACCCTCAACATAAGGTAAAAGACTGTAAAATCTGCAGAACTTTTTCTACAAAAACCCTCAAGGACAGAGAGGGTAGATTATTGATTTGGCTTCAGAGACTTAAATCTAAATCTGACGTCGTCTCTGTGGATGAGGAGAGCTCTACCTCACAGACTTCTAAGGAAACATCCAAAAGGAGAGATAGACCTCTTGAATCTCCTGATGTTTCCAAGAAAAAGACTTCAAAAAGGTCTCGTCAGGAAGATGCAGGCACCTCACAAAAAGGAAAGCTTCCATTTCCTACTGAGGAAAAAAGCCACAAGAAAGAAAAGCACTCTTCTGTTCACTCTATGAAAATTTCTGTCTCAGAAAAGCTTGTGTCACCGACGGCATTCACTTCTGGATTACCATCGATGCAAAAAAAACCTTCTAGACAACCTTCTCCTACCTCGTCGTCGAAAAAATCTACTTCGTCGACGACGGATTCGATGCCGGCCCCCCGACGGCACTTCCAGTGATGACGATGGCTTCGACACCGCCGACGACCTCATCGTCGACGGCGACTCTGACAACGACGACTACAACCTTTTCGTCGGCGTCCTCATCGACGACGGTGGTTCCGTCGATGGTGGTTCTACAACCGCGTCAACGACGATATCGTCTATGATGCTGACGACGACTTCATCCGTTTCTGTCATGTCCTCGTCGACTACGCAGACTCCGTTACCGTCGACGAAGCTGACAACCCTTTATCCCACGCCTGGTCGTAAGCGTCCGTACCTTACAGCTTACGCCTATGTACCCGTCGACGACGTTCTCGTCGACGACACCGTTGACGAGGCATTTTTTGCAGAATCCAGTGATTGTTTCACCTTTGTCACCTTCCACTTTTTTAGAGGAGTCTGATGACGATGGGATGTTTGGACCTGCTGATAGTCCTTCTCAATTACATGTAAAATATCAAGAGAACGAGGACGATGAATATGAGGGTTACTACCAACAAGAATATCACCTTCCTCGTGCAAAAATTCAGTATGTGGAACCAGTCAATGAGCCTATGGTCCACCTTCCTGTTATTCTGGTACAAGACCTTCAGGAACTATTACATGACTATCGCACACGCTTTCCTTCAGTGGCTGTTCCTCCGCCTCCACAGCCACCACCGCCTGTCGCTTCTCAACCACGTACCTCTGTACCTGTGTCTGCGCCCTCTCCGGCGAAGGATACTTTGCCGCAACATCATCAGGACACTTCTGATGAAGGAGAAATTGAGGACAATCAACCTCAAAAAGATGGGCAAACAGGAGATGAATGGGAGGACTACGTTATATCGACGCATGCGTCTCCTTCCCTGCAAACTGTAGAGTCTCCACCAGAGAATATAGGAGGCTTTCACGCTCTAATAGAAAGAGCAGCGTCACGTTTTCAACTATCTTTATCACTCAAGCAATCAGATTGCTTTTTCTATGATTTCAAAGATCTGTCCAGGAAATCCGTTAGATCTATACCTATTGTAGATCACATCTGGGAAGAAGGTGTAAAAGTAATGAGGACACCTGCCACAGTTATTCCTGTCTTACCCAGGATCGACAAAAAGTATAAAGCTCCGGATGATGCCCCAGCCTGTCTAGTAGGGCATCCTAAGCCTGACTGTTATTTCACAGGCTGTTCAACGGAGATTGAGGAACCCTCTAGCGCCCATTACTGGCTCCGCCTGACAGAAAAGGAAGGCGCTTGGATAACATCGGCAAAAGATTCACAACCACATCCGGTGCAACTGTTCGTGTTGCCAACGCTCTTGCGATTTTAGCCAGGTACGATCGACAAATGTGGTCGGACATTGCTCATTTCTTAGATCTCCTTCCAGAGGATAAAAGGATGGAAGCAAGAAAGATCCTGCTAGAAGGGGAAAGATCTGCATCTGAAATCATTGATGCTTCTATGGACATTGCTTCCTTGGCCTTTCGCCAGCTTGCTGGAGCTGCTGTACTCAGATGCCAGGGTTGGCTAAAAGCAACTATGTTCCGCCCTGAGGTGCAAAGCAAAATTTTGGACATGCCATTTGATGGTGAAACACTCTTTGGCAAACATATTGATGATGCTTTACAAACCATCAAAACAGACACGGACACAGCTAAAGCTCTGGGAACGCTGCAATATAGAAAGTCCCCATTTCGTGGAGCACGTGGCAGAGGAACCTATTCTTTTCGAGGAGGTTACCAGAGATACCAGCCTCAAACTTACACCTCTTTCCGACCTTCCTATCAACAACAACAGCAATACCGTGCACCACCACATGCTGCCTATTCCAGACAACCTAGACGGAAGCAGCAAGTTCATCCCAGAGATTCCGGACGGAAGCAATGACGATGCCTCGCCCGCCTGCCGCTCTTCCTTTGTCCTTTCCACTAAAGAAAATTCCCCTTTCTCATTGCTTACATCAATGGCAAAAAATAACATCAGACAAATGGGTCCTGGATATAATAAAGTATGGCCATACCCTAGAGTTTACCTCAACGCCACCTCATCATCCGCCTCAGAAATCAATACCACCCCATCTTCAATTGTTAAAGAAGGAGGCTTTACTAATGCTTCAAAAAGGAGCTATAGAATGTGTTCCACGCTCTCAGAGGGGAAAAGGCTTCAACTCCCGCTTTTTCCTTATAGAGAAGAAAACGTTGGGGGAATGGCGTTCCATTCTAGACCTCAGAAAACTCAACAAATACTTGCTGAAGAAATCCTTTCACATGGTTACTCTCCAGGAGATACTACAGCTTCTGAACCATTCAGATTTTTTAGCAAGCCTAGATTTGGAAGACGCATATTTCCATGTCCCTATCCACCCCAAACATCGAAAATTTCTACGTTTCTCTGTGGCAGGCTTGCATTATCAGTTCAAGGTACTTCCCTTCAGTCTTCGTTCAGCTCCCCGGGTTTTCACCAAATGCTTAGCTCCCGTGGCACCATACCTAAGATTGAAAGGCCTACAGATTTTCCCATACCTCGACGATTGGTTGGTGAATGCTCCTTCTCTTCGTCAAGCTTCAGAAGACATTTCATTCTGCCTACAGCTCTTCCGCTCTCTAGGGCTGGAAGTCAATCTTCAAAAATCCATTCTAGCTCCTTCTCATCGGTTAACGTTCCTAGGAGCAACACTGGACACTCTCCAAAACAAGGCATCAACAGAGAGAAGGAAAGCCATTCTGTCTCTGGCTCACGATCTCTACAAAAGAAAGTTCGTTTCTGTCCGTCTCTTCTAATCCTTTCTCGGAATGATGTCTTTGGCCATTCTCATGGTACCTCATGCTCGTCTAAGAATGAGGCCATTTCAAGAACAATTGGACACCCAATGGCTTCAAGTAACAGGTTCATTCGTTGACATAATTCGGATAACTCCGATCATGAAAGAGGCACTTCTTTGGTGGCAATCTCCCAGCAATCTCTCTCTGGAACTGTCATTCCTTTCTCCTCTTCCAGAGTTTGTTCTGACAACAGATGAATCTTTGGAAGGCTGGTGAGCGCATCGTCAAGACCTCCAGATAAGCGGCAAATGGAGTCTCTCTCTCCAAAATGCATATCAATTTTCTGGAACTGCGGGCGATTTTTCTAGCCCTCCAATCATTCCTCCCAAGGATAAGAGCATCCTCAGTCCTCATACGCACAGATAATATCACCTGCATGCAGTATATAAACAAGCAGGCAGGAACAAGATCTCCAATTCTATCCTGGGAAGCTCAAAGAATATGGGAGTGGACTCTACAACATCAAATAGCTATCAAAGCGGAGCATCTCCCAGGAGTAAAGAACAACCTAGCAGATACTTTGAGCAGGTTAAATCAATCAAACCACAAGTGGGAACTCAACCAACTGATTCTAGATCACATCTTCCAGAAATGGGGAACACCCAACTTGGACCTATTTGCGTCTCAAGGGAACCAAAAATGCTGGTTCTTTGCCAGCAGGGAACCACAGATAGGGTCATGGGGGAATGCGTTTTCGATAAGATGGTCAGGAATCTTTGCGTACGCTTTTCCCCCATACCCCCTAGTCTCCAGACTGCTGATGAAGATGAAACGGGAACCGTGCCAACTCATCCTCATTGCTCCGCGTTGGCCACGCCAGCACTGGTTCACAGAGCTACTCCTGCTGTCGCAATCCAAACCTTATCGTCTTCCATTGTCAACCACTCTGCTAACGATGAACAAAGGGCAGATCCTGCATCCGCACCCAGCTTTTCTTCAATTGCATGCCTGGAACCTGAGTTCAATGAGTTCAAGGATCTAGTCATCCCTCAGGACTGTAGAGATATATTGTCCAGAGCAAGAGCTGAGTCTACTACTAAAACGTATAGACTTAAGTGGAAACGTTTTTGTTCTTGGTAGCTTTGGAATGGCATTCACCCTCTTCTCTCTTCCCCAGAACAAGTCTTCCTTATCTCTTGTCTCTGGCAAGATCAGAAATGGCGTATGCTTCAGTAAGGGTCCACCTCGCGGCCCTCTCCCGATATAGACGCACGTCTGATGCCTCTTCTCTCTGCTGTTCTCGCATCATCAAGCAGTTCATGAAGGGTCTATTCGGAACTTTCCCTCCTATCAGGCCTCCTCCACCAGAATGGCGCCTTAATGTGGTCCTGTCCCAGTTAATGATACCACCGCTTGAGCCAATCCACAAAATAGAGCTCACGTTTCTCACATGGAAAGTGGCTTTGCTTCTCTCGCTTACTTCTGCTAGAAGAGTAAGCGAAATTCAAACCTTCACCATTAAAGAGCTTTACTTACGTTTCACAGAGGACTATGTGATGTTACGAACAATTTCCTAGATTCATATCAAAGGTACCATCTCAGATTCACCTTAATGAGCCTGTTATACTGCACACTTTTTTCCCCGCATCCTTCTTCGCCGGCAGAGAAATCTCTTCACTCCTTAGATGTAAAATGATGCCTTAAGTTTAACTTACAAAGGACAAAGCAGCTGCGCAGAACGGATCAACTTCTAGTTTCTTATGGACCTGTAAAGCTGGGTTCTGCTGTCACAAAAAGAACTATTGCACGATGGATTGCTGCTACTTTTCATCTGTGTCATGTTAAGGCGGGTAAACCGCTTACAACCAAGACCAGAGCGCGTTCTACAAGAGCAGTGTCCTCTTCGGCTGCTCTTTTCGCTGGTGTTCCACTGGACAAGATTTGCTATGCCGCTACCTGGAAGGATGCTCATACCTTCACACGGCACTATTGCCTGGACATGGCAACTTATAGCGAAGCAGCAGTGGGACAGGCTGTCCTACGTCATCTATTCCAATAAGGTAAGCCTCTACTATTAGAGGTGTGTTTTATTTTGTTGCTTTGTGTAATGTACTTATAGTTATGTCCAGATTTATATATAGATACATTTATATATATATATATATATCGCCACGATATCCCTTTGAACAGGGATTTCCATCAGCACTCACAGCTCTTTTAAAGTTGGAAATAAGTATGAATCATCACATCATACCAACGCTGGTTCCAGGGTGTTTTTATTTTCAAAAAACGCTGCCAACACACAACTCCAACGCTTCGGTCTCAGCCGAGACCTTGCTCACGGGGAACAATCGATCGTGTTGATCGATTGTTCCCCGTGAGCAAGGTCTCGGCTGAGACCGAAACGCGCTGGGGTTGTGTGTTGGCAGCGTTTTTGAAAATAAAAACACCCTGGAACCAGCGTTGGTATGATGTGATGATTCATACTTATTTCCAACTTTAAAGAGCTGTGAGTGCGGTGAGGAAATCCCTGTTCAAAGGGATATCGTGGCGATATTTGTAACGGCTTGGTCCTGCCGTACTCGACACGCACCACCACAGAGCGCCCAGCAGTCAGTAAAGGTGGACTTTGCGGAAAGGATATATATATATATATATATATATATATATATGGTTGATTCCTTACTGCATATTATCTTATGTATGCTTCTGTTTTGGCATGTATATTGTTACCCACCATCCTCTAAGGGTCGACAAGAATATATTTCTATACATGCATATTTGTGAAGCTGCTAACTACTCTGATTCAAGCATGTGAATCTATGAAAGATCCAATACTGGAGAAGAAAAGGAGTTACTTACCTGTAACTACGGTTCTCCAGTATCGGTATCTTTCATAGATTCACATGCGACCCACCCTCCTCCCCGGAGAGGCTTCCCTTACTCCTCAAGGTTTATAGTTTCACACTTGTGCTTGAAAATCTGAGGAACCTAGCCTCTCTTGGGATTGTTCTAGAGGGTGCTGTCGCTTGATTGGCTGCTACTCAAGTTTGGTTCTTTTTATAAAACGAAATAGATAGGCTTTTGCACTGACTCTTCCTTGCATTGTAGCCTATTGTAGTTTTATCTACTGCTTTCATATGTATACCGTGGGACTCCCACTACGACGACGGGGATGATTCAAGCATGTGAATCTATGAAAGATACCAGTACTGGAGAACCGTAGTTACAGGTAAGTAACTCATTTTCTTACTTTATTGAGTTTCTCTTACTGCAGGCCGGACATGGGCTACTTCAGCTGAAACCGCTTGTGTTTTTTTAAGCAGCACAGCTGCCCCCATATCACGGGCGCCCGCTTTCAATCACTTCAACCCGGCATTATCTCGTGTCTGTTTCAAACCCCCCAGCCCCCCGCAGTAGCGAATTAAGTCATGTGAATTCCAGGTAGCACATAATCGTGTGCTAATGGGCTGAAGCTGACAACAGCACATCTGTGTTACATGTCATCTGTACTAAAGCCACCTGACGGGTTGTTTTCAAATGCCTGTTTTATTAACAACAACAACACCACCACCAATACCACCACCACCAATACCACCTCCACCAATACCACCACCTCCACCAATACCACCACCTCCACCAATACCACCACCTCCACCAATACCACCACCACCACCAATACCACCACCAATACCACCACCACCGCCAATACCACCACCGCCAATACCACCACCACCAATACCACCAATACCACCACCACCACCAACACCACCACCACCACCAACACCACCACCATCAACACCACCAATACCACCACCACCACCAGTACCACCACCACCAATAGCACCATTACCAATACCACCACCACCACCAATACCACCACCACCAACACCACCTTCACCAATACCACGACCAATACCACCACCAGTACCACCACCACCAATACCACCACCACCAGTACCAATACCACCACCAATACCACCACCAATAACAATGCAACCACAAATACCACCAATTCCACTACCACCACCACCACCACCGCCGCCAATACCACCACCACCAATACCACCACCACCAATACCCCCACCAACACCACGAATACCACCACCACCACCAATATCACCATCACCACCAATACCACCACCACCAATACAACCACCACCAATAGCACCACCAACACCACGAATACCACTACCACCACCACCGCCATCAATACCACCACCACCACCAATACCACCACCAATACCACCACCACCACTAATACCACCACCACCAATACCACCACCACCACCAATACCACCACTAATACCACCAATATCACCACCACCACCAATACCACCAATATCACCACCACCAATACCACCACCACCAATATCACCACCAAACCCACCACCACCAATACCACCACCACCACCAATACCCCCACCACCAATACCACCACCCCCAATACCCCCCCAATACCACCACTACCACCAATACCACCACAAATACCACCAATACCAATACCACCATCACCAATACCAGTACCAATACCACCACCACCACCAATACCTCCACCACCAATACCACCACCAATAACACCATCACCAATACCCCACCACCAATATCACCACCAATACCAGTACCACCAATACCAATACCACCACCACCACCAATACCGTCACCACCAATACCACCACCACCAATACCAGTACCACCACCACCACCAATACCACCACCACCAATACCACCACCACCAATACCGCCAGCACCAATAACACCACCAATACCAGCACCACTAATACCAATACCACCACTTCAGCGCCTCTCGCTCACTAGTAATAGCAGGGGCACTGTACGAGGCCGGAGCTGCAGCCTTGACCACCCCCCCTCCCTCCATGCCTGCCATAAAGCACAGCTCGCCCTGCACCAGGAGGTGAAGCCAGTGCCCTACTACAGCTGGAGTGTTTTTTATTAGGCCAAAGATAGCAATGACATTATGCAATGCCACACTGCACACTCAAATCACGGAGAGGACAGGAAATACCCCCTCTCCTGCTCTTCCTCCTGAGCCGCAACAGTGTAATCACAGAGCGAAAGGTGTTGGAGCGCTTTGTTAGTGTTTATAGCTCGGATCATATGTAACTCTCACTTCACACTTTGTGTCTGTGTAATTTACAACACTTGCACATCTTCTTCACTGCACTATTTATCACTACTTTGAAGACCTCGCAGGCCGGTCTCTTCCTCTGATATTTACAATTTAACAAGCGGTCGAGAAGGCCTTTTATTGCAATGCAATAGGTCTCGCATTTGCAAGAGTTTAAGTTATTAGTATTGTAAAAGACAATGCCTTTTATATGTTTTTAAAACCCAAAACATAAATAAAAGGCATTGTCATTTACAATGCCAATAGCTCAAACTCTCGTGAATGCGAGACCTACTGCATTGCAAATGCTTGTTTCAATGTGTAGTCAGATTTGCTGGTGTGCCGAAATATGGACGATTCCTATTGTTCAGATGAGATAGCGGTAACTGCAAGTACCTGTGGTGAAATGCAAGAAAACTGGTAATGCATGCCAGGGTTTTAGGATGAAAACTTATGCTTGATCCCAGGGTCGAGCTAACCAATTGATGAAAAACAGAGTCTACCTACTGAGTCCTTGACATTGCAAACATTTATTTTCTAATGTTGAAGTACATAGCATTACTCCAACAAGTGCATATCTTCTCTATGTCACTTTGATCTACTCTCCCATCTCCGGCTTCATCATTACTGCTTATGGAGACCTTCCTTTGAATCTAAGGTAGCAACCCATCAAGGCGAACAGGAAATGAAGGAGAAGCCTGTAGAGGTGTCCGTTAGCTGTCTGGAGAAGATAACACTATCTCTCTGACTTGATGTCAGTCACATGTTAAGACCGCCATGAGACTGAACCCTAGATAACTGTCTCTTCTGTCCATTACTATTCTCTCCAGCGAACTGTTTCCTAGTATGCTTGCGATTGCCCCTTCCTGCTCACTCTACATTCCAAGGTGTGTGAAAATCTGAATTTTGTGCTATTTGTGAACAAGATTCACACCAGGTTTCACCTACTGTAAACCTGTTGGCATATAGTGCATTGTACTCTAGGGGCACATGGGAAAATAAATACCATCTGCAGTTAGCACATGGGCAATAACTGCCCAACTTAGAATCCTGTTTGAGTCGCAAGCCAGAGTATCATATAACTATACATGAAATCAGTTTTGTTGCAGAGTTAACTCAAATCACGATCATCTTGGACAGAATACCTTTGTCCACTTTACTTTTGCTGGTTCATTATCAAAATATTTTTAATGTATTAGCCTAGCTAACGTGTTTAAGAGCCATCATTTGGCTTTCTCAAGGCTATGCTCCAAGACATCACTATTGAAGAAGTGCCCTCTGACTTCAGAAACAACAATAAAGCATAATCTACACTCGAATATGTCTGCAGATTTTTTTTCGAAGCCCCAAAACCACAGCACCATTCTAGACTCAAGTGCCTCTTAAACTTTCCCCCCCCAGATCTGATGAGTGGATGCTGTTGGTGACCGAAAGAGATTTAATTTTGGAGCACAAATATAACTCATTATTTCCATATCTGAAACCCTACAGATGGAGCAGTAAAATACACTTTTCACCAAGATATCTGCTGCTTTATCCCTTGTCCCTCCGCACACTCTCAAAGCTTCAGGAATAGTGCACACGTTGGACCTCACTGTGCCCCGTCAAAAATGCCAGCCTTTGTAGGTCCCTCAGGCCCCTCCTCCGCAGCTATTGCACCAGGCCCCCTTCCTTGGCATACTAGCTGGCCAGGTGGAACACTAGTGGTGCCCTGTAGCACCTTCACTGCCACCAGCTGCCCAGGAGCTACATTTAGCCATGACCCCTGCTGGTGACCTACAAAACAGGTTCATTTATGATGTGTTCTTTTGTGTTCTCTTTCGCACACACAAGCTATCCACCAGTTCTGAGTCTTGTGCAGCCAGACACAGTTAGCAGCCCTCATTTCTGCGATAGGAGCATGCATCAGTCACTGATGCAGCCTCTCACCTTCCCGCCATGTTGTGGATCTGTATCTTTAGTTTATTTAACACACTGATTATTCATCAGCTTCATCCTCGCACCGAATTGACAAGTAGCAATTCTTCATATACAAAATATTTTATACAACCGAGGCCGAGACAGAGAGCAATAGACATGCAACCATCTTAGACGCCACTCATTGGTGTCCATGAAGAAGGCCATTGTTAGCACCAACTTAAAGTGTAAAAGCAGTCCGTATTTTCAAAATCAATATCATATTTTCTCAGCTGACTCATTTTTAAACCGAGCAATATTTTAACATAAAACCGAAGGCGTTATTCTTCCACAAAGAAGAGACAAGAGAGGTTTAGTACCAACAACTTTAGTCAAAGGGTAGTAGTTGGTTTTGTGGGTTTGTCATGTCTTTTCAGGTAAGTAATGTCTTGTGCGCTGTTTTCATTATTTCACTGGTTTGGTGCTTTCAGGTGACGCTGCCATTTTATAATATGTACATGTAACACTTAGGTGATTGAGCACAACGTGTCTTTGAAGAGTTAAGTGGGGAGTGGAATATGGCATTCCTTTGGGAGAGGATTGCTAGTAATAAGAATGTAGATTTGTGGGTCGTAGGGAGCTTGGGCTAGATTACAGATTCGTGATGGAGGCAACAACTCTATCTCCAAGAAGGAATAGCTGTGTATTACAGAGAACAATAGTGATAAGCCAATATAAAACCCCATTTTTCTTTCTGTTTTTACATTTCCTCTGACACAAAATTAGAGTGTGACTATAAGAACGTTGACCTTCTCTCGTTGATAGAAAAGGAGTGAAGAGCTAAATAGATCAGTAAGGAGTGTGTCTGTAGACCGCATATGGGGTGAAGAACCACCTTACTAATGATATGGATACAGCAAGACATAGTGGTGACCTAGAACTATCTAGTAGAGTAGGCCAATATCAGGACTCATTAGGAGTCTGTAGCTATATTCACCTATATATAGCGTGTGCAGTGTGACCCTATGCACAGGTGTTTGGTGGAAGGTTTAAGCAAGAGACAAGTGATCTATGTATATGTATACTAAGTAAAATAGCATAAAATGGTGTGGTGATTTTTCTTATTTCTCCACAGATACCCACCAATGATTTAGCCGGTCGGGATGTAAGCATAAAGTCTGTGCATGGTATGAATGGAAGTGTGATGTGTGAGTTGGGGTAATTCCTCGCTTGTTTGACCCAGAAAGGATTGGGCAATCCATAGGGATCCTTGAAATACTGGTCCTGACGAAAGCCTCAGTATCTTCTAGGAAGACTGGAAACATGTAGACCGCGAAGAAGGGTACTTGGGTAATTAGACCCCACATAGTGTCCGCATTTGTTTTTAACACTGCCAAGGCAATATTCTGGTAGTAAAATTTGTTGCAGGTATGCCTCAGGCAGCCTTTTAACTATTTACTGCTAGGATCCCTTGAAATATCTATAAGTGGGTCCTGAAAGAGATCAGGTTAAAGCCTGCGGTCGAAGTATTGGACTTCATTGTGAAAACTCTATGATGAAGCATGCCTTCAGGATTTCCTGAAAGGTGAGAGTTTTATAGTAAAAATCGCTCATGTACCAGTACCGCCCAGACGGACTGGACTCGTAGGGGACCCCTTATGCATGTTATAACTAACACAGTTTTCGTGAATACTGTGAACTACTTCCATTGGCAGTCCAATGGAGAATGTTATTTTTCTTTTCTGGTTTTAGGATGATTGCCATGTTGTGATCCTTTTGGTAAGCACTAACGAGGTTCTTTCTCTCTTTTTTGGTTGTTAGTCGAGTGTCTCAGAATTGGCAAAGTCAGTAGGTCTATGTTTAATGTGAGCAAGAGAGCACATGGGCAGGGCCAGCAGACGTGGACAGAGAGGCTGTAGCTGTAAATTAGTGCCTCATGCAGCTCAATGCAAGCACTCAAGTGGAGGTGGAAGGATACACCTAAACAGCATTAGGTGAGAGATGGGCTGAGTTAAGATATGGGCGACAAAGTCTCAATCTAGTGGCTGACAGAGGCATGTCAATGAAAGCTAATTGTTGAACGGGGCAACCCAAAATCCACACACGGTATAATATAAAATGATAATCATTACACTTTGGACATGTAATGTGATACTGTTAACTTTGTGATTGTCAATAAACCATTTCACTGCCCTTCATTCATACATATGTCATGTTCCCCAAGTCCAGAGGCTATCCTTCTGTCTCTTAGGTTTTTTCCAATTTTTATTTAGCAGCATTGCACTGTGTCTTTTAAAATGGGCCAGGCTTGTTCCTGCTCTTTCATGGAGCACAGGGGCCCGAGCTGCCACAGGCCTTCTCTGCCCTGCCGGCTCCCTGCTTGGCCGACAATATACAGTGATGGTGCGGCAGCCGACTTCCGCATTTTCCCGCCTGCTCCCAGACACAGGCACGAGGTTGGAGGAGATGTACCACCTTGCTCATGTGAGATTGGGGCCGCCGGCAGCATTATAAACCCTGATCAGAGGGGAGTATGTGTGCCTCCATGCCATTTTCTTTGATTTGGGTCCCTGGTGAGCTGGGGGACCCTCTGGGACTTTTGATGACCGAGCCATGGACTCCATGCGTGCCTGATCCCAGGTGCCCCTCGGGGACCGAGCTTCTTTGTTAATTTCTTGCCCACCAGTGGCGTATTGTGGAGGCTTTTAGTGCCCCTTTATTCCTGGTGGTCAGCTCTAGCAATCGGAAGTGGTCTCTTCAGGACTCATGGCCTCTTCATTGTATATCCTTTGGAGAGCTTGCTTTCTTTGGTCTCCCTCCTCAGGGACTGTCCTCCATCCAGCACCTGGTGTTCTCCTAAGCTTAGGGTCGCCTCCAGCGACACCCCACAGCCCTCCAGGTAGAATACCCTTCATGCGTGACCTTTTCAGGTCCCATATCTTCCATTGCCACTTAAAGGGCACCTGTGTGGTAGCAGAAGTCAGGGGGTGGCCATCTGATGATGATTACCTTTCTAGAGGCCTAGTCCTCATTCGTTTCCCTGGGAACCCAGCAAGCCCAAGGCAAGAGATTTAATAGGGCCTGCACCACTGTCCCTGGATATATGAATCCACACAGTCCCATTCACACTAAGTCCAGGGTGCTCTAGCACCCTAGACAGGTTTTCAGTCTTCTTCAGAGTCCTGCAAAATCCATCTTCTCTTTCTCCTGTGCAGAGGTTTTTAAGTGGGGCAGAAACTTCCAGAGGGTAGGCACCTCTGCCCAATCATCGGATGACATATCATTCCACTCCTGCCCCTCCCCTACTGTACAGCATTTTGAGACATTTCAAAATGGTGACTTGAAGTGGTCTGTTGAAAGACCTTCTCTGAGAACTAATCCCTGTACCTAACTGCCACAGCTGCGTGGTTCCTTCCCTCCAAAACATCAGAGAGGAACTCTTCCTGTAATTGATTCCATAGGTCTGGCTCCTTGGTTTGTGTGGGACTGAGTCTTCTCAGACCAGATAAAGTGTGAAAAGTAATTATTACATGCAGTTTCCTTTCCCACCCTTTCCTTTGCCAAGGAAATTTCCTTTGCCAAGGAAAGGTTCAAGCATTGGCAAATGGTTCTATTATTTGGAGAGGCCTTTGATCCTCCTGCTGGCAAGCAGAGTAATTAACTTGGCTCAGGAAGGTGAACAAAGGCTTGGAATGTAATTAAAAGCTGAGTCGGAGAAATATGAGAACTCAGCTGCCAGAAGGAGTGCAGACATGACAAAAGTGACATTGGAGCTGCACACGGGGTCCATTTCTACCATATGATCAGTGTCTCACACTGGTCCCTATGGTCTCTATGCCTCACGATTGCGAAATTGTAGTTAAGTGCATATTTTGCCCATGGTGTATAATGCATTGAAGTGCACACACTTATCAGTAATCGCTTCAAATGTCCCTGCGCACTCTATTAACGCCATGTCGCATTATAAGGCCTACTCCAAGTTAGCTATATTCACCTATATATAGCGTGTGCAGTGTGACCCTATGCACAGGTGTTTGGTGGAAGGTTTAAGCAAGAGACAAGTGATCTATGTATATGTATACTAAGTAAAATAGCATAAAATGGTGTGGTGATTTTTCTTATTTCTCCACAGATACCCACCAATGATTTAGCCGGTCGGGATGTAAGCATAAAGTCTGTGCATGGTATGAATGGAAGTGTGATGTGTGAGTTGGGGTAATTCCTCGCTTGTTTGACCCAGAAAGGATTGGGCAATCCATAGGGATCCTTGAAATACTGGTCCTGACGAAAGCCTCAGTATCTTCTAGGAAGACTGAAACATGTAGACCGCGAAGAAGGGTACTTGGGTAATTAGACCCCACATAGTGTCCGCATTTGTTTTTAACACTGCCAAGGCAATATTCTGGTAGTAAAATTTGTTGCAGGTATGCCTCAGGCAGCCTTTTAACTATTTACTGCTAGGATCCCTTGAAATATCTATAAGTGGGTCCTGAAAGAGATCAGGTTAAAGCCTGCGGTCGAAGTATTGGACTTCATTGTGAAAACTCTATGATGAAGCATGCCTTCAGGATTTCCTGAAAGGTGAGAGTTTTATAGTAAAAATCGCTCATGTACCAGTACCGCCCAGACGGACTGGACTCGTAGGGGACCCCTTATGCATGTTATAACTAACACAGTTTTCGTGAATACTGTGAACTACTTCCATTGGCAGTCCAATGGAGAATGTTATTTTTCTTTTCTGGTTTTAGGATGATTGCCATGTTGTGATCCTTTTGGTAAGCACTAACGAGGTTCTTTCTCTCTTTTTTGGTTGTTAGTCGAGTGTCTCAGAATTGGCAAAGTCAGTAGGTCTATGTTTAATGTGAGCAAGAGAGCACATGGGCAGGGCCAGCAGACGTGGACAGAGAGGCTGTAGCTGTAAATTAGTGCCTCATGCAGCTCAATGCAAGCACTCAAGTGGAGGTGGAAGGATACACCTAAACAGCATTAGGTGAGAGATGGGCTGAGTTAAGATATGGGCGACAAAGTCTCAATCTAGTGGCTGACAGAGGCATGTCAATGAAAGCTAATTGTTGAACGGGGCAACCCAAAATCCACACACGGTATACTGTTAGCAATAGGTATGTGTATGAAAGTGGATTATTAGGTGCGGAAGATGTGAGTCCTTCATAATTAATACATCAGTAGCTTTCTGTCTACTGGGAACCAAGTATCCTGTTGTAGTACTTGACTCTCTAAGAATAGCAAAGCAGAGCAGCCTAAGGTCTACTCAGGGGAGGTGGTGTGGGCTAGTACCCCAGTCCAGAGGCACCCAACAATCAAAACCCAATAAATTATTGTCCAGTCAGTAACACCCTCCTAACAATTTGCACCCCTAACGAACCCTGAACTCTATAAGCACAGTCAGAACGGCTTCGCTGTGGAATGCTTTACCAGGGCCCATGCGACAGATCAATTCTGAAGCCTGTTTTAGAAGGGCCCTGAAGACGTGGCTCTTTATGGCTGACTAGATAGGGCTCGTTGGTACCGGTGCTCGCTCTGGGCATATTTACCTGTTGCTTCAGCGCCGGGACACCCCTGTTAGGGGTAGCTGTCGCGCTTTATAAGCATCAGTATTATTATTATATACTAGAGACCATATTAGGGAGTATAGAATATAGAAGGCTGGCTTACTGGCTTTTGCAGGGAGTCTTCACATTCATAAAAGCAGAAATATAAAATGATAATCATTACACTTTGGACATGTAATGTGATACTGTTAACTTTGTGATTGTCAATAAACCATTTCACTGCCCTTCATTCATACATATGTCATGTTCCCCAAGTCCAGAGGCTATCCTTCTGTCTCTTAGGTTTTTTCCAATTTTTATTTAGCAGCATTGCACTGTGTCTTTTAAAATGGGCCAGGCTTGTTCCTGCTCTTTCATGGAGCACAGGGGCCCGAGCTGCCACAGGCCTTCTCTGCCCTGCCGGCTCCCTGCTTGGCCGACAATATACAGTGATGGTGCGGCAGCCGACTTCCGCATTTTCCTGCCTGCTCCCAGACACAGGCACGAGGTTGGAGGAGATGTACCACCTTGCTCATGTGAGATTGGGGCCGCCGGCAGCATTATAAACCCTGATCAGAGGGGAGTATGTGTGCCTCCATGCCATTTTCTTTGATTTGGGTCCCTGGTGAGCTGGGGGACCCTCTGGGACTTTTGATGACCGAGCCATGGACTCCATGCGTGCCTGATCCCAGGTGCCCCTCGGGGGACCGAGCTTCTTTTTGTTAATTTCTTGCCCACCAGTGGCGTATTGTGGAGGCTTTTAGTGCCCCTTTATTCCTGGTGGTCAGCTCTAGCAATCGGAAGTGGTCTCTTCAGGACTCATGGCCTCTTCATTGTATATCCTTTGGAGAGCTTGCTTTCTTTGGTCTCCCTCCTCAGGGACTGTCCTCCATCCAGCACCTGGTGTTCTCCTAAGCTTAGGTCGCCTCCAGCGACACCCCACAGCCCTCCAGGTAGAATACCCTTCATGCGTGACCTTTTCAGGTCCCATATCTTCCATTGCCACTTAAAGGGCACCTGTGTGGTAGCAGAAGTCAGGGGTGGCCATCTGATGATGATTACCTTTCTAGAGGCCTAGTCCTCATTCGTTTCCCTGGGAACCCAGCAAGCCCAAGGCAAGAGATTTAATAGGGCCTGCACCACTGTCCCTGGATATATGAATCCACACAGTCCCATTCACACTAAGTCCAGGGTGCTCTAGCACCCTAGACAGGTTTTCAGTCTTCTTCAGAGTCCTGCAAAATCCATCTTCTCTTTCTCCTGTGCAGAGGTTTTTAAGTGGGGCAGAAACTTCCAGAGGGTAGGCACCTCTGCCCAATCATCGGATGACATATCATTCCACTCCTGCCCCTCCCCTACTGTACAGCATTTTGAGACATTTCAAAATGGTGACTTGAAGTGGTCTGTTGAAAGACCTTCTCTGAGAACTAATCCCTGTACCTAACTGCCACAGCTGCGTGGTTCCTTCCCTCCAAAACATCAGAGAGGAACTCTTCCTGTAATTGATTCCATAGGTCTGGCTCCTTGGTTTGTGTGGGACTGAGTCTTCTCAGACCAGATAAAGTGTGAAAAGTAATTATTACATGCAGTTTCCTTTCCCACCCTTTCCTTTGCCAAGGAAATTTCCTTTGCCAAGGAAAGGTTCAAGCATTGGCAAATGGTTCTATTATTTGGAGAGGCCTTTGATCCTCCTGCTGGCAAGCAGAGTAATTAACTTGGCTCAGGAAGGTGAACAAAGGCTTGGAATGTAATTAAAAGCTGAGTCGGAGAAATATGAGAACTCAGCTGCCAGAAGGAGTGCAGACATGACAAAAGTGACATTGGAGCTGCACACGGGGTCCATTTCTACCATATGATCAGTGTGTCACACTGGTCCCTATGGTCTCTATGCCTCACGATTGCGAAATTGTAGTTAAGTGCATATTTTGCCCATGGTGTATAATGCATTGAAGTGCACACACTTATCAGTAATCGCTTCAAATGTCCCTGCGCACTCTATTAACGCCATGTCGCATTATAAGGCCTACTCCAAGTTAGCTCCAATACCTGAAGGGCCCCTACTGCAGCAGACTACCTTTGTGATGGATAGCAGGTGAGCTGAAATGTAGCTCCATTAGCTCAGCCTGCATACATGTGCACACGTGTTCATGTGCAGCTAACCAAGAGCCTCTTACCCCAGCTGAACAGCAATGGGCCTTATCTTAAAAGGTGTACACTGGCAGCTAGCACCTTCAACCAATTTTGCAGAATTGACGGCGAGTGAGACTCTGTTAGTTAAACACACTCTCAGTAAAAGTACAAAAACTGGGTAGTCCAAAAGCAAAACATCCAGAGGGTTAAATGAGTTGGAGCCCGTTTTCCTACAGTCTGTCTGACAGCTGTGCTGTCAAAATCCAGAGCTACAAATGAAGTAGCCAAGGGGATTGCACCAAACCTTCAAATCAGTGTCAGTATCATAAGCTGAACTCAGAAGGTGAACTGAGTGTCTTGGGCTACGCTTTACAATGAAGAGGAGAGAGGTGTAACCATGTCTGACACACTGTATACAATTCGTTCTAATGAGTTGACGCTGCACTGTGGTTTAGAAAAGGAAAGATTGCATATCTGAGGAAATGTACCTGCGCTGGAGCTAAAACTTGCTTGTGTATTGACATTTTCTGATGTATGTTCTTACTTTCAACCTCGACCTGAAAGACCATATACTCGATGATGTTTGTAGCCCCTTCTGTCTAGACAATCCACACTCTGTGATTCATACTATTTGTATACAAAATGCATAATTCTCCTATATGAGGCCTAGAGGTTGGGGCCGGGGACGTAGTTGGAGCGAGGATTGTTCCTACTGAGCTGAAGAAACAGGTAACCCCTCCCTCCCCCAACAAACACACATGTCCCCTGCTGGTGGTGCCCTAGGATGCGTCTAGTCTTGCTTTACACCTTAACCGCCCTTGTTGTTAATACCATCCTTCCTATGTGCCAGCGTGCAGCTCTTTGAGTCCCTTCATCTGTGATAACCATACAAACCCCTCCCGCCTCACATTGTAATGTAGCTCGAAGAGTAGAAAGCAATAGACAACAAACAATTATAGCAGCATGTTGGTGCTCTGCATGCTTGGCGGTTACCACATCGTATTCTTTCATTTGGCATGCTGCCTTGATACGTTTCACGTTACTAGTGACTCCCAGGGAATTGCTTGCTTTTTGGTTGTGGCTTCTCCGCTCCTTTCAAATCATAGTGCTCATCGGAACTGAGGCTGGGGGGGGAGCGGAGGGATTCTTATGAAAGTAAGCTTGTGTTGTTTCTCGATGTTAATCCTTCTGTCTCTTCCTTGCCAGCGAAAGGTAAAGGTTAATACAAACCTAACAGCGTGAAGCCCAGTTACACATTAATATGATTATGTTGTACTTTTTGTGACAGCGTGGGGAGTGTCTGACCATTGTTCGTGCCTATTTGCATTGTCCGCCTCTTCAGATATCTTGTTATGAAAGGGCCACTTGCTTTCCTCTGTGTTTCTCCCCGTCTCTTGGGTTTGAAAAGGAAAACTGGAAGGAATTTATCTATTTCATTTTTCTCACTTTTTAATGCTATCTGGCCGTGTGTATGAATTTGGGTATTCTTTTGTCTTGCTAGTTGTGACATTTTTCATGGTTCCCTGTGACTCACTGGTTTTTAATGCCACTGTATTTTGTTCACTAAAATCAACCAACCAAACATGTAGTATGTATGTATGCACCATTTACAACTCATAATGTATATTCCTGCCACATTACAATTACATCCATTCACACATTTTCACACTACCTTTGTTTTCATTTAACACACTCCACTCTACGCCACTCCACTCTCCACTGTACTCTGTGCTATTATATTGTATACCACTCCATTCTGTGACACTCCAGTATACGCCAGTTCACTGTATTCCCATCCCCAGTATGCTCTACGACTCTTCAATCTATGCTATTCTACTCGATGCCACTCCTTGCCACTACAGTATACATCACTGCAATCTACGCTATTCCACTGTACGCCACGCTACTCCACTTTATGCCACTGCACTATACGTTCTCCACGACAATCCACTGTATACTATTAGACCGTGCAGCACTACATTTTACGCCAGTCGACTCTACGCCACTCCATTATATGCCACTGCACTTTATGCTGCTACAGTCTATATTTTTCCACTGTACTGCTCTGCACTCTACGACACTCTACTCTACAGTAATACACTATCTACCTCTCCACTCTGTCACTTGACTGTCCACCACTAAACTCAACATTATTTCGCCCCTTCTCTATGCCCTAGTTATACCCTTGCAAATGACATAACTTATAGCGTGTGAAATCAGAGCATTCATAACAACACTTATGACATCTGAAATGGCATGATTTGTGAGATCACAGTGCATGGTAGAGTAGTGAGTTATAGTTAATGTAGTGTGGCGAGTGAGGGGACAAGACTGTGTACGGAGGTGCGTGACCTATAGTAATTTGAAGGTGGTGCGTAAATTATAAATGTGAGATAATTATGAGTTATAGTAATTTGAAGGTGGTGCGTAAAATATAAAGGTAAGCTATAACTTTAGAATTTCTAATGTTTGTGTAATTGGGTGTGTATGGAAAGAAGAAATAAAGTTTCCCTAACTATAACTTATCCATAACGTTTTTTTTTCTTTGAATATATATATTCATAGAAAAAAAATAATGGTTACAGGGCTTTTATAGTTAGGCTCAGATTTTACACACACAAAACCATAGAAATTCAGCAGTTATAGTTACCCGAGCTAACTATAACTTCGGCCCCACAATGCACTGCTTATGAATTTACATATTACATCCCTCAAGACATGGTCAGTGACATCACTGTTGACATCTCAAATGGCTCACTGATCACATCACTGATGTGTGAGTGGTTGAGTGGATATGTGAGTGATTGTATCAGTGTCTCTGTGGGTGTGTCACTGGTTTTCTAAGTAGCTGTGTGGGTGACTGTATAGGTGTCTAAATGGGTATGTAAATGGCTGTATGGATTGGTAACTGGCTGTTTTAGTGTGTGTTCAGGTGTGGAACTGTGTGGAAGTGGCTCTGTTAGTGGAGGATACATAAGTGCTCTGGGTGTGTGAGTGGATGTGTAAGTACCTCAGTCGCTGTCTGACATAGTGTGTGATTGGCTGTATGGTTTTGTAAAGAGGTATGTGAGTGGTTATATGGGTGGGTGACTGGGTGTATAACTTGATGTATGGGTGTGTAAGTGTGTGTGTAACTGACTGTCTGAGTGCGAGGTACATGATTACTGTATAGGTATGTGAGTGGGTGTGACAGTGCCTGTATGGATGTGTGAATGTCTGTAAGTGGGTGTATAGGTGTAAATGGATGTAAATTGGTGTCTTTAAGGTTTTATGGGTGTATGACTGTGTGTGTCAGTCACTGTCTGGCTATATGAGTGGTGGGTACATAAGTGCTTTTGTGGGAGTGTAACTGGGTGTGTAAGTGCCTGTCTGACTGAGTGAGTGGGTGCAAATTGCATACTATTTATTCACATACTAAAAGCAACTGCCCACAGCAAATTTCAAACACTTTCATTCATACTGGCTTACTAAAAGAACTATAGTTTCAGTATAGCAATTTCTCTTCCTCGTTTGTTGCTCACCATATTTTTAGTTAATGCTCTCATCTAATCTCCCTTATATTTTGCCTTTTCCTGTAGTGTCTAGAAGCTACACATTTTCTTTTAGCTTATATACAGTCATAGTTTTTTATTATTATTACAACAAACTTTATTCATTTTTTGCATATAAATCAACGTGTCAATAGTTCTGCAGGAGTATACAAACATGAATCTATCAGTCTTTCGTTTTCTCGCACTCTACCTATGTTGTGAGTTGTAGTTGATCCTGCCGTTAGAATAATAGGTTTACAATATATCCAAAACATTAAACAACACTCTGCAATTTCAAACTATCCCCCCTCCCATAGTTTTTTTTTAATATACTTTTTTATAGTACAACCTAATTAACATACCTGTAAACTCTCTTTGCTGTTCTCCAACTTTTATTTTAATATCTGTCCACATCTGTTTTCAACTGCAAATTTCAAGTCAGACATATTGCAATCCTCCTCCATTCTCAGTACAAAAGTACCAATGATGGCTACTCTTCCCACTGTGCTCTCACTCATACGCCTATCCTTTGCAAATCACAGACTTCCTTTCATCTTTTATTTTGTTTTATACCACTTCTAAATGGTCAAACTTTTTTGACCCTTCCATGTTTCCTGTAAAGAAGCATAATTTGGTAGGTTTTTCGCAGATCCACCGGGGGCTCAAGTCCCCCTCCCCACCCCTCCCCCTTCCCCGGTGGATCCGTGAATCCACATGGAAGCCATTAAAAACGTTAAACAATCTGCTGTTAATGCTTACGTACACTTCCTACTGAGCAATTTTTGTACACTAGTCTGCTTTTCAGTTTCACACTGCAGTCTCTTTTGTTCCCTTCCCCCCTACACCCTTTTAGCTCCGTTTCCATAGTAACCATGTTTCCAATTTTCTCTGCCTACCAGTAGGTCAAAGGTTCACAAGACTTTCAACAGCATACTAGCTTCACATTAACTGTAGCAGGTGTGGTTGACTGTTTGTAATTCCAAGCATATCCCTAACAACATAACATTTTTAGATTTTTCCAAAGCCAATCACGTAGTTACTTACTTGTGTTCTTAAAGTCACTACCTAATTTTAGTTCTCTACACATCACCACCACCCAATCAAATATATTATTTTATATTTTACTTGCTGAACTCCATTGGAACTGACTTTCATCTTCAAAACTGCTTCATTCTGCTGCAGCCTTTTCCTGTGTGCTACTCCTGCTTGTCTCCAAAATGGTCAGAGTCTGGATTCTGGGCCACAGTTTTGTGTTTTGGGCCTGAGAGAGTGCTAGAAAGAGTGGCATTGACAGGGACCTAGGTTTACCTCATGTAGACATTACTTGGGTTGGCCAGATAGGGCTAAAGTGGCATAAATTGACGCCTTTGGTTGAAAGCATTCCGGATGGCCAACATCCAGACCTCAAGGATGCCTTTCATAAATTAATGTCACTTTCCCCATATACTGCCTTGGTGTTCTCCAACATTTGCCAAAGACAGAAGTGGCAGTGGTTAACCCAATTTTGTCCGGGGATAGAGAAAACCAGGAAACACGTCAATAAAGCTGTTTCTGCATTTCTCCTACACGACAACATGAGCTCTATATACCATAAAAACTTACCCTTCGGCATGGACGGAATATATCGAAAAGACGGAGTCCATTTCACAGACACAGGCAACAGTGTGTTCCTCAATAAGTTAAGACTGCATCCTGTTCTATTTGTAGTTATCATCTACACACCATAACACAAATGCTCTTTTCAGAGCAAACCTTTTTCCTAAACACAGGTTCTTTCTGTTTTCAAATCCTTTTTTCTAATTTCTCATTCGGATCCGCGGACCTGCCTCGGATCCTCGGCCAAATAAGGTGTCTGCTGGCTATGTTGCTGTTGGATCCGTTACCCCAACCACAAGCACACATTCAATACAAAACAACAACACATTTAATACAAACATATCCTATTACCATTTATACAACTGTATCACTGCATTTGTGTGTGTGTGTGAGTAGCTGTGTAAGTTGCTGTGTGAGTATGTGAGGGAGAATATGGGTGTGTGAGTGGGTATGTTAGTGACTGTGTGGGTGTGAGTGTGAGTGTGTCAGTGGTTTTGCTGTATGGGTGTGTGAGAGAGTGTGTAAGTAGCTGTGTGAGTCAGTGAATAGGGGTGTAAGTGGTTGTATGGGTGTGTATGTGGATGTATCAGTGACTGTATGGGAGTGTGAGTGGGTGTTTTGGGCTGGTGAGGGGTGTGTGAGTAGTGGTGTGGGAGTGTGAGTGGGTCTGTGACTTGGTGTATTTTTTTTTTATTTTTTTAATTAGGTTCTGGATCTGTGAGTTTGTTGTGGATTGCCATGGGGCGGTGTGTGAGTGTCTGTTTGAGTGTCTGTTTGGGTGTGTGTTTGTGAGTGCATGTGTGAGTCTGTGAGTGGTTCTTTGGGTCTGTGAGTGGATGTTTCTGACTATATGAGTGTGAGCGGGTGTATGGGTGTCTTTATGGGTGTGTTGGGGGTGTATGGATTTGTGAGTGGGTCTGTCAGTGGGCGTGTTTTTTTAACTGGGATCTGGGTCTGCGGATCCGTTGTGGATTTGCTTGAGTGGCCGCATTGAGCACCGCAGTGGATCCACGGATCCTCGAACACCCAAAAATACATTTTGGGGCACTTACTTGCCCCTGAGGGGTCCCTCACAGACCCCTACATTAGTGCCATGGTGTCGGGGTACCTCTTCCCTGACACCTTCTATCAGTTTTAAGTTTTATTTTTCAGCCCCTGCTTGACGAATCACCCCAAAACTTTCCAAACAACAGCTCAAGTGAGTGGCAAACTAGTTGTTGGAAATGGCCCTTTCTAGGATGCTTTCCCTCGACTTTTTGTTTTTTTCTGCTGATCTGGGTGCTAGCCTTAGGACTTTGAGCGCTTTTGACACTGCCATTCAGTGTCAAAGCGCTGTGCTTGTCATATACTGGTGTTTGGTGTATACATGATTGCCTGATTCGGGTTAGCTGTAACTCCCATGTAGAGGAGTAAGACATGTACCCAGGGCATGTAACTTGAATGTTTCTGCATGGGCCTGCAGCACTGGTTGTGCCATCCACGGAGGTAGCTCATCGATTGTGCCACAGGCTTGCCCTGGTGGGGCATTGCTGCAAAATCACGATATTCGTGGCAAAAAATTAAAAAAAAGCAAGCGCGGACTACCGCGCTTGCTTACAAATAATCCCCAGGTGGGCCAGGTCCCAGGGACATATCACAAAAATAGGAGGTGGGGGGGCGCACGGGGCCCCCCTCCTAGGGCTTATGAAAGCCCGCTGGGCCAGCCCACAGCCCTGGGGGGCACCGCCTCCCCGGGACTAATTATCAAATTAATGCGGGGGCCCGTGCCCCCCCCTGCAGCCCCAGGGACCACTGCCTCCCCAGAGCAATTTATCAAAAATAAGGGGGGGCCCACGCAGGACCACAACACTCCCTGGGGCTCACTTTTGTATGTTGGAGGGGGGCCGCATGGTTCCCTTCGTGGAGCCATGGATGGCTACCAGCTCCCTCCAAGCAAAAGCAAACAATACTACGCTTTCTGCAAGCCGGAGCCATCTAACAGCTCCAGCTTGCAGAAAGCGGAGTTTTCATCTGTTTATCTGCACGCAAATATGCATGTAGAGAAACAGATGAAAACATTGCTTAGACAGACAGGGTGGTGCCTTTCAGCAGCCCCCTGTCTGTCAAAGCTCTGCTGGCTTCTGCAGGCAGCGGAGAGGCTGCAGGAACCCCAGGGGCCTTCAGGCTCCCCCCACGGTCCCCGACGAAAGTGACTGGGTGTCCTGGGTGGCACCCAGAATGGAGGCTGGGCCCCGGAGGGATGGGGGTCTCTTGGGCCGAAATTGGCCCGGGGAGTGGGCCGCACGGCCACCCTCCCATCTATCAAAAAAAATAAAAATAAAGAAAAGGCCAGGCCCCGGGGGATGGGGTCCCCGGTGCCGAAATAGGCCCTGGGAAGGGGGCGGGAGGGTGCCCACACCACCCCCCTTTCCCTAATTTAAAAAAATAAAAGCCACCTAGGGAAGTCACCGGAGGCCCCTCCCCCTTTCACTACCACTCTGCAAAGGTACCTCGTGGCGCATATCTTGTTGGGGGATTAAGTCCCCTTGGCTGCTAAGAGTCCTTGGGGACCAACAACCCCTCCTATTACCTCCAGTAAGTCCCACACAGTGGGATTGCTGAGAGGTTGTTGGAGGCCCCACCCCCTTTCACCACCACTCTGCAAATGTACCTCCTGGCGCCCTACTGATTGGGGGATGAAGTCCCCTTGGCTGCTGAGGGTCCTTGGGGCTAACAAGCCCTCCTATTACTTCCAGTAAGCCCTATACAACGGGATTGCTATGAGGTCTTCAGAGGCCACGCTCACTTTCTCCACCACTCTGCAAATGCACCTCCTGGTGCACTACTGGTTGGGGAATGAAGTCCCCTTGGCTGCTGAGGGTCCTAGTGGCTAAGAACCCCTCCTGTTACCTCCAGTAAGTCCCACACAGCGGGATTGCTGAGAGAACTTCGGAGGCCCGCCCCTTTCCCCACCACTCTGCAAACGCGCCTCCTAGCGCACTACTGTTGTGGGTGAAGTCTCTTTGGATGCTGAGGGTCTTTGGGGGCCAAGAATCCCTCATGTTACCTCCAGTAAGTCCGACACAGCAGTATTCCTGAGAGCTGGTCGAAGGCCCCGTCCCCTTTCTCCACCACTCTGCAAACGCGACTACTAGTTTAAAAAAACATAGAAATTCACTTAAAAAACCAAAGATTACAGGGATGTTATAGTTAGGCTCAGATTTCACTCGCACAAAACCAGTTAAATTCAGCAGTTATAGTTACCTGAGCTAACTATAACTTATACCTCATTAATGCACTGCTTATGACCTCCCATATTACATCACTCATGACATGGTCAGTGACATCACTGATGACATCATCCCTAGAACCACTCGCACCCCCATACAACCTCTCGTACACCCACTCACACACCCACACAACCACTCACATACCCATTCACAGACCTATACCAGTACTCACACACCCACTCACTCCTCCATAGAGCCACTCGCACACCCACTCGTGCAGCCACTCACACAACCATTCACTCACCCATACAGCCACAAATACAACCAGTCATTACCCCGTACACTCAGTCACATAGCCACACACTCACCCATACAGCTACTCAAACACCCACTTATTTACCTACACAGTCACTCACATACACACTCACCCATACAGCCTCACAACACAGCCACTCACTCACCGATACAAGCATTCACACACTCACTCACACCTACACAACCACTTCCATATCCATTCACACATCCATACAGGCACTCACACATCCACCCACTCACCCATGCAGCCATTTACACAGACACTTACTCTCCAATACAGCCACTCACACACCAACTTAACTTAACCAAACACCCACTCAGTCACTCGCTCATACAGCCATTCAGACACCCACTCACACAGTCACTACACACCCACTTACCCACCTATAGAGCCACTCACAACACCACTCACTCACCCATACATCCACTGACACACCCACTCACTCACCAATACAGTCATCGCACAGCATCACACTCACCCACACAGCTACTCACACACCCACTTATAAATGCACACAGCCACTTACACACCCATACACAAAAGGATACATAGTCACACAGCCACTCACATAATATATGTTAGAAGTAGTATCAGTCAGTAGTAGTGCACACACAAACCCACACACACACCACTGAAGAAAAAGGTTGAAGTAATGTAATAGGTGAAAATGTCAGTGACAACTTAATGGTTTAAATGTACAAAACCACTGTAATTCACCCATTATAGTTTTCTCAAGTAACTATAACTTATGCCCTAAGGTAACTATAACTCGCGCCCCCGCCATGCATAGTTTTCTCATCAATAATTTCATTGCAAATGTTAGTGATATTAGTGGTGTCCTAGAAGATTTCATGAGTGATGTAATATGTGGGGTAATTAGCAATGCATGGCGAGGCCAGGCCCTGCGTCTAGCCCCTCGCAGGCCAGAGGCCGTGCCTGCGTCCAGGCCCTGCTTCCACCCCCTTGCGAGCACCCATCCCCACGCCACACATGGCCTTCTGACATGCGCATGGTGCGAGTGGTTTCTCAGGCCCTGGTCACAGTCAGGCAGTCTTATTGACTTTGTCAAAGAGCCACAACACCAAAATATAACTTTTAACCAATTGGCTTTCTTGAAGATATCAATATATATAAAGCAGATGTATCATCCTTCTCCAAAAATCACCAATATTATTCTAATTTATATTTCAGTAACTCACACAATGCAATATTTAATAATAGTGATTATTGTAAAAATGTTTAACAAAGTTTTAATGGAAAAAAACATGCCTGTGAGTTTTTCTTTTAATATAGTTTTTAACATTGCATTTTGTGGGCTGAACATTGTTGAAAGAAAGATTTTAGAGACTTATTGTTTTTTTTCCCAATTAAATGTAATCTTCTGAGCCTTTCTTTTAACATTTAGCCCACAAAATACAATCAGAAAAAAAACACAAGGGGTTTCTGCATTCCAGCTGTTTTATCACAGTTCATTCATGCAAGGTAGACAGAACCCAAACAGTGGAATTCCAATCAGGAGTCATTTTTAGCTGCGCTTTGAATAAAATAGGCTTTTCACACTGAGTACCCCAAAATACACATGATGTATTTACAAAAAATCGATAATGGCTAAGATATATATTATAGTTCTATGTTGCCATCTCACAGATCTCATTTTTCAAACCACTTGGCCTTCGGTTTATGATGTCACCAGAATCCTCAATGGCAATATTGGACCATATTGGACCAGATTACTCACCTTTTATGTTATGTGTGTGTTTGCGTATGGGTGTATTCACTGGGAAAAAAAAGGTTTGAGGGATGCTAAAGTTAGGGGAAAATGTCAGTTAAAAGGTACCTTTTTAAACTAACAATACCACTGAAACTCAAGTAACTATATCTTGTGCCATAAAGTAACTATAACTCGCACCCCTGCCTTGCACAGTGTTATCAGTGATGTCATTTCAGATGTTGAAGTGATGTTATAAGTGATGTCATAGAACATGTCATGAGTGATGTAATATGTGAGGTAGTTAGCAGTGCATGGCTAGGGCGCCAGTTATAGTTATTTAGGGCACAAGTTATAGTTACTTGAGATTACTATAGCTGGTGAATTTCAGTGATTTTGTTTGTTCTTAAATGTCACATGATGTTGAGAATTTGCAAACAAAATTTCCTCTGATTATTTTGATCCCATGTTTCTCTGACCATTTATCAGCAGTCGATTCCATCCTTCCGATTTTTAACAAGAACATCAAATATTTTCCTGCTACAGATTTTAACTCGGTCCCAAATAAGTAGTTCCAATAAATCTGCTTAAGCGGACATCCTGTGAAGAAAGTTGATTAGTCGCTGACCTTGCTTCGGGGAGCGTCGTAGCGCTTTACAGAGAACATTTTCACTGAAATAGGAGACCTGGAGCATAGGAAGAATAGAACAGGAAATTAAATAACTCCTCCTGCTCAAATTTTGATACCTTTATAATTCAGTTTCTGAGGGCTTGCAGCTATGGCAAAGGAAGGGAACTGCAGCTGTCCTTCTAGTTTTCTGTTGCTTTGGAGTCCCTGATGGCCAGGCTGCAGCCATCTTGAGTTGAGGTGCCCACTTCTCCTCACTGCATGGCCAACTTGTCAATTCCTAGTTTGTGGGTGGCTACTCAACTCGCAGTCTGCTTCTGTACTCTGTAAAGTCTGAAGAGTGGATTGCTTCCTATAGAAAGGGGCATGAATATATTTTTTGTGGCGTATCCTCTGCCTGCCTCAGCAGCCAAAAGTACCACGAGGGATGGGGCGAAACATAATTCTCTTAGTCTGTTGATGAGAAACATGAGCATTACAACGTGAATCCTTAACAACAAAGTCTGACAAAACCTTGAGGCTATGTGTAGACTTGCGCTATTTGAGTTCAGACATTTGTTTTGACCGTCAGCCACTTCCTAACATAAATGAACTTCTGGCTACTCTTAAGGGGACTGTACTGTTTACTGTTTCTCCTCACACAACTCTATTTGCTGGTATGCCGCAGACACTGAAGTGTCTGCGGCATACCAGCAAGTAGAGTTGTGCGAGGATTCCAGGCATCTGACTTGGCTTATTACACCAGAAGGGACTTATATGCCTTTTGGTTTGGCATCTGCCTCTGCAGTGTTCCAAAGGTTAATGAACAATTTTTTCAAAGACATTTCAGAGGTAGCATGTTTCCAGGATGATTTTCTAATTTATGGTAAGTATGAATGTGAGCACGATGAAAGACTGAGGAGAGTGTTGGAAATTCTCAAAAGATCTGGCTTAACCTTAAAGAAGGACAAGTGTAAGTTTCGATAAAATGGTGTGGATTATTTAGGGCATCATGTGTCTGGTGATGGTGTGGAGCCTAAAATGAAGATTCTGAAGGCAATTGAGGAAGCTCCTGCACCCAAAAATAAGTTGTTCCTTGGTTTAATTGAATACTATGCTAAATTTGTTAAAATCTTTGCTTGGAAAACTTCATGTTAGTGGAATTTGTTGAAAACGAATGCTAGTTATACCTGGGATAGCAAGTGTGAAGATGTTTTTGAGGATATCAAAAAGGGTATAGTTTCTGCTCATCCTTTTAAAGCATTTGATAATCAGGATACCTGTATAATTAATATTGACGCCAGTAATTGTGGCATGGGCGCAGTACTTATGCATAGAAGGAGCTTTGGTAAGGAAGAAATTATTGCATTTGCATCTAGGGCATTATGCAGAGCTGAGTCCACATACCATGAAAAGGAAGTAATGAGTTTATGGTGGGGTGTTCAACATTTCAGGAATTTTGTGTGGGGGAGCCAGTTCATTTTGCATATAGACCATAAACGTCTGCTGGAATTGTTTAGTACAAGTAAAGGTGGGAAAGCGAATCCCCGTATTGCTAACTGGCAGCACAGGCTTCAAGAGTATCAGTATAAGAAGGAATATATTCCTGGAAGGAAAAGTCTTGTTGCTGACTGTCTATTACATTTGTCGGTAAAACCTGAGTTATCAGTAGGGGAGTATGGTGATGATGATTTGGAGTTTGAATGTTCTGTAAACGCCATTATATGTGGTTCTTTAATGGAAGATGAATGGAAGTCGGCTGTTAAGGAAGGCAGTGTTTTACAGGAGGTAATTTAGTGTGTTTCAACTGGTTGGCCCAAATCAGGTGACTTGGATGAGTCTTTAGTTCCATATTGGAGGTCAGCTAACGAGTTAACTCTGGTAGACAGTATATTGTGCAGGGGCGAGTGCCTAGTTGTTCCTCAGACGCTTAGATCTAGAGTTGTCAATTTAGCCCATGAAGGGCATATTGGAATGCAGGTTATGAAACGCAGAATCAGAGAAGATTTTTGATGGCCTGCAGTGGACAAAGCAGTGGACATTATGTAAGAGACTGTAACACTTGTGTGTTAAGTGATAAATCACAGGTTACTGTACCGTCCCCCGTTGAACCTTTTGGCAGTAATAGGATACCATGGTATAAATTAGCATTTGATCTGTCTGGACCATTCGGAGAGTTAAGGAGTTCTCCCAAGTATGTGCTAGTAATAGTGGACTATATGTCGAAATGGAATGAGATCACATTTGTTAGCAGTGCCAATTTTGGTGTTGTCATCAAGTTTTTTCAGGCAGTGTTAATCAGGGAAGGTTTGCCTGAGGAATTTATAACAGGCAACGGTACCCAGTTAATTTCAAAGGAAATGATCAAGTTTTTGGAGAAGAATGGTATTACGCACATTAAGACTTCATTATTCTATTCCCAGCATGAAAAGGTCTTGTTGAGAGGGGTAACCGGTTCATTAAAGATCAATTACAATTGGCTTTGGTGAATGATTTATCTTGGAGGAAAGTAATAAAAGATATGTTGTGGGCAATGAGAACTACTCAACACATTAGTACGAAGATTTCCCCTTTTTCGCTATTAAGGGGTAGAGTTGCTAGATCACGCTTGAATAAGGAGTGTATGGGTAGGAAGTGTTTGGACATGAATAGGGTGAAGAATATCCTAGATGTAAGAAGGAGTGTGCAAGAGAGATATGTTACAAATGTGGGCAGTTGAATGAAAAGAGAGTTATGTGTAAAAGTGAGTGATTATGTGAGGATAAAAATTCCTTGCCATGTCCAAAAAGGTGATTCCAAATTTTCTCCTCCTGCCTTAGTTAAGAAAGTAGAAGATCAGGTTGTGGTCCTTGAAAATAGCAAAATATGGAACAAGGGTATGGTGAGTGTGGTGCCAAGAGATAAAGAGGAATATGTTTGTTAAAGACTGGGGCAGAAAAGTCCAGTGCTCCATGCATTCCGGTCAAAGATCAGACCCCTGGAAAATATAATGATTCATCCATTCCAGTCAAGGATCAGGACCTTGCCAGTTTTCACAGAAGAACATTTATGCCCCCAAGAAGGAAGCTTTTGCCTTAAAAAAGAGAGATGGATATGTGATGAGGATTCCAAGGGTGGTAGTTGTTGCCTGACTGTCGGTGCTGTCAGATGATTAAATACCTTACAACAAACAGGGGTGTGGAATTCCTATAGCCCGACTCCCAGGACATATTGTTTGGGGTCAATGACAACAAATATTCATGTTTATTTTGTCCTTGGGACAAGTAGGCCCAACCCCCTGCAGCACAAAGCCTTTAGCTGCATGATTATAGGACCACATTATGATTCAGGGAAGGGCATTGTCAGCAATTAAGGTAATATTTGTGGCCACGTGTTAATGTTGTTTGAACTTGTATATATGGTTGTTTAATACAAAGCCTTTATTATTAGGGTGAGTGCTCCAAGGGAATGCTGTAAGTTCAGACTGTGCTACTGACATTGGCTCCAGTATAAAATGTGTACACAAGTTTGCAAAGTTTAACAATATGAGGCTACGTACAATGCTTCCAGGATACTCTCTGATTAGATGCAAATATATGCGAAAGCTTGAAAGCAAGATTGATGATTCTTTGCTTTCAAAATAAAATGTTCATTTAAAAAATACAACTAGGAAAAAATCGTTTTGCTAAACTACTGTAAAATTGTAGGTACCATTTCTTTGAAGCATCATTTAGTAAAATGTGTTGCTGCATGCTAGTATTTCCAAAAAATATTCATAATAGAAAATCAGTGTAACCAATTTCAACAAAAAATAGGAAACATGAAAAAAAACAAGTATTTGGCAAAGCCAGTAGGTATGACATTGGTGGTATGACACAGCCTTTTGGTTTTGTCAATGCGTGTCTTGTTTTGACATGGTTTTCGTAAAACTTTGTTGTAGGAGCTGCTGGGCCCTCATCATTATGACAAACATTGGCAAAAGCAAAAACATTTTTGGTCTCAAAAACCACACATTACCACAGTAGTTCCTGGCACTGAACAAAACTACTTTGCATGCTGATATGTTCCTTTCGAAAGAGTCACTCACGGTGAAGCCTGCGTGTAGACCTAGAGAGAGATAACATTTTAATAAAAACAAAAGTCTTTGGGGCCCAATTCTTAAAGAAAGTCACAAAAGTGCACCCATGGTATATGTCCTTGCATTAGTGCAGATTTACAGCTTACATGAATTCACAAGAATTTACAGAAGTAGGTCAGGAAATCATACTCTTAGATAATATTTGTGAAATCTATTTTAGCACAAGCAACTATGCATGTGTAGGTTTGCTTAAGTGAAAATCTGTTGAATGGCAACAAATTCACTTTCCCACCAACCACATTTTTCCCCAACGCTGGAAAAAGTTTTACTTCTGTCCTTGTCAGGAGTAAACTTCCAACATTTCTCTGTATGGGAAAATATTAGAGATGAGCTGATGAAACCCCATAAAACATACAAGTTAGTAGGTTTGCACAGACTGAAAAGGCCTGCCCAACAATGTGGCAATATTGCTTAATGTAGGAAAGTGCCCCTTTTTGCATTGTTACCCCCCACTTTTTGCCTGATATCTTAGGCAGTTTGACTTGATGTGCCCTGGGTCCCTGTGAAAAACAGGTTCCCAGGGCCTGTTTTCTTTCCCAAAGCTGTACCTTTGTACCCACAATTGGCACATCTTTGGCCACAGGTAAGCCCCTTGTAAAAGGTACCATGGGTATCAACAGCACTGTGACCAGGAAAGGCCTTTAAGGGCTTCAGCACCTATTGTGCCACCCTTAGAGACCCAGTACCTTAACCCCCACACACTGCAATTGCAGACTGCGTATTTTGGTGCAGAGAAAAGTGTCGACCTGGCACACATCCCTGTAATCCACTGCCTGTGGCCAAGATAAGCCAGCCCTCTAGCAGGGTGCACTAGACCACAGGTGAGGGTACAGTTGCATGAGCACTGTACCCCTACAGTATCCAAGTCCATTCTTAGACATTGTAAGTGCAGTAATGCCATAAAGAGTATGTTGTCTGGGAGTTGGTCATTACGAACTCCACAGCTCCAAAATGGCTTTACTGAAAACTGGGAAGTTTGAAAGCAAACCTCTCAGCACGTTAAACCCACACTGATGCCAGTGTGGGATTTAATGTAAAAGGCACTCAGTGGGCATCTTAGAGATGCCCCCTGAAAAATGACCAGCCCTGGTGTGGTTCCTGAATGGCTGCCTGCCATTTGCCACCACCAGACAGGTTTCTGGACCCCTGGGTAGAAAGCCTCCGCTTTCTGGGTCCAGAAAAAAAGCCCATCCTGGGCAGAGGTGTCAAGCCTCCTCCCACAGGATGGGCTGGGTCCACGAAGGGGACATTCAAAGGCCTGCCGCCTTTGTAAGCTGTCCCTGTCTTTTGCCCCCAGTAACTAGCGCTCACCGGTTCTAACCCCCACTTTGGGCTGGAGAATCAACGGGATAACCGAGTTAGGAGGAGAGGTTTGCCCACCTTTGCCAACCCCCCTCCCCAGGTGGGGGAGGCGAGGTGAAGCCCACATCTCAGTCCCCTCCAACTTGAAGATGAGGAGACCCAGCCATTTAGGAAGAGGCTCATGTCCCCCTCCCACTGGAGGGTGGCATAATAGGGGGTGTACTCACCTCAATGAAGGGACCCATGGATCCCGACCTGCACACCCCTGTAAACGCCCCTAAATTTAGTATTTAGGGACGACCCTGAACCTTGTCTCCTCAGATTCGAGGAAGAAAGAAGGACCGAAGAGCCTTGCTGACCCAGGAAGAAGAGGACACCAACTGCTTTGCCCTTATACCCTACCGGTCTGTCCCGGCTCCTCCCTGACTACAGTGGAAACCCCGGTGTGTCCAGCAGCCCCCCAGAGCCCGGAGGATCTGCCCTACACTCAATTTAAAGACTCTGCCTCTCGTGAGCACCGGATTTGCTCAAGCAAAGACTTCCAACATAGAACCCGGATCCAGGCATCTTCCGGTTCTGCACCATTCTGCACCCGACGCCCACGGCCCGAGTTCGAGTGGCCCAACACCATGAGGAGGTCTCCCCAGCGATCCTGACCTGGAATCTGGTGATCCCCGACCTCCCTCAAGCTTCAAGCCGACGCCTGCAGCCTCAACCTGAGGGTCCCCCTGACTGCGGCCGGAGCTGGTAAAAAGACCTGACGCCAAAAGACACCCCTGCACCTGATGCCCCACGGCCTTGAGTGGCCCAACCAACGTTTTTCAGGCATCCCCTAGAATCCAACTTACCTCTCCAGTCGATGGTCGCCTCCATGAAACCTCCCTGACCGAGCCTGCAGCATCTTTTCCAAACCGGAGATCTCCATTGAAATCCACAGGGCGCCTGCCGTCTCCTTAGCACACTGCATCCAGCCGCCTCTGTGCCGCTGATTGTTGGCCCCTGCAGTGCTGATCCAAACCCCAGGAGCTTTGCTTCCACAACTGAGTGGCCTGCATGTAAGCAGTCCCTGACCGAAGGCCCCCTTAGCCCCATTGGCTAAAATTGGGCTCCTGCACTCTGCAACCGGCCGCTCTAGTGCTGCTGCTTCTGGTGCAATTTGAGTGCCTAACTGGAACTTGGTGAACCTTGGTCCTAACCCCCAAAAGCCATACTTGTAATTTGTTTACTTACCTGTAAACTGTTAACACTCTTTTCCCCTTAGGAACCAATGTTACGAGTTTTCTTTTCCTAAAAATGTGTGTTGAATTGTGTTTTGTATGGAAGAAAAAGTAACTGTATCTTAAACCTGAAAAAGTCTTACTTAGCATTGTATTGTAGGATCCACGGTGTGATATCTAGGCATATCACCCCGAGTAGTCGATGTAATCTAAAAGTAACACAAAAGTAATTAAAAGTAATTTGTATGTAATTTAAACTGTTTTTAAAGCATATACAAACCTGTAACAATTGCAAATCCATTCCCAATTGCATTACCTTGTAAAGTATTACAATTGCAATTACATTTTACCTACCTGTACCTAGTCCTGCTTGGTTCTAGAAATAAAATATAATTATACCTTTTTTTATACTTACCCAATTGGTCTGGATTCTGTCTGAGTGTGTGTAATCAGTCTTGATTGAGTGAATACAATAAATGCTTAACACACCCTGCTGATAAGCCTAACTGCTCCCCCACACTACCACAAAGAGAGCTGTTAGTGATTATCTAATTTTGCCTCTGCTATACCTCTGGGGATCCCCTGAACTCTGTGCACACTATACCTTGCTTTGGTATAGCATATACAGAGCCAGCTTCCTACACTTACTGCTACCTCCAGCCCCAGTATGTAGATCTGCGGTATGAGCTCTGGCATAATCAGAGAGGCTATTATCGGAGCTCTTATATAATGAGATTGCTGCCATAATTTGGCGCCGCACTACACCAAAGGGGCAAGTGCATTTATTACAGGACAAGTAGATTTATGAAGCAACCTGTCCCATGGGCAAGTAGATATTGTATTGAATTCCACACCCCTGACTCCAACTTGAAGGTGTCGTGTTTTCAGTATAGTAAAGAAGCTTTGTCATTTCTCCTGTACACAAGCCGAGACGACCCATTCAATGGGAAAAATGGCTCAACAGTGGTGTTTTGAAGATTTCAAAGCCAAAGTTAAAGCTTGAAGAAATGTTCCTCGTGTAGTCAGGGCCAGAGGTGGAAGCACCTAGTTTATGAAAAAAGCTATCATTTTTAAGGTCTCGCCTGGCATTGGAGCGCGCATGCGCTCCTCGCCTGCGAGAGCTATAGTAAACAAGTCAGTTTCGAGAAGGGGACTCGAGCCCCGCCCCTCATTTCCATTGGGTAGCGTCAGTGTTTATGGTAAACGCTGGCTTCCCATTGGAAAGGAGGGTTTTTCGTTGCCTCCCTTTGGCTTTTTGGTGGACTGGCTCGCCTGCTTCACGGCTGTCATGAAGACTTTTCTTATCTGCTTGTTTATTAAACAAGCAGATAAGAAAAGTCTTCACAACGGCTCTCCCGTCACGCTGCCTGCACGCGCCAGTCCGGCTCTGTGATTGGGCATGTATTACAAATCACGCTGCCTTCACGCCGCATTCTCTCCATAGAGACGTCACTGTCCCTCCTCCCGGCTGCGCAGTTGTACTTGTTTTTTTTTTTACTTTGAGGCAAGCTCGTTTCAGTTTCGCGCGAGGCAATTTCTTCCCGTCCCTTCCCCCCTCCCGCAGTCCGATGCCTTCTCACTCGGCCGCCGCCCCCCCCTCCCCGTTCGTGCCTTCAAATGCTTGTTTCTTTAGAGCCATGACGTCGCGGCTCACCCGCCGCCCCACTCCCCCATTCGTGCCTTCAAATGCTTGTTTCTTTAGAGCCATGACACAGCACCGACGCTAATAACACATATTCATCCACACATTTAATACTGTAGCGCAAGGGTTATATTCGGTTTACTGTCCCTGACGACAAGCCTAGGTGAGAAATAAATAAAGTGCCCCCCGCTCCCAGGTGAGAGGCCTCCAAACCCCTCGCACCCCGGCCGGGGTTCAACCCCTTCTGTTATACAGGGCAGACCTGAAGAGACCCCGCAGAAGCCGAGGCCGGGTGTGCAGGGAGAGATGTCGCGTCGGGGTGGCTCTTTTGGACGCAGCACAGAAGCCGTTTACAACGAGAAACAAATGCAGATTTCATGGCGATGTAAGAAAAATAAAAGCAGCTTCACGTGCCGCCCAGCATAGCTGACGGGTTTGTAAAAATACCCCAGGTATTCAGACGCACAGAGTATAATATTCCACTTATTGCCACTGAGGGGGGGTCATCTTGACTCGTTGCCCCTCCCAACGCTTAACATTGATAATCAAAACCATATTAGATTGTGCGCATCCGCATTTATTAAGAATATATGTAATACTGCAATTATAGCCATACCATGAAATATTAAAAACTTCACAACGAAAGACTTATTATCAATGGGGAAATCGGTGATCAGCGTTAAGGCTCAGAGTCCTGCTCTGTCTGCTACCACAGATCACACGTTTATTCACAGCCTGAGGCGCCGGGATTTCATTCTTTTTTTATTTGAAAGAAGGGCTTTAAGTGGGCCAGGTCCTGCCGGTCGGCACCGGCAGTCTTAAAAAGCAGGCGCTGAGACGGGTCCCTATTGGGCTCTCATTTTGGCGCTCACCATCAGGGTGAAATAAAATCTTAATTCTGCAGCAGTGCCTTCCTTCACTGCCTTTGAGGTAACTTCGAATAGACTGGTTATAGTTGTATTATGGTCTCATCATTTCAGAACTGAAGCATTGGTATAAATAACTGAATAGGTCTCGCCTTTGATTAAGTTAAAGCCATTTGCTTTGCTAATGGTATTATATAGCAAAGCAAATGGCTTTAACTTAATCAAAGGCGAGACCTATTGCATTTTCAATGCTTGTTTTTAATCTGTCTCGGTTAGATGAATGTGTTTTGAATGGATATTAGGTTGACTGACAGTTATTCGTGCTGAAGGATCTCTGTCTAAACATGTAGGCAGAAGATTTTCCTAGACTATTTTGAAAACAAAACGAGTTTATTGGAAGAGAAACCTAATGGTTGCATGTGGTTCCCATCACCTCTGGGGTTTTACAATACAAGGTATATAATTATTGTTTTTTACCATAATTACTAAGGGTGTTGGTTTCACATATTGTGCCCCCAGTGCAATATAACTACTAACAGTGTGCGCTACATACCCCTTAAAAGATACACTTTTGACTCTGACGTATAATGCTACTTACATAATTCCTGTAACTAAGAAAGTAAGGCCAGATAAAAGTTATGTATATAGACATTATGGGTTTTACAGAAACTTGTACAAAAAATGAGCATTAATGCTACTGGAAAAATCTGTCTTTTAAGTATTCCGATGTTAATTATGTGTATTGACGCTTTATACATGTGTATATTTTAGTCTTAGTTGTACATATTTGATGGCTGTTTCTGGAATCATCTTGTTTGACATTGGGAATGGCAGTGCGTGGCTTGCATATGAAAATGTACGAGACTAACTTGCAGTTAACTTTAGTTTTTACACTATTATTTAAAAACACATAATCTATTTTTTTTAAAGTTTGGGATTTTATATATATATTGATTTTCTGCAAAAAAAAACGTTATATATTTATGTATTCATTTTTTTGACAACATATATACCGCTACAAACTTTCAGGTGCAGCAGGTTAGTTAGATGGTTTACCAGGAAGTGTGGCTATCAGAGGACCTGTTAGAGTGGTTATGAGGGTGGACCGGGTCCGGAGGACAGTCGCATGTATACCTCAAGTCATGTTTACAACTGCTTGGTTTCTAGGACCGAATGAATACTTTAGAGGACCTATTAACAGAAGGTCTGGCTGGGGGTGGTTAATGGCGCATACTTACTAATGTACGATGTGTGCTTTCTGCCCTTATAATAATTAAAACACTATTATGAAGCATTTATGTTTAATGTTCACTTTTAATTTACAGACCAAATTACCGGAATATAGGTAGGCGCAAATATGTAATTATTTCATCTTCACTTGTTCGTAATAAAATCGCGTTGCCAGCCAATTAAATTTGCATATAGCTGTTCCATGCTGATCTGTTTTTATATAGTGCATATATATATACACCACATGTGGCTTTAGAGTTGTGCGTGATTAAAGGCCCCGTCACGGCTCAGAGACGAGTCAGGAGTTGAAATTGAAGTGGTCACCCGGTGCTTACAGAGACAGCCAGAACATGGCTGTCAGCACTGACAAAGCCCAGCCCACACGGCATTGCTCTGCGGATGTGCTGCAGATGTCCTTCTATAAGGAAAATGTGAATTATGTCACAAGAAAATACATGGAGTGGGTGGCCTTGTTCATTATATACTACAGTGCAATTGGAATTTCGTACATAAGCGGACACTATTAAAAGCGTGGTTGAGTTGGCGTGGCCATATAAAGGATACCTCCGGAAATGTAGAATTAATTGGGCTGATCTGTATTCCACTTGGTATTGTCTTTAAAAAAGTGACATGAGTATTCTTTATAATTCATTGATGAATGCGGTCTCCCATCTTTGCAAGAAAGTTCATAGGCAGTGGTACATGAAAGCGCCTGTATGCAATGTTACCTCTAAGCTGCGTGCCTGGGAGGTCGTGCACTGATTTTTCACTGCACAGGAGTGCACAAAACAAAGGGATCTCCTGCTGACAAGAAGCTGCTGAGAAGAGCTCTGTGCGAGCTGCTAATAAAGGCAAAGCGTGAAGCTGTTACTTATGCTTCTGCCTCCTTTATCTGATTGCTCGAGGTGTGGCTCACCCTCCCACCACCAGTCTTACATACTAGAGGTATTACACTGCACAAAGTAACGCTCTGTTTCTGAAACTGCAACATCAGTGCATAGAATTTACACTCTAAGTGTGAAAACAAAGAACGAAATTGTGCGTGTAATACTATGCTCAAAACAAAAACATACCAAAAATCAAGCTGATTTCATAAAACTAGATTTCCATGCATGCATTTGAAAGGCAGTGTGCTAAATGCAGTCTAATTATACCAAACAGCATTTCATTCAGTTTCATACGGTTGCCATGTGAGTACTATACTTTTGTTCAAATGTAGTCCACTTTTAGACATTAGAATGATGTTTAAGTTTCAGATCATTCGAGTTTGTGCAGTCACAGTGTGCCACTTGAACTTTAGGCTAAAATCCTATGAACTACAAATAATATGGTACGTTTGAATCATTGTTTTACAATATAAAGCAGCACTTACTACAGAACGCAAAAGGAAGTGGAGTTGACGGGCTACACATTGTTGGCGGGATGCCATGTTTTCATTCCTGGGCGTTCATTTAATACATTCTGGAAATTGTAGTCGTGGTTCCCTTCAAACGGGCTAATACACCTAGGGTCGGATTACAGAGGTAGCCCAGAGGAGCAGCTGGTTTGCAAGACCACTTTGTGATGCACATTAAACAGGCACGAAAAATACATGGAGCAGATCCTAATTTGAATTTTGCATTTTTTATGCCATGTTGCCGCAATTCTATTTCACAGAGAGCATTTCTTGATTTGGGGGAACAGAACTCTTGTGCCACTAAGGCCTTGAGATTTCGGCCTTCATCTTGGAACTCTTCATTAAACATGGAATTATTGTGACTCTAACCTTTTTCTTTCACCCCAGTGTGATCTCAGTTGGGCAGTTTGTTTCCTCAACCACTCCCTCCTGCTCCTTCATTTCCAGTGCCTTCAACAATAGGCTAAGACCAATAATTAGGTGATCCACCCGTCACTCACAGCTAGTCAATCCTATACACTACACTCAGTCTTTTACTTCTTACCTATCCTCTCCTGCCTCATCTCTTAAATCTAACTACCACTTTCCTGCACAGGACTACATTTTTTATCCTCCTCTCTCTGGCTCACCAGTAGCACCCACTGAAGTGGGTTGTGCCTTTGCTGCTTCTGTTTAAACCGTAAACCCACACAGTAGTCTGCAGTTGTCCTTCAGTTGCATCATCTCTGCCTCAGAGTGTATCCAATACAGCCACTACTGTGATGCCTGTCATTGTTTGAGTTGTGCTATCTCTGTTTCTGGGTGGGCCACATTGATCCACATGCCATGTCTATTGTTATTCATGGGGCTCATCATTTCTGATTTTCGTCCGTACTTCTAGTCCTAACTTCTTATAGTAGAGTCTAAAAGGCTGGATTAATTCATGGCTCCCTTCAGAGCCGTTTCTAAAGGTCCTTGTGTTGTAGACTCTTTAGTAGGGAAATGTGTTTAAGCCATTTTAAGTGTATAGGGAAGTATCTGTTCTAGTTCCACGAAAAAGTAGCATACTTTATGCAGGTACCACTCAGTTGAACACACAAACAAGAAATGTGCCGCACAGAGGAAAATAATAGAGAGAATACTGCCTGTATGTATTGTAAAACTCTACTGGGAGTTCATCCGAGCCTCAGGTTGTATCTGTTGCTCAGTGATTTGAAGGCTACCTCTATCTCCCTTTTCATTATTGAGGCTTCCAGTCCCTCTTCATGGTCAGAAGTCAGTCTGGGAAGGCCAGCATCCGACTGAAAGTCATTGATCTAATCCAGATGTGCAGCTGGAGGTTGGACGTACAGAGAACACCCACTAGCCAAACTTAGACCAATCTTGCCTCTGTTTTCCCCTGCACTTAAAGTTTTGGTAGTGGGTACCTCTGTTAACACCATGTTGAAGTATTGCAACTGTCTTTGTGCTGCGCTCCTGGCATTCCGGATAAGTCAACTACAAATATGCCAGCATTAGACTGGTAAATGACCTGTGTAAGAAAAGGCATATTACATCTGCATACCACATTTGCACAGCACCCAGTGCCACTCAGTGAGCGTGAGAACCAGATCAATAAAGCACTTATGGTAACCCCAGCTAGACAACATCATGTAGCCATCCATCCAGGAACAACAGTCACACCCCAATCTAGGTTGCATTCCACTCAAACATGTTGAGCATACGTTGGGGCACAAATCTCAGGATACTTTTCTAAGTAGTGCAACCATGTGTCTCGATCACAGGTCACCAACCCCAAGACAGGAGGGGAACCATAGCTCCACCCACCTAACTTGGATGGAAGTAGGTTGAGGTAGGGTAACAACTGCTGAGTCATGGAAAGAGAAGGACCCGAGTCTTTCCTGCTGTTAGCAAGACTCAGATTATACCCCACTCAAACAGCTGTGGGGAATCTCAGGACAGGTTTCAGCCTTCACCTCCTTCCTGCACTCATAAGTAAGATAATCCCCCTCTCCCCCCTGAAGGAGGCAGCTCAGTGAGCAGGCAGTGTAACAGAAGGCAGATGCTGGTGTTAAAAGCTTGAAGTGCATGTTGATGGTCTTTTGTATGTGGGTTAGTTCACATAATTTCCATTTTAAAAAGGTGTAAAGTTTAGTTGCAGTATTGCTTCTCAAATAACATACATCTATATCTGATTAAGCTTTTAACACCCCCCGTTCATCACATTCTAAGTCATGCCTTGTAAAGTCAGCCTATGTTTCTGTTCTGTTACAAGAATAACATTGCTGCACTTTGCTTTAGCAATAAAAAGAGTTTGGTTGAGGAACATAAACATGTGTGAAAAGCTGCCAGTTACTTTGTAAAGATGGAGCGCAGTTGCAAGTAGAATGGCCTTGCAGTAAAAAAAAAGTTGCTCTCGGTATTGATAGTGCTTAACACAATTCATATAAAAATACAGTGACACTATAGGCGACCGCAGGATAAGCGTGAGATATAGATAATAGAAAATATATTCACAACACACATCAAATGCTTCAGCACCTTGTCAGTTATAGAACGCGCTATATAAATGTGACTACAATACAAAACGTAATGATAATATGAAGTAAAGCATACAATGAAATCGCCCACAATAAATTATTAGCAATATGATGTAAATAAAGACATGCATGCAGTAACATCATAAAGCAACACGCAGAAGCACTGTTGTTGTCTTCCTTAAAAATGAAGGATCAAACAGTAACTCCGCCACCCGTTAATTTTAAGACAAAAAACATATTTATATTATACTGGAGTTGAAATTTAGTAGAACTGAAAATAAACATTAAAACATTTTACAGCTTTACATAATGTAGAAAGTGAAACCGAGAGTCATGTAAGGCATACCACACTAAAGCTTTGCACTGAAATTGCGTCCCTAAAAGGAAAAATATAGTCATATTGAGTTCCTGCTTTGCCTTCTGTTTATACTGGCTCAGAGTGTGATTTCTGAGGTAGTAACTTCATGGGTACATTCTTATCTGACAAACCTTTTACCTCAGAGAACCACATTGTTTTGCTCTTAACAAAATGCTTTGTAAAGTCAGCAGCTGTATCTAAGCTGGTTGGCCTCAGTACCTAATTGTGCTTTACTGTAGCAATAAAACAATATGCGGTGCTGGGCACTGCATTGGCTGGGTTCTCCCATTTCAGTTGTAAAGCCGCGAGAAGTGCAGCTGTAATCAGAATGGCGCTATGAAACATAGGTTGCTATCTATCTGTACTGGCACCAATTTACATAAAAACACTTAAATATGCGACTTGATACACCGTTCACTTTGTTACATACACTGAAAATATAAATAACGGGGAAATATAAGGACAAGAAAGGAAAATAGTATTTTAAAAAAGGCACTTTCAGTGCCTAATCAGTGCTCACATCAACTGCTGAAAGTCGATGCTGAAAGTTCAGTAACCGTATTTAACACAGAGCGGAAGCCCGTTCATTTTTAACACTTGTGCCATGCATTCGTATATCACTTCACGCACAATCCACAATGCATTACTGTAATGCACAGCATCGTGTTGCTGTGGTGCACCCAAACCAAACCATTGCTAACAATGGGTGCTGAGTGAGGTTTTACAGCAGAGGGGCCCGCCTGGCGAAGCAGGAGGTCTCGGTGGAAACAGTATGTGACAGAGACCGGCAGCGAGAACTAATCAAGAACAGGACACCAAGAGAAAATAAAAACAAGCATTTGCAATGCAATAGGTCTCGCATTTGTGAAAGCTAGAGCTCTTGGTGTTAAAAATGGCAATGTTTTTTACTTTTGTTTTTTGTATGTAGTGGAATGATGATATTTGCACAGCGCTATTGTTATTCAGATAGACACACATAAACGTGCAAGCACAGATACAAAGAAACACACATTGTGCCCCAGTGCTGTTTTGGGGCCGTCACCTACCTTCAAGGCTTGGCCACGGCGGCTCCGCTTCCCGCTGCGACTTCCTCCTTGCCTCGCCTCCTGTGGCTGCTGCTCTGCTTGCGAGCCGCTTCACCGGATGGTATGGCGAGTGCCCGACGCGACGCTGCCGCCCTTTGCTGCTCCCTGATTGACTCCCAGCGACTGGTGGAGAGAGCGGTGAGTTCCTGGTTTTTCCGCTCTCTCGTTTCCCCGTGACCGAGAAGTCCTTCCCCCCTGATTGGTGTCTCGGGGTTTGATGGTCTGGGTTTCGGCAATTTTGTGCTGAGGGAAGATATGAAGTCGACCCGAGCCCTCCATCTTGATGGCATGGATTTGTTTCTCAACTATCCGCCTGTTGCCGATCTCTGACTTTGTTTCCCCAGCTGGACTGCCCCCTCTAACGGGACGCCTTATCCCCTTATGACAACGAGGATCCGTCCGAGTCATCCACGTCGCCCCCCCTCTTCTGACCCTCTCCATAGCCAGGTTGCGCCAGCGCAGTGTTTTGAGGCCGGCCCTGGGTGCTGTGGATTCCTTGTCCCCGACCTGTCTGGTTTATTTGTTGACTTTGTGACCTCATGATGTTTAGTCGTTCTTGTTCTTGCGTTTCTTTTTTTCCCTGGTAGACTATGCAAAGCTGTGTTTTTGTACTCTGGTAACTGATGCAGTTCTGTACTACTGTTTGCTTACTGTGACTTTGCGATGTTCCCCTGATGTTCTTTCCCCCTGGCCGGTCAGCCTGACCCGATCAGCATGCTAACCCCTTCTATTCCCCCACTTCTCTGCTCTATAGGACTGTTTCTATGTTTAGCTTCGCCTTGTCCTTGTTTTTTGAACTGATGTAATGAAGTAACTCTGACCTGTTCCAACACCCTCGGTGACCGTCCCTGTGATACTGTTTGTACCGGCCTGACTTTAAAATGGCGGCCGAACTCTCCCCCCGGACCACATCTTCCCCTTCCGTCCGCAATCTTTTGTTTCCTATGTTTCTGCGTACTCCACATTCAGCCTACGCTCTCTTCACCCTTTTACTCGCTTTTTACTGCTAGCCCTCCCATTTTAGACCATGAGGGTAACTGATTTTGATTTAGCTACGTTCATATTGGCAGACTACTCATATTATTTTCCTGGCTTTTTCCTACTACCTCCAACGCTAGCTGCTCTAGGGCAGTAGGCGGCTGTACCAGCGTACCTATTCTCATTTCCCCCATTCCACTGTATAGGTCCTCCCCTACCGCTCAACTGTCCCTAAACGGCCTCCAGGAATGTGCCCCTTGCCAAAGCACTCCCTCTCCCCTTGTTGGGGAAGGATCCAGCATTTTTGCCCCGGAGTCTCAGATTCCCCTCTAAGAGAGTCCACAGTGTTTAGGGTTTCTCACATAGCGGAAAAAGGCCTATAACGGCCTCCTCTAAGGTGCCCCTTGCCAAAGCACTCCTTCTCCCCTTGTTGGGGAGGGATCCAGCATCTATGCCCTTGAGTCTCAGATACCCCTCTGAGAGAGTCCACAGTGTTAAGGGATTCACACTTAGTGGAGGTTTGGGATTGTTCCCATTATCGCTGGGAACTCAGCACCGTAAACCGTGTAAGGCGCTCTCTTTGAAACCTTTTTGATGATCTCCCCTAGGCTGATACTGTTGTATTCCTCTTAGGGTGTCCATAAACGGGCTTTCCAGTATCATGTCCTTATATAGGCACAATTCGCCCTGCCCTTATATAGGCATAAAATCCCAGCCCTTATTTAGGCATTAAACCGTGCACTCCAAATACAGGCATGGTCTCTGACATCCGTCCACCCTAACGTCACAACGAGTTTATGAAGAACAGACCCTTAGGCTGCGGGAGTTTCCCTAGTCCAGGACTATTGATTTCTTCAAGGACTCATATATTATGCATGAACCATTATTCCTTAGGGGTTCATTCATGACGTCTTTCGCTGTCCGACTCACGTCAATACTAACATTCTTAGGTGCTCTCAGGTATAAATATACCTTCCCTAGCCCCTGTAAACCAGAGGAGACCTCGACTTCAGAGGAGCCCGTTTCCCGGCCTGACGCACTGAGAAGACGCTGTCATCCCTGCACGCAGAGAGTCCAGCTTCCAGTGATCTGACTTCCCTTGCGGGGTGTTGGAGTTCGAGCCTGGCAAAGAGATTCCTACCTCTCTCATTCTTCAGGTATGGAGCTGACAAGAACCTAGAGGGACTCTTGGCATACTAGGCATACTAGGCTTAACATACTCTTAGTATACCATAGTAAGGAATACTTCACCTACTTCCTACCACTCCCTACACCTAGGTTAGGTTAGGTACCTTGGGGTAGAACAAGATTAGAAACGCATCGTATGAGTACTCGCATTTTTAGTCTGTGTTATTTATGTAAAGGCATATGTACTAAAAGATAATGCTATCGCAGTATTATTTATTTCTACTGCTCACACTGTACATTATTTATCTCGCATACTGTCTTGTGATCGTAACAGCACATTTTACTTACACCAGAAACAAGACTGTTCAATAAATCTTTTATTGAAACGCCCGTCTATTTCTTTCTGTGTAACTTTGAGGAAAACTAAGCATGCACGATTGAGCTGAGTGAAATAGTTATCTATTGTTTCCACGACTCTGGGACACGTTCTGATTCTAAAGGGAAACACAGTGGTCATGTTTTGCGGCTGCCAGAAACTACTCCCTTGTTGTCAAGGAGTTTCTAGTGGCCTCTGAGCTAGCTGGCACAAGTAATTAAGTTTAATATACTCGATAGGGACATACTGACCTTAGTCCTATGTCAAACCTATAGGATATATTATTCCAATGCGCAGAGCCTATTAGGGAAATAGGAGCTACACTACATGGCGCCCAACGGTTTGGTAAGGCGGTAATTCAACGTTAGATACTGAGTAACTCAGCCGTGCTTTTTCTCTCAGACCCCTACCCTTATACTCCAAAAGACGTCTGGAGTGGGCAGGGTTAAGTATCCACCACAGCTACATAGGGAAACACCCTATACATTAGCTGTTTGGTTTGCTCAACGTTGAAGGATACAGTGTTCCAAAATATTGTGCACCTTATCTTTGTTTCCTTGAAACTTGTTCTACATTTTTCAAAAAACAAAAATGCCTGACTCCGACAATGACGCCGGAAACGGTGGAGCTGCGGCTGATCCAGCCCTAGCAGCAGTTTTTAACATTACAGGTTTAAATGAAACCGAGGAGGGTGTTATAGACATCCATCCAAACTTAAGAAGAGCCATCACTCTAAAACTTATAAAACATGGCCTACCACCAAGAGGAGGTAGAGCAGTTTTCGTGATAGAGGCACATGAATCCTTTCAGACAGAGGTATTCTATTCATGGGTAATATTTCTTGAATCCAATTCAGTAACACACATGTTTCACTTCTACAAAGAAGATGATCCACCAGAGGAATACATTCCTTTCGAGGATATTGAAATTCCACTAACATACCAGGAGCATCAGCTCTGGTTTAAAGGCGCCCTAAAACATCACAGAAACATTACCAGGCTCGGTCCACTAGGTAGACCAGGAGCAACATGGCCGATTCTAGCCGGCTACACACCTCATCCTGAACTGGATATAATGTCAGATGAGGAATTACTTACTCAACTCACAGAGTTAATAAAAATCTACAGACAATTGGTTCAATATGTCATGCGGACTTTCACAGTCCAACAACCATTGACACTTCCAAATCAAACTCCCCAACAGGGGAATACACTAAAAATTACACCACAGACTCTATACGCAGTCATGGGTAAAATGCCCACAAAACGTGAGCAAATTCCATTCTGGATAGCTAAAAAATTACTCAAATCGAAGCAGTATTTCCAAATACTAGCCCGTATGAGAAACACAGAATACTAACAATCAGTTTACCAATGGGGATCACACCACAACTGGAAGACTGCACCACTTGGGGCTCAGTCTTTGCTGCCATCTATACTAAAACACATGGCATTCCGTCAATTGCGGTAATACCTGAAGTCCTGAAACAAATTCAAAACGAATACGGGGCAGAGCCTGCTCTAAATTTAGGTATGAAGTTACTGAAAAATTTCGACCAGGTCTCAACAATAATATTATCTAATATTAAAGGGAGGCAGCAGCAGTGGCGATCCGCCAAAAATTAAGGAAATTTGATGTTACAGAACATCAAACAGAGCTACCCAGAATAATAGAACAATCTTATGCAGAATTAGGCAGAGATAGTTTGGGTGGAAGACCAGTGAAGCCGAAGCTATCTGAAAGTCCTGAGAAGGACTCTATTAAACAAACTCCTACATCTTCTAAAAAGAAGTGGGAGACTAATAAACAAAAATCAAACGAGAAACGTTCTCAATCCCAAGGTAGGTCTCCTCAAAAGGAGCCCTCTGAAAGGAGGTATAACCTCAGGAATAGGGATAATTTGAGAAAACCTGACGGGTATCAAGATACTGATACACGTTCCTCTCGTCCCTTTCAGATCTCATCACAGACTTCGGAAAGAAGTAGACGATCGGAACATAGAGAAGAACGTGTGAAATCGAAAGACGACAAACACGCTCCAAAAACTAAAGCAAAACCTCAATTCTCCAAAAAGAAAGTAGCAGGTCTAAAGATCAGACATTCCGAGAATACTGAGAACACAACTCAAGAACGGAGAATGGCCTCAGACAATGCTGGACAGTGCAGCAGAAGTCACAATAGTTCGCCAGAACCTGAAGGAACTTCTGGAGATAGTGGACTTGAATGAGTACATTATAGTTGAGACTGTAGACACCAGGGTTAGTAGTCCACAAAAGTTATATGAAATAACACTCCGGATGGAGGGAGAGAAACCTAGACAGGTGAAAGCACTTTTTTGGGAAAGACTATCAAAGGGCTATGACATACTTCTAGCAGAAAAGGACTTACCACCACAATTTGTCAGGGACTGCCCACATGGCGAGGACATTATTATGCCTGCCTTCTCCAACCATATTCCAATTCACCTAAAATATACATATGCCAGGAAATGGGCAGTGGCCCAGGCCCCAGCATTATATAAAAATCATGTAGGATGGGATGAGGACTCACCTCACCATAAAATACATCTGAAACATGAACCAACTGCACAACGGCAGTACCCAATAAAGCAAGAAGCTAAAAAACAGGTCAGGGAGATCTTAGATCAACTTGAATATCAAGGGGTGATTGAAACATGCACCTCCTCAATGAACAATCCTTTGTTTCCTGTCTCCAAACCAGACAATACATATCGTCTAGTTTTGGACTACAGACACCTAAACACTTGTTCTAAAACGTTTGCAGTGCAAAATGCACATAGCACAGCATTAATGAATAACATTGTGCGTAAAAAATACAAAACAACATTAGACATCTCAAATGGTTTCTTTTGTCAAAACATAGCACCTGAAAGCAGGTACTTAACAGCAATCTCCATAATGGGGACCCAGCGTCACTTTTGTCGACTCCCACAAGGGTTCAAGAACAACCCAGGTTTATTCTCAGCGAGGGTAACGGAGTTACTACAAATTTATGACAATGAGGCATTGTCCTATGTCGATGACATTTATCTGACAGACGATGACTTGGAAAAACACTTGAACAGGGTGAGCACCATTATATTGGGTTTCGCCTCTGAGGGCTACAAATTCAACTTTAAAAAGTCCAGAATTGCCCATCTCAATGTCCTATTTCTAGGATATGAGCTTTCAAGTGAAGGCAAGAGCTTGGCAGCTAACTTTTTAGAAAAGTGTGCGCTGTTCCAACCTCCAAAAACGCAAAAAAGCGTACAATCCATCCTGGGTTTCCTAAATTTTGGAAGAACATACATTTCTAAATTACGCAGAAAGGGTTAAACCTCTCTACGCATTAATCAAACCTGATTTTTCGATCAGAAACTGGACACAGGAACACACAGAAATCTTGCGTTCACTACAGGCTAACATGTTAGCAACAAATCACTTACAAACACGCGTAAGTCAACGCAACCTGGTGATCCGAATAATTTCGGGTCAATGCGGATTCACCTACTTAACCTTCAATGAGGGTGAGAAAATACCAATCGCATACAAATCTCATTTGTACACACAAGCGGAAATGCGCTGCAGTTCAACTGAAAAAATTCTGACAGCAGTTCAAACCGCTGTAGCAAAAGAAAGAGCCTTAGCCCAAGGGAAACGCATTATTGTCGTAACCCCGGTACCAGCTTTAGAAGCGGTCACAAAAGCAAGCATTCCAAATTCTAAAGCATTAAATCCAAGATGGATACAATGGGTTAATTCTCTTGCTGCAACAGATGTTGAATATGTTTTTGATCCAGATTTAAAAACACAAGCATTCCTGCAATATGAACATGAATGTCCTCTGCCTACTGAAATTCTGCCTCTCGATCAGTACGAATTCATAATTTACACTGACGGATCCGCACAGCCCGCAACAGGGAGTAAGCAAGCTTACAGTGCAGCGTGTGCAATCGTTAAAGGTCGCATGCGAAATGGCATCTTCAGACCTATGGTCACTAAAACACAATCTCTAGGAGATTGTACAGCTCAGCGAGCTGAACTACAAGCATTCAAACTGGCACTTGAAAGTACAGATCGAGAATTCCCCACACTAATAGTGTGCGATTCCTTTTACTGTGTTCAGTCGTATAATGAATATATACAAAACTGGCTTGTAAATGGTTTCAAAGATGCGAAAGGTGGCACAATAAAGCACAAAATGCTTTGGGAACAAGTAGTTCAGTTGAAAAACGAACTACCAAAGGCTCACGTGATCCACACACTGAGTCATCAACGTGATGGCGTTCACGTTGTAGGGAATTCATTGGCTGATGAAGCCGCAAAGGGGGCTGTGCAGACGGCTTCCGTAGCTGCGATCACTCGTTCAAAAACAAAAATAGACGGTGAGATAATGTTGGCTGTCAATGCTTCAAGCAAAGGCAGCAGTGCAGCGTTACCAAAAGTTTCCACTCAAGTACTCTTATGTAATTGATGCGAACAACGTTCCTTTTGCTCGAATCCCTGGAGTGGGGGATAGGGTAATTCCAAACAAGGAACGCAGATTAGGACTAATCCTAGCAGCACACGAAGGGTTAGCTTCTGCCCATGCAGGTGTTTCAGCGACAGTATCTTTACTCAAGCAAAGATATTGGTGGCCTGGCATTCGGAAACAAACTAAAAACTATGTTTTAGAATGTGATATTTGCCAACAGATGAAAGTCTCAACAGTGAAACGTCCTGCGCAGACAACCCATTAGCTTGTGTTTACCTGGACCACTGCGGTCCCTTGCAAAGGGACGGTAACTATAAATATATCATGGTTGCAGTGGATTCATGCTCTAGGTTCCTAAGGTTATGGCCTCAGCGCTCAGCTGACGCTCGAACTGTTATAAAAGATTTGCGAGTCTTTATCGGCACATACGCAATAGGCACGCTACATTCTGACCAGGGTCCTGCGTTTAGCTCTCGGGCTTACAAAGAAGCCATGGCCAGTCTGGGCGTTGCATTGCGGTACTCCTCTCCATTCCATCCTGAGGGAAATTCGGTTGTGGAAAGGAAAAACCGGGACATAAAGCAGTCTATAACAGCTAGGGTATTAGGTTCGGGTGATGGGTGGGTCAAACACCTTAGTGGGGTCCAACGCTCATTGAATAATCTGCCAAGAAGTTCTCTAGGGGGTCACTCCATATGAGGTCCTATTTGGGACAAGAATGTGGGTACCAGACCTTGAACACGTAGGCACAGTGGTGGAAAATAAACCGTTTGATATCAAAGATCGTTTGGCTGTTTTACAGGAACTCAATAAATTAAGAACGAAACAAAGCAACGTATTCCTACAGCCAACCACCACTGGGGAAAAATCGGCGGTCCCAGCAAGGCCTGTCTGGATTCCAAAAGTTTGGGATCTAGTCAGAGAAAAGATTGCGGACAAGAAGGAATTTGGACCTTCTTACAGACAACCAGTACCTGTCCTAGCAGTTCAAGGAACAAGAACAGTACTTCTGCCGCCCCTTGCTGGAAGAAAGGAGAAAAGATTTGTGTCCATCGACCTGATCAAACCACAGTATGTGGCCAATACTAAATAGTAGGCCTCGTGGACTCCGACCTAGTAACAGACGCACTCCTCTCGCTACTATCCAAGAGGTTCAGACTGAAAGACTGATAACAATCGAGAATTCAGCAGTAACAGATGGAGGACTAAGCAACAACGCTATGGAACTCATCCCTCTTGAACACCAAGTAACAGTTCGTCCAAATACACCTGTCTACACCAATGTAGCAAGTGATGAACTGGTTCCAGTGATTTCTACAAATCCTGATGCAATTCCAACAATTGACAGAACTGCTTCTGGCTATTTCATTAACTTTGATACGTTCTCAGAAGATCCGAGTGAACCTGAAACGACGCCAGCATCATTCAAATTCAAGCAGCAAGTAAAAGACTTTCTTCACTTTCTGAAAAAGACTTATTTGATTTCTCCATGGATTGAACTCTGGATTATATCTGGACTTTTTGTTTTCCTGCTCTGGCTAACTTTGGTTACAACTGTGAGCGTGCTTATAAGTGGCAGATACATCCATGTGAATACTGAAGGAAAAGACGTGAACGTACTTTTGAAACCTCATAAATCTTCCCATCGTGAAGCAAGAGACTTGTCATCAGTGAACATCACAGCTGTTCCTATACAGGATGGTATAGTGTGGGACAAAACAGATTTTGACATCTTCGACCCGTCGGAACAATTGAACATTCCACATTTGTTTAAAATTTCACTAAGTGATCTAATTTCGTCCAGTACCTATTCTGATGATTGGGACTTTGAGACTGTTAATGACATAATGTTTGACCTAGAAAAATCTGCTGCATTTTCTAAAAATGAATATTTAGAGGGTTCATCAGACTATGAACAACTGTATTGTTATAACCACTATGGTCATCATTATTTGGATAAATCTGCATATCCAAGAAATGTGTTTATGTTTAACCAATGGGAACATTGTCCTACACCACCTAAAGGTAGTTCAAGAACATTTGCCAACAAATTTCCATATTTTTCAGGATACAATACATCTGATCCAGAAATGTTTTACTATAAAAATGTAAACAAGACAGGACTGAAAATTATGTTAACAAATAAAAAACAGATTTATTCTGCATTATTAAATGCCCAACTGTCTAGACAGGGTTTTGACTTTTGGAAAGACACAATAGACACAAAAACTGTGTGGGGTACTAAAGATTGGCAAGGGCAGGGGATAGAAGCTTTATTTAGAGCCTGTATCATCCCTGAACAAATAATGTTTTTGAATGAAACCATCCAACAAACATCTTGTCTTGGATTAGCCAAGATCAAAGAGATGAACACACCTTCTGTACCAGCACCTGCAAGTGATAACGATACACAGGCAGTGGTAACAGTTGACAATATACTACAACTCAACAGATCTAATCCTGATTGGAAAAAATGGTTGATCTTGCCCACAGACACGAATAACTGTCAGGAAAGATTCCTGAATAAAACTCAGGGCTTTACTATTCATAGGCCAGACCCAAGATACGTCCAAAGACAACATCCGGGGGTAGTAACAACATACAGTGTAGGAAAATGATGCCTCGATTGGCTGCATAAGTCTACACTACAGGATGTGAAACAACACTTAACCTTACTTAAAAAGGACGCAGACCGTAGGGAATTCTTGCTTGGACCAAGAAAACCGCGTCAAAAACGTTTCATATATGCCGGCATTTATGCTGCCTATAATGAAGCATGGAAAGTATCACAGATGGAGGCTGCAGAACGAATACGTGAACTTGATCGTATTAATTTAGAGAAAACGCTCTCTGTGGTCGACAATGGGTTAACAACTTTGTCCTCCAGAATATATTCATTGGATGGCATTGTATCCTCTGCTATCGACATACTAGAACAAGATTTGGCGATGTTGCAACAAGGCCAGTCTCAATTACGTTCTATTGTGTTATTGAGCTGGACGCCGCAATCTTTGCGAGCGGGCTATGTGCCTTGGCGTTTTATCAACACAACGGCTCTGTTTGCAGAATACAATCTAACTGATAAACAGATCGAATTGGCACAAAGAGGAGCAAGGTATACAGTGCTGAGCATTGAAAAACTGGAAAAATTACCATTCACAGTGGCAGAAAAACCAGCTACAGAATGGCTCATTCATGGCAAAATAACATTACCTGTGACTACTTTTCAGTTTCAGTATTGCCTCAGACAAATGCAAGCAGGCAAATATGAAAGGTTGGGTAAGGAATACATTAAGACATCTTGGGATTTACCGTATACATATAGATGTTGGAGTGGGGATCGTGAAGTGTTTTTGAGCGGTACACACTGTAAACGTGCACTGAGCGGTTCGCTTATATGTCAGGACATTTCTTTACACGGGGCTTGTAATGGTTCTGTGGCAAATTTGTCTTGCCATCAGCAGGGTACACCAGCTGCTGTGATTAATCCAACGTTTGGACAACTTTCTAATGGGCGTCACCTCATGTTGAATGATCAGAGTTGCTGCGGCATGCTGCGAGGCATCCCATATCTAGTAACGGTCAACTCCAGGGTCACTTGCTGTATGCAAGTATTGTTTGCCCCAACAGACACAGTCAGGGAGTCGCCTCTATGGCCTTCGCTGAACGTCTCTTTTATAAGATTTGATACTTTGAGCAGAATGAAAGCCATGCTTTTACAGCAAACAGTGCCTTTGACCTCGGCCAAAGAAACCTATGATCTACAAGTAGCAAGGACTTCGGCTGAGATACAGACTTTAATACGTACAAAATGCCCTATACATTTCGTAGAAATGATAGGACGTATCTTCAATATGTCTGATACAACCGGAATTGTACATGTATTTAAGAGCATCTGCTCCGGTCTGTTTCCAGGCAATACTCGGAATCATCCCGAACTTTGCACATTCGGTGTTTGGTGGCATACCATTAATTCTAGCACTTGTTGCCGGAATTCTATTTCTCTTCCTGCTATTGCGCTATGGCCAGCCTATTCGCAGACATCACTCCGAGCGAAATGGAGAAAGCTCTCCTTGAACGAAAGTGCTGTGAGCGAATAGTACAGCTTTTGGGCATGACTCGTCTACGGGAACTTAATACCACGTGGTTCCTGTCATTCAGACCAATCTGGCAAGATTTCATCTTACCTGTTCTACGATGCCTGCTATGCGGTGAAGAATGCGTGTTGGACACCTGTCTAACATTTCCATCAGCTACGCCAACGGATGTCGATACTCTGCTGGTCCCGATAACGGCCCATGCTCTGTGTTGTCCCCAGAGGCTTCCTATCCTGATGTCAGCATTCATTGAGATCTCACAGACGCTTCCGGCTGCTGCTGAGGTACGAGAAAGATCTACAGGCACACAGGTAACAACGGACGTGAACATTGCTGAGGCAACCTATGCTGGAAGCGATGCTTCTCATCTCTGTGCAATTAATCTACTACACCAGGTGTTCCAACTGACACCAACTACAGTGGATGATGTTTTGTCTATAGAAATAGATGATCTCATGTTTACACCAGACCCGTAAACTGACTCTGATTCAGCATACAGTGTTCCAGAGATGCAGTAACAATTTGGCCTTCATTTTTCAAAACAACTTGGAACTCTACCAAAATTGAACTTTTTCCCATTTTTTCGAACGAAAATGGCACTTCAATCTGCTTAAAGTAGAACTAGCCTTATAATACAGACTTCAAGGTACTTCCAAGGACACTTAGTCATCTTGTGTGTCTAAAACAGTTCATTAATTTTCATGACATGAAATGACTTTGATTTTTGAACAACTTATCGATCATTTTCTGTCACATGTAAATATTACTGCTTCTTTAATTCCAATTGCATTTATTTTCGAACTTTATGCCTGAAATGAAAAGCATTTGCTTCAAATGTACAGTACCTTTTGCATTTTTTACTATGTTTTTTAATGCTTTTAAGAAATATTTTTAAATATGCGGTACTCCATTTTATGTTTAGCATTTTAAATGTTTAGCATTTTAGTATTATTGTACACACGAAAGTGGAGTGGGTGTTGTATTCCTCTTAGGGTGTCCATAAACGGGCTTTCCAGTATCATGTCCTTATATAGGCACAATTTACCCTGCCCTTATATAGGCATAAAATCCCAGCCGTTATTTAGGCATTAAACCGTGCACTCCAAATACAGGCATGGTCTCTGACATCCGTCCACCCTAACGTCACAACGAGTTCATGAAGAACAGACCCTTAGGCTGCGGGAGTTTCCCTAGTCCAGGACTATTGATTTCTTCAAGGACTCATATATTATGCATGAACCATTATTCCTTAGGGGTTCATTCATGACGTCTTTCGCTGTCCGACTCACGTCAATACTAACATCCTTAGGTGCTCTCAGGTATAAATATACCTTCCCTAGCCCCTGTAAGCCAGAGGAGACCTCGACTTCAGAGGAGCCCGTTTCCCGGCCTGACGCACTGAGAAGACGCTGTCATCCCTGCACGCAGAGAGTCCAGCTTCCAGTGATCTGACTTCCCTTGCGGGGTGTTGGAGTTCGAGTCTGGCAAAGAGATTCCTACCTCTCTCATTCTTCAGGTATGGCGCTGACAAGAACCTAGAGGAACTCTTGGCATACTAGGCTTAACATACTCTTAGTATACCATAGTAAGGAATACTTCACCTACTTCCTACCTCTCCCTACACCTAGGTTAGGTTGGGTACATTGGGGTAGAACTAGATTAGAAACGCATCGTATGAGTACTCGCATTTTTAGTCTGTTATTTATGTAAAGGCATATGTACTAAAAGATAATGCTATCGCAGTATTATTTATTTCTACTGCTCACACTGTACATTATTTATCTCGCATACTGTCTTGTGATCGTAACAGCACATTTTACTTACACCAGAAACAAGACTGTTCAATAAATCTTTTATTGAAACGCCCGTCTATTTCTTTCTGTGTAACTTTGAGGAAAACTAAGCATGCACGATTGAGCTGAGTGAAATAGTTATCTATTGTTTCCACGACTCTGGGACACATTCTGATTCTAAAGGGAAACACAGTGGTCATGTTTTGCGGCTGCCAGAAACTACTCCCTTCTTGTTGTCAAGGAGTTTCTAGTGGCCTCTGAGCTAGCTGGCACAAGTAATTAAGTTTAATATACTCGATAGGGACATACTGACCTTAGTCCTATGTCAAACCTATAGGATATATTATTCCAATGCGCAGAGCCTATTAGGGAAATAGGAGCTACACTACCCTCTGATGTACTTCGGCGACCGAGCAACCTTTGGCCGATGACCGTGGAGTTGCCCTACGCAACTATTGAGGAGTTTGTCTCTGGTTCCCCCCTTGGCCTGCTCCTACCTTTCTGATCGTCAGACACTGTTTCTTTTCTCGTCGCCCTGTTGTGTTTCCTACCCCCTCCTTCACCTCTTTCCTCCCTCACTCTTTATCTTCCTCTTCTATTCCCTCCCTCTCTCCCCCTAATCTCTCTCCCCCTGCCTGCTTTTTCTTCCCCATACCTGATCCATGTCTTTGTAACTCTTGTTTTCTCCAGTAACTACGTACCTGAAACTGTTGTAATCTATGTAACTATGTTTTGAAGCAATTGTACCTCCTCATGTAAAGCGCTCTGATACCTCTGGGTGTAGCCAAAGCTATATAAAACTTTTAAAATAAATAAATAAAATAAAACAAAACACATACACAGACGCACACATAGACAGGCACACATTTGGAAACAGCCACCTGCAGCTGCATACACAGATAGATGCAACCATATAAGCATACATACATATAGTCATGCACACATACGCATGCAGGTACGAACACATATAAACATAGACACACGCGCACATAGATATGCACACAAGGAAGCATGCACATCCATACACAGCATTACCAAAAGGAGATATATTTACACACTGACACACCCATGCACATATATACAAGCATACACACACAGGCATTCCTAAATACCTACGCATATGTGCACACTTAGACATGCATGCACATGCATATATAAATGCACACACTCTGTCTTTTGTCTCACCCATGCTTGGATTGCATGAACAGTTAAACTCTTTACGGTGCGGAGCGGAACTGAACTGACCCGCACCTTCTGGGCAAAACAGCACTTCCAGGGCTGTTAATGTGGCTTGAGTCCTGTAATCATGTTTTCCAGTTAAAGAGCGGATCCAGGGGCCAACCCCTGCGGGTTTCACAGGGAGGTAGACAATTTGTTGTAGTGGGTTAACTGGGGGCAGGGAGGGGTGGCGTCACTTAGAATTGAGGGGGGCAGTTATGAGGTGTTACTGCTTGGCTCTTTTTCGGCAGTACCGAATAAGGAGTTCCAACCGGTGCAGTGTGCTACCTATTTAGCGCTTCAGCGCCCACATGGGGTAGTAACCTTAGCTTAAATCACTAAGCCACCTTGCTGAAAAAAATGGAATGGCTGAAGGAAAGAGAACAGGCATCCGTTGGAGAGAGATGCAATTTGGAGAGAGAGGGAGAAACAGAGAGAAAATAGGAGGCAGGGAGAGGGACTTTAGAATGTAGAGAAGAGGAAAAATGTGTAGAAGAGCGAGACACGATGGAGACTGCAGATCTGGCAGAAGCACCCCCAACTACGTACTGCATCAGCTGGCTAGGCGTGTCGAGGTGACAAAGCCCCTTTCCCACATCCCTATGCCAAGGAACCCTCACCTGAGTTTGCCGCTCTTGCTTCCTGTGAGGGCCTCTTTTTGCACGCTCAGAGGCTGCGCCGGTAAACAGGGAAGGAGTTTACTTGATGTGCAGCCCGGGCCACCGCCTCCTCAGCACTGTGGAGGCCACAGCCCGGGCACAGCGAGCCACAGAGGTGGCAAGTGAAAGCCCAGGGGGGGGAGGGAGGGACACGAGGGAAGCACCGAAGTGGCATGGGGCTGACAAACGGCGAGGAGGGTAAACCTTCCACCTAGGAAAAACGAGCTCAGCAGCAGAAATTGAAACAAGACTGGTGTTTTTTTAAATATAAAAGTGTGCGCCGTACACCAGTAGCAGATGCGCTCTGACCGCCGTAAGTCACCAAACCTAAGCAAGCACCGCAGCCGCCATCTTCAGAAGGAGCTTGGAACAGAGCATTTACTTTTAATATTAAGTATGGTAATCCGCCTGTGCAGCGCCTCTCACTCCAGCTTCCGAAAATCTAAGATTTTCTTAAGAGCGTGACAACAGGGTGTCACTTTTGTGCCAGTTGCGATGGTGGTTTTGTGGTAAAAAAGTTCGACGCTGGTTTCTAAAATCGCACTTACGGCATCTGTAGTCTCTGAATCATCTCGCTGCGTCCAGATTTCTCCCCCCGTTGTGTCTTCTCCTTCACCCTGCTGACCCAGTCAGATAGTAACGCCTGCGCTCGCGCCAAGCCGCAACACTGGATATGCAGCGAGCCTGGCATTTTACACGTATTTCACAGGAATTCCCCACAGTCCATTAAGAGCCTTTCAGGATTTCGTCTTCTGCCTGCTTTTAGCTTTCAAAAAATAAGGCTTTGAAAAAGTTGAGCGGAGTTTGTCACCTCGACCTTCTTAAAAATACTTCCATTGTACATTCAGCGAGCTTGTGCGTCTTCCAGGGAGTCTGACGTCATGGTGTGCATACAGACATGTTGATGACTAGCTACTGGCAGCCGTGCGCGTACTGGCAGCCGTGCGCGAGCCAAATATCCAGTCCGGGTGGGCGAGCCGGAAAGGAGACAGGGAGGGGACCAAAAAGCCTCTCTCCAAATGAAATGCGAGCGTTTTACATAAAGTATGACGCGCGCAAATGAAAAGCGGAGGCGGAGCTTCCACCCCACTTCCGAAACAAAACCGACGACAATAGATCTCGCAGAGCGAGCAGCGCATGCGCTGCGACGCTAGGCGAGACCTAATGAGGGGAGAGCAAAGAGTGTCCATCAGGGTCAGTAAACTGACTCTAAGAGCCTGAAAATGAAGTTGCAGAGGGGGGAAGAAGTACACTGGGAAGAGAGCAAAATAAACATGCACTCTCATTGAGTGCTTGAGTGAAAGGAAAAAATTGGTTCCCAAAGCATGAGCCGTGGAGGAGCACAAGTAAAGAGGCTATGCTCCAAATGAGGAACACATTTCCTTATTTGGACAAGGCAAGCGATTGAGTAATAAGCAAGCAAATGGGAGTGACAACAAAACCAAACAATGGTGAGTTTTAAGCCCACTGTAAGATCTGGGTAGGCTTACAATAGACCTTTTCCAACCAGAGAGTTTGCGCTGTCTGATAGGCTCAACCATACAAGGGCAAGGAAACTGGTAGTACTGCTACTACATTGTATGTGTATCGGGCTTACACCTGGATGCTAATTGCCCCACCAGGAGGTGTGGACTATAGAGCCATCAACACTAGACAGTGGGCTCATGATGGGACGAAGATTGGGTAGAAAAGCCAACTAGGGAAAGCTCAAGGGCCCACATCTAAGAGAAACAAGCATTGGCATAGCCAATAGGTCTCGCCTTTGGGACCTTATAAGTGTTTAGCTATCCAGCACAGTATCCTTGGTGCAACAACATCAAGTGTTGCATGCCTAAACACTTATAAGGTCCCAAAGGCGAGACCTATTGGCTATGCCAATGCTTGTTTTGAGTGAGTGGCTCGTGCAGGTATGCCACTGTGAGGTAGATATGCTGCGAGTGCTTTTACAGGAGCCCCTATGACATTGCGCCTCTTCAAAATGTATCTTGGGTCTGGTGTAATACTTCTAGCCCCTATTCCCGTCTTCTCGCACCCAATGCATCCTTAAATGTCCCATGTACAGCCGGGGTTGACACTCCTATTACCCCTGCCCTCCACTGACACTTTACGTGGTGGTGGACGTGGTGGTGGTGGTGGACGTGGTGGTGGACGTGGTGGTGGTGGACGTGGACGTGGACGTGGTGGTGGTGGTGGACGTGTTGGTGGTGGACGTGGTGGTGGTGGTGGACGTGGTGGTGGTGATGGTGGACATGGTGGTGGTGGTCGTGGTGGTGGACATGGTGGTGGACGTGGTGGTGGTGGACGTGGTGGTGGACGTGGTGGACGTGGTGGTGGACATGGTGGTGGTGGACGTGGTGGTGGACATGGTGGTGGTGGACGTGGTGGTGGTGGTGGACGTGGTGGTGGACGTGGTGGTGGTGGACGTGGTGGTGGTGGACGTGGTGGACGTGGTGGTGGTGGTGGACATGGTGGTGGTGGACGTGGTGGTGGTGGACGTGGTGGTTGACGTGGTGGTGGTGGACGTGGTGGTGGTGTTGGCGGTAGATGTGGTGGACGTGGTGGTGGTGGACGTGGTGGTGGTGGTGGTGGTGGTGGTGGTGGACGTGGTGGTTGTTGTGGACGTGGTGTTGGTGGACGTGGTGGTGGTGGACGTGGTGGTGGTGGACGTGGTGGTGGTGGACGTGGTGGTGGTGGACGTGGGGGACGTGGTGGTGGTGGACGTGGTGGATGTGGTGGTGGTGGACGTGGTGGTGGAGGACGTGGTGGACGTGGTGGTGGACATGGTGGTGGTGGTGGTGGACGTGGTGGGGGTGGTGGACGACTATTGGGTAGAAGGGTGCTGGCAGAATGCGGATGGAGAGGAGGATCTCGAAGGGGGCACATGGGAGAGCAGAAAGATGCCGATTATTAGATACAATAAAATTTAAAGCGCATTAAAGCCAATGCTCCTTTAATATAAAAAACACGCCGTGCCTGCAGTGAGAGTGGCTCACAAAGAAAAGAAACAAGTTTTCCTCCGGCGTTCAGTCGGTTTAAGCTCCTTTTATCTGGACGCCCAGTTTGGTCAGGTGCGTTTGGCTCCGTGAAATCTTGTGTACTGACTTGTCTTGTGAAACCTGGCTGTATTTCTCAGCTCCCCGCGTGTGCCAGTCAGCAGCCTGAATTAACTTCAGCCTTGCGCGAGAACAAGCAGCAGCTGTTTGAAGCACTCGTGCTTGTGCTGGCCTCCGCCTTGCGGGAGCGAGCAGCAGCGGTGCGAGAGCCATATGGTTTCAATTAGCACGCGCGCCGCTGCTCGCCCCCCCAAGGAGGATGCCAGCACAAGCACGAGTGTGCAAAGGAGCAGACCGATTTCTAAAGGTCATCTCCTAGGGCAGCGCATGCGCGCTGACTAGGCGAGACCTAAAAATGGGCCTATGTTCCATGTGAAAGCAGCAACAAGAGTTAGGGAATGCTGTAATTAGTAAGTAGTGGGGTCAGTGAATAATCAGCAGAGTGGTCTGGAACTCTGCACACTTGTTGCTTCTCTAAGAGGGGCGCAGTACACTTATTGTATACACAATTTTACTCACCCCTATTAGTTTAAATTTAATGTGTATGTGTTTAGAGGAACTGGTCAGTTAACCCCAAATCCATTTGACATAAGATGCCCATGCATGTGATGCTGTGTTTTCGGATCATATTGCCAAAGTAACATCCATTTTCAGCACTTTGAGTTAACCTAGTAGTGTTCACGTTCTTATGAGTTTTGTAAAATTTTTCCAGTCTGTTCAAATTATTTCTAGCAAACATAAGTAGATGCCACTGGGTTTTTATACCTTTAGCAGATTTCCTGCAAGAAACAGCTTTTAATCAGTGTCATTCCTCACAAGTCATGGCAAAAGGATTATTTAAACCAATACTTTGCTGTAGAACAGCACTAAGTTTCTTCCTCCTTTGCTTAATATTTATTGATAGATTTTTAAATATTTGCGCTCATCCCTTTTTAGAACAAGAAACATTTAGGCCTAAATTCCACCACCCATTCAAATCCCAATTTTGATGCAAAGTTTTTACCCAAATCAGGATTCTCAATTGTGCACAATTAGTGTACCTCCACAATATTCAGACACATCGCTTTCCACCTACTTACAGTTTATGTTGGAAACATGTGAGGCAACCATGGGTGAACCTTGAAAGCTATACATTTCCGAAAAGTAGGCAAAATTCTGAAAACAGCAAAGGGTCATTTGTGTAGATTGCTCATGGATTTCCCAAAGAAAATGAACATTGAAATCAAAAACTAAGGAAAGCACAAGAAAAGATATAGGTTACCATATTTTCATCTGCCATTTTTTGCCCCAATGGCCGATCTGCAAAATGAATATACCATTATGTTTGTCAGACTCTTCTGGTCTTAGGGGTATATAGTGGTGTTGGTTGTCCAAAAACGCACGATAACCAGACTGGTACACTGAGCTGCAGCCTATAATGATTGTGTACTGACCATGCATACGTTCATATGGTAAAATCTAGTGAATGACAAATGGGTATGAAGGAAAGTTGTGCATTTTTTAAATGCGCCCACTTATCTGAGTGTAGCAATCGTGGTTAATCGTACAACTTTAAATTTAGGGTTACAGATAATAATGTGATTCAGAGGGTGTTTTGCAAAGTGGGCTCTTTCTTGCTCACTGATTTGTATTTGGAGTCCAACAATGTAAAGAAATTCAATGGGAAATAACAAATGGATGAGTGGGCCTATCATACGTGGCAGTAGGAAAGGCTGGAAAATGCACCATGGAGACAACAAGTTTTTTCTCTTGAATTTCAATGTTTCTGGAGATGTGGGTAACCACTGTATTTTGACCTGGGGCAGGTTAGCATTCAGGGGTAAACTACCAAATCAAGACATTTCTGAAAACTAGACCTATAGGGGAGTACATGGTGGTATGAGTTTCTTGGGTCCCATTACATTTTCTTACCTGAAAAGCACTGCAAACATCAAACTTTGACTGAAATCACAGATTTTTCTCAGGTTTCTGTGAGAAAAATTCTGCAGTTTGCATAAATTGACAAAAGTCCTACCACAAAGTGTTCTCTCACTTCTCCAGATAAAAAATGAATCCGACCTGTGCTCCCATCAGAAACTGGTCAAAAGTTGGTCTTTTGTGAGATCAACATAGAGTAAATGTCTTCACAAGGTTACAGTTTTGGTTTGATACTGTGACGTGTGTTAGGTCCACCCACACACAGGGTACAGTGTTTTTAACAGGAGAAGTGTGGGAATGAAGGGTAGTAAGATTTTAGCCATTGGCTGGAACTGCCCATGATTTCTGTCGCAAATGTGAGAATTTCTTTTTTTTTTTTTTGACTCATTCTTCGATATTCCCATTGCGTTCTGGGAAACAGAACTTACTGAGATCCACAACATCCACCCCACCTTGGATTCCCTTGGGTCTCTAGGGTTTCATTTGGTGCTAGTCCAACCTGACCTAAAAGGTTGCAGCCATCCTCCATGGAAAGAGAGAGAGGGCATTTGGGGTAAGAAAAGTATGACAGGATGCTGGTAAAACACGCCACCCTTAGAATCGCCTGGGTCTATAGGTTTCAGAAATGCCCAGGATTGGTAGGGTTCCTTGGGTGCTGGCTGAACCAGAGCCGAAATGCCCAGGGTTGGTAGAGTTCCTTGGGTGCTGGCTGAACCAGAGCCGAAATACTGCAGCCATCCCTCATGGTAAGTAGAGGAAGTTGGCATTTCTTTTGGTGTAATGTCACCTGGACTGACTGAGAGGAGAGAACCCCTCTCATTCTGCTTCCACCACCCCAGGGGGCACAAATACTCTCTGGTGCCCGATGGTGGCACCAAGACAGTTAAGCAGCCTACTTTTTTTCCATGGTAATCTTGTGGATTTTAAGCTCCCTTTTGTAGGCAGATTGTGGAGTTAACTCCCTATCTAACCATTCCAGGGAGCGGCAGAAAACCCACCAAACTATCAGGGGGAAAAGTGAAAAATGGAATGGAATGTTGGTCTTGCCAATCGTGGCCCTGGATTGCAGGCCCCACTCCTGAGCACCAGACATTATTTCTGCCCCTTTGAGGGGGAGATTGAAGGGTTTGCCTTGTCATATGTCCCGTGCAGGCCCATTGCCGTTTTCCTTAAGTTAGCATGAGCACTATGCAGTCTTTACTCTGCTTTGCGCACGTTACTATACACACATATTTTGCTTTGTGCCCCTCTGTACTTTCACACAGAACTTATTGTTATTTTTGTGTTCTGCATTTTCCTGGGATTTAGTCTGAACACTGTAGACAAGGTCAAACAACAATGCCCCTTGTTATTCTGTTTTGGTCAGGCTCTAGCACATAGACAAAACACACACATGCAGCTGTTTTTTGGGAACACGTACTCTTTGTCATATAGGTATGCACAGACAGGCAAATACACAGACGAGATTGCGACTACACCTGAGATGTAGAACCTTCATCTTTGCATGCTAAGATACAGGGTCTGCTGCAAACACACAGAGATCTTTTGATATATAATCACTTTGCTTCTGTAGAATGGGAGGGGGGTTAGTTTACCCTGTCTTATATAATAACAGCTCCTTTTCTGATTTATGGATTACTTACTGTGCTGACAGTATTTGTTTTAGGTGTCATCTTATTGTGGCACGTGTACTGCATTTTAAACGTTTCTCTTGTCTCTGTCAGATCTTATTGTGGACAAGTGCGAGTGTGAGACCGAAAGGGTGTGTCCTGCCACCGCGATTCCTGGGAGGTTCGGGGGTGTTGTGTTCTGGGGTGTCTAATCACTTGTTCCTCTGTGAGTGAGTAGGAGGGCAAGTGAGAGACTATAGCTAGTCGGTCCCGGGCTCATGGGCACTAAAGTGGTTGGATAACTCAGTCCCTGCCTACTAAGGTTCTATGATCCCAAGCATAGTTCTGTGAGTTCGCAGAATCCTGGCAACAGCCTCTTACCTTTCTGCCCCAGGGCATAAAAAAGCCCACTATGCACTATCGAATGGTGTCTAAAAAAGGAATGATGTTTGGGGGGAGAGGGGGGAGGGAGTTGGCCTGTCTTGGCATTGGGTTCTACCCCTAGGTAGCTGTTATTCTTTCTGCCAGCTGTGGGAGGCAAAATGGTGGAAAGGGTGAAAGGAGTGTTGTGGGGCAGGGGGGATTTACCCACTGGTTAGGTTAGGTTAGCTTAAGTTAGGTTACGTTACAGTATCCAGATTTGTAGAGCACACCCGGGAGAGTATCCTAGTGCTGAGTAGTTGTGAGATTAGGCCCACCTAAGGCCTAGTGGGACTACTCGAAAAGCCAGGTGTTCCGCTTCTTGCGGAATACAAGAAGTGAGGAGAGGAGGCTCTTATGTGTAGCGGCAAGTGATTCCACACTTAAGGAGTGATGTATCAATCAATCAGGGGTTTGTAGAGCACACTACTTACCCGTTAGGGTCTTAAGGCGCTGGGGGGGGGGGGGGTGCAGCTCCGTTGGGGTCATCTGAAGAGCCAGGTCTTGAGGTCTTTTCTGAATTGGAGCAGTGTCTGGCTTTGCCAGAGGTGGAGGGGGGAGGTCGTTCCAGGTCTTGGCTGTGAGGTAGGAGAAGGACTTTCCACCCGCTCTGTTCCTGTAGAAGCGTGGGACAGTGGCTAGGGAGAGGTCGGCTGAACGGAGGTTTCTCTTGGGGGCATGGAAGGAGAGACGGTTGTTGAGGTATTGTGGTCTGATGTTGTGGAGGGCCTTGTAAGCGTGTGTGAGCAGCTTGAAAGTTATTCTTCTTTCGACGGGGAGCCAGTGGAGATCGCGGAGGTGTTGGGTGATGTGGTTGTGCTGGGGGATGTCGAGGATTAGTCTGGCTGCGGCGTTCTGGATGGTCTTGAGCTTGCGGAGAAGGTTTGACCACCAGATCAGGTTTTTCGTATGCGTGGGATTTGTCAAATAGGAGTCTGGACCAGTGGAGGTGTCTAGAAAGTTTGTAAAAGCAGACGCGATTGTTGAGGTATGCTAGGCCAGTGTTATGTAGTGCCTTGAAAGTGTGGGTGAGGAGTTTGAATTGTGCTAGTTTGTGATGGGGAGCCAGTGGCGCTCCTTTAGGTGTGATGTGATGTGAGTGCGGCATGGGAATTTGAGAGTGATTCTGGCCACTGAGTTCTGAATGGTCTGCAACCTTCTGGTGAGTTTTTGGCTGATTCAGGCATAGAGGCTGTTCTCGTAGTCCAGCTTACTTGTGCCTGGTGCATGTGTGCAGGTTTTCCGGGTACTGATTGGAAGCCATTTGAAAATCTTCCATAGCATCTTCAGGGTATGGAAGCATGAAACTGTGAAGGCATTGGCTTGGGCGCTCATGTCGAGTTTGCTGTTGATGATCTGAGGTTCTTGGCGTGGGTAGTGGGTGTGGGTCTTAGCTCTGTTGGCCACCAGGTGGAGTCCCATGATGATGTGCTCTTTCTGATGATCACAATTTTCGGTCTTGTCAGTGTTCAGCTTTAGACAGTTGATCTTCATCTAGTGGATGATTTCAGTCATGCAGGCATTGAACTTGATCCGGATACTTGGCGTCTTGTCCGTGAGGGAGAGACTGAGTTGTGTATCATCGGCATAATAGAGGACGTTGATATCGTGAGAGCGAATGATGCTGGTTAGAGGGATCATGTATGCATTGAAGAGGGTCAGGCTCAGGGAGGATCCTTATGGACCTCCGAAGTGGAGCTCACAGGCATCCCAGGTGTATAGTGCCAGGCATACTGACTGGGTTCTTCCAGTCAAGGAGCAGATCCATCGAAGTGCTTGTCCTTGGATTCCAGTGTTGTGTAGGTGTTGGATGAGGATGGGGTGGGAGACCTAGTCAAATGCTGCGGAGAGATCCAGGAAGATGTGGGCCGCCGTGTCTCCTCTGTCCAGAGTCATGCAGATGTCATCCGTGTTAGCAATGAGGACAGTTTTCGTGCTATGGTTGGGTCTGAAACCAGAGTGACTGCTGTCCCATATGTCTAAACTATGCTTAAAAAATCCCAATTCCCCTAACTTGGCATGAGGAATGCCACCAAAACAGTGTGTGTGATTACTAAAAAGAAAAAAGAAAACACAAAACAACAAAAAAAAATAGCAGTCCTCAGCTCTGGTGTGAACAGGGATAGGTAATGCCGGTGTGGAGAAAGCAAGAAGGCATGAGTAAAGCACATGGCCATGGGTTGAAACCACAGGAGGTAAACCTGCCTCCTTCTGAAGTGGGTGATGCTTAGGGGTCTGTGAAACCCCCTTGGTACCCCCTCAGATGGCGCCCTTGGGGGCCACACTGATTGCACAACACCTCTATGTGGCGAACAGTGAGGGCACACTCCAAGAGTTTTTTTTCGCTCTGCTCCCATATTTGTAATACAGCATGGACGCAAAGGCAAAGTGTTCTCGCATTTGCATGGAGCACTCTTCCGTGCAAATGAGGTAACACCCCTTCATGATTGCACACTAGTGCAAGATGTGCTTTGACGTGATGCATATTGTAGAAGGGTAACCAAGCATCTGCGGTCCCTTGTACAATATAAAGTGCTTGGGATGAGGGGAAGTATGTAGTAAGAAGACAAGGGGACCCCGATATGTGAACCTGGGGTGGATGAATATTTTGGAAAACAATGGTTCGGGTATGGCCAATAAGGTCCAAGGTGGGTAGTCTCCGTTAAGGGGACAGTTTACCACAGTCGTACTTGATAATCAATATCTCAGGGAGCGCTAAGTAATCTGCACAGGGACATGAAAGTCAAAATATTTTTAGAAGAAATATTCAAAAATCAGGTGCTCACATAAGTAAGTGACAGAAAGCGTGGCGTGGAAAAGTGAGGGTGACTTTAAAACATAAACATCGCATTGACAACATATATCAGAACTCCTCCCCCAAAAAAATTCAGAGTGTAAGGAGTTCTTGTTGTAGGGGGTCGACGACGTTTCGATCTCATTTAATCGAGATCATCTTCAGGACATAGAAATAGTGAGCAAGCTGAATTTAGATCCGGGTAGAGCCGGGTAAAGGACAAGAATTAAGTAATTCGCCACAGGGGGCCTTGAAGTAAAAGCACAGAGTGCTGGGACTGTTACCAATTGAGTCGTGCGCTTGAAAGAGCCCGTAGGAAGGGTCTAGTTGAACCATTTAAGGTGCGAGTAGGAGCCACTCAGTCATGTGTGATCGTGACAGCGCAGCGGGTTGCAGCTGGTCAGGGCTGGGACTAATTGGCCTTTATTTTCTCGAACAGGACTAATTAATGTGCCTGAAGGTGAAGGTCTGCGTGTCCTGTTATTTGAAGGGAAAACGCTGAGCCGGTTATTTGGTTGTTCAAGGCTACATGAATGGGCCTGAAAAGTGAGAGCGGAGCTCCGTGTCCTGCTTCTTCCGAAACCCTCTCACTTGGACCTTATTGGCCATACCCGAACCATTGTTTTCCAAAATATGGGATGAGGGGAAGGCACAAGGAGAGGGCATATGTGGAGATTAACCACCAATCTGCTACCGGGGCAGCAGGCAGAAAGACACCATTCAGTTTTTTTTGTGTAAAAATAAATAATCCTCAAGGCTAGTGGCCTTTCTGTCCTCATGAGAAGGCATATTGTGGCTAAACCCTCAATCTACCCCCAGGGGGCAGAAAACCTTTTGAGGCTCTTGGTGGGTGGGGGTAGTAATTTGTTATGCCTGAGGGGCGTCTCCCCCCACCCTTCAAATGTTTTTGGGTCTAGTGGGTCGATCCCTGCTCAGGCATCACCCGCCAGTGGTGATACCTTAGCAGGGATCTACTAGAGCGACGTACTGTTGGAAAGAGGGTATTCTCCCATTTCCAACAGTACCTCTCCAGTTGTCATCGGTGCCTGAGGGACTGATAAATGTTCTTGAGCACCGAACACACTGAAAGTAGCTGGAGCCTAGAAGATCTTGCTGTGGCTGCAGTGCAGAGAGTGTGCTGCGTGTGACCACAAAACAAAAAAAAAACATCTTGACTTTTGGCCGAAAAAATTAAATCCTTCTAGTGCGAGCACCAGAAAGATTTTCTGTTTCCGTGTTTGTAGTTGACCCCGTGTTCTCGACACCAGAGTCGTAGTGCAGGGGACATGAACTTCACATCCAATGCACTAAAGGATTTCATTAATTTTGTTTGCATTGTTACTTGTGGTTGAGTAAACGTACGTTTTTGGGTTGTATGACTTTTGCAATATTTTTCTCCATTAACAGTGAAAGAAATGAGTCTGCAAGAGATCAAAGAGGATCTGGAGTCTGATCCGGAAGAGAACAGTGCGGTGTTTATGGGTATCCTCATCAAAGGCCTGTCCAAACTGAGGAAGATCCCGGAAGCTGTAAAGGCTATCAAGGACCGCTTGGAGCAGGAGCTTAAACAGATCGTCAAGAGGTCTACTACTCAGGTCTCCGACAGTGGCTACCAGAAAGGGGAGAATGTTCCTCAGGAAAACCAGCCAAGGTAGGCACAGCGCATAGCTTTTAATTCAGTTCACTTCCTTAGTTTTGTCATTTTACTTTAAGGAAAATGAATAGATTAGTAAACAAGCATTTGAAATGCAATTGGTCTTGTATTTGGTTGAGTTAGAGCTATTGGCGTTGTAAATGACATTGTGTTTTACCCATGTGTTATGGAGTGGATGTATGTGGTGTGTAGTTTATGTGGCTTGGATAGGAATCGTTTGTTGTGGAATTTTGTGGTGTGGATTTATGTAGTGGAATTATGTGGCATGGTGTGCAGTGGAAATATGTGGATAGTAATTATGTGGTATTGAGTGTACTGGAGTAATGTGGAGTGGGATTGTGTGTTATGGAGTGTAATTATGTGGAATGGTATTTTGTGTTGTGGAGTGGTATGTAGAAACAAAGCGATGGACCACAGAACCTGCAGACACTGGATAGAGACAGACCATGGGAAATACAGGTACATGGGAGAGACGAGCACAAGGGAGAGACAAGCGGGAACACAGGCACATGGGAATCGCAGATACTGGGAGACACAGACACTACAAGTGCCTAAACTTGAGAGAAAGAGAACACAAGGAATGGAGAGATAGATCGACAAACTTTGGGCACTTGACAGGGCCTGGAAGCGAGAACACCCGGAAAATAAGGGGTTCACCAGGCATGCAGAGATACCGAGACCTTGAACATTTGTCGGGGAGAAAGAGAATACTGGTGTGTGGAGAGGGGGGATTAGATATATAGGACACCTGTTAGGGAGCATGAAGACCTAGAAGTAAGATAGGGATACAGGCATAAGGAGATAATAGCCTTTGACTACTTGTCAGCTAGAGAACATCTGCAAGAGCGAGAGCAAACACTGTGAAGAGGGAGGGCCACCAGGCATGGGGATGTAGATTGAAAGACCTTAGGCATGCGTCAGGGAGACTGAGAACACCTTAAAGAGAGAGAGACCTGGGGCACTTGCGAGGGAGAAGGGCATCCTATGCACGGAGAGGGAGATGCATAGATATGGGATACATGTCAAGGGGAGAAAACCTCTATATGAGAGAGTGAAGGTCTGGCATGAAAATAACTAAATGCCCGAACTAGTCGAGAAGAGAGAGAGCCTGGCAGTTAGATAGTCCACAGGGGTGCATAACAGGTAGAGTGGATTCCTGACAGACCCTAGGGGCCCCCCTATCGGGGGGAGAGGACGCCTAGCAGATGCTCAGAAGACCACCCAGCACAGATGAACCATGCGCACCTGTTATGGAGAGGAAACACATGTTAACACCAAGCTGATAGAGTACATGCAGATATGACAGGGGTCAGATTCTACAGAGCCCGGAAGCTGATAGGGGTGAACACACATGTTCCACAGCTACGCGTGCGTACGATAGGCTGCAGGAAGTTTTTAAAGGGGCGCTGTTTGAAGAATATTCAAAGAAATGTTACAAAAAATCTAAGCTTGCCATTATCGCCATGCCTACTCCTGCCAACAGAGCATTATTATTGTCTAGTATTGTATAATGAAACAAGTATAGTCGGATTGCCTGAAGAGGTGCGTAAGCAGGGGATCTGACCTACCTGTTGGCTCCGGTGACCACTACAACCTTGGCCATGATGATATAAATGCGGTGGTAATCAGTACTGTGTCAATTACTCAGCTCCAATAACAAAGTACAGCCACCATAATCAAGTGAGTTGTGCCCTAGTGGAGACACAGGTTAAAGGGCAGCCTTGGGGGTGGCTCAAATTCACCGGTTGTCACGACAGGTCAGGCAAAAAGCCATTCTTTCATACGATCATGGAGAGATTCAGCCATGTTGTAGTCAGGCAAAGCTGCCCATCAAACTGTCTGAGAGCTGGGAGAGATATTGCATTGGCCGGTGTCTTCACAAGTCCGTCACATGGAGCTCTGTGATTCAAAGGAGTGGGTGGGTGGACGGGTGGTCACTCAGTGAGGCCTGGCACGCGCTCATCTGGTGTTAGTGGGTTGTGGATGACTGATGGGCGGACTTTGAGGCTCGAGCCAATAGGAAAGCTGCATGGTGTGGCTGGTGCCGGTGCTACAGCAAACATAATACATTTATCAGAGCCTTTTAATAATATTGCATGAACTTCAACTGCATAGATTCTAGGTACATCAGAATGTTCTACTCGTATGCCTTCCGGAAGGGAAGCTTAGAAATACTGTTACATACTGTAGGTTGTCAGTGCCCACGTGTCTTTCTATGCCTTCCCGAATCTGATGTCATGGAAGGGGCAGAGAGGCATAGAAATACTGGTTCACGCAATATGGCTAACTGTGTATGCTCCTCCGTTTTCCAGAGTCAACTTCGTGATATTTGAATTTTGTGCACGGAACGCCGCTAGACTGGAGGCAGCGCCATGTGGGAACTGGTAGGACGTGAAAGCAGGGCAGGAGAGAGGCCGGGGAGGGGGTGGAACAAAGGGAGCAGGCGGTGTAACACAAGCAGCGTGCACATGCACCCTGCAACATAAAACAAGCATTGGCATAGCCAATAGGTCTCGCTTTTGGGACCTTATAAGTGCTTAGCCATGCAACAGTTGATGTTGTTGTACCAAGGATATTGTGCTGCATAACTAAACACTTAAAAGGTCCCAAAGGCGAGACCAATTGGCTATGCCAATGTTTTTTCTTTTCTTAAAGGACAAGCAGTGCTATCAGGCTCCGGCTGCCACTTAGTCCACCGCAGGGTAGGAGAGGGATAGAAAAGGGGTAGAAGAGGTGTAGAGGGGTAGAAGAGGGGTAGAGGGGTAGAAGAGGGGTAGAAGGGTAGAAGAGGGGTAGAGGGGTAGAAGAGGGTTAGAAGAGGGGTAGAAGAGGGGTAGAGTGGTAGAAGAGGGGTAGAGGGGTAGAAGAGGGGTTGAGGGGTAGTAGAGGGGTAGAAGAGGGGTTGAGGGGTAGTAGAGGGGTAGAGGGGTAGTAGTGGGGTAGAGGGGTAGTAGTGGGGTAGAGGGGTAGTAGAGGGGTAGAAGAGGGGTAGAGTGGTAGAAGAGGGGTAGAGGAGTAGAGGGGTAGAGCGGTAGAAGAGGGGTAGAGGAGTAGAGGGGTAGAAGAGGGGTAGAGGGGTAGTAGAAGAGGGGTAGAGGGGTAGAAGAGGGGTAGAAGGGTAGAAGAGGGGTAGAGGGGTAGAAGAGGAGTAGAGGGGTAGAAGAGGGGTAGAGCGGTAGAAGAGGGGTAGAAGAGGGGTAGAGGAGTAGAGGGGTAGAAGAGGGTTAGAGTGGTAGAAGAGGGGTAGTAGAGGGGTAGTAGAGGGGTAGAGGTGTAGAAGAGGGGTAGAGGGGTAGAAGAGGGGTAGAGTGGTAGAAGAGGGGTAGAGCGGTAGAAGAGGGGTAGAGCGGTAGAGGAGAAGAGGGGTAGAAGAGGGTTAGAAGAGGGGTAGAAGAGGGGTAGAGTGGTAGAAGAGGGGTAGAGGGGTGGAGGGGTAGAAGAGGGGTAGAGGGGTAGAAGAGGGGTAGAGGGGTAGAAGAGGGGTTATGGGGTAGTAGAGGGGTAGTAGAGGGGTAGAGGGGTAGAAGAGGGGTAGTAGAAGAGGGGTAGAAGAGGGGTAGAGGGGTAGAAGAGGGGTAGAAAAGGGGTAGAAGAGGGGTAGCGGGGTAGAGGGGTAGAAGAGGAGTAGAGGGGTAGTAGAGTGGTAGAAGAGGGGTAGAAGAGGGGTAGAAGAGGGGAAGTAGAGGGGTAGAAGAGGGGTAGAAGAGGGGAAGAGGGGTAGAAGAGGGGTAGAGGGGTAGAAGATGGGTAAAGGGATAGAAGAGGGGTAGCGGGGTAGAAGAGAGGTAGAGGGGTAGAGGTGTAGAAGAGGGGTAGTAGAGGGGTAGAGGGGTAGTAGAGGGGTAGAGGGGTAGAAGAGGGGTAGAAGAGGGGTAGAAGAGGGGTAGAGGGGTAGTAGAGGGGTAGTAGAGGGGTAGTGGGGTAGTAGAGGGGTAGAGGGGTAGAAGAGGGGTAGAGTGGTAGAAGAGGGGTAGAGGGGTAGAAGAGGGGTGGTAGAGGGGTAGAGGGGTAGAAGAGGGGTAGAGGGGTAGAAGAGGGGTAGAGTGGTAGAAGAGGGGTGGAGGGGTAGAGGGGTAGAAGAGGGGTTATGGGGTAGTAGAGGGGTAGAGGGGTAGTAGAGGGGTAGAGGGGTAGAAGAGGGGTAGTAGAGGGGTAGAGGGGTAGAAGAGGGTAGAGGGGTAGAAGAGGGTTAGAAGAGGGGTAGAGTGGTAGAAGAGGGGTAGAGGGGTAGAAGAGGGGTAGAAGAGGGGTAGAAGAGGGTTAGTAGAGGGGTAGAAGAGGGGTAGAAGAGGGGTAGAGGGATAGAAGGGTAGAAGAGGGGTAGAGGGGTAGAAGAGGGGTAGAAGAGGGGTAGAGGGATAGAGGGATAGAAGGGTAGAAGAGGGGTAGAGGGGTAGAAGAGGGTCGTAGAGGGGTAGTGGGGTGGAGGGGTAGAAGAGGAGTAGAGGGGTAGAAGGGTAGAAGAGGGGTAGAGGGGTAGAAGGGTAGAAGAGGGGTAGAGGGGTAGAAGAGGGGTAGAGGGGTAGAAAAGGGGTAGTAGAGGGGTAGGAGAGGGGAAGTAGAGGGGTAGAGGGGAAGAAGGGAAGAGGGGTATAAGGGTAGAAGAGGGGTAGAAGAGGGGTAGAGGGTTAGAAGAGGGGTAGTGCAGTGGTGCTATATATTTATCACAGCGGCAGTACACTGTGAATGTCCTGCGAGGGTTTTATTTTATATAAAAATACATCACTTTAGTATTGTCTCGGAATATATAAATATATGCAAAGTAAGAATGAAAGTCAAAAAGTAACCAACCTTGCCAATAGGTCTGGTCTTGATACATTTGTACAGGTTCTATGTTGAATGCATTGACCAACACCGCACGTGCAGGTGCTCATTTGCCTACAGACACGGCCCAGATGTGCACTTGAACGCACATGTACACACAATCGGACCGCACACGTAGCAGCACATGCAGACGCAGGTGGATGTTGGTTGGAAAAATGCTTAAAATCATGGCTGTGAAGTGCTATAGAGGGATGGACAGCTGGCTGGGGGTGTATGCGATGGTGGGTGGAAGGATGTGTAGATAGAAGGGCGTTGATGCATTGCTGGGTGGATAAAAGAGTGAGTGAATAGATGAATGCTTGGGTCTCCGTGGATAAATGAGTGTTTGCTTGTTAGTGGATGGATATATGCTTACGTGGTTTCCGTGGGTTGATGGAAATATGTGGGGGACATGTGACTCTACCGAGTCTGAGCACAAATATCCTTTGTTACTCTTGCTTAAAGTAGATCTCTGCACAACAACTTTTCTTATTTCGATGTATTTGTTAAACCCATTAAACCCACCAACAAAAAGGTACTTTAGCACCAATCAGAAAATTGCAATCGGATTATAATTAATCTGTGGAGTTCCATCTGACAACCTTCCAAAAGTCAGCTTATACTTTGAGCCTGCAAATGATTGAATCATAATTAATACGCAGTGTTCAGTCTGTTAGCCTGTTAAAAGGCAGCTTCAGTTTTAAGCGCATTTATCATTACTTTTGCATGTGCAACGAGCCAGCAGGTCTGGGGCAAGCTGTCGCTTTTGTTTGGATAACAAGAGGCTTCTGATATGGGGGGTGATGGGCGAATGCTATAAATATTCAGGGGTGTTACGCATATATAAACGACGGCACAGTAGTTATTGAACAGGCAAGACGTCCTAAGCGTCCCAATAATGAAAAAAACACATTTTACATGTGCACACACTGTACATTATGACATATAAATGAAATACATGTAAAACACAAAAAAAACTGCTAACAAGACATATAAATAAGCCATTATTTAGAAAGAATTAACAAAACGTATCGGCCAAGAGCCCTCGGTTATTTAGAGGCAAGGTGGAAAGCAAGCATAAAAAAGCTGCTGCCAAATTCTACTTAAAAGTCAAGGCAAAGAGGAGCTCTCAGAAGTCATACACATTCCACAGTGTTCTGTTTGTCAACCGAAGGAAAGCGCTCAAATGTCTCAAAAGCCAACAGTCCTTGGTTATTCGGAGGCAGGGGGGTCTGAAGGGAATTCACCAAATTAAGAAAATGAAGCGATAACAGCCACTGACAAATCAAGTTCGAAGGCATGAGGCGCTGCCACAAATCGACTATGTTCAACAAACAGAAGCAATACAGAAGAAAATGGTTCCAAGACCAAACACTTTAACACACTAGGCGAAAGTTACCAGAAGTTAGGCGCTGCTCTGTGGGCGGTAAGAAATAAGAAAAGGGAGGAACTGAAAGGCATATTAGCCAATAGAAAGGAAGACTTTTTACACGAGAAATCATGGTTATATAAGAAAACTACCCTAAATAGAGTCACTTTAGAAACAAAGACTGTGCCTAGAAAGAGCATGCGAGTATTGAAACAAGCATTGGCAGCGGGCACCTGGCGGGAAGGCTGAAACTCAGCGCCTCTAGGAACCTCCGCTCTGCGCTAATACCAGGGGAATAACAAGACGCGCGGCCGCGAGACGCGCTCTGTGGTGGAGGGGGAGGAGCGTTGAAGCGCGAGCAAGACGGAGAGGCGGAGCGAGGCGCGCGCACTTGGGAGAGCAGTCTGCGAGAGGAAAGCCAGATGGCGCCTGTGCGCGTGCCCGCGCGCGTAACCGCAAGCTTGAGGCCAGCAAAAGCGTGTGGTTGGACTTTTAAAAGCCCACTTACTAAATGTCTCGGCCAGAGCAGCGCATGCGCTGGCTCAGGCGAGACCTAAAAAGGGAAAAAGTGCCCATCACAAAGGGAAAACCACTGCAGAGAAAGGATCCCCGTAATAGCCCAATACTCCAGGGGAGGGAACTTAACATAAGAAGGAGGGACATATAAGTCGATGAGCCACAGAGCAACAAGCTTTTCAGAACGACACACTGTTTAACAAATCAGCAGCAAGGGGCGGAATGAAAGCCCATATACTGAACACAGCATGTCTCAAAGAGACATTGCATACGCTGCCTTGGCAAATCCTAAAAAAAACATAACTGAAAATCATTGCAATTTAAATAATAGTAATACATGGTATTGTTGAAAGAATCAAACATCAGAGGTAGCTTCAGCCCCAGTTAAGATTGTTCATGTATATATTCTAAATTACCTATTTGATACTAGACACGTGATATTTAGAGTCCCTCTGCAGCCTCTTCTCGTACATTTTTGACATAAAGAATACCAATTAGTATATCAGTTACCAATTTTGCTCAACCATTTTGTCTTCCTGTATTTGATAAATAAAAAAAGTTTGTTGCTCTTCCACTTTTACAAGCACATATATTTGCACACTAAAATTGTCTTAATTTTCCTTGGAGTATTTGTACAGTGGATACCTAGCTTAGCAGAGCACTTTAGGTAGGACATGAATTATAACATAAACGTAACGTGTATTTGTATTGCACATGTTCCCTCTTGGGTCTCTTGGCGCTGAAATGATAGATGTCTGTTGTTACCCAATTAGCTGGTACCCGTTTTATCGACCTGGAAAGGACGAAAGGTTGAGTGGGCCCACTGGATGTGAACCGGAGTCTTTTGGTGCTAAAGTTATACATGTTTATTGTTAGCCAATTCACTGGTACTCATTTTATCAACCTCAGAAAGATGAAAGGGTGAGTGGACCCGCTGAGGTTCGAACCTGTGACCACAAGGTCAAACCTAGATTTCTGAATTGGATGCTTTTGTCCACTGAGCCACCATACCTGGCTTGTCATGTTTGGGTTACAGTAGCACAGTTGGGTGAACACTTATGCCTGCAAGCGGGTTGGGGATAACAAGATTACAGCTTCATGTACAGGTAGGTGTATGCACCACCATGGACTGGGCAGGAGCGGGCAGTTAGGCAATGAGAGGGCGGTGAAAAGAGACATGGAAAGTTTATTGGTCATTCCTGATTGCATGTGTGCATAGAGTTTGTTTGCCTTTTGGTTAGAAGCAGAATTTATTTTTTCGTTACAGACATATACATCTTTGCTTCTGGTCACTGTTATGATGTTAGGCTCACTGTTATGATGTTAGAAGTTGCAGGCTATGGGTAGTCTGTGTCTTGCACTCACTGCTATTTGTTGAATGGTTAACACGTCTGTCTGACATTTCGGATGATATCTAATCATGCTTAGTTCCAACTATGTATGGTTTCTACCTATAGTGCTTGTGTTGTCCAACTGTAGCATGAGAGTTCCAACAAATGTAAATCCGTATTTGTAAAGCGCAAACTACTCACCCTTACGGGTCTCAAGGCAAAGACAAAGAGAGTGTGTTGTTGTAGGAAAGTGCCCCTTTTTGCATGGTTACCCCCCACTTTTTTGTCTGACATCTGATGCAACCTGACTTGATGTGCACTGGGTCCCTGCCAATGAGGTTCCCAGGGCCTGTGTTCTTTCCCAAAACTGTACCTTTGTACCGACAATTGGCACATCCCTGGCCACAGGTAAGCCCCTTGTAAAAGGTACCGTGGGTACCAAGGGCACTGTGACCAGGGAAGGCTTCTAAGGACTGCAGCACCCATTTTGCCACCTTTAGGGGCCCTGTACCTTAACACCCACACACTGCCATTGCAGGTTGCGTGTTTTGGTGCAGAGAAAAGTGAAGAGTTGATATGGCACACCTCCCTGTGCCTGCAACCCACTGCCTGAGACCTAGTTAAGTCACCCCTCTAGCAGGGTGCACTAGCCCCCAGGTGAGGGCACAGTGGCATGAGCCCTGTGCCCCTACAGTGTCTAGGTCCATTCTTAGACAATGTAAGTGTAGTAAAGCCATAAAGAGTATATGGGCTGGGAGTTGGTCATTATAAACTCCACAGCTCCATAATGGCTTTACTGAAACCTGGGAAGTTTGGTAGCAAACTTCTCTGCACATTAAACCCACACTGATGCCAGTGTAGGATTTAATGTCAAATGCACTCCGAGGGCATCTTAAAGATGAAAATCGACCTCCAATTGCCACCACCAGACAGGTTTCTGGACCCCTGGGTAGAGAGACTCCGCTCTCTGGGTCCAGCAGCAAAGCCCATCCTGGGCAGAGGTGTCCTGCCTCCTCCCCCGGATGGGCTGGGTCCACGAAGGGGAAGCTTCAAAGGCCTGCCTTTTGCTGCCCTCAGCAAATGGCTCCCACCAGTTCTGCCTCCACCTTTGGGCGGGAGAATTGGCGGGAAAACCAATCTAGGAGGAGAGGTGTGCCAACCCCAACCCTCAGGTAGGGGAGGCGAGGTGAAGCACACATCTCAGTCCCCTCCATCTTGAAGATGAGGGACCCAACCAATCAGGAATAATAGGGGGTGTACCCACCCCCAGGAAGGTACGCATTGGTCCCGACCTGCACACCCCTTTAAACGCCCCTAAATCTAGTATTTAGGGACAACCTTGAACCTTGCCTCCTGAGATGCAGGGAAGAAAGAAGAAGAACTGAACTGCCATGCTGACCCAGGAAGAAGAGGACACCTGCTGCTCTGGCACCAGCCTTACCGGCTCGTCCCGATTCTGACATGCCTACAGCGAAGAAACTGGCACGTCCAGCAGCCAGTAGCCCCTTAGAGCCCGGAGGACCTGCTCTGCAGTCACCTTACAGACTCTGTCTTCTGTGAGCACCGAATTTGCTCAAAAAAGGCTCCAAGACCAGAATCCGGGTTCAGGCGACTCAGCGATTCTGCACCCGGCGCCCACAGCCTGAGTTTGAGTGGCCTTACACCACCAGGAGGTCTCCCCAGCAATCCTGACATGGGATCTGGTGATCCCCGACCTCCCTCAAGCTTCAAGACGACGCCTGCAGCCTCAACCTGAAGGGTCCCTCCCTGACCACGACCAGAGCTGGTAAGAAAACCTGACGCCAGAAGAAACCCCTGCACCCGACGCCCCACTGCCTTTGGTGGCCCAACCCACGGTGTCCAGGCATCCCCCAAGATCCCAACTTACCTATCCAGCAGGTGGTCGCCTTCAGGAAGCCTGCCTGCCCGAGCCTGGAGCAACTTCTCTGAACCAAAGATCTCCATTGAAAAGCACAGGGTCCCAACGTCTTTTTGGCACCCTGCACCCAGTCGCCCTAGTGCCGCTGGTGGTGCAATTCCCATGCTGGTTGTTGGCCCCCGCAGTGCTGACCTTAACCCCAGGAGCTTTGCTCCCACTCCCAAGTCGCCTGCTCGTAAGCAGCCCCTAACCGAAGGCCCCCTTAGTCCCATTGGCACTCTGCACCCGGCTGCCCCAGTGCCGCTCGTGGTGCAACTCGAGTGCCCAGCTAGACCTTAGGGAACCTTGGTCCTAACCCCCAAAACTCCCACTCGTAAGTCGTGTACTTATCTGAGAAACCGCTAAAAAAAATTCTCCCATAGGAACCCATGTTGTGAGATTTTGGGCCTAAAATGTGTTGGACTAATGTTTGTATGGAGAAAAGATAGCTACACTTCAAAGTATAAAAAGTCTTACTTACCTTGTATTGTGCTATCCTTAAGGGTGGTATCTAGGCATACCACCCCCAGTACTCAAAGTAATCTAACAGTAACTAAAAGCTATTCTAAAAATATTTATTGTATAATGCAAACTGCTTTCTGAATTAATACCAAACTGTAACTATTGCAAAAATCAATCATAACTGGGTTTCATTGTGAAATCCTGCATTTTAAGTATATTTTACCTACTTGTACCAAGTCCTGCCTGGTTCTAGAAATAAAATACAAGTATACCTTTTTCCTATACTTATCCAATTGGTCTGGATTCAGTTTGTGCATCAGTCTTGATTGAGTGAATACAATAAATACTTGACCCACCCTTTGGATAAGCCTAACTGGTCACCCACACTACCACAAAGAGAGCTGTTAGTACTTACCTAATTTAGCCTCTGCTATACCTCTGGGGACTCCCTGGACTCTGTGCACACTATACCTTACTTTGGTATAGTATATACAGAGCCAGCTTCCTACAGTTGTAATACAAGGTTATTTTTACAGTTTTTATCATGCATATTTATCAATAGGGATGGGATGGGATGGGCTGGAAGATATGCTGTGATGGGACGTGGCATAGTGGATGAAGTCATTTGTGAGTGTTGTTTGAAGTGGTGTTAATATTGTCAACAAAGAAGTGATGATACATTTTTGGATCTTGATAGAATATGCAGTGATTAGTGGTGGGAGTGGATTAACATGTTGTTTGTCAGCAGTGAACAGTTTTTGGTTTTCCAGATCCGAGATTTTTAATGGGATTTGTTTTATTTTCTAGCTGATGACTTTGTGGGCGTATCACACAACTTGAAATGGTTTCCAGGGGAGTGACTGGGCCACCAGGATATTTAAAGCTTTCTTAATAGTGATTAGAGTCTGGATCCCGTATGTGGCTGGGCATATTAGATTTTGAGTCCAGTATCTTTTTGTAGAATAGAATCTGTGCATAATCCAGGGGAGGGACTGGAGGTTGTCAAACACATCATCTATTCAAGTTCGCGTTCCCAGGGTTGTTGGTGTGTGCGGTTACATAGGAAGTGGATTTTAGGGAGTAAGAAACTTTAAAATGATGACTGTTACAGAGCTGATGTGGGAACACAAGGGAAGCTGAATTATTTACGCATGCATGGTCTGTGCTTAAGTGGGTAGTCTGATCCAGGAGAGGAGATGAGGTGAAACAGGATGATTGAGAGTGAGCAGTGTACTCAGAAGCTGTTATTGGTGGGAAAAATGATGACTGAGTGGGTTTTCGATAAATGATTGTGAGACCGCAACCTATTTTGTATAAGCAAGGTTGCTGGATAATGCTCAAACCATTTTGCATAAACTCATTAAAGAAGTGAACGTTAGCCAAATCTCAGTGATGAAGCCTGTAGTTGTGTGCAGCTGCAATGGTTCAGGGAAAGAAAATTCCTAAAGAAAAAACATGTATACCAACATACAGTGACAAAAGTGTGTTACTCAGTGCAACAATGAGAAAACAGAGTATTAAAATAATGCGGTGCCCACACTGATTTTTTGTTTTTTTTGTAACAAAGCTTTTTGTTATTGAAAATATTTTCTATAACGCATAAATAATGCAAAATCCAATACAAACGTACAACAGGTGCTCACAGGGTTACACATGACTAACATATAATCACACAAATCACAGTGTAAACAAAAAACGCACACAATGGCAAAGGAAAAGAATACAAATATTTGTCTGTCTTATAACAAGATCAATAATGCAACAAATGCTTCCTCTTTATTTGCCAAAGGAGAACGTCGACAGCGTTTCGACTTAATTTGTTAGGTCATCATCAGGACAAAGAGTAATATTTAAGAGCAACCATCAATTTCAATTTGCAGAAAGAACAATAATTGAATAGCTAATGAGGTCCAGCTAAGCCATGAGTTTGCCTTAATATATTAATAAACCTAAGTAACCCCAGTTCCGATACCAAGTGTTGACCCAGTTACATAGGTACATGACAGTGAAATTCCAAGACCTGTGAGTCAATAGTACGGGGACCGCTTCACAAGCGATAAGCATTTTGCAAGTGGAAAGCACAGAAATTAAATGCATCTGAATTTGTAAACCGCGAAACTCTCCAGCCATCTTTCTAGTTGTGATGAGGCTGCCAATGACAGAGACTTGCTTGAGTGTCTGTTATGATCCCGCTGGTAGTACAGTTTTAACAACCCCTTTAGAAAAAATGTGACTTTTTAACAGGGAGCAATTTTTACTATTTTTGACTGTTAATGAGATTCCCTTTTTGTACTTGCATATATTAAGGCGAAAGGGGGTGATCCTCTGTGTAACCTGATGAAGTTCAGAGCTGAGTTTTGTACAGACTGTCTTGTGATAGGAGCTTGCCATACATCTAGTAGTGCAGCTTCCGTACTGTGGTTGGGACAGAAAAGTGACTGATGGGAATTTAACAGTTGGCTTGCTTCTAAATATTGTTCAAATTGTAGGGTAATTATTCGTTCCTGGGTTAATGGGATCAGATGAAGGAAGAAAGGGGAAATGTTTGTGGTATTTCTTTGTTTTTTTAATGTATGTACTCATTATGGCAAGTCTGAAGAATAGACGAGATGAACCTTGACCCAGTGAGACACTTATGATGGTAACAGTAATCTCTCGAGCTGTGGAGAAGCAGAGTATTTTTTAGGGTCTTAATTATTGTTCTACTATTGTCTTGAGAAGCTGACATCTAGAAAGCGTGTGTTTTTTACGCATGATGAGCTGTGACCAGAGGATTCCATGGGACTAGGTGATGTACCAGTGCAGTGATGGTGCAAGTTTTCACAGATCTCTTGTCAGTGTTGTGATGTTGGTCTAAGTTTGTATTTTATCAAGGATTTGAAAGTTGCATGGCAGGTCAGTCATCACTTTTCTCACCAATAAAAGCCTCTAAGCACACTGCCCACTCTAAGTCATCCTGTTTCACTTCATCTGATGGCGCAGGCTACCCACTGAAACACAGACCATCGCATCTTGGGTAATTGTTTTATTTCACTTTTGCCTCCTTTTTCTTCATTATCACATCTGAGAGCACCTTAAAATACATGAGTTTAGATTTGTCCTCTACAAAACCCTCTCTTACGTTTAATTTAAAAGACTGCAAAGCTCTTCCACGTGTAACTACAACCTATGCAACACAGAGGGTGCATATGACAACTGATTTGCTTCTATGTTCACGAATGGCATTAAAGTCGGGTCAGGGGAGGCATGAATGTTTCTAAGTACATGTTTGAAAACATTCACTTTTAATCAGTGCCTCTCAATGCAGTGATATAATGTGATCTACTAAGGTGAACCGATTCTGCTCGTCAAAGAAATGCACTTTTTTTTTTTTAATTCGAAGAAGGCTGTATCATATTTTTACACATTTTATGCGTGATATCTTTAAACATAAAGGTGTACCTAAAAATAAGTGATGAAGCACACAATCTGAGCGTTTTTCCCTTTAATTCAGTTAATATGAAAATTAATGCTTTCTAGTTTGTTTACCATTTTCTGAATGCTAGTGCTCAGAAAACCAAACATCAGCCCCGTGCATAAGGCCGCATGTAGAGGCGAGGATGGTCACAAGCGGCCCCCAGGCGTGCTTTTGAGTATCCTTGCCTGAGGGCACCCCTTCTCTGAACTGCCTAGTCTCTGTAGACACAAGTCACCCTCAAATTTACCCCCATATCAAACAAGCATTTACAATGCAATAGGTCTCGCATTTAAGCGAGTTTGAGCTATTGACCTTGTAAATGACAATGCCTTTTATTTATGTTTTAAAACTCTTGCAAATGCGAAACCTATTGCATTGCAAATGCTCATTTTTAATGGCCTTTGACCGCTGATTAGTTACTGTGGCAGGTCTGAATGCAGTAACAGAAAACCCACAGAGGCACCCAAATGCTGGCTGGGGGCGTGCTGTGAGAAGCTATGTTTTCCTATTTTGGAAAGGCAAAATTTTCCATGTGCTCTATTGTCCCTCCAAGTTGTGAATGCGGAAGCAATAGCTTTTATGATTAGTAACAGAAACGGTGACCTTAATGGGTTTTATATAATATTCATGGGTCCACCAAAGTGTAAGAGAAAGTCACATGCACCATGGAGTTAGGTTCCTTGTCTGTCGTTTAAAATTGTTCAGATACAGATTGGTACGTCCAAATAATTAGCAATTAGCTGAGCAAGGCAATTATTATATTTTATCATAATCAAGGTTCACATGTAACAAGAAAGTGTGGGAACTAAGCTGCAGCGGAAAGTCGTTCCAGTAAGCAGCAACACTGAACGGCCATAGTTGCAGCATGAGGCAGGAATCACGGTGGTCATTTATGTTACAGGAAGTAGAATGAGGACAGGGAATTGTGTATGTAGAAATTTAGAGCACTAAGTTGGAGGGGTAAAGCGGAAAGCATTATCACGTACGTCACATACTCAGTACATGGGATGTCGGAAATAAAGAGCCACAAGATTGTGATATTCTAAGAAGTGGTGCAATTGCACTCCCAGCAGGAGATGGGCAAAGAACGAGAAGAAAATTCTCCTTACATCTCTACTAGAAGCAAAACCATTTGCATTACAACAAAGACTTCAAGGTTCACTGAAGCTGCGGTGTTTATGCTTGCAAGGAAGATACAGCATACATGGCCAAAGGTATACAAACATAGATTAATGTATTTATTGCACAGCGGGATAACACAAAGTTCAAAGGTTTTAATCTTGAGCAGGACCCAGTCTGTCTCTCATCCTACCGAAGAGGGTAACAAGAATACCAATTATTCATACACATGTTAAATAATAGCATATCATTATTTGATAGCTGTTTAACTGGCCAGAATAAAGCATGCCTTGCTGAGTTATGATAAGCACTCGGCCACTGAAAGACAAACTATTCAGGTCTGGAAAGGATGTCGAAAAGGACCAATCTCACCTATCTCACACCTGAGCCCTTTTATGACTTTAAAGAAGCAAGTCCGGGGAAGCAAAAGAGGGGAGCACTAGGACACCTTGCAAAATAAGAGCATGTATCAATAATTGAATTAAATATTGAAAAGCACCTTTTATTCTCCTCTTTGTCCTTAATAGCAAAATGCAATAAAAAAAGAAAAGCAAAGAAAGGAGAGACTTTTTTCTTCAATGGCTCCCGAGCTACGGTTTCCCTATATAGGTGTGAGTGGCAAAGAAGACATTATTGCAAACGTGACAGAAATGCAATTCACAGGCTATGACAATTCTAGCAATGGACTGAACAGTCATCAATAACACACCTAAAATGGACAATAAACGACTTGGTTACGTATTATGGAAAGTGTACCGGGTGCGCAATGGCATGTGTGCCCGCTTTGTGTGCCTCCGGGGCACTTTTGTATTACATAAAGGGCTGCAGACGCTTGTGCTGCCCTTTTTGTAATACAGATAACGCTGGTGCACATATAGCGCCAGCGCTATCACCAGAGGGTGTTCCCTCATTTGTATGGGGACGGGGCCTTATGCAAATGAGGAAATCCCTTTGCCTCTGCACCTGCGCCGTATTATAGACGCAGGCAGAGAGGCAAAGAAGCTGTCAGGAGGTGCACTGACAGTGTGCCATTTAAAAGGTGGTGAAATGTCAGTGTGCCCCATGATGGCATCCCTCTGGAGGGGGGAATGAGTGTCCTTTTGACCCCTGCAGACATCCCCTTGCAGGAGGGGACAGTCACTAACTGCACACACCAGCAAGGGGATCTTAATCCCTCTTAAATGTGCAGGTGGGTTGCTGCCTGCACAGTTAAACACGGAGCGGCTGCTTCAAAGCCACTCCATATTTCACTTGAATGTGCTGCCCCCTAGAGCAGCACAACTTTGCGGCTGCCCTGGCGGCAGCGCATTCAATGTAATAAGGCACACTCTCCTGGTTAGCGCCAGTTGCATCTCTTGAAAGGTGCACCCTTTGCTAACAAGGAAAATGCACCACATTGCATAATATGGCCCCTGGTATGCCAAAATTCTATATGGTTGCAGTCAAAACAAAATTCTGACCAATCATTTATTGCAGCCATCTTGAATTGTTATTCCAGAAACTAGTCGAAATTTGGCAACTGACAAATATGTGGTCTACATTAGCAATAATATTGAGTCCTGGGCCATCTCACTCATGTTTCTGGTGCCTCTGCTGTGTTCAACTTATCTGTTCTTTATTTTTTTTAAAGCCTGATTCAGAAATTACCAATTTATGTATTTCATGCTATTTAGGACTAACAGATCACAGAGCTAGACAGGAATCCAACAACACCTCCTCAGTACAGACTGAGGAGGCAACGGAGACCTCCCCTGCCTCACATCCATTATATGAAATACACTCTGGAAGTTCTTCTAATCTGATCCCTTACAAAGAACGTACGCAAAACCCAAAATACCAAACATTCGAGCTAAGATAATAGGGGATTTCATACACTCACTTGAATTGGGGTGCACAGAGAGGAAAACACCAAAAAACTGAAAATATGGGAACGATGGACAAGCATAAGATCCAACAAGGCTCTAGCCTACAGCCAAGATACCTCCCTGACCACAACAGCTAGCAGACCCTCCTCGATCGCATCATGGGCTCGAGCTACATACAGTCATTTGAAGAACACATCACCGACCAGCCACAAAAAGCTATCAGAACCAAACTTGCATCAATGGAAAGACAGCTAACCGTGGTTAAGTGGAACACCTGCAAAATGTGCTCATCCACTGTGAATCACTTCGCAAAGCTACACAACATGCACATGGGTGAGGTTGGAAGGTCACAAAACCCGCCTCCCTCAGCACACCTTCGTGGAACTCCTTCTGAACAATAACCCACACCCTCCAAGCCTGACGCCCACCCAAAATAAATGTGGCTCCTAATGCAGTTACCTCAGTGGAAAGCCTCAGCTGGATGGATCAGAGTTACACACTGCAGTCTTCAAAATGCGCAGAGAGACTGGGTAATTGGCGAACTCTGCACTTGAACTACCCAGTAAGGTAACATAATGTACCGAATATAACATAACATATGGTTGGTGAAGGTCAGGCTTGCTCACAACTGCTGTCTTTGTTCTCTAAACAGATATTTCTGTGGTTGTATCAGACGTGAACAGCAAGGGCCTATAAGTAACATGAATGCTTCCTCACGCCAACATGGCTGAATGTTTTCATGAACTACAGGTGTCTGAAGAGATAATCTGAAAATGTAGAAGTTGTGGTCTGTAATAGAATACCTACGGATTTAATAATAGTGGTGATACCTTCATACGGAGCAGTAATGAACAACTGCAGGATGGAGGAGAGCAGGCGATGCCTGCCTCTGCCGGCAGTTTCTGTACCAATCTGCCCTATTCCTGTACTGAGGCACCGCAAGCCTGCCGCGCACACTGGGCTTTCTTTACTCGACTCAGTCGACTGAACGGTAACAAGTGGAGGGAAGAGAAGGAAAACTGACCTATTGGGCGTTGAGCCTGCCGGTCCGGCACACGCTGTTCTCAGAACAGCCTTCCAGAGGCTGAGTTGTCATCTTGGTATGTGTCTTGTTTACACCGACGTTACCTCCTGCTAAAAGGATCACAGCATCGCCTTGCCATGTTCTGCTTCGTGTTGCTGCCCTGCTGCGCCACACCGGCTCTCTAACTGCTGCTGCTCGCGACTACCTCAGCTGTCTTATTAGACCCAATCTGACAACCAGTGGTGCGCGCGCACCACAGAGGAGCGGGGGGGAAAGGGAGCGCGGCAGCGAGGCGAACACGCGCTGCTGCGCGTGCTAGCCACCAGTGGGAATGGGAGGAGCAAAGGCGGGACATGCGCCCGCCTTTGCCCAATCGCGTGCTATATTTTTTTTTTTTAAAACACGCGAAAGCCAATAACAGCAGGCGAAAGCAAAACCACACGCACAAGCGTGTGGTTAGCTTTCTAAAGCCCGCACAAGAGGTCTCGCGCCTAGCGTTGCAGTGCAACGCTAGGCGCAAGACCTAAAAAGCAACTCAAATACAGGTCTTACCACGGACATTGAACTCACACATAGTATTGCTTTATATGATCACTTTTTCAGTGTGTTCTCCATAATATTAAAGTCATACCGCACACACAAAAGAAAAAGAATAGTGAAGGCTGAAAACTTCATCAGCTTGTTATATCATGTATTTGTATAGTGGATTCCACCATGGTTTCTGCCACCAAACCTGAAACCTGCAATCATATTGTCCTGCCTCTAGACAAGAGAGCAGTGGCGGCGGGCAGGGAGCCGGGGCAGGGCAGAGGGTGGGGGGACAAAATATTTAAAAACTAAACACCTTCTGGCACTGCGGCCGCCTTCGTCTCTTCTCCCTCGCTGCTGAAGAGTCTGGAAGCACAGGCTCCCCTGAGCCAATCACAACGCTTCAATGCAGCGTTTTGATTGGCCTGAGTGCCGTGGTTCGGCGCTCAGACTGGGAAAGGGAGCTTGAGCATGTTCCCCACCCAGGCTGTAATGCAGCCTGGGTGGGGAACGTGCAAAGTGCGCAGGACTGTTTGGCCGGCTCAAGCTGTCCTGCACACTTAATGTGCACAGTTCACACCTCCTTCCTGAGCCACCAGCCCCACCTTAAACCAGCCCTGCAGAAACGAAAAATAAAATGATAAAAACCTTGTTATTATCATTTTATTTTTCCCTTTTCCACTGCTCCGAGAGCAGTGGGGTGACGCTCCTCCGCCTTAGCAGAGGAGCCCCCCCCTGCAAGAGAGTCAGTGTTAAACTAGATTAAGGTCCGTGGTTTAGAGAACAAAAACAACATGCGACTGATGCAAAACAAATTATTTATCACAGAGCTGGCAACACAAAAAAAGAAAAGGCAACACACCAGAAAGATGATGGAGGAAATCTGTCTTGTAAGAGGTTGAACTGCTATGCAATCCACATTGCATGGCACTTCAAGGAAATCCACTGTCTCCCCATTCACAAATGCAGCCAATTCAAACTACTCACTCACACATGCAAAGCTCTACACAACACTGGACCAACATACCTTAACAACCTCATGCACATTCATCAAACCAGCCAGACATCTACACTGTAGGTCACGCTCGCTCATAAAGACCCCCTGCATTCACAAAAACAGAGCAGGAGGTCGCTCCTTTTCCTACATCGCACGCAAAACATGGAACAACCTACCTCAGGGCCCCCTCCTCGCTTCCTGGGTTCTGCAAGAAGCTGAAAACCTGGCTCTTCGAATAACTCCACGGGGATCATTCACCTACTTACCTGTTCAAACGCCTGGATAACTTACCGGGTGATTAGTGTGCTCTACAAGTGTAACTACCATAACATAACATTGGATCACACAATTTGTTGATGCTGGGAAGCCGGGATTGATGCCATGTTTTTTGTTTTATATTGTGCAATTCATCCACTAGATTGTTATTACTTTCCCTCTCTCATTTTACATTACAAATCTGATAGAGACTTCTTGCCACAGGTTCCTTACCTTAGAATTATCCCAAGGCGTCAGACTGGATCCGGCAAAACTTTCGAGCAGTACCTCTGCGTGCCGGTAGGTGTTGCCATTTGGTTCCACGTGGCATCAGCGTACTTGTCCGCGCCAGAAATGACGTGTGCTGTGCCTATATATGTGCCACCGCAGCACACTAACATTAGTTTCTTTTTTACTGCACCAGAGCGCAGCTCTGGAGAGAGCTACCCCTTTGGTCTTTTTTGACTAATTCTTTTTCGACTTTTTGTCGACTCTTTTTTGAGATTTTCTCCTGGTGTGGTATTTATGTCGTCTAGGGAGTCTGGCTTCAAGCCCTGCAGTGCCTGTCACTGACAGATGTTGGTGATGGACTCGCTTTTGTGCCTTGAGCGACCCGAAGCCCTGCGCTGACTGCTACGCCATGCACCCGAAGGCTCTGAGGGAGTGCTACCTCAAGCTCCTGGTGGCTTTATATGCGACGCCACACCGTTCTCGTTCCCAGCCAAGAAGAAGGTCCCAGGAGCAGTCACGAAGCCCAAGATCTTCATTGCACTCGAAGTCGTCTGGTCACTGGGTTAAGTCCCACAAGAAAAAGAAGAGTAAGAATTCGAAGAGGTCTTTGACTTCGCCCCATCTGTTGAAGTCTTCTGACGAGATGAGGGAGCGTTGACATTCGAGGCCTGGCTCCACGCTTCCCCTAGTTTCCGTGAGCTGAAGCGACCCAGCTCAACTCAGAGAGTTTTATGAGGCCGTGTGCCTCATATTTGAATGGCCCATCCTCGCCGGTGTGCCTTCGGGCCATGTGGGGTTGGATGGGCTCCAACTGGTTCCCCACCGGCGACTCCGGCCTCAGCACCAGCCGGGCCCCTTGGATCCACAGATGGATCTGGACCGGCGCTGGTCGTGTCACCCCGACTTTCCCTATGCTGATCCAGATTCTGGCACCCTCCGGCGGCACCATCGCCAATGCTGATCCCTGACTCTGACACGGAGCCAGAGGGGTGTTGCTCCGATGCCGACTCCGGCACCGACTGGAGCCTTGCCCTCCAGGCCTGAGCCCTATTCTTATGAGCTATGACTTGGAAAGAACTGGGGAGGGGTCGCTGGACCCTGAAGAATATCTGCCTCTTGAACCTAACATGGAGTGGTGTGAGGATTTGGCGAAGGCCAGTGGGCTGGACACTTATCCAGACATTTGCATGCTTTCTCCACTCACCGTGGCTACGGAAGAGGGAGTGTCTTTTTCAATGGTGGTGAGAAGGACGGCCGAAATCCTGGACCTAAGCCTACCCTCAGTGGCTAATGTCTTGACTGTGGTGCTTCAACCGGGAGTAACCCCTTCTGAACCGCTTCTCCCCTTTAATCAAGCACTTACAGATTTCCTGCTTGGGACTTGGTCCAAGTCCAGCACAGGGGCTCCTGTGAACAGGGCAATGGCCCGCCGACATCGCCCGCCCCTGTGGACCCCAATTTCCTCACCGCACACCTTACTGCGAGAGCTTGATGTTCCAAGCCTCAACTTCCCATGTAAATCCTGGCACATTCACTACCGCTCCTCTGGATTGGGAATCCAAGAGGCTGAACACCTCGGGGAAGAAGATGTTTTCTTCCACCAGCCTGGCACTGTGGTCGTTGAACATCATGTGTCTTTCGGGCTATTACTCCCATGCTCTATGGGACTCGGTTGCGCAGGGGCTGCCCGTGGTTCCGGAGGAGGCCCGGGCCATACTCTCCCAGGCTGTTGTCGACTGGAGGGATGCAGAAAAGTTCATGATTCGATGTGGAGTGGACGCTACCAACTCACTGGGCAGATCGGTTTCATCCACTGTGGCCTTGAGGCACCATGCGTGGCAGAGGACAACTGTTTTTTCTGGGGATGTCCAAGCATCGCTTATGGACTTGTCCTTTGATAGTTCCAGTCTCTTTGGAGACCAGGCGGATTCAGCGCTGGAACGCTTTAAGGACAGCAGGCCTTTCCATGGCCCCTCGCCAACCCCAATCCGCCTTTCACTCCTTTCGTGGCCACTGAAGGGGTTTCCAGCCGTGTCTATACCCTCCCAGCCACTGCGATGCGCAAACTTCCCAGTCTCTGCTTCATGGGTCAGGCAATAAGAGGCTGGGCTAGTCCACCAGACCCCCTGGCAGCCGCAGTCTCCAAACCATTATAGTTTGGCCCTTTACCAACATGGCACCCAGTGGTAGGCAGGGTACGCCATCACCTGCCCCGCTGGCGGTCTGTCTCATTTGACCAATGGGTTTTGCAGATTGTCTGGAGGGGCTACTTTTTCCCCTATATGACTACCCCTCCACCCTTGCCACCTGCTTGCGACAGGATGACAAGGAGCAACTTTCCTTACTCCAACACGAAGTGATGGCTCTCTTCCCCAAGGGAGCCATAGAGAAAGAGACTGGATGGTAGCGTTGAACTTGCAGGTCTCATAGTTCCACATTTCAAACCTGCCTGTCCACAGGCTTTACCTGTGGTTCTCTGTAGGCCATGAGCACTTTCAGTTCGCTGTGCTCTCCTTTGGCCTTACAGCTCCCCTGGGGTGTTTAAGGTGATGGCGGTTGTTGCAGCTCATCTGCGGAGATCAAGGGTGCCAGTCTTCACCTATCTCAATGTCTGGCTGTTGAAGTCGGGTTCGCCTCAGGCTGTCGTCTCCCACCTCCAGACTACGGCAGACCTCTTGCATTCCCTGGGGTTCACTAGTAACGTGACAAAATCATACCTGTCTCCCTGTCAGATGCTCCTTTTATTCTGAGCTGTTCTGGACATGATGCAGTTTCGGGCATATCCTCCTGAACGGCCAGTCTAGGATATTCAGGCTATGATACCAATGTTTCAGCCTCTATCCTGGATTTCAGTGAAACTGACTCTGAGCCCACTGAGCCTCATGGCCTCCTGCATCCTGCTGGTGGCACATGCCCGCTGACTTATGTGGACTCTGCAGTGGGACCTGAAGTTCCAGGGGGGGGGGGCGCCGCATCAGGGAATATCTCTGACATGGTCCAGATCTCTGAGGGAACTACAAACGATCTGCTGTGGTAGTTAACGAACGGCGATTGGGTCCACAGCAGAACCCTCTCCCTTTGCCAACCAGATCTGACAGTAGTGACAGATGCGTCACTCCTGGGATGGGGCGGCCATCTGGGAGAGGTGGAGATCAGAGGCCTCTGGTCTCAGGTGGAGTCCGGACTCCACATCAACCTTCTGGAGCTCCAAGCGATCCAGCTGGCATTGAAAACCTTCTACCCTCCATCAAGGGAAGGCTAGTGCAGGTGTTCACAGACAACACCACCGCCATGTAGTACTGCACAAAGCAGGGTGGGCTGGGCTGGGGTCATGGACTCTGTCTAGAGGCCCTGCACCTCTGGACATGACTGGAACAGCAGCGCATATCCCTGGTGGTTCAACACCTGGCAGTCTCTCTGAACCCCAGGGAGGACGAACTCAGCAGAAGATGCCTAGTGGATCATGAATGACGTCTCCATCCAGAGGTGGTGCAAGGTCTCTTTCAACAGTGGAGGCAGCCTTGGTTTGATCTATTCGCCACTGCTGAGAACATGTAATGTCAGCAGTTCTGCACGCTTCCAAGGTAACTATTGCTTGGAGACGCTTTTCATCTCGAGTGGAGCTCAGGCCTCCTGTATACCTTTCCGCCATACCACTCCTGCCCAGAGTTCTCATGAAAATCAGGAACGACCGAGCCCAAGTCATCCTTGTGGCCCTGGACTCGGCTCCGAGGGTTTGGTATCCCAAGCTGTTGAACATGTCCATCGGTCTTCTGATCAGGCTGTCCCTTCAGGGGTTCTTCTGTCGCACAGCACAGTGTTCTCCACCCGAACCTGTTAACGCTCTTCTTGCGTGGAGATTGAGCAGCGACGGTTGACAGCTTTCGACCTTCTACCTGAAGTCTGGAATGTTATTCTGGCAGCCAGGTGTTCCTCCACCAAAACGGTATACGCGTGCCATTGGGGCAAGTTTATGGCATGGTGTGAAGAAAAACTGGTTAACTCCCCTCTCTGCTCCCTTTTCTCAGGTTCTTCTCTTTAATCTTTCCCTTGCCAAGCAAGGCTCTGCTCTGGAAACCTGAAAGGGTTTCCTTTCTGCTATAGCAGCCTTTCTGTGGTTGCCTAATTAGGCACCCCTTTTTCACATTCCCTATTGTACAAAGGTTCTTGAAAGGTTTGTAACATATGTTTCCTCCCTCTCCTTTCATTGTGCCCCAGTGGGACCTGAATCTAGTTCTAACGTTCCTAATGTACGCTCCTTTTGAGCCCTTGCACTACTGTCCTCTCAGGCTCTTTACTATAAAGACAGCCTTCCTGGTGGCAATAACATCTGCCCGGAGGTTCAGTGAGCTTCAGGCTTTATCATCCAAGCCTCCATACCTGACATACAGGCAAGGTAGTTCTCCGAACTAAAGCTTCCTTTCTGTTGCAAGTTGTCACTTGTTTTCATGTAGGCCAGTCCATCACCCGGTCTTCTTTCTACGCTCCGCCTCATCCCTCTAAGGAGGAGGAGGAGTGACTTCCCCGCCATGACCCAAAAAGAGTGTTGTCGTTCTACCTTGACGGCACACAAGAGTTCTGGGTGGACAACCAACTCTTCGTAGGGTATGTCGGAACAAAGAAGGGAAAGGCTGTGCAAAAGTGGACCATCTCCATATGGCTCATGCTCTGCATTAAAATCTGCTACACATTGGCCAAAAAGCAAACCCATCAGGGTTTGTGTTTTCATTCCACCAGAGCCAGGGCTGTGATCACAGCGTTAGCATGCGTCATTCCAGTCCTGGACATCTGCCAGGCAGTGACGTGGGTTTCTCTGTGTACGTTCACTAAACACTACTGCCTGGACAATCAGGTCAGTAGGAATGGGCTCTTTGCCCTTTTGGTCCTGCAGGACTTTTTGATTTGAAATTATTTTGCAGACCCACCTCCGGAGAGATATTGCTTAGGTATCTAGTCTAATGTAAGCAATCTTCAGCTAGAAGTCTCTATCAGATGGACAAGTTACTAACCTTCGGTAATGCCTTATCTGGTAAAGGCTATTTCTAGCTGCAGATTCCTTACCTACCCACCCATCCTCCATACTGTGCGAATGGATTTCTAAGGGCAGGGCTTTTCCCTTTCAGGGCCCTAGTTTTCCACACCAGTGTTAGTGTTTTCTGTGACTCTGCGCCTCTGGCATGGAAAGTCGCGAAAAGAAACTGACGTCAGCACACTGTGGTGGTCCTTATATTGGCATCGCGAACGTCCTTTCCAGCGCTGACAACGCCGACGATGCCACACTGAGCCAAACGACACCACCTACCGGCATGTAGGGGGTACTGCTCGAAATATTTTCTGGATCCAGTCTGACTCCTGGGGATAATTCTAAGGTAAGGAATCGGCAGCTAGATAGTCTCTACCAGATAAGGCGTTACCGAAGGTAAATAATTTGTCCGTTAATGGTTTGTCTTTAATTCTTGGTGTATGAGGTTAGAGTGTGGGTGGTGGACTCAAGCCACATGAATGTGTAGCTTATTTTGGGCTTGAGTTGAACCAGAGCCAGGCATCTGAATCGAGCTTTGCGCTTGTCTTCAGTGGTTCTCCAACCTCTATAACATAATTGCAATTAAGGGGACAAAGGCATAGGAAGGACATGATTTGGCCATCATCAAATATTGTTGTGAAGCAGGAGTGCCAATTCCATAGTGCAGGACTCTTTGCTTCAAGGTCCATAACTTTCTCACTACACCACGTTTAATAAGAGGACTATGAGACTGGGTGTTCTCTCCCCCCATGAGTAAAATCAAATGATTATTGGGTTACAGTCATGCTTTCTTATCGCATACTTACTAACATTATTCAGTTAGATTTAAGTTCTTCCTATCACTGTAAAAACAAAAAAAAGGAGCAGACAAATAATGTTCAACAAGAAATTGTCCAAGAGTGCACCATTTGTCACTAGGGGAGACCAGGATTAATGTCTTCCGGTCAGTGGTGTAGCTAGACCTACTGCCACCCGAGGCAGCCCCTAAGTTTGCCGCCCGGTGCAGGTAAGAGCTGGAGGTTGGCGGCCAATGGACGGCTTGTTCCAGGTGTGGTGAGGTGGCGGACGACTTGTTCGCGGGGGGGATGGTGGTAGTCGACAAACACGACTTGCTCACCTCCGCCGACCCCAAAAAGAGTGTCACCCCTAGCACGCTTCTGGTTCTATAGTTTGCATCTTGCTCATTAAACAAGAACTAGATTGCAAGTGGTTCTGATAGTAAAAGTCAGGGATGACTCTCACCAAAGAAATGAAACAGAGTTGTGGAATCTGCCCAGTCTTTAAATAGGGCCCAAAACCAGCATATTTTGGCACAGTGATTGTTAGAAATGGGGGTCTCTAATTGGAAGAGGTATGTACCTTTGTCCAAGTAGGCACCCTTGCTTCTAGTCAGGGTTAGGGGGATACACACTTTAGATAACCTCTGCTCACCCCCTTGGTAGCTTGGCACGAGCAGACAGTCTTATCCCAAAGGCAATGTGTGAAGTATTTGTACTCAAAACACACAGTAACACAGTGAAAACACCACAAATGGACACCACAGCAGTTTAGAAAAATAAAGTTTCTTTATCTAAGCCAAACAAAGACAAAATGACAAAAATCCAACATACATGTATCAAAATATCACTTTAGAACAGTTATTGCAAAAATAGAACTTGTAGAAACAAAATAGCTCCACCTGGGGCAATTACGATGTTGTGACGGGCATAAATCCAAAATATGCACCGACCGCGAGGTATGCGGCATCAGGCACGAAGTCACACAGACTCCCAAACAACAGTACCCTGTAAACGAAATCTATGGACGATGCACTGCGCCATGGAGGTGAGGCGTCGGTGCAGAGGTTGAGGCCGGTTCCCTGGTTGCCACGGGGAGGTGAGGCGTTGTGTCCGTGAAGAGGCGATGCCTCAAGTCCAGGAAAGGGGAAGTCGGTGTTGTCGGCGGTGAGGGGTCGGTTCCGGTGAGGTGATGTAAAGTCGAAGAGTTAGTGAAGTCACCCCCATCGGTTATCGGCTCCGCGATAACTGGATACTGGTGCTGTTGGTGACGGAGTTGGTTTGAGCACTGGCGTCGGGAAGGCTGAGAACTGCAGGCGTTGGAGCTGCGGTGCGGGCGGGGCAGTGAGTCGTGCACTTTACGAGCGGTGCTGCCAGCTTCTGTGTAGGTCGCAGCGTCACTGGCGGTGTCGCTGACAGCGTCGGATTTGTTTTTCTTGCTTTTGCAGCATAAACCACACAATTCTCAGGGCTCTGGAACTGGAATTGACGCCCTTTGGAATGCAGGAGTCCACACAGGAGTCCAGGTGCTGGTCAGTGGGTTGCAGGTGAAGTATTTGTGTCCCTGAGACTTCAGAACAGGAGGTAATCACACTCACACACAAGCCCTTGTAAATTCTTCTTCAAGCAGGTTTGCAGCAAAATTCCAGTCTTTGTCTTCTCCTTGCCAGAAGCAGCAACTGCAGGCCAATCCAGTAAAGCACACAGCAAAGGAGCAGTATTCCTCCTTACAGCTCTCCAGTTCTTCCCCTTGGCAAAAGTTGCTCTTGAGTCCAGAAGTGATCTAATTCTCTGGGGTTTAATGTCCAATACTAACACCCCATTTTCTCTTTGTTCTCTTTGTGGCAAGGGTCTCTGAGCCCAGTCCAAACCAGTTCTGACCTCTCTGGTGTAGCATCACTACAGGAAGTGGAGACAGCATTGTGCAGAGGAGACACTGCCTATTCGGGTGTTAATGAAACTCCTCCCACCACTCTAAATGCAGCCAAGCTCTATTCAGCTCAGCTATGAGTCACCCAGGAAAGGCAGGACACACCTCAAACCCCCTTGTGGCTGTCTACAGCGAATGCTCATACCCAGCCCCTGTCACTCCAGAACCAGACAACCAATACACAAAACAGCAGAGGCACACAGAATGGTTAAATAAGAAAATGCCTACTTTCTAAAAGTGGCATTTTCAAACACACAATTTAAAAACCATCTCCCTAGAAAGATGTGTTATTAAATTCTGAGTTCAGAGAGCTTAAACTCCACTTCTCTATCTTGTCCCAATGGAAAGTTATACTTGTAAGATGTTACAAAGCAGCTCCCATTTTAGCCCATGAGACAGATTGCCTTTGAATAGTGAAAAACGATATTGGCACTATCAGGACATGTCAAACACACCAGTGCATATCCTACCCTTTACATATACTGCACTCTGCCCATGGGGGTACCTTGGGCCTACCTAAGGGGTGGATGCACTTGCCGGGTCGACAGGCCAGTTACAGACTGCACGCAGGCCCTACAGTGGTAGGCCTGAGACAGATTTACAGGGCTACTCCTTTGGGGGGGCACAACCAGTGCTGCAAACCCACTAGTAGCATTTGATTTACAGGCCCTGGCACACTTTGTGTACTTTACTAGAGACTTACCAGTAAATCAAATATCTCAATCCTAGATAACCAATTACAACAACAATTTATGCAGGGAGCACTTGCACTTTGACACTGATCAACAGTGGCAAAGTGCCCAAAGCGTCTAAGCCAGCAAAACGGAATACAGTATACCATCAAAAATACAGGAGGTAGAGGCAAAAAGTCGGGGGAATCCACGCCAAGAATGACGAGTCTAACAGTGATAAAGCCAGGATTAAACGTCAAGTCCTCCTAATGTCACTGCTAAACCTTTCCCACTAGACCCTATCTAGCAGTAGAGGTATGGTGTTTGTGTCTGCCCACCTCAGTGAATTGTATACTTTCTTGGCGGTGTCTTTGTGAAGGATTTATTTTATAGTACTCGCTATCTTAACCAAGCCTGTTTCTAAGCACTCCTAATGTTTGAAAATAAGAAACTAAAGGCATATGGAGACTGTGAGGCCTAGGGTTTTATTTCATTCCAGTTCAATAATCAAGTGAATTCCTTTGTACACTTGACTCACCAAAGTTAGTGATAGCAAGCAGTGTTGATAACGGCAAGTGAACGATAGCAAACTTATTCCAAGGTGTGGTAGAGGCATACCTACTCAGATGCAGCATAAGACAGTATTGTCAAATCTATGTCTATTCTTGAGACTTAGTTTAGAGGCCAGTATTGAATCAAACCCTCTAAATAACTGGGTGACTCACAGTCCACACCATATACATGCTTTGCTCCCCCTATGTCTACTTTACAACCCCCCACCCCTCTTCCTGCCTCTTAACTCACCCAACCCTGCTGGCATCATTGTGGCCCTCCGTCACACAACAGACCATTCTTTTTGGCTCCTGGGAAAATGTTTTGGAGTGCCCATGCCCTAAGGAATGAGAACTAGAAAAGAATTTTATTTCAACTTTGGAAGCTGTTAGCCCACATTGATGTAGAATGTATTTATTGTTATGCAGAATATAATAAATGAAATTTTGAACAACAAACTATTGAACATGTTTATCTAAGGAATAGAGGAACGTGATACTGATTGCACTGCCTTTGAGAAACCATCAGTGAAATATCTGGTCCCAGTTTACAGATAGGGCACACTTTCCATGTTTGTGCCACGGCGCACCTTAAAGCAGGTGCGCTGGATACAAACATTGAAAGTGCACCCTATCAGGAAGAATGCGCTGCCCTCTGGGCAGCTGCGAACTTGCGCTGCCCCATGGTAGCGCATTCAAGAGAAATACTGAGCAGCTGTTTAAAAGCTGCTCCATGTTTCTCTGTGCAAGTGGCAACACGCCTTCACTTTTAAAAGGGATTAAAGATCCCCTTGCAGGTGAGTGCAGTGAGTGACTACACCTGCCTGCAAGGGGATGTCTGGGGGGTCCATGGGACGCCTTTCATCATTTAGAGGGCAGTATTTAGTAGGTGCACTGAAAGTGCACCACCTTTTTGTGGCGCACTTTCAGTGCACCTTGTAAAGGCATGTTTGCCTCTGCGCTCACATCGGCAGTACGGCACTGGTGCAGAAGCAAGGTGATTTCCTTATTTGCATGGGACCATCCCCCCACCCCTCATGCAGATGATGGAATGCCCTCTAATGATAGCGCTGGCGCTATATGTGCACCAATGCTATTTGTATTACAGAAGGGCCTGCACAAGCATTTGCGGACCTCTCTGTAATACCAAAGTGCCCCGGGGGTGCAGAAAGCAGGCGCAAACGCCCGTTGTGCCCCTGTGGCATTTGTGTAATACGGCCCCTGGTGTGTTTACCTCCACCACTGTACAGCCTCCTCCCCATCACTAGAATGGGAGGCCTTCAAGGTGGTAGTACGGGGGACGGCAATTAACACGATGGTGGGAGCCAGAAGACACTCCAGGAACTTGAAAGCTTTGAGAAATCCCTAGGCCCCTTGAAAAGAAGGGCAGCGGAGAGCGCTGAAAATGCACCTCGACTCCAAGAGGCCAGAATAACACATGCAGAGCTGCTAGAACGACTACTGTTGATAGATTATAGGGCTTATATACAAAAAGTGCATACCGATGCATACAAATCCGGCACCTTGATAGCGCGGTTGTTACGACCCGACCCATCCCCGTGCCGAATCTTAGGATAAATACACCAGATAGAAAAATCAAGGTAACACAAGGAGGGATTAATAGGACGTTTTGAGACCTCTACTCAAAACTTTACACGGCCACTCCTCCCCCTGACCCAGCGGAGATTATAGCTTTCCTACAGAGGGCAGCATTGCCGAATGTGCAAGTGGCAGATAGTGAGGTACTAGCTGCGCCCATAACGATAAATGAGATCAGAGGTGCCTCAAAGACTTAGCTAAGAATAAGGTGCAGGGCTCTGATGGACTACCAGTGGAAAGTTATTTTACATACGCTACCCGATTGATCCTACAACTAGAGAAACTATATACCACCTCTCTTTTCGTAGGCGTCTTCCCCGATTCTACCAAAGAAGCATTAATAACATCTCTACTAACACCTAATAGACCCCTGAGGAGCTCCCCTCGTATAGATCACTATCCCTATTAAATACAGAATACAAGATATTGAACTAGATCCTAGCCCAGAAATTGCTGCCATTCTTGCTGCAACTGATCCACATGGACCAAGGTGGATTTGTTCCCCGATGCAATACCTCCCTGAACATATGGCGACTGTTTAAAATAATTGACGTGGCGTAAGACATTTAACCATGCGCAGGCTGCCTGTCCCTAGATGTTGGTTAAGCTTTTGATACTCTAGGGTGGTATTTTATGCAATCGGCCCTGGCGCAATATAGGATACCCCCCACCTATATAAAGTGGGTCAGATTGCTTTATTCATCCCCACGACCAGATCTAGAACGGGTCAGTACATATCCGATTCATACCCGATCTGGTGGGGCACATGTCAGGGATGCCCTTTATCCCCACTCCTTTTTATTCTAGCTATCGAGCCAATAACACAAAGGATTCGCCAAGAAGTCGAACAACAAGGAATTCCATTTGTCACCGCAGTGCATACAATATCGCTGTATGCAGACGATATGATGTTATATTTCAGAAATTTCCGGGAGGACCTGTCAGTCGTGGCCAATTTACTCCCCTTTTGGCCAACTGTCTGGGCTGTGTATCAACACTGATAAGTCCTATGTCTAATCATTTAACGACACATACATGGCACTAATGTTTCCCCTAGGTGCACTGCAGATACCAGTGGCTAAACGGACTTTCTGGTATCTTGGGATTCAGGTCTAAAGGGAGAGTCCAGATTTGCTGGAGGGTAACCTGACTCGGACAGTGGCTACCCTCAAGACACAGGTCACCTTCTGGATTACTCCGCCCCTTTCCGTGGCATGGCGCCTGGCCCTAGCGAAAATGGTGATGCTCACATGCCTGCAATATCATTTTGTCAATCTGCCAATTGTCATACCACAGTGGTTGTTCCGGATGCTAAATGCTATAATGGTAGACCTGATATGAGGACTGGGACGACACAGAATTAGCTCGGTAAAATTACAGCTGCCTTCAGATAGAGGTGGGATGGGTGCCCCGGACTTTAAAGCTCATTGTATAGCTGGTCAGCTGCAGTGGCTGTCCTTTTGGTTAGCAGGACATAATCTGGCCGAAATAGATTATACCACGCTTCAATTTAGCCAAGGCTGGTTATATAGGTTAATTTGTCCCAACACCACACCAATACATGCGGATACACTGCTGCTACGTACCGCATTAGCATACTGGAAAATAGCAAAAAAATATACAGCCACACCTGCGCCCTATGCACCAAATGTACCGTTGTGTGGCCTGCCTACAACTTCTGGTACTTTGCGTGTAGGCTCGGCCCCTGGGAAAATGCGGGAGTATCAACGGTGTCGGCCCTATTTGACAATAGAGTACTGACTTTGTGCATGCACACAAGTTGCCTGAAACCCTATTTTTCACGCATGCTAGCATAGTTTGTTACATTCGTAGGTATTGGGCGGTAGATAGACAGGAACCCAAGACTCCTGAATTCCTACGCGCTGTCCACAACATGGGACATGGGCGCCATCTTGTATGTTGGCTCTACCATGGGCTCCGGGAGCACCTTATGACACCGCTAACGATTGCCACGCGCCCCCCTTATCATATTATGACCCTTGATACTGTCTCTACCCCCAATTTAGAGTTATTGATCTTTAGAGTACAGCGAGCTCATACGATTGAATGGACAGGAGCTCTAGTGTATCACCCTCCTGGAGGAAACAAGAGAGAATTCTGTACAGCACTATTAGAGAGGCTTGCTCCATTCACGCTGCAATCTAACAAGTTCCTTCTGGTAGGGGACTTCAATCATCATCTGGAGGCTCTCGCTAATGTAGAGTCGGCCAGTGTGCTTGCAGGTATGGAGTCCCTTGAGCTTTTCTCTAGAGTGGCTAGTCCAACACACCTGGCAGGCCATGTACTGGACACCATCTTTTCAAACATCTTAGATCTAAAAGTAGATTCCCCGTCAGGGGTAGATTGGACAGACCACTCAGTATTACGTTTTTCCTGGGCCCCCCTGAAACCGCATGGTCTTCCGCAACCCCGTAAAGAACTTCGCAGAGTTTGGAAAAAGGTAACAGCCTCTGCCTTTAGCAGGATCTATTCCCCCCCCTGCATTGCTGAATTGTAATGACTGTGATCGGGCTTTAGAACTATTTGAAGCCTCTATAATAGAGGTCCTTGATTCGATTGCACCACTGAAGATGGTAAAAATCCAGGCTAGAGCAGCCCCTGCCCCCTGGTATACAGATACATTAAGAAAGGAGAAAGCCTTATGTAGGACAAAAGAAAGAAAATGGAGAAAATCCAAAGCCGAGCGAGATGAACGGTGTTATCGAGAGGCCCATAGAATTTATTTAAATAGCTGCAATGCAGCTAGGAGAGCCTATTTAGGCTCCCGCATTATGGGAGCCAAGGACTCTTCGCAGGAGCTCTTTACCATCTTGAAGGAGTTCACAAATCCACGGGCGAATAATCCTCTCCCACCAGCCACACAGGAGCTGTGCGATCGTTTAGCGACACATTTCACGAATAAGATCGACATAATATATCACTCCTTTGGGCCGGAAGAGGATGCCCACGAGAGAAATTCTCTCCAGGCAATCCCCGGCACTCCGAGCCTAGAAGGGTTCCCTATCATCACAGGGGAACAGGTGGGCGTGCTATTGTCTCAGGCAAAATCGGGTTTGGCTTTAGACCCGGTACCACCTACGGTTATGTCTGAGCTAGCCCCGGTCCTAGCGGACACTCTGGCAGACATCTGTAATATCTCATTAGCAACGGCCACCTTTCGATCTAAATGGAAAAATGCACGTATTAAGCTCCTGCTTAAAAAAGCTTTAGCAGACCCTAAGGACCTACAGAATTACAGGCCTATCTCCCTTCTCCCTTGTTGCTCTAAAATCATGGAGACATTAATTAACCGACAGCTTTCCAGCTACCTAGAGCAGAATAAGATTCTGGCTCCATCTCAGTCTGGCTTCCGTGCATCTTATAGCACTGAGGCCGCTTTATTAGAGGTCACTGACACGCTTAGGATGTCACTGGATAAGGCCTCTCCAGTTATGTTAGAGCTGCTGGACCTGTTGGCAGCCTTCGACACCATCTCTCACCGTATCCTGTTTAACAGGCTTCGAGAGATTGGTGTCGGAGGTTTGGCCTTTAAATGGATCCAGAACTATCTCTCCGACAGAACTCAATGTGTCCAGCTGGACTCCTATGTGTCACACACAGTTGCGGTGGACAAGGGGGTCCCTCAAGGCTCTATATTGAGCCCGACATTATTCAATCTATATGTCGCCCCCCTGGCCTCTATCATCAGGAATTGTGGGTTTGAAACCATATCCTACGCTGATGACACGCAGCTGATAGTACACATAGAGAATGATCCTGCTGTAACTAAATCTAAGTTCATATATTGTATGACTAGCATAGCAAGTTGGATGAGGAAGAACTTTCTGCAGCTCAACTCCTCCAAAACGGAGATACTGCTGTTTGGTAAGGCAGAAAAACTGTGGGCTTCTGACTGGTGGCCATCAGAATTGGGAGAAGCTCCCTCCCCAAGAGGTTGGGCGAAGAACCTTGGGGTCAGAATAGACAATAAGCTATCGATGGAGGAACAGGTGAAGACTCTTGCAGGTACCTGCTTCGGGACCATGCGGATGCTTAGAAAGATCTTCCCATGGATCCCGCTCAATGCCAGGAAGGCCCTCATTCAGTCGCTCTTAATCAGCCGCCTTGATTATGGCAACTCTTTGCTGGTAGGAATTAGGGAGGATCTGTTATCCAAACTGCAGGTTGTGCAAAACACGGCAGCTCGTCTTGCCCTGATTAAACCAGCACGAACCCCCTCTCTTCCTCTCCTACGCCAACTTCATTGGCTTCCTGTCAGGAAACGAGCCATCTTCAAGCTGCTATGTTTGGTCTTCAAGGCCCTGCAGGGAACGGGACCGCCTTACTTGATCAATAAAATTGAGCGGTATAAACCCGTACGGCAACTTAGATCTAGTAATCGCAGCTTGCTCTGCAGCAGAAGAATCAGGAAAGTTAAAATGGGTGGCCGTGCCTTTTCTTATCTGGCCCCCAAATATTGGAATGACCTTCCCGACCAAATCCGTGCCTGCTCTAACCTGCCTCAATTTAAAAAAATGCTTAAGACCTGGCTATTCTAAGTTCTTACTTTACATGGGGTCATTCTTTCTCAGGCGCCGAGAGATCCCCTTGGGGATGATTCGTGCGCCATACAAATGAATGTAAAGTAACAGCCTTGAAGGCGAAATGGGAGGGGGATCTTGTCAAGGACATCTCAGATAAGGAATGGGTGGGGGTGCTAGAATATCCAAAGAAAATCTCACGTAATGCTAGATTTACATTTATTCAGTTTTCAATCTTACATCGAGCACACTTGACACAACATAGGCTGCATCAAATGTTTGAGTCAGTAAGTGACCCCCTGCTACTTATATCTGTTCCTAGGGCAGGGAAAATACAATTGAACATAACGAATCCCTAGGCAACTATTGTTCTACTTAGCATTTAATAACAAAATTGCTGAATGATATTGAAAAAGGCTAAGTGTGACCATGAATATAACTTATAAAAAAACAGGAAAGTTCTTCCGTGGCCTAACATGCACTCCGCATCTCCGTACTCGAGTGAGCAACGCAGCCGGGCCACTCAGCGCCAGGGCGTCCAGTGCCTGGTAATGCACCGAGGCACGGAGAACAAGTTGCAGATCTTATGAGACAGACATCTGTCTTTAAACTACAATAAAGTGGCATTCATCTACATGGAGCCTTCTTCCCATTCGCCTATATATTTGGTGTGAGCCAGTGTACAAGATCTAAATGCAATTACAGTTTGTTGTTATAACTGCTCCAGAGATCTACAACTATTCAATTGCACAAGATTTACCCGTGCATCGATTATTTTGATCCTTTGACCATCCCTTCCAGTGTGGGTTCTATCTTCGATTCGTTAACTTACACCTTCAGAAATTTATAAGCCTTTTCTTATTTGCTGATCCCGTTATCCATTTCACCTCCCTCTTCCACATGACGTTTGCATTCATTGAAGTTTAATATTTGGCAGGGTGTATTTGTGGCTTTCCTGATAAAGGCGCTTGGGTCGCCGAAACGCTCGTAGACTCGATTCCACGAAGATCCATCCACGATCAAAGCCACTCCATTGTCTCTCTACTTGGATATATGCATTGTCAAATAATTTCCCCTTGTCTTAGGTTAAATGCAACCATCTTTGAGAAACTTGTATAGATTCATTGTTGACACTGTTATGATTTCATCTTAATGTGCCTTCATAATTGTGATTATCATATTTAAAGTATCACGAAATTCATTATTGTATTTGTTGAACTTAGATACGTGAAACCAGATTCTGCTGCTCCAGTGTTACGAGAGACATGTGAAGGATGTCGTTTTTAAATTTGCCATGTAATCACACAGGCAGCGTTCATCATAGATTTTAGATATTGTGTATTAATAAAAATCCTTTTTTTATAAGTTATATTTATGTGAACACTTAGCCTTTTTCAATATCATTCAGCAATTTTTTGTTATATAATGCTAAGTAGAGCAATAGTTTCAAATGTTTGAGCCGGCATCCTCCGAATGTCCCCGTTGCTATGAACAAGAAGCCGATCTTATACATATGTTGTGGGATTGTCGCCGGGTGTCCACCTACTGGGAGGGCATCGCAATGGCTCTGGGGAAAGTGACGGGACTTCCACAATGGGATACACCGGCACAGTTTATACTGGAACTGCCCCCCAAATCCAGGGGCTCCAAACTGGTGACCTGATTCACAAACTTAGCGCTCATATCGGCTAAAAGGCTGATAACAATTTGGTGGAAGTGTCCGAGAGCCCCTAGAGTAGAGGACTGGCGTGAGGAGGTTCTAAGGTGGGGCCTTGTGGAGAGCAAAGCCCTCAGAAGGGAAGAATACAGAGGCCTGAACAGGATACCTACCTCCACCGAATGGAATACTTTATTAGAGAGCGTTAAAACGGAGGGTTCAGATGCTGGGACGGGACCATGACCGACTCTTGGTGATGGCCCCTGGGATTGTACGATGGCTCCACAAGTGATTTGTTAAACACCTTATGGCCAAAAATGATCAACCACTGTTCTGTGTCCCCGAAGCACACAGCAAACTGTAGATATTCATGCCACACTGATCTACCATGCTTGAGCATGCCGTGAAGCCTAAGGTACACACACCCTACCGTCCATTGACACCTAATCCATATAATTGGTGACTTCGATTGACTTATAAGTTGTGGGAGGGCAAAGGTGGGGTGCAGGGGGGGTAGTTAATTACATGATCCATGACTAAGATACAATACTGTAATGTACTAAGACGATACAGTGCATGTTCCTGATACGATGTACCATCACTAAAACCAGGATCAAGTACAAACTATTGTATGTAAAATGTACTATGTTTAAAAAACCCAATAACATTTGTGTAAAAAAAAAAAAGAGAGAAGCAGTACCTGGACAAAGTTAAATAAGCAAATATTAAATACTAAGGGTGTCTCTCCGTGTATTTTCTTGCCATTTAGCATGCCTCCTTTAATTTGGGAGTTTAGAAAGTGCTTAACTACAAGCCTAGGCAGGTCACTGTGAGGAAATGGAGACTCATCTACAAGTAAGTAAGTCTAGATCCCTTATTGTACCATTCTGTGACAATATATCAGAAAAAGCTCCTTCAAATAATAGAAATATATATCTTGGGCACCGTGGAAAAAACAATGATGAAGTTTATAGGCCAGTGCTAACAGAACCGAGAATTTATCTCAGTATAGGAAAAGTAATCTCCGTTTGAATTAGATAACAGACGTCTTTGTGAATGACCGCAGCTTGGGCTTTGCACTGACAACAAGATCCCGACTCTGAGACCCTGGGCAGGTTGAAGATCACTCCAAACAAATATATACCTGAAATTTAGTTTAATGATGCATAGAATATTATGGGTTTAAACAGGGCTTTAAGGGGGTGTGGCCGAGATGGCGGAGTGAGCGGATGTGTCTCGCTCAAGCTCTGTCCTCTCCGGGCCTTGGCATCGTCATAGCACCCCTGTCTGGCACTGTTTTGCGCCCAGGAGCGCCCCTTGCTTGTGGACTCTGGCTCAACGCCTGGGGGAGATTTTGTACCACTGCACGAGGTGAGAGGGACGCCAGGGCCCCGAACGATCTTGCGGCCTAGCGAACCGGATGCTAGCTTGGAGGAGTGAGGCGGGGCCTGCTGGAAGTCCGGGCCGCGCCTGCGCCAGAGATCAAGGCGGACTGAAGACTGAGTGTGTCTTCTGGACGTGACCCCCAGCAATATACAGTAAGCAGCGGGTGCTGTGTAGGAGGGGCCGCGATCTAGAAGGAAGCGGCCGCGGCGCTGACCAACGTGTGCACGGGCCCACGCATTTTCCTACGGCCGCACTGCGCCCCTGCGGCCCGTTATTGAGCACGGCCCCTTGGCTATCTCCCGCATTGTGTGAAATTGAAGCGAGGCCCCGCTGGTGACTCTGAAGGGGCCTCGCGATGATTAAAGCGTGACTTCCTTGTTGCGGATCCAGGAGAGAGAGGGGGCAGTGGCGGCCTGCTGTGAACAGCCTACGCGACCCGTGACTGATGCCCCGGGCTTCTGGAGAGAACGCCGCCAGGCCCCGTTGATAGAGGGGTCCTTCGCCCAGCTACTCACCCTGACGACCGTGTCTCTGTTGGTGCCCGGAGCGGGTGGGCGGCCACAGAGGGTTAACACTACTGGATTGGTGTGGGGGAGGTCGGCTGACGAGCCCTGAAGGTGGGCCTGCCCCCGGCGTTCCCGCGACTGCTGAGGCTCGTGGGAGCCTGATGAGCGTTCTGTGGCGCTATCTGAGGTGAAGCCTAGGATGTTGTTCAGTGTAGAGCCAAGCCCAATACCGCTCTGGGGCAGCGGCCCGGGGTCTGCGGATGGTGCCCACCTGGACTGGCCCTGCCCTGTCCTCCCATGTGAACCTGCTCCACCTAAGATTCTGAAGACTGGGATCTGCTTGGTTTGCCGATTCCATCAATTGCAGGTGAGAAGTCGTGAGTGGTGCTGGCACGCTACTTTGCCGGGGGAGTTATACACCCCTCATCTGGAGAAGGGACTGGCTCGCTTTGCTTCAATACCCCCATGACGCGTGGTGAGCACTGGAAGCCCCCGCTGACCCACCCCCGTTACAGCGGCTACCACACACGCGAGGGGCAACTACCCGGGTCAAACCATGGCGACAGGCAAAAATAAAAAGGAGCGATCGGTGCGAGACCTCCTTGTGAAGCCTACCGGGGATTCGCAGGGCGCTGGACAGGTTGTCACTGGAGAGGGCGCTGAAGGGGCGGTGACCCGCGAGTTCCTGGAGTCCCTATTCGTGTCGCAACTTGAAGATATTCTGGCCATTAAATCTGACCTGCAAGCCGACTTGAGAGAGGTGCGGAGGGATATCGATGCGATAGGCGAGAGAATGGCGGCCCTTGAGGATTCCACGACGGCTAGAGACGAAGAATTCGCCACTGTCCAGCAAGAGGTCATCCGGTTGCAAGATCAACAGCTCGATCTTCAAGCACACTCTGGTCGAGACGGAATAATGTCCGAGTTCGCTCAGTCCCTACTGGCACAGAAGGTGAAGATCTAGAGGGATATGTCCAGGCATTGTTCCGAGCGGTTCTTAGCGCTTCGGCGGAGACCACAGTTAAAATAGATCGCCGTCACCGGGTGGGACCCCCTCGACAACCCAATCGCCCCCCGGCGGATATCCTGATCTGCGTAAACGACTTCTGAGTTAAGGAGGAGATTCTCAAGGCGGCACGCTCTAACCAATCGCTACAATTCAGAAATCACACGCCACAGCTCTTCCAAGACCTGGCGGCTAGCACTCTTCAAAAGCGGAGAGACTTCCGACCTGTGACCAATCATTTGTGATCAGCTGGAATCGCTTACTCCTGGGGACATTCTTTCCGCATCATTTTTTGCTACGAAGGCAAACTCCATCAGCTCCGCTCTCTAGCGGAGACCTGCAAGCTGTTAAACCTAAACATGGATGGCCCAGCCTCCTAGCCCTCGGTCGCGGGGATTGGGATCCCGGCCACTCGCCAGCGAGGCCCATGGTCTGGGTCGAGTCTTGACCGCTTACGCCCTGACCCTGCAACGATGGTCAAGGAGCGATCTGCAGTGCTTCGGACTCTGTCCGGCGCAGAGGGGGACTCTCTGGTCTCTAATGGCTGAGGTATGGCTGGAAGGGTGAGCTGCTCAGCATGGATTGGCCTGGGGGGGACGGGGTTGATTGTTTTTAATGATGGGAGCTGCCCCTTGCTCTCTTGGCCGCCCCCATATTTTATGGCCCCCCTTTGGGATGGACACTTTGTACTCTTTTCTTCCGTTTGTATTTGGGTTACTGTTTTGTTTGACTTGTTTTTGGGTGGGTAGGGTCCCCTCTCTGATGAGCCCTCTAGAATATCCCTTTCAGGTAATGTCTCTCATAGTACCTATACCTGGTCAGCACTTTCCTCGGCTTGTTAAACTTCAGTGGCACAATAGCCAGCCCTACATAGAGTCACCATCCACATCAGATATATGGAGATCGAGATAGTCAGCCTCAATGTTCGCGGGCTTAACAACCCTGTCAAGCTGAAGGCGATACTCTCCCTACTTGAGTACTCTGGGGGGGGGGGGGATATTTGTCTGCTGCAGGAGACTCACCTACTCTCAAAAGATACACTTCGAATGCAAGCTATAGGGTTTCCTAGTCAGTTCTGGTCCCCCGGGAAGGGTAAGAGGGGTGGTGTGGCCATCTTGTTCTCCAAGCGCTTTAGGGGCATGGCTCTGTGGCTGAGATTAAGGGGCGTTTGTTAGCTCTGAGGCTACAGATGGGTACTGTTCACTACACAGTAGCTTCAATTTACTCCCCTAACAAGCATCAAGAAGATTTCTTGATGGAAGCAATTGCCAAGGTGCTGCACACACCTGATCCTGCAGTAGTGGTGGGAGGAGATCTTAACATGGTGATGAACTCGGAGATGGATCGCTCTGGCTTGAGGACGGGGGGAGCGGGAGCTTTGTCATTGTCTGGTCGGGAGTGGCTTGAGGAATGTGGACTGTGAGATGCCTGGCGCGGCTTGCACCCCAGCGACCGGGATTATACATATTATTCTGCGGCACATAAATCCTACGCTCGCTTGGACCATTTTCTTGTCACTTCTGCCGCCTGGGAACGCACTGAGGCCTCATCTATTGAAGCCCGCTCACTCTCTGATCACGCACATATCACTTTGACTATGCGCACTTCCTCTCCTGCACCCTCAACACCACACTGGCGCCTGAGAGATTCGATGCTGTCGTCTCCGACAGTTGTAAACGCGCTTCGAATCACATTGACGCAATACATTACACTTAATGATGATGATGCTTCCTCTGCTCTGTCCTCGGTGTGGGAGGCACTTAAACTGGTCGCCCGTGGGGCTTTAATCGCTAAAGCAGCACATGAGGATAAGATAAGAAGGGCTAAGAGGGAGGAGCGCGAATCAAAAGTAAAGGAACTAGAGGTAACTCACAAGCGCTCCGGTGCCCCTCGGATCTGGAGACAACTCGAGAAGGAACGGCTCCACCTTCGGCGCCTAGATCTGGATAGAGCTGAACACGCAGTTACGAGACTGAAGCACAAATACTTTGTGGGAACTAACAAGGGGGTTGCATGCTAGCACATTGCCTGCGCAGCAAGCAACATGCGCAATCAGTAAAAACGGTGCTGGGAGCCCAGGGGGACGGAGGTCACCGAGGATCTTGGTATTGCAGAATCCTTTCAGGCCTATTACTCAGAATTATACTCTGCTGAGCCTATGCTCCCATCGGATCCTCACGCCCATGTAACTGGGGTGGCGGTCACTACCCTCCCGTCTCACGAGGCTGAAAATCTTGATGCTCCTATGCGTATTGAGGAGGTGATAGCTGCGATCGCTCGATTGAAGCCTTTGAAGGCGCCGGGACCTGATGGGTTCAGTGCAGTCTTTTATAAGACTTTCTGCACTGAGTTAGCTCCCTTGCTCACTCGTTTGTTTAATTCATTTGTGGGCACTGGTACGCTCACTGAATCAATGCTCCAAGGCTCGATTACCGTTATACCCAAGCCTGGTAAGGACCCATGTTTTGCAGCTCGTATTGTCCGATCTCATTGCTAAATGTCGATGCGAAGTTATTCGCTAGTATCCTTGCCCAGCGTCTGAACCCTTTGATGCCTGGATTAGTGGATCCGGATCAGGCCGGATTTGTTCCTGGTCGACAATGCGGGGACAATACTAAGTGGATCTGCCATCTAATCGATAAGGTACAGCGATCCCACGAGGAGGCCTTGCTACTGGCGGTCGTTGCCGAAAAGGCCTTCGACCGAGTGCACTGGCCTTACTTGTTCGCGACTCTAGAATGCTTCGGCATGGGCATGCGTTTCCATAACTGGATTGCGAGTATATATAGCTCTCCTAGCGCCTCGGTCAAGGTGAACGGTATTCGATCTCAGGGATTTGCAATCGGTAGGGGTACAAGACAGGGCTGCCCCTTATCACCATTGCTCTTTGCTCTCTACATGGAGCCCTTCGCACAAAGACTTCGGGACAATCCTAATGCGCGGGGCATTCCTTTTGGAGCTGACCGACATTTGATCAGTCTATATGCGGATGACGTTGCTCACCCCCTGACTTCTCTTCCAGCTATTGTGGCGGACTTGCACGCTTTCGGCCGGGCATCTGATTTTAAAATCAATTTGCAAAAGTCGCAAATATTGAACCTGACTTCCAGATCCAGCACCGTGGGTACTCTACGGGCTCCGTTCGATTTTGATTGGGTTACAGAGGAAATAACATATCTGGGGCTGGTCCTTAATAAGAGCCTAGCAAAAACATCTGAAGCAAACTATTCTAAACTGCTTGCACGCATACGCAAGGACTTGGCACAATGGCAGCGTCTGCCGTTGTCGTGGTTAGGCAGGCTCGCAGCAGTAAAGATGAATGTCTTACCAAGGGCACTATATATGTTTCAGACTCTTCCCCTTCAGCCACCCCCTCGGGTGTGCTCCCCTGCATCCAAAGGGAGATTGAGCGCTTCATCTGGGGCTCGTTTTCCCCTAGGCTGCAGAAAAATCTGTTGCAGCGCCCTAAAAGGGAAGGCGGCCTTGCGTTGCCGAATATGAATCGATATTTTCAGATGTCGTTACTACGATACTTGGTGGAATGGAACCGTCCGATGACGGAGAAACACTGGGTATTTATGGATCAGAGAGTTGCGGGGCGCCATATATGGAGGGAGGTGTGGCTGCCTAGGTCTTCTCGTGCTTGGGGGCTTTATTCTTCTCCGATAACGCGTCCAACCCTGCAGGTCTGGGACAAGGTGGCTTTGTCCGCGAACCTCGCCTATGTCCCCCATATTTTCCAATCCTGACTTCCCTCCTGGTATGGCTAAGGGGGTAGAAACACGCTGGGCAAGGGGATGTTGCAAGCGCCTGGGCTGCCTTTTTGACCATAATGGCTATATCCCTTTTACACAACTCGCGGTTGATTATGACCTGTCTACCTCGGACAATTTTCTCCACGCCCAAATGTTACATTGGGTATTGGGTACTTCCACTCGTCCCCTGGTGGGCAGACCAATGTTCCCGTTCGAAAAGTGGTTATTTCTTAAGAAGGACGACCATAAACTAATTTCCAAAATATACGTGTTTCTCTCCCGGGGCATTCGCAAGGTCAGATCTGCGGGTCAGAAGCGGTGGGCGGCGGAAATTGGCCAGACACTATCAGACAAAGAATGGGAAGACATTTTTATAGAACTCACCATACTGCACACACCATGGGTCATACTGAAACATCGTACAAAATCATTTCATACTGGTATTACACCCCCTCTCGATTAACGAAGTGGAACTCTCTGTGCGACGGACTGTGCTGGTGAGGATGTGGGAGCCCTGGCACTCTCCTTCATCTGCTATGGAACTGTCCAAAACTCACTAGATACTGGGATAAAATTCTAGATGAAATAGATAGGTCCTTTGACACCACTATCCCTAGGTTCCCCGCTTATACAATATTGGGTTTGCCTAACACACTAACCTTTCCTTTACACTCAATTAAAGGTAGACAGATGGCCCTGGCACTTAATGCCGCCCACCGGGTGCTCTTATCTTCTTGGAAGACTGACAGAATACCTGAGCACATACAATGGCTCCACCAACTGTGGTCCCTTTTGGGAATGGAAAGACTGTCAATGGCCACCCTGGGGGATAAATCTGACTATACGAAGGCCTGGGCTCCTTTTATATCAATACTCTCCTGTGAATTTCGAGAGCTGACCTGTCCCGTCTATTTGCGCATTTTAAAATTGATACCGGAACAGCAGGGTGAGACTGAGACCGTTGCCTCTGGCTAGGGATCTCTGGGGAGGAGACGGCTTGATGTTCCCATGAGGGGCTTTGCTCATGCACCTATTATTGATTCTTGGCTCATTCGGAGAGGGTTCGGGAAGGGTGGGAGGGGGGTTTCTGGTTTCACTAGCGTGAATCTAGAAGTGTTCTTTATCTTGTGTTATTGTTTATTCGTTTATGAAAAGGCAGACCTTTTGATTTAGTAATAGCCGTTTCTGCCTAAGGTTTTCATTATGAGGGCACCTTACACAGGTGGCTGTTGGTCACCTCAAGCACTGAAGTTAGTATGCGGTTGGCCTTAACCAGCACCCTTTTTTTGTTGACGCGGCCGGCACAGGATGGGTTGTAGGCGGCTTGCTGTGTATTTAATATACATAAGAAATGACATATTTTCTTGTTCTATTTCTTTGATGACCCTTAACGCAGCCGGCCCATTGGGTTGTAGGCAAAGGTGCGGTGTAATGTTTTAAATATATGCTCTGCTAATAAAAACCAATTTAATTCTAAACAGGGCTTTAAGTGGGATGAAAAGACTGGGGGGGTCTCTCAAAGGGGCGTGGCCAATGTAATTAAGGGTGTGGCTTAAAAACACCTAAGCTAAAAATCTGTGCTTAACATAGTGTGCCACCCGACTTGTATTTTGCTGTTTCTGTCATTGCATCCAGATATATGATACAACAAGTAACATCATACCTACAACAAGTCAGTACTATTGGCTTTGTCAATGGTTGTTAGTTGCATAAGATAAATAAGCAGCAACTATGGCTTGTATATGATATTGAAAAAGCTTCCACTTAAAGCCCTGGTGACACCACGACAATGTTGCTGCTCCTGAGTTTCATAAAGAGAAGGGGAATCCAGAATGAAAATGACTCTCTTTAAAGGATTTCCCTTCCCCTACAACGCTCACCCATCATGACGTCATGCTGTAACTTCCCCACTAGTGAGCAGTGTGAGCACGCGCACATCGTTGTACCTGCTGTCACTGCAGTTAGGAAAAAACGGACCACCTGTGCCAGGGCACAAAACAGAGCCAGATAGAGACCCGTTTAAAGGCCCCCTTTAAAAAACTGCCAGTGCTCAGCACCAGTGAGACCCGGCTCACTTAAAGCCCTGGGTTTAAACCATTGAATAGATGGGAAAGGCCTCCTTCCACTTATCAAGCAAAAAGCTATTATTTTCAAGAAATAGGGATCCACAGGATATGATCTAAAAGGCAAAACCGTGCAGCAACACACAATGGGGTTCTGTGCATGCAGAGCACTCATTTAAGGCCTACCCAACCTTGGTAGCATCTTGTTGGAGGAAATGTTTACATAGGGGCATAGACGTTGTGTGTTGGGACTTAGAAAAGATTACCTATATATCTCTGGAAAGATTACATCACTGCCTCGTAATCAACATAGCAAACTAGCTTTCTTGCCTTGACCTCAGCACACATGACAATCTTGCATGTTCTCTACAGGCTTTTTTCGTAAGTGGCCCGAATAGAGACAGCTTGCTGTGCCAGCTCCGTTGAGGCATTGTCATACACCTGTCATCTTCCTTTATCACATTTCCGGCTGCATTGATCCATCAACACTTTCATGAATGGATACAGATTCTTTACAGTTGTCCTCGCATATGGCTCTCACTCCGTCATCCGTTTGTCACTGAGCTCCATCCTGAGCACTTTGCAACTTTTTGTCAATCTGACTGCAGTGCTAGATTTGGAAAAGAATGAGTGCCGTGCTCAAAGCTCTTCTCAGAAGCCCACGGCCGGTGTAATTAAATGTTGGTGCGCCCAATACCAAGGTTGTGTAGTCTTTATTGTGCCTCATGCCTCTTTAATCCACTACCAGACATCCTCTGCCCCTTTATCTCTGGTCTCCTGCTTTCTCCCTTTATGACGTTTCCTCAGTGTTTCTCTTCCTCTGTCTTACTGTTTTGTTTGTTTTTCTCTCTCTCGGTTTTCGACCCATTGGGAATCGCTAAAATCACAGGGATGGTTGCCTGCTGGGGTCACCAAGTTTTCTTTTAATTTTTTAAGAGCTAGCAGCGAACCTGAGACCACTGCCTGCTCTTAGAAAATGCTTTTACAAACATTCACAAAGGGGAAAGGGTCCCTTGGGGACCTATTTCCATATGGGAATGGGTTACCACCTACTTGAAGTAGGTGGTAAAGTGTGAATCTTTTGGGACCGCATTAGATTGCAAATCTTTTACACATACCACTGCAATTCGGTCTTAGGAAGAGACGCCCTAAACACGCCCCTTCCTAATACCGAATCGCAAACCCAATCTGCGAATCAGTAATAAGTTACCGAATCGCAAATAGGTCTTTATACATGTGAAAAAGCCTTTTTGCGGTCACAGACTGGCTGATTCTGCAAATCAGCCTGTTTGCGACCACAAAAAGCCTTTGTACATGTGGCCCTAAATCTTACATCCAGTTTCCTGGTTGAACATTTGGGTATATCCTTGTGTTCTAATACATTGAAGTACTTTTTACGACATGGGTTGAGACCCAGAGCCAGCTCGATATTCCAGATGGGCACACCATGTGCTCCCAACTTTGTTGGGCTTTGTTTACCATGACTACCATCAGGTCACTGGACTGGGGCAGCAGTGGCTGCTGTGGCAGTAGTATATCATTCTAGAAGCAGGGCGACCAAAAGGTGAAAACACCTTTTGGCCTTCTAGGGAGCATGTGCGAACGGCCTCACCCATGTTTTCTAAATTGTTCTGTCAGTCCCCTGGAACCTGGTTGTGTACCCATCTAGTGTCTCCAAACAAGTGGCAATGAGAAGCTCTCTATTCTCCAGGCATAGGGTATCCATCCCCAACTTCTTTTGCCATGTTCGGGACTAACAACCTGGGAAACATTTCTTTAGACTGCCAGGAGGGATAGAGCTGACGAACTGCTCAGAAGGGGCACATGAGAGGTGTCCTTGCATGAGAGAGACAGTGCTCAAAAAGGGAGTCTATGAAGAAGCTGAGGTGGAAAAAGCAGAAGAAATCTGCTTTGTATCAGGGAGAGATTGGCACCATTCTTCAGGTGTGAAATCTATGAACCTCTAAGATGCAATAAAACTCTGATCCATATGTGTACCCATGTGGACAGAGGCTACCTTGGGGTTTACGTTTGTGCAAGTTCACCTACAGGTACTAAGTACTGCAAACCACTGCAAGAAACCACCTTGCTACCTTGTGAGGCACTACTATAAACCAATCTGTGATCTACACAGAAGTTAAACTGAAGTGCTGTGGCAGAGAGACCAACAGGAACTAAGTATATACCTGAGGTTGTCACTTACTGTCTGGGCCTGACGAAGTTTCCCAAGCTGCAAGATCCACTGAGGCGTGAACACCGCAACCTACTTTCTGACTCACCAACTGGTGCTGGTGCTGCCTCTGCTCGCCTAATATTTGCATGGTCCCATAGCTCCTGATCGCACACTAGCCTGTTAGGCTGAAGCTAATTCACTGGTTGTCTTCCTCGTGCAAAAAAATAAACATAATCATCAAACTCCATTATAAAAGCAATTTGCAGTCTCTGTCCAAACACAGATTACTACTATCACCAAGCTGAGGAAACTTACTTTTAGCTTCTGCAACTGAGAAAAATCTGCCCTTTTTACCAGTACACCTAAAAACCAACTAGTATGCATTGTTGCCTTAAGCAAATTAGACTACTGTTATTAGCTTGACATCAGCAAGCAAATAGGGCATCTGGGAGCACCTAAAAACAAAAGAATTTGAATCAGGTTATAAATGCTGTTGTTAAACGATTGTTTTGCAGTGCAGTAGCTAGTGTTTTACACAGCCCCTTGGTACTGACTGATATTCATAGGCCTGGCGAGGGGATGGACCATAATAATAGTTGCTTCATTAAAGCATTATGTCTCACAACCTTAGTCTCAGCTCTTGTCTGTATCCTAATTGTACTTTCTGTTGTGTTACTTGTTTATTCTATTGTACCCTTATTGTGTTGCTGTTATCTTTTTCTTTTGTCCATCTTTTGTTTCCTGTCCCACTGTCTTCTACCTCTTATTTGTCGGTTGTCACCTTAGAGGTCTCCATAATCACTAACCACAAACCCATACTGGTGTCATAGTAGGAGATTGATATTGAAGCAGTGGTTTATCTGTTTGTGTTGATCTTAGGAGTGGACTTCCTCATGGTCCAAAAACTGGGGGACACACCCTGGTGCCAACCTAGGTCAGAGAGATTTTTCACGGCTCCAGCTGCAGGCCCCCTAGCCTGGAGAGTATTCGAACCTTGCTACTTTCCATTGCACTTGGCTTTGTATGCCTGGTCATCCTATCTTCTGACCTGGTGGCACGAATAAGTTATGTCTAACCAAGACCAAGATTTGGACAAGAACAAGCCCATAGATGCTTAGATGTTTGCTCCCTGAAAGTAGTAAACCCTTTTCTAATTCTTGAACCATAGTTCACTTAAATGCAGGACAGATTACATCAGTGGTGATCTTCCTCCTGCCAGAGAATCTATCTCTTGTGCTGTTCATTAAAATATAGTATAGTTTGGCATAATATGTTTTGCAGCATGAATCTTTTATGATTTTACCTGCTGTCCATTATTTCGCCATCTAGTGGTTGGGTCTGGAAAGTCATTTTTTTTTCTCCATCTTTCTTTCTTGGGCAATGACCAGCAGGTGGGCTTGCCCCTCTCCCTATGACATCAGATGCACCCACCGACCCCAAAGCCTCAATGCGTAGGTACCCTCTTCAGATTCCGTTTTTTTTGTCACTGGGTATGGGCGCAGAGTCCGCAGCTCTGGGTAAAAAAAAAACGAAGATTCAACAGAAAATTATGAAAAACATAGAAAGACACTGAAGAAAAGCTTCAGCGATGATTAAGAAGAGCTCAGTGGTTAGAAGCCTCTGAAGAAAGGGGTGGTGATTGTTGTAAAATCCCTATCTGCTAGAGACTTCTAGCCGCAGATTCCTTACTTTAGAATAGTCCCCAGGGTTCAGACTGCATCCATAAACATTTGACAAGCAGTACCCCTGTGCCCTGGTAGGTGGTGTCGTCCAGCTCTGTGTGGTTTCATCCGCCCTGAAAATGATGTGCGCGGTGCCTATATAGGCGCCTCCCTAGCACGCTGACATCTGTTCTTTTCTTACCACACCAGTCAGTGCACATCTAGAGAGCGCTACCCCCAATCGTTTTTTGACTGACCACCCAATCTTAAGGAATTGTTTGAGGCCATGCATCTCATCTTTGGGTGGCCTGACCCCTCTGGAGCGCCCATCAGGCCATATGGGTTTCTGCCGAAGGGCCTGCTCTCTGCGTCAGTTGGGCCCCCAGGATCGAGTGACTGATCCAGAACGGCACCGGTTGAGCGACCTCAACCTTGCCCACTCCAGTGTCGTAGCCCCCAGTGCCACCAAAGCTCATCGATGGCGCTGCCCCATCATCATTCCCAAGTCTGACACAGGTGTTGTCCAATGACCATTCCAATGCTGACTGGGGCCAGACCCCCCATGTCAGAGCCAGTGCCGCCTTCTTATGACAGGCCTGGATTCGGTGATGAATGGAAGGGGTCTGAGGACCCTTATGGTTACCAGCCCTTAGAGGACCCTGAGGACACCTGGTATGAGGAACTGGTGGATGCTAGTGGACTGGACTCCTCACCAAACACTGGCCTGCAGGTTGCCCAACCTTTTCACGGCCGAGGACATGGTTCCCATAGACCAGTGGGATAGATAGTCAGAGGTCGGGCCAGTACCCCCCCCCCCTTCCTCCTTCCCGGCAGCAGCAGCAGCCTCCAAGCCCCTTTAGTTTGCCCTTCGACCATCATGACATCCAGTGACATCCAGTGGAGTGTAGGATCCGCCATCACCTGCATCACCAGAGGTCAATAACAGTTGAGTTTTGCAGATTATCCAAGGGAGTTATTCCCTCCCTTTGTGACCATCCTCCCACACATACTACCCACTTATGACAGGCTGACGGAGGACCACCTCTCCTTACTCTGTTAGGAAGTGTCGGCTCTCTTGGCCAAGGGAGCCATAGAGTGGGTGCCGGCATTGGAAGTAGGTTGTGGTTGCAATTCCCACTATTTTCTGGTGCCAAAACAGGCCAGAGGCTTCCGTCCTATATTAGACCTACACCTTCTCACTCTCTTCCTCAAGAAGGAGAAATTCAGAATGCTGACACTCTCTCAAGTTCTGTCTGCCCTGGACGCAGGGGACTGGATGGTGGCGTTGGACTTGCAGGACACATATTTTCACATTCCCATCCTGCCTGCCCACAGACGTTACTTGAGGTTCATGGTGTGCCAAGAGCACTTTCAGTTTGCAGTGCTCCCCTTTGGCCTTACTAGTGTCCATTGGGTGTACACCAAGGTGATGGCTGGTGTTGCAGCTCATCTGCGGAGGTCAGGGGTTCCAGACTGGCCCTTTCTCGAAGATTTGCTCTTGAAGGTGTGCTTGCCACAGGCAGTCGTTTCCTACCTCCATACTACAGCGAACCTCCTGCACTTGCTAGGGTTCACTGTCAATGTGCCGAAGTCACACCTTACTCCCACTCAGATGCCTCCTTTCATTGAAGCTGTTCTGGACACAACACAGTTTCGGGCATATCCTCCTGAGCGGCGAGTCAAGGATATTCAGGCTATGATAACGATGTTTTAGCCTCTATCCTGGTTTTGGTGAGACTGACTGAGTTGCTGGGCTTCATGGTCTCCTGCATCCTGCTTGTGATTCAGGCCTGTTGTCATATGCGGGCTCTGCAGTGGGACCTGAAGTTCCAGTGGGCGCAGCATCAGGGGAATCTCTCCGACATGCTGCAGATCTCGGAGGGAACTGCAAAAGAACTGCACTGGTGCCTAATAAACTGCGATTGGGTCAAGGTAGAACCACTCCCTTCCTCAACCAGATATGACTGTAGTGACAGATGCGTCACTCCTGGGATGGATGGTCCATCTGAGAGGTGGAGATGAAAGGACTCTGGTGGAATCTGGGTTCCACATCAGCCTGTTGGAGCCTGGGCTATCTGTTTGGCATTTTGAGCCTTTCTTCCTTTAATCTTCAAAAGACTGGTACAGGTCGTCATGGACAACACTACTGCCATGTGGTACTGCAACAGGCGGGCGGGATGGGGTTGTGGGCCCTTTGTCAAGGGGCGCTGCACCTCTGTACATGGCTGGAACAACAGGGCATATCCCTAGTGCAGGCCTGCCAAGTACCACGCATCAGGCGTTAGACTAACGCATTTCAGTATGGTGGTGCGCATCACCGCACTGAAATGCATTGTCACGCATTATAGCGCCTCCTCAGCTGTCAAGCCGGAGCCTTACTAAATGCACCAGTACTTAAGCTGGAGTGGTGCTCCCGGCAGGATTGGGGGCTGGCTCAGGCTGCTCTAGCTGCTCTGGTAACAGTTGGGTGTATATTAAAGTGTATTGCAATGTAGCGTGCAATAGTATATTGTTGGATGTTGTGGTGGCGTAGTGTAATGTTATGGTTTTGTGTGAGGTGGTTTGGTCATATTTTTAGGTGCTGTTGTTTGGTGCGCTGGGTATGCCTATATAATGTGAATTGTTTTGCCATGTGCTAATGGTGAGGTGCACGAGGTGTTACTTTCGGTCTCCTGTCTACGTTTCTGTCTTCTTATTCCCGACCTCTGCGTGTGACTTCTACTTTGCTGCCTAAATGTTTAAGCCTACATGCCCCAAAATCTGTATCTTTGTCATGTCTCTGTCCTCCTATCTTTTCACCCTGGCCTTGCTGATCTGTAAAGGAATGTTATTCTATCCCCAGGCTCCTTTTTGATGAGTTTTAATCTTGTCCACTCATCTCTGTGTAGTCTCTGTCTGCGATTTCCTTATCATGGTGATTGTGTCTCACTGCTTTAGAAACGTTTGTGTCCCTTGTCTATGTTTGTGACGCCTGTGTCTCTCTGTATTATTTATATATCCTACAATTTTAGCTATACATGTATCTAATCTGGACAAGAATATCCACAAATAAATATTTTTGTATATGTTCAGCAGAGAAATAGATATGTATAACCTGCATTGTTGTTTTTTTTAAACAATTGTTTGAAAATGCTACACACGTGTCAGCTCTGGCACGTTTTACAATTATTGCTGCTTATCTCTTGTCAATATTGGAATCGGGGCTTTAGATCAGAAGGGGAATGGATTGTATCCATTAATGGAGATTTGCAGTTCCAGCAAATGCATTGTATATAATTTATAAAAACAAATTACAGTCATTTAAGGTGACCTCTCTTTGTCTTGATGGATAGAGTCTTCCGGAAGACCCCATTCTCGCCAATATTTCTCTCGTTCCTATCTCCCTACAGTGTGGTCATAGGTAGTTCCATACATCTCCACTAAACATGCCAAACATTGGACAAGAACACTGCAGCCAATGATTTACAATTTGCACACATCTGTAACACAGTTTCCTTTTTTTTTAGGTCTTGTATATAAATCCAATATGCGCTTTTACAAGGAAAGATCAACTAGGGATCCCACAATTTCCTAGAGTTTATACATCATTACCTTCTACTACTCTTTAATTATTGAACAGGACCAGATCATGTGACAAAAACATGCTTGCCAATGTCTACATCTCGGGTATTGTGGAGTATGGAATGCATAAATCTTAAGAATGATTGCGGATGTAAAAAAAATACTCTGTAGAAATTTAAACTGCACACGTTTAATATCAACACAACCCAGGTCCACTTTTGTGTCGACAAAGATTATATCCCATTCACCTTCCAAAAATAGGGTCCCCCAGCCTTCCTCCCATTTATCCCTAATCAATATTACTGCGATCCTTCAGAGCCTTATGTGTCAGCCGCACAAGGCTATCAGGAAATCCTTCCCTGGTTCTTTGGGATTTTCCACTAGCCTTGCATATGTCTAAACCTGCACTACCTGCACACTAAACTGCGCCTTAGATCCATTGAATGTGTGTAGTATTGGTGCATCAGAGAAAAAGATTGGTTTAATATTCTCTTAAAAATCCTTTACCTATATGTCTTTGTTCCTACACTTGTGTCAGTGTTTCCATGACCAGCAGTGGGTGTATTTGTCACCTTGTTTCTCTTTCCAGGTCCAGGTCTGTTTCCCATACCTATGTGTGTATGTTTCTAACGCCATAGTTATGACTTCTTTTCGTTGTGTCTGTTTCTTCTAGTTCTTGCCTTGTTTCACTGCTCGCATGTTTGCTTCTCTTTAGGAACTTCCTTGTTTCTCTCTCTATGATCCTTTAGCAGGGTCCGCCCCATGCCTGTGGATTTGTAGCTGCTTCTGTGAGGATGTGTGTGCCCTGACTCATGGTCTGCTTCTCCTTGTCTTGTTGGCCTCCTATTCGTGTCACTCCCTCTTGCATTTAAGAACCTCTGCTTAGCCCACATGGTAATTAGGAATATGTTTCCCTTCTGTTGGCACACATTCACCCAACACTAACATCAAATAGGACTCCAAAATCCTGCTGTCTACCCAATATTACTACCAGTAGCTACACCCATAGAAATATGGGGTAATTGGGTAGTGTCAACTACTTAAAACATGTCCCTGGGACTCCCAGATGCATTCACTTAGAGCAAAACTGGATCAACTAAGTTTTTTGAAAAAAAGTGAAAACTTTTCTTGATTTGACAACCTGTCTATTAGATGTATCATTGAAATATTCTGTTTCAGTCTCTGCATGTAGCCTAGAAAATGGACGTGCTCTGTTTGATGCATCTGCAACATGGGGCGATACGCGTGTTGATATGTCAAAGACCTAAAATAAATCACTTTTGTGTATATTGCTTTCTAGGCTGCTTCTGGAACTCCTCGAGCTTCTGTTCGACAAATTCAACGCAGTGGCTTCGGCTCATGCTGTTGTTCTGGCTCATCTCCAGCTAACAGTGGCATCTCCTACCAGCCAGCAGGACGGTGACGTGAAATTGTATGACATGGCGGATGTCTGGGTTAAAATCCAAGCGGTTCTCCAGGTAAAATGTGACGCTTTTTCAGTAGAGCCCAAAGTGGCAGGATGTTTAACTGTTGGCATCTGGATTGTGGGTTAGTGCTTCCTGTTTTCTGAAAACTTGTTCATGAGAGTAGTCCATTTTAAAAGGAGTTCGATCATTTGAGAGACTTTTGTCTAAGTGGTAGTCAGGAGCCTTATACTTGTAAAGCAACTGCTTCTACGACGATGTTATATGTATCCCACAAACACAGACGATCTCTCCATTGACGTGCGGATACACTTCTACCTTTGTAGTTTTGGTTCTTATTTTTGAACAATCGACAGGCAGCTCTCGATTGTCCAGTCGGGACAGTAAGGGTTCCCTTAGCGTAGAGAGCCTGCGTTGAATTCAAGTCAGATTTGCACCTACCAGATCAGTGCCGGTGCCTGCTCAAAAGATCCCTTTGTCCTACCTTTGAAAGGCTCACTTTTCCACTGCAGTCATTTTAATACATTAGGAATATCAGGCATAGGCTTTGCATGAGCAGTGGACTGATGGAAAGAAACAAGGCACATATATAGATATTTCACAGGGAAAAAAAGGCAGGAAACAAGTTGTAGGTAAAAACGGCTCATAAAACGTTTTCGATTTCTTATTGATTGTTTTGATGGCCTTCGTAGCAGGGACGGTGCTCGAGCAGTGCAAACTAAATGTTGATTCAATACCAGTGTGCTTATCTTGCGTTATTGGTTATTGTTACTGTGTTATTGTTATTCTTATGTTATAGCATCTTCCCCCCTCCAAAGACATTGGATCTTGACCTCTTCTAAAATGGCGCCATGAGTAAGTTCATTGAGAGCTTGGAAGGATGTGACGCACTAGAGCTTCCTGTCAGTAACCCTCCTAATCCTGCCTAAATCTTAACTTGTAATTGTGTCCCGGATGTGCGGTGCAGGAACTGGATGTGATCCCACATCTTTTCTGTGAAATTAGAGAAACCTTTCTTAGGAGCTGAAAGCAGAAAACCGAGTCCAAAAGCTGCCCAGTGGCTGCCTCTGGATCTAGCACAGAGCAGCGCAGAGTAGTCTGAGGTACTGTAAGGGGTAAAGATGGTCAGCCGAGAATGGAATGGGATAATACCCTTATCCATGGAAGCAAACACTGTAGACAGCAAGTTCAGATTTCGAGGAACCCTGCGGGCATCTCCTACAGGAGAGGAGACCAGAATGTGTGTCCTAGCTAAGGGGGGAGCTGGACAGCTTTCAAGGGAATGGACCCTTTCATCACATGTGAAGCGCACTAAGGTGCTGGTGGACCAGTGGTGAAAATCCTCCAGTGAGGCAGTTGCCTGTGGGTCAGCAGGGTAAGGTAGACATTCCTGTAGAGCACTGACAAGGAGTGAGTCTCTTGAATATGACAACCGTTTGAGATGAGAGCAGCCGCTGCTGCTGCAATGCAAAGACAAAGCTCACAATGGTAAGGATTCTCCGAGGGAGAGTGACCCGCGATTGGCAGTGTTGGTGAGTCAATAACAGACATCATTGTTATTCCAAGCCTTATTGTTGCTTGAGGAGAAGAATATTGTTGTCAGTGCTCAGTGTGCCAGGCTGAGACTGGCGGGCACAGATTGTTGGTGACAGATGATACATACCTCTCATAGGCTACAAAAGGTGTTTAGTAAATTTGACCTGACGTGACAGTTGAGACAATTACAGTCACAGATCTACATCACTGGCCACGTGGTCTGATTCTTCCTGTCTGGCTGTCCCATCTATGCAGGTTGTTTGAACTGGTACCACCTTTAACAGGAAAACGTGGCACTTTCAGCTTGCAATCAGTGGTGAGCGGTGAACTCCTAAGGCACTTTCAAGCACATCAGGCAGATAAATACGCATGTGCTAGGAATAGACTCAGCGATAATCCTATGATGGTTTGGGCACCAGGGTCTATGAAGCCAGCCAATCTTGAAAAAAGTGTCCATCGTGGATGTGCTGCAAGCAGATCTGGCAGCAAAGGCATCCTTAGAAGTAACGATAATAATACATGTACTATTGGACATCTGGAGAGAGCAACACAGAGACTTGAAGGTTATTTTATTTTAAGTGAACCTCTGTATTTGATTCCCATTGTATATATGATCCTGAAATATTTTTTAAAATTGAGTACACTTTTCAGTTCTGGGATTTTTGTGGATTGGAGTCAAAGTGGTTGTGTTTGGTTGTATTTCTGTTATGAGGCCTTAATGGATAGTAGCCAGCAAAGATGTTGTAGCGTTTTGTTTTGTGATGGATTATATTAGCTAGATCCTGTTATAAATGTTTGTGGAGCATTATGTGAGTTGACGTTGGTGTTTGGTTTTTTTCTGCTAGAGCGGTCTCTTAATCGACTTCAGGTGGTTGTGAAGTTTCAATAAATATTATCCCATTGTGTGACTTTGGTGCCATTCCATGGTGAAGGGTGAGGTGTAAGTATACATTGATTTAGGTGGGTCATAGAGGTGGCAAACACTTAGCCAGCTAAGTGGCTTGGAACCGTATCATGCCAGTAGTTTTGTCTGATGTGTAATGTTGTAGGACTACAACTACGTATGGCTTTGTTTGAGTGTCCTGTTGAGGTGGCAATCGTATAGTCCGTTGTATGGCTTGGAGTCTTACTTTGCAGATGATGATGGCAGGAGTTGCCTAATGTGTACTGTTTTTGTCAGATGTGAGAGTAAAGCTTTATGTAGATGTGACATGGAGATGTCAAACAACTAGCCTGCTGGAAGGCTGGGAACCGTTTTCTACTTAAGGTGGTGCCAGGAGTTTTGTCTCGAAGGTACTGTTGCTGTATGTAACTTAGATGTATTGTTTGTTCGAGCCTATTCGATGTAGGGATGTTCTGCGGAGATGAAAGCATAAGTAGCAGGCACCTCTTCGCTGACATACAGTTCACATGTCAGTCATGTGATTAGGCTAAAAATGTTAATGGAAGGCAGTAATGCGTAAGAATGTGTCAAATATATGTGACTATCTAAAGGTGTTTTCATATTACTTGTTGAACACAATAAGCTAAATTATATATTATTTAACACAGAGGAGGTCGCTATTTTAGTGTGCAGCAACACCACAGTGGAGTCTGATGAGATCATGGACAGGAAGTAGGTGTGATCAAGGGTGTAGAAGCCATGGAAGTGCTACCAAGAGGTGCACACAGGTAAAACAAGCATTTGCAGTGCAATAGGTCTAGCATTTGCGAGACTTTAGGCTATTGGCATTGTAAATGACAATTCCTTTTATGTATCTGTTTTGATAATTAACACATAAATAAAAGGCATTGTCATTTACAATGCCAATAGCTCAAACTCTTCTAAATGCGAGACCTATTTCACTTCAAAGAAGAGGCCGCCATTCTCCCGGGCTGCTTGGAAAGTGAAAGCGCGCATGGCGTGCTGAATGTTGCAGGAAAGCATGTCGTGCCTGCATTAGGAGAGGCTCATGAAAGAAAATAGTGCTTACAGACTAAATAAGACATACTGTGTAACAACAGAAGTAAAAGTGCCAGTCCTCATGGGAGGTTACAAATGAAGACAAGGCGGTACTAAGGAGGGACTAACAAGCCTATTAATGAATCAGAAGTCAGCATTTACAAAGGACAATGACACAAGTCAATGAAAAATATGGGCGGAGAGTGGGCGGGGCTCAAGTCCATACTCCAATACAGCATGCCTCGCAGAGCAGTGCATGCGCTGCCCAGGCTCAACCTAAAAACACTGACAAAGAGGTGTGTCATACCAAGCTACAACATCATCTTCCCAGTGGTCGAAGTGGGTGGGATCGGCAGGGCACGGCGTTCCCCTACTTCTTTAATTAAATATATTCTGTTCACCTACTTTTTTATTTTAAACATGCGTCCCAGGACGGCAGAAATAGCCAAACCCTACAGATAAGGCTCAGCGTTCGGAGACGGGCGGGTGGACAGAAAAGGAAAAGGACTCTGTCTTTTCCTTTTTGCCCAGAGAAGATAAGGACAGTGTCCACTTACGCTCTGCCGCTGGCAGCTGCCCCTCCCTCTCTATTTCTTTCTCTTCTTCCTTCTCTTTCTGTCTTTGACTTGCTTCTCCTCACTTACTGAAAACCATGACTTCAAGAAACGGTTCTCACCTTCTCTTTCCTCCTTTTGTTTATTTGTTCGCCTGTGAAATGGATCCACAAACGAAAAACACTTTTGCTGGAAATGTCAACTTTTCCTGACATTTTTCTATTTCAAAGTGCAGCCTCTGGAATAAAAGGTTCAAAATAAGAAAAATAAATAACTAAATAAAGCAAGACAGAGTGGTCGCAAAGTGGCCAGATTGATTTTATTCACACCCAAACACATTAGCGTCACTTTACAGAGTTTGCCAGTGAAGTGCTGCTTTTCTTTTCTTGTCTTTCTTTGAACAGTATTGTTTTCCCCGAGGGGGAAAGTGCACCAATGCTGGAGGTACTGCAATGCCTGATTGATGGGTGGATTGGAACACAAAATGTGTACCGCGACTCTGTGTTCACGGATGTGGTCTTTTTAATCCATAGTGCTTACGTTTTGTAAGGATATAGGCGATGAACATTGAAATGGGTCCCTTCCGGGCCCTGTAGTCATGTCCTTAACTTTTCAGGCAAAATATCACTCACTGATTTGTGAATAATGAATGTAAAAGCGTTAAGGTAACCATGTTGTTCCTGCTTAAATTTCACATGCTTTACTTAATCTTGCTTTCCCTATGAGTGTTTGCTTTTTCCAGGGTGTTATTACTTTTTTTTTTTAGGCAGCATATTACTCTTGTCTAGTACGTAATTTGAACTAAGTCATATCCAGGTGTTTATAGCGGGGCACAATTGGGTTGTAGTTGAAGGCAGTGCGAGTTTCTCTTAGTGGGGCAGTTTAGTGTTCAGTAGGGAAGAGGACGTGGCATTATGGCCAGAGTTCCCGAATTTGCAACTGGGGAACCAGGTTCAGCCTTCATAACCACTCCCCCAGACCACTCTCCTGAGGGAGCACATTACCATGCTAGACCTTAGAAGGCCCCGCAAAAACCTTAGAAGCCCTGGTGTCTTAGCACCAGCAGGTTGACCATACCGGTGGCAATTGTGGGTTAACCTTGAAGGCCTGTCCACCACAATCCATACTGAAGTTCGCCTCCAGTCTTGCAGGCAGGCCTATGAAGCAGCACACCCTAGAGCAACAGTGACTCTGTCACTGAGATCACAGGACCCTTGAGAAGGGCTGGCTCTTGGGCGGTGCGACCGCACCGGCGCTGACTTTGGGTGGGGGCATCGTGTTTGCAAGTATATTAAAAGCGCTTGCTGCCTCCTTCCTGGCCTCCAGCAATTTTTGGCAACAATAAAATGTCATGACGACTCTGGTGATTAATGTTCATCCTAGCGAGAGATCGTAGAACTCTCTAGTGGAAGTTTTGACTAATGCAAAGGCAGTGCAGAGAGTTAATGTGCCTGCTGCAAAGAACTTGTACCATGCAGATCACAAAGTGCACATAATGTAAATAGGCTAGTGGGTTACTGCATTTGTCGGAGAGATTCCTTTTATTACTTGCAGTTTATAAGTTACAATCCTAACATAGAACAGTGAGCTAATAACTGTCATCTACGAGCTGCATGCAAACTGCAAGGTATAAATTACAGCGTTACGGTTTTTTCCCCCAGGCTTTAATTATCCTTATGTTGCAAAAAGTGTTCATTTGGATTGAAATCAATTTGGATTATTAAAGAGAACCCCCAACCATGGTATTACGTTTTAAATTCTGAGTTTTTGTTTCTCCAGACCAATCACTATTAAACTATACTTCCTACTAGTATGGTTGTCATGTGACTCCTACACCTTGTAGTTCTTTGTCTTACGTAACATTTCCTATAGAGTGATTTACACACATATAATTGATTGTCTTGATGTAATGTGTGTGATGTAAAGTTCTGACACCCAACACTGGTATGAGTGGCGCTGTAAATCAAATTAAGTGCATCTGAGAGAGAGTGTGGTTATGGAGACTTGAAGGGCACTGTTAAAGGGTGGTAGTGAGGCAATCCGTGGCAGAAGTGGTCATTGGGGGCACCAACAAACATAGTTGCACAGGGCGCCACCAGAGCTAAAGCCGGCCCTGCCCTTGAGGCCAGTCCTCCTCACTCATTCGTACCTCCATTGGCTGTGTTTCAGCAGTAGTAGCTGCAACTCACCAGGGATAGGCAATGCAGGATTTGCACGCACACCAAGCTAAGTTTGAACACTTCACAGACTCTCTGCTTAATGCACAAGCACTTTCAACATGTGCTGCCTGCTTTGGACCCACTGTAATTATGCAGCAGAGGAGGACAAAATTATGCCTCAGTGTTGACTAAATTATGCAGCAAAAAAATGCTGCAGCAAAATGCAGTATATTTTCTAATACTTTATTATTTTGACATTTTTACACATGCTAACAGTCTCTGGAAAGATTTTGCCTTATTAGTACTAGTGTAATATGCAAATGCAGCAGTGAGAAAGGTGATCAGTCAACCTTTGCAAAGGGCCATCCACTTCCCAGCAACGCAAGTCACATTTTTTAGTAGCTTTTGATCCGTTTGAGCTACAAACAATTTATTAGTTAAAATATTCAGATTGTGCAGCAGATGTTGTATTATGTGGCAAATATGGCAGAGCCATAATTATATAGAAAACATTTGCAAACTAGGATATTTTGCCATTCATGTTTGAACTGCTCTTGTGGAAAAAGGGATAAGTGCTGGTGACAGAAACTCCATGGCTCGGAGACAAATGGCTTGTGCTTCAACTTTTAAGTGTATTTGGGGATCCGACTTTATGAATGTATTTCAATGTCAATAACTCATATTAAACCTTAAATAATCATGTGTATCCTTTAATTTACTAAAATAACAGAATAAGCTTTAACTAGTTAGTGAAATGCCAAACAAATACTAAAAATTGGGATGTTTTGCGCATTTCGCCAAATCTCTGACTCCGCCCACTGATCCAATCTTCGAGTTATTCACACCCTCTGATTCTCCGCCCACAGTTCCCCAACTTTTTTTCCCCACTTCAACCACTGCATCTACCCCAGAATATGTGGCATCTACCCCAGAAGATCCCCATCACGTGCTGATCCTGTCATTGAAAAGAAAGTTCTACCCAACACATTTCTTGACATTGAAGGACGTGAAATATAACGCCCCTGAACTTTTTCACATGCAACTTCTTTCACTTTTTTCCTTCTTCAACTGCTGTTAGGTGACACCTGGTAGCCTCCATATTTCACCCTACTTGTCGCCATTTTTCAGCCTCTTTGCTATTCTCTGCTATATTTGAAGTTGGATTGTCACCAACAGTGATGTGCCTTACGAGAGGCAATTTTTACTTTGCTACTTTATGTGGAGTATACATGTAGAATGACAGAACACCACACGTGTTTAAATGTTTTCTGTGTGCTGTTTGCTCATGCTCTGAAGGCATATTGTGCTCTGTCAGTGGCCGAACAGACGTAACAACAACCCATCCATAATTGAAAAAAATAAAAACCAAAAATTGCATTTAAGGGATATACGCTGTTTAAATACGCCCACATGATATCTGAGTAGTATTACACTGGAAAGAAGTGGTATGGATCTGTTGTCAGATAGAGGTGTCCAGTGTTGGTCTGCAAGAGGTTAAGCCACATGACAGCAGTGTATGAACAATGTGAAATGGAACCCTTTCCGTAGTCAATTATCCTGAAACCTTGGCATGATCTTGGACCTGTGTTGTACACCTTCGAAAAGAAAGTAACATTACAGTTGTTTTTATTATGTGAGTGCAACAGCTGTCTTACCCCATGTTACCCTACTCTTTTTTTAAGCTGAATATCACTGAACCATCTAAAAGTAATCCCATTACTAATAGTGTCACAAGATGGCAAGTCTGAGGCAACAAGCATTGTATAGTAGACATGTTATTTTTGCATTGTTATTGATTATACTTTCTCAGAGCAGTACTGAATGAGACTGAGAGTGTGTAGGTTGTGGAGTTGGTACAGGGGTTAAGAAGCATTAGGTATCTGAGACATTAGTCAGGTGGAAAAACATTAGCCTTGGTTTTATTAACAGGTGAACAACGATTTAGTTAGAACTTACTCAAGCCCCTTCTAAAAGCCCATGAAATTAGCAATATTTCACTTGTCATTTTTACTATTCAGAAGATCTTTAGTCATTTTTTTCCAAAGTTAATTGGCATTTATGTACTTGGAACTTCACAAATCACGGCTCTGGTAATTAGTTCTGAGTTATTGGCGGACGCTGTGACCACATTTTACAGGGGAATCTAGGACTAGGGTTCTCACACCAATAATTTCTATGGCAAAGGCTGACGAATTACGTGTGAGGATTTTGTGCCACTCATTTCGACCATTCACATCAGGATGTGCAGGTTTCAGCTTCTGTGCCATCCCCCTTTGCTCCTACGAATATAATCTTGACTTTCTACTTATTAATTTCTCTCTCACCAATGTTCATCTTCTGTAGGATTCCATTGTGTAGTGAAACACGAGGTGATCACGTGATTCGGGAGAATTGTGGTGGCAAACCTCTCTCCTTTCATGTACCATTTCTAGGTTTTGTGCCGTGATTTGTTGAAATATGTCAGTCAGAGGGGCTAAATGTTTGAATCTTGTGATCTTCAGCAGACAGATTTGTTGCACCTGCGCAGAACCTCCTACATATGTCATTTTGTGCAGGTGGTGCACATTGAGCGTCACAGGCTTGATCTGCTGTTTCTCTCTCTTGTCTGTTTTTTCAGTTGCTTCTAGCTGCTTTGTTCTTGTACAGCCTTTTCCTTACTTGGATGGATTCCCCAACCTCTTCATACACAGTGAGAGCGTTTGGCTCCCAGGCATCAGTAAGAAGTGAGGCAGTGTTCATGGGTGTAAGAAAAGAGATGTAAGCAAGTATGTGTAATCTCAGCAGAGCAGGTCTGCTTTTCCCTGCAAGACCTGCATGGTCTTCCTAAACCATAATGATAAATTGCTTTTGAGCAGTAACAGAGTTGTATTGCTGTTGCGTACCTCCTTTCTTTTCCTGATGGGCGACATCGAAAGGTCGATGTTCTCCAATGAGCTTATAAATAGAGGTTAGTTTGACCCTTTCCGAGATGAACTGCCTCTGCTCTTAAAGGCATGACTGACCAAAGGAGAGACAAAGAATATTTTTTGTTGACAGGTAGAGACATTGAGCCTTAGGAAGATGGTGATTTGCCCTGGATCACCCTATTTTGCCGATGTGTGTATGTGCGCGGGGGAGCTCAGCACAAAGTAATAAGAGAGTCGGGTACAACTGTCTGTTGCAGTCACCACCATATGAATGTGTACTACAGTCCATTCCAACCCTTGAGAGTTTACCTGGTAGTCCCCACAAGGGTGGATGTAGTGTGGACATGATGCACTTTTTCAGAGGGGACCCACACCTCCCCTGATACCATATGCATGAGGGCAGGACCACAAAGAATCCATTGATGCTCAACGCTGCCTCTCAGCGAACCCCACTTGGGAAAGGCTGAATGTTCACTTCTTCCTGTGTGTACATGCAGTACATCCTGCGTGGGCCTGTGTGCCGTTGGACAACCTTCTATAAAGGAATCCTATACAGTATCCCTGGCATTCTGTCTGTTGCATAGTTGTCACCACTGTACAAGTAAGGGAAACACCACCTGTTGAATGCATCGCACAGTAGAACAAAGGGATAGGGATGCAGCTAATCTGAAGCATAGTACTGGTTACGACACTGAAAGGGAACGGAGGGCTTGGATTGGGGGCAGAGGGCATGGCTTCGGGAAATTGGCAATATGTGGTCAGTTTGTGGATATGACAGTTTAGACTTCCAAGGCATTGTGTTTTACAAGTACTAGAGTATAGTCTTGCATGAACAGAGGCATGTGCACTTGGGGTATTGGAGATGAAAGTGTGCGGGGACTGGAGAATCAAAACCAATCCGGAGTAGAAAAACCTAGGAAATATCCGCTTCAAGACTAACAGCCTGGGAGAGAAGAGGGCTGAGATGTAAAGTGTAACCCTGCAACTATAGCAAGGACCTTTTAGTTATTTAAGTTTTGGCATCTAGAAGTACAGTGCTTTTGTAGAGGTTTTAGCATGGCATTCTGCACTAAAGTGAATGAAGCACCATATCCTTTCTCCTCCTACTTCGTGTTGTCTCCTGCAAAAGAGTGTTGCCGTAGCGCTGATGTGCAGAGTGCCACGAAGCCTGTCGCTGTTAGCGTGATGAAGTGATTCTTGCTATTCAGATCATTTCAAGTATTGGGCAGCAGCACTTCTTGATGCTTCTGGACTTGAAATGAGATCACCTGCTATTTGCCAGCTTCACCTAGTCCTTCTCCCCCTCATTGTGCTACCTGTCTTATCAAGACCCTTGTTTGGCATCTGTCTTCCCGTGACAACCCTGAAGGGTATCACAAACCGGGAAGAGTGCTGCTGACAGTGGCTTGGAGCCCGTAGTGCTTAATTTGAGCCGGCGGCTTCCGGTGCTCAACACCAGGTCTTATGACACTCTGCCACATGGTGGCGCTGCTTGTCTTTTTTAGAGATGAGCACAACAATTGTTTATTAATTCAGTATGCATTCTTATTGCTTTGGGAGCCTGGAATAGTCTGAAGTGCCACACTTGAAGGAGTGTGATGTTCGAAGGTGTGTTTGTACTGTCACCTGCATAGCTGGCCGGGGCAATGGGTGGTGCACTCTGCAGAGGCCACCTGACGACAGCACTGGCACTTATTTTTTTTACAAATTAAACTCTGCTGTGAGGACTGGCCTACATAGGTAGGGGAGGAACAGGGACTGTGGCAGGTGAGGGTGTCTGGATTGTACGTGTTTGTTCAAACATAGAATTAATTGGTTTAATATTTCTGATTGGTTCGTGGAAGATATGGGCTTCCATACCTCTGCAAAAAGGACACATTTCTACCTACAAATGCATCTTTATGAGAGGGAAATAAACCATTCATGGGTGTTTTAGCTACTTTTGAGACAATGCCCCTCGGAACTCCCTCCCTCCCAAGAGTGCTCCCACCCCCTTTTCTCGAGTGATCCCTCGCACAAAGTTCAAGAATAAAATATTGGTTTAGCCGGCAGTATCTGCGTTCTCAATTAAAAAAAACAGAGCAAATTAACTACAGCTCATTGACTATGTCACACGAAATAAATGAACAGCAGAACAACAACGATTAGCCTCTAATTATTGTACCTGCGTCTGAGGCCTGTGTGATGGCCGGTGTTGTAGCCTACATGGGTTCAGCACTCCTAATGTCAATAGAAGCCCCTCTCTTGTTTCCATGGTGCAGTCCCCCTTGTCCCCGGCTCCTCATTCCCTCCAGGCTGCCGCCTCCTCTGCATCAGGCTCAGAGTCGATCTCGCAGTTGACATGCTGACTGTTAATGATGGCCATTGTAAAAGCATCGAACATCAGCTGGTTTTAGCACAAGCTCCATTACACTTTAATGCTATGCTAATGTGCCTATCAGCATGGGGTCCTTCTGCGGCAACTTTTGACAGGCTTTCTTGTTTATATGATTGGGATGTGTGTAGTTATCGTTGCCACGTTTAGGCAAATGGCTTCCGTGCCAGACATCAGCAGTTTTATGCGCTAATATTTACTCGGGGTAAAGTTTTATGCGCTACTACTTGGGGTAGAGAATCCTAGAACTAGACAGCAGCACTTATAATGTCACAATGTCATTATCATGTAAGATTGCAGGGAAATTCTCTAAGCAACTAGGACAACTGTAAGCAGAAAAAACATAGTCATTAAAAAGAAAAATATTCTGCAATTGTGCGAGGGGAAAGGTTTGTGTCCAGTTTCCACCTAGCTTCGCCAGCAATTGTCCTGGGTAAAGGTTGTGTTCTGTTTCCTTCTAGCTGCAACGGCTGGCCACCTTACTTATTACAGTTAGCCCATGCAGGGCACAGACCCTCCAAAGTAAGGATACATGTTGCAGCCATTCAGCTTTCTATCTTTAAGGTAATAGAGTTCAGTGAGCCGGATAAAACAAAAGTCTCCTTCTTGCGTCAAGTCCTTTATAAGCTGTTGATGAAAGTTGATGAAGAACTTTCTCACATCTTTGGTAGGCAAGCTATTGGTAAAAGTTGATGTTTTCAATTGCAGAAGTGGACACCTCATGCGAGTATGACCACTAAAACGGCGCTATAAGAATAACAGATTACCTTTATGTGTATGAAGTGATGAGTGGGAAGCCAACAACAGTTTTACCTTTGGTAGTCATGGAAATTAGTCTTCTCACTTCTCCATATTTACAAACACTTGTGTTCTTACATTCATTATTTGTCATTTAATGGAACAGTGGGGAGCATCTGGAAATATACCTCTTGTAGTGTATGCAGAAGACTTGCTGATTACCCCCTTAATAGGAAATTATTTCTACCATGCAGGGGTGCAATTCGCATGCACGTTAACTATAATCGATTTGCTTTCTTGTACTCCCATTCTCTCAGTGGCTTGCAGTTGTGCAAATGAAGAGCCTGTTTACTGAGGAGCTCAAGGATGTTCATGCGAGGTCCAGAGCTTCATGAGCCACTACTCCATGATTGATACATAGTTTTTATACACTGCTCGGCCGGTGAAGGATGCTCGAGTACCAGGAAGGCTGTATGCTGAGTTAGTAGAATGTTGGAGCCTGCTGTCAACATTTGCTGCAGCAAGAACTGTTGTCCCGAAAAAGAAAATTCCAAACCCTTCACACTGACAATAAGTAAACTAAACATTATAACACAGGTTTGCCTGTCAGCTGGTGTACTGCATTGAAACTGAAGTGATAACACAGAAGCGTTGATGCTTTGCGTAAATGAGACAAAGTGTCTGACATCCTGTATCAGTCAAACATCTAGGTTTGCAGTTTGGGTTCGTGTATTCCACTTCTCAGAATTAACTAACTTTTGTGCGCTTTTTACATTGACAGTAGTATTTTCAATGATGAGGCTTTGATTAATAATGCAATTATTGTTGCTATACTTGAGAGAGTGTCACAAAAGATGACTACGGCACGATTGAAATCTATATATATGTATATGTGTGTATTGTTTTAACCTACACTATAAGGAACATTATGGTTCTCTACTAAGATTATATAGTAACCTATGCACTACCCTATTTTTCACCCTATACCGCTCTCAATATTTCCTCTACCTCAACTCTCTGACTTATCTGAACCCTCATTCTACTACTCTTTCCAATGTACTACCCTTTTTCTCACCCTGTACCTCTCTCAATATATCCTCTACCTCCACTCTCCCATTCATCCCAAACCCCATACCACTAATATGATCTAGACTCTTCCCTCCTCTACCCCTCCTTGCATCATCTCATTCCTCTTTCCCTATTCAGATCTCCCAATCAAGCCTTTCTAAACCCTTCCCTCTGACTTTTTCCCCCTCCACCTCCCTTTTACTCATCCCAAACCCCCTCCTACCGCTATGAACTCAAAAAAAGTTCCTCCTTCTTCTATCCCGACACTATTCCTTTTACAATCCAAATATCAGACTAACATGTTCACCGCTCAAATCAAATTCATTTCATATTTTCCTACACTAATTCACCACTAATCATTTTGGGGTCCAGAGTAGCCTGTTACTCGCCGAAAGGTGCTACAACACCTCATCATGGGAGCAAGTGCTATATAAATGCAAACCCTTCCCTCTTCCATACCTCCACTATCCTTTTCAACCCAAATAACAGACTAACATGTCCACCGCACAAATTAATTTCATACTTCCCTAGACAAATTCACCACTAATCCTTTTCTGGCTCCCAGGTAGCGTGCTACTCGCCGAAAAGCGCTTCAGCACCTCATCAGGAGTAGCAAGCGCTATATAAATGCAAACCTTTTCCTCTTCTATCCCTCTACTATCCTTCTCGATCCATAGAACAGACTAACATATCCACCACTCAAATACATTTTTGGTTAAACTGTTTTTTATTCAGTGTAACAAAGAAAAAACAACACTTTTGCAGCGCGATTGAACTTGGTGCAGTGGATACGTACACAGTGCACATTACACAGTATCAACCTTTTCAGTAGAATTCAGTGAGAGCACATTATATAGGAGGCAAAAGCTCAAAGAATAGTTTAGCGAAACAGGAAGAAGATACACTCACAAATCAAGTAACAATTTGATTGTTCCGGGTAAAATAGTCTGCATCATTATGCATCAGAGTCGTTCCCAGTGTTTGTATTTTTCCATTGATCCACATGATGCTCACTTTCCTCCCCTCTTGCACTAAAATGATTGTGAGAAGTTGGCCTGGTATATGCTGTCCACTAATTAAAGTGGGCACTTTGCACCAGTCCAAACAACTCTTTTGATGTATGAGGTCAAAGATAACCTTTAGAAAGCTATCCTAGTGGTAGCTGTGGAGAGCAGCCTTCAGGCTTAATCTTGAAGGAATGTAAAGCAGCTTCTTTTACCAGAATATCACCTCCTATATTGATTAAATGAAAGGAGAACCACACAGTAGTTATATAAAAATATGTATTTTTTAATATAACACTCTCTACTATCCTCTACACGAGGATAGTCACACAATACGAGATCAATAGAACAGTTGTAAGTAGCACAATACACAGTGGGCTCCAGGGGGAGACCAAACCATATACTAAAATAGTGGTTTAACAGTCACGACTGAGATCAAGACAAGGTCTGGACCACGTAGAATCGCTGGGACCCCAAGGAACCACCCAAGGTGAGTAGGCAGGGATCCCACGGAGGACGGGTGCAGTGTGTGAACACGACCGCGGGCTCCGTACAATTCTATGGGGATTTCGCAGTTACACTTTTAAAGTTTAAGGACCCTTGTAGGAGGACTTCGAGCGAACCCTTTGGAACTTAAGAGTTTGAAGAGCCACCCCACCCATGGATACCGTAGTACCGGAGTTACCTATCCCAGAGGAGCCGGGTTCATAGGTCTGAAGTGGCGTCGGAAACTGCTGTCGTTCTCAATGGAGTGCTGTGAAGAAGTACTGCTGACTTGAAGGTGAAAAGGGTCCGGTGGAATCCAAGCCTGGATTCGGGAAGGAAGGAACCTGAAAGCAGAGGGGACAGAGTCTGGGTCACTCCAGAGTGACCAGGGGCTCGGTAGACGAATGCCCACCGATGTCGGTGCTTCAGGTGCGAAGAAGGGAGGCTTGACTCTGCAGCCACGAGGACCAGGAGACGTCGTGGATGACCAGGAGCCGGAGGTGAGCTGTCCCACGAAGGATGTCGAGTGCTGAGGGGTCGGTGTCTGGCTGGAGCACCAACAAGCCTTGGCAAAAGCAACCCACGAAGGAAGGTCAAGCAGGTTACGGTGTGGACCAGCAAGGTCCAGGGGACTCACCAAGCAATGGGGAGTCAGGGCACGTCTGGAGCAACCAGTAAAGCCAAACAGAAATCAAGATGACCCTCAGAGGGACCCACTGGCCAAAGGACCAGGAGTCGCGAGGGGACCTCGGGCAAGATTGCAAAGTACAGGCCGACAGAGCACTCTGTGCGAGGAGGCCGGAGTTCTTTGGTGCAAATACTGCTCGGGGTCAGGACTACACGGAGTCCAATGCACAAGCTCGGGAATCACCAACAAGCATATGCAACTGGTTATGCAGTCCCCACAAGGGATACTGGCCTCAAACTTGCTGAGAGGGCAGATCGACCTCGAGGACCTTCGAAAACCCACCTCTTGTGTTGCTGAAATCTTCGGAGTCCGCAAGAGCTCAGGAGCAGCAGACCGGTCAGTTGCGTTAAGGTGCCTGCTAGGGCAGGGGAGTGACTCCTTCACTCCAAGGGAGATTCTTCAGGCGTCCTTAGTGCACCACAGATCCTGCACGGAGCCTGTATGGAGCAAGGGCACAGACAAAGTTTTGGACGGAGAGGGAGACGAAGTCGGGCCCAGGCGAAGTCCAGAGTGTCCAGACGGTCGAAGGTCAGTGGTTTCTTCTTGTAGAATCTTGTCCACGTAAAATCTAAAGTCTTACAGCTAGGTAAGCCCTTATGTACCCGCTGGAGAGGGTTGGACAGATTTGGGGGACCCTCCTAGGGGAGGGTCAGGACAGAGGGGTGGTTACACCCATGTCCTTTGTCCAGTTTCGCGCCAGAGCAGGAGCCAATGGCTTCCAGAACTGGTTTGAGCTGGACTATGCACAGGGACACCAAATGTGCCCCGGGTGCAGACTTTCAGGCACTCTCAGAGTGCACCCACCCAGCCCCAATACACTAAATCCTGTCTGGGAGGTGGTCACACCTCCCTGTGACAGGATGCTTATTGTGCTGCCTTCCTCTGCTCGAGCTTGGCTAAGCAGCAGGAGGGCAGAAGTGTGTCTCTGGTCAGCAGCATCCATTTTGTGCTGACCGGGTCGAGAAGGCTGGCACCGGATAGACCAGTGACCCCACGAAGCTCGCTTCAGAAGGGTGGAATCATACCTCCCACACCGGTGTGGAGGTGTGATTCCAAGGTGTTTGATACCAAACACGATATGTTTCTATGCAGCCGTTTTCGAGATAGCATTTACCGCGAGTTTATAATGCACCTCTACCTATATGTCCGGCTGAGTCACAGACAAACCCGAGAGAATAGTCTCCGAAGGCTGCAGAGGGGCTCTGCTCATGCAGGGGCACCCTCTCACTAAAAACCCAGCACCCTGCCTTCAGGATTGTTAAGGCCTGCTATAGGGGTGACTTATAAGTTTTAAGTGTAGTGACCTATAGATATAGTGAACCTATATCTAAAGTAAGTGGTGCAAGCACCATCTTACACAGGCTGCTGTAGCAGACATAGAGTTCCATTTTGCATGACCTCTAATGGGTGGCATAATACATGCTTCAGCCCGTGGGAGGCCTCTGGGGTACCTATGCCCTGGGTACATGGGTACCATATACTAGGGACTGATAAGGGTACCCCAGTATCCAATCTGGAGTGTACAAAAGTGCATGCATGACAATTTAAGGGAGAAAGCAGATAGACTGGGGTCCTGATTAGCAGGATCCCAGTCAGACTAGTCAAAAACAGTGAGACATCAAGCAAAAAGTGGGGGGTAACCATAAGAAGCAGATCCTACTTTCCTACAATGATACCCTTTAAACAAGAGGTGGGCAAGCCTCTGAAAAATCGAGCTTGGTTCGAGGCAGATGTCTGGCTTTTGCTCAGCCTGAAGTCCGCTGCAACTCTCGAGCCAGAAACAAGTCAAGTTGTGAAGCTGTAACGTCGGCCTCTTGCATCCCTCTTATGCAGTTATCACAACGTTCTCCCCATGCAGAAAAGGAGTAGTTGGCCATCGCCACTGGCTAGTTCCATTTCCACAATCAAATTGCAAAAAGCCTGTAGCACTGCAGGCCCTCCTCTGTTGCGCCCAATGGGACTTGGAGAATAATGTGTTAATACACAAGAGGGGTGCAAGGGAAGCAGAAAGGAAGGACTTTGACATCTGTGTAGCAAGGTACTCTGGCTTGAGGCATTGCCATTGAACCTGTAAGCTGAGGGCAGAGTGGAGGAACAAAGTTGGGGGCTGAGGATAAGACAGAGGTAGTGGGGAAAGAGAGAGCAAGTAAGTGGTAAAGGCCGAAGTCGGACAGATGGAGAAGGGAGAAAGCAAAGAAGCGAAGAGAAAGTGGAGCCAGAAGAAGCCAGGGGAAAGAGTGGGGGAGAAAGGAGCAGAGGGAGAATAATGACAGAGAAACGGAAAGAGAAAAATAGAAAGATGAGCAAATTGCGAGGTGGAGGACGAAGGACAGAAGCGAGAGAGTAGTTTCATGGAGATTGTTTTGCCGGCTCAGCGCATGTTTTTTCTTTTAGAGCCATGCTGGACTCCTGCACAGCCTTCCGATTAGTTATTTGGCTTACTCTTTTCAGATATAGGAGCCATTTGATTTGTTGCAGAGGGTCAGGACTTTGGAAACGTCCCAGTGAGTGAGAAAGAGTGGGAGAAAAGTACACACATATTTAATGATGGTGAGATAAAGCACTGGGTGCCATCGATGATAAAGAAGAATTTGATGTACTGGCAGACACAGATTCATTGAGGTGCCCAGGAGAAACCCCCATACATGTACTTGTTGTGTCGTTTTTCTGTTATACACGTAGTGCATATGGTCAAGTTTGTCTCACTGGAAGCATTAGACACGGTCTACATAACCCCAGTTTAGCTCTTATTCACAATTTCTTGATAGGTTCCCTTTAAGTGACATTTATGCAGTTCAGTCAACCCTTCCGCATGATTTGATAATCAGTCGATGGGCATTTCAACACTTACCCATCGTTGGGTGTTGTCCCTCAGATTACACACACATTCGTCTTCCAGTAGTGCTTCTACTCACTCCAGGTCCTAAAAAAGATGTTCATTTCTTTTCTAATTGACTCTCAGCTTAGCTGGCTGCTGTATTCCAGCCATTACCCTCTGACAATAAATTGGTTTATTATCTCATTCAGAACCTAACTTCTGTTTGTTGCAGGATTGTATTGTATAAGAATGTTATGTCCTTTGTAAATCAGTGTCCCCGTCACACTGCTATGAGGATTCCCTCTCTCTGTCTTGTAGGTCAGTTGCCCTGAATAATAGGGTGATTCTTTTTCTGCTCTGTGTAGGTTGTCCTGATCCTGTAGCACTGGTCGATTAAGAAAGGATTGTCATCCAAATTTAAAATAAGAAATCAACATTGATAAGAAATGGGTTTACTTTAGACTTCAGAGGAAAGCTCCTCACCTTGTTTATTCTGACTGTGTTTACCTCTAGCTTTTCAGTCTTATTGAATAGGGCTTTGCTGTCAGTTATTAGCCTACTTATTTTCTCCCTACATTTTTCATCTTGTGGTTTTCCAGTACTTGTTATACCATCTCGTGCAGCTTCCCTCTGAGAGATTGCGATGTGTGCTCCAGAGTTGTAATATTGTCATTATGTTTGTCTTTTTTCACCCCTGTAAGGGAGACAGATTTCTGTATTCTTCCCAGCGCATACAACTCATGGTAACGTGTGACTAAAGTTTCTGGTCTGTGGCTTTATGAGCTCTGGTCTTTACACTGTTGTCTTTATTTTCTGCTCCACGGAGTAAAGGAGTCTGTTGCTTAGCCAGTCTCTTGCTTGGCCTTTTCTTCTTGTTGTTAGACCCATTTGGTCCCTTCTCATGCATTCTTCCTCTTGTTTCTCCAAGCCTGATACTTTACCTTCTCTTCCAGTACTCCGTACCCCGGCCCGTAGCCCCCAGGGTTGTGCTGCAAATAAGATACCTTACCCGATGATGGTGCCAGTTGCTTATTTCATTGTTCAGTTTTTACTTTGCTTATCCTCAGAATGGCTGCATCATCTCTCACCTCAACCCAGAGGAGGCAGAGCTAGTACAGTCCCACTTCCACACTGTTTATTTCTGAGAAGGCATGTAATAACACATACGAAACAATCTGGCGGGTGCACAGGGAAACATCAATGTGCCGCGCATGCTTAAAACATACCTGTTCCATTAGGTGAATCCCTCTCACAGTCTAATACTGTAGAGGAATGACAGATTTAGTATGCAATTCGTCCTCGCTTTTTTTCTCTTCGGTTTTGATATTTCATTAGTAAGCAGAGGTCTTCGCCAGCAGTGCACAGATCTATGAATTTACTATAGATAGCTCAAAAGGTTATGCACTCCTAATTATCAAAAATAGAGCAAAAAGTTATTTTAATTTTCTAGGTGGAAAAATATAGCGATGCTCAAATTTATCAATCAAATGGAAGACAACATTGCAACCCATCACTTGCAACACCCTAATTGGCCATGTGGTCATATCTGGTATAAGTACATTGACTAGGACTTTGGGAGCAATTAAGCCTGCAATCCTCCTAGTTAAAAAATTTGGATGATCCTTGGATACCCATTGCCATTATGTATCTGTAGATCTTGCCAAAATCAGGGTCTCCGACTCACACTCTGTCAGTTTCTGTAAAGGGACCATCAGGGTATTTGTGATCACAGAGCTTAGAAGCTCTCTGATCAATTTCTTAATTCATCCTGAGGCATCATCCTAGGCAGCATTGTGAATTAATAAAGTCCCAACATAAAAATCCCAATTTTTGGTGCAGTAAAACTCTCAGCAAATGGAAGTGCAGCCCAGAATGTAAAAGAAACTTCTAGGTTTTTCATTTATTTATTTATTTAATTTGTTTTCCGAATGTAGTTGTAATATCCATCAGAATTAGAATTTTTTCATTTGTCAAAGAAAAAAGGAAAGACTGGATGGCTAAATGAACCACTTTGAATTCCAGAATGCTGATGCAATACTGAGACTCCTCCTCTGACCGGGCACTTTGCATCTTTGCATATTTGTGCCCCCACTTCTCAAAGATGCGGTCAAGATGATAGATTGCTTTAGAAGGTCCTGAAGGCACCACAGGAGCGAATGGATCACCTCTTGGTAAAGAGAAATTCCATGTTCCCAACTGTCTTGCGTTTTACTCCACATTATTGCAGGGCTCCCATGTTGTTCTGTCTGGCATTCATGTCCACGGCCATGGATCCAGTAGTGAGAAAGCTTCCCTTGTCGCCAGAGCCTGTAACCTTTGCAGTTGAAAAGCATTTTTGTTGTAAAGTTGACACTCTTGCCTCTGAAGGAAACGCATTTACTTGTGTCCTGTACGGGATAGTACCCAGATATTGTAGTCTTTAGAGAGGAGTTAAGGTAATTTTCTGTAAATTGACTGAGAAGGTGCAGAGTGGTGTAAAAGCCCTTCGGTGCACTTGCTGTGATCTGCTGGCTTTGATCGGTTATTCATTCAGGTAAGGATACATGCAAACTCCTTTCTATTGCATCGGTGCTGCAATAACTGCCATGCACCCCAAGAAGGGTTTGGAAGATGGCTTGACTCCGAAAGGAAAAACTCTGTACTGGTAACCAATGTAGCTCACAAACGTCTCCTGTTACTCTTTCTGATTGGGGCATGGAAGTCTGCATCCTAAAAGTTCACTGCACACATTCAGTTTGAGCTGTTGAAATACCAACAATCTGAATTTTTCCTCCCTTACCCATTTGTTGGCTTGTCCTTGGATACTGGTATCGGCCTGTGTTCTTCCTTGGGCTGTTTCTTCTGCACTACCAATGACCTTGAGTAGATTCCTTTTTCTCCTTGAGATATTGATTCTTGTTTTGTGGACCTTTTTGTAACCAATGTATGTACCTCTCTCCATAGTGGATGAAGATGGGATATTGTTGTCTTAGTGTGAATTAAAGGAGGCAGGCGTGGAGGCATAGAACAAACCCAGATCAGTTGACTGGGGGTGAGTGCTTGCAATGTTCAACACTCCGTCCATCATCCCCTTTGGTTTTGCTTTGTTCGCCCTAAGTTGGCAGGGTATGCCCAGACGTGGGTCCCTTGCTCACTTTGCCACTGGATTCAAGCTAGCCTGGCTGATGACGGCTGTTAGCCAGAAACCGGTCCCAGGATGCTTGTTTCCGGTCCAGGGAAGACATGGCTTGGCAGTTCGGGCTGGACTGTTCCCATGAGGCACAGGGTCAGACTGATTTGCATATGGCTATGTCTGAACTGGGGTGGCGGAGTGAGCTAAAGAATGATGATGGATTAAACCCAGATCAGTTGACTGGGAGTGAGTGCTTGCAATGTTCAACACTCCGTCCATCATCCCCTTTGGCTTTGACTTAGAACATAACCATTTTACAAAGTGTTCAGCACCAGTTTTTGTTTTTGGTTATACATGGCAATTCTGCGAGATGATTTGTGATTTTCCCACACAACATAGCATACACAGATAAGGATGTTTTAAAGTTAAGGCAAGAGTTGCCTTTGAAGTTCGGTCCAGTTTTCAATTGGTGCTGGGAGCAGCAGCTTCTCAAGAATAATCTTGGATAATGCGGTCGTTGCTGTGGTTGGCAGAAATGGGTTTCAGTCCTCTCCGGCTGGCAAAGGATGGTAAAATCTCCCACTGTGCTTATACTGCAACTTACAGAATTTGTTCCTTTGTTCCAGTTCCACCGTTTTCTTTGTCTATGCTTCTGACCTCATCATTTGCATCTCCTCATCTGTATGTGGACCGAAGATGACTGGACCAGAGAATAGGAGATTTTGTAGAGTGACTCTCCTCTATAGTTACATGACATGCGTTATTCTACTATGTTGTGGTTGGGACCAGAGACTGTATATAAAGTTAAAGTTGTTTTTTGTGGGTATTGGCCTTGGGCTGAGCCTAAGTGATCTCCCTATGATGTTGACCTTAAGCCCTCAGTGCCCCATTATATAGTCTTCATCTTCAGATTCTTTTTTTAACTATTGGATTCAGCAGCACAAAAGAAGCTCTGCAAAGGTGGAAGCTTTTAAGCGTGACATCAACAGGATGTGGGGTACTTTGTGAAATCAATTCAACAGCACTGAATACCAAGAGAATCCTGAGGTTCAGCAGTGAGAAACAGCAGTAACGTAGACCTTTGAAAGGCCATAAGATAACCCCGGGAGGATGTCAAAGACCGCCAACTCGATCTTGATGGTTAATTGAAGGAAATAGTTTTTGCTTTGGGGGGGCTTCAACCACCATGGCAGAGATGCGGCTCAGAGAATGATATTAGGGACCATTTGATAAATCTAGGTCTCTTCCTAACAGTAGTGCAAGGGGTGTTGGAAAACATACCCCTTAGATTCTGTCCTAAGTGGCACCACAAGTTGACAAGAAAGTACTCACAAAGGGGCCCTAATTTATGTTTACCAAAGAACCATAAGTCTGAATGGCGCTGAGCTTGAGAAACAGTTCATCCAGGAACCTCAAAGACTAAGGTAAACAGAGGTCAGTGCAGTGCACCATGGCTCAGTTGAAGGACATCTATTTGCGGGATATGAGGTTCTCATCGGGGGAAGAGTCCACTCTAGTAGTAGAGACTGAAGTAGTTCAGGATAAGTCAGACATCAAGAGTTTGGCACGGATAGATATCAAAATAACCAACTCTGTGCAGAAAAAAGATTTCTGATGGATACTTCTAACCAGAGGTTTCACAACTTTTCAATTCCCCCTGGCACCAGACTGGATCTATAACTTTTCTTAGCAGTTGCTCTCTTGCCCCAGTAAGTGATGGGCATCATACTTCACAGTCACTTTGCACCACCTCCAGAAGTGACGGCTCAGAGCACAGCACCCCTGTGCTGACGTCAATTCCTTTCTTTTTGCACCCATCGTTGTGGATGCAAATCTCTGCTCCTTCAGTGCCTTACTGACCCCAAAGCGTATTTCTTACTGTATGCTAAGACATTGTCTCCTCCAAAGATCACATACTTCAAACATGCAGTGACTCCAAGACACAAATTTTAGTTGCATCAAATCACGTCTTCCTGTGGTGGCTGATGTCCAAGCATGACTCGAAGCCCTGTGACACATGCTCCCTAATACAGTCAAAGGCACCAGAGGACTTGCGCCACGCACTTCCGGCAAAGGGCGATCAGCTGACACAGCCACAGTATTTAGGTGGCATGTGTGAGCGGATGCGCGCAGCGGGCGCGCCACCGGCGCTCCAAAGGCAAGCTTGTCTGTGCCTGTCTGCACCTGGACCGGGCCCAGGGCCACTCCCCCTGTCAGTTTCAACCTAGATCTCAATACTAACATTCTTTACACCAGGAAGGAACTCCTAGCATTAAAGAATCAAAGGACTAATGGTCACTGCAGCGAAAACCTATTTCCTGCTCAAGGGACGGAGTCCTCCTGTGGCTTTACGCCAAATGACAGTGCAGCCTCCTCCAGATCGGTTCTTAGCCAAACATCAGCAAACATAATAGACATCCAGGGAATACTGTGCATTTTAATAAATGCTCGCTCTTTAATCAAACATGCCTATGAAGTGGCAGAGTTGATCGATTTACATAATCCTGACATTTTATTTATCACAGAAACATGGGCCACAAACTCCTCCGCTCCAGACCTCATTATAGCCACACCCTCTGGCTACTTACTTCATAGGCAATATCGTCCCTTGGAAAAGAGGGGGGGGCTTAGCAATCATCTACCGTGATAAATTTAGAGGAAATTTTACAACTATTCCGTCTAATGACTGTGAAGCTCTGTCCTTTAAACTCGGGCTCACAAATAACTACACCTTTCGAGGCTTCTTAATCTACCGTCCCCCTGGCTCTAAAGCCGGTTTCCTAAATTCGATTAGCTCTCTTCTTGAAGCAGACATTTGTAATCCCAACCTTACGGTCCTCCGGGATTTCAACTTTCACCTAAAACAAATAGGAGACAAAGACACAGCATCATTAATTGAAGCTATGGCTGCCTGTGATCTCAAACTCCTCAGCTCGGATCCTACTCATCGTGGGGGCCATACTTTGGATGCGCTGTTTTCAAACAATAAAGATATCTCCAGTCTTGATGTCCTCCCTCTGATTTGGTCTGATCACTCGGCCGTCTTCTTTAAGATCAACTGTCCCGCCTCCCACATAGCCCCTAATAAGAGACTTAAATCTTCCCAGCACAGATCTTGGGCAAAAGTTGACCAAGCTCAACTTGAGCAACTTCTTGTTAGTTCTAATCCCTCTATGGAGGATAACCCCGAACTTGCAACAGAGACTTATTCCTCCTGGCTCAATTCAGCCTTCTCCCAACTTGCCCCAGTGAATAGAGGTGGCCCTAGCAGAACTCGACCATCCGCCCCTTGGTTCACAGAGGCTCTCAGAATAGAAAAACAAGGTTGTAGACGTCAAGAGAGAAAATGGAGAGCCAAATACGATATACACGAGAGAGAAATCTACAAACACTCTTTAACCAAATACAAAGCTCTATTAGTCACAGAAAAAGCGGCATACTTTTCCTCGCAAATTGAGTCCTCCAAAAACTCAGCTAGAGAACTTTATCAAGTTATTAATAAGCTAACCAAACAACCTGAACCAAAAAGAGACTGGGTTAATCAGCCCTTTTGCGATGTCATTGCTTCACACCTCAGGGACAAAATCAACTCAATTTTTTACTCATTTCTCCCCTTGATAACTCTTTGTTAGGCACCGGTCAAGACAAATTGGACTTAGCTTTCGACACGGATTTGTCTAGCAAATGCTTTGAGTGTTTTTCACCTGTATCCTCTGCATTTATAAAAGACCTTATTTTAACTACCAAGTCAGGCTCTCCAGAAGACCCATCTCCACTTTCCATCATAAAGCTAGTCCCTGACATCATTGCTACCCATCTCTCAGCCATATTTAATAATATGTTTAGAACTGGTTTGTTTCCTTTTCAATGGAAACAAGCCTCCATCCTGCCTCTACTGAAAAAAGCCAACTTAGATCCTGAGGACCCATCCAATTACCGACCTATTTCCAGGCTCACTTTCCCAGCGAAAATTGTAGAGAAGGTAATGAACATGCAACTAAATCAGTTCATCAAGGATTCCAACTGCTTGGATCCCACTCACTTTGGATTCAGATCCGAACATAGCACAGAGACTGCTCTGATTAAGGCAACTGATGAGCTCAAATTCATTTTAGACAATGGGGGATCAGCAGCCCTCATCCTGCTGGACTTATCCACGGCATTTGACATGGTGAATCATTCCACCCTGACACACCGTCTGAAAGCAAAGGGCATAAAAAATCTTGCCCTGAAATTACTTTCATCCTTCCTGTCAAAGAGGGGAAACGCAATTAATCTAGATGCCTTCTCCTCAAGCCCATTTCGCCTGCCATGCGGGGTTCCTTAGGGATCCTCGCTCAGCCCGACTCTTTTTAACTTGTACGTCACAGACCTAGCCCCCCTGGTCGAATCCTTTGGGTTTTCCCTTACCTCATATGCGGACGATACGCAAATTGTATTATCAGCCTCACAGGATGCCAACGACACTGGTGCCTGTATACATGACTGCATGAAAGGCATCAATGGTTGGATGAACAGACAACGTCTTAAGCTTAACGCTGGAAAGACTGAGGTGATTTTACTCGGCAACAACCATAACCTCTGGTCTGCCCAGTGTTGGCCTAGGGAGATGGGCCCCCTTCCTGCACCCACCAGGAAAGCTAAGAGTTTGGGTGTCATGATTGATGACCGCTTACTCTTGGGAAACCAAATTAACGCAGTAGTGTCCTCTTCATACAACATCCTAAGAATTCTTTAAAAAATCTTAATATTTTTGCCTATATCAGTCAGGAAGTCAGTCATTTCTACTCTCGTTTTATCTAAAATTGATTATTGTAACAGCCTCTACATCAGCCTTCAAGCTCAATATCTAAATAAGTTGCAGGTCCTTCAGAATTCGGCGGCCAGGCTCCTTCTGGACGTACCTAGGCATCTTTCGGTTTCCGCTGCTCTGAAGGTTCTCAATTGGTTGAGAGTCAAAAACAGGATCAAATTTAAAGCCCTTTGCCTGACCTATAAGGCTCTCCATAATTCAAGTCTCTGGTTTCTCAAGAAAACCCTAACTTGGTACACTCCCTCAAGAAATTTAAGATCAGCAGGCTCTTTCAGAGCAAACTCTATCAGATTCAAAAAATCTAAATGGGGTGGCAACAGCTTCGTGGTTAGAGCAGCGACAGCCTGGAATCTCCTCCCACTCTATCTCAGATCAGCTCCCTCCCTGTCTCAATTTAGGAGACTGCTGAAAACCTGGCTTTTTAATCAATGATTTCACCTCCACCCCTCTCGCTGCTTATGCTTCAGCGCTTAGAACCCTCGGGTATTCGCTGCGCTTTATAAATAATTTAACATAACATAACAGAGGCAAGGCGAATAGCTCTCCAAACCCCAGGTCCACTCCTGCCCTATTGTTCGACCCTGAGCCTATCCTGGGGCTGGTCTTTTCACATTTTGAGTTTCCTAGGCCATTGCCAACTCAGCAACAGGGAGAGGTCTCCAAGTAGAGGCATCAACTCTTCTGGTCAATTCCGGATTCCTCTGGAGTGCCTTGGTGGCGGCATAAGCTGTGGCCACCACAATTGATAGCAATCCTCTTCCTCCTTGTTGCTTGCTGCGACTGCAGCATAGCTGCTGTGACCCCCCCTCTCATGGTCATGAGCAGTTGGTTGGGGGCTGGTATGGTTCTATCTACTTGATCAGTTACCTCAGACTAGTGGGTACTAAAGATTGTTCCGCTTGGATCCCCACAGTGCAAGCACAACTCGAAGTCCTGGGATAAATTCTCCTTGAGGCACCTTAAGACCACCAGGGAGCGCAAACCTGTAGGATGCTGAGCACAAGAAATTGGGTCAGGCCCATTTGAAGACCAGGAATCACTTCCAGTCTTGGTTGCTGTGTCAGAGTAAGTCCACAAGCATGTTAAAATAGAAGTCTCTGCATGAGCACATGTCCAATTAGGAAACCAGTCCTTCTTGCTGCTCCCACTCTAGGGATAAGTAGCAGAGTCAGCATGCTAAAGACCCAACTCTGGTGGCAGTGTAAGATTCGGACCTTATTCCAACATTGGAGCCAATGTACCTCAAATTTCTTGGGCCATCGTTGACTCCCAAGCAGGTTGAAACCTTCAAAGAGGTGATGGTGAAGCTGTTCTGGACAATGATGGATCCCTCTGATGGATCTGTTGGGCCTCCAGTCAGTTTTCCGCTGGAGAAACCATCCCTGGCGTAAATGATGCTGTTTGGCTTTGTTCCAGTGATATGCTGGCCCTAGACCTTACCTTAACTCCTTTGTTGCAGGTCATAATGGCTATGGCCGATCTCGACTTCAAAGGTGCTGCTTCCAGCTTCGGCAATGACTCCAGTACCACATTAAGACCAGAGCTCAACTGGATCTCGACATATATTATGCTACAAGATCACAAAGGCACAACCTGTGGTTTGAGAGGATTCGCCTACAGCCTCATTGCTTTGATACCAATGTTATAGAAGATAGGAGGCATTATTTGGTTCAGACTCAGATACTATACAGGGTCTTGAACATGTTCCTCTCAATGAGGATGACAATGACGATGTGGATCATGTGCTCCCAAATTCACCAATATTGGTGCTGGCCTTATACCTTGACCTTCTAAATGCTTGAGGCCTAGATTCTTCACCTGAGAAGGGATTGGACTCATCTTTGAGGCGCCTCGTGAGGAAAGTGCCTCCTCCTAGGTGGTAGTCCACAGGGCAACAGAAGTTTTAAATTGCAATTAACCTGCAATTGAAACTAAAGTAAATTAGCTCAGTGAAAGTTTGCAACTGGGTGCTTCCACCTCGAAGCCCCTGTTGCACTTTAACGAGGCCCTGACAGAGGCTCTCATGACGTCCTGGTTTAAATCTTGCTCCACGCTGCTGGTGAGCTGTCATATTGCTCTACACCATAGGGCAGACCCTGGACACATGGCCTTTCTGACACAACAGCCGACTACGGATAACCTTGTCGTGCAGGCATCTGGTAAGGAGAATCCCAGCGTTTTCCCTTATCTTCTCTGGTTAGGAAATCTAAGCACATAAATGCCCTGAGCAAGAGGATGTTTTCTTCTGCTAGTTTAACTCTTAGATCCTTGAATGCTGTGCGCCTTCTAGGTCGCTGCTCACAAGCTCTTTGGGACATGGAAAGCATGAGTTTGTCCATCCTCCCTGAGGAATTTCCAACACCTTTGCACATATGCTTCGGCATTGTGAGGACATAGCCAAATCATTTTGCGGGCTGATTAGGACACTATGGGTAATGCCTGCTGTGCCTTGGGCACCAATGTTGTGGTTATGTGTCATGTCTTGATTTGGGCCATAGTGTTTTTGAGGATGTTCAACATCTTTGAAGGACATGATTTTTGTGTAGCAATTATTTTATTGGCAAAAATTAAGAATTGAGCAATAACAAAAAAATACAGTGACAGCTTATTCCCCATATTGAGTGACACATTTTAATTGTGATACATGCACTAATAACAAACAATATTTGTATACAATATTTAAGAAAAGATGGAGAAAGGGGTGAGAGAAAATAAGCTATAGAAGGAAGAAAGTAAGGAAAGGAAGAAGGAGAGAGAGAGAAGGGTGGAAAAGACAGACCTACAAAACAGGGAAATAAACCGGTTAGGCATAGTCCAAGCATAATGATACAGGTGGGTGGAGAAAAGTGGTGCAATAATAGTCATGAGGAAGACTTTAGAATCCATGTGAATGAATGCACATTATTGGGACGGGATATCCTGTTAAAAAGGAGACCATATAACAAGAACAATATCTGCTTTGTCCATTAAGTTGTAAATAACCTTTTCATAGGACCCGGTCTTGTACATCTCAGTGAACCATTCGTCACGTAACGGCAATTGTGGAGAACGCCAATGCTGTAAAATATCAGACTTTGGCAACCGTAAGGGCAGTGACAAGCAAGCGACAAGCATGGTGGGTCAATTTGGGAATGTCCGATAAGTCATGAAGGAGAATTAGGGGATGTAGGTAAATCCATAGATTCCTGGAGTGTAGAACCCATTACCGTCCAAAAGGGGTGTATGGTGGGACAGTCCAGTAAGATATGAACAATATCACATGGTGCATGATCACATTGCCATCAGGCTGAGTGAGGGAGCAACCCTGTAGCCTGAAGCAATGCTGAGGTCCAGTGCCAACCCTGAGGGATCTTAAAAAGACTGAGCTTCATCTGTGCCTTGCGGACTCCTTGTTCTAGTTCCTTCCATTCTACCTCATCATATTCCACCTATAAGCTAACCTGCAAAGTCATCCTGAAGCTTGCCAATTGTGGTTGGGAGTAAAGATGATGAATCAGGAGGTTGTAGGATCCAGACATCACGCCTTTAAACTGACCCCAAGTATTGAAGTAAGAGCACCGGGGAGCAGGGGGTAGTCCAGGGCTGGGGACCCAGTCTGCTCAGCAGACAATGACGGCATTGTTTATATTGCCATTGTTGCCTATGTGGCAAGTCAAATTCATCCTGTAGCATCTCAAAGGACTTGAGGTTACCACCAGAGATCAGGTGTGTAAGATTCAGGTTCCCAGCTCTGCGCCAAGGGCCCCAATCAAGCATGTCCCCCCATGCGAATGCCAGCATTATTCCAAATGGGAGCTTTGTCATGAAGATGCACGTTCACTGATAAGATCTGGTGAGCCCGCATCCAGGCAGCATACATGGCCCTCAACATGGGATTGAGTGTGTCGGCGCTGGCGGGATCAGGAAGATAGAGGGCCTGTAATCCTAAAGGGGCCTCCTGGAGTCTGCATTCAATCAAGACCCATAATGGAGGGTCTTGGATCCGGGGATGCATGAATGCCATTTGTGCTAAATGTAGGGCTAAGCAGTAATGTTCCACAGAAGTCAGGCCCAATCCCCCTGCTGATCTGTGGGCAATACGCTTCCGAATTGCCAGGCGAGGTCTTGCTGCACCCCAGATGATGGCCTTAATGGACTATCTATTTGACGGAGAGTCGAGAGGGGTATTACTTGGGGAAGTATGCCTGATACATACATGATTCGGGGAAGGGTAACCATTTTTACCGCCTGGGTCTGACCCCAAAGAGAGAGACTCAGGTGAGACCACTTCGCGAAGTCCAATCTCATTTGCTCCATTAATGGTTCCAGGTTATTCGCCACCATACGCTCCAAGCTCCTGTTTACAAGATTGCCCAGATACCTTAGGCAGAAGCTCTTCCACTGGATTGGGTACCCGGCTATGGTGGCGCAGGTGGTGATCCTAGACAGCAGTAAGGCTTTACTCTTTCCCCAGTTCACCTTGTAGCCTGATATTGCAGCAAAAGCATCAATGGCCTCCAACACTGCAGGATTGGAGGTGTGTAAAGCTGATATAATGAGCAAAATGTCATCTGCTTATAGATACAATGTCGAAGGACTTTCAGGTGTAGGAATTCCTTTAATCTAATCTGCTTGGTGCATGGACGCTGCTAAAGGCTCCATCGAAAGAAGAAATAATAAAGGGGAGAGTGGGCAACCTTGACGTGTTCCTTTGCAGACTGGGAATGGGTCTGAAACAAAGCCTCCACAGTTGATCTGCGCCGAGGGGGACTCATAGAGCCATCTCACTTTGGAGGTGAACTTCTCACCAAAGCCAAATTTCCGGAGTGTGGCAAATAGATATTCCCAATCTATCCTATCCAAGGTTTTCTCAGCTTCCAACAATGCCAAAGCCTCATACGGAAGGTCTGCTGCTAGCCAGACTGCATGAGCTTACGTACGAAGAAGATTGCATGATGATCGGCCTGGAACAAACTCCACTTGCGAATGGTGAATAAGAGAGGGGAGAACTCGCTGAAGACGGGCTGCTAAAATGCTTGCCAGTATCTTGATGTCTCCCTGCTTAATGGAGACAATAACTGCCACAAAGGAGAGGATCTTTTCCTGGTTTGGGGAGGACCGAAATCAGCACCCTGTTGGACAGTAAACCCAACAAGCCAGAGCTGTCAGCCTCATTGAAGGTCTCATGTAGAAGATCCACTACCTCGAATTTGGTCCATTTATAGAACTCCGCCAGGAAACCATCTTCACCACGGCTTTGTGATAGGATAGATCCAAGATGATTTGCTCTATCTCCGCCTTTGTGACCTCGCCATGAAGCAGCTGTCTGACGTCTTCTGAGAGGCAAAGTAAGCGAATACCATCTAAAAAGGTGTTCATCTACTCTGTTCCCAGGACAGTTTTCGGGGAGTAGAGGTCCCTATAGTAGGATGCAAATGTATTTGCAATTTCCTGTGGTTTGGTGACCAACGCCCGCCCCCCCTGCTTGAGCTACACTGCCAATAGTCATCCCGCCTTCTCTCCCTCCTCATAATGCCGATATTTCAACCTCTGTGGCGCATACTTGGCTTTGGAGGTATAGAGGGTATTGAGGTCCATGTGCACCTTCTCAAGACTGTGCCTGGTAATGACGGTAGAATGAGTTGTTTAAGTGCTCGTGATGTGGGCTATATCTGCCTCTAAAGCTTTCTGACACTCCTCCCTCTGTCTGTTGGACAGGGCTGCATCCCTCATGAACTGCCCCTTGATGGTTTCCTTTGCCACTGCCCACAATGTCAGGACAGAGTCAACCAAACCATCCTTATTCTCCTGATAAGTATGCACATGTGCTTTGAGCTTGGTCTTGCCCCTGGGGTGGTTGTATTGGGATAAATTGAGACACCAGCGCTTGCGTATTGGCCATGGCAGACGCAGATCAACTTCCAGAGCAATGGTAGAGTCGTCCGGAAGTGCACCCTCTAATATTGAGGTCTCACAAAGAACGGGAAGTAAAGGGTGGGCCATCAAGAAAAAATCCAAACATGATTGCGTGCCATGAACTGGGAACTGATATGTGTATTCCTGGCCCGTTGGATGCAATAGACGCCATGGACATGGTTTTTGAAGGGTCCAGGTGTTTCAGAGAGAAAGCAGACTCAGCCCCGGAATGTTTTAATGATAGCTGGGCTACGGCCTGCTCTTTGAGTTTGATTTCTCCTGCATGAAAATTCCACCAGCAGTACCGGACGTTCAAGGCTTTGCGTACCGGCAGAGGCAATACCCCTGTCTATCAGCCTGCCTGGCCCTTTCGATGTTCCAGATGAATGGGTTATCGCAGAGGCTGTGATGTGGCCACCAGCTGATACAACAGTCCTCTTCATCCACAGCCATTCACCAAGCCACTTTAGTTTCCCCTCCATTCGTTTTCTGGGACCGTTAAAGGACAGAAATATTTTTCTCCTGCCCAGCTGACATGCAATTACCTCATAGCAATAGATTCTTCATGTTGTTCAGTTCAGTCACGCCTTTCTGTTGTGGTCCACCCCTTCTCAGGTTCCACTAGTTTGTCGCCAGACTTCCGCAGGTCTTGTTGCCATTTAGGCTGGAAACGTATACACACTGATTGCCTGTGGTGGGATAGACAAGTGCCAGAGGTGGAAAGGTGCACATGGAGCTACTCCCAATACTTTTTGGTGACCAAAAGGGACAGCGGAGCTGAGGCTGATCTCAGTTGTCAGCTTTCTGACACTTTCCTCAGGAAGGGAAAGTTCAAAATATAGACCTTGTCCCAAGTCTTTTCTGCCTTAGACACCAAAGATTATATGGTATCCTCGGATTTGGAGGACATGCACTTTTATTGGCCTGTACAGCAGTCACATCAATGCTTTCCCCACTATGTAATGTGTTCAGAACACTTTCATTCACTGTCCTGCACTTTGGCCTGACCTCACCCTTCCTAGGTGTTTATCAAGATGATATAGGTGATCGCTGCCCATCTTTGCAAGTCAGGGATACATTTTTTCCGTACCTCCAACGTTTGCCTCTGTTGAGGACCACCTGCAGAAGACGACATCCTTACTTTCCAACTTGGGCTTCTCCATCAAAGTGCTTGAAGCTCCATCATCAGCCAGTGCAGCAGATTCCTTTCATACAGGCCTTCCTGGACACTTTGAGAGCTTTCCACTCCCTCAACGAGTCTGGTACATTCAGGATATCATTTGATATACACCTCTGCTTGCACATTCTTCAACTGTTGAATCTTCCCAGGCACAAGGCTAAATCTGGAAAGATTGAAACAGCTCTGCTACACCGGCAATTGGCTTTCGCCAGCCCAGTGCACTGCCATCAGTCCCTTTTTTTCCCTACACCGCACGACCAAAATCTATGGTGCTCTCCTAGGTGCACTCTTTCCTCACAAAATGTGTTAATCTTAAGTGCTTGCAAGATGCCCCCTGCCAGAAAATCAGGATTTAAGCAGTGCTAATCCTGCCCCAAGCAATGTCGTTTTGAACGCCCAAGTCTAACGCTTGTGGTGTGGCTTCATTCATACTAAAGCCATTAAAGAGCAAGAGCCCAAGTTTGTGAAGGCCCATAACGAATAGCAGACCCGACGTTGTTCCCAGTCCAGGTACTGCTCCAGATCAAGATAGAGGTCGTGGTTTCGTTATTTCACTGGGGAGCCTCGCCTTTCGCTCCTCACACACTTCCTGTCTCCTAGCGTGCTACCTTTATGCAGTTTGGGAAATTGCACGGATGGTTGTGCCAAACTTGACAGATCATTTACATCACCATTTTGCACAGGTTGTTAGTGATGGGCAGGATGCAGCCAAGCAAATTCTTAGGTCAGGTCTTGAGTTCGTATACTCAGTGGCATGTTCAATGGGTTCCTCTGTTACCATGAATTGGCATGCTTGGCTGCATTCCCTTGACTTTTCAGGGGGCATCCAGGTTAATTTGATGGACATGCCTTTCAATGGCTCCCGTCTGTTTGGAGAAAAGGCTGGCTCACTGCATGAACAGTTCAAGCAGGGGCAGGCTACAGCTCTTTCCTTAGGGTTAACCTGTTCTACCTGCTGATTTCATGGGGAGTACTGTAGGTTTTGCAAGTGCTGCAGTGGAGTGCATTTTCAATAGCTTCAACACTTACAGTGCATCAAACAGCCAAACCATTTCCTTCACCAGTAGAGGATGTATGGTGGATCGAGGATTCCTAATGGCCAGAAAGAGCCTTCTTTGTCCTTCTTCCCAGCATCACACGTGAAACCAATTTAACTTGCTTCTGAAGGAGCATGTGGAGCTAGTTGAGAGGAAGGGTGTCTTACCATTTACAATGTTGAAAAAACATCACACTCGTCCATTGGGTTCTGTAGATAATAGAACATGGCTATGCCCTTTCTTTTCATGAGCTTCCCCCTACTCCTCTCCAATTTCCCCTGTCCCTTAAATCCTCTTTGACGAACATGCTCATATCCTGTAGCAAGAGGTCTTGATCTTGTTGAGGAAGGGTGCAGTGAAGCTAGTCCCGGAGCACTAGTTTGGGCAGGTATGGTACTTTTGTTACTTTTTGTTCGCAAGAAAGACAGAAGTCTTTATTCCATTCTCGACCTACAGGTATATCTTCCTCTGCAAGGAAAACTCATACTACTTTCCCTTGAGCAGGTTCTATGGTTCTGGAGCTGGAGGACTGTTTGATGTCCTTCGACTGGAGCTGAGGGACTGTATAGTGTCCCTCGATTTGAAGGATGCTTTTTTTACATTCCGATCCTGCAGTCACAAAGGAGGTACCTGCATTTTGTGGTGAGATATACCCAAAATCCAATTTACAGTCTTTCTATTCAGATTGACATCAACATCTCAAGTCTTAACCAAAATGATGATAGTTGCGGCACATCTGCACATGTTGAAGGTATCTGTAATCCCATACCTCAATGACTGGTTGTTGAAGATTGGCTCAGTGCAGCTAGTGTTAAACTAACTGCATTCTTCTGCATTCTTGCTGTTAGATTAACTTGCTCAAGCCACACTTGGATCCTTCTAAACGCCTCGTACTTGTTGGGGCAGAGCTGGATACAACACCTCTCAGGGCCTTTCCATTTCCCTAGAGGATTCGATCATACAGGATATGAATTCAGTGTTTTGTGAGGGCACTCTTCTTCCGGCCTTGGCAGTTCTACAAGTTCTGGGTCTCCTGGCGTTCTGATTTATGCTTGTCACTCATGTCTGTTGGCCCTTCACTGGAGCCTCGGCTTCAAATGGATCAACACTGGTGTGTGCTGACTGACGCCATCCTTATTTTCCCGGAGGCAGCAGCAGGTCTTCGTGGTGATTGGTGACACCAAATCTCAATGGCGGGAAGCCCTTGTGCCTCTGGCAGCAGTTTTCACGATGGTGGTGGATGCCTCCGTTCTTCAATAGGGGTGCTCATCTGGAGGTGTTGGAGACCTTTGATTTCCATTGCAGCAGAGGGTTCCCCCTAACTAATCTCCTTAGAACTCCAAATAGGTATGGCCAGGGCAGGGAGCCAGACACCTCCTCTGTGTCAAATGAGGCAACAACCAGTATTTGAGGCCATTGGGGAACCTTATCTTGGAGAGAAAACAGATGTCTCAAATTATTCTGTGTACTGCGGACAGGGATAAAACCACTTTGGTCAGAGTGTACAAAGCCTGGTATCAGCTGTAGTGGTGTATCAATGGTAGCAGTCTACTCCCAATCACTTTCCCCTGCAGTTTATACTCTCTGTTCAATAGAGATAATGGCCTGCAGTATTTAATATCTTACTGTTTTGTCCTGGCTTTGGTAACATTACTATCACTGCCTCTCAGGTTGTCTTGGTCAAGGCTCACTTTATGTATTTTTTTTAATATAAATTGTTCATTATTAATTTTTTGCTTATTTTATGGTCTTTTCTTACATTCGTATAGCAGTGAGACAGCATATTGCATGAGTCATACATACATCTTCATTATATAGATATTGTCTGTCCTTCTTATATATCTGTCTATGTAGGTTTAGTTACAACAACATTTTAACATTAAACAACTTCCTAACAAAATCCGCCCCAGGCTGGAAGCCCATAATTTTTGAGTTGCACAGACCAGCCAATATTGATCCCCACTGTAAGTCTATTCCTGAGTCATAGCAGGTGTTCTGAGACAGCCCCCATCAATATCCAAGGTTACATGTATACCACTGCTTGCATGTTTTTCCAGTCGCCCAACGATCACTTACTTTACTACTTATTACTAAGCATTTGCCTTCTTTCTATGCTTATACATCCACATTTGGATTGCCATTGTGTGATCCTCATGGTGGGAATTTCCTCAGTGTTCGCTGCTATTAATGATAATATGGTTTCCAATGTATTACCTGCCTCTTCCTTACCTCTATACGCGTGGTATATGAGGAGCACAATCAATTCAGACAGGGTCCATTTTTTAAATATCATTTGACCATTGTTCCATATTTGTCACCTTATTTTCCCTCCAGGCTATTACTATATTCTTCGTTTTTACCAGTGCACTGCCAGCGAATCTACAAGTCTGTTGTGTCTGTTTGGTCCTTCACATGTTAGTGGGGGGGATCTCTTATTGTCTACCCAAACCCTCTTCTTCGATCCTCGTTACTTCATCCTAGAACTGTTGCATTACCCCTCATTCCTACACCATATAATAGTTAACCTGTGGTCCAACACACGTGCGGCAAGCATTATTTTATCCTGGGTACATTCTACAGTCTCGCTGGTGAAAGGTATGTGTGATGTAAATAATTAAATTTGTTGAACCTACACGTGGGGTTTCTGAGTACTACTTTAGTGTATCTTACTGAGATTACCCATTCCATTTCTGTAAATTTCTCTCCAGCTTCTCTTTCCAGTTTAACTTCAGTTTAGAGACATTTGTGTAAAAGGCCAGCCCCATTGCGGCATAAAGCAAGATCACAGCATACTTGCAGGTCCTGGGTACCAGAAGTGAGGAGTTTAATGAGAAGCTCTGTCTTAGGAGGTTTACTATTTTCCTCTCCCCAAGTCAGTCTCGCCACTCACACCAGTTATTTATACATCATAAATTGCCCGGCTGACAGTCTGTATTCCTTCCTTATGAGTAAAAGGTTTGAATCATTACTCCTGAATAGAGCTCTCCTACCAGAAGAAACATTAATCTTTACCATGCACTCTGAATGGCTCACCGCACCTATGCAGGCACCGCACTGGGATCTCCGGTGCATACTCCATGGCAATACCAGTCCTCTGCAGGTATCGTTGGCAATAGTGAAGCTCTGGGATGTGCAGCATTAATCTTCATGATTTCCAGAAGGGCTTCCGGGATAGTCTTTCCCCTGACACTAGATTTCACCCCCAACTAATTTGTGTCACAGCCCATCCACCATGTTGGGTGCAGTAAGTGGCCGCCAGGCAATGTACTTAGAGACTGGAAACATCCAGTCTCCCTTCATCTGTGGGTCTCATGGCTTTACCTAGGGTGACTTTTCAGGAGGTGCTCCAGACTAGCACCATTAGTAAGCTATTGACTTCCTTAAATGATTGTTTTCTTTGTATTGCCATGAAAACAACAGCCAAGGACATATTAACATTTTAGCAATGGCCACTCGTCCCAGGTGGGCCAGATGCAGTAACCAGAATGGTACTGAGGCCTTAATTGTGGTTAGTGGTTTCTTCAAATTTCCCTCCAGGAAGTGGCAGTCTTCATTATAAATCTGTATACCCAGCTACCTCAAAGTTACAGGCCCCCACTGAAGTGGGGTGTCAACCTTCTCCAATTCCCCCCCGGGTTTATCTCAGGGTGAAACCCATTGGGTGGTGTAGGGGGCAAAGGTCTGTGATGACAGAGCCGGGAATGCAGGATTCTTTACTTTTAAGTCATGAACAATATATTAATGCACACAATTTAGGTAACCAGATCATAATGCTGCCAAGCCTAGCTTACCCACTGAAATTGGGCAGTGTCAATGAAAGCTTTGAGAACCCATGCTTTAAAGGCACAGAATCTCCAGAATCCACTCCATTGGAATCTCTGGCTATTTGCAAAATGACCTAATGTCTGGCTGTGAGATCTATATTTTTCCCTCTTTTAGATGCAGTGACGAGAGTCAGTAAGTTCAACCTAATTTTGTTATTCTGAATGCACACTTAATGTTTTCAGAAGAGTAGACAGTGAAATGCGCACATACAGTCTTGCAGACACCAGTGATTAAAACTGATGGAAAACGAGTGGTTGGCAAGCCTGTATTAACTCGTCTCTATTTCAAGTAATTACTTCACATTTCTTTCTGCTTCTCCTGAAGGCATTTGCATTTCACAGGGGAGCGCATGAACACATTGTCTTCCATGATCTAATAACAAAGAGCGCCAGGAGATTTATCAATGTATTGATGGGCAACATCAATTTCTCTTCCCTGCGTTCACTGTAGTTATTTCAACCATTTTCTGACTGAATCCCTCTCATCGCGCCCTTTTCATGCTTCCCTTGGCAAACACAACCAAGGAAGCAAATGTGTAAATTACCTGCAGAAAAAGACATGCCTTTGTGTATCTAGTCCCGTGAAGGCATAACAAATATCAACAAGCATTTGCAATGCAATAGGTCTCGCATTTACGCAAGTTTGAGCTATTGGCATTTTAAATGACAATGCCTTTTATCTATGTTTTGGTTTTTAAAACATAAATAAAAGACATTGTCATTTACAATGCCAATAGCTTCAACTCGCGTAAATGAGAGACCTATTGCATTGCAAATGCTTGTTTCAACCCAGCTACTTGGCGCTGCCCTGCATGGGAATTCCTACCTGGAGAATGACCATGCTGTCCAGAACTGCCCATTCCTTCCTGACTTCAGTGCCCTTGCATGGCCTCCACTTTTACCCTTACTTTATCAGTACCACAGAATCAGTACTTCGAGGTTATTTTTTGCCCAAATATTCTTCTGGGGGACAGTTCCATGGATTTACAACACAGTCAGTAAATCAAGGCCATTACACTACAAGTCTTTGCTCATAAGCAGGACCACTGGAATAACGCAATATTGTGGCCGCCGCGTTCTCGGAGTATTTACATATTTTCCACACTTGCCACATGATTCAGATCTTCTGTATCAGTTGCAAACATTGATTCTAGCTCAGATGGATCAAAAGAGGCTTTAAAAAGCATCAGCCGTGGTCCCCCGGGGGACAGACTCTTTGCAAAGATTAACTGTCACCATTTCGTTGCTGATGGCTTTATTCGGGTGTTAGAGTGCTGCTAATGAGGAGAAACGTTTGCCCAGACAGTACTACTGTGTTGTAAAATGTCAAAATAGCAAAATATTGCGACAGAATGTGCCATATTATGCTGCATCATTGCACCTCTTCTGTGTCTGATTACGTTTGTACCTCTCCAGTCCCTGCAGCACCTGTTCTGACCTGCGTCTCAGGCTCTACAACAGCTCTGCTGACCTGGTTCTCTGGCTCTACAGCAGCTCTGCTGACCTGGTTCTCTGGCTCTACAGCAGCTCTGCTGACCTGGTTTTCTGGCTCTACAGCAGCTCTGCTGACCTGGTTTTCTGGCTCTACAGCAGCTCTGCTGACCTGGTTTTCTGGCTCTACAGCAGCTCTGCTGACCTGGTTCTCTGGCTCTACATCGGCTCTGCTGACCTGGTTCTCAGGCTCTACAGCAGCTTGCTGACCTGGTTCTCTGGCTCTACAGCAGCTCTGCTGACCTGGTTCTCTCTGGCTCTAGAGCAGCTCTGCTGACCTGGTTCTCTGGCTCTAGAGCAGCTCTGCTGACCTGGTTCTCAGGCTTTACAACAGCTCTGCTGTCCCGGTTCTCTGGCTCTAGGGCGGCTCTGCTGACCTGGTTCTCTGGCTCTAGTGCGGCTCTGCTGGCCTGGTTCTCTGGCTCTACAACAGCTCTGCTGACTTGGTTCTCTGGCTTTGCAACGGCTCTGCTGACCTGGTTCTCAGGCTCTACAACAGCTTGCTGACCTGGTTCTCTGGCTCTACAGCGGCTCTGCTGACCTGGTTCTCTGGCTCTACAGCAGCTCTGCGGACCTGGTTCTCTGGCTCTAGAGCGGCTCTGCTGACCTGGGTCTCAGGCTCTACAACGGCTCTGCTGACCTGGGTCTCAGGCTCTACAACGGCTCTGCTGACCTGGTTCTCTGGCTCTATGGCAGCTCTGCTGACCTGGTTCTCTGGCTCTACAGCAGCTCTGCTGACCTGGTTCTCTGGCTCTACAGCAGCTCTGCTGACCTGGTTCTCTGGCTCTACAGTAGCTCTGCTGACCTGGTTCTCTGGCTCTACAGCAGCTCTGCTGACATGGTTCTCTGGCTCTACAGCAGCTCTGCTGACCTGGTTCTCTGGCTCTAGAGCAGCTTTGCTGACCTGGTTCTCTGGCTCTACAGCGGCTCTGCTAACCTGGTTCTCAGGCTCTACAGCCGCTCTGCTGACCTGGTTCTCAGGCTCTACAGCCGCCCTGCTGGCCTGGTTCTCAGGCTCTACAGCCGCTTTGCTGGCCTGGTTCTCTGGCTCTAGAGCAGCTCTGCTGACCTGGTTCTCTGGCTCTACCACGGCTCTGCTGACCTGCTTCTCAGGCTCTACAGCCGCTCTGCTGACCTGGTTCTCTGGCTCTAGAGCGGCTCTGCTGACCTGGTTCTCTGGCTCTACAGCAGCTCAGCTGACCTGGTTCTCTGGCTCTAGAGCAGCTCTGCTGACCTGGTTCTCTGGCTCTACAGCAGCTCTGCTGACCTGGTTCTCTGGCTCTAGAGCAGCTCTGCTGACCTGGTTCTCTGGCTCTAGAACGGCTCTGCTGACCTGGTTCTCTGGCTCTACAGCAGCTCTGCTGACCTGGTTCTCTGGCTCTACAGCAGCTCTGCTGACCTGGTTCTCTGGCTCTAGAGCAGCTCTGCTGACCTGGTTCTCTGGCTCTAGAACGGCTCTGCTGACCTGGTTCTCTGGCTCTACAGCAGCTCTGCTGACCTGGTTTTCTGGCTCTACAGCAGCTCTGCTGACCTGGTTCTCTGGCTCTAGAGCAGCTCTGCTAACCTGGTTCTCTCTGGCTCTAGAGCAGCTCTGCTAACCTGGTTCTCTCTGGCTCTAGAGCAGCTCTGCTGACCTGGTTCTCAGACTTTACAACAGCTCTGCTGTCCCGGTTCTCTGGCTCTAGGGCGGCTCTGCTGACCTGGTTCTCTGGCTCTAGAGCGGCTCTGCTGGCCTGGTTCTCTGGCTCTACAACAGCTCTGCTGACTTGGTTCTCTGGCTCTGCAACGGTTCTGCTGACCTGGTTCTCAGGCTCTACAGCAGCTTGCTGACCTGGCTCTCTGGCTCTACAGCGGCTCTGCTGACCTGGTTCTCTGGCTCTACAGCAGCTCTGCGGACCTGGTTCTCTGGCTCTAGAGGGGCTCTGCTGACCTGGGTCTCAGGCTCTACAACGGCTCTGCTGACCTGGGTCTCAGGCTCTACAACGGCTCTGCTGACCTGGTTCTCTGGCTCTACGGCAGCTCTGCTGACCTGGTTCTCTGGCTCTAGAGCGACTCTGCTGACCTGGTTCTCTGGCTCTACAGCAGCTCTGCTGACCTGGTTCTCTGGCTCTACAGTAGCTCTGCTGACCTGGTTCTCTGGCTCTACAGCAGCTCTGCTGACCTGGTTCTCTGGCTCTACAGCAGCTCTGCTGACATGGTTCTCTGGCTCTACAGCAGCTCTGCTGACCTGGTTCTCTGGCTCTAGAGCAGCTTTGCTGACCTGGTTCTCTGGCTCTACAGCGGCTCTGCTGACCTGGTTCTCAGGCTCTAGAGCGGCTCTGCTGACCTGGTTCTCAGGCTCTAGAGAGGCGCTGCTGACCTGGTTCTCTGGCTCTACAACAGCTCTGCTGACCTGGTTCTCTGGTTCTACCACTGCTCTGCTGACCTGGTTCTCAGGCTCTACAGCCGCTCTGCTGACCTGGTTCTCTGGCTCTAGAGCGGCTCTGCTGACCTGGTTCTCTGGCTCTACAGCAGCTCTGCTGACCTGGTTCTCTGGCTCTAGAGCAGCTCTGCTGACCTGGTTCTCTGGCTCTACAGCAGCTCTGCTGACCTGGTTCTCTGGCTCTAGAGCAGCTCTGCTGACCTGGTTCTCTGGCTCTAGAACGGCTCTGCTGACCTGGTTCTCTGGCTCTACAGCAGCTCTGCTGACCTGGTTCTCTGGCTCTACAGCGGCTCTGCTGACCTGGTTCTCTGGCTCTAGAGCGGCTCTGCTGACCTGGTTCTCTGGCTCTAGAGTGGCTCTGCTGACCTGGTTCTCAGGCTCTACAGCAGCTCTGCTGACCTGGCTCTAGAGCAGCTCTGCTGACCTGGTTCTCTGGCTCTACAACGGCTCTGCTGACCTGGTTCTCAGGTTCTACAGCCGCTCTGCTGACCTGGTTCTCTGGCTCTAGAGCGGCTCTGCAGACCTGGTTCTCTGGCTCGACAACAGCTCTGCTGACCTGGTTCTCTGGCTCTACAGCAGCTCTGCTGATCTGGTTTTCTGGCTCTAGAGCAGCTCTGCTGACCTGCTTCTCTGACTCTAGAGCAGCTCTGCTGACCTGGTTCTCTGGCTCTCTAGAGCTGCTCTGCTGACCTGGTTCTCTGGCTCTACAACGGCTCTGCTGACCTGGTTCTCTGGCTCTACAGCAGCTCTGCTGACCTGGTTCTCTGGCTCTACAGCAGCTCTGCTGACCTGGTTCTCTGGCTCTACAGCAGTTCTGCTGACCTGGTTCTCTGGCTCTACAGCAGCTCTGCTGACCTGGTTCTCTGGCTCTAGAGCGGCTCTGCAGACCTGGTTCTCAGGCTCTACAGCAGCGCACTAAAAACCCAAATACAAATACCAGACAAGCTGTGCCCATTGTGAAAAAAATATAGTGCTTACCGACTAATGAAGGAGGCAGTGTAACGCTGCAAATAAAAGATATAGTCCTGATGGGCGGTCCCAAAAGGAGACAGGGCGATAACAAGGAGGGACTAAGAAGCCTCATTATCAATCGGAAGCCAGCATTTACCATGGACGATGACGCCAGCCAATGAAAAATATGGGCGGGGCTACCACACCACTTCTAAAATATACCCTAATACAGCATGCCTCGCAAAGCGAGCAGCGCATGCGCTGCAACCCTAGGCTCGACCTAAAAAGGGAGCAGGTATTTCAGCTGTACACTAAAAACATGACACAAAATGGCAGCCTGGTGAATTCTTACACAGACGTACAGAGATGCATAATATTTATTTTAAAGTTTCCGTATGGAGAGTGAAGTTGATGTAAAGATTTTGGTTGTTACTGTGATTGATGTGGTAAAACGTGTATTACTGCATGCACCTTCCGGGATTTTATATTACATATACTTCTGACGAGGGAGTCTAAATTTTAATTATTGGATGCTTTTTATGTACGTGTTTTTAACATCTTTAATTTTTATTGTATGTATTTAACTGTTTGGCATTGCACTCTCATAAGTACAGCTTGTATTCGAATAAAGTATTGCATTGAAGAATTTACTGCATGCACCTTTGTTTGGGCACGTTTGTTTTACACATAGCTGAAGTAGCCTCATTGTCTGTCTGTTGTACATGTAATTTGGTGAATCAAGTGACACATGGTCCTGTTGCACATTTGTGACTTGGATGCTCTGGCACCTATGACGTTTGTGCTTATTTTATTTTCATATGGTGCAACTTAAAGGCATCCTGGCACAGTGCCACACTAAAGAATAAAAACACAATCCTCCTATAGGCGTTATGCAGAAGGTCGAAGGAAAGCACAACTGGTTTATCATAAACAACTGTAGGGAGTAGTGGCGACGAATCTGATTACTAAGTGAACACTGGCAGTCGCGGTGCTCTGCACAGATTTTCACCGTTTCTGCTTATAGACATTTTCTTCCTGTAGCCTCAGAACTCCGCACAAGACCCTCTAGTGTGGAGTCAACAGTGTCATTTTATTCTGTCTTAAAAAGTCTGAAAGTGACATACATATAGTGGTACCCTTTGGCATGATCGAGGAGTGCATTCGGTAGAGCTGCTACTCTTTGGTTTTATACTTTTTTATGAAGGGATTTGGAGTTCACCCTCAAGAGGCCGAAGACTCAAGAGGGGTATCCAACACAAAACGGGGAGAACGGCCATTACTGGTGACCATCTTTGTTATCAACGGCGACCTCTCAACCTGTCACCTGGGAACAAAGATGGCTAAATCTCAAAGAAAGGCACAAGGATACTGGTTTTCTCTGTGACAAGCCCAACCTTAAAGACAGCTTTGCAGTGTCAGACATGTCCAAGATGCTTTTAGCATTTAACATCTTGATGCTACACAGGGGTGCTAGCGTTTGTCAGTATGACCTATGTAATGCAGCTAGGGGACGATGCACAAAATAAGCAACACAGGGTTGATCACGATTTTTGTAAGATCTTACACTTGTATCTAGATTCAAAGCAAGGATAGCCTCTACCTCCAAGACTCTTAAACTATTACATATGTAACTGCAGCAAAAGGGTGCCTGTTCTAAGACCATCACTTATTATGTTGATGCAGCCAACAGAGGAGAGCTCCATCCAAGGCACGCCGATCGTTATCGTGTTTAAAGCAGCACAGAAAACCGGCCTCTGGTTGCCATGTCGTATGAAAAAGTCTCTGACACTGAATAACTAAAACCTTGAAGAGTGTCCTCTGTAGAAGACAACACTAAAACTTGATTAAAGCGCAGAGGGCAAACTTATGATTGATGTAATGTTTTGGAGGTTAATAGTGCTTCGAGGGTTGAGTGGTCAGGAAATTGGACATTGAGAGATGACCCAGTGACTAGACAACAGAGAACTCAAATGAAGTGGGCATTAATTGAATATACATTGAGTAGAGCGGAGTAAAACGTGTTTTAAATTGCAGGTAAAATGCTTTTGCAATGTTCCATATGTGAAAGTAGTCACTAAGGAGTGCAAAGGCATACCTGACTTTCGAAGCTATCAGACCGTTCCAATAAAAGGACCTAAGTTTGTTTTGCATGTTTGGAGACTGAAATGGACATCAGTATACATAGGTTTACTTAGGGGTACAGCATTAATCAATATGCTTTGTGTGGATCTGGCTGGTATGAATCATTTCCTTTCATTCAAAGATCTCGAATTTTAATGAATATTCCCCTATTGGACACACATTGCAGATTCTCCCCTTTGAGGAAATGACAGATGGCTATGTCACACTGACCATCATTCACCAGTGTGTGTCTTTAAAAGGTGCCCGAGAACTGTAACCCCTTGCATACCTGTTAGAGTGTATGAGTTTAGGGTTGTTGAGTGCAACGGACTAACATTAATCTTTTAACTTGGGAATAATAGACTGAGTGGTCCTCAATATCTTCACTACATTGTTGATAAACTTGAAGAAGCTATGTGGAGAGTAATATCTCAGTAGTCCCCCGCTATCAGCACTAAAGTGCCTTGTTGTCTTGCCACACCAGACCAGCGACACCTGCTTCGTCATCCTTGCACTGACTTGAGATTATATTTTAAACAAGCATTTACAAAGCATATGGTCTCGCATTTACGCGAGTTTAAGCTATTGGCATTGTAAATGACAATGCCTTTTATTTATGTTTTAAAAACGAAAACAAAAATTTAAAGGCATTGTCATTTGCAATGTCAATAGCTCAAACTCGCGTAAATGCGAGACCTATTGCAGTGCAAATGCTTGTTACTGTTGGTTTTCGTGATATTAAAATTAACATTGACGCCAGCGAGCTCAAATCCATGCAATCTTCCATATATAGCAAAACACTTGCACAGCGTGCCCTCACAAGTTCACACTGCCCCAATTTGCAAACATGGATCACTTGTTTAGCTTTATAATTAACGAAATAGGGGACACTTTTATGTTGGTGCCTGGGCCTATTTTCTGTCCCAATCCGACCCTGCCAACAATGGCATTTTCTGCCCCCTACCTTCACCCCTCCCCCATGTGAAATTCTCTGCCTATTGCCACCAGCATTTGAGACACTGGCAGATGCGTAAATCTAATACCTCCCCCATGCCACTTTGCCTCTGCAGTTCACCCTATTTATTGATTTTCTACAGAGCTGCACTGGTCGTTGTGCTTTTTTTTACTGCTACACGAGACAAGCCACTAACCAAATCTATCTTCAATTCCAACATTGGAAGGCTGAAAAGGAGGTTTCCCAGTGCTTAATTTGTAAAAGAATGCGTGCTGGTGCCCAAGTCATTGCTAAGAAGCCCGTGGCGGCGCTAGTACATGTTGGAGCGCTGAATACCAAGGCTGTGCAGTCTTGAATCCACCTCATGCCTCTTTATTCCACCCCAGACAACACCTGCATCTTTATCTCATGCCTGCAGATTCCTGTTTTCTCCATTTGTGACGGTTTTTACGTCTGTCTCTGTCTCTTTCTCCTTCTTTCCCTTTTGTTGTTTCCCCCCCTCTTGCTCGAGAAATGTCCGATGAGGTAAAATAAGTGCCGGTCGCAAATAATGAGGCTCAAATCAAGCACTGGTTGCCACTCCGGGAATCTACACGTGATCCTATGGTGAAACAACAAACACTGTATGTACGATATATTAATTTAGATACACAAATCCTTTAAATGTCTTCATGCCCACAACCGTTAAGAATAACTATTACCCAGTTCATTATACTTATTTTATCGCCCTCGGAAGGAAGAACTGCCGGGGAAGCCCAGCTGGGATTTCAAAGTAAGTATTTGACAGCATAATATTTGCCGAAATTTCTCATAAAATTTCGGCCTTGTGCTCCCATTTTCACGGGTTCTCGCTGTACCAGAAGGCGCTGCAGCCAATTTGACATTTGGGCTGTGCTTGTCGCCCCAGAATGCCGGGCTGTATCTGCCTGTGCCTGACGGCACCTGGCCTGCGAACGTCTGCGGCCCGCGCCTCCCCACGCAGCCACTCGCCCATGTCACCTACTTCCATTTCGGATGATGGAAAACCAATTTCTCTCCTCGTGTCAATATCCCGGTGTCAGAGAGGCGTTCCCCCTAACCAGAGCCAACGGCGGGGAGTAATTCCCTTGCCCAACTCTCCACATGCCGAGCCGCACCGAAAATAAACATCAGAGCTCGGTGACGATAAGACTGCCATTTTAGGTTTCGGGGGGGGGGGTGGGTGGGGGAGAGAAAATGCATTTTATTTGTTATCTGTCTCGGCCAGACCTTTGAGTGATTGTAAACCCTGTTGCCAAAGCCGAATGAGGAAAAAAAAAAGTGCTTACCGACTAATGAAGGAGACAGTGTACCGCCGCAAGTAAAAGATCCAGTCCTGATGGGCGGTCACAAAAGGAGACAGGGCGGTAACAAGGAGGGACTAAGAAGCCTCATTATCAATCGGAAGCCAGCGTTTACCATGGACAATGACACCAGCCAATGAAAAATATGGGCGGGGCTTCCTCTGCACTTCCACATCTAACCCTACTGCAATCTGCAACGCTAGGCTCGACCTAAAAAGCATTCCCCATTCTGCTGCTACTTGCTGTAGCTTAGCCTTGGAATGTTATTGGGTCTAGTTTCAAAATCAGTAAAGTTTGGTCATTTCGATGGCAGATGTATATCAAAATTAACAGATTTAGTTGGAGAGGCGCACAATCTTCCACCTTCAGAACTGTAACAGCAAATTGGAATACAATATATTACCTAGAACCCCATAATTAATACTTAGCAAAAGCAATCTTGCATATATTTTCTGTAAGCTGTGTATAAAACAAATTGGGTCTACAGTTGTCATGGGACTTCCAGTCTCCATTCTTGTAGACTGGGACATGTTCTATCGCAGGGTTCCCTAACCTTTAATGGGTAACTAGCAAAATGTGTGTGCGTCATATTCAATGGTGAGCAACATCCGAACCACCATGGAACATTTTGTTGGTAAAGTGATTAAGTCATGATTAGGTCTTCCGATTTTCCGTTTTTACTGATTTTTACAGATAAATACTGACAGAAAACAATGTGTTTCCTGTCTGTAATTATTTTTAAAAGTGGAAAAATACTGAAAATGGTGCTTCTTGTGAGAGACTCCCCATGCTGTCTTTCATGAATTCCAGGCTACAGCTGATTAGATAGGCAGCCTGGGGAGTTAAAAAACAGGATGAGATTTCCTTAAATACAGGCATGTTGACATATGTACCCGTGAGTGTAGTCTTTTGTTATACGAGGCTGCTTAATTTGCTAAAACGTGACAGGCATCCATGTATGAGTGCACGTCCTAGAGTTAAATACATGTGGAAATATACCATTTTGCAGTTCCGTTTTTTCTCAAAACACAAAATAAATATGGATAAATACCAAAAAGATGGGCAAAAAATAAATATGGGAACAATACAGACGGAAATGTTAAAAAATTAATACCATAAAACCGGGAGCCCTAGTCATGATTCACGATTGTTATGAATATTTCATGTAAAGATATCATTTGTAAATAAGCTGCTACTAACAGAATTTTGGGTGGTGTTGGCAAATTGTGTCTTAAAGCACAATATACAATAGGGACATTGATCAAAAATGCATATATTTTAAAGACCAATTTGGAATTCTTCTTAGTGAATGTCTGGCAAATAATGGCAAATCTTTAACTTTAAAATACTTTGCGCCAGAAAAAAACTGGTCAACACTGAAAGGATTTAAAGACTGCTCTGTAAAGAAGTTGGTGGCTTCTCCCATAGATATCTGAAAAATGTTGACACAAGGTATATATTACAGACAATGGTATAAAATTGTTTTGATTTTAATACCTTTTTTTCAAGAAGATTTGGGGCTGTTTCTCGAAGGACCATTTAATTAATGTAGTGGCAAATGGTAGGTTTAAAACATGTTATGCCTATAATATTGATCAAAATTGTTAGCTTTAGAAAATGACTTATTAATCTAATAACATATTGGTGTAGCAATTTTGGTAACAATATTATTCATAAAAATCGCTCTGTGGTTGGTGTGGTCACTGATAATTTTTTGGGAGGTGTGTGTGCAGTGGTGGAAAGTCCTAAAGTGAATCCTTTATTCTGAAGTCATAGCACTCTTTGCAATTTTCTATAAAGCTCCAGCCATCACATTTAATACGTTTCCGTAATGATTGACTGCTGCTGACCAGGTTTACACACTGGCCCGCTGGAGCTGCGCAGATAGAACCACAGCACATCATCTTAGCGCAGCATATGTGGCTGCCGCCTCTTAAGCAAGCCTCAGCTCCACACAAAGTTCAGGAGTCAAAAGGTTAAAAACGAAGTAAAGCGAAGCAAACAAACAATACGCCTGGAATGTCCCATTGTCCAGTGGCGGCTCCTCCGCTATGGCGGAGGAGCGTCGAGGAGCGTCGCCCTACTGCTTTCTCACAGTGCGAGAAGCAAAAACATCAAATGGTAAGAACTTTCAGTTCTTACCATTTTATGTTTCCTTTGGGGGCAGGCGGGTGGGCGGGGCTTCTCTGCTAACGAAGCAGGGCAAGGGAGGAGTGGTTTGCCCACTCCTAAGTGCGCACTGACTGTTTGGTCGGCCCTCTCGGCCGCCCAAACCAGTCAAGCGCACTTTCAGTGTTCTCCATGCAGGCTACATTACAGCCTGCATGGAGAACATGCCCATCCCTCCAGCCCCCTGGCTCAGCACCGTGTCACGGACGTGTCATGGCGCTCAGACCAATCACATTGCAGCGTTGTGATTGGCTTAGGGGAGGCAGCCTGGCTGCCTGCTTCCTGTTCCTGTTGGAGACAGGAGAGCAGGAGCAGAGAAGACGCGGGATCCGACCTGAAGGTAAGTTTACCTTTTTTTGTACTCCCCCCACCTCCCCACACGCGACACACACCCCCGCCAACCCCCGTGCCCCCCCCCCACTCTGCCCCCCCACCCCTAAAGCCCACGAGTCATGCTGGCCACCCCTGCCATTGTCACACATTAAGTTTCAGTGTAACTCAGCAGTACTGATCTGGCACACATTACTATTTTGCAAAATGCCTCAGATATTGCTTTTTCTTTTTCCCTAATACTTGTTGCTTATTCAGAAATGTTTTTGACAAGTGTTTTTGCCAATTCTATTATGCTCAGTTAGCCCAGTTCAGAATCAATAATTAGATAGCTATTATACTTATAATGTTTCCATGATGTCCCCATTGGCACACTTTTGCAGCATTCCATAACACTCTAGCAAAGCACAATTAACTTTTTTCAGTAAAGCTCCTAGTATGTAGACTTCATAAACTTAAAAAGCTTGAGTTAGCACAGTATAGGGTATTTCCCGAACGCGGCTAGATGGCCACGGCTCTCTGGGTAAAGGGTCCTAAATAGAGTCCAACTCCTAGTGTTGTTTATGGAGGCTGGTGTTGTGGCTGGGTCTTGCCGTCCAAATCTGGGGCGTAACGGCGTCCCCCCTCAGCACCCGTGGTGCGGGGGGGGGGCTCCACACACTGTTCACCTCTAAGGGGGCTCCTTGGGCTGGCCAGCTGCAGACAAATAAAACACTCAGAAGCAGCGGGGGCCACCCTGAGGGTTTTGTTACGCCACTGGTACAAATCAATCTAGAACTGGGCAGTTGAATCAGAGGTGGTATATTCAGACTAATAACAGATCCCTCCAGCCAACATCCATGCATTCCACTTTCCTCTCTGCACTGAAAGGGAGAAGGCAACAGCACTGGTGGAATAGCGGCAGTGTGGCAGAGAGGGGTTTTCTGTCTTTGTCTTTATGTCTCATTCTCTTCCCAAAACGCTGTACTCAGAAGTGGAAATTTTATGGCTCCTGATCATCACTCTAAAGGGGCCTTCACCAGGAAGCTTCAAATTTCCTTCCAGATTTGACAATATGACTTTTACGAGGCTCAAGCTTTAATGCCTCAGACTCTGGGATCCTGATGCCTTGTGCTTGTGCAAGTGCCACTGGAGTAGTGGTGCAGGAAAGCCTCCTCCTCCTCACCTTCAAAGTCACTGCCCAATGCAACATTGGCAAAAGATAAAAACCATAAAGGTATGGACCATATAGTGAACAATGTATCTGATAGAAACTTCTAGCCGCAGATTCTTTACCTTAGAATTATCCCCAGGTATCAGACTGGATCCAGACATTTTTCGCGAGCAGTACCCCTGCACGCCTGCCAGGTAGGTGGTATCATCCGGCTCTGCGTGGGGTCTTCCACGCCAGAAGTGACATGTGCCACCTCAGTCCACTGACAGTTTTTTTCTTTCCATACCAGTTAGTGCAGCTCCGGAGAAGAGCTCCCGCCAGTCACTTTTTGATTGACCTTTTTTGACCCTTTTGTTGAAGATTTTAGAGACATTGTCTCCTGGTGTGACATGGATGTCCATGAGGAAGCACTGTGGTGCCTGTCACCGGCAAATTTCGGTGATGAATCCACACCTCGTCTGCCTTTGGTGCCTCGAGCACGAAACCAAGACTTGCGTCGATTGTTGCGCCATGCACCCGAAGGCCTTGAGGGAGTGGTCCTTCAAGCTCCTTGTTGCTCGATGCTGCGACAGTCTTGATCCTGGTCGGGAGGAATATCCCGGGATTGGTCGCAGAGCCATTCCAAGTGCTCGCAGTCAAAGTCAACTGGGCATTCGGGTTAGTCCCACAAGCATAAGAAGAACATGAAGTCAGGGTCAAGACTGATTTGCATATAGAAGAAATGTCCCCAGCACACGTAAGCAGTAATGCAATAGTTAAAATGCACGTTGTGAGCATAAATATACACAAGTGAGTGGATTCTTGTAATTTTCTTTCTTTTATTCTCTGGTTCCTCAGACAGCCGACACGTGTTTCGTCGCAATCAGGGTAATACTCCCGCAACTTTATCAAGGCTATGATCTCCTTGTAGTCAACTTTATTCTGTAGTTCATCCGTCGAAGGGATCCAATTACGTCCCAAGCTCCCAAAGTCTCAAATTCGGTATGTCGTGTATATAATTTTTCAAGACGTCGCTCAGCGTGCCATTCCGAGTACAGGACACCTGTCCTGTACACGACATACCGAATTTGAGACTTTGGGAGCTTGGGACGTAATTGGATCCCTTCGACGGATGAACTACAGAGTGAGACGTCGCAAGCTACGGAACCCCCTTTTGTGGGTTGGAATTATCACCACAAAATAAAGTTGACTACAAGGAGATCATAGCCTTGATAAAGTCGCGGGAGTATTATCCTGTTTGCGACGAAACACATGTCGGCTGTCTGAGGAACCAGAGAATAAAAGAAAGAAAATTGCAAGAATCCACTCACTTGTGTATATTTATGCTCACAACGTGCATTTTAACTATTGCATTACTGCTTACGTGTGCTGGGGACATTTCTTCTGTTTACCCAATTGGCACAGGCCGATAGCTTGGGGAGACTAGTGGTGCTCCTCACCTTTCAGCACCGTCACCGATATAGACAACCCTATACTGATTTAGATGGTATTCTCCTGAGTGGCGACATTATTCCTATACTCTAAACCACTGCCCTTTATTTCTGATTTGCATATAGCTGGGTCTGAACTGAGGTGGCAAAGTGAGCTAAAGAACGACGATGGATCAAACCCAGATCTGTGACTGGTGGTGAGTGTCTGAAAAGTTTCAGCACTCCGTCCATCATCTCCTTGTGTTTTCTTCGTACGCCCTAAGTTGGCAGTGTATGCCAAGACGTGGGTCCCTTGGTCACTTTGCCACTGGAATCAATCTAGCCTGGCTGATGAGGGGTGTTACCCCGAAATCGGTCCCAGGATGCTTGTTTCCGCTTCAGGGAAGACCTGGCTTGGCAGTTCGGGCTGGACTGTTCCCCTGAGGCACAGGGTCAAGACTGATTTGCATATAGCTGGGTCTGAACTGAGGTGGCAAAGTGAGCTAAAAAATGACGATGGATTAAACCCAGATCTGTGACTGGGGGTGAGTGTCTGAAAAGTTTCAGCACTCCGTCCATCATCTCCTTGTGTTTGCTTTGTTTGCCGTAAGTTGGCAGAGTATGCCCAGACGTGGGTCCCTTGCTCACCTTGCCTCTGGATTCAAGCTAGCCTGGCTGATGAGGGGTGTTACCCCGAAACCGGTCCCAGGATTCTTGTTTCCGGTTCAGGGAAGACCTCGCTTGCCAGTTCGGGCGGACTGTTCCCATGAGGCACAGGGTCAAGACTGATTTGCATATAGCTGGGTCTGAACTGAGGTGGCAAAGTGAGCTAAAGAACGACGATGGATTCAACCCAGATCTGTGACTGGGGGTGAGTGTCTGAAAAGTTTCAGCACTCCGTCCATCTTCTCCTTGTGTTTGCTTTGCCCACAGACGTTACCTGCAGTTCACGATAGGCCGCAAACACTTTCAATTTGCCGTGCTCCCCTTTGGCCTTACCAGCACCCCTCAGGTGTTCACCAAGGTGATGGTGGTGGTTGCAGTTCATCTGTGGAGATCAGGAGTATCAGTTTTCCCCTATCCCGATGACTGTATGTTGAAGTTGAGCTCGCCCCAGGTGGTCATCTCCCACCTCCAGACTACGGCGGACCTCCTGCACTTGCTGGGGTTCACTATACACGTGCCAGAGTTACACCTGATCACTTCTCAGACTCTCCCTTTCATCTGAGCTGTTCTGGACACAGTGCAGTTTCAGGCTTATCCTTCCGAACAGCGAGTCCAGAATATTCAGGCTATGATACCAATATTTCAGCCTGTATCCTGGGTTTCAGTGAGACTGACTCTGAGGCTGCTGGGCCTCATGGCCTCCTGCATCCTGCTAGTGACGCATGCCTGTTGCCATATGCGGACTCTGCAGTTGGACCCTAAGTTCTAGGCGGAGCAGCATCTGACATGGTCCAGATCTTGGAGGGCACGGCAAAAGATGTGCAGTGGTGGATGACGAACCGCGATTGGGTCAGCGGAAGACTCCTCTCCCTTCCCCACCCAGATCTGACAGTAGGGACAGATGCGTCACTCCTGGGATGGGGTGGCCATTTGGGAGAGGTGGAGATCAAAGGACTCTGGTCTCCGGCAGTATCCGGACTCCGGCAGTATCCGGACTCCAGTTCAACCTGTTGGAGCTCCTTGCGATCCGATTGGCATCGAAAGCCTTTCTACCCTCCAAGGGAAGGCTAGTGCAGGTGTTCACGGACAGCACCATTGGAGACGCTTTTAGTCTCGAGTGGAGCTTTGGCCTCCTGTACGCCTTTCCGCCCATACCACTCCTGGCCAGAGTTCTCAAGAAGATCAGGAACGGCTGCGCCCAAGTCATTCTTGTGTCTCCGGGCTGGGCTCAGAGAGTCTGGTATTCCAAGCTGTCCATCGGTTCTTCAATCAGGCTGCCTCTTTGGTAGGATCTCCTGTTGCAGCAGCAAGGGAGGGTTCTCCACCCAAACCTGTCAATGCTCCGCCTTCATTAGTGGAGATTGAGCGGTGACAGTTGACAGCTTTCGACCTTCCGCTTGAAGTCTGTAATGTTATTTTGGCAGTTCTGCATTTTTCCACAAAGACTGTATACACCGATCCGTGGAGCAAGTTCGTGGCATGGTGTACAGCCAGGTTGACCCTTTATCTGACCCCTTTCCCAAGTTCTTTTGTTTATCCTTACCCTGGCCCAGAAGCCTTGTGCATTGGGCACATTGAAGGGTTATTTATCTGTTATATCTGCCTTTCTACGACTGCCAGATCAGACCTCTCTCTTCAAGTCCTCTATTGTAAATAGGTTCTTTAAAGGTCTGCAGCATGTTTCCTCCAGCTCCCTTCGTTATGCCTTAATTTGACTTTAACTTGGTTCTTATCTTTTTAATGAACGCTCCTTTTGAAAGGCTTCATACCTGCCCTCTTAGGCTCCTAACCATCAAGACGGCCTGTCTGGTGGCAATTACATCTGCCTGGAGGGTCAGTGAACTGCAGGCACTGCCATCTCAGCCTCCGTGCACCTCTTTTTTTTCCCAGACAAATTGATCCTTCTTGCCGAAGGTAGTCGCCCTGTTCCACGTAGGCCAGTACATCACTTTGCCCACGTTTTACGCTCCACCTCCGTTGCATCGGTTGACTTGTACCATTCCACTGCTCACATTCAGGGAACTACTTTTTTTCTTCAGCATTCCATGGGAGTGCATGTTTTTTCTTGCTGTCTTTGCTCTCTCTCCCTGCTCCCCCAGTATTATCCCCACCCCACTGCACTGTGTGTTGCTCCCACCTCCCCCTGCCTTCTTTGTTGCCTCCTCACTGCTCCTGCCACTCGACAGCACTTACTGTACTGGCCTCCCCCACCTCCCCGGATCCCACATGCCTGCTACGCAGCAGCTGCCCCTCCCCATCTCATTCTTTTTTGTATTATTTGTTTTTTCTGTGCTGACCCAAAAGTTGCAATTTGCTGCCAGGCTGCTCCTTTCTTTAAAAAAAAGCAAATGTGCGAAAAGTGCTTTGGCCCACTATTTATATTTTTTTGATTTAGTGCTCCAATATGGGGCATCCACCATCTTGGAACAAGAAATTGAAACAAAAAAACCAAAATGGATGTTGTGTCAAGACTTGGGCGCACGCATATGTCATCATTCTTGGGCTGCTTTAGCATGTGTTATGACTGAGGCTTGCTTGTTCATCATTGGCAAAGCCTAACGTTTTGGGCAGCACCGCTGAAAATGCGAGACCTGTTGGCTTTGCTAATGCTTATTTCTGATTTGCTGAGCACCTTTTCTCCCAGAGATTGGGGTTGTGATTGTTCGACCTTTTAATTTAAGAGCAATATTATTTATAAGTCTGTCTTGAGCTTTTAGACTGTGTCAGTTTTTCAGCTAATGCAAAATGCATTGTCTAGTGCTATCAGACATTGAGAATACTCTGGTGTCTGGTATGCTCATTAAAGTGAGCTGTTTTGGCACTCTGTCTCATTAGTGGTGCGCTGAGGAGCACAAACCTTAGACTTTTTCCCTCCTAAGTAATTCTGAAAAACATAACTAAGCATTGAACACACATTTCCCCTGTCTGGAGTTTGTGTTTAATGAGCTTATGCAATCATGCTAATGTTGGGTTCGCTTCGCAACATTTTTATGTAATGAACCAGCAGCAGCTATGATTTTGATCTGTTACAAATTGACTATTTGTTTATTACCAATTTCCTTCTCTTTTTTCCTCCACCTCCTCGGTTTTGTTAGCTGGTTTAGCTATTTTCTTTTGGTATTCAATGTATTGTATTGGTAGTTAAAAATCGATTAGGGATTTTCCTTTCGCTAATTAAGGCTGTGTAATACCATCAGTAATGTAGTTGCAACATTACCGTTGTATAAAATGATATCTAGGGGACTATAAATCATGTGGCTGTCCAGTCATCAAGGTATTCTAATATACTATAAATCCGTTGCTGAAAATAATTTAACACCTACACCTGAATTCTCTTTGTACCCATGTTGTGTTAAGCAATTTTTTCCCAAAATTCCTTGTTTAACACTAAAATGTTGCTATTTATCCACACAAATAACTGGAAAAACACTTTTCAAGCAGCATCAAAGAGAATGACCTCTATATACGAGTATGCATTTGCATTATGATGGTATTTATATGACACAAAACTAGACAGAGGCAGCAGACCGCTGTGGGGGAGGAGGCATAGTGTCTGTGAAGTGTGCTACGAAACGATCTGACCCAACATGAGAGCGTGTAAAAAATAAATGCTCTGAGTTAAGCACACGTACCTGTTAGCTTCATGGCATTTAATGACAATCCCAAAAAATCAAAGAAAAATCAAAGAACAATACCAGCAATTAACCCAAGTTTGTATAGACATCTTAAATTTAAGACAGAAAGTGTTTGGTATGCAGGTTGTTGTGAAGGTTGTTCCGGGGCTTTGCAGCTGCCATTGAGAGATCATGCTCAACCATATGGATCTGTATATGTAGGAGATACTAGGAGGGACTAACTGTCAGACCTGAGCATAAACGCACGTTGATGCCAATTAAAATTTTCACATGGAAATCCTGAGTGGTGGAGTAAATTGCAGGTGGTATGACAGCAAGAACATTAAGCTGCACTCCCTTGTGGGCAACAGCCAGAGAAAAAGGTTAGGGTGTGATTAATATGATCCACACTTCGTTTGGCCAGGTAGCGATCTAGCTGCCCCACTCTGTAAGTACGCCAAGATGTTTTCAGGTGTGTCCAGATAGATACTATTCTCATAGGCCAGTCCTTAATTGGATCAATGCATGGCCTTAGCCTTGGTTGGGCAATAACATCATTCACGAAAGACAACTTGTGGTGGAGCACGCTAAGATGAAGGAAGCATGAAGTTGGTGGTCCAAGAGAACACACATTGCACACTGATTTTTCTAAACCCAATAGAGGAAGGCATTGATCGATGACCTGAGCAAGTAGAGGGATGTCCAGTAAACAAAACCTTGGTTTAGATGGATTTAACTTGAGAAAGTTGGCCAATTTCCACCATCTCACTACTTCTTAACAGGTTCTAAGAGGATTTAGCTTTACCTTGCTGGAGAAACCAAACATCAGCTCGGTGTCATTTGTGGACATGTAAAACCACATAACAAGAGTGCACATAAGTAGTGCCAGGCATTGCAAATAGATAATTAACAAAAAGTTGGATAAAAGAGTTCCTCATGGAGCACCCATTTTCACATTCTGTGGAGGACAAGAAATTTGGGATAATTCAATCACCTGGGTATGATCATGCCAGTGTCATGAAGCCAGTTGGCTAGAAATAGGTGGTTTATGGCACTGAAAGCCGCCCACAGAGAGAACAGAATCAGGGTTCTGACTCTGCCTTGTGCACCACCCATTCCCTGCCCAACCAAGAACATCAAAAGCTGAGAGAAGTACAAGTTAGGTCTGAAGCCTGTCTCATATGGGCCAACAGACCCGTTCCTTGAAATAACCTTGGAGGTTAGCCATTACTGGATTTTGTAACATCTTAGATCATAAATCTCTCCAAGAAGTACAGTCACCTAAAATGGATGATAGATTATACTGTGAGAATCATATTGAAATCGTTGATTCAGCACTAGTCTATATTCTTTTGAGTCCTGAAAGGAAACATCAAGAAGTTTGAGAGAGTTTGAGAGTGAACAAAGTCTACAGAAAGTGAAATAACTGAGAACAAAGACTGATGATAAATTCCTGAGCTCATATTGCTAAACTGTTGAGAAAGTATCTGTGCAGCATTTGCCTTCCATTTTTAGCCCTTAGGAAATATAAATAGTGGGTGAGAGAAGCAGCCTGCCTGACTGGCTAGTCATCCCAGGGCATTCTGGTAGATGCAGTCCTCAACAGTGTTCATACTCCCAATCAGTCGTTTGCCACCAAGTGTCAACACAGCAAGTATATAAAATCGTGATGGATGGAATGCTTGAATTAATCTTAGCCACTAGTAATTTCTCGGAGCCGCATCCCAGTCCATTGTTATTTTGCACACCATGCCACCTAAGTTTGGACACAGCTATATGCAAATCAGTCTTGACCCTGCTTCAATAATAACAGTCCATCCTGAACTGCCAAGCCAGGTACTACCAGAACCGGAGCACAAGCAACCCAGGACCGGTTTTGCCCTTCTTATGGGCTCATCAACCGGGTACAACTTGGTTCCATTGATACAGTGTGCATGGGACCCACGTCTGGACATACCCGTCCCATTTAGGTTGACACGATAAGTTAAAAAAACAGTGTTCGATGGAATGCTTGAATTAATCTCAGCCACTGGTAATCACTATGGCCGCATCCCAATCCATCATTATTTTGCACACCATACCACCTCAGTTTGGACCCAGCTATATGCAAATCAGTCTTGACTCTGCACTATGAGGAACACCTTGGCCAAGATACGCTTTGATACTAGGGGAGAAAGCACACCATCTATCCAGTGTAATCAGGAAGTCCACTAGGGTTGTATTTTAGCCCCATTTATGTTTCTCATATACATAAATGGTCTGGAAGGCCATTTGATACAGAAGAAACTGGACTTCCCAAGGGTTGGTACTCATTTCATCCTGACCCTCTTATATGCGGATGATGCTGTCCTCCTAGCAACCAGTCTACAGAGAGCGCTAAACGCCTTTGCCGCATTCATGTCTTCTCTAGATCTGTAGATCAATCAGAAAAAATCCTTGGTTATGGTCTGTGCGGCCAAAGAGAATCGAATCCAAGACTTTTCTTGTAGAGGGTGCCCCCATCTTTACGATGGAGAGTTTTAGCTATTTGGGGATGGCAGTTAACTCACGTCTGAAATTGGAATCTCTGTTAGTGCACAGCAAATAAATACATTGACTGAAGCGATCTTTTGCTTCGCTTCCAAATTAGGTCATAGACCAGTGAGGGAAATGATAACCCTGTACAAACCAAAGTGTTATTCGATTGCCGCCTATGGTTCGGGAGTGTGGGGACATTGTGACTGCTCCAGACTCCAAAGTATAGAAAACAGCTTTTTGCGAAGAGGCGCGCCCACCTTCTTCTGCCATTCGTAAGTGGGCCTTAATTATCTGGAGGATGCCCTCGATCTCGCCCAGTTGCTACTGTGGTTGAAATTTGGCAACCCCTGAGCTAGGGTTCTCTAAGTGTATCCTCTTGGATTGCTTAGATCTGGCGAATGTCCTTTTAGTTTTAAGAAATGTTTCTTTTTTATATCAAGGTTGCGCTTTGTTATGTAATTTACTCATATTATGAAATGAAGTGTGCGGTGTGCGTTTAAATTGTATTTATGCTGATCTTTTATGGGGTATTTTGCCGAATAAAGTTTATGACTGACTGAGGAACAGTCCAGACCGAACTGCCAAGTCAGGTCCTTCCTGAACCAGGACACAAGCAACCCAGGATCCTTGGACATGTTTTTCATGCTAAATTGGCTGTTATTGGCATGGATCAATCCATTTGTTTGAGGGTGCTTACAAGCTGCTGTCAATGTGTCAGTTTCCGCACAATTCCGAGCTTACTGTTGAATCCTGTAGGAAATGTAAACAGAGGGGGAAGGTAGCACTTTCAGAGTATGAACATTATTGAGGACCGCAACTACCAAAATGCTTTGGGTAGACTGTGCAGGCAGGCAATATGCTCACTTCCCAGATGTTCAAATATCCATGTTTATCCCGTCTTTGCCCATATTGAGTCAACGTACCTTTTTTTTAATTACTCAGAACATTAATACTTCAAATATTTCCTTACAAGCCAAACCAGTCACAAGTCCAACATGCCGGAAAGAACAAGCATTTGCAGTGCAATAGGTATCGCGTTTGCAAGAGTTTAAGCTATTGGTATTGTAAATGACAATGCCTTTTATTTATATGTTTTGATAATTAACACATAAATAAAAGGCATTGTCATTTAAAATGCCAATAGCTCAAACTCTTGTAAATGCGAGACCTCGGCCTCCATTGTCGCGGGCTGTTTGGAAAGTGAAAGCGCGCTTGGCGTGCTGAAAGTTGCAGGAAAGTATGTCATGCCTGCAGTAGGAGAAACGCATTAAAGAAAATAGTGCTTACAAACTAAATAAGACATACCGCGTAACAACTGAAGTAAAAGGGCCAGTCCTCATGGGAGGTTACAAATGAAGACAAGGCGGTACTAAGAAGGGACTAACAAGCCTATTAATGAATCAGAAGCCAGCATTTACAAAGGACAATTACACAAGCAAATGAAAAATATGGGTGGCGTGTGGGCAGAGCTTCAAGTCCATACTCGAATACAGCATGCCTCGCAGAGCAGCGTATGGGCTGCCCAGGCTCGACCTAATAATCATGAACTGCAGACAAAGATATCTCAACCAGAACAGAGGAGTTCTGAGTTCATGTCAGGGCAAGCAGCAAAATAGCAGCTCTGAGTAATACAGCGCATATAGATACCATCACAAATGGGCAGTGGGTTTCCTTGCTAGAAAAGATGGAGAAGGACAAAAGAACAAAGTAGGAGATTGGAGGATCTCCCCCACTCCAACCTACTAACTAGGACAAAGAATAAAACTGACTAGAAAAGTGTGCAATAATAATTCATTCGGTGTGCCAGGACAAGGGATTTAAAGTGAGTACACTATATTAAATTCTTTGTAGTGAAGTAGCATCCCTTCTTCTCTGCCTGTAAAGAAAAGAACTATGTTTATACAAATCAATCATTAAAGTATAATCACACCCAAACTACTGCTTTCTGTCCAGCCTCAAGACAGTAAACAACCCTTGAAATATTTCAGCCTCATTGGTCCAAGGCAGTAAGATGTCTGTAGAAAAGTCCAGCATCGCTATATATAGTTTTTTGGCCCGTTTGAACTTTTACAGCTCTCCCAAATGACTTTACCGGCTGGGTATGCTCTTAAGGTACATATTAATTTGTGATCATATGTTATTCCACTCATGTCACATTTGGGCTTGTAATAACCATTAAATACATGTGATAAAAGAACTTTAGGTCAATTGTTGAAACAAATAATAGCGTACAAGATAAAGGAGAAGAGAAACAGATGCTCCATTTTGTTAATGTTAAGCAGACAGTTTCATATCGTGTTCTGAGAATATTGCGCTTTTGCCGTTTTGTTTTTAGGGTATGTGATTAAGTCTGACATTTCAAGATAGAATGGAATCCAGAAATAAGTGCTGTACATTTAATTAAGACGTTTAGTTCTTGTCAAGGCTCATATTTTGCCAGCTCGTTTAAGGGTAATATGTTTTCCTCTTGTGAAGTTGAAATCCACTCTTAACCTTTCCATGTCATTCCATTTACATGGAGATTTGATTAACCGCCCTGAAAGTTCAGGGGCGTCTGGTAAATGCAATTAAGACCTTTTTTTGGAAGTCTTGTTACTAAGAGATGGCATTTAACAGGGACAGCAATCACTGTTCTATATCCACATGTGAAAATGTTCCTAATAAGAGTGAGCTCCTCCAGTTTAAGAAAGTGGTAGACCAAAACTCATTTTACCTTTTCATCTGCACATTGTTTTAGTTCTCAGTAGAACCCTGGGGCAAATTAAGATTTCTGCCACTATTTTGTTCAGTTTTTTTTTTTTTGTGTAAATAGTGTATCTGAGTCGCTTCTATGAAGAAAACATATGCAGTGAAATTGCAAACAATGAAAGGTTACTTATTTTAATAGCGGTATGCCGAGCATCTGTACCCTTCATGATAGGCACTCCAAAGACAAGCGAGAAGCCTACATAGAAGTTTTTAGGATAAGCGAGTTCTTCATTTGGGTGTTATTGCATAATTCACATGTCCCTCTATCAAGTAAAATGCCCCAGATATGTAGAGTCAGAGGGTAGATAGATGCCAGTTACAGATGAAAGGGAGGCTCTTCCAAATTGTGATTTGGTAATCATCTCTAAATCTGTTTTGTGTTTCAGAAAACTGAATCTCAAAATGGGATTTGTACTTATGTAAACCAGTTTTTGCTGCTGCAAACCCTGTGTTTTTTTGTTTTTACAGAATCTGAAGATTTGCATCTACAAAAACTATTTCTACAACTGGCCCCATATTCCAAAGTATTTTATACAGATCTGTTACCATTTTACGCTACTTGCACCAAGTATGGAAGATGCGCATGAGTATTTTAATGGGAAGACCTCAGTCCTGTATTTGCTCTAGGTGTATCCTGCTTATGCTGGGATTTATTGATGACTGACAAGATTTTATGGAATTGTTGTGTGAGCCTCCTGTATGAAAATCAAAACTTCTTCCCAATAGGAGATTACAGTTTGGGCTTCTGATTTAAAGGCAGGTCATTTTATTCTTTCGTTATTGCTTTGAGAGATTAGTAGTCGTTCAGTGGTCAACAGAAACAATAGAGGGGATGGAGGAGAACCCTATCTAGTACGTTGAGATAGTAAGTGGTTAGAAAGATTCCATTTTACTCTAATCGGGTTTTAGGTCTAGAGCTGTGGTTCTTAAACCTTTGACTTATGGGAACCCCACTGAATCACTATTGGAAACAAGGGATCCTGATCTATGCAATTAATGAGAACCTAAAAAAAATACAAAAATCTCCAGAAACAACTATACAGCAGACAAATACACAATTTATTAAATATTTGCTTTAATGGACAAGCAAAAACACAAAAATTTATATTTTAAATTTTAATGGGAAGGATGGAGCCTTTCAAAATTTGATTTGATTTTTAAGACAAAGTGATATGCTAAGTTATAGCGTATCACTTTGTCTTTTTTGCTGCTAATGCATCCTCTCTTTTTGTCAGCGCATCCTATTGCTTCAGTTGAGCCCACTGAACATCTATTCTACTGTTTTCTGCATTTGCACTGCTCCCACGACTCAAGCTGAGGATACCATAGTTTTTAGTCTTCGGTTTCAAATTTCGTCACATTTACAGAGCATTGAAATTCTTTCAATTTTATATATATTTTATGTGCACATCGGAGTAGGCTTTGCGGGCACCCAGTGTTCCACAGACCCTTGGTTAAGAATCGCTGATCTAGAGTACAAAGCAAATATCATCTGAATCAATACCTTCTCTAGGCAAATTTACGTAAGATGGAAGGCAGGAAGGTCTTCAAGAAAAAGCCTTCTTTTTACATCCAAGGCCATTGCTACTGAAAGAGTGGTTAGAAGTTTTGCCTTTTCTAAAAATAAGGCAGAAAAGTCTTACATTATCACTCACTAGACTCCCTTTTAAGAATCCTGTTTGGGCTGAGCGGTTTAAGAGGTTAAGAGCCTTGAAAGGGGAAAAAAAAGAGAGATTAAGAACCTTATGCAGCCTTGCTGCTGGTACTTTTGTTTAAATCTGTATGTTAGAGAAATCAGATCATAGATCTTCATTTCCAAAGGATCCTTCACTTCTTTGTGTTGAACCACAATAATGAAATTTACTGCAGGGCTTTCTATTTCCCCGGAATTGGCTAAATGATGAAATAGTGCTTGCAAAAGATTAAGCATAGAGTGTAAAGTAAACATTGTTTATTGAATTTAGCAGTGAATCTGGACCTGGAGTCTTATGAGTCTTACCCAGTTTTATTGAATTCATTGCTTTTATTTCAGCACTTTCTATATTGGGATATTTAATTTGTTCCTCTCTTCCATATCTAGGGTGGGTAAAGGAAAGTTTTCCAAATATGTTTTACATTTGTCCTGCGGAATGCTTTCATTACAGTTATATATGTTATCATAGAAGGAGTGAAAGTCATTCAGAATGGCTCTTGTTGAGGTTTGAGTATTGCCATTCTTATCTCTGATGGCTGGTTTACTGGATGTCCTGTTGTTATAATTCAAACAGTTTTCTAGCATTTTGCCTGTCTTATTATTTTGTCCTAGTTATTTGCTTTATTTGTTGTCATGCTTGAGTGGGCTCTTTTGTTTAAGACTGTATTATTTTTTTATTTCCAATTTTTCAATTTTGGAAGGATATTGCAGCCTTTTGTATGCCCCAGTTTATGGTCCAATGATTGTATTTTATTTTCCAAGTCATTTAGTGCTGTTATTTTTTTTAAACATTTTACAGCCATGATATTGATCATAGTACCTCCAGTGATTACATTTAGTGTGTCCCAAAGTAATTACGGTGATATCTCATCATTTTGGTCTTCTTTAATAAAGTTATGGATGGCCTTTAGAATTTGTTTTTTACTTCCATCACCCATGAGGTAGTTATTCATCCTTCGATCCCTCAACAGCATTTGAGAGGTCAGATATGATTTTATTAAGCTATGACCAATATGTCAGGTAATCATAAATGTTGATCACAAAGATCTCTGTCATCCTTCTTTAGTCTTGTGATCAGCTATATCCCTTCTGTGTCTGGTGTGGTTGAAATCTCTGTGAGGCCTGATTTCTTAGATATCAGGGTAATTGTCCTCTTTTTCTTTTTTTGGGGGGTGGACTGGGGAAGCTGACGAGCATATGGATTCTTGAGTCCATTGAGTTCCCATTTGGAATGTTTCTCTAACACCAATCCTGGTTCCTTGTAATAGGATCATATCACCCTTAAGTTGGCACCAGTAATGTAAAATCTTTTTCCTCTTTAGTGTGTGATTAAATCCTTTGGTGTTCAAGGAGAAGACTTTCAAACCTGGTTATGCATAAGAAAATAGGGAGTTAATCTGTAAATTTGTTTTTTTAGCTGGCTTCTAAACTAAGTTGCACTATTAATTAATCTCCCTGAATAACCCCTCTTTGAGTGAGATATTTGCAAGGCATACATTGAAAGATGTAGTGGATTTATGATAATTATAAGGCTTGAACAACTCTGTCATTCTCCTTGTCATCATATCACCTGTAAAGAGAGCTGTCTGGGTGTTGACAGGAATATAAAACAGAAAACAAATAGCAGCAGGGAGATAAAGAAGCTAATATTAGTCTCAAGAACCCTTCCCCCGACCCACATTCAACTCACCTCCTCCCCTCCCATTAACAAGTGTCACACCACCAGATGTCTTAGTTAGCTCTCATACATTTTCACAACAGGACAACTTAACTACAGAAAACACCTTGGTATGCATATAAGTAGTCTATTTTAGACAGTTGATAATATCCATTTTAGTTACAGGTAGCAGGTGTAAGTTATCAAAATCAGGACATCTGGGTTTCGATATAGCATAGGTATGCTCACAGTTCACCCTGCTGCAATCAAACACACTAGTAACCATAACATACTAACCACAACACAATGTTAAACATGTGGATTATAATCAATAATCCGATTTAAGTTCCGTTCTGCTAGGTTTTAAAAAGAATTGCAAAGCTAGGTTGGTTATGACAATCAGCCAAGAGTTAAAAACAACTAGAACATCAAGGTATTCTGAATGGAGAAACATTTTCATTGAAAATAGTCTGCATTCATATGTTACCCGCCTTTCAAGTACTACATATCAGATTCAGGTGTCCATGTCTGATTGCGTAATGTTCACAATAAGCGTTTGTGAAGCCACAGGTACCTAGAAAACTGTTGACTTCCCATTATAGATGACCTTAATTATTGATGGACCAATAAAAGAGAAAGGGATAGATAGATCTCTCAGTTTCTTCTTAGTGCTACAAAAACCCTTTCTACGTGAGACCATGTCTGAGCTATGCCAATCTTGGAATCATTCTAGTTGACAGGTTCAATTTCCTCATGTATGCTAAAATCACTTTTGTGTGAAGAACACTGCCTTGGTTGTTTTATCATCTTTTTTTTCTGGGGTGATTTTGCCAGATTTTATCCTCTCTGTTCTCTCAATTTCTAAGTCCTTATCATAGTATATCTCCTGTATGTGTGGAATCCATATGTCACAAGATTTTGTACATGAGTTAGCATTCTTTTCTGGTCCGTCAGGTTGTCACGCCAAGGAAAATATATGCCACTGACCTGAGCTCTGACACCCACAGGAGCAAAGATGTTCCCCCTATCTCCCAAGAAAAATAACCCGCGTGTGAATAGAGAACAATACACACCGTAACAGGCCACTTTCCCCCAAAATGTAGAAGGAGATATAACGGCTGGACCACGGCACGTGGATCCCAAGGACAGGATTATTCTCAATGCTGAAAAGTTTCCTCTGTCAATAAGTTTGTCAGGAAATATCTAAAGGGCAGGAAAAAAAAAAACAACAGAAAAGAAACACCTATTAGTAGGCTGCTCTGACACCTCAGACCTGTTCCTACCTTTTCTAACAATCTCTGTGTGAGTAGCCAAGATTAACTCACCAAATAATAAGTCTTAAGTGTACTCCACAAAACTGTACACGAGTTATAGGCACTCATAAATAATCACTCTTCCACCAGAGCCATAAGAATCAACATGTTCCTTGGAAAGAAATATCCACAGTCGATAAAAGTATTTTCTTTAGGAGTTTCTCGCCCACACCTGGGAAACACTCAAAAAAAAAAAGGGGCTAAAGTCTCGTGGCAAGAATCCTTAGTCAGTGCACTGACCTTGTGTCTCAAGGCGTCGTATCCAAACACTGTGCAGAGTCGCAGTATCTTTCTCCACCAAAGTAAAGCAAAGCGGGAGAAGTCTCGTCCATTAACAGAGAACGACCTACAAATGTGTTCTCACAAGCCGGCACAAAAAACGCCAGCCGCAAAAAGCAGGAACCAGAACAAAGGCTGCAGTCCAAACAACTAGACCGCACGGGGAATAGACTTGTGCTCAAGGCGGACGTTTGGAGAAAACAACCAGGGGCGTGGTCCAGGACGTCGGCAGGAATCGTTGAAGCCAAGCACCGAGTCCGGGTTGTTGTGAGGTTGAAGTACGGATTTCCACGTGGTACACGGATCCGCCCTCTGACTCCGGCTGTCGTGGCACTCAAAAAAAGTAAGAAAAGCTACCACACAGAAAATGGTCATCTATGCTTAAAGAAAAAGGGAACAATGATATATCTTGAATGCCCTATGCTCCCGGGTACTGAAATGAAATGAAATGAAATTTTAATTTGTAACGCGCACTTATACCCGAGGGTACCCTGTAAGCAGGCATGAAGCCCGAGATGTAACACAGGTAGTCCGAAAATTCCCAGGTTCAGGCTTTGGTTCCTGTTTGCAAGATTAATGAGAACTGTTTCCAGGAACTTAACTTTTGCTGTCAATGCATCAGTTTCTTTTTGATGTTGGATTTTTCATCTTCAATTCGGCTTATCCTTGCTTCTGTTTCTGTGACTCTTATAGCGAGTTCTCCAAAGTGTTTCCAGATGCCCAGTATCTCGTTTTGCATTAGACCAATGTTTGTTTTTGTGCCGTGTGTCAAATCATGTATGATATAAAGCCTTTGTTGTATTATATCCATGGTCGCGTTGGCATCAGTTTTGGTTTTAATGGGCAAGTCTGGAATTGGTGGAACAGTTTTAGCTCCTCTTCTGATCAGATTTGATTTCCTTTTGATCTTTTGTCTGCTTTTCTTTAATGCCGGCCATTTTAGCCTTATGGATTTAGGTTACTAATTGGTCGTGGAAGATTATTGCTTGTTGGCTTATCGATTTTTCAAGCGCTGTTGAGTTTTAGCAAGTTATGTTACACTATGGTAAATACAAAATGGCTATTTTAGGGATAGGCTGTTTAGTGTAGACATAGGCTCCATAGATTTAGAGTAGACTTGGGCATAGGCAGCATATTTAGTATGAAATGCTAGTTTAAATGTGCCAGAGCCTGTTTCATCTAAGCTTTATCTTAGCATCTTGATCAGGTGAACATTGCCTTAACGCTAAGCCTACAAGAGTGCTTGCAAATATGGTTCCAGAAAAATATAGTTCAAAACAGTCCGAGACAGCAGTGTAGAATTAAGACTGATAACAGTGCACTGTACTCTGCAGCACCTTCCGATCCGCCCAATAATATCATAAGTTCCTAGCGGATTTGTCTCACACTCTGCTTTGTACATTTAGAATATGTGTGGTGCAGCACCATTTTGAGGACACTTGAGGTGGCAGCTTCGGAAGATGCGCGGGGAGGTCTTGGTTATGTGGTTGTTACTCTGAGTGGGTCAGAGCTGAACACCACACTCGTATTGCTATGTTTGATTTGAGAATCCCTCTACAGTGCAAAGATAATCTCACTCACCACACACCATTCGTTTTTGAGCCACTCGTTACGGATTAGGCACATCTTGAAACCTTCCAGAGCAGCATCAGTGAGATGGTAAATGGAGGACCGTAGCATGTTTACTTGCACCCTCAGTTATGGTGAGTATGGTTTCTGACTACTATATCCATAGCTTTGTACAGGAAAGCTTTTAGTATTATTCAGCTATCTCTGCTACGCCGTTTATGTTTGGCAGACAGTGATCTCCTCAGCTACCACCTTTTCTTCTCGTGGGACGCAGGTGAGTTACCGGTCGATCGGATCTGACTTAGATAGGCACTAATAGATTAGGAAGCATCCTATTTTGCGGCTCCTATCTTTTCCATATTCATTCTAGCTTGCAGTGCAGAAATACTCTGTGATTTGTGGTGGATAAGCAAGCAGGTCGAAGTGGAGCCTCTTGCCATCTTGCTGGAGTTTAAATGGTACTTCATTGGTACATAACTTGATATTATGGTGATGCTGGCAGAAAATGAATGGCCATGTTAGGTGGTGGCACTGAAGGGTTAGTTTGTGCTGCCACTGCTGTTTCTAATTGCCTGCTAATGTTACCTCCTTTGTTTTTCTGGAAGAAGAAAGCGTGGAGTATACCCACTGTTACGTGTCAGTCAAGGATCCTTCCTCATCTTTCAAATTCATACGTGAAATATTACTGTATTCTTGTTAATGGCTGGATGTTTGAGTCCTCTTTTTCTTTTTGTAGACTTCCCCTTTTCCTTCTGGGGTCAACTGAGGCCTGTGGTGATCTTGACTCTAGACCAAAATAATGGCTACTGGTTTTCTCACCGTTCATATCTTTGGAATTGTTTGATCTTCCAGCTGTTACATATTCTTATGTTATCACAAAATGCTCATGGCTTTTGGGAAAATTGCAACAACAAACTCAAAAGCTGCAAACAATGCGTTTAATTAAAAACTTTTTTATTTCCCTGCACATTCTGTTGTTGTAGGTTGGCAGCTCGTACTCACTACATGAATGACTACAACGTTGTATTGCACATTTTTAAATAGTTGTAGGATATACCAGGGAGAGCCTGCTCGTTTCTCGAGTGCCTATATTTAAGTGCTAATTCAGGGGGAGGGTAGAATAAATCTAGTTATGCTCAGATGGATGACATAACTGCGAGCTCTCAAAATTTGAGAATATTTAGCAAAACCAACCATTGAGACCTGGCGAAGAGAACAAAGCATGAAGGAAGCTCCTCTACGACATAGAACCAACCAACCATTGCAGAATTTTAGCGAGGAAAAAAGTCAGTTTAACACTGTTGTTTGCTGAAAAATATTATGTTGATTTATTCTGTGTGTTGAAGTACAAATAGATTATAATTTTGTGTGTTTACTCGATGCATCTACTATTTATTTCCCGATAATTATTTTTCAAGTTCATTGTGTAGAAGAACTGCAGAAGAAATTCAAAAAGTTTACAAAGAAACAATGTAAATGCTGGTTCTTTTTTTTGCTAATTTATACATAAGATAATTCAAGGTAGTACTTCCAAACTGTTTTGCTGGAACTCGTAAATGAAAAATCTGTCAATTTTGCTCAATATTCGGTGTTTCTGCCGTTATTTAGAAGAAACGCTCTTAGGAAAATTACTCATAAATGTCACACATCTGCAGCTCACTCCTCACCACTGCTTAGTGATTTCCTGTTTTAAGGCAGCCTAAAAGGCTGTGGTGTGGCACGCACCGCAAAAAGTAACGTAACCGATTGAATCGAGCTAGGAGTAAACAACCTGGGCAATTTAACGCGTTTCTCTTTCTCCCATTGGTTTACATGTGTAAAGCCTCATATTATTTAGCGTAAGTGAAACGTCTATAAGTTATTAGGTTGACCAACTGCCAATAATTTACACAAACAACTGTCACTTATTTTGCACTGAGGTCTGTTTTCATAAACAATCCTTTAACAGACAGCATTTGTCCATAGTTTCCCTACCCGCCCTCCTCACCACCACTGTCTTCAGCTCAATTATGTCCGGAAGTCCCAGCCTGCAGTCAGTCACCCGTGAGGGCTCTTGCTCCCAGCATTTGAAGTATATTTCAAGAATTTGCAATGCAATAGGTCTCGCCTTTTGGGACCTTATAAGTATTTAGCTTTGCAGCACATTATTGTGGGCCCAGCAACATTTTTTAATGTGCAAAAAGCAGTGAAAGGGCGCAGTACTACAGGTTATCAATGGGTGTCCCTTGGGAAATCTTTTGGCCACATAAGGTACTGCACCCTGTGAGGGATCGTGCTCAGTGACATAAAAGGCATTTATAGAATAATACCAGCAGTGGGGAAACCTGATCCGTGGAGCGATTGACATAAATGGTGCGTTCTCCTAAAGAAAGGCGCGGCCGCCATAGTTCAAGATAAAGTACGGCATGCTGCACTGCAACAAAACAAAGTAAATAAATCAAAAATAACATTTGATACGTTTATGCAAACATGCTGCACTGCAACAAAAGAAATGATCTGAAATGGCGGCTGCGGTGCATTTATTCCAAGCAGAGCAGCCAGCTGAAGTTAAAGGCGCGGTCTCCATAAGCAGGCAGGGGGGATTTCTGTCGGGGGAAGGAGGGCAACCCACGGGGAGATGCAGCGCCGAACCTGCAAGTAAAAGATAAAGCACTGCGCTCGTGAAACTGGCACAGCGCTGAGAGTTAAATCATGTTTTAAATTATTAATTTAAAAAATGGAGGTGGGCGAGCCACGCCATGCAGAACAAAATAAAGGTGCAGCCGCCATAATTCAAGATAAAGCGCAGCAAGCCACGCTGCACTAAAAGAAACAAAATACATTAAAAAACACCATTAGGGTCGTGAAAGTGTGGTCGGGAAGTGGTAGCTTCGTGCCTGCAACACCAGCTTATTAAGAAAATAGTGCTCTGACATTGTAAATGAAACACACAGAGTAAGAGCATATGTAAAAGGGGCAGTCTTTATGGGAGGTTACAAGAGTAGAAAAGGAGGAACTAAGGAGAGACTACTAAGCAAACTAACCAAAGGGAAAAAAAAGCATTTACACAAGACAGTCACAAGAGCCAATTGAAAACATGGGTGAGAAATGGGCGGAGCTTAAACCCCATATCCTGAGCACAACATGTTGTGAAGAGACAGCGCAAGCGCTGCCTAGGCGAGACCTAAAAAACAGCATGAAACTGACAGTGAATATCAAAAAAGGGGGAAAGAAGGAGGAAGAGAACAAGGCCGGACTCGCCGTAGCGGGCACCGGGCATTTACCCGGTGGGCCGGAAGGGTGCGGGCCGGTTTTGTACCGGTGGGGGCCATTTTTGTTGCTGGGGGCCGGTGTTTCAGCAGTGCTGCAAAATCGGCCCCTTGTAACAAAAGCGCATCAGCAGTGTTTCAGCCCCTGCAATTACGTACATGTTCATGAACCAGTAGCACACATTTACATTTTTTTCAGATAGCGCCATCATGGAGAGAAGGCTTGTTACTTCTGTATGTCTTTCCTCTCACTGCATATACTGGTGACCCGCTTCTTCACTTTCAGCACATCCAGTCTGACATTAGCTGTTCAGGAGGTTTTTTAGCAGAAAATATGGGCACTGCTTTTTCTGGTAAAAAAAAAATGGAGAGGGTCGTTTTCCACAGATCTCGCCCACTTCTACCTCTATTCACTACCTCCAACCCACACTGGTGGCTCCTACCTTCTACCTCGTTCAATCTTTCCTTCTTCTCTCCCTGCACATTCACTGCCTCACCCTATTCTCCCTCTTTCTGACCTTCATCCACATTTTACCTTCATCTCCATCTAACTTTATTCCCACTTGTCCCTCTCTTAGTTCCCCCATTTCTTTGTCTCTGCTATGCTTCTGGGCTCTCTTTTTCGTCCCTCTGCCCCACCCTCCCTTTTATAAATTGCAAATGTTGTGCAAACAAACATTTTTTTGATCTCATGGGGATGTCATTTGCTAAGCCATGCCAGCATGTAAAGGGCTAAAGTTGCATGAGTGGAGAGTATATTGGGTATTCCTAAATGAGCGGACATTACATTAGGCTGAGCTTTCACTGATTAAACGTAAGATATTTCCTTTCTTACGTGGCTGAATATGCTAACAGTGGTATGTATCATTTAAAAAGACATCGTCAACACAGGATCACTGGCGTAGCAAGGGGGGGGCGGAGGGGGCGGTGCGGCCCGGGCGGCACGAGCTTTGGGGGCGGCGGCGGCCGCAAAGATCATCGCCAGCACCCCCCCCCCTACTCAGCGCGGCGGCAAAAAGGAAGGGATCGCCACGGGCGGCAGAGTGCCTAGCTACGCCACTGCACAGGATAGTCTCTTTTGTATTCAGTAATCACCCCTTTCTTGCAGCCTAAATTCCATTTACTGATGGGCTAGAGATGGGTCCATGCTCACAGATTAAGCAGTTAAAAAAAAAAGCATTTACACAAGACAGTCACAAGAGCCAATTGAAAACATGGGTGAGAAATGGGCGGAGCTTAAACCCCATATCCTGAGCACAACAAGTTGTGAAGAGACAGCGCAAGCGCTGCCTAGGCGAGACCTAAAGAACAGCATGAAACTGTCACCCTGGGTGCAGTGAGAGCAGGGGATCACAGACAAAACAAAAAAGAACAAAATATTCAGTAACAATGTTGTTTTCTTTTCACCTTCAAATAGCTGCATACAAACTATAACGCAGACCCCTTTAAAGAAAAATCAATGTAAGTTAAACCAATTGGTGGTAAAAGGGCACTTTATGTTATGAAAGCTGTTGTGATTCATGCTAAGACTCCAGATGTCTACGTGTGTAACCAACGGGTCACAAAATGTAATCCCACTTGCCACAGTGGGGAATTGTGATATTTATTTATTGTTCCACTAGGTCCCAGCCCACAAAAGAGAGCGCCAGCACTTATTTTTTCACAAGAGTTTTTGATCCAGAGCAAGACAGAGAATATCAAAAAGGGGGAAAGAAGGAGGAAGAGAACAAGGCCGGACTCGCCGTAGCGGGCACCGGGCATTTACCCGGTGGGCCGGAAGGGTGCGGGCCAGTTTTGTACCGGTGGGGGCCATTTTTGTTGCTGGGGGCCGGTGTTTCAGCAGTGCTGCAAAATCGGCCCCTTGTAACAAAAGCGCATCAGCAGTGTTTCAGCCCCTGCAATTACGTACATGTTCATGAACCAGTAGCACACATTTACATTTTTTTCAGATAGCGCCATCATGGAGAGAAGGCTTGTTACTTCTGTATGTCTTTCCTCTCACTGCATATACTGGTGACCTGCTTCTTCACTTTCAGCACATCCAGTCTGACATTAGCTGTTCAGGAGGTTTTTTAGCAGAAAATATGGGCACTGCTTTTTCTGGTAAAAACAAAATGGAGAGAGTCGTTCTCCACAGATCTCGCCCACTTCTACCTCTATTCACTACCTCCAACCCACACTGGTGGCTCCTACCTTCTACCTCGTTCAATCTTTCCTTCTTCTCTTCCTGCACATTCACTGCCTCACCCTAATCTCCCTCTTTCTGACCCTCATCCACATTTTACCTTCAGCTCCATCTAACTTTATTCCCACTTGTCCCTCTCTTAGTCCCCCCATTTCTTTGTCTCTGCTATGCTTCTGGGCTCTCTTTTTCGTCCCTCTGCCCCCACCCTCCCTTTTATAAATTGCAAATGTTGTGCAAACAAACATTTTTTTGATCTCATGGGGATGTCATTTGCTAAGCCATGCCAGCATGTAAAGGGCTAAAGTTGCATGAGTGGAGAGTATATTGGGTATTCCTAAATGAGCGGACATTACATTAGGCTGAGCTTTCACTGATTAAACGTAAGATATTTCCTTTCTTACGTGGCTGAATATGCTAACAGTGGTATGTATCATTTAAAAAGACATCGTCAACACAGGATCACTGGCGTAGCAAGGGGGGGGCGGAGGGGGCGGTGCGGCCCGGGCGGCACGAGCTTTGGGGGCGGCGGCGGCCGCAAAGATCATCGCCAGCACCCCCCCCCTACTCAGCGCGGCGGCAAAAAGGAAGGGATCGCCACGGGCGGCAGAGTGCCTAGCTACGCCACTGCACAGGATAGTCTCTTTTGTATTCAGTAATCACCCCTTTCTTGCAGCCTAAATTCCATTTACTGATGGGCTAGAGATGGGTCCATGCTCACAGATTAAGCAGTTAAAAAAAAAGCATTTACACAAGACAGTCACAAGAGCCAATTGAAAACATGGGTGAGAAATGGGCGGAGCTTAAACCCCATATCCTGAGCACAACAAGTTGTGAAGAGACAGCGCAAGCGCTGCCTAGGCGAGACCTAAAGAACAGCATGAAACTGTCACCCTGGGTGCAGTGAGAGCAGGGGATCACAGACAAAACAAAAAAGAACAAAATATTCAGTAACAATGTTGTTTTCTTTTCACCTTCAAATAGCTGCATACAAACTATAACGCAGACCCCTTTAAAGAAAAATCAATGTAAGTTAAACCAATTGGTGGTAAAAGGGCACTTTATGTTATGAAAGCTGTTGTGATTCATGCTAAGACTCCAGATGTCTACGTGTGTAACCAACGGGTCACAAAATGTAATCCCACTTGCCACAGTGGGGAATTGTGATATTTATTTATTGTTCCACTAGGTCCCAGCCCACAAAAGAGAGCGCCAGCACTTATTTTTTCACAAGAGTTTTTGATCCAGAGCAAGACAGAGAATATCAAAAAAGGGGGAAAGAAGGAGGAAGAGAACAAGGCCGGACTCGCCGTAGCGGGCACCGGGCATTTACCCGGTGGGCCGGAAGGGTGCGGGCCAGTTTTGTACCGGTGGGGGCCATTTTTGTTGCTGGGGGCCGGTGTTTCAGCAGTGCTGCAAAATCGGCCCCTTGTAACAAAAGCGCATCAGCAGTGTTTCAGCCCCTGCAATTACGTACATGTTCATGAACCAGTAGCACACATTTACATTTTTTTCAGATAGCGCCATCATGGAGAGAAGGCTTGTTACTTCTGTATGTCTTTCCTCTCACTGCATATACTGGTGACCTGCTTCTTCACTTTCAGCACATCCAGTCTGACATTAGCTGTTCAGGAGGTTTTTTTAGCAGAAAATATGGGCACTGCTTTTTCTGGTAAAAACAAAATGGAGAGAGTCGTTCTCCACAGATCTCGCCCACTTCTACCTCTATTCACTACCTCCAACCCACACTGGTGGCTCCTACCTTCTACCTCGTTCAATCTTTCCTTCTTCTCTTCCTGCACATTCACTGCCTCACCCTATTCTCCCTCTTTCTGACCCTCATCCACATTTTACCTTCAGCTCCATCTAACTTTATTCCCACTTGTCCCTCTCTTAGTCCCCCCATTTCTTTGTCTCTGCTATGCTTCTGGGCTCTCTTTTTCGTCCCTCTGCCCCACCCTCCCTTTTATAAATTGCAAATGTTGTGCAAACAAACATTTTTTTGATCTCATGGGGATGTCATTTGCTATGCCATGCCAGCATGTAAAGGGCTAAAGTTGCATGAGTGGAGAGTATATTGGGTATTCCTAAATGAGCGGACCTTACATTAGGCTGAGCTTTCACTGATTAAACGTAAGATATTTCCTTTCTTACGTGGCTGAATATGCTAACAGTGGTATGTATCATTTAAAAAGACATCGTCAACACAGGATAGTCTCTTTTGTATTCAGTAATCACCCCTTTCTTGCAGCCTAAATTCCATTTACTGATGGGCTAGAGATGGGTCCATGCTCACAGATTAAGCAGTTAAGAAATTCACAATCCAGGCTTTGATCACCTATCTCACAGGCCTTTCCATAAGGCTGTTTCGTGGGAAATCTGGCCACATCAAAATGCCATGCAATATATTAAACAGAATACTAACGACTAATATATCAATAGCCAGCTGTCACACATTTCGACTCGCAAGTATGAAAGACTGAGCCAGCCCTGCCAGGAGTCTACCTATGGCCTGCAGGCTACAAACCGATTCAAGTATTTAGTAGTCACAAATGCATGAACATTTGCTAAGTTTCATGTTGACACAATAATTCGGGACGAAGTTCTGCGATAACGCACTCGTTTTATTAGATAGCAACATTTATGACGTGAATGGGAGAAAATGCAGCCAGTCCCAAAGACACGTTTTTTTGTCTGGTCCAGGTCACTTTCGAACATAAGCGTGACAAAACGTGCTACCAACATTGTTGATACTTGTCCAGAACACTCATGACTGACTTTTAAATGAAGATATCTCACGTTCTTAAATAATAATACACCCCTTTTGAATTCCACAGCATCAGAAACTTTATGCCCTGCGATTTCCCAAGCTGAGGAAGAAGAAAACTGTCTGCAGTGAACACACATGGTGCACAAATAGGAGAAAGGAGTGCAAATAACAGGTCAAAATAGGTACCAGGGAGGGCTAGTTCGCATTCTGTACATCAGAAGTATTGGACAAGGCCACATGCATTTTAATGTTGTAGCTGAAACTTTTGAGAAGGATGTTCCAGTCTGTAATTTTATGGATTGTGGACAGTGCAACCATGGACCAACTTTACAAGGAAGGAAGCAACTAATCACAAGCTAAATGGCTTCCCTGTTCAAAATCAAAAATAACAGTAGTTTCCAAGTGCTCAATCTTGCTTACCAGCCTGGGATTCTGAAATAATGACCAGATGACTAGTGATTTATGATGCCACTATAACTGCGTGTATGTTATCCTTTGAAAAACAGCCAGCCTGTATTTGCACACTCACACAAAATGCGAGTTTTAATGTTGGAAACATATTAAATAGTATTAATGGGCCAGAGTTGGAGCACATTTCTGCAGTTTGTTCACTAATCATTACCTAAATACTCCGACTTACACACGATAGGGTTTTTTAATCACCTTAATAAATGAACATGAGAACATTTGAAAACACACACACACCACTGAATGAACTTTATTTGTAAGTGATGTCGGATTCATGGCCATCTCTACCTAATGCAAACCACCGGGGTGCCATGGAAGCTTACACATCCCTGAAAGCACTTCCATTTTCTGTTGCTTGTAGCCGACATCGAAAATGTCAAAGAGCTTCATAAGGATGCCTTTGTTTCCCTCTCTGCAACGACATGCACACTTTTAACGTGCATGAAGATATGCCTTATGTTGGGTGTGAACGTCTGTTTAGTAAGTTTGCTAGTTTTTAATTCTTAAATAATCCCAGCTACATGTGAATGTTTGCTCACTACTGCAGTGTGCAATATAAACCAAAAAGCATAAACCTATTTTGACTTGTACTTGTCTTGCCGCCTCTTTATCTACTTTGATATTACTGCGAGACTTCCTCAGTTGTGTTTGTGAAATTGATGTTTGTCCTGAGTTTTTGTCCTGTACTTTGACTGTTTGTCCTGAAGTTTTATAGTCACTGCCCAGAATTTGCCTCCATGCCAAGAGGTCAATCTAGTTGTCATAAACCGAAAGGGGAAGCAGTAATGGTAGGCCACGGAAGCTAAGGCTGCAGATCATAAGAAATTAAATCTTGGAGTCACAGGTCAGGTGTAGTGCATTGAAGGCAAGGAGCAGGAACAGGAGTTGAATCTGAAAAGAGTCCTTGGCAAGGATGAAACGTGTGCCATTAACTCCCTACCCCAAAGCCTAGAATATTGCGGGGAATGATCTCATCATCACAAAAGATGAGCGTAAGTAGATCGCACAGTCCAAACTCTAGAGCAACAAATGACAGAAATGAGCAGCTTCTACTTAGTGCATAGGGGAAACCACAGAACTATGAAAGACCAGAGTAGGACAAAGTCTCACACTGGGAAGGTGCAGTAGGCAAGGGACACATTCTTGCACTGGTAAAGGGCAGGAGGCAAGGGACACAGGAGATCATTTAGAGTTTGGCCAAACTCTCGTTGCAACTGCCTCATTCATATGTGGGCGAGGCACAGGTTTTCCACTAGGCGAGCCTCAGCTGGCTCCACAAGTGGAAACCCTTCCCTTGGGGGCTCGTCAGCCAATGGGGCAGCTGGTCATAATGCTGCCTGGTGGCACAAGCGTCACTGGATTTCCCTACCCAGAACTACCTAGTGTGGCAGGATGGTCCCAGTCAGGGAAGTCCATCAGTGGCTCCCAAGTGTGTAGGACCAATGATTGTTTTACTCAAACAAACTCCCACTTTGGGAGTTTGTGCAAAATAAACGAATTCTAATCTGGGCGAAAATAGCCAGGTTCCCTTTCTGCCTTTCACTAAGCTTACAGTGGAGCCACCAGTTTAAGCTTCTCCATTTTATGCTTAAAGAGCCCCCTCCCCCCCATGCATACGGATGATGTCTATATTGTGCGGGCAGTCCTCCACTTATCGCCCCCGATGACCTGATGGGCTGCCAAGCTGCCTGCCAGGCTTCCTCTTATGGTCTAAACGACCCTCAAAATCTCTTACCTATAAGGGGGAGGAGACTAGGGACAAGTCTGACACAGAGAAAGGATATGAGGCAAGAGACAAGGTGTTGCAAAGGGAAATGTCGGGAGACAAATTAAAATTGAAAGCGGTGGATGTCTCAAGAAAACCCAACAGGTCCAGAGGCAGATATGGTCTGTACATGAGAGAGCAATCTTAGGACAGTGGAACAGGCAGGGGCAGGGAACAGACTATGGAGGAGCTAAAGTCAGAAATCATGGCAATGGGGTATGCATTGAAGGGGACCAGAAGAAAGTAAAGTGCAGTTAGGAATTAAAGTAATCGAGAAACAGAGCCTTGAAAACATAGTAGGTACTGAAAGGTTAAAACATGAAATGGAACCAAACTACTTGAGCAGTTCAGAAGTGTTTCCTTACTGTTTTCGTGCTATATTTATAGAGCGTGTTCTAAAATTACCCCTGTGTATGTGGGAAGTGTTTCAACTTTCCCATTCCAAGAGCAGCGCTACTGCACGTACACACCACACTATGCTTCTTCTGTCTGACTGAGACTTCCAGCTACAGATTCCTTACCTTAGAATATTCCCAAACATCAGACTTGATCTGAAAGTTTTTGAGCAAACCTTTCTGCATGCCGGTAGGTGGTGTCTTTTGGCTCCACGAGGCGTTGTTTGCGGCATCTGCGCCACAAATGACGTGTGCAGTGCCTTTATAGGGGCCTCCACAGCACGCTGACCTCAGTTCCTTTTTTTCCGCGCCATCTGCACGGATCTGGTTCAAGCTCCCCTCATTCGCTTTTTACCTGACTTCTTTCAATGTTTTGTCGAAGTCTAATGTGCCTTTTCTATCGGTATGTCCCAGAAGAATCCCACCAGGTTCAAGCCTTGTAGCGCCTGCCATCAATAAATCGCGGTGGTGCCTGGAGAGGGACCACAACTTTGCATCTTGGGTGAGGTGCAAGACTTAGAAACCTAAGGCCATCCGTGAGTGGGCCATGAATGTCTTTGGGAGCTCTCCATGCGCCGCTCCAGGTTCCGTTTGCGTGGGAGGTCTCGGGAACTCTTCCAGAGTTGCTTGTGTCGGTTTTTGTCGCATTTCAGGACTCTTTCAGGTAAGTCCCATAAAAAGGCCAAGAAGTTGAAGCATTCTTTGACTTCTCTGCATCACTCCCCTTCTTTAGATGACACCCGGGAATGATGCCACAAATCTCGACCTTAATCGCAGGAGGTCCCTGTGCAGCCGTCGTCAGAATCTGGGTCCGCATCGCGCTTCCCCAAATTGTCTGGAGCCGGAGTGACCCCGTCCAGCTCCGGGAGTTTTATGAGGCGATGAGCCTCATTTTTGGGTGATCGAACCCCTCCGGTGCACCTTTGGGTCCCACGCGTTGGGGAGGGTTTTCGACTGGGGCTTCACCGGTGGGTTCTCCCTATGTGTCAGTCGACCACTTGGGATTGGTTGGAGGATCCGACTTCGCAACCTTTTCTGGGGACTGTTCCAGTGGTGCCGTTCCCAGCAGTGCCACCGCCGAACCCATCGTGATTCCTGACTCCGATAGGAAGCTGGACCGGTTTCGCATGATGTCTGTTCTGGCGCTGACCAGGCCCACACGACCTGAATTGGGGACAGAGCCCTATTTTACTGAAGGGCTTGCTGAAGAACACAAATGGAGGAGATCTGAGGATCCCTATACCTATACTGACCCCCTAGCAGAGTCCATGGCCGATGACAACTGGTACAAGGACCTGGCTGACGCCAGTGGTCTGGACACCTCACCAGACCGTGGCCTCCTCTCTCCTCCCACAGTGGCTATGGAGGAAGTGGCTACCTTTGCGATGGTGGTCTGGACGGCAGCTGAGGTCCTGGCCCTGGACCTGCAGCTGTCCACGGTTCAAGTCAAAACAAATGTCTCCCCATCAAACCCCTTACTACCCTTCAATGAAGCCCTGAATGACGTCCTGCTCGGGTCCTGGGTCAAACCCTGCGCAGGCACTCGTGTGCACAGGACCTTTGCTCTCCACCACTGACCCATTCCTGGGGATCACCTTCCTCTCCCGTCACTGTACATCTGAGACCCTGGTGGTCAAGGCCTCAACTTCCCGAATAAATCCCGGTGCATTCTCTACCACACCACCGGATAGGGAATCCAAGAGGCTGGACACTTTTGGTAAGAGGATTTTCTCTTCCGCTAGCCTGGCACTGCTGTCTATAAACACCACATGCTTATTGGGCCATTATTCCCATACTATGTGGGATATGTTGCGCAAGTGCTTTCTATGATTCCGGATGAGGCCCGGGCCATACTCTCCCAAGCTATTGCTGATGGGCGAAATGCAGCAAAATTCATGACCAAACGTGGGTTGGATATGACCAACTTACTGGGCAGAGCCATTGCTTCTTTGGTGATGCTTTGACGTCACACCTGGTTGAGGAAAACAGGCTTTTCAGGGGATGTTCAAGCCTCGATCATGGACATGCCCTTCAATGGAACACGTCTCTTCGGAGATAAGGTGGATTTAGCCATGGAGAGATTCAAGTAGGGCCACCGCTTGGTCGTTGGGGCTTTCTGTGGCCCCCACAACAGACGCATTCCACCTTACGTCCCTTCTGTGGCTATGGTAGGGGCTATCAGCTGCGTTTTTCCCCCCCTACCCACCATGACCATGACCTTTTGTGGCTGCGGACTCGGCACCCACAAGCCTCATGGGGCCCAAAGCCTGAGGCTCGCCCAATCCGCTTCCCACGGCAGCTGCACAGTTAATGAATCTTTAGCTTGCCCTTAATCCGGTATGGGCACCCTGATGGCAGCAGAATCCAACATCATTTGCACCAAGGGCAGGGGATTACAACAGACAAATGGGTGCCCCAGATTGTCCAATGGGATTACACCCTTCCGCTCCAACAAACCCTGCCGCCACTTCCTCCGTCCCCAGATTGGCTGACAGATGAGCACCTTGCACTCTTGCAACAGAAAGAACTGGCCTTTCTAGCCAAAGGAGCCATTGAGAGGGTGCCAGTGTCATAAGTAGGGCTTGTTTGCTATTACCGATACTTTCTGGTACCAAAGAAGGATGGAGGCATCCATCCTATATCAGATCTGCGCTCTCTCAATTACTTCTTGTAATAGTAAAAATTCAAGATGCTTACACTCGCACAAGTCCTGTCTGCCCTTGACCCTGGAGACTGGATGGCATCACTGGACTTGCAGGATGCTTATTTTCACATCCCTGTCCTGTTGCCCACAGGCGCTACCTGCCGTTCATGGTCGGCCAAGATCACTTTCAGTTTGCTGTGCTTCCTTTTGGCCTTACCAGCGCCCCTTGGGTGTTAACGAAAGTGATGGCGGTGGTTGCAGCACATCTGCAGAGGTCAGGTGTTCCAGTGTTCCCCTACCTAGATGATTGGCTGATGAAGGTGGGCTCGCCTAAGGCTGTCGTCTCCCATCTCCAGACTACAGCGGACCTCCTGCATTCACTGGGGTTCACTATCAATGTGCCAAAATCACACCTAACTCCCGGTCAGATGCTCCCTTTCATCTGATCTGTTCTGGATACAGTGCAGTTTCTGGCTTATGTTCCGAAACAGTGAGTCCAGGATATTCAGGCTGTGATTCCGCTGTTTCAGCCTCTATCCTGGATTTCGGTGAGACTGACTCAGAGGCTGCTGAGTCTGATTGCCTCCTGCATCCTGTTCTTAAAACATGCCCATTGGCATATGTGAGCTATGCAGTGGGGCTTAACACCCAGTTGGCACAGGTTGAGGGAAATCTCTCCTACCTGGTCCAGATATCGGAGGGAACTGAAAAAGACCTGCAGTGGTTGCTCACGGACTGAAATTGGGTCAACCGCAGACTTCTCTCTCTTCCCATCCAGAGCTCACAGTGGTGACAGATGCATCACTTCTGGGTTGGGGTGGCCACCTGGGGATCAGAGACCTCTGGTCTCTGGTGGAATCTCAGCTCGTGATACACAAAGGTAAACGAGAGAGAATACTCTCTCGATACCAAAAGGGCCGAGAGGAACTCTAAAGAGGGAGTACACCCTCCCGTGTTATAACACTTAATCACAGAAAGTACTCCCCTGATACCTTAATCGTATTCCACGATTATTGTTTTGGATGGATCCTGATCAAACAGTGATGGGAAATCCCTATGTGAAGCTATGGATAATATGCCACTAGGAAGTGGGAAAGGAGACAAGTCCTTTTGTTTTATATACCCTCACACACCCTAGTGGTGTCATGCTTCATCATCGGGTCACCCTGAAGCCTAGAAGTCAGGGTGGGCTCAACCATATTTCAGGGAGCTCTTAGAGAAGTATTTGGCCAGGGGGAATAAAGATTAAAAATCCGCAGACAGATCCCAGTTTCCCTTTATTCTTGGGTCTGTCAGGGATATTAAAATAGAGATAATAGGGTCGTTTGGGATATTATGGTCCTAGGACCCTAGTGCCAACATGTTTCAGTCCGCTTAAGCCCCTAAAGGGTGCTGGACTTTCTTCAGGGCGATGACGTGGTACCCCCTGGAATCAACAATAGTGAGGAACTTCCCTATACTATTTATAATAAGGGCAGATAGCTGCTCCTTTTTCTATTAACAGAGACTATTTATTTTTGATCACTCCATCCCATTGTGGGAGAGGTTGTACTCCACGTGGGACCTCACGTTATGATGGGGTAGCCCTGTAGTCACACTGCCTCCAAGGGTCCTGCCCCGTAGTGTATCCTATTCGGTGTGGGTCCCGCGAATAGGATACACTACGGGGCAGGACCCTTGGAGGCAGTGTGACTACAGGGCTACCCCATCATAACGTGAGGTCCCACGTGGAGTACAACCTCTCCCACAATGGGATGGAGTGATCAAAAATAAATAGTCTCTGTTAATAGAAAAAGGAGCAGCTATCTGCCCTTATTATAAATAGTATAGGGAAGTTCCCTCACTATTGTTGATTCCAGGGGGTACCACGTCATCGCCCTGAAGAAAGTCCAGCACCCTTTAGGGGTTTAAGCGGACTGAAACATGTTGGCACTAGGGTCCTAGGACCATAATATCCCAAACGACCCTATTATCTCTATCTCGGAATCTCAGCTCTACATCAGTCTGTTAGAACTGAGAGCGATCCGACTGGCATTGAAAGCCTTCCTTTCTTCTATCAAGGGAAGGCTAGTTCAGTTGTTCACGGACAATACCACCATCATGTGGTATTGTAACAAGCAGGGCGGGGTGGGCTCTGCACCTTTGCACATGGCTGGAACATCAGGACATATTCATGGCGATTCAGCATCTGGCGGGCTCTCTGAACGAAAGAGTAGACAAACTCAGCTGTTGATGCCTTGCGGATCACGAATAGTGTCTTCCTCTGGAGGTGGTGCAAGGTTCCTTCCAAGATAGGGGACAGCCTTGGTTAGATCTATTCACCACCGCCAAGAACACGCAATGTCAGTTTTTCTGCGCGCTGGAGTTTCCAAGGCGGCTCTTGCTTGGAGGCACATTTCGTCTCGAGAACTCGGGACTCCTGTACACCTTTCCGCCTATACCTCTCCTGTCCAGAGTTCTCAAGATCAAGAACGACCGGGCCCAAGCCATCTTGGTGGTTCTGGCCTGGGCACGGAGAGTATAGTATTCTGAACTCCTGAGCATGAGCAGAACACAGCAGGGTACTGCACCTAAACCTGTCCACTCTCCACCTTCATGCACAGAGATTGAGCGGCGACAGTTGAGGGTGTTTTATCTCCCTCTCGAGGAATGTAATGTTATTCTAGCAGCCAGGCGTTCTTCTACCAAACCCATCTATGCCTGCCAATGGGACAAGTTTGTGGCTTGGTGTAAATCCAAATCAGTTGATCCTCTGTCTGCTCCCTTGTCTGAAGTTCTCATTTTTCTTCTTTCCCTGGCCTGGGAAGGCCTTGCTTTGGTGACAGTAAACTGATATCTGTCCACTATTTCCGCCTTCCTGCGGTTGCCGGCTCAACCTTCCCTGTTTAAGTCACCTGTTATGACTTGAATTTAGTTTTCACCTTCCTTATGTGTTCCCTTTTTGAGCTTTGCCAAGGTGTTTTAACCATATTATACACCAGCGTGGCAGCTGTTCAGCATGGCTAAATGTTAGTGACATTGAGGAGAGTGGAGTTCGTAAAATGGAGTTGAGTGAAGTGGAGTGTCGTGGAGTAGAGTAGAGTGGAGGGGTGTAGAGTGTTGTGGAGTAGTGTGTCATAGAGTGGAGTAAAGCAGCATAGAGAGAGTTGTGTAGGGTGGAGTAGAATGGTGTAGAGTGCAGTGGCATAGAGTGGAGTGACGTAGAGTGGAGTAAAGTGTCAGAGTGGAATAAAGTATTTTAAGGTGATGTGGAATAGAGTTGTGTAGAGTGGAGTGAAGTGTCATGGAGTGAGGTGGCGTAGCGTGGAGTGTCTTAGAGTGGAGTAAAGTAGCATGGAGTGTAGTAGAGTGGAGTGGCATGGAGGGTCATAGATGGGAGTGTCGTAGAGTGGTGTAGAGTGGAGTGGCATAGAGTGTCATGGAGTGACGTAGAATGAAGTAGCATACAATGTTGTGGAGTAGAGTGGAATGGAGTAGAGTATCATAGAGTGGAAAGGCGTAAAATGGAATGGAGTAGAGTGTCTTAGAGTGGAGTGTCATAGAGTGGTGTGAAGTTTTGTGGTAGAGTGGAGGGGCATAGTGTGGAGTAGAGTGGGGTATGCATGGTGTGGCAGAGCACTGCTATTACAAACACATTTTTATTTGAAATGGCCATTACATTTGCACAGACATACATTTTTACAGATACAATTATACAGCGCACAAACGATAAAGCTGCCATTACAGACAACACATTTTCAATTGAAATGACCGTTACATTTGCACCGACATACAGTTTTACTGATAAAATTACCCAACGCATCAACGATAATGTGTGGAAATGGCATCACCTAGAGTATTGATTTATTTTGATTGTATTAAAATATGTTTCCACCACATTTCAGGAGTAGACAAAATGTGCTTCATTTGTGCTTTCCTAATTCTGCTATATTCTCAAATATTTGCACAGTTAATTTACAGACATTTTAATTTTGTTAGGTGCTAGAAAAAAGCCTTTCCTTTCACATCCCCAGATTGTCACATAAATTCTCTCACTTTGAAGTCTGAGAAAGAAAAGTAAGCAGCAAGCTCCCTCGAAGACAATGCCTGACATTTGACCGCTGTCTTAGAATGCACAGCAAATGTGGCAAGATAAGAATAAAATTTAAAGGCCTGTTTACAGAAAGTGAACACACATGGAAGAATACAAGGAGCGAGTCAGAGAGGTGGAAAACCGCTATGCTCCACGGAAGTGACAAAGACATGTTGGACAGCCTAAAACAAATACAGCCAGCAAATAGAAAGCAAGCAAATGTGAGTTACAAACCACAAAGCCAATGGTAAGCAATGGGCGGAATGCATTCCCAGGTGAGGTTTTAGAATGTCCCCAAGACGTCTTTAGCAACCAAACAGCTGCGCTGTCTGGTAGGATTTTACCTAAAAATAGGGTTGCCCGTTTGGTGAGGAAATCCTCATCTCATTTGTCTGTTAAAAAGTCAGTGCACTGCTGCAAGCCCACCTGCACTGGCACCTGACTGCACGAACAACCCATGCTCTGACCACAAGTGGCCACTTCCATGTCAAAGATTGTCAGACTCCAGACTCTGCTCAACTATTGTATTTACTTTGACCATTATTTGGAGGCCGCCCCCTTGTAGACTACTTCATTTCACATTTCTTCCTGAACTCCTATATCCTCATCTGCTGCAGGGATTCAACAGTTCCAGACATCCATTCCACAGTTGGAAGTTACCCTTATACTTGTGTTGCTCTCATCGGGAATTGACTTTGAGATCTCAATTCTATTTTCTTGTCGATGTGTTACCACACCTGTTGACTGTCTTTACGCCTGAAAAGAAAGCCCTACTTCTCGCTGACAGCACAGAAAACAACTTTCAAGTAGGAACAAAGGAAAATCAAAGTTGTGCCGCCTTCCTCTCCTCTCTCTCCCCAAGCTCTTTATATGGGTCCTTGATGCAAGACTAATGAATGCTTTTACACAGCTTAAACGAAAGTACTTTTGTGTAAGTGAAAGGATTTTACTTCTTTCATGGAGGCAAAGGAACATTTTCAAGTCTGCGCTAATGATTTTTCTAATTGAACAATTGCCAAAGATAATGACTTTAATTGAGCTGCTGGTCGTTGAATTCACCTAAATTGTTCTAGAAGCTTTGATTTTTAATGTTGTACCTTTTTCATTAAATTGATCTGTTCTTTCGGGATTGGAAAACTAGCCCCATCCTGAGAGAGATTGCTGGCGCGCAACAGTCAACCAGTTTTGTTACATGTCCAGGTTTCTCCTGTTGCTTGATCACGTGGCTTTTGTTTGTCGAACCATAAATAGGTCACGAAAGAAAATGTTGTGCACAAATTTACAGTAGCATCAAAATCACGTCCCTATAAGACAAAAAACAGCGTATGTATCATACTGTCCCTTGTGAATGTCTGGACACTCTCGCCAGTGAGACGCGCGCTTCACAAGTCTACATAACATAACAGTATACAAGGGAGTGTATGATACCTTGTACTCTCAGAATTGCAGAATATTTTGGTACCATTAAAAGATGTATCACATAGCATTGCAATACGAAGAATGCAACAACAGTGATCTATCATTACTTAAATTTGCGAGTATTATTGTATTGAAAAAAAATAAAGCAGAGACAGTGAGCTAAAGTGAGGCTATTGGTGTCCAAGATTATATAATTAAACCTGGTATAATGTGGCCCAATGAAATAGATCAGGCAGAGGGTCCATATGGGTACATTTGTTAAAAGGCATTTAATGTGAAAAATGCATGTTGCAATGAGATAAAGGCTATGATTCTTGGAATGTACTATAATTAACTGTGGTGTTTGTATTATATGTACTTAATCTGTTAGAAACTTCTAGCCGTGGATTCCTTAGTTTAGAATATTTCCAAATTGTCAGACAGGATCCGGAAATGTTTTGTGAGCAGTACCCCTGTGTGCCGGTAGGTGGCGTCGTTCGACTCCACATGGTGTCGTCCGTGCCGGAAGTGACGTGTATGGTGCCTATATATGCACCACCCCAGGATGGTGACGTCACTTCGCTTCCTTCCACGCCTGTCAGGGCAGATCTGAGAAGGCTGCCCCCAATCTGTTTTTGCATGGACCCTTTTTTGACTTTTTGTTGAGATTTTTTCGAGATCTTGTCTCCTAGTGCCTCAGGATGTTCACTAGGAAAGCTGGGTTTAAACTGTGTGGTGCCTGTCATTGACAGATGTTGGTGACAGATCCGCGTTTGGTGTGCCTTTGGTGCGTGTAGCACGACCACAACACCAAGACCCATGTCTACTGCCACGCCGTGCACCCCAAGGCCTTGTGGGAGCGGTCCCTCAAGCACGTCGCTGCTCGACGCCGTGACGCTCAAATTCTTGGTTGGGAGGAAGGTCCTGAGATCATTTGCGTAGCCACTCCAGGCGCTTGTCCTTGCAGTTGAAGTCGTCGGGGAAATTGGGTAAGCCCCGCATGCACAAGAAGAACAATAAGTTGAAGAGATCTTCGTCTTCACTACGTCCGTCGAAGTCCACATCCGTCAAAGTCATCTGAAGTGACTAGGGAGCAGCGTCATTCGAGGCCTAGGTCTTTGGTGGAGCATGCACCTGGACATCTCCGCGTTCCCCAGAGTTTCCATGAGCCGTAGCGACCCCCGCCCAGTTACGTGAATTCTGTGAATCCGTGCACCTCATATTTGTTGACCCGTCCTTGCTAGAGCGCCTTTGGGCCCTGCGGGATTGGGGGGGCCCTACTGGTCTTCTGCCGGACATCGATGGATCTGGAGCGGTGCCAGTCGAGCCACCTCGACCTTCCCCGACACCCACTCCAGGCTGAGCCAGTGCCTTATTCTTTCGATAGGTCCAGCTTGGATGATGATTGAGAGGGGTCTACAGACCTAAATGGATACGAGTTAGACGATCCTGAGGAAAACTGGTATGAGTATCTGGCGTATGCCCGCGGACTGGACACCTCCCCAGACATTGGCCTGGTCTCCCTCTACCGTAGCTGCTGAGGAGGGTACCTCATTGGCAATGGTGTTGAGGAAGGCGGCTGAGGTCCTAGACCTTATGCTACCCTCAGTGACAGTCAAGAAGAGCGTCTTGACAGAGGTTCTTCGGCCAGGAGTTCCCCCCTTCAAAACAGTGCTTCCATTCAATGGAGCCATTACTGACGTCCTACTCAGACCTTGGTCCAAGTCCTGCTTAGGGACTACTGTGCATAGGACAATTGCTTGACGCCATCGCCCCACCCCAGTAGACCCCATTTTCCTCATCCAGCATACCACCCCAGAGAACTTGGTGGACCAGGCCTCCGTGTCCAAGGTTATCCACAGCGTATTCCCTACCACTCCACCGGATAGGGAATCCAAAAGGCTGGATACCTTCAGGAAGAGGATGTTCTCTTCTGCCAGCCTGGCACTTCGGTAGTGAACACCCTGTGCCTCTTGGGCCGATACTCCCATGCCATCTGGGACTCGGTTGCTCAAGTGCTGCCCTCAGAGGAGTCCCGAGCCATACTTTTTCAAGCAGTTGCTGATGGGAGGGATGCAGCCATGTTCCTAATATAATGTGGGTTGGATACGACCCCCTCGCTGGGCAGAGCTATTTCATCATTGGCTGCCCTTAGATGCCATGCCTAGCTGAGAACCATTGGCTTCTCAGGGGTTGTCCAAACTTCGCTCATGGACAGGCCCTTTAATGGCTCTCGGTTGTTTAGAGAGAAGATCAGGAATTCGGCGAATATCCTGCCCTCGCTGGGGTTCACTATCAACGTGCCTTAAGTCACACCTGACTCGTTCTCAGATGCTCACCTGTCATCGGACTGTTCTGGACACAGTGCAGTTTCGGGCATATTCTCCTCAGGGGCGAGTCCAGGATATTCAGGCTATCATACCTATGTTTTTGGCCTCTGTCCTGGATTTTGGTGAGACTGTTGGGCCTCATGGCTTCTTGCATCCTTCTTATGGCAAATGCCTGTTGGCATATGAGGGCTTTGCAGTGGGACCTAAAGTTCCAGTGGGCACAGCATCAGGAAAATCTCTCCGACTTGGTCTAGATTTCAGAGGGAGCTGCAAAGGACTGGCAGTGGTGGCTAATTAACCGCACTTGGGTCAGCAGCAGACCCCTCTCTCTTCCCCAGCCAGAAGTTGCCTGTGGTGACAGATGCATCACTTCTGGGTTGAGGCAGCCATCTGGGAGAGGTGGAGATCAGAGGACTCTGATTTCCGGCAGAATACAGACTCCACATCAACCTATTGGAGCTCTGAGCGATCCAACTGGCATTGAAGGCCTTTCTTCCTTCAATCAGGGGAAGGCTAGTACAAGTGTTTACGGGTAATACCAAGGCCATGGGGTATTGTAACAAACTGGGTGTTGTGGGGTCGTGGACACTTTTTCAAGAGGCACTACACCTCTAGACATGGCTGGACAGCAGGGCATATCCCTGGTGGTTCACCACCTGGGGGGCTCTCTGAACGCCAAGGTGGAAAAACTCAGCCTTTGATGCTTACTGGGACACGAATGGCGTCTACATCTGTAGGTGGCGCAAGGTCTCTTCCAAGAATGAGGAGAGCCTTTGTTGGATCTGTTCGCCTCCATCGAGAAAGCACAATGTGAGCAGTTTTGCACGCTGGAATTTCCAACAATTTCTCTCGTTCGGAGACGCTTTTCGTCTTGAGGCCTCCTGCATGCCTTTCAGCCAATACCACTCCTGCCCAGAGTTTTCAAGATCAAGAACGACTGGGCCCAAGTTATTGTTGTGGCATCGGATTTTTGAGCATGAACCCGGGTCCTCCAATCAGGCTGCCTCTTCGGGAGGAAATTCTGTTGCTGCCACTGGACAGGGTTCTGCGCCTGAACCTGAAAATGCTCCCCCTTCATGCATGGAGATTGAGCGGCGATAGTTGAGAGCTTTCGACCTTTCACTCGAAGTCTACACTGTTATCTTGGCAGCCAGACATCCCTCCACAAAGACGGTATATGCCTGCTGTTGGAGAAAGTTCATGGATGGTGTTCAAATAAATAAGTTGACCCTCTATTTGCACCCCTTTCCCAGGTTCTTCTGTTTATTCTTACCCTAGCCCAGCAGGGTTCTGCTTTTGGCACATTGAAAGGTTATTTATCTGCCTTATCGACATTTTTGTGGTTGTCAGATCAGCCATCTCTTTTGAAATCCTCTATTGTAATTGGGTTTCTCAAAGTTCTTCAACCCGTTTTCGCCAGCTCCCTTTATTATGCCGCAGTGGGACCTACACTAGTTCTCAAATTTTTGATGTTTGCTCCCTTTGAGCCACTACACAACTTCCCTCTCAGGCTCCTTACCACTTCCTAGTGGCAATAACTTCTGCTCGGATGGTCAGTTAGATACAGTCTCTGTCATCACAGCCTCCGTACTGGAACCTCTACCCAGACAAACTGGTCCTTCGCACTACAGCATCCTCCCTACCGAAGGTGGTAACTCCCTTTCATGTAGGCCAGTCCATCACTTTGCCTACGTTTATGCTCCTCCTCACCCCTCTAAAGAAGAGGATGGACTCCATTGGCTGGACCCAGAAGAGCGTTGTCATTCTACCTTGACCCCACAAAAGAGTTACGGGTCGATGATCAACTCTTTGTGGGGTACGTTGGAACCAAAAAAGTAAAGGTGGTGCAGAAACAGACCATCTCTTGATGCATAGTGCTCTGCATCAAAGTCTGCTACCCTCTGGCCAAAAAGCAACTTCCTGATAGTTTGCGAACTCGTTCTACTAGAGCCAAGACTGCAACCACTGCATTAGCTTGCAGAGTACCTGTCCTAGATAACTGTCATACAGCCATGTGGGGTTCCTTGCACACATTTGCAAAGCATTACTGCCTGGACAGTGAGTTCTAATCCATGTCAACCCCCCACCTCTGGGGAGGTACTGCTTGGGTATCTATTCTAAGGTAAGGAATATGCAGCTAGAAGCCTCTATCAGATGAACAAGTTACTTACCTTCGGTAACGCTTTATCTGGTAGAGACTCTATCTAGCTGCAGATTCCTTATCGACCCACCCATCCTCACCGCTCTGTGAACGGCTTTCAGAGTGAAGGATTTCTTCCCTTTTAAGGGCCCTAGTTCTAAAGCACCAGTGGTCAGCGTTCTGCATGGCTCCGCGCTTCTGGCGTGGAAAGTCGCAAAAAGAAACTGATGGCATTGTGCTGGATTGGCACCTATATAGGCACCGCGCACGTCACTTCCGGTGCGGCTGATGATGCCACCTACCGTCGCGTAGGGGTACTGCTCACGAAAGATTCCCGGATCCAGTCTGACGCCTTGGAAATATTCTAAGGCAAGGAATCTGTGGCTCGATACATCCGCTACCAGATAAGGCGTTACCGAAGGTAAGTAACTTGTTTGTTAGTTTCAGATTCACATTTAAATTTTGTGTAAGAGGTTATTTATAGCATTATATTACCTAATTTATATCTACTACCCACCGTGCCTATTTATTATGTTTAATGGGCAAAGGACGGATCTGGTGGCTTAGTGGACTAATGCGTCCACTGTATGGGCTTTGTATTCGACCTCATGGTCACAGGTTCAAATCCCAGCGGGTCCACTCAGCCTTTTATCCTTCTGAGATCGATAAAATGATTACCATTGAGTTGGGTAACAATAAACATCTGTTATTCAGGGCCACGATGCCCAAAGGTGAACGTGCGCTTTACAAATACTCGTTATGTTAAATAAATATCACATATAAAGACATTTTTGTATTTTACCACTCTCGCTTTCATGGTTTTATTGCTATAAGGCATCTAGGAATTGCTCACTATTTGCCCATTGAATGATACTTTCTATGATTTTACAATAATAATGGTATCATAGACTATATCTATACTGTGACAAAATGTCTGTGTATATATATTATATTTTTTCCTTAAATAGGATGATTCATCATTCCATTTTTACATCTCTGCAGTGTGGCTAATAAAGTATTACAAAGTATTGCGTTATATGAAATCTGCTTTTCTGTGTGATCACCCTAGATTTTTCTGCTTTTGCTGAACCCTATATTGTTGCTGTTTTTAGAACTCTTTGCCTTTTACCCCTACTAACCAATAGTAAAGTGCCTGTGCTGCCCTTTAAAAATGGCCAAATTGTCATGTTCCTAATTGGGATATTAAACTTGCATACATGTCCCTATTATATGGTACAAAGTGCACTCAGGCCTGTAAGTTTAATGTCTCTTGTGAACTGCAGCACCTATTGTGCCATCCACTATAGTAACAGTGTAAAACATGACTTTCTGGACTACTGGTGTAGTCTTACCATAGCAGTATAAAAACTGCCATTTAATCTGTTAAAATAAACCCTTTGACAGATCAAAGCGTCCCTTTGATAAGTCACCTCTTTGTCACCCACAAGGCAGAGTGCATGATAATTAAAAGTAGAACATTTAGAAATGTAATGTAAGGCACACACCAATGCTTCTCTTTCTCTAGACGAATATGTGAGTTGTGAGCTAGAAGGAGATCTTGAAGGAAAGGCTTGAGTTTTTAGGCACTGTAGGCCTTTTTGATTTAACAGACAGAGCATCTGCACTTTCATCAACATGTAAAATATAAGGATATTTGTGATTGTACGGAAAAAGTGGAGAAGCATTGACAATACAAGATTTACGTTTTTCAACAACTAGCTGTTGTTCCTATAACCAAATAAACTTTACTCCTTTCTTCAGTAAATTTCAAAGGGGTAAAGCTATTTGAAAAAAATTGTTAACAATCCTGTAATTAGATTCACATAATCCAAGATAATACCTTAAGTGAGCTTTATCAGAGTAACTCGGAGTAAATTTAGGAAGGAGATGACAATTTACAATAATTTGTTTGTTAAAGGACCTCAAATCTGCACACAATCTCAAAGAGACAGATTTTTAAAAAAACTAAAACTATCAGGAAAACCCATTCAGAAGCACCAACTGCTTCTATGACCCCTTCCTCTTGTAACTGTTTTAGTAACAAACTGAGATATTTTCTGGCACTTAAAGGCACATCCCTAAGCTTGTGTCTAACAGGGGATGCATACTATTTCAGTTCAATCTTGTGAAAAAAAACTTTGACCATACCCAGTTCCTTGCAAAACACACCTTCGTACTGAGAAATAGTACCCTCAGCACCTTGCTGTATGGTCATGCAATAAACGGACAAGTCAGCTGAAGAATCCAATACAAGTCCTACATTTCCTTGGTTTCTCCAACCTAGGCATGCTGACTTACTTAGTACTTGCTTTTATAATTCGTTTCGAGCACTATTTCGCCTCATAGCCCCCATAAAAAGGTTGGCTCTTGTTCACCTGATTTCACCTGTATTCTCTCTTTGACTTTCCTTCACAGCAGGTGGTTAAAATAATGCTGAGTAACTAGCACTGTTCTTACAATCTATCTTCTCTTTGAGAGAGTGCCTATGGTATTTAAAAGCATGTTACATGGTGGCTCAGACCTTTTCTGTTCAGTTTTGGCAGCAAAGCAGCATATCATTTTACACTGCTACAATTCTCAATGATCCTGAAAATAAAGCAATTTGTCCAATGTTTTGAGGCATTTCTTGCTACCTCGCACTTAGGAGTCTCACTTAAGTGTGTTAAGTGACATTTTGTGCCAACAGAGCTTTAGCTGTCCGTTGCCGAAAAGACCTATTGTGCACGATACCATAACTTACAATGGACTTTGAGCCATTGGTTGGCTTTCATGTTAGTCCTATCTTCTTACTTCTTATTCAGTGGCTTTCCTTCCTTACCTTTGTATTTGTCCCTTCCTTTGAGCTTTGCTTCTTTATCAGTCTTTTGGAAGACTTGTATTATTTCACTGCTCCCATTCTAGGAAATACCTTTTTCTTTTGCTTTCTTCTATTTTATTGCTCTCTCCCACAGTGCCACTTTCTCCCGCAAATATCCGCTTCTCCTGTGTACTCTTTGTTGCTCCCTTTTTCCCTCACACCAGCTTACCTCTCCCAATTTTTCTTTTTTTCTTTCTCTATTTTAAATTTCGCCCCCACCTCAAGCACTTGTATTGCTCTCAACCCTCCACATTGACTTCTCCCCACCTTGCTCCTCTGTTGCTTCCTCACCCCTCCATTGCAGTCCTTTAAAAAAAAATAAAAGATAGTGTTTTGTTTTTTTAAAACGCGCTTTTGTGCATGTTTCAATTATTATTTTTTTAATTTACCTTCTTGGAACAGGTAAGTAAAAAAATAAACAAAATAGTGACCACATCATGCTATATGCGCATGCTTGCTTGGTGATGCATAGGTGTGCCTGAGTCCTCACACTGGACCTCTAGTGACAAGATGCTTATGCTCACTACACTCGTACATGTCGTCACACTTTTGAAAAAGCTGAACAGCATTGGCAAAAAGCATTGCTTTTTGATGATGCAGCACAGTATCTACAAAAGTATTGGCAAAGCCAGCATGTCGAAAAGGGGAGACCTATTGGCTTCGTAAACACTTATTTTAAATTAACCACTTACGTGTTGTGCGTTTTCCCTCCTATAATTGGGTGATGTGCTCCGATTATGGATTTGGTTGCACCGTAGTAATTGGAATAATCGTTACTGTGGACATGGGACCCTTGCTTTTTACAAAGCACCCAGCCTTTATCCTGTAGCTTTATAAATTCTAAGAAGATCCAGTGTGTGGTGCAGTCAGATAAGAGGCTAGTCCCATTGTTTCTGGGCACTGCCCCACAAGCAGGCTTCTGGATCGGTTCTCTTATTTGTGGGGGTGGATGATTCAGAAGAATGATCAGTGAGAGTAGGGACAGGATGCCCAGGTGTGATCTGGGTGAGTTGGATTTCTATAGGTAATTTCTATTAAGACAGTGTCAATTGAAGAGCTGGGTTAAGGACACAGTAATAGTTCAAGTTAACATGTTCTGTTCAGTACTTGTCTTTGGCTTCAGTAAGGTAAGAAAAAAAAGTTCAGCAACAATTGGAAAATTAGTTTGTAGTAGGTGGTTGGCAGAAACTAGACCATTCAACCAACCTCCAGACTTCTCTGGAGGATGGTTGAATTGTCTAGTTTCTGCAGGAGACCTGCTCTTCTATCCAGTGCTGATTTATAAAGGTACAATTGATAGTAAATGTATGTTAACCTCCAAAAGGGTTTCTCTGACATGTGTAGAGAAATCCGCACCTGTAAATCCCACTTAAAGAAAGGGAAATGGGCCTTCCAAGGTGTGAATTGCCTTGGAGCTTTGGGAGCACTACAAGTGTACATTTGTGGCTACTCCCAAACTCCTTTCTGATTATTTCCCACTCTGAAAATGGCTTGCGATCCATTCTCTTCCAGAATCGTATGGGTGACGGATTACCCCTAAATTTGGTGGGTGTCCAGGGGGAGGATTTTCTCCCTGGAGAAATGTGTGTTCCCCGTGGAGAAAAAAAAATGATGCATTTACACTGGTAGCTCCATTTCTCCTGTGCTCCCCGCTATTGAGAACTTTGTACAGCGGGAATCGGAGGCCCCGCTAAGAGTAAACCACAATTGCGATTTCTGACAAATGCCAATATTATCAGGAGAAAAAAAAACTGAAGCCTTTTTTATCCCTGTGACCTTTGTATGTGCACATTTGAAAATACTGTCTAAAGCCGATGTTAATTAATGTGCCGTTTAGAACGTTTCAAGCCGCCAATTTGTGGAGAACTACAGCAAATATTGCAAAAATAGTGTCAGTGTCTAATTTGATAGTTGTAGCTTGATCTAAATAATCTAAATAATTTACCTATCGTGCCACATGTGTGAGCTAAATAATCTAAAATAATTAACCTATCATACTACTTTTTTGATGTAGCATGAAATAAGCTATCCCCGTGATAGTTGCTGTACATATCAACCTATTTGTGTTTACATCTTTTTCTAAATTAATTTCTATTAATCAACTGGAACAATATTATCTCACATCATGTCAAGCGTTGGGCTGTTTTAACATCTCTCCTAGCACGCTGCATTGTCTATCTCATAAATGCCCTTTCCTGCATTCCTGGTAACCTCATTAACATTCAGATTCTTAGGTCTGCTCTTTTTGGAAGCCAGAGAAGATCCCACATGGGCTGAAATGTACACCCCCGGCCTGATGCTTCTTTTCCTGATTTTTGTTTTAATGGTATGTCCGCCTCCATCGAGGAGGCTGTGAGCCTCGAGGTCACATTCAAGGTGTTAAACAACTCTGACAAACCAGGAGATACAAAAAGGTCTTGTAAAAGATAGGCTTTAACCCATGCGGGCCAGACACTTGGATAGCTTTTATACTTTTAATTATCTCTTTCACCTTGTCCTTCTCTTCTGGGCAGGCTCAGCTCATCTCTTTCCTCCTCTTTCAGAGTTGGCAGTTAGTAGAACATCCTGCAGAAATTCTTCCGAATTTGCTCTCTGCTGTATAGTTTCTTGTTGAAATCCATAAAGGGGGCTCAAGTTCTCTTTTTCACTTTAGACTGCCCACGCCCATCTTGAATCAGTGCTATAGGTATTTAGGATCATTTCTATTTACTTTTCAGTCACCTTGTTCAAACTTTCCCTTCTTGATTGCCATGCTTGTAAAATATTTGCCAAACGCACATTATTGCAACTTCCGGCCTAGGTTTTTTAAATATTCAATCCCATGATAAGCTTAATCTTGTGTAGAAGGCCCACAGTTTGTCACTTTTAGTTTTGCGTCTCAAGATCCATCAAATCTTTATGTAACTTTTATTCTACTAGAAGCTTTTCCATGTTCTTCTGTTTTGAAATAGAAATAACTGTGCCCCCGAGTCCCTTATACTGCTTCTCATGTATTTACTTGAACGATTTCATCTTCTGGTACGAAAGACTTGCACACGTTTGCACCGTGTTTCTAACATCCTCACAAACCTTTCTGTTACTTTACTATTTCTGAAACGCTATTTGAACAGAGATACACATTATTGTTCTCTATGAGCAGTTAGTGAAAGTGCAGAAATAAATCCATTGTTTAGATGCAAACCTTCAGAGGGTGGGAACAAGAGAAAGTTTTGGGTAGATGACAGGGCAAGGACCCTTCCAGGAAGGTACTAGTCCATTCATGGTCAGATGGTGAGATGAAGGTCTGTTTGCAGAGGTTGGTTTTCAATGCTTTTTAGAAAGCTGTTGGGTGGGAGGGCTGGTCAAACTTGCATTGCTGGATCTGAGTTTCCTACTGGTATTGAGCACAGTGGAGAGTCGGGACTGGGGAATTTGGAGTTAATTGGGACCTTCTCCCTGAAAGGTTTTAAGGGAACAGTTAATAGAGTTTCGATATGTATCCTTTGTTCCATTTGAAGCCAGTGTAATTCATGTTTCCTCAGATTAAGACAGAGACTTGCTTCCTGGAGTTTCGGAATGTTCTTCTTTGGAGCTCTAATATAGACTATTTTGCAGTCATTTGGATGTGGTAGACCTAAAGCTCTTCTAAGGTTGTTTTTGTGATTCAGTGGAAGGAGGACCCTGATCTTGATCTACGGCTTCACCAATGAAGACACTGGAGTCAGATGACTCCCTGAAATTGGTGGTTAAGGGAGTCTTCCTCACAAACTATGGGGTAGGGATGATCGTGTTTGCTATGCATGGAATTGTGTTTACAGCATTGTCAAAATGAGGTCTATACCTCTTCTTGGTTGTGTTTCTGATGTTTCCAGACATTATATTTACGACTTTGTAGGTATTGAGCAGAAGGTGAAAAATATGAATATGTTAGCATGGAAACTGAAAAACCTTCTAGTAACATTTACTCGGTTTTGTCCTATTATGAACCCAGTATAAAATGAGGTTTTTTCTTTGGAGAGTATTACTTTTCCTTAGTATTACTTTGGGGCCATATCATCACAAAGACATCAGGTTGCATTTCATTTAAATTAATGACATCTACTACAAATGTATCAAAATGATTTATGCAATGACTGAAACAATTTATGAAACAGGAATTTTCTTAACTTTACCACAAGGTACAAACAGGGGTTGGGAAAATAATCCCACTAGGGCCCAAACCGTAGTTCCCCCACCCCCATATGCTCTAAATGCAGGTTCAACTTACCATCATCCACTTAAATGTGTCCAAATCCTTCTACGGAAAACTAACTAACCTTAGATAGAGCAACATCAGTGCTTCTGTCCCCCCAGTACCAGCAGGCTTACTAGTTAGGTAAAAAGCAGACTTCAGTGGTGTTAGCCCTGCTGCTCTTGGCTCCAATTTTGACTCAATAGTTTCAAGAACGCTGTCAGCAGATCTTGCTAGTGCCATTCCACCCACCTTTCTTACTGATGTTTCTTTTGACTGCTAGAAATGAAACTCTCAATGTGTTGTGCATAACAAATGCTCTTGCTTCAGTGCCCCTTCTGACTTTTCAGATCTAATTCGGGCACATTGGAGTTTTAAGGGCCTAATATGGCAAGAGATGAAGATGTGAAGTGATGCTAGCAAGCAAGACAATGCATTGCTCTGGAACACACTTGAATTAGGGCTGTTATTCGGCATTCAGATATTAGCTGTAACATTTACCTGACATGGGAGGTTTCCACTCAATGTGTTCCCCTTCCCCCAAATTAGAATAGACAATGTCTTTTAATTCAGTAATAAGAGAGCAACGGAAGCTTTTGATTTACTATTTTCTCAATCAAATCCAAAAACTAACATTTATGTAGATTTTGTTAGAAAAATCCTAGTCTTTGGAGTCCTTCGGCCCTGCCATGGGTCTTAATGAAAGTGATGACCTCAGTATAGAAAAATCGCAATTGTTACCGGTGATAAGTAGACAAGGGGCCTAAAAGCATAGACACATGCCAAACCGACCAAAACTATCATAGTGGTTTAAGCATGATCAGCACACAGTAACATCTCTGCTTTCCATGTGTATCTGTGGACTGAAAACCTAAGAAATTTGATGTAGTGGTCCACACTAACCTTGGCATTTAAGCACTAATTTTACAGGCCTCATGGAAAGATGGTCTCATACTCGAGGATCCAGATAATACGCAAACACCGCTCTTGCTATTTTTGAATGAAGGCATTGGCTTGTTCAACAAGGCGTACACACTGCATTAGATACTTAGGTGCAATGGCTCTGTCAGTATGCTTAAATGTGTTTCTTTAAAAGATGCTTTCCTTGGGTTTCAGCTATTATTGAAGTGTACAAGGCTGTCAAGCCCTTTGATAGCAAAACATTGTTTTATCAAGCAGCAGAAAGCTTCTTAGAAAGTTTTTTGTGATGTAGTCCTATTCCACGATTGTTTGGGGCAAGCATCCCCAGCTCCACTATTTTGCCAACCTTACCAGATGGGTAAGGTGTAGTCTGAGTTCTAGCCACAGGCCCTGCCAGACACGTTTGCCAATTGAATACCTAGCCACCTTCATCCATTGAGTCTCAGCAGTTATCTTAGCCTTGTTGATCAGACACTGAGCTAGAGGACACCCTATACAGCAACTTTTGTCTGTCTCCACTTTGATTCTAGCATGACATGCAATCCAGGAGACGGTTGTTGGGATCCATGCAGGATTTGAGGAAGATTATGTTTGATTACTGAGTGGGTCATTCAGATTAGTGAATTGGGGTACTCCATCCCATTTTTTCAGAAAGCCTTTACCGGGCCCTGTGTACTCCTCTCAAAAACCTCTATATCAAAGACATTTTAACTATGTTGGGTCCCTGGTTCAGAGACAGAAACATGTTCGGATTCTCTCCAATTCTAGGAAGATCATTATTAAGTCCAGCACAGAGCCTACAATTCATAGAAGCTGCGTGATGTTCAGCAGCTGTCACATCCTCCATCCCTCTCCCCCCATATTTGGTGAGGTGATTTCACCATTTCTGCCTTGGATTCCCCAAGAGGTGTAATTCTGCCTGAGACTGGCAGGCCTCGTTAATTCGTGGCACCTTTTTAATTCCTCAGGCCAGAGTTCCAAACAGTAGATTGCAGTGGAACTAATAGCATCTCCTACAACAAGGGCAGGGTTTCTACAAAATGTAGGGCCTGGTATATCGTTGCGTCGGTCACAAACTGGTATGCAAAAATTGTACTCCGACTGATGAACTAATCAATTGCATCTGAAAATGGATATTCACAGAGGCAGTCACAAAACGTCTGGCCTCATGAGGATTAATGAGCTATGGGGCATTTTGCATCCCACTCTGAATGCCTGCAAACAAAGGACTGGAGGCCTGCAATGCAAAGAGACTTCCATCCCTGCGTTCGCATTACTTCATTGTGAACATTGTCTTTAAGCATCCTATGTCCCTTTCACTTTCAGCTCCAGACCCACGACATCACTGGCATGGTGCTATAAATGAAGATTAGTCGTTATGGGTTATCCTAACTAAATATTTGTGGTGCAACATTTGGCATGGCATGCCCAGTATTAGAATAGTCTCTGGCCTACCTCAAGTAATCACACTGCCTGCCCTCTGTCTAATGGGTGATTTTCGCCCAGGCAATACATTTCATATCTGCGGTACCATGCCTCATGCCTCCATTGACGATTGTCCATGAGGTCTTCCAAGATTTCCATTGTAGATTCACATTCATATCTCAAATGGTAATACATGTAGTGTGGCCACTAGATGCACCTGTGGTGCCATTATTGACAAAATTAACTACACCAACCAATCAAAACTCTTGAATTATATTAGTGTCAGTAACGCAAATGCGTTTTGCACTGGAGCATATTGCATGGGTGCAAATATATGTTGGACTATAGCAAAGGCATTGAAGCACTGACCTCGCTTTTCTGCACCTCTTGCATCTGCTCCACCTTCAGTCCCCCCTGGGCTGCTCAGATTTATAATTGTGTACACATGTTCTTCCCACTGTGACAGGTCCAAATTAGATGTTGGTCCTGCCCCATTTGCCAGGCACTCTCACCGTTACTTTTACAGTAATTCACTGACACAGAGTTTAAGATCATGACCCTTTTTCCACTCCTCACCTGTGTACAGATGTGAAGAAACTACATTTAATTTTTTGTGATATCCTGCCAGATTTTACTTCTGACCTTCTCGCTTGTTTTGTGCAGCAGTGGGCACATGTGCCTGGCAGTGGCGGCTCCTCCGCTAAGGTGGAGCAGCGTCGCCCCACTGCTTTTAAGCAGTGTAAATAAAGGCAACATTACATAACATTTGCGGGTGGGGCTGCTCAGCTGTCCGGGCAGGGGAGGAGTGGTTTTCCCACTCCAAGTGCGCAATAACTGTTTGGCCGGCCCTCTGGGGCCGGCCAAAACAGTCAGGCGCACTTCGCATGTTCTCCATACAGGCTGCATTACAGCCTGCATGGAGAACATGCCCAGGCCCCCATTCCCTGGCTGAGCGCCGATCCACGGCGCTCAGACCAATCACAACCCTGCATTGTGATTGGTCAGGGGAGCTGGGGTGCTTCCTGGTTCCTGTTCGGCGCCAGTGGAGTCCTGATGCAGAGGAGAGACGCTGCGGCCATAAGGTAAGTTGTTATTATTATTCTTTTACACGCCCCTGCCCCCACCCCGATCGGTGCCGGACGCCACTGGTGACTGGTCTCTTAAACCACCATCTCCGCTAGTACCCGAACTTCCCCTTCCCTAAATGTGACTTTCTTAAGTGTGTCCGAAACCATAATGTGAAATAGGCCAATTGTTTTAGTCTGGATGATTGTGAGGCACAGCGGATTCGAATCGTTTGAGTTCTTCTTTCGGCTGCCTGTGATCGTGACAATTGGGGATGGGGAACCTAGCTTTTAACTTGAGATAATGGCAGAGTATTGTAGGCAGGCTTCGATAGTCTCAGAAGACTCTCTACCCACACATGCTGTGATGCTTTCTCACAAAAATGATAGATTTCTGCTGGAAACAAGACTGTCCCAATGGGCAAATAGGACGGGGACACCATTCATGCCACCTTATTTTTGAATTTCAGAATGAGTTACAAAAGCCCTGTTCAGGAATTTGAATTTATATATTTAGACTGTCCTGTTTTTAGTGTTTACAGCGGTGTTTTATCTGTGTTTTCCAAACCTTTTGAAATTAGTGCTTATGAGTGTTCATTCTGCTGTCTATCCCCAAAATAGACAAAAACTGTGGTTTTCCAGTGTTTACAGAACATGTTGTTTTTGTACAGTGAGTGCTACAAAGCACATATTTAATTGAAAGTAGAAGTAATGCTGGGATGTAGTGGCTTCCTATTGGTATGGTGTTCAATGGACTTATGTTAGACTGATTTAGGCATAGAAAGTCTGTATAGTGCACTTTCGCTCACACTGACATCTCATTACCCCAGGCTGCTCCAACGAGTAGCTCATGAGCTCCTGTTAGCTCTTCAGCTACCTGCAAGTAGCTCTCCTGTGTGCATCTCTGCCTTCTAAATTTGGAGCTTTTATTTGGTTGAATTAACATATGTATACCAAAAGTGACAGTGAATTCAAAAACAAGAATGTTTGTTTTTAGTACTCATAAGCTGTTTATAGAAAAATGGCAACATTTCCAAAATATTTTTTAAACTGATATTGGAGTCATAAATCATGTGGCGTTTGAGAGATGTATTAATAACATTATTATCTTGGTTCCAGGGCCATGGCAGATAATCTTGTTATATATTACCCATGTAGAGGCACTCCAAATTGACATTAACATTACTGTTGGCAACCATGTCTGATGCACTGAGATGACCAGTGCTAGTAATCTTGCATATGGTGGGCACTAACGTAATTTTGCCTGTTAGGGTTACTATCACAATACTAATAATAATAGTAGCTTGGGATGATTTTCATTCAACAGAAGTAGCTCTTATTACAGAAATGGTTGGAGACCTCTGCCGATTACCCTTTCTCACATCTCATTACCTCTTACACTCACGCTTTCAGGACACTGTCTGGTTTACAGGTCTATTAATGGGTTAAAAATGAAGAGTGCTATAATCAAATGTTTTAATTAACAAATTCCTGGACAAGGTTGTGGATCATTCACCCTCTGTTTACTGAATATTGTGACATTGTATGGGTGGCCAACCCTGCCAACAGCATAGTACCTTGTAAGTAAGGAACCTGAAACATGGTGCTTTATGCATGCTCACCACTGCTTTCCTGCACTTGTTGCCGGACTACATTAAGGTGGTGCTGCTTCTGTGTGGAGATAAATGATGCAACGGACGTTCCAAAGACAATCATTTAGGGGAAATTGGGCAGATAAGCAGGGAAATACAGTTCAGTGAAACCTGCTATCACAATGAAGAGTATAAAAATACTTCAGTTTTTAATGATTAGATAAATCATATCCATTGGATGACAATTCCAATGATGAGGTGCTACATGTGACGGCGCAGTGAAAGTGACGGTAAGTGATAAAATAGCGCAAAATATATGCAGTGCGCATAACATAAGATGGTCTTAACCAACAGGACAATAATTTAGAATAGAGGAACCATAAACTGAAACAAATCAAAGCATATTCCTCAAAAAGTTCCTTCATTAATGAAAAAGTGGTTAAGACATACTAGTCGCCGTTTCGACCCCAAGAGACAATTTAACAGGGTCTTCCTCAGGACATATGTAGCAACCTGCTCAAGGGTAAAGCAATGTGTAAAGCATATGAGGCCATCAGTGTCATACATGGATTGACATGAGCGAACACAATAAAAGTCCTCCCCAGGAATCACAAAGAATACCGCCATTGCACTTTCACGCAGGTCCGAGTCACGGCTCCTCGACCTATAGGCTCATCCTCAGCGTTAAAGTCCTGAGAAGGACCCTGTTAAATTATCTCTTCAGGTCGAAACGTCGACTATATATTTTGCACTATTTTGTCACTATTGTATTTATGGTCATTATACCCTAGTTCCATTGGAACGCAAGGTGTCCCCTTTTCTGTATCTGGCTTCTGTGTGGACATTCATAGGTGCCAAGTGTCCCCATGGCATACGTCCCACTTTAAGTCAATCCTGACCTTTTAACAAACATCACATTGTATTCTGGGACTTGAAATTCTGCTGTTAACTTTGTAACTATGGGCTCAAACTCCTCAGCAGTAAAGTGCAGTTGGGTAAAAAGCCAGGTTCAGCTGATGGTATCACACAGAACAATGGGGCACCTTGCAGCTATGAATTTGTTTGTATGTGGAAAGGCTTCTATTGATTTTTCACCACTACCCCATGTGCATGTTGAGAACATTATTTTCACTTGTACCTGCTACTACAGATTGTATTGAATGTTTAAAGCCTAGGGTGTTTTGCAGACCTGCTGTTATTACTGGCTTGTTAGAAAAGGGAGCTGATGTATCAAAAGGTTTACTCATTCTATGTCTGTGGGTAAATGTGATAGTACATATTGACTAATATTCTTATGAGCCAGACATTTAACCAATCAGTAAAAGAATTAAGCACTGCCAAAAGATGAAATATGATTTTATAATTCTTCGATTTTCTACAGTGCATAAATTAATTAGAACAGTCCTAAAACATGCTTCTAAACCCTGCACCTTTAATCCAAACACACAAAACTGGAGGGAACAGAAGGAAGAAGAAATTATATTTTAGGGACATCTCTATTCTACAAATCTCAAGCAGAATATTCTGAGACCAATCTTTTTTGCTGATAACTTAACTTGTATAACAAAGTTACATTATGTTGACCCCATAATGAAAAAATAAAAATTGCTCATCCTCTCTCACTTTTCTTTCTTTAAATGGCTTTTTGGTTTGTGGTTGTGCAGATGTTCATCAGTGATGATATGTTTACACTGGTGAGTGCTGTTTCCCTTTTCGGTGGAATTTTATCAATTATTATAGGTTTAAACCAAAAAAACAGGATAGCCTCTGTATATTGCACAAAGGTGTGTTGTTGCAGATCCTGTGATTTTGTGAATCACTGGCTTTGCAATTGCAAAATACCTTTGAACCTCTGACCCACAGTATGACACTTCATCGCTGAGAAACCAATGCAGTCTTCTGCAGAGAGAGCTGTTCCATCCGGAAACAATTGAGAGATGCTTCTCTAATGTGATAGGGTACTCATCTGACGGACAAATGTACCTGTGGCCTATCGGAGCCTTGTGAGAAAAAAAATCTCCATGTATGTTTTTTAGACTTGAATGCCATATGTCTGTCATTGATTGATTACCTGCCTCTAGTGTCACACTCTCATGTACATATTTTATCAGAAAACACTACATCCATGTATTCTATGCACAAAAAAGAAGGTTGCGGCTCTTTTTTTGTGTGCCACAGATAAAGAAAGTGAAGCCTCAGCAGCTCATCTCGAAGAACAAAATAATCTGAAGTATATGTTGTCATAAGAGTTTGAAAAGACATTTGCATATGGGGACTTCATCGCAAAAGTCTGAACCAAATATTTGCCATGTGGGAAAGTGCACAAATTCAACTCCTTTGCCACTGAGGCAGTGTGAAAATGTTTTATTGTTCACTAGAATTTTCTTGAACAGTTTTGATAGGAGGTCATTTTCAGTCAGTATTTCTGCCAATCTCTGTTCTTCCCAAAGTTAATCATACAATAACTCAGGATGAATGCAATTCTCGTAGCCTAAGATCAGAAAAGGTGAACTGCTACACATCAGCCTCAGTCCGCTCAAAGCTGATCTTCTCATTGCAACAGAATAGGTAATGTGTGTATTTGAATTTGTAGACCCTAAATTGTCGTGCCTGGAGATTGAGAAGAGTAATGTCTTCCTACTAGGGTTACAAATGCAGTGAGATCTGCCAGGCAGTCTTTCACAAAATAAATATATTTTAAAAGATAGAACAGGTTTGAGATATAATGTAACCCAAAGTAATCAAGCCTATAACAGCCGCTGTTTCACTGGCTTTTCATTGGCTCATAGAGTCGCTATTAACGTATTCAACGTAGGGAGCTATTAAGCGTTACTTGGCAGTAGTTTCTGCTTTTCTCCAATTACTGGAAGAAAGCTCAGTCTTTCCTCTACCAGTCATATTTAGATTCTGAAAGAGACTCCACCTGCCTTGTTTGGAGTGCCTCTGCTACACCTTAATTTATTACCAACGAACCTAATTAAGTCTCCATTTGAATCAATACTCCTGTTCTTTGTCTCCTGATTTTCAAGACAATTTTTGGTATTAATGTTACATCGGCTGGAAAGGTTGGAGACCACCAAAAGATAACATTTAACCTTATAAGTTTTTTTGAGGATCTGTTCTTCCCTCCAAAAATGATTTTGGAGATCCATCTTCCACCAAGAATTACTTTCCCTTCATGCTGTCTACTTCCCTGTTTATCAAAAGTGGAGGAATGCTACCATTGTTTGGAACTCTAAAGGGCCCTCAGTTGCTGTACTGGGAGAACAAATTAACTGGATTGGTGATAAAAAGTCTATCTTGACACATAGAAATTAATGTTTGTGAATCAGCACTGTTTGAAATGTTCTGCGTATTATTTATTTTAAGTATTTGTAGGGTGCCTGATTACCATAAAAGTGTCCTGGTGCTCAAAACTATATACTGTTACACCCACCCAGAGCAATAGAACTTGTGCCCGAAAAGTTATGTTTAGTTTCTTCCTGGAGATTAAGCAGTTTGATAATTATCTCATCTTCATGGGAAAAGATTCCCATGCAGTTGACGGCTATAGGGCGAGGGCACTGCGCTCTGGCGAGTCTTCTTTACCTTTCGTACGTTTAAAAAGAATACAGAAGAAATTCTTGGAGTCAGCAAAGGCTCATACCAGGAGAGCAGTCTCCAAATAAAGAGTGGATCTTTATCATGAAGAGTTTTAAAACAAATGCAGAGACTTTTGAACAAAACACACTAATACACTGGATACCAGTGCAAGGTCGCAGACGGGAAATTAGAGAATGACAAGGCAGCTTAAGTAGAAAGCAAGTTAGAATGCGACAACTTGCTTTCTACTTAAGCTGCCTACTTAAGATACCAGCTATAGTTAAGTCGTACAAGAAGGCAGTTGTACATATAATGCATTTACATAATCGATTTGCAAATGTACTACTGCTTGGAGAATCAGATGTGTGTCTTTTTTGGAAGGATGGGCAAAATTTTCCTTAAAACTTTTAAGAAGTAGGATGCCAAAACGTTACCCACCTGAGCTTTAAGTGAAAGTTGATCATCGAACAGTTTGCGAAGATTTTTCACGGTCTTCTCGTCGGAGAACAGTATTAAAATAAGTTATCAGCTAGAGCTGAAAGAAACGCCAGCATAAGGTTAGAAAAGAGGCACTCTGGAAGGACAGCAGTGACTTCACTGCTCGTGTGAGAGCAGGGAAATTCTGATGTATACATCGGAACACAGATTCCTCAACTTGTGAATACCCCTAGACGCCAGACTGGATCCAGAGATTTTTCATTGCATTGTTCCCGTGTGCCGATAGGTGGCATAGTGCAGCTAGGTTTCGGCTTCGTTCTATGCAGCAAGTGACATCAGAGCCGCATATAAACTTCAGCTTTGCATGGTGATATCACTTCCTTTATTTCCGCGCCATTGGATGCGTATCAGAGCTCGCTCCCAAAAACATTTTCTCGTAATGTGACAAATTATTTTCTCAAAATAATTTTCACAGGGTGCAAGGGAAATGTCCCCAACAAAAGTGACAGGTTTCAACCCCTGTAGACCCCCACAGGATATGTCTCTGGTGTCTAGGGTCTTCGCACGATTCCTAGTCTTGTGGGGACTGCGCCCACATGAATCAAAGCCCACCCGATACAGTGAAGCCAAACTTTACATTGAAGGGCACGTAAGGGCCATTCCCAATAGATGTAGACCCATTCCCGTCCTTGAGGTCAGACCCTCAAAAGATCTTCTTCTCACTCCAAGACTTCATCTAAGTTCAAGACGAAAAGAAAACATAAGAAAATGATGCCGGATTCTTCCACATACCACTTCTCTCAACCAGAGGAGTCCCAGTGAGGTCAAGGTGGCTCTCGATCTCGGCGGTCTCCTATCAAGGAATTGATTCTTCAATTTGTCCAGGGGCACCCTGTGTTTCCCTGAATATCGTCAACGGCACAACAAATAGAAGCTTTCAAAGAGGCCTTGTTGCAGGTTTTTGGCACCCTTCAGATTTCCTCTGGTGAGCCTTTTGGGCTCCAAGGATCCTGCAGTTTGTAGGTATGGATGGCAGGACCAAATTAGCTTCGCACTAGAGGGCTGTAATGAGCTTAAGGTGACATGCAGAAGATGGTATCACAATGTAGAGTTTCGCAATGAGAAGAAAGCTCCCACAGACAGCAGTCAGCAGGGACAACTCTGGCCAGTGCCAGGGAAACAGCTTCCTGTGCAGTTAACAGACTAGCAATGCTGCACCCAGCAGCCTTGGGAAAAGATGGCCACCTCCTTCTTCCCTGTCCCCGAGACCACTGAGTCGCACACCAGTGGGCGATCGGTGGAGGCAGTTCCTCTGCTTTTGAGGCTCGCGGAGTCCATTCCCCACTCACCTGCAATTACACCAGCAGTGCAAGGATGAACGTGTGAGGTGAGCTGCAGATCTGCTGGGAGTCAGGGGGGATGTCGTGCTCACTACAGTAGGGTGTGGTCGCCTCCTTCTCCTCATTCCCAGGTCCAACAAGCTGCACGCCTGCGCAGGAACGACGAGGGTGGTCCCTTGATGTTGCAGCCATCATGCTCAGAACCCTATTTACCCGCGAACCATCATAGCAGCATAGGGGTCGGGTGAAGCGAACCGCGGGCAGCCGGTAACGGAGTGGCAGCGGCTGGGTCCTTGGAGGGTCATGGCCACCTGCATCTGCCCCATCCCCGGGCCCAGTAAGCTGCACGCCAGAGGGGGCTCAGGAGGGTGGTCCCTTGGAATTGCAGCCACCAGAGTCTATTACCCGCTTGCCCGCTGCTTAAGCAGCAGCGTAAGGGGCGGTCGAATGGGGCAAGCTTCTGGGCAGTCGAGAGCAGGGGAGCAGCGGGTTCACCTCAAAGAAACATGGATGCCTCCTTCTCCAGATCACCAGGTCCCTCAAGCCACCCACTAGAGTGGCATAGAGGGAGCGATGTCTGTGACCTCCTGCAGCTGGCTCAGGATTTCTCTCCGTCCTGCAGTTGGGGTCGTGCCACAGGAGTGAATCTGGTCCCGTGGACGTGATTGGGAAAGCACTGAATGAGAAAACGTCCCGGTGCTCTCTCGTCACTGCACGGTTTCCGGTGAGATACGCTGGTCGTAGTATCCAGCTTTGCTTTTAACTTCAGCAAGGTTCCTTGTTTGTTTCTTTTTTAGCTTCCCGATAGGCGGATGCTCGATGGAGGGGCTTTTTCCGAGGATTTACGCCTTATGCCGATCCCTAGCCCGAGATTAAAACTCTATAACAGCGTACAAAAGAAACCCGGACTTCAAGAACAGGGGGATGTTTTTTTAAAATGCGTTGGATAATTTAGATAAGTATTATTAACCAACTGTGTTTGTGGCAGTAGACCGGTTCAAATTTTCCCACGGGAAAGAAGAGCCCATAGAAGACTACGTTGCAGCACTTAAGAACTTGGCTTTAACGTGTAAATTTGCTGATCTCCACGATGAATTGTTTATGACCAAGTAGTGCAGTAAATCCAAACATCCAGGATAACTTAGGGGGAAAAGACGAAGCAACTCTACAGGAAGAAGTTGACATTGTTAAAAGAACTGAGTTGACAGGAAGGTGTGCTAAAGCAGTTATATCTGAGAGCAGAGATAAAACAGAAGAAAACAAAGGCAGAGATAAAGGGCTGGTGGCTTAAATTCTTTCAAAAAATTGTTAGTTAGTGACCATAAGGCAGCATGTAAAAAAGAATCTCAAGCTACTATGGTAAACTATACGGATAGTTCAAGCCAAGGTACTTTTAAAGGGAGATGCTTCAGATGTGGCAATGTGGGTCATTTAGCTAGTGACAAGAAATGCCCAGCACACGTACAGAAATGCTTGGGGTGGGGCTTGATAGGACATTTTTACAAAGTATGTAGAAGGAGGAAGGATAGGTCTGTGAAATTACCCAACCCTATACAGAATTGCATGGTGTGGAGGAGGATGATTTGAATATGGGTGTACTTAGTATTGCGGAAGAGGTGCTGAATATTGGAACTCAAAGAAAAAAGCCCATATGCGAAATGTCAATTGGAGGTATAGACATTTCCACTGTTGCAGATTCAGGGTTACCATACACGATTGGGAGGGGAACTTTTCCAGTTCCGTCCTGCAGAACCTTTTGGTGTGAGCCAGTCCACAGACCCACCCACCTTAGGAGGTACTGCTTTGGTATATATTCACAAGGTGAGGAATCTGTGGCTAGAAGTATCAATCAGAAGAACAATTTACTTACCTTCAGTAACGCTATTTATTGTGGACACTAACCACAGATTCCTCACTGACCTCCCCATTCTGTCGAATGATCTCTTTTTCCATACATAAAAAGGTCTCCCAATCTAGAAATCTGCACATGATCATATCATTGAGCTCCGCGTTTGAGGGCAGTCAAGAGTGAAACTGACTTTAGCGCGCAGAGGTAGCAATTATTTGCAGCTCCGATGGCAGTTCAGGGATCTCATGGCACCACCTATCAGCACCATGGAGCAATGATATAAAAAATCAGGTATTCACAAGGTGAGAAATCTGCCGTTAGAAAGGGTATCCACCAGAAAGAGTGTTAATAAAGGTAAATAACTTGTTCTTTACACTGATCTGATGACACTAGCACTTTTGATGCTTTATGGATCTGCTACGTCACTTCCAAAAGATGATGTCATTATTTTTGTCTGACTCGGTGAATTACCTGCATCGCTGCTTGTACCTGTTTGCTGTTGAGTTTTATTCAAGCCAGCTTCTTACTTCACCCGCCATACATGAAATGTGTAGTAGTTTTAGTGAAGGATTTGACAGTGAAATGGTTCAGTATTATTTTTGCACTTGTTTTTACCCAGTAGTTTTCTCCACACAGATGCTGCTGACAGAATACCTGGATATGAAAAATACAAGGACATCTTCTGAACCTTCTGCTCAGCTCAGTTACGGCAGCACAGGCCGGGAATTTGCTGCCTTTTTTGCGAAAAAGAAACCTCAAAGACCGAAAAACTCGCTCTTTAAGTAAGTTTGCTATTTGTCAGTGGTTACATGCGAAGCTGCCAGTGTCTAGATGAACAGAAAAGTTAATAGTTCTGTCTACCTCTAACTACTGGTTAATATATCTTCCTCGGTCTCAGTGGTCAATTGTGGGAAACATCTGGACTAGCATGTTTGCATCTCTTTGTATGAAGTGTGTTATTCAATCAGATGAGTGGAAGAGAGCTGATATGCCACTCAGCAGATCACATTTGGGTAGACGTGAGAATTTTATGGATCTTGTGCCACAGCAGAAAGGTGTATGATATTGTGGGTTCAACAATCTGCCCAATTCGTGCTTACCAAATATGCACTGGTTATGTCCTTCTTTTATGTCCTGTTTTACACCAACTCCACCTCCTCTGCTATTACTTGCTATGAATGGGCTGCACACCTCAGCCAAGTTGGCTACAAGGTCAGTGCACTATGTGATGGCTGCTGATTTCTACATTCTATTCCAACCGGGAAAAGCAGAGGGAGTTCCAGTTATTTATTAATAGGATCATTCTTCTGTAGGAGACATTCCACATGACATAGCTCTCTGGGGTAGGGTTGTCACAGAACATCAAAGTGCCCAAGAACATCCTCCAGATGTTTTGTAAATCTAGACTTCAAGACTGTTTCTTCACAGGGTATTTGTCCATCTCCTAGTGGTAGCGGACCTCCACGGTTACCCTTGGAAGAAGAAAATTGAACAACAATGACTGTTAGCAGTGCTGCTGTACAGAAAGTCTCAGCTGTTTCCCACGTGTGGAAAGGGTGGATGCTTTTGGGCAGTATCCTGTGTCTCCAATTGACATGCACCCCAATAGCATTGCCTTACCAAGCCAAAGCAGCATAATGATTGAAGCCAGGGGATCCCCACTCCGCTGCAGTGCCAGCCAGCACACACAGTTAGGATACATAGGAGACTTGCAAAACGTTAATTAAGCTGGAGGAATCCAACTCAGAGAATTACGGTTATTGTAGACCTCCTGATGTTCGGTGATTTCTCTTGAGTCTGTCCAGGATCCACTGTTTTTCTATACAGGTATTTGTAATTTAAAAGGAAAATGTATGTTTGTTCTGCAACATAGATTTCCCACTGAAAATTTGCTTTTCCCAACTTATCACCTAACCACAAAACGAGTCGATCTGTCGTTGTTTTGAAAAGTCTAGGACAAGAACTCCCTACAATCAATACGTTCAGAGGAACATCGAGAATGGCGAGGCCACTACCATTACTACACTTCCTGCCTCACCCTAAATCATAAGGACATTTTTTTCACACAAAGCTGTGAGTGATTAAGCGACTGTTGGACTTGGCCCTTTTGGCAGGTTCACCCCTAAACTTTTTGCCTGTCTCCTAGCCTTTTCCCTGTGTAGTGTTGGTGGTTTTAGGCCTCTGCGCACTTTAGCACTGTGTCCCAGTGTAAAGTGCGTGCGCCCTCTGAGTGCGTGTGGTGAGATGGGCCTGCCTTCCCATAGGAATGCATGGGGGATATGTGTGTCCATGGTAATTCCTGGTGTGAGAGGGGTGCAGGGGCGAGTTTAGTATGTGCGTACTCGTGAGAATAAATGCTGCGCAATGGTGTGCGCAGATTTATTATGACTGGTGTAGAAATGCCACTTTTAGAAGTTGGCATTTATGTGTGCTCTGTGTCTGCCTGCCTGATGTGAATTGCATGTCTGGCTTGTGAGTGACAGGGGCTGGGAGGTGTGTGGCTCCAGGAGGGGCAGGGTGAGTCAGCGCAGGGCTGAATAGGTAGATCTGCATCTAGATGGGAGGGAGGAGTTACACCTGGGACCTGAATAGGGCTGTGCCTTCCCTCCACAATGCTGGCTCCACCCCCTGTGGTGCGTCTGATGTCCCTAGCCTGTCCTGTGAAAGGAGAGAGGAGCTGAGCAAAACAAAGTGCTCCAAAGCTCCCGCAAACCAGTTCTAACTGGTATCCCTAAACCCTGCACCTTTAGACAAAGGAAAATGTGTATAAAAGAAGGGGCTGTGACCCCATGAAAATGTTCTGTTCTGTTCTGTGCTTACTTGGGCTGGGGGAGACACTCTGCCAGGAGGAACCGCCGTGGGACCCAGCTGCAGCTTCTTGGGGATCCCTGCGTGCTGGCCTGCCTGGCTGCGCTGTGCTTGGGTGTCCCCAGCCCCAAGGACTTGTTATTTCTGCCTGCCTGCGCACCTCTGGAAAAGAAGGGCTGCCTGCTCCCTGGTTGTGTCAGGTGGGAGACAGGCTGAGCGCTGTATTTTATTTACCTGAGGAAGAGGAGCGGAGCGTGTGTGCTCTGCAGCGCTGGGCTGCCAGAGCGCCTGGAAGGAATCCCAGCGTGGGGATTCCCCTACACAGCGTGGGAATCAAGCGGGAGCCTACCCCGGATTGCCATCCTTCGCGGGTGCCCACCCCGCTGTAATTGCACCGTGTTTAGCCCTTAGCTTTGCGGGAGCCTACCCCGCCTTGGATGTCTGTTATTTGAAAACGGGTGCCCACCCCGCAGTTGAGCTCTGTTCTAAAGCGGGTGCCCACTCCGCATTTGCGTGCTGCCAAAGGGCCGCCGCTCCGTGAGCAGCGACCCGGAAAAGAATCCAGCCGCCCAGGAAGTCAGGCACCTCGCCTGATTGGGGGCGGGGCCTCCCCGTGTGGAGGAGGGGAAGCCCCGCGGGCCTGCATCAACAAGGACAGAGCCTCGCGCCGGCTCGCCAGCACACGGATCCCACCAAAGAGTGGAGGCAGGAGGAGGGGCTCGACCGGAGTCTCCCCATACAGCCGATCGAGGAGAAGAGCCCATGCCGGTCCCAGGTGCCGATAAGGAAGGTGGAGGAGTCTACCACAAGCCCCGGTGAGTGGGGCTGTAACGGAGCCGGTTCTTCCTCTAAGGCATGAGTTGCCCCAGAGGTGCCCCGGGGAATGGGGCACTGTGATGATTAGGGTCCCGACGCGAGGGACTCGCAGGGGCCCGGAAGTGCACCGGAAGGAGCCCAGTGAATAGAGCTCCCGGCGCTGATTTCTTTTTGGGAGCAATTTGGCAAGTTAGAGTCCCGGAGTGGGGCTCTCAAGGCACTGAGTGCCAGGGCTCATTTCTCTTCAGCTGCCCCGCTTGACAGAGGGCAGCTGCAACGTTTGGGGAATATCTTGGTAGTGGAGCCGCGTGGAGGCTCCCTAGGGCCCCCAAGGTGCCCCTGCTGATTTCCTTCGTGGGGACCATTTGTTTTGTAGAGTCCCAGTGGGGGCCCAGAAAGCACAGTGAGTGCCAGTGCCCACAGTTACCTGCCCAGCTGCACCGCAACTAGCGGCAGCTGCTCCGTTTAGGCCCGCATTGGATATTCCCAGCTGCCCAGCAAGTAGTGGGCAGCTGCCACGTTTAGGTTGTGCCTCTGCACACTTTGCTTTCGCTGCATGCGCAGCCAGCCCTGACTCTTGGACATAGGGCATTGGGGCCACCAGTGAAAGGCCAGTTGGCCAGGGACCAGTGTGGGTAGGGCGCAAGGCCCTAATGTTACGCCTACTGTGATGATGCATAATGTGTTTGTTAGGATGTTTAGGCCTAATGAGGTTATGCCTACAGAGGTGGCGTAATGTGTTTATGCTTGACTGCTATGCTATAATGTGTATGCATAATGTGTTCCAGAGTACAGTATTTCGCCAGTAGTTACTGGTTGTGTTTTATATCTACTACCTGCATTCTGATGGTTCTGACCGTGGCCCGATTGGCCCGGTCCTGTATATAATCCCCTGTGAATATTGCCCGTGCCAGTGGGCACAGTGTATATATGTATGTGATTGCATTCTAAGGTATTTATGACAATACAAAGGCTATTTTTTATATAACCTTGTGTGGAGTTCCTTTTGTGGTGTACCTAGGGTGTTGCTGCTGTGTGTGTGTGTTGCGCAAACGCTTTACACATTGCCTCCGGGATAAGCCTGACTGCTCGTGCCAAGCTACCAAGGGGGTGAGCAGGGGTTATCTTTGGCTTGTAACTCCCTTGCCCTGACTAGAGTGGTGGTCTCTGCCTGGCTTTGGCGCAAGCCTTAGCCAACCAGAGTCCCATTTCTAACAGCGACTATAGATGAATTAAGCAATATTATCAAACACTGAAGGGCAGTAACCTTTGCGGCAGGACCAATCCCCCTGGTAATATTGGTTTTGTAAATCAGACCCCTGGACATTTTGGTGTAATTCACAAAGTTATTTGTGCAATTGTGTTTTTGTAATGATTTGTTGGAAGGATATTGGAACCATAACTGCTGCATTTTGGGGGATAAGGCTCTTCCATTTGTATGTATTAAAATACTATGGAGTGAAGGCCAGCTTTTTGAGGGTTACCAAAATGAGCATATAAAAAAGAAGATACTAAATTTTAGTCGCAATTTGATTAATTTATAGGTGGGTCCCCACTCATTTTACGATATTTGGTGAATTGTAAGGTGATTTCGCCATTTGAAAAATGTTGCTCCCCTGCTGGAATTTGATGAATCAACTGTGATGTTCTCAAGGAAACTATCCTCCACACTCCTTAAATGAGGGCACTTGTCTAAATTCACAAATATCTTTCTCATACACGAGATTAATATCTGCATGCTGAATGAAACATATGCTTCCAACAGCAGTAGCAGTCCACGTTATATTACAGTGTGTTCTATGTTAGCAGCACCAGGGTTGTAATGAGCACCCAGGGTGCTTGCATTCTATATTCGTGAAAAAGAAAGCCATACCTGAAGTCTGTTCCTGAAATAGGACCTATTGAATTTAAAGAACTTCCTATGGCGCAAGCTGCAGTAAATGAGCAAAATTCGTGGTGTATGTGCACATTTTATTGTTATTGCGGATGCGAAAAACAAGCTTTTTAAAAAATGTGAATCAAAGTAATGGTTTGTATTTATTATATAGCATAATATTTTTAAATGGGTAAAATATTTAGAACTGGAGAGAGAGAGAGAGCGCGCGAGATCTCCATCTACCTCCTGCATCCTCGTTCCACATCCCTTTTTACACTGTTTATGGTGAACACCTCCTACATTTTAAAATAGTAACATTTTGGGAGACAAAAAAGGCTCTTTACTTCCATTTTAATACAAGGAATGTGCATTAGATAAGGTAAACAATCAACGAATTAGGCCCCAGAGACATGCAGCGCTTAGAATTGGGCCTAATTTTCAAATGCTAAGAACACAGGTACATTAGGAGCATGACCTGTGTGTCATACACACAGTAATCTGCTCTCATTTCGTAGGTAGCCCGCACCTGTAGTTTGCCTTCAAAGATTGCTATTTATTGCCTTACCTGTAGTTAATTGGTAGAACCCTGTGTTCCCTTGCACAATCTGTCTGTGCTGTAGTTGGTGAAATAAGAAAACTGTACGTTTTTCGTAAAGCTTAAGCGCTATGCTTGACAGTTACCATTGAGATCTATTGTGTGATTGTTGAGAAGTCTTGGTCTGCCTGCCTCTTCCCCTGTCCTGAGAGTCAAGTGGTGAAAGTGTGTGAGGGCGTCGACGTTCCATGGTGCTCAGTTTTCAGTAACCTCTGGCATTGGGACAGCAGTGGTAAAAAGCCCCAACTACCTCCGTTGTTGTTCAATAATCCCAGCTTAGCCTTGAACCCCCAAATGGATCTGACAGGCACACCTTCGGTCCCCTCCCGAGGAAAGGGAAGGATTCCAAAGCTGGCTTGTCTAGTAGCATGTCTTCCTGTGCTGACACAGTTTGTGAGCTCCAGTTCTTTATTAGAACGCAGTGATCGTCATATACAGCTATTACAGAAACGAGGTGTGGTGATGTGTTGTTGTGCCCGTAAAGTCCTACGTCTCAGATCGAACTATGAATTCTCTAGGTAGATATAATCCACTCAAGAGTGAAGCATAATTCTGCATTTTAGTTGCCTGCTGCTCTCTGGTTTACAATTTGCATCACAATTCTGCTAGATCCTGTCATGCAAAGTTACATTCTACTTGTCTGCTTTCTGGCCCCCCTTAGTAATCTCAGGCTGTTTAGCAGTTTTTTTTTTAAATTTAAGTTTCTCTTAATATTCTTAGGTTTCAAAACAGCTTGACTGGCTTTTGCTTCCGGATTAAACATTTGCAGCTGGCTGTGTTCTCTAAGCACCAAAAAGGAAGTCTATAATTCAAGGAATAAAGTTTGATAGCAAGTGGCCCCTGTCTCGTACCGGAGATCATGCATTTTCTGTTCTTGAGGCCAAAACACTGAAACTCTTTATTAAATTATTGTTGCCTATTGATCTTTTCTTCCACCTCATGACCTTTCTGTTTGGGCACTGTGGTACAATTAGGCTCATCGAAACACCCAGGAACCACGTTGACCATTGGTAGGCGAGAAAACAAGAACATATTAATTCCCACATTCACAATTAAGTGACTGAAAATGCTCGATTTTTTGGAATAGCCCTGCCCAATATTGATGCACTATTAAACATGAGTTTTTGTCTTATTGTAGATACTAGTTTGGGATATGGATTTCGGTATTTAGCTTTTGTCATGCAGCATCACAGTGTGAACATTTCTCTATTGATTTCCTGTTTTTTGTCTTTCTCAGTACTTTGGCATTTCAGAAAATTAACATTGTATTTCCTCCTGGGTTTGTATTGCATTTCTTCTTCTCTCACTGATCGGTGGTGTCAATTTCATCACTTCAGCATTTTGACCTTCAGTGAAAAACAACCCATGAGGGAATTGACGACATTGATTAGTTGTAGAAGAACGATTGTAATCATAGTCTTTTGGGAAATTAAAACCATTTACTATACCAAGTTTGAAGAAATGCAACATTTTAAACGAAATAGAGTACCTGGTAACAGTAGATGGAAACATCGGCGAAATGGTGTATGCATGGCATCAACACTTATACTTAGAAAAACAAAACACACATTGTGTAACCCCTTGCTATAGTTCTGTTCTGCACAAATATATTTCACTTCCTCAGCTCGACCCCCCTACCAACAAAAAGAACAGTACTTTCTGGGACTACAACTCCTATGAGTCCAAAAATGATGACCCATTATCTACACCAGTCACAACTGTCCTTCGGTTACTTAGTCCCCAAAGACAACCAGCATTTTCTCTGCGAAAACTGCTGTGGAAATCTTCTGCCTAATTAATCTTGCTTCTGTTCCGGTCCTGTCAGAAAATTGAAAGGGTGATGGACTTTGTCCTTCTAGTGGTCATGTGACCCCTTCATGGTAAACACCCTACCTCATGCCCTCACTGTTAACGCTCTTGCACATGATGCTATACATAGCAGCATCCCCAATTTAGCCAAAAATTACTTTCTAAGACGTCATTCTTAGGCCAAGAAAGAAGAGAATTCAAAATCACGTTGACATCCCACAACTGGTGGAAAGATCAGTCTAACTCTTCTGAGAAGCTTACTGACAATAGGATTTCCCCCAAAAGTACTCTGTTAATGAGGGTGTGTCCTGCTGAAATGGCCATCCTCACCGCCTTAATTGGTCTTAAACCAGCCCAGTCTCCGCCAGTGAGGATAAATTCAGTAAGTGGACAAGGTCCGCTCCTGTGGGACCTAGAACTCACCCAGAACACCCATAGGGCTTTCTCCTGTACACCAAAGGGTATAATTTAATTGTACTTTCTCCCCAGGCGCATTGGATGAGACACGCAGTGAAAGGCCTGGTTTCTCTGAGCGTCTCCCCTTATCCTCCAGGCCATCAGTCGCAGAGATCCCTCCAGTATTTGCTGATATGACCTCCCCTTACCATCATACAGAGTTTTCAAATAATAATAATAATAAATCCGTATTTGTAAAGCGTGAACTACTCACCCTTACGGGTCTCAAGGCGCTGGGGGCCGTCGTGGAAATTAAGTGAGCTATTGCCCAGAGTCACAAGGTGCTGAGCTGAGCTGCCGTCGGAGCCGGGGATCAAACCGTGAGCCCTGTGCTCCGAAGTCAGCTGCCCTGGCCGCTGCACCACACCTCTCCACAGAAGCTCTTTCAGAAGCTGGCAAAGAAGAATTGGAGATTTCCAAGATCATGGTCACCAATTGTCTGTGGACGTGTGCTGTCACTCTTGTGATGATCGCAAAGTGGCAAAATATGTTATTGCAGCCCTTTTCCCAATCTTGGATAAAGGTTGTCTGTGGTGGACTGACAACCAATAGTGCCTAAAATCAGGGATAGCACCTAGGAATAGTGCAGAATGGTTAGTTTCCTGAACAACGTTTGAATGGAGTGTACAATTTTAGATCATTAACTGTTAGCCATGTTTAGGGAATCTGTTGCCACGGTCTGTGAGTGAAGATCAGGTCTGTGAGTGAAGATCAGAGCAGCAGCACCTAATACTACGACCTTTTGGTTGAACTTGAGATAAGAAGTTCTGTAGCAACAGCAGGAGTGAAAAGCATCTTGACAGATAACTAAACATTGGATGCACATGAAATTAAAGTTGATGTTCTCAGGACAGGAAGCCAACATGTCTGTTTATACAGAGCCCATGTGATCGTAGGTAGGCAGCTACCAGCCTAACAAGCCCGAGAGAAGCTGCAAGAAGTTTCGCCTGTGCAGAGGTGTAAAGCACCTGCAAGGTTGCTTACAGAAAACAAAGCCAGGATTGAAAAGGTCCATCTGAGGCCAGTAAATGAAGTACCGTTCAATGGGAAAATAATAACCGCTGACATTTGCAGTGCTTAGAATTGCGAGTAGTGCAGTGTTAAGGACAACTGCCGGCTTTTTACAAATTTAGGCTGCACAGCACTCATCTATTTGAAACTAGATACAAGAAAGCACTCAAGCGTCATGTCATTGCCCAAGCCATTTGTCCTGAGGCTGCACCAATGACCTGAGTTGGTGAGGGTCTCCCAGCCATAACAGATAGACTGACACATAAAGGGTCACGAGAGAGATTATTTTCCTTGTCAATTACTTTATTTAGCTTAACCTTAGCACATGCATATGTTCATTTGTTGACTTCATTGTATATGTGCATTTGATTAAATCATCTGTATGCCTTCATGGTAATAAACTATGTCAAAACTTGTTCCCTTTGTTCTCATGGAGTGTGCGACCTACTCGTACTGTATCACCAAAAAGTTCCAGATTGCGTGCAATCAGTATTAATTAGTACAATAGAACTAACCCAATTTGTTCCTGGATCCAGCCTCCATTTGAAGTATCCAGAAGCTGATGGCCTTGCCTTGAGGTAAACAGTTCCAGCTCTCAGGGGGGAAACAGCCTTTACATTGCATGCTTTACATCGCATGCTATTACAACGCAGTCGTTACAACGACTGCATTGTTACAACGCAAAAAATTACATTGCAAGTCGTTACAACGACTTGCTGTAGGGGGCAGAAGGTGTTGGATGTACAATCCAACACCTTCCCTGCTGTTGCACAAACTGGAGTAGGAATAGTAAATTATACTATTCCTAAATCCAGCACGCCCCCTATAGCAAGTCGTTGAAATGACTTGCGATGTAATGGTTTGCGTTGTAACAACGTGGTCGTTGTAACGACCGCGTTGTAATAGCATGCGATGTAAAGCATGCGTAGTAAACGTACATATTCCTCTCAGGGTCCCCAAATCATCATTCGTTTTTTGAAGCTCCACGAATGCAACTTCCATGCAATGGAATCCAGGAGGTATCTGGAGGTTCAGTCTGCTTCTGGGTTCTGCTTGTGTCTGAGGTATCCTGCGCTCATTAAAGTATATTTGTGCCGACAAAAATGCTGAAGCAATGACCCGCAAGGCAGTTGCAGTATCTAATGCAACAGGGGATCTGTCATGGGTCAGACACTTCACTGTGAAGGAGCTTGTCAGTAGCTCCAGGCAGTTGATGTGGAATTTTCACTTTTGCTCTGACCACTGTCCTCCTGTTGGTACATCTGGTGACTCAGTACTTAGGGTTATAATATACTCTTTTGTGAGTTATATTGATACATCTGTTGCCACTGCCTAGGCAGCTGGCATCCAACTCTGTAATGAGGTCCAGATTGGCTCATCCATTCCAGGCTTCCATGTGGTTCAGCTATGGCTTGATGTCTTTGAAGTGCTCTATAGTGGAGCAGCCCTGGAAAAATCATTTGGCTGCGGGAGGAGAGGAGTCGGACCAATCTGACCAGATTCCTGAGAGAAACATCTGTTCAGCTAGTGCTCTCCACAATTCCTTCCTTATGGGTGCCATTTGTTTTGGTAGGAGTTTTAGCGTCACCAACTCAGAGTCAATCACAAAACCCAGACTGGTCACAGACCATGGTGGAACCAATTTGAGTTTTTTTCCGCCGTTGACGACAAACCCTAGTCCCTGGAGAAGACTGACTGTCATCTCCTGGTGGAATTGTGAGCATGTAGTACATGGGTCAATTAGGAGATTATTTTCAAGGTATGTTATTAGGTATGTGGCCTCGACTGTAAAGAATTCCTTTGTCGGCCTCAGTGGCTTGGTAAAGCACCAAGATGCAGACAAGAGGCCGAACAGCAGGACCTGGAACCATGAAAGCCTCCTCTTGCCGTAAAAACTAGAGGAAACTTCATTGGAATGCATAGACCACCAGGTATGCATCCTTTACGTTTACATTCAATCCCCTAGCTGGAAGACATCCCTAAAAAGGTGGATACCCTCCTTTTTACAATAGTGATTCACCTGCCACTTATTGAATTCTCTGAGTATGATTGCTAGTTGCTATCCCTTGTCCTTTTGCTGGACCAAAAAGAATAGAAGGCTGAGGAAGTCTCTGGGGTGGAGTGTTGTCCTTCCTATTGACCCTTTCCTTACCAGCTCTGTCACCTTCCTGCCTATCAGGGTAAATTCTCCTTGCGAGAAGACGAGGTGGTGAGGTTTCTTTCCCTGTACAGTTGAGCCATGGAACTCTATTCGGAGTCCTCTCACTGAACAAATTTAAGTCCTGCCTCCTGTGAATGAAGAGAGCCAGCCAACCTCCCACCTCTGATGGGAAAGAAATAGTAGCCCTTACTTGTGAAATCACCCAGGTCATTAGCTGCTTCCTAGAAGTTCCCTATCCTGCTGCGTCCGGGGCATCTGGTTGGGAAGAGGCCTCTGATAAACTTGTAATATTTCCACATTCCACCTATTCTGTCATTCTGGCCTCTTTTGAAGCCTTGGAACCTGGACCAGCCAGCCAAGTGCCCCTTGCTTTGACCACCCTCCACAAAAATCTTGGGTCCAAAGATTTTCCTAATACCTTACCATAACCTTATCAAGCAAGAAAAAAGTTGTGAATTGGGGTCAACTTTGATGAGAAGGGAGCGTCAATGTTCATGGAAAGCAGGCAGCTCATGTTTTCTAGAAATTACATAGCTTGTTGCTCCCATCATGAGAAAATATCTGGGGAGGTCATATTCCCTAATTTCTTGGAATCTCTAGCTATCAGACTGATTTCTCAAGTTCTTTACAAACTTGGCCAAAACGTAGCTATTTTGCTGTCTGACTCCGACATAAACACAACCTTGTCATCCAAGGACAGGCACATGCCTGTTAAATCCCTAAGGTAGACTCTGTCTTCCTATATCTAGGTAAATCCTCAATTCTGTTTGTTACCTACTGTGCCACCTTATCTGCTGTGCCCAATCAGAAGACCAAGTATGATATTTTCCTGATCCACCATGTCAGATCTTGTACCTTATCTGTTGCCCCTACTCCCTAACCATCCAGTCGGAGATACTTGCTGTCCAACATCAGTCTCTAATGCCTGGTTCACCTTTTGACTTACCTTGTTTTGACCTTTTGTCAAAGTGTTTTTGAAACTTTGTCTCCTTGTGTGCAAGATGTCCACCAGAAAGGCAAGTTTTAAAGTATGCTCTGCTTGTCACCGACAGAGGTCAGTGGTGGACCCACATTTGGTTTGGCTCTGGTATCTTGAGTGAGACCACGACGCCAAGACATGCGAGGACTGCTGCGCCATGGACCACGAGTACAGGTGGGGCCCTTAGAGATTGTTCCCAGATGGGCTTTATAGTCTGGCCTCAAGGATTTGTTGGTGCATCCGGAGCAGTTTGTAGAAAATATAAGAGGAACACCTTTACACCAAAGGAATAGGGTACTATACGGTTGTATCACAAAAGAAGTTTCCTTTGGACTGTTATAAGGAATAGGAAAGATATAGGCTGTATATACCAAATTAAATCAAGGTCTCACTCATTCAACTTCATATCATACGTACACGGGAGGTATAGCCATATATCCCAGATTGACAATCTGGACAACGTTTTTTATAAAAAAAGTATAAATCTATTTATTAATTAAAAAGCTCATAAAATACACAATACTAAAAGTGTGGGAATAGTCAATAACACTATTGTTCCACTAACATCTGTAATGGATTTAGACATCAAAAACACTTTCTTTACAGGCATATGAAAACATATAACAGGTTAAGAGAAGAGAGTACATATAACAGAAAAAACAATATGTCATTAAAACAGCACACATCCGTGATTACTTAATTTTTCAGGCTGAAACCCGGTACTATAGTGTTTAATAAGTACTCAGTAGTTCCAGTCTCTTCACGGATTGTGTATTTCTTAAAGGGCGTCGACTCGTTTCGATGGAAGTCTTATAACACCATCTTTATCAAGACTCGAATTGGAACTCTCAAAGACAAACAGATTTACACTGGAACCATTAAAAACACCTGTGTGATAAAACACAAATATCAATAAGTGTGCCTAGGAAGTATTGTCTCATATATTCACAGTATATTAAAAGACATTTTTATCATATCTAACAGTCGTTCCTAATCATACACATTGTGTCACCGTTGTATAAATTAATACAAAAGAGCCCTGGATCAATATAGAGCGTGCATGGTACACTACTCCCTATTCCCCCCAGGTATTCTCTATTCTAACAGTATTTTTATTAAAAAAATGTATTACCGAAATTGATTATCCCTGGGTATATATGTTATTCTTCCCTTGGCTCAAAATTCCACATCTTCACATCTTACTAGGCATACATTTTTCCTCAGCATACCGGTAAATACACACCACATAAACACCTATTTTTAAGATTGTCATATTGTTCGATTCCATGATCCCTATCAATATGCCTCACCTCTTACTAATTAGGAAGGCCACCCGGGCGTCCAGAGACATGAAGTCACCGTGAGTGTCTGGGGCAAATACCTCCGTCTTCCTAACTTGAATCCAGATGGAGGATGTAGGATGTATCTACAATATAATTATAGCCGGATTATCCTAACTTAAAGGTCTAATTACATCCTGGTAGAAATACTTTTGAAAGTGTCTTTATCTCACCTTTATAGCACCCTTCGTAGGTTAAAATTATGTTCGTGGTACTTGTCTAAATCATGGGCATATTTATCACCGGCCAGATTGGTGAAACGGTTCTGTAAAACATGTTATACACAGCTGAATTACCCTTACTCAATCATGGAAATTATCAGCACTGTTCTCCAGGTAATAGAAATAGGTTATTCGCATACCTTCCAAATAGAAACCGTAGTAGTGGGTTGGGTTTATAAATGTTCTATTCCGGCGTCGGACGTCCCTTTAATAATTAGGGTCTAATAGGGAAAACGAATTTTTTTTTTATGTATATTTCTCACTGTTATGGTGTATTTTTCTCTATGGGGCTTGCACCATTCTATAAGAACAGAAATTCTACTACCCAACTGGTCTAGTTAATGGGTTAACACCGGATTAACAGTGCTGTATATCAGTCACATGCTTTCACTTGGTCTTACTTCACGTGGATGACCTAGCACAGTTGTATCATCTATATACAAACTAGTTGATAGGCTAACCTCGAGTTTGCGGTGCTATGTAGGAATCACCAGCCCTTCGTTCCTTTTACTTAAAATTGAAGGGCTTTCACATATCTGGCTGGCTACTTATAATTTGTCTCCTCGCCCTCTTTGAGCAATTAATACCCCCGTTTCTTGGAGCAAACATTTCCTCCCCCATTTAATGTCTCTAAGCTCGCCACATTACACTTACTTCGTTAGATGCGCGCCGCAGCGTCACGTCGTCAAACCGGTATCGTCCCCGTAGAAATTAGTACTGAGTGTCAGTCCTGCTTATTTATACCTGTGGGGTCTGGGTATCACCTGATTAAAGTTTACGAGTTATTCCTCGATATGCGCTCTCGCTCAATGCACATTTCCGTGCTAAACCCTTCCGGGTTATCAATAGACATAAAAAACGGATTTCACGTCAAGTCTTCACGGTTACTGACAGCATACGCCATCTTAAAGCATGTCCCTCCACCTATGCTCGCATTGCTCAATAGCTCATTGTTAATTTTGGCTCTTTGATCTAACATTGCGTTGAGAACATATGAAAGAAAAACTTTTAAACAGCATTCAAGCCCTTATTGTATGCTGTACGACAGTTTGTTGGAAAAATGACCAAATAAAAGAACGCATTGGTACCTGTATTGGTGATGCCTATCTGCATGGTCTGATGGGGTTTAAAGGCTTAGATCTGTAAAGCTCAAGCTCACTGTTATGACGGCAATATATTTCCGAGCATAAGCGGGAAAAACAAAATTTCAAGTAATACCAACTGATCATACATGCTGAGATGCTTCTCTTCGTGTGCCTATATATAAAAGGACATCCTGTCATTTCTAGAGCATTTCCCCATATTAGATAAGCGATGCAATGGTGCCTATATTGATCATAGTTGACTAAATAGGATTTTGTGGTCTTTAACATCTTAAAGGTTTTATACAAATTCGTATTCTCTGTCTAGATCGAAAATATATTACAGGACACAGGAGAGATGAATTCAATTTCTCAGAATAGAGAACGCCTCGTGTATGCTAAAAAGCTATTCTCCATTTATCTATATAATAAAGGACATCCAGTCCTCTCGAGAGTTCAGGCCCTTATTGATGGTATCTAGTTTGCACATATACCATTGTTCTCTCGTCTTTCTTATTTTGTCTGTATTGCCTCCACGTCTGTTGATCCTCATCCTTTCCAAAATAAACCAGCGAAATTCATCACATTTGTGGTTTAGTTGGGCGAAATGATTAGTGAGAGGTGCGTTCTCCTTATTAGTACGTACTGCAGATTTATGTTCTAACAGCCTGTATCGTAGTTCACGTCCAGTTTCGCCCACGTAGCCTAGGCCACACGGGCAGATCAGGAGGTAAACAACGTTTTTGCTTCTGCAGTTATTTAACACATCTGGAGCGAGCACAAGGCAATTGAATTCAAGTTTTTTGGCCACTATGCATTGTTCACAGATTGAACAGGATCCACATTTGTGGTTGCCTACTGCTTTGGTATAGTGCATCGTGGTCTGGATATTCTCATCTTTGTCTGTATATGTGTGTACCAAAGAGTTGCGTAGATTTTTGTTACGCCTAAAGGCAAACATAGGTTTGTCTATGGGTTGTTCCCTCTCATCATTTAAAATCTTCCAGTTTCTGTTTATAATTTTTTTTATTTGATTGCTAACCTGGGAGAATTTGCTAACAAACACTATCTTCTCTGTAGATTTTTTCTTTTCTCTCTCTCTATTCATGTCTAGCATGTATTCTCGGTCGTAAAATCTGGCGCGTTTGAATGAATTCTTGATCAGCTTTTTCGGATAACCCCTAACCCCCAATTTTTTCTTTAGAACCTCAGAGTGGACGTAAAAGTCCTCTATTGTTGTACAGTTCCTGCGGAGACGCAGGAATTCCCCAAAGGGGATATTATTTCTTTGGGCCTTGGGGTGATTACTTTCATAGTGTAAAAGGGTGTTTTTATCGGTTGGTTTAGTGTATAATTCCACTGCTAATCTATTCTCACTGTTTTCAATACAAATATCTAAAAAATTTATCTTCGTATTGCTCCATTGCGATGTAAATTTGAGGTTTGGGTCCCCCAAATTAAGCCAGGAGATAAATTCTTCCAGCTCTTCACTGGTACCGTTCCAGACGAAAATAATATCATCTATGAAACGGTACCAGTGACTAACATTTTCGAAGAAAGGCGCTAATTCATTAAAAACGTGAACCTGTTCAAATTTGCTAACGTAAAGGCAGGCTAGACTTAGTGCGCAGGTTGTGCCCATGCTGGTCCCCCTTATTTGTTGAAAGAGGTCTTTTTTGTATAGGAACAGGTTGTTCTTAAGTACCATACTGACACAGCTCATTATAAAGTCAATATTGCCGCCACCTAGATCTTCTGTTTCTAAGATAGATCTAACTGTTTTTATGGTGTCGTCCTGAGGGATGTTTGTATATAGGGCTTCAATATCAAGGGTCACCCCATTGAAGCCCAGGCCCTCGAAGGTTGCGATCGCATGCGCCGAATCTCTCAGGTAAGATTTTTGTTTAGCTACAATAGGTTTTAGAAAGAAATCAGCGTATTTACTTAGGGGTTCTAAGATTGAACCGATGCTGCTCACTATGGGTCGCATGGGGGGATCATTGACATTCTTATGGATTTTAGGTAACCCATATATCGCAGGTGTAATAGGATCTGTGTTGTATAGGAATTTAAACTCTTGACGTGGCCAAGAGTGGGGGTAAAAGATGATTTACCACGCAGTCCAGAGATATTGGTGCTGGGGCGGCTATCTCTACCTTCAAAAAAGTCCTTAAGTCTAATTTTTCTAAAAAATATCACGAATCAGTCAAATCAAGAACAGTTATTAAAATTGTATAATTTAAAGAAAAAATTAATCCGCACTGAGCTTCATGCAGAATTCCTCATCGAGTATCTAAAAGCAGGTGTGATACCGATTGGGCTTCAAATTAAAAATGAGCCCGGACTATTCATTGAACATAAAAAGTTTCTAGAGACATGGTCACACATTGCAAACCGCTGTAGCCACGATTGGCTTATTCTTATCATAGAGACGGCACAGGAGGTAATAATTATAGAAAAGAAAGCCATAGAAGAACTAGAGAGTAAAATAAAAGATACCACGATAATAGAGGAAATCAAAAAGAGACTTGATGAGATGAAACAAGAAACGGAGGGCTACAGGGAGTATGTAGTCAACAAAAAAATGAATAAACTTAGAAAAGATATAGATAAATTTAGTGGGGAGAAAATATACCCCTACTTAGGAAAGGAATACTACGACTCCAAAAGGGATCAAAGATGGGAAAAACCTAACTATCAGAAACCCATCTATTCTAGAGGAGGGAACAAGAGGATTACTTTTTCTGACACCTCTTGTTCAAGCAGTGATGAGGAAGACCAACATCATGAAGCTCGAGGTAGAACAGGATTCAATCCAGAACAAGAGCCTTTTTTAGGACAGCGCCAAAAACGAGACCAGGGGAACTTCAGGAGCTCCAACAGCGGGGAACCAGCAAGGAACTATCCCCCCAAGAGTATCTAAAAACCAGGAATCGCAGATACTGGCGGTAGACAAAATCCCAATAATCAATTTATCTTCCAAAAATCTCACCATAGCGGAAAAGGAAGTGCTTGAGAGAGGTTTTAGTTTTGCCCCTACAGAAACCCCAAACAAATTTGAATTTGAGAAAGATCTCAAATTATTTTTTAGAAAAATTAGACTTAAGGACTTTTTGAAGGTAGAGATAGCCGCCCCAGTACCAATATCTCTGGACTGCGTGGTAAATCATCTTTTACCCCCACTCTTGGCCACGTCAGCAAAAATATTGAGACTTTTGAAAGAACTGTGGAGATTGAAATAAAAAACCTGTTGGCTCGTCCGCATAAACCATACAATAACTTCTCGCAAAATCATAGGAGAGCACTCAAAGAACTTAAAGAAGATTCAAGTATTATTATCAAACCCGCCGATAAAGGCGGAGGGGTTGTTGTATTTGATAGCAAGGACTATAATGATAAAATGATCAGCCTATTAAATGTTAAAGAACATTACAAACGGGTATCCCGTTCACTTAATGTCAAACTGAAGAAAGATGTCTATGAACTGTTAGACATAGCGAAATGTGAAGAACGGGTCTGCGAAGAAGAGTTTAAATTCCTATACAACACAGATCCTATTACACCTGCGATATATGGGTTACCTAAAATCCATAAGAATGTCAATGATCCCCCCATGCGACCCATAGTGAGCAGCATCGGTTCAATCTTAGAACCCCTAAGTAAATACGCTGATTTCTTTCTAAAACCTATTGTAACTAAACAAAAATCTTACCTGAGAGATTCAGCGCATGCGATCGCAACCTTCGAGGGCCTGGGCTTCAATGGGGTGACCCAGCTTTTGGTCACCCTTGATATTGAAGCCCTATATACAAAAATCCCTCAGGACGACACCATAAAAACAGTTAGATCTATCTTAGAAACAGAAGATCTAGGTGGCGGCAATATTGACTTTATAATGAGCTGTGTCAGTATGGTACTTAAGAACAACCTGTTCCTATACAAAAAAGACCTCTTTCAACAAATAAAGGGGACCAGCATGGGCACAACCTGCGCCCTAAGTCTAGCCTGCCTTTACGTTAGCAAATTTGAACAGGTTCACGTTTTTAATGAATTAGCGCCTTTCTTCGAAAATGTTAGTCACTGGTACCGTTTCATAGATGATATTATTTTCGTCTGGAACGGTACCAGTGAAGAGCTGGAAGAATTTATCTCCTGGCTTAATTTGGGGGACCCAAACCTCAAATTTACATCGCAATGGAGCAATACGAAGATTAATTGTTTAGATATTTGTATTAAAAACAGTGAGAATAGATTAGCAGTGGAATTATACACTAAACCAACCGATAAAAACACCCTTTTACACTATGAAAGTAATCACCCCAAGGCCCAAAGAAATAATATCCCCTTTGGGGAATTCCTGCGTCTCCGCAGGAACTGTACAACAATAGAGGACTTTTACGTCCACTCTGAGGTTCTAAAGAAACAATTGGGGGTTAGGGGTTATCCGAAAAAGCTGATCAAGAATTCATTCAAACGCGCCAGATTTTACGACCGAGAATACATGCTAGACATGAATAGAGAGAGAGAAAAGAAAAAATCTACAGAGAAGATAGTGTTTGTTAGCAAATTCTCCCAGGTTAGCAATCAAATTAAAAATATTATAAACAGAAACTGGAAGATTTTAAATGATGAGAGGGAACAACCCATAGACAAACCTATGTTTGCCTTTAGGCGTAACAAAAATCTACGCAACTCTTTGGTACACACATATACAGACAAAGATGAGAATATCCAGACCACGATGCACTATACCAAAGCAGTAGGCAACCACAAATGTGGATCCTGTTCAATCTGTGAACAATGCATAGTGGCCAAAAAACTTGAATTCAATGGCCTTGTGCTCGCTCCAGATGTGTTAAATAACTGCAGAAGCAAAAACGTTGTTTACCTCCTGATCTGCCCGTGTGGCCTAGGCTACGTGGGCGAAACTGGACGTGAACTACGATACAGGCTGTTAGAACATAAATCTGCAGTACGTACTAATAAGGAGAACGCACCTCTCACTAATCATTTCGCCCAACTAAACCACATAAGTGATGAATTTCGCTGGTTTATTTTGGAAAGGATGAGGATCAACAGACGTGGAGGCAATACAGACAAAATAAGAAAGACGAGAGAACAATGGTATATGTGCAAACTAGATACCATCAATAAGGGCCTGAACTCTCGAGAGGACTGGATGTCCTTTATTATATAGATAAATGGAGAATAGCTTTTTAGCATAAACGAGGCGTTCTCTATTCTGAGAAATTGAATTCATCTCTCCTGTGTCCTGTAATATATTTTCGATCTAGACCGAGAATACGAATTTGTATAAAACCTTTAAGATGTTAAAGACCACAAAATCCTATTTAGTCAACTATGATCAATATAGGTACCATTGCATCTCTTATCTAATATGGGGAAGTGCTCTAGAAATGACGGGATGTCCTTTTATATATAGGCACACGAAGAGAAGCATCTCAGCATGTATGATCAGTTGGTATTACTAGAAATGTTGTTTTTCCCGCTTATGCTCGGAAATATATTGCCGTCATAACAGTGAGCTTTACAGATCTAAGCCTTTAAACCCCATCAGACCATGCAGATAGGCATCACCAATACAGGTACCATTGCGTTCTTTTATTTTGTCATTTTTCCAACAAACTGTCGTACAGTATACAATAATAAGGGCTTGAATGCTGGTTAAAAGTTTTTCTTTCATATGTTCTCAACGCAATGTTAGATCAAAGAGCCAAAATTAACAATGAGCTATTGAGCAATGCGAGCATAGGTGGAGGGACATGCTTTAAGATGGCGTATGCTGTCAGTAACCGTGAAGACTTGACGTGAAATCCGTTTTTTATGTCTATTGATAACCCGGAAGGGTTTAGCACGGAAATGCGCATCGAGCGAGAGCGCATATCGAGGAATAACTCGTAAACTTTAAGCAGGTGATACCCAGACCCCACAGGTATAAATAAGCAGGACTGACACTCAGTACTAATTTCTACGGGGACGATACCGGTTTGACGACGTGACGCTGCGGCGCGCATCTAACGAAGTAAGTGTAATGTGGCGAGCTTAGAGACATTAAATGGGGGAGGAAATGTTTGCTCAAGGCGACAAATTATAAGTAGCCAGCCAGATATGTGAAAGCCCTTCAATTTTAAGTAAAAGGAACGAAGGGCTGGTGATTCCTACATAGCACCGCAAACTCGAGGTTAGCCTATCAACTAGTTTGTATATAGATGATACAACTGTGCTAGGTCATCCACGTGAAGTAAATCAAGTGAAAGCATGTGACTGATATACAGCGCTGTTAATCCGGTGTTACCCCATTAACTAGACCAGTTGGGTAGTAGAATTTCTGTTCTTATAGAATGGTGCAGGCCCCATAGAGAAAAATACACCATAACAGTGAGAAATATACATATATATATATATATATATAATAAAAAAAAGGTTTTCCCTCTTAGACCCTAATTATTAAAGGGACGTCCGAGGCCGGAATAGAAAATTTATAAACCCAACCCACTACTACGGTTTCTATTTGGAAAGTATGCGAATAACCTATTTCTATTACCTGGACAACAGTGCTGATAATTTCCATGATTGAGTAAGGGTAATTCAGCTGTGTATAACATGTTTTATAGAACCGTTTCACCAATCTGGCCGGTGATAAATATGCCCATGATTTAGACAAGTACCACGAACATAATTTTAACCTACGAAGGGTGCTATAAAGGTGAGATAAAGACACTTTCAAAAGTATTTCTACCAGGATGTAATTAGACCATTAAGTTAGGATAATCCGGATATAATTATATTGTAGATACATCCTCCATCCTCCATCTTGTTTCAAGTTAGGAAGACGGAGGTATTTGCCCCAGACACTCACGGTGACTTCACGTCTCTGGACGCCCGGGTGGCCTAATTAGTAAGAGGTGAGGCATACTGATAGGGATCATGGAATCGAACAATATGACAATCTTAAAAATAGGTGTTTATGTGGTCTGTATTTAATGGTATGCTGAGGAAAAATGTATGCCTAGTAAGATGTGAAGATGTGGAATTTTGAGCCAAGGGAAGAATAACATATATACCCAGGCATAATCCATTTCGGTAATAATTTTTTTTATAAAAATACTGTTTGAATAGAGAATACCTGGGGGGAATAGGGAGTAGTGTACCATGCACGCTCTATATTGTTCCAGGGCTCTTTTGTATTAATTTATACAACGGTGACACAATGTGTATGATTAGGAACGACTGTTAGATATGATAAAAATGTCTTTTAATATATTGTGAATATATGAGACAATACTTCCTAGGCACACTTATTGATATTTGTGTTTTATCACACAGGGGTTTTTAATGGGTCCAGTGTAAATCTGTTTGTCTTTGAGAGTTACAATTCGAGTCTTGATAAAGATGGTGTTATAAGACTTCCATCGAAATGTGTCGACGCCCTTTAAGAAATACACAATCCGTGAAGAGACTGGAACTACTGAGTACTTATTAAACACTATAGTACCGGGTTTCAGCCCGAAAAATTAAGTAATCACGGATGTGTGCTGTTTTAATGTCATATTGTTTTGTCTGTTATATGTACTCTCTTCTCTTAACCTGTTATATGTTTTCATATGCCTGTAAAGAAAGTGTTTTTGATGTCTAAATCCATTACAGATGTTAGTGGAACAATAGTGTTATTGACTATTCCCACACTTTTAGTATTGTGTATTTTATGAGCTTTTTAATTAATAAATAGATTTATACTTTTTTATAAAAAACGTTGTCCAGATTGTCAATCTGGGATATATGGCTATACTTCCCGTGTACGTATGATGTGAAGTTGAATGAGTGAGACCTTGATTTAATTTGGTATATACAGCCTATATCTTTCCTATTCCTTATAACAGTCCAAAGGAAACTTCTTTTGTGATGCATCCGGAGCAGTGCCTCCTCCATCATCATTCCCAGCTTCAATACGGAGCTGGACCGGTGTCATCCGATGCCGACCGGGGGCAGACTCTCCATATCGGACCCAGTGCCTCACTCCTATGACAGGATTGGGTGATGATTAGGAGGGGCCTGCGGACTTTTATGAATACCAGACATTAGAAGAGCCCGAGGACAACTAGTATGAGGATCTACCGGATCGCAGTGGACTGGACACCTCCCCAGACACTGACCTGGTCTCTTCCACTCCCGGGGCTACTCGAGGAGAGTGCCTCATTTGCATTGCTGGTGCAGAGGGCGGCTGAGGTCCTGGACCTTACGCTACCCTCAGTGGCAGTCAAGACAAATGTCTTGACAGTGGTGCTTCAGCCGGGAGTTGCCCCCACCGAACCATTACTCCCATTCAATGAAGCCCTTGCAATGCCCGCCATTATTGCCCTGCCACGGGGACCCCCGTTTCCTCACCCAGCACCCACCCCAGAGAGCTTGGTGGTCCAGACTCCACCTTTGAAGTCAGCCCTGGCCCATTCCCTACCACTCCACCGGATAGGGAATCCAAAAGGCTGGATACCTTCTGGAAGAGGATGTTCTCTTCCACCAGCCTGGCACTGTGGTCGGTGAACACCGCGTGCCTCTTGGGCCGATACTTGCTTACGATCTGGGACTCAGTTGCGCAGTTGCTGCCCATGGTCTCGGAGGAGGTCCGAGACATACTCTCTCAAGCAATTGCTGATGGGAGGGATGCAGCCAATATCACCATACGATGCTGACTGGACACGACAGACTCTCAGGGCAGAGCGATTCCTTCATCGGGGACCCTGAGGCACCACGGCTGGTTAAGAACTGATTTTTCGAGGGGGGGATGTCTAAGCTCCGCTCATGGACATTCCCCTTGATGGCTCTCGTTTGTTCAAAGAGAAGGCGTATTCAGAGCTGAGCGCTTCAAGGATAGGAGGGCTACGGCCAGGTATTTGGGCCTTTCCATGTCCCCTCATTGACCCAGTGTGTCTTCCGCCCCTTTCATGGCCAGGGAAGGGGCTTTCAACTGCGTCTCTACACATCCAGCCACCACATCCAGCAAATCACACTATCTTTTAATGGGTGAGGACGTGGTTCCCACAGACCAAGTGGGACAGCCAGCCAGATGTCAGGCCAGTCAACCACCCCCGGCAGCCGCAGTCTCTAAACCCTTATAGTTTGCCCTCCGACCATCATGGGCATCCAGTGGGGAGGAGGATACGCCATCACCTGCACCACTGGAGGTCAATAACATTCGACCATTTAGTTTTGCAACTCATCCAAAATGGCTACTCCTTTCCCTTTGTTCCACCTCCCTACCCATGCCACCTACTTACGACAAGCTGACGGAGGACCACCTCTCCTTGCTCCATCAAGATGTGTTGGCTTTCTTGGCCAATGGAGCTAGAGCGAAGGTGCCCACATCAGACGTACATTGTGGTTGCTATTCCTGCTACTTTCTGATGCCCCAGAAGGACGGAGGCCTTCATCCTGTTCTAGACCTGCACCTTCTCAATTGCTTGCTGAAAAATAAAAAATTCAATATGCTCACGCTTGCTCAAGTCTTGTCTGCCCGGGACCCAGGAGACTAGATGGTATCGCTGGACTTGCCGGATGTATATTTTCACATCCCAATCCTGCCTACCCAAAGGCATTACCTGCTGTTCACAGTCGGCCAAGAGCACTTTCAGTTTGCCATGGTCCTTTTTGGCCTTGCCAGCATCCCTCGGGTGTTCACAAAAGCGATGACAGTGGTCGCAGCTCACTTCTGTAGGTTAAAGGGGTTCCATTCTTCCCCTACCTCAACGATTGGCTGTTGAAGGCGGGCTCGCCACAGGCAGTCGTGTCCCACCTCCAGACTACGGCGACCCTTCTGTGTTTGCTGGGGTTCACTATCAACCTGCCAAATTCACACCGTGACTCTGTCTCAGACGCTCTATTTCATCTGAGCTGTTCTGCACATAGTGCAGTTTCGGGCTTATCCTCCCGAGCAGCGAGTTGAGGATATTCAGGCTATCATACGGTTGTTTCAGCCTCTATCCTAGGTTTTGGTTAGACTGACTCTGAGGGTTCTTGGCCTCATGGCCTCCTGCATCCTGCTAGGGATACATGCCCGTTGCCATATACGAGCTTTGCAGTGGGACCTGAAGTTCCAGTGGTCGCAGCATTGGGAATCTCACCGGCATGGTCCAGATCCCAGAGGGGACTACAAAAGACATGCAGTGCTGGCTGACAAACCCCAATTGGGTCAGTGGCAGACCCCTAACTCTTCCCCAACCTGAGCTGACTGTGGAGACAAATGCACCACTCCTGGGCTGGGGCGGCCACCTGGAAAAGTTGAAGGTCAGAGGATTCTGGTCTCCAGTGGAATCTAGGCTCCACATCAATCTGTTGGAGCTTTGGGTGATCCAATTGGCATCGAAAGCCTTTCTTCCTTCAATAAGGGGAAGGCTGGTACAGGTGTTCACGGACAGTACCACTGCCATGTGGTATTACAGCAAACAGGGTAGTGTGGGGTCGTGGACCTTTTATCAAGAGGCATTGCACCCTTGGACTTGGCTGGAACACCAGAGCATAACCCTAGTGGTTCAACACCTGGTAAGCCGACTACCTCAGCAATCGATGCTTAGCAGATCACAAATGCCGTCTCTATCCAGGGGTAGCACAAGGTCTCTTCCAAGAGTGGGCAGATTCTTGGTTAGATCTGTTTGCCTCTGTTGATAATGCTCAATGTCAAAAGTTTTGTGTGCTGGAATTTCCAAAAGTAAATTATGTTGATGTACTGTGTCAAAGACAAAGTAGAGTCCCAGTACTTTCTGATCAACAATTGATTTTAGTTCATCCCAGGGTGTAGCTTAGGAAGAATTAGTGCCATGGCCAGGTCCAAAATCATGTTTGGGTTGGAAGGAAGATAAGAAGAGAATCGTATGGAGGAGGAGAGGAAGGCAGTAAAATGAGTCCTCAGGGAGGGACTGGGGAGTCATCTCCATCACCTATGTCAGGAGCCCAGGAGTGAGGCGTATGTTGGGTGTAAAGGAACCTGTGGGGGAGAGCGTCAAAGAAAGAGTTTGAAAAGGAGTGGAATGAGGTAATGTGGTTGGAAGTTAGAAATGAATTCTTCTCGTAGGATAAGCGTTTGACCGACCGTCATTAGTGCTAGGTAGAATGAGGGTAAAAGGAGACGGTAGAAAACAGTGAGAATAGAGAAGCGGTCTAAAGCTAAAGGGCTTAGTAAGTGAGGACATTTGTTATGGTGATGAGTGGAAGATTAATTTGTGCAAGAGTGTAATCATACAGGATGCCAGGAAGGGCTGAACCTGATGGGACTTGGGTGAAGAGCCGGGAAGTAGAGAGAGGAGAAGGTGAAGGGTGTGACCGGGGGTGGAATAGGTAAATGTGAGACAGAGTAGGGTTTTGGTGGGAGAGGAAAGGAAATGGTGCTGTTGACAGAGCCCCAGGAATCTCAAGTAGACATTGGGAACGGGATTGTCTTTGAGGCTCTGTAGAAGAAATTGTGGCACTACTGAATGAGCGGGATCTCATATGGGTCGACACATTGGGATCTAATTTTTACAACTGTTTGAGAGCTGACTATGCCAACTAAGCGATTTCAGCCATCTGGCTAATTTGGATGTTGCTATTAACTGTGTCAAAGGCTGTCTATTGGTTATGGAGGACCAAGCTGACATGTCTTTTTAAGCATTCTGGCGTGGATCATCCTTAATTTTGGCCAGGGTTGATTCAGTTTTTCTTAGTTTGTGAAACCCAGAATATTTTCTCAGCAGGTGATGTTCTTTCGTGGCTGTGTTGGGATGTCGTCGTGCTCATTCCTACTCAATGCAGACTTTAGTAACAGTTAAGAATTAGACTAAACAGCAAGGCATCCTTACGTTTGAGAGTAGAGTGGTTATCAAAGGAAAGGGAGACTAGCTTGCTATGCTAATAGTTAGTTATATCTTTCTTTTCCTTGTAGTCTGGAATCAGTGAACCTTTTCATGATAACGGATTTGCTGCTGGGTCTGGCTGGTTTGATCCCTTAGCCATCCCTCCCCAGTAAATGTTCTGTACTCTCTGTGGGTTGCCCATATTATCCAACCTTTTTTGTGAGGCTGCTTACTTTTTAACATCGTTCTAGCTTCTCTTGCAGGTTAATTGGATCTCATTGCTTCTCTCCCATGAACAGGAAAGGAAACCTGCAGCATTGGCAGCTCTGAGCATTAATATGTTGTTTTTGTTTCAGATTTGAGTCATCCTCCCATGCCATTAGCTTGAGCGCCTATTTACGCGAGCAGAGGCGAGAGCTGTACAGCAAGAGCGGAGAGCTGCAAGGTGAGATTTGTTGTAATGAGGGTAGTTTTCTTCTGGGTTTGTAGACTTTGCCGTGCTTAGAATGTCAAAAGAAATAGAATGCTTCATTATCTGGAGGTGTTAACTTAAATGTCGCTCCTTGGTAACTAATCTTGTTTTCCCTCGCTGTTATAGCATCAGAGTTGTTTGGCAAATGTGTTGAGTGAGAGCAGAATCTTAAAAGTGCGTACTGTTTAAAGGTTGTTTTTCGAATAAAAACATTTTATGCGGTGGTCCAGGGCTTAGTGTTTTCTAATATGCTTGGTGGTATGCAGCCATACTAGAGTATTGCTGGAAGACAACTATAAGTTTCTTTATATCTTTATAAGTTTTTAGTGGACAGCTTTTCTACACGCGCACATGAAGATGCACTGGAGTCTGCAGAGGAATTTTCTGTATTCGAGGGAGTTTGAGTTAAGTGATGTCTCGCAAGCCTTCATCATTTGTGTTGTGGACCGAGCCATGTGAAAAACAAAACCACTGCTTGCTTCTGGAAGCGGAGACTGGTCATTGGCATGTGTAGTAATAAAACATTTTCACAACGCACTTCCTAACTAATACTCACTCCTTTGAGGGGAGGAAAGAAGTTGGATTACCATCATTGGATCAGTTGTGCATGTTCTGTTAATCTTTTTTGCCATCAAGTGAAGCCCCGTGACTTATCTCTTATTATAAAGCTACTTCTCTCTCTTTATATGACTTTTGCTGGACTCTCAGTCACATCTCTGTATTGAAAAAAAGCTGCCATGCACCCCCTTCAAGTTTTCTTTACCTGCCACAGTTACTGTCTTGGTGTAAGGTACTTTATTCATGTTTCCTCTTTTTTGTCTGGAAGTTGTACCCACTTTTGTTTTAATGGTTCTTTACAGAAGGTAATAAATGAGTGCTTGTCCTCACAGTTACCTGCTTTCTTTCCAATGTACACAACATGATTGCTTGTATTTGAGGCTAAGCTGTTAGCCAGGCTATGCTAAGCCTTTACCCAGTCTGTGCTAAGCTTTTACTCGGTCTGTGCTAAGCCTTTACCCAGGCCAGCAACTACAAGTACTGCTGACCGTCAGAAGAGTCCTACGATTCAGAACTGGGATTTCAAGGAAGCAACATTACCTTGGTGACTTTCGATTTTGGGGTACAGGGCTAAATAATTCCATTGTTACACATAATACACAAAGGAAACGTCTATCTCTTCACCACACTCTTCTAAATGGTAATTAGCGATTGCTCTGGAAGGACACTAACCTGGTCCAGCCTTCTCATCATTTACCGAGTTGTTTTCTTGCTTTTATTCGGGAGATTCTAATGACCCCAGTATTGCTACTTAATTCCAATATTTTTGAATACCAGAACATTAACATGATTGATTGCGTTTCCGTTCAGCTCCAGAGATTCCTTCATATCTGTAGGTCCAAGTGTTTAGATGTGGACCCCAACAGGAAAGAATTTGGGACTAATGGATCATTAAAGGATGATGAATGAAAACAGAAGCCCATTGTGGGAAATGTGGCCTGGCGTCTCAAGACACCCCTTTGGAAACTGGGTACCCAGGTTTTGAATCCTGGCCTCAGTGTTAGATCCAGCATAAAGTGATTCTGGACAAATCATTTAATCTCTCTGTGCCTAAATGCATGTTAAATGTATTTGTGTAATCCTCACTTGATCAGGGCCGGACTGACCGTAGCGGGCATCAGGCGCTTCCCCGGGAGGCTGGAAGGACAGGGGGTCGATTTTGCAGTGGTGGGGGCCGGTTTTGTTACTGGAGGCCGGTTTTGCAGTGGTGCTGCAATATCAGCCCACAGTAACATAAGCAACAGGCAAGCATTTCCAGCCTCCGGGAGCCAGGCAGTTTTTCTTCAGGGGCTGGTCCGAGAATATTGCCTGGGCTGCTGTGGATTCCCAGTCCGGCCCTGCACTTGATGTACACGATCGTCTCCCAACCCCTTATGTAATGTATAGTGCTCCATTACTTCACAGCTAGATGTGCGCTATATAAATACCTATACATACATACATTTTCATGGCAGTCCAGTTACAAAATAGCAACCTCTACTTCTGCAATTCACTTTGTGCTTCACCTCACAAACCGCTCCATAGTAAGCCATAGTAATTTTAACAAGGTGAGATTGTGCTGTGAAGAAACACTGGCCTTAACGGGTGCCGTAGAAGCCCAGGCAGACCATCACAGGGTTTAATGTCAAAGATTTTGACCCTGCCTGAGAAAAAGGGAAACTGTGGAAAATGAAATATAAATGCAAAATCATTGAATGAGGAAGCTGCACAGCTGTAGCAGGAAATCAGCAATAGCAGCAATCACGAAAACTCGAATTCGCTGCTGAAAGGCAAATAGGAAAGAGTGACATAGAAGCTATGGACACATGCCAATAGGAAGTAGACTAAGCAGCACTTGATTTTGTCATCACTTGTATTAGCTGTTGTAACATAAGTAGTCATTTAAGCTCTACTCTTACCAGTAGACATACCTGTAGTAAGAAAACCAGTTTTTTACATCATTACATGTCATATTAGTAGATTTAATAGCTGCGCTAATTTTTTAATGGGACTTGCTGTATTACGTCTAGAATTAGAACTTTGAATGATGGTTATTGTCTACTGTAACACTAGGGGCCTCATTCTACCCCATAGAGGGCAAATGTGGGAGTTTTGTGGCAGCTATGCAACCCCCGCGGTTTGTCCGCAAGAATTTTACTAGATTAAAGCAGGCATTCGTTCAGTGAGCGTACCTCGGAAGGTGTGAAAACATGTATAAGTAGTGCAGTAATCCCCGTTTTGAGGTGTATGAATCAGAATGGTGTGCTAATAGCTTACACTGAAAATACCAAACAACACTGTATCCAGATTTCAGATGCTTTATTATCACACCCGTTTTTGCATTGGGATAAGAATTAACTCTTAGATTACAACTAGTCTTAGCATTAACAGTACTAATATTGGTATGAATAATAATTGCAGTAAGCATGGTAACACTCCTAGTATTTTGGAAGAAACTAGTGCTAAAAGCAACTGTTGAAATAATAATAATAGCAGCTCTAACACAATATTGATATTGTTAGCCTCTGGGACTATTTTAGTTGAGAAAATATTCTCTGTTGAGCCTTATGTTGAATGAAATGGTATGTTCGAGGCATGTGTGGCTGTAGATTCACATGCTGTGCATAAGTCCGACATCTAGTGTTGGGCTTGGATGATTGCAAGTTGTTTTTGTTCGAAGAAAGTTTTTGAGTCATGAGGATGTCCAGCTCCTCCTCTCTGTGATACTGCGCATGGGCATTGATTACATTGTTAGATTGTTTTTTTCTGCCGAAGGGTTCGGATGTACTCTCTCACGCTCTGGTTCAAGATCATCTCGAGTTCCCTTCGGTTCACCGCTAGTCATCTAACCAACTGTATTGTCTCGATCGGGTAGATTTTCTTCCATCTTGAGCTCAGAAACAATCCCTTGCATCGAGTTTCTCGATTCACCTTAGCGGCCTTCGGGCCACGCCTGACTGGGCATCTTTCCTATCATTCAGCTCTACCTGAAAATGAGCTGCTGATGGAACACACTCCGTTCCACTTCTGTCCGAACTGCCACTCAAAATACCCCCATACCGATCAACACTCGGTCTGCAACTTATGCCTCTCACCGACCATCAAGAAGATAACTGTGCGGCCTGCAGGTCATTGCAGTCTAAAAAGACACTTTGGGACCGATGTGCACGATGTCTACAAATACAGCGCAGAGACTACTCTCCAGATATCTTCGGCCAGTCAGAAGAGAAAGAGGAAGAGTCCTCGGCAGCGGTAGTAGAGTCTATTTCCATACAAGACTTCGATTCCCAGTCGGACGCCGAACAAGATCCAGTTCACAGGCAGCCTTCCGAAGATCATCGGACCGTGAGTACAATCACCTCCGATCCAAAGCCCAAAAAATCGTCTCTGATCGAAAAAACTACTCACGGTCCAGCACTGCAAAAAAGCCATGGCGCGCACCGCTATATCGATTCGGAGGCCCAACCCCCTGGCTTGGCACCGAAACATCGGCCTACAGCAGGGGCCTCTACATTAAAAGCTGCATCTGAGCCTTCACACCAAACCATACCATTGGGTTCTAAGGCCAAAGCCCACAGCTCTTCGACTCCGACCACTCCGGCACCGAAATCTAAGTAGGCATCGGCACAGAAATGTTATACATTCGGACTGAAAAAAACACCTGAGCCCATTCTCAAGAGAATGCAAGAATGGCTCAATCCGAAACAAAAAACATTACAAATTCAGCCTGAGACAAAAAAGATTGTCCTACAATCAACAACGCCTCCATCAAAAAGACAGCTGTCTTTTAAGGGAAGCCATTTGTGATCCTGTTATGCCTCCAAAGAAGAGCAAAAAGGACATTGCCACAAGCCCTCTACATATGCCTTTCCATATTTCTCCCACTCCACCATCACCATCTCGCACCCTCCATCTCAGTCACCACAACAGTCTGAGGAGGGCCACATTACACCACAGACACATTCACCCATTAGGAATGACTAGGATGATATGGGAGATGATACACAACCTACGGAGCCTTGGGATGCATATGATATAGACCCACAAAGGGACACAGTTCTTGACCTCTGCCCAGCACGTCCATCCCCACCAGGTGATGCTGCAGCTTATCAAGATATAATAGCTAGAGCTGCAGCATACCACAAAATGACTTTACTTAAAGACCCAATAGAAGACAGCTTCCTTTTTGAGACCCTCACATCTACACAAAGGGTTCACAATATTTACCCATGTGTGGAGCAGATTAATTAATAACCTGCTGGTGCAGGGATCACCACTTCGCCACGGGTTCTTATCAAAATGAGGAGGACTCGACACTGGAGCGAAGTCAAACCATGGATAGTTTATTCAATCATTCATGAATGGGTCTCCATCCGACAAGTACCATCAAGATAGCCAAGGATAAAGCACACTGAACGATGGTTACATGGGTTTATATAGGGAAAATCACAGACTAGGAACGCCCAGAGGTAAATAGAACTTTGGAAAGAGCACACAAATGAGGCAAGGCAAGAATCGACAGTCTCGGTGCCTTGTGTAACTGTCGCGTCTTTGAGGCTGCACAACAAGATAGGCTTATCTGAACAAACTTTATCTAAGGCTTTACCATTGTTTAAAACACACACGAAACCCACAGTGCAGACATCAGCTGTTCTTTTGTGCTGACTTTGCATGTTTACGCAGCCTACAATGTCTCAACTTTAGATTTGTGACCTAATGTTTATGCAGGTGAGGTGTCAAGGGTAGAGTCAGGTTGAAAACAGGTCAAAGCGATACAAAAGGGGGATGATGGACGGAACGCTTGAGCCAATCAAACACTCACCCCCAGTCAACTGATCTGGGTTTAATCCATCATCATTCTTTAGCTCACTCCACCATCCCAGTTCAGACATGGCCATATGCAAATCAGTCTGACCCTGTGCCTCATGGGAACAATCCAGCCCGAACTGCCAAGCCATGTCTTCCCTGGACCGGAAACAAGCATCCTAGGACCGGTTTCTGGCATTTCAGCCGTCATCAGCCAGGCTTGCTTGAATCCAGTGGCAAAGTGAGCAAGGGACCCACGTCTGGGCATACCCCACCAACTTAGGGCGAACAAAGCGATACAAAAGTGGATGATGGACGGAACGCTTGAGCCAATCAAACACTCACCCCCAGTCAACTGATCTGGGTTTAATCCATCATCATTCTTTAGCTCACTCCACCATCCCAGTTCAGACATGGCCATATGCAAATCAGTCTGACCCTGTGCCTCATGGGAACAATCCAGCCCGAACTGCCAAGCCATGTCTTCCTGGACCGGAAACAAGCATCCTAGGACCGGTTTCTGGCATTTCAGCCGTCATCAGCCAGGCTTGCTTGAATCCAGTGGCAAAGTGAGCAAGGGACCCACGTCTGGGCATACCCCCACCAACTTAGGGCGAACAAAGCGATACAAAAGGGGATGATGGACGGAACGCTGAGCCAATCAAACACTCACCCCAGTCAACTGATCTGGGTTTAATCCATCATCATTCTTTAGCTCACTCCACCATCCCAGTTCAGACATGGCCATATGCAAATCAGTCTGACCCTGTGCCTCATGGGAACAATCCAGCCCGAACTGCCAAGCCATGTCTTCCTGGACCGGAAACAAGCATCCTAGGACCGGTTTCTGGCATTTCAGCCGTCATCAGCCAGGCTTGCTTGAATCCAGTGGCAAAGTGAGCAAGGGACCCACGTCTGGGCATACCCCCACCAACTTAGGGCAGAACAAAGCGATACAAAAGGGGATGATGGACGGAACGCTTGAGCCAATCAAACACTCACTCCCAGTCAACTGATCTGGGTTTAATCCATCATCATTCTTTAGCTCACTCCACCATCCCAGTTCAGACATGGCCATATGCAAATCAGTCTGACCCTGTGCCTCATGGGAACAATCCAGCCCGAACTGCCAAGCCATGTCTTCCCTGGACCGGAAACAAGCATCCTAGGACCGGTTTCTGGCATTTCAGCCGTCATCAGCCAGGCTTGCTTGAATCCAGTGGCAAAGTGAGCAAGGGACCCACGTCTGGGCATACCCTCACCAACTTAGGGCGAACAAGCGATACAAAGGGGATGATGGACGGAACGCTTGAGCCAATCAAACACTCACCCCCAGTCAACTGATCTGGGTTTAATCCATCATCATTCTTTAGCTCACTCCACCATCCCAGTTCAGACATGGCCATATGCAAATCAGTCTGACCCTGTGCCTCATGGGAACAATCCAGCCCGAACTGCCAAGCCATGTCTTCCTGGACCGGAAACAAGCATCCTAGGACCGGTTTCTGGCATTTCAGCCGTCATCAGCCAGGCTTGCTTGAATCCAGTGGCAAAGTGAGCAAGGGACCCACGTCTGGGCATACCCCCACCAACTTAGGGCGAACAAAGCGATACAAAAGGGGATGATGGACGGAACGCTTGAGCCAATCAAACACTCACCCCCAGTCAACTGATCTGGGTTTAATCCATCATCATTCTTTAGCTCACTCCACCATCCCAGTTCAGACATGGCCATATGCAAATCAGTCTGACCCTGTGCCTCATGGGAACAATCCAGCCCGAACTGCCAAGCCATGTCTTCCCTGGACCGGAAACCCTAAGTTGGCGGGGGTATGCCCAGACGTGGGTCCCTTGCTCACTTTGCCACTGGATTCAAGCAAGCCTGGCTGATGACGGCTGGAATGCCAGAAACCGGTCCTAGGATGCTTGTTTCCGGTCCAGGGAAGACATGGCTTGGCAGTTCGGCTGGACTGTGCCCATGAGGCACAGGGTCAGACTGATTTGCATATGGCCATGTCTGAACTGGGGTGGTGGAGTGAGCTAAAGAATGATGATGGATTAAACCCAGATCAGTTGACTGGGGGTGAGTGTTTGATTGGCTCAAACGCTCCGTCCATCATCCCCTTTGTATCGCTTGTTCGCCCTAAGTTGGCGGGGTATGCCCAGACGTGGGTCCCTTGCTCACTTTGCCACTGGATTCAAGCAAGCCTGGCTGATGACGGCTGGAATGCCAGAAACCGGTCCTAGGATGCTTGTTTCCGGTCCAGGGAAGACATGGCTTGGCAGTTCGGGCTGGACTGTTCCCATGAGGCACAGGGTCAGACTGATTTGCATATGGCCATGTCTGAACTGGGGTGGTGGAGTGAGCTAAAGAATGATGATGGATCAAACCCAGATCAGTTGACTGGGGGTGAGTGTTTGATTGGCTCAAACGTTCCGTCCATCATCCCCTTTTGTATCGCTTTGTTCGCCCTAAGTTGGCGGGTATGCCCAGACGTGGGTCCCTTGCTCACTTTGCCACTGGATTCAAGCAAGCCTGGCTGATGACGGCTGGAATGCCAGAAACCGGTCCTAGGATGCTTGTTTCCGGTCCAGGAAGACATGGCTTGGCAGTTCGGGCTGGACTGTTCCCATGAGGCACAGGGTCAGACTGATTTGCATATGGCCATGTCTGAACTGGGGTGGTGGAGTGAGCTAAAGAATGATGATGGATTAAACCCAGATCAGTTGACTGGGGGTGAGTGTTGATTGGCTCAAACGTTCCGTCCATCATCCCCTTTGTATCGCTTTGTTCGCCCTAAGTTGGCGGGGTATGCCCAGACGTGGGTCCCTTGCTCACTTTGCCACTGGATTCAAGCAAGCCTGGCTGATGACGGCTGGAATGCCAGAAACCGGTCCTAGGATGCTTGTTTCCGGTCCAGGGAAGACATGGCTTGGCAGTTCGGGCTGGACTGTTCCCATGAGGCACAGGGTCAGACTGATTTGCATATGGCCATGTCTGAACTGGGGTGGTGGAGTGAGCTAAAGAATGATGATGGATTAAACCCAGATCAGTTGACTGGGGGTGAGTGTTTGATTGGCTCAAACGTTCCGTCCATCATCCCCTTTTGTATCGCTTTGTTCGCCCTAAGTTGGCGGGGTATGCTCAGACGTGGGTCCCTTGCTCACTTTGCCACTGGATTCAAGCAAGCCTGGCTGATGACGGCTGGAATGCCAGAAACCGGTCCTAGGATGCTTGTTTCCGGTCCAGGGAAGACATGGCTTGGCAGTTCGGGCTGGACTGTTCCCATGAGGCACAGGGTCAGACTGATTTGCATATGGCCATGTCTGAACTGGGGTGGTGGAGTGAGCTAAAGAATGATGATGGATTAAACCCAGATCAGTTGACTGGGGGTGAGTGTTTGATTGGCTCAAACGTTCCGTCCATCATCCCCTTTGTATCGCTTTGTTCGCCCTAAGTTGGCGGGGTATGCCCAGACGTGGGTCCCTTGCTCACTTTGCCACTGGATTCAAGCAAGCCTGGCTGATGACGGCTGGAATGCCAGAAACCGGTCCTAGGAAGCTTGTTTCCGGTCCAGGGAAGACATGGCTTGGCAGTTCGGGCTGGACTGTTCCCATGAGGCACAGGGTCAGACTGATTTGCATATGGCCATGTCTGAACTGGGGTGGTGGAGTGAGCTAAAGAATGATGATGGATTAAACCCAGATCAGTTGACTGGGGTGAGTGTTTGATTGGCTCAAACGTTCCGTCCATCATCCCCCCCCTTTTGTATCGCTTTGTTCGCCCTAAGTTGGCGGGGTATGCCCAGACGTGGGTCCCTTGCTCACTTTGCCACTGGATTCAAGCAAGCCTGGCTGATGACGGCTGGAATGCCAGAAACCGGTCCTAGGATGCTTGTTTCCGGTCCAGGGAAGACATGGCTTGGCAGTTCGGGCTGGACTGTTCCCATGAGGCACAGGGTCAGACTGATTTGCATATGGCCATGTCTGAACTGGGGTGGTGGAGTGAGCTAAAGAATGATGATGGATTAAACCCAGATCAGTTGACTGGGGGTGAGTGTTTGATTGGCTCAAACGTTCCGTCCATCATCCCCTTTTGTATCGCTTTGTTCGCCCTAAGTTGGCGGGGGTATGCCCAGACGTGGGTCCCTTGCTCACTTTGCCACTGGATTCAAGCAAGCCTGGCTGATGACGGCTGGAATGCCAGAAACCGGTCCTAGGATGCTTGTTTCCGGTCCAGGGAAGACATGGCTTGGCAGTTCGGGCTGGACTGTTCCCATGAGGCACAGGGTCAGACTGATTTGCATATGGCCATGTCTGAACTGGGGTGGTGGAGTGAGCTAAAGAATGATGATGGATTAAACCCAGATCAGTTGACTGGGGGTGAGTGTTTGATTGGCTCAAACGTTCCGTCCATCATCCCCTTTTGTATCGAAAACAGGTCAAAGGCGAGCATGGATGAAGCACAGCTGAATTAGAAAACGAGAGATTCAGATTTTAAGGTTTCACACATGCTTAAGGGAGTTATACTCCACGCTCAAGATGTTTTTTAAAGATCCTGTAAGGGCAAGAATTATAACTCCAAGATTAGACAAAAAATATATGGCGGCACAAACTGACCCCATATACATCAAAGGTCAATTAACACTTGACTCATTAGTGGTTGCTAATGCAAGAAAAAGGACAAACTCATACACTACAGGGGATGCACCGCCCCCAGACAAAGAATCAAAGTTAATTGATGCATCTAGTAAACAGTAGCCACACAATAAGCTAATCAATGGTGTATAGCCAACAGTCAGGCCTTATAGCATATTATGACAGAGCACACTGGGACGAGATGGAGGTGATCCTCCAACATCTCCCATAGGAACATAGAAAGAGGGAGTATGAACTAGTTAATGAGGGAAAACTCATTACAAATAATTCCATCAAATGTGCTCTGGACTCTACCGATACAGTAGCAAGAGGAATTAACACAAGTATACTCTTGCGCAGACATGCTTGGCTCCTTGTTTCAGGATTCAAAACTGAGGTACAACAGGCTGTCCTTCTTCTAACTTTCGATAAGGAACACCTTTTTGCACCACAAGTAGATGCAGCACTCCCAGAAATGAAAAAGGACACCAATATCGCAAAATCTATTGGTGCCTTTTAAACACCCTCATTTTGTGGGTCCTTTCATCGCCCCAATTTTAAAAAAAGGCGCAAAAGCTGCATCAATAGATACCTCAGTTACCCAGTATAAAAACCAACGACAGACAACATCCTCCTAAACCTTTTACAAAGGCAGTTATAGGGGAAATAGTTTCAGAGGTTGCGGAAGGGGAAATCATACCTGTACCGCCAACACTTCCTCCAAGCAGTGACTACCTTATTATTCTTCCTGATCATCTAACACCAGTCGGGGAACGTCTACAACAATGTTTTACAGAATGGAAAATCATTACAACAGATCAATAGGTGTTGGACATTATCCAACATGGCTACTGTCTAGAGCTTGTCACAACTCCTCCAAATATTCCACTCAAAAAACACAATCTGCCCAAGCAACGCCAAACTCTGCTCAAGCAGGAAATAACAGCTCTCCTACTCAAAGGAGCCATAGAGCCAGTACAATATCAATATCAAGATACAGGTGTATATTCACTATACTTTCTCCTTCCCAAAAAAGATGGGTCACTAAGACCCATTTTAGATCTCAGACCCCTAAATCATTACATTCTTTCGGAACACTTTCACAGGCTTACCCTGCAGGAAGTAATACCCCTGTGACAGAAAGGCGACTTCATGTCAGCATTAGACCTCAAAGACGCTTACTTCCATATACCAATTCATCCTGCCCATCGCAAATACCTATGTTTTTTCTTTCTAGGACAACACTATCAGTTCAAAGTGCTTCCATTCAGGGTCACCACCACGCCATGCATATTAAAAAAAAAATGCCTAGCATTAGTTGCAGCACATCTACACAGAGAAAACATTCATGTATACCCTTACTTGGACGATTGGCTCATAAAAGCCAGCAAAGCTCAAATTTGCAATCTACATACCCAAAAGACAATCAATCTACTACATCGTCTAGAGTTTACAATCAATGTGCAAATATCACATCTTCAACCATTGCAAATACAACCACACTTAGGAGCAATTCTAAACACTCAATTAGGGTTAGCATACCCAAATACTGTCAGAATTCAAAACATTCTAACACAAATCTAATAGTTTCAAACAGGGAATCGACTCGCAGTCAGGACAGTAGTGTGCCTTTTAGGCATGATTGCATCCTGCATTGCAATAGTCCTACATGCACGGCTTCACATGAGACCACTGCAAGAATGCCTTTCACAACAGTGGAATCACAGGGTCAAATGAATAATCGTGTGTTGGTAGACAGCTGCACACATCTCTCTTTGTAGTGGTGGAACTCACAAAACCTTTCCAAGGGGTGGCCCTTTCTAGATCCAGTTCCCCAAGCCATTCTTGCAGCAAATGCTTCCCTGACAGGATGAGGAGCCCATCTGCAAGATCTAACAATGCATGGGATATGGGATCCCAAGCATCAGGGTCGCCACATCAATTACCTAGAGCTTCAGTCTGTTCACCTAGCATTGAAAGCGTTCCTAACTCACCTGAGCAATAAAGTTGTACTGGTGCGGACAGACAAAATGACAACTATGTATTATCTGCAAAAACAGTGGGTTGCAAACTCTCTGCAGTTCTCGCACCTAGCAGAAGCAATCTGGCACTTAATAATACATCACAGCATTCATCTCCTAGCAGAACATGTACCAGGGACAAACAATCAAGTTGCAGACCTCCTCATCAGGACACAGCAACAAGTACACGAGTGGGAACTCCACCCCCAAATACTACAACCATACTTCCAGAAATGGGGGTTTCCACAAATACACCTATTTGCAACACAATAAAATGCAAAATGCCAAAGCTTCGCCTCCAGGTTCCCACACCCATTATCCAAGGGCAATGCCCTAAGCATGAACTGGTCAGGGATATTTGCCTATGCTTTTCCCCCTCTCCCACTACTTCCATTTGTAGTCAGAAAGTTCAGGCAAACATCTCTCACCCTAATTCTCATAGCCCTGACATGGGCCCGGCAACCATGGTTCACAACACTACTGCAACTCTCACATGTTCCTCATGAAAAACGTCCCTTCAACCCAGACCCGTCTCACTCAGAATCATGGCAAAATCAGACATCCCAATCCCAAGGAGATGAACCTTGTATGCAGGCCTGGGCGTAATTCGTGGACTTTCACTACACGGAACTCCGCAAAGTGACAAAAAAACTCTGTGGAGTTCCGCAAGTGGCGGAGTGCAGTGCAAATCGCCATTTGTGCTGATCTTCCTGCCGCTCGAGTAGAAATTCTACCCGAGCGGCAACTCGCGCTCGCCAACTTACCGTTGCCGAGCGCGAGCGGGGAAAAAACTCTGCTGCACTACACGGAGCGGGGTTTTCTGCTCTCTGCGAGCTCCGCGGAGTGCGAAGTGCAGAAAACTCTTCAAACGGAGCGGAGTTCACTGCCCAGGCCTACTTGTATGGCTTCTGAAGTCATAGAATTTGGCTATCTAAACCTTCCACAACAGTGTCTGGATATTCTTAAAGAAGCGTGTAAACCTACAACTAGAAAACGTTACTCAGCTAAATGGAAAAGAGTTGTGTTCTATTGTCATAAGCAAAAGGTTAACCCTTTACAGGCAAGTGTACAAACAATTGTCTGTTATCTCATGCATCTTGAAACATCAAGATTAGCATACATTTCAATACGTCTACACCTTGCTGCTATTGCAGCACATCTACAAAATAGACATTTGTCTTTATTCAAAATACCAGTCATTAAAGCTTTAATGGAAGGACTTAAAGAATAATTCCTTCCAAACTCCCACCAGCCCAAACGTGGAATTTAAGGCTCATGGGCCCTTCATTTGAGCCACTACATTAATGACAACTACAATACTTGTCTTGGAAAGTAGGATTCTTAATAGCCATCACTTTACTAAGATTGGTCAGTAAGATCCAAGCACTAACTCTAGAAGAAATGTTCTTCCAACTTCATAGGGACAAAGTTGTACTCAGAACAAATCCCAAATTTCTCCCCAAAGTAATCTCTCCCTTTCATATTAACCAATCTATAGAATTACTGGTCTTTTTTCTTGGATGTCAAAATAGTCTTAATGTATTATAACGACAGAACTAAAACATATAGTAAAACTAAGCAATTATTTGTTGCTTTTTCACCTCCACACATTGGGAGGCCAATTTCAAAGAATGGAATTTCCAGGTGGATTGTTAAATGTATTCAAACGTGTTATGCTAAAGCAAAAATACTTTTACTAGTTCCCCCTAGGGCTCACTCAACTCGAAAAATAGGAGCTTCTTTAGGGAACATACCTTTGGCCGACATCTGCAAAGCAGCAAAATGGTCCACACCACACACTTTTACAAAGCATTATTGTGTGGATGTTTCAGCATGTCAACAAGCTAATGTTGGGTGAGTTAGCAAACTGTACTACATACCCTATTTCAAAAAACTGTGCCCCCCCCCCCACGGGCTAGCCACCGCTTGAGGAAAGGGACTGCTTTACAGTTTATGCACAGCATGTGTATCTACAGCCACACATGCCTCCAACGGATTGTTACTTACCCTGTAAGCATCTGTTCTTGGCATGTAGTGCTGTAGATTTACATTTACTTGCATGGTGCTCTGCTGACTCCGCCCTGAGCCACAGGAATCTCGCCCTAAGGCAGACTAATGCAGAGATTATGAAACAGGCAATGCCCACCGCTTCTAACATCACTGCACCATCTTTGGCCTCAAGGGCGAGTTTACCCTCGCCTGGCACATATGCAATAGCACCCACTTTATATTGCCTGATCCCTCATAAAAAAAAAAAAAGCTTTCTCAACTGGTTAACTGCAGACACTATGCAGTTGTTAATGTTAAGCTGCTTGGTGTACTCCTCCTTCCACCTCCACAATGAATGGCAGTGCAACACCCCAAACGCTATTTAACACCAGCCGCCCCTGCAATTAACGCCATAGGCTTGGCAGTAGATCAATTTAAACTTTATGAAATAATATTATTTATAGCCCCTGGCTTGCTGTGCACTCAAACTTCGTTTCACTGATAGCGTATAATGATGCGGAAATTCATTTAAAGTTGTTATGCCTTGCCGAAAGGAGCTGCCTGGGCTGCTTCTGTTTGGGCTGAGGTGGACTCATTTGCTTATGGTTCTTCAAAACTTGTAATGGTGCATACTGCCAGAAAATGATGGAATGCTGCTGCAATGGCATTTTCTTTGTAGTTTAAAAACATATATGTAAACATGTCAATCATATTCTTTCACTTGGTATCTTTACCCTTTGTGAGGATTGTGTTCCCTGATGTGTATCCTTTGCTCGTTGTTCCTAGGCACTCAGTTTTCACCGCACAGATGATTGCCAACCAGACAGAAGCATGTTGGGGATTTGCTTGTGATCCCATGTGCAGTCTGTGGTCCACTGATTCTTTCTCAAATTGCTGGTAGGGTTGGGCTAATTTTCATATGGTTGGCACTCGTTGGTGGTGGGACATCTCAGTTAATGATCGATGATTCGAAGAGGGAGTCTATAGTACTTGGGGACCTTCACTCCCTGTGTAAAAACCTGAATTTGATTTTCTTTTTTATATTCAAATCTAGATGTGACATCATTAGTCACTTTTAGTAAAAATTGGCGTAACTGTTCTACTGTAATAGCGTACTTCTGTTGGATTGTGACGTCATAATGTCTACTGCTAGCAAACAGTGTGATGGGCAGGTCACAGAGCAAAATAACATCTGCTGTTTTAAAAGTGAAAAGGAAAATTAATTTTTGTTCTCTTCGGGTCTGTTTTCCTAAAACTAAGCCATCAGCAGAAAGGAGACATTTATGTCGGAATGTTTATTTTCTGCAGAGCTATAGTTCATTACAGGAAAGTAACAATCTTTCTGCATACTACCACATATTATGAACCATAGCTGTTTTTGAAAGTGACTGATATTAAAGTGCACATGACATGTTTTGCCTCAGATTTCTAGTGGTATATTGTTAGTGTGTTTAATTTCTCACTACATTTATTCTACATATTTGTAACTATACTCATTAACATGAAAGAGCAGCACGCCAAGTATTTCGGCTGTTTTGGAGCCCTATCCTATCTTAAAAGGAGATGGCAGGTCAGCTCGGGGCTCTATTACCTTAAACAAGAACTTGCCTTCAGCCATGTTCCTCCGCATAGTCATGGAACTCGTTGGTGTCTTGCAACTTTCTTAGAACGCTTGGTGTCGGGTAAAAATATGTTGATAACTTTTTTGTTAATTCATGTCTATACGTGAGGCGGAGCTTGCCAGGCTCCAAGATGGCTGCGTGCTGAGCCTGCTCCGCTAGCCGCCTACACCGATCCGTAATTATTTGCCTTTCATCCGGGGCTTGCCGTGCGCACTTCGGCGGGAAGTGTTGGTGAACCTTGGGACTGTGATCCGAAGCTGGGGGCTCACCGGAATACGCCCTTTCCGCGTCGCAGCACGCTACCGAACAGACATGGCTTGTGGCGTAGTTGGGTGACCGAGGAGGCGGCACTGCCTTCCAGCTACCGTCGTGTGATCATCGGCACCGCTCTGACTGGGTGCCGCTGGTGTCTACACTCTGCGTGCTGCCTCCTGCCCTGATCGACGACTCAGATTCCATATAGTGGATCTGCCCTCATTGCTGGCACTCCGTGCACCGCTTGCCGCTGGGCCGTGCTCTGAGTTTCCTGACGCGGTGATCGGCTTGGCCTGGGGCGGCGGCTGGATCGGAGCCGCGCGCTCGCTGCCGCGATTGCAGTGGTGGACATTGCCTGAGTAGATGCCCCTTCCGTTGGTGAGTGCGACGCTTCTGCTCCCCCCGCCCCCGTTTTGAATCAGAGCCCTCTTGTGCCCCCCGGCCCCACCTGGCTGCCAGTGCATAACCCTGCCCCCCACCCCAGGTGCTGTTAGACACTCTTTCAATCCAGCTGATTGGAATACTCGGCCTGTGTGGGCACATCTGGGGGAGCGTGTGGAGTCTGGGGGCCCGCCGCCTGTGTTGAATACCTCGACGCCAAGGTGGAGGGGGGGATCCCGGATTGCTGCTCTGCCCTCCTCTGCCTGCGGTGCGCCCGTTTGCATCGTTGTGGCTACACCTGGGGGCCTGAGCTTTTTGTATTGGAAGTGGGCAGCGACTTCAGGTGGGGTGCACTCTCCACTGCAGGATGTCGATGATTACTCCTCCAATGCCCCCACTGGTGGGGTGTGTCTTTGCAAAAAGGGCCGACACTGTCGTGGTGGCGATTTGCGAATAGCCTCCATTGGCTGAGGCTGGGGACATAGTGCTTGGTACTCGCTACTGCGGCCTCCCCCCAACACCGCGGCTGTCTTTTAGCTACGGTCCTGGTTTGGACCCTGGTGTGGGGTTACCAGGAGGCATTACCCATATTGCGTGGGGAACATCTACATCATGGGCAAGCCTGATAAAGCTCAATCTAAGCTGAACTTCGAATTGCGCAAGTCCAGACACAGAGCTCCCGGATCTGGTGGTTACAGGCAATGAGTTAAAGCAAATCCTGGCAACTATGCAAAAAAGCCTTTCTGCAATAGATGGTAAAATTGACTCCTTATCATAAAGAATGGAATGTATGTCCGAAAGGCTTGACAAACATGCAGAACGTCTTGATATGTCCGAGCGGCGCATCTCAGAGGTCGAGGAGGCGCAAACGTAAGTGCACAACGCGCAGAAACAGATGGCAAGAGCACTGTCAGCGATTCAGGACAAAGCTGTGGACTTAGAAGCCAGGTCCAGGCGCAGCAGCCTGCGCATTACTGGACTCCCCGAATCCACTACTACTGGGATCATGGAGGTGTTCGTTGAGAAACTGCTCAAGGATTTGCTGGGTGCAGAGACTTTTTCGCCTCTGTTTGTGGTGGAGCGCCAGATTACTCTTTGGGACCCCGGCCTCCCCCGGGTGTGCCCCCGTGCCCCATTATCGCAAAGCTACTTAACTATTGAGATAGGGACACTGCTCTTAAGAAGGCTAGAGAACTGGGAGAATTAAGGCACGATGGTTCCTCACTTTCGCTTGTTCCAGACTTCGCGCTCAAGGTCCAGGAGGCTAGGAGGCAATTTGTCCCGATGAAACGTAAACTAAGAGAACAGAACATAGAATATGCAATGTTGTATCCAGCGAGACTCAGGGTGGTTGTTAATGGTTCGACGAGGATCTTCACAGACCCTAAGTCGCTTCAAAAGGCTCTCAAAGACTGGAGAGCTTTGGAACAGAGTAAGACACCCACGTGTTCTGGTCAAGAAGGAGCTGGCTCAAGCGGAAATCTGGATGACAATGACTAACTTTATTTGATGGTCCAAGATCCCAGGGTTTGCCTTATTTGATTACTTGTTGTTATTCGTGAACTCTGTATAGCGGGGAGGATTGGGTTGTATTTTTTTTATATTGAGACCTACAATTTCTCTCACTCACTTTTTTCGTGAATCGGAGGGGTGGGCCTGATCTGGTATGTAGATGGTTTGAGAGTCGCTTGTGAAGTGATGGACAAGGTTTACTCTATTATTGTTTGGTGCGGTTACCCCCTTGGGTGGAATATCTCTTTTGGGTAGACGGCAATGTCTGATTTGTTGTAGATTGCTAGCCACATCCGCCTCCGTGGGTTACCCCCTGGATGGGTCATGTACTTTTTCTATTGTTTGTTTATTTACTCACATTATTGTGATACTTTGGGTTGTTATGTAGGGTGGGACTCAGGTCGTACATGCCTAGTTGGGGTAGGCATTGCGTGGGTGGGGCGAGGTCGGGATTTTGTTTTGTATTCACGGTCAGTGTACACATTAATGATGCGCAGGGATCTCAGACGATTGTTCCCTATAGCTATCCGCAAGTGTTGTAATGAGTAGTCTGCAGCAGCCACTAGGTGACATGCCCGACACCTACCAGGGAAAGTTAGGTTCATCACTTGGAATATTCGTGGGTTAAACAATTTTAGGAAATTACGTAAAATATTAGCTTACCTCAAACGCCACGAAATTGATATCGCCTTACCGCAAGAAACTCACCTAGCCCCTAACAATTGTGTGCTTTAACAACAAGAGACTGCAGGGCACATACCATGCGGCGGGGTTCACCTCCCACGCTAGGGGGGTCCTTACTTGGATCAATCCTATATCTGGTATCTCCCTGACAGAGTTAAAGACGGATCCCAATGATAGATATACTGTTTCCAGGTGTCTCGGCAGAGGATTGGACATTCAAGTTGTTAACATATATGGCCCAAACTATGATGACCCTCTATTTTACAGGTCGCTACAGGCACTGATTTCAAACGGCCCAACCATTCCTCAGTTATGGGGCGGTGACCTGAATTGTATCCTGAACCCCCTACTGGATAGGTCTGGTGGTCAGGGACGCCGTGTCTCTGCCACCGCCAAAGCCATTACCGAGGTTGCACAGCAGCTAGATTTGGTTGACGTATGGAGAGCGGGACACCCGGAGCCGGGTGGATTCACCCATTATTCAACCCATCATGATACACACACTAGAATTGACTACATTCTGCTGGAAAGATCACTTCTCCCCCGTGTCCGAAATTGCACAGTAATGCCCGCACTTTTTCTGATCACTCTCCAATTATCCTCGAGGTTGAAATACCACCGCGGACTGTTGCTCCGTTTACGTGGAGGTTTCCCCCATACTCATTGCTTGACTCGGTGTTCAAGTCCGTGCTGGCTTCCGCTATGACTGACTTTTTAAAATATCAATATAGACTCTGTGAGGCATTTTGCTACTGTCTGGGAGGCATTCAAAGTGTACGTCAGGGGGGTCACTATTAGTAAACACGCGGGAGTTTTACGTTCTATTAGGGGTAGATTCACCACCGTGGAAAAAAAACTTGTTGAGTTGGAATCGGATCCCCTGGGGTGTGGTGACCCTCGGATTGCTGACTCCATTAAAGGAACACTTGAAGAATATAGCACAGAGTTCGACAATGAGGTTAAGCACATGGGGAAGTATGCTATTGCCAAATTCTATGGCGAGGGTGAAGGCCGGGGGCGGTACTGGCCGCTCTAGCCCGACGCCAGAGGGATGTGAAGGGGGTCTCTGAATTGGATGATGGAAACAGCACTCTCCTGAAAGACCCTTCTGATATAGCTAATACATTTAGTCAGTATTATAGGGATTTGTATAGTTCACACATCACAGTAGACGAGTCCGCTATTCTTGATTACCTGGAGCATGTGCAACTACCGTGGTTAACTAACTCTCATAGAGAATACCTGATGAGGCCGCTAGACGCAACTGAAATTCGCACTGCTTTGAATTCTATGCGAGATGGTAGCACTCCGGGTATAGATGGACTCACTGTCCCTTTTTACAAAACTTACATAGACCTCCTGTTGCCTTATCTCAGTAGATTATTCGAAGAAATAGCAGACACCGGTATAATTCCGCAATCCATGAGGGAGGCGCTCATAGTCACACTATTAAAATCTGACAAACCCCCCCAAATGTGCTCTTCCTATAGACCACTCTCACTCCTAAATGTGGACACAAAAATATTTGCTAAAATACTTGCTAATAGACTTTCTCCTCTCCTCCCCGTTAGCCAGGAGCAAGCAGGCTTTGTGCCCAGACGTACGCTAACCCAAAACCCACGGACGGTATTTGGTGTTATACAACATGTTAGGCCTGAACTGAAAGCCGCCGCTATTTTTTTGGACGCCGAAAAGGCGTTTGACTCTGTGGAGTGGACCTTTATGATGGGTGTCCTGTGCAGGATGGGGCTGGGGGAGATTTTCATAGGATTGGTTTCTGTATTATATAATCAGCCTACAGCCAGGGTTAGAACTGGTAATTATGTCTCATCCCCATTTCCAATATCTCGGGGCACGAGACAGGGGTGCCCCCTCTCACTGCTATTATAGGCCATAGTTGCAGAACCCTTGGCGCGCGCACTGAGGGAATATCATGGGCATCGGGGAATTTGTTTCCCCAACTACAATTTTAATTGTCGGCTTATGCTGACTATATGTTACTGTACGCTCGGGATCCCGCCATCAACCTTTCCCCTCTAATTCGCGAAGTCATAAAATTCGGAGGAATATCAGGGTTAAACATCAATTGGAACAAATCCATCATTTTTCCACTAACTCCCTCGATGGTCCTTTTTGACCTAGATTTCCCACTACAATGGACTAACGAGTCGGTTAGATACTTGGGCATACAGGTCCACACAGACTCTGAATTGGTGCTGCGGGACAACTATGGGAGGGCAATCAATAAACTAGAGGGTGATATAGAGAAGTGGATTAAGTTGCCACTCTCCCTGGTGGGCCGCATATCGTTGATGAAGATGATGGTCCTGTCTAGATTGTTGTTCCTCTTCATCAACATACCTATGGTGATTCCGCTGCACTTCTTCAAAGCTCTGATGGTTAGGCTGGCATGGGCGGGAAAAGCTCCTAGGGTCAAGATGGATACTCTTACGCTTCCATATTCTATGGGTGGGCTAGGCGCCCCGGATCTCGATTTATACTATAGAGCCTCTCAGTGCTCACATGCTTATTTCTGGTGCCACAGACCGCACACTCTCCCTCACCTCCTCATAGAGAGAATTGCGTCAGACTCGTCTCCGCTCCCTAGGCAACTTACTCAGCCCCCCATCAGACATTATGGTGTTCTCGACTCTATTAACTCAACGGTTCACGCGTGGGGCAAACTATTAAAAAGGCAGACGTGTACTCTGCTTTATTCCCCTCTGCTCCCACTGGGTTGGTGTCAATGGTTCTCATTGGGTTCTGAAGTAGCTGCGATTCAATCACTTAGGAATGTTCAGATCCATAATATGGGAGATTTCTTCTCTGAGGGTAGAGTTCGGACTTGGGACGAGGTTGCCACCAAAAACCTCAGTGCTAGCACCCTAGTGCAATTTCATTATTTTAGGGCACGTCATGCCCTGAGTGCGCTGCTTGGAGATGAACATTTAGAGCCTCCGGCTCTATCGTCTTTCACATATCTCCTACGTGCCAAGTCCCCGTATAAGCTGGTCTCCAATATATACACCATGTCCCAGGAATACTATTGTTCTAATTACTCTCCCCCGAGAGCGCAGTGGCAAGCCGACCTGGAGGTTCTCATTGATGATAGTCAATGGAGGTACTGCTGCGAGGTCACCCAATCAGAGTCTTTAAATGGCAGGCATAGACTAATACATTTTAAGTTTTTAAATAGAACTTATTATACACCGGCACATCTCCATAGATACGGGTTAAGAGACTCTGATAATTGTGAGCGCTGTGGCGCAAGTGGTGCAGATTTTTTACACATGGCAAGGGCATGCCCTCGGATTGCGGCCTTTTGGAACCAGATTTTTCAGGAGTTGGGTAAGATTGTGGGTATTCCGCTTGCCCCTGACCCTCTATTGGCCCTATTGGGATACACTAAACCTCAGCCTAAAGGGGTTAGGAAACTTCTGGGTTTGGGCTTTCTTCTGGCTTAGAGGCAGATAGCAATGCGTTGGGCGCGTGGGCCCCCTCCTTGAAAATCGGAGTGGGAAAAATACATGATTTTTTGCAATACGCAATCTGAAACATATAGCGAGCTAATGCCTCCACAGAGCCGCCCCAAGAACTTCTGGGGGTTGTATAAACAGCATCTTTTATCAAGGGATGGAGAAGAATCGAATGATGCTTAAAATCACTGTGCTGTATTCTGTCACTCAAATTATAATGTGTTGTTGCGGGTGATTTCGATGTACATGGTATGTTCAATGGGAGTGATGTCCGTTGCAAAATACTAGTTGTTGGGCTGTATTATTCGTCATGTTGCAACTGAGTCTGCTGCATATCTCACTGGCCATCTTCTTTGTGTTCTCATTTCTTTTTACTGATCGTTTGGTTTCCCAGCAGCTATGATGTGACCAATACAGATCTATGTACACTGCTGTGAACTGTTAAATAAAATCAATAAATATATATATATTTTTTTTTAATCATGTCTATAGGTGTTAGTCTGTATCTATAAATTAGACATATTTGTGGTCTTATTTATGGGAGTCTACTGCACCGGCAGCATTCCAGTGGTGGTGCATTATAATTCATTCTACATACATTATAAAAAAATATCCAACGTTTGAGTAAAAGTGTTGAATATCATTAAAATGTTTGTACAGCATACAGGAATGACGATATTTATTATGAATTCAGGTTTTTGCCTGCTTTCTAAAATACATTTACGACCATAATTTTTTGGTCACTGAGATCGGCCCCTGAGTCTTATTGTTTGGGTTGCTTCCTCCACACATCGGAGCACAGGGTAAGAAATTACTTGTATCCTTGGTCCTTGACTGCAAGTGGTGTGGTAAAATTACCGGGGCCAAAATCACTAATTCCAGTCTGTAATTCCTTCTCTGCATAGTGCTATTTAAGTTTTCCGAGCCAGAATGGGTGCATCATAAGGTATGTGGATGTACCCGGTCCTTCCCTGAATGTTTCTGCATGCAAACAACGAGGGAGAGACACCGGGTGCAGCTTTGCAACGGCTGGAAGTCATAACTGGGTGTAAGATATCTCACTTGAGGTACCAATTGGGCCACCACGCCATTGTCCCCTCGTATGAATTTTATGAAACATGTCAATCAATTAACTATTTTATATACTAGAAATAATAATTTTTTGCTTCTTATTTGTATGTGGATCTGTGTGACTGACGTGACCCTAAAAAATAGAAATTGCCTCAAATTATGGTGTTATTTTCCAATGACAGCATGAAGATGATTCGTTTCTCAGATAGGAATATGGTTCATGAAAACAAATCAAGGGAAAAGGTTGTATTGCGCACAACAAATTCGAAAGGTGTGGGAGATGGACCTGGAGGGTGAAATCACTCTTGCTAAAGTAATCACGAGTGGTGCCTGCGCAGACCAACTGCGATATGTCTTGACACTTTGCATAATGAAAATTTAGGCCGTCAACTCCTGGAGATGGACATGATAATATGTTGTCATCCACACTGGCACAGGTAGCGTGAAGGACAGAGCTGAAATCAGGCCTTTGTGTATTTATTTTAAATAATGGCACTTCTCCTAGAAGGTAAATAGGATTTGGACAGTTATCTCGGAAGACGTTTGTTGTCCACAGGGATCTGTGGTGAGATTTGGTAAACATTATAGGAGTGGTGATGGTGGCATTGCATGCACTTTGACCCTGATTTCATCACATTAAGAGATATAACATTACTTTAATCTCAATAGCACATCGGCACCAAACTGTCATCCATATTTTTCAACAGCCTTTTTATTGATAAGAGGCACAACACCAAGGTCCTGATTTAGATCTTGGCGAACAGGTTACTCCGTCACAAAGATGGCGGATATCCCGCCCGCCGAAATATAAATCCCAATATATCCTATGGGATTTATATTTCGGTGGACGGGATATCCGTCACCGTTGTGACGTAGTAACTCATCCACCAAGATCTACATCAGGCCCACAATAGTTGAAGTTGTGTATTGCAGTAGATTAGAGTTAGATCATTAACCAAGCCCCAGATGCATTTGAAAGCTCCCACAATTGCACAGTAAAAGGGGTCTGTTACTTGGACAACAAGCACTGGCAAAGCCAGCAAGACTCATCTTTGGGAATTATGGCTTTGTCAATGTCTTTTGGGGATGCTGTACAGCACTGGCAAGATTCTGTGCTGCATGACCAAAAAGAAAGGAAAAACACTAGAATAAGTGCAGTGCCGCACCACATCGTAGGCATGCGCATGCATCATATTATGCATGATTGCCTATAAAATATTGCAAGCGCCATTTTATTTTTATTTACTGATCTTAGATGGATGGGTAAATTAAATTTAAAAATTACAAAAATATGCGAAAGTACTTTTTCTTTAAGGCAGTGGGGCCAGCAGCAAAATGCGGCATGGTCCTCCTCACGACAGAAAAAATTAAAAAGCGGGTGATCCTGGGAGGCAACCAAGGAGCATATGAGGGGAAGCAGCGGGGACTGTAAAAGCAGCACCTGAGGTAGAGCAACACAGGCGTGATGGGAGAAGCAGACAAGCTGGAAAGCAGCACAGCATGTGGGTAAGGCAGGGAGTATGGCAGGGGAGAAAGACACAACATGAGGGAGGTAGCAACACAGAGCACGGGGATATTTGGTGGGAGGAGAGAAGCATAGGAGGGAGAGAGCTGGATAACATATACACTGCCATGGAGTGGTTGGTAAAAAAAAAAAGTTTGCCTTGGAAGGATAGAACCCAGCCAGTCTGGGAGATGGTAAAGAAACTTTGCTCCAGGCTGGGGACAAATTAAAGATGGACAAACTGGGACAAGGAAAGCGATTGATTTAAGAAGCAAGCAAATGAGTGACAATAAATCCAACCAATGGTTAGCAGTGGGTGGTCTGTAAGACGCTGTAAGTTCTTGCTGAGCCCAAAATAGATCTTTTGCATCCAAACAGCTTGTGTTGACTGTGCGGACTCCAAGAGAGCAGGCAGGAATGGGAGCCATACAGCCGCCTAAAGGGGGAATAAAACTCCTCGGAGCCAGAGTATTAACCTAGTGCACGGGCTCAGATATAGAGGGTGAGATTACACGATTAGTGGAGTAATATCAGAGTACATAATTTAGGAACCCGAATCAGACTCCGTTATTACTCTCATCATGGATATTGCCACTCCCTGCCTCACCCCTTCACCGCTGAAGGGTACCTGCATGTGCAACTCAGGCAGCCTGGTAGGAATTCCTGGAAGACCCTCAGATGGAGGAGGGTGGGCGAAGCAGGCATAAAGCATTTCTCTATATAAAAGGAAATCACTCAATCTTGGATACAGTGATCTGCTCGTGAACTCCTTCAATTTAATACAGTTTTACACCCTATGATCATCAGGGACTCCAGGTCGCAGGATCCATTAGTCCTTTGTGGACAGAGGGGGAAGGAGCCCCTAAACTTGCGCCTAAAAGGGCTCCTCAACTCCCGCAGCTAAGGAAGCCTTGTAATCAATCATAAGGGACTCCAGGTCCCAGAAACCATCCGTTGCATGTGGTCAGATGGGAAGGAGCCCCTGAACACGTGCTTAAAAGCACTTCTGGACTCCCACAGAGCGAGACATGCCTGGGTGAAGCCCAGGCCAAGGGCGGCCCTGTCCTCGCTCGGAAGAGGGTGGGCTGGGCCACTCCCTTGAATTTTTCTAACGAGGTGACATTGTTTTAGTGTTAAGCTCACTCACAGTTTAAAACTTCTCTGTGTATTGAACATGAATTTACCAGCTTTTTATGCTGATTTGTTTTTAAGTTGGTGTTAATGCCTGAAATCTCGGGGTTATTACTTGTGATTATTCTTCTTTGTATGACTTAATAGTTGTTTATAGTGCCTGTTAGGATCAACTGACCTCTGGACCACACCTGTTGATAACTTACAGCTGATACTGGACAGTCTTTGATCGTGATTATCTGGACTCAGGGACAGCTATCTGATATGCATGCCCAAGTCTTAATGTAATGTTTTTTCTTCAATTGCTGATACTTGAATAAAGTTTGTTTACAAAAAATGACTTAATAGTTGTTTATAATGGGTAAACAAAAAGCGTCTGAGCCGCTACTGAGGGCAAGTAAGATGTCTAAGTCACCAACAAATGCTCCGGTGAATTGTACTCTTAATTTTATTGATGTATTAGTCGAAGAAGTGAAGTCCTTGCTCAGTCGAAGTCTCCAACTAAAATAACTCACCTTTATAAGAAAAAGCCACAGAGGAAAAATGACTTGAATAGCTATAAAGCCTGATTGAACAGCACAAGTGCAACTGATACCTCTCTGTTAGCTGTTGATCACACAGCAACTCCCATAGAGGCAGCTGTTGTTAATAATTCAGATGTGTTACCCTCCTTGAAAAGCCACATGCAAATAGCTCGTCATGCCCTATTTCATCTTTAGATGACAAATTCTCTATTTGTTGTTTTAATAGGTGTACACACCTTATGACACTTATGACCAATGAACATAGCATACCCAAACCTGATCAGAGTATGGAACTGACCAGGGAGAACTCCTTGAGTTTTAGACTAGAATCTTTAGCAAAAGAACTGTAAGAAGTGCAAGATTTGGTTCAGAATCTAGTTTCTAGGCTTATAGAAGCAATACTGAGAGAAGAGCCCAATATGCTTCCCAATATTGTTAGGGATCTTGAAAGTAACATGAGGTATGATATCACTTGTCCGCCTGTGCTTTTGCTAAAGCGTTCAGTCCCCCATAATGTCCACATACATACTCTCTCCAATGATAATAAGTTCCAAGGGAATTCTAGTGTGGCGGTTGGCAATACGAGTTACCTTGATAGCTCTTGTATGCAGAGTAGTAAAGCAGGAATTTCACAAGCTGCATTAATTTATTCTCACCACGCTCCCCAAGGAAGAGTTAGTGGGACGATAAAAGGCCCAGAGTATGGGATTTTCAGGATTCTGTCAAGCATTTTCTACACCTTGAACACAACATCAATGCAAGGGTTAACTGGAGGGGGAGTGACTCACGGCGGGTGATAATTACATGATCAATGTCCCAAGGCTGAGGGAGTGCACGAGGGAGGGAAGTGACTCATTAAAAAATAAAGTGATTTATTTGATCAGGAATAAACGTCACTGACTCGCTGATTCACTCTGATATTGTGGGAGTGTTCAACTTATTTCAGGGGGTCAGGACCTCTTTGACTTGGTTAAATTGACCCCAGTGGCTTTGGAGGCTCTATATTTCCTCCAAATGGCTTAAATATTCAGTTTAAATTATAGCCCATTCTTCCCTCTCGTGGTAAGGCCTTACTACTCTCTTTTCCTTCTGTGCTCCCAAGTCATAGGGAACATCTCAGGTTGATCCCGACATCTGTCAGCCTTAAAAATATCGATTGACTGTCCTCTCTGAGCCCAAAATAGTTGGTTTCGCCTGGATTATACCCCCCTTCAGAGAGACCACCACTCGAGATAGCTGCAACTCTGCAAAATAATATTGCCGGTATCATTGGGGAGATCTCCGGGGAGCAAATAGCACACCGGGGGAGAATATAGAAGCTCAAAGCCTTCCTACTAAGCTTAAATCCCAAGGCAGTTTCCATTTTTTGCACTTTTGTCCTCGAACTTAGCAAGATTGCGACAGAAACTTAACGACCCGGAATGGCTTGACTTTATTGACCAGTATCATCTTTGCATATTACAAGAAACTTGGTTAACTTGGTTAAATGAGCCTATGCATAGGCTCAACTTTAAAACTTATTTTGTTGGTGTTATATCTTCTAAATCTGGTAGAACTTGTGGTGGATTTATTATCTGGGTGAAAATGACATTAAATTATCACATTAAAAGAATGGTCATTAACTCCCCAGATATTGTAGGTCCCAATTTAGTGCACTCATTATTTTGGACCATTATGTATGCAACCTCAGTGAGAAGCCATCACTTATGATGAGAGGTCATTTAGTGTTACTTTTGAGCCCCTAAATTGTATGCATTTGGTGACTGAGGAGGAAAAATAAGTTAGAGGCATACCATCACTTGATCCGGCCCTCTTGGTAACTTGTTCAGTGAGTGCAGTCCATCTCACCTCATTGACACTGTCTCATGGTTTACGCAGCTGTAATGGCTGATCTCAATCCTCAAAAGCAGGATCGACTATGTTTTTTGCTGGATATTATAACGTCGTGGGACAAAATTGTCAATTTTATTATAGAGCCAAGAATGGATAGTGGCCATAATGCCTTTCATCTCATCATGACTGAAGCTATAATCACAGTTTCTGCCAAATGTTGTGAGCCACCATTTGTGGAACCCCAAATCGGGAACAATGGTAGGTCGTTTAAATTGCCTAGAGTTTCAGCAAACGAGGAGGTACTGATAGAAATGTATCATTCTTTTCAATCAGCTATTGCTCCTTTTGTCCATCTTCCAAGATGTGATATTACAGTCATTGTGATATCTAGTCTTTCCTGTTCAGTTGACTGAAGAAACTTTCTTTACAGGCTCCAAGACCTCCGACCCCTAAAAAATTATGGTCATGTCCTGGTACTCGCTAAAACCTTACTGATCTCAGCAATAAAATCTTGAGTCACTACAAACATATAAACTGCTAGAACACACTATAGTAGGGCTCTAGACATAAGTAAACGGAATTGGGACAAAGCTAATTGGATAGACTTAATTGAGGCATCAAAAAGAAGAGACATGTCTTCCTTTTGGCATATTATTGCACATAGTAGCATAGAGAGTATTACCCATAGTGATCATTTCATACATACATCAATTTGGGTTTAACATTTTATGAATCTGTACTCGTATACTATTTCAGCAGCAACCAGGTCATTTAGTTACTCTGATATTTTATCTGCCAACAAAGCAGCACCTCCAATTGATAATATTGTTTTTTCCTTAGCTGACACCCATATTACAATTGAGTCCGTGAAATCTGGCAAGGCCTCAGGCCCTGTTAAGATCCCAGAGGATCTTTTTTCATTTAGATATTCAGGTATGGAATTCATACATAAATTTATTGAGCAATGTCATAGCTGCCAGAAGAGAGATCCCTCATTCTTGGCGTTGGACTGAAATTATTCCAGTTTATATAAAGGGGATAGTGATGCTCACCAACTATAGGCCTATTAACTTGTTGGATAGCTTGCAAAAAGTTTTTTACAGAAAAACCCTGAACAAGCTAGAGCAATGGATGCATTCTAAAGTTTTATTGCCGTTTTAGAGCCAAGGTCAGCTTTGTAGATCAAGCGTTTATGTTGTCCCTAACTTTATGGAAGTGTAATAAGTTATAGAAAGATCACTTATGTGTCCTGTGTGTACCCGAGGGCAGCATTTGATCTAATCCCCAGACAACTTCTCTGAGTATTTCTCAAGTCCATGGGTTTTCCTGCCTTGTTATTGACTACCATAATTAGGTACATGATAATAATTATGCGCAGGTGCATGGGGGTAGTCGGGGAGAGATTACTGATTGCATCTCTGTATGCTAGGTAGTGCGTCAGGGATGCGTCTTGGCTCCTACATTCTTCTTCCTTTATATAAGCAACATTGTTGAGGCTCTTATGAAATGTACACATGATTCTCCCAGATTTGGTGGGATTTCTACCCCGGCCCTATTCTTCGCTGATGATACTTTGTTGTTATCTAGAACACCCATGGATTGGAGAACTTGCTGGCCACGTTCGAATCCTACTATGATCATGAGGTACTCAACATTAACATAGACAAGACAAACTTAATGACCATCAGCCCGCAGATCTCATTCAGGGGAAAATTATTTTGGGGGATATCTATTTCGATAAGATCAACAGGTTCGACTACTTGGGCATCAAGTTTGATAACAGACTATTGTGAAACCCTCATATTGAGAAGAGTAGGGCCATATGTCTCCTTAAGGCTGTAGCGGTTCTAAAACTAAAATGAGCCTCGACTTCCAAATCAGTCTCCCCGGCTCTAGTATTTGCTGCTCTTCATGGAGCAGAAATTTGTTTGATAACGCTAAGGTGTTTGTACGGAAAAATGTTAGGTCATTATTCAATCTTCCCCAAAGTACACCTTTGCTGCCTTTATTTTTTGACACCACCTTTAAGAAAATTGAAAAGCCTACTGCATTAAGACCGCTTTTCTGTTGGGTTAGAAAATGGCTAACCGATAAGCTCACTCTTTAAAGCGAAGGCTTGAAAAAGATCATAAGTCTTGATACCACAGTCACTCTGCCATTGCTATTACGTTTGTGTTTGGTTGGGTGCTTTAGGTTTGGAAAGATTGTAGGTAGATCAGCTTTCTCTATCTTCTGGCTCGAAAGGCTTTTAAAACATCTATTTTGTAACTACTTTGGGTTTATGACATCAGAACACTAATAATGGGAGTATATCTGAGAAATGTTTAGCGTTTGAACCTTCCCCAGCTTTCAACATGTAAATATAGCCACATCATGCTAAAGCACTTTTTATACATTTTTCGCTTTGGTATCTTGCAAATAAAACGTTTGGAAAATTCCTTCTGCTAATAACAATCTGGGTGATGTGTATAACAACCATGCTATCAAAAACATTGTGCATGAGTTCTTTTTCTGCCCGGGATATAAGCATGCCAGAAAGAGATAGATTTGCCCCCGATGCCACAGATTAGGTTTTGGACAGTTTTTTTGCCTACTTTAAGAGTTTTGAAATCTGATAAATCATCTCTCCTGGTAGATTTTTGTATTGTGTATGGTTATGTAGGAAGTATTTGGGGGTTGATTTTTAAATGTTGGTTTTCATTAATTCGCCTTTTTTTTAATTTTGTAATTTACTATTTTGAGTCTCGATGATTTTTATAGTAATTCACATTATATTGTATTACTATGCGTTTTATGGAGTATCACCACAAAATATTCATTTTCTGACTGACTGGTAGGCTCGACCTGAAAAGGGAATACCAGCCCTTGAAAACAAAGCCAAGGTGGCACATGTACTGGGAGTTACTGTGGGTGTGTGCGAAGTAGAGTTGAAATGCCTCATGAAGGCCATTAAAGAGGGAGTTTTCATAAGTGAATCTGGTGCCTTCCACGGAAATCAGCACAGATATGTTTCTAGTGGATAGGTTGGCATCTGGACCTTTACCGCGTCTTGTAGTCGTTTCAAGACAAAGTGATCTATTAGGGGGGTGTTCTGAAACGTGTGTCTTCGGTACGCGAAAAGATGTGCCCCTCGGAGAATATGTCTCCGAATGTGTGTAGGGGGTATTTTGCGAGAGTACGTTGGACTAGCGTTTCCTGGGTAATGGGTATCCAGGGGTTGCCTTTTAGTGGGATTGCCAGGGATTACAGCATTCGTCCGCCCACCTTGTGCAGTAATCTCGTCCATGTCGAGTTGGTGGTGGACCTAGTTTGTATGTCTTGCGGGTTGCTTGGTAGACTCAATGGTAGTATGGTAGCCAGCCTACTGGGGAAGCCAGGTCTGCCTCAGGTTTGGCATATGGCAAATGTACGTCTGGATGGTTCCAGTGCCCTGCGAAACTGCACCGCATCACCAAGTAGTATATGTGTAGATTAGGGACTCCAAATCCGCCTCGTTCATATGGGAGAGTTAGCGTGGCCCAGCCTATGCGCGTTGTTTACCCCCCTCACTAGTCTCGTGAGTATGGAGCGGAGTGTGTTAAAAAACGCATTTGTTAGGGGTATAGGGATGTTCTGGAAGAGGTATATAAACTGGGGCAAGACAACCATTTTGATGGTAGCGATGGGACCCGCCATTGAGAGAGGGTGTCTGATCCAGCGCTCCACTCGGTCTGTTAGTTTGTCTATTGCCGGGCCGTAGTTAAGTCTTAGTATTTGTTTATTGTCCCCGTGTACGTGTATTCCCAAGTATTTCGTGGAGATGTCAGTCCACCATAGGGGGAATTCGTTCTCCACAGGTTTAGTTGCGGACGTCAGAGGGAATAGTTCGGACTTACTCCAGTTAATATGCAGTCCTGATAGGGCCCCGTAGCGTGTTATTTCCCGGAGGATTGGTGCCAGATAGTCGCTGGGGTGTCATATATAAAGGATAATGTCATCTGCATACGCCGTAACTAATAGTGGCCCGGGTTTGAACTGCAGTCCTCTATGTATATACTTTGTTTGTAGGTGTTGCGTTAATGGGTCTAGTGCTATGATGAATAACAACGGCGACAAAGGGCATCCTTGTCTAGTTCCTCGCGATACCGGGAATGTTTGTGTAATCGTACCATTTATTCAGATACGCGCCTTGGGCCATGTATATAGTAATCAGATAAGGGAGGCGAATCAAAGAAGTATTCCTAATTTTTGTAGTGTGGCATGGAGGTAATCCCACTCTAACTAATCAAATGCCCTTTCAGCATCTAACAATGCCGCTACTGCGGGTACCAAAGGGTCGATTCTATGTAATACCGCAAAGAGGGAACGAAGGTTTGGGCCATGGACCTATGAGGGATGAATCTGGTCTGTGCAGGGGAGATTATTTGTTCCATAAGTAGCGATAGGCGAGTAGCCAGCATTTTCGCTATGGATTTTATTATCAAAATTTAGTAGTGATAAGGACTGGTACGACCCACATAGCGTTGGGTCATTCGCAGGTTTAAGGAGTAAGATAATCACCGCTTCACAAAGGGTAGGTGGAAGTACGCCTGTTTCCATTCCTTCTCTGTAAACCTCCAGTAGGAGGGGCGCTAGTAACTTTTTATACGTTTTGTAGAAGGTACCAGTGTAGCCATCTAGTCCAGGCGCTTTAGAGCCATCCACGGAGTCAATGACCTGTTGAATTTCTTCCACTGTAAAGGGCTCGGCTAGAAATTGTTGGTGCGCCTGAGGGAGCCACACCATTCAATTTCTTCCAAGTACTGCGTGCAATGTAGAGCATCCTGAGTTATTTTAGTGGTGAATAAATCGGTGTAGTACGCTAGTATGGTGGACTGGATATCGGTAGTTCCAGTGGTGAGTGTACCAACTTGGCGCTTAATGATAGGGAAATATGATTGCCCTAAGGGGCCGCAATAGGTTGACCAGCGTTCTATCGGGTGTTTTACCTTCCCCATATTTCCTGGCAGAGGCATATTTCCCAAGGTAATGTCAGCAGCCTCACGGAATTCGTTCAGTAACTTGGCATGTTTTTGGAGATAGTTAGTCACCTGGCCACCGCGTTCCCTGTCTTCTAATGCCACTAATTCATCTTCTATGCGGGCAAGTGTGCTACGTAGCGATCGTAGTATGCCCGCATGTTTGGATATGCATACCCCAATGGCATTTGCCTTGAAGCCTTCCCACAGTGTTGACCAGGAGCCCACCGAACCTTTGTTGATTTCAAAATACTCCTTTATGGCGACCCGAAGATCAGATCAGAACATGCTTTGGAATCGCCATGGTCTCTTAATCCCCTCCACTCTCGGAATTCGCAATTTAAGTATTACAGGGGAATGGTCTGATAGTGTACGTGGGAGGTGTAGGATGGTAGTTACCCATGGGAAGAGGGCAGATGTTAATAACCAATAGTCTAGTCTGGTCCATGTATCGTGGTATGATGAGTGGTGTGTATATGCAGTTTGTGAGGGGTGCGCTGGCGTCGGGCATCTGTTAAATCGAGCGTGTCACATAATTCCTGCAGAGTCCTCCTAGAGCGAGGTTTAGTGGATGGAGTGTGGACAGAGCTGTCCAAGTCTGGTTGGAGTAGTATATTAAGGTCGCCCCCGAGGCATATGTACTTCGTTTCCAATGTTTCTATTACGGTTTGGAGGTACGAGTAAAATTCTGGGCTACCTGTGTTGGGGGAGTACACGTTCACTAATGTTATGTGGTGCCCAAGTAGGTGCCCTGTTATTATTAGAAATCGTCCGTCTGTGTCGGAATGTAGGTCCAGCAGCTGAAAAGGTATGCGCTTATGTATCAGTATAGAAACTGCCCTGATGTATGAGCTGTAGTTGGAGAAGAACCTGTGTTGGCCCCATTTTGAGGCAAAGGTGTGGGAGGTTCTGGGTGGCAGATGCGATTCTTGTAGAAAGGCTATATCTTCCTGGTGGCGCTGTAGGCAGCGCAGGATCTGCTTACCCTTGCGTTGGTTATTTAATACCCTAATAGTCCAAATGGCTAGTGTGATGTCTGCGAACGGGTTCAAGCTGGTGTGACTCATCTGGTTATGTTAAACTTAGTAGGAAGATATGTTAGTGGCCTAGGACAGTGCTCTGATAGGTGTGTTATACTTGCAAACAATCCCAACGTATGATAACATCCCAATCCCTCCTCCCATCCCCAGATTCTTGTGTCCGAGGACATCCCCCACAAGGAATCAACAGTTGTAACATTCTAAGTATTTATCCCAACAACTTTGGTTGATCGTTCTTGATGCGTACTCAGATAGGGGGTGGCATCGCCTCACCTGATTCTCCAGTCTATGTAGGATGATAATCTACGGAATGGCATTGTAGTTCCTCTGGTTTTCTGAGGCCGTGCACATGGTGCACAGCATCTCCCTGTGAACTGTGTCCCCTGTTGTGAACCGGCCGTTGCATAGTATGCTTGCTTTCATTGGTTATTCATGAACTCGGGGTGCTTGTCCGAGGTCCAGATCAGCTTCGGCTTGAATGTTCAGCAGCGAGCTCCCATTTGGGTTTTGGTCCTGCGAGGGACGTCCCATTGAGTATTTCTGGCAGAATTCTTGCCACCGCCGAGGGGTTTTCAATTCACATCAACACGGAGACGCGCTGAGTAAAGCATTCTGCATCGTAGCCCCAGGTTCCGGAGTGTAGCTTTGACTCCGGAAAATTTCCGTCTTGCTTCTTGTACCATTGTTGTGAAGTCGGGGAATATGGTCAAGGTGGAGCCTTGCCAGTGTAGTGGCCCCTTGTCGTGTGCTAGGCATTGGACGGTATCACAGTCTCTAAAGTTCAGTAAGTGGGCAGTAAGCGGCCGCGGTGGGCATCCAGGGTTAGCTCTCGCCCCTAGGGATCGGTGAGCTCTCTCCACCACAAAGGTGGATATGAAGGAGTCTCTGCTAAATAGGTCGAGCGTGGTACAGAAGAGGAGAGGTCACAGTGGAGAGATTATTCCAATCCAAGTAAACAGAAACAAATTCAAACGCATATACAAAATTAAACGTCACCACGAGAAGTCGATGAGTGCTTGTGGTTTAATTCGCATCACAAAATGTTGAATTAATCAACCGATTAAACATAGTATGAGTCAATATTCATGAAATTAGGTGCTCAGAAAAGGGGAGGGAGTGAGTGTTTAGGAAGGGTTGCGTGATGGTGTAAAGGAGAGGAAAGGTAATGTGGTTCATATACATCAGAATATTATAGAACCTATCCCGCCTTTTATTTGGCAAATACATATGAACACAAATTTAACATAATAGGACAGATAGACATGTCTCTGTCACCTATGCTTGATACATATTACAGTGTGTCGACGTTTCGACCCCTATAATCATAAAGGTGACTTCATCCTTAGTGGGGGGTCTTCTTCAGGACTCTGAGGGACTAGTGAGAGGGGGAGGCGGGAGCACCAATAAAATGCAGCACGAAGAATCTGGCTGAGTATTTAAGCGAAAGGGCCCTTAGGCTCTGTAAATTGAAAGGTGACCACAGTCCAATGTAGGAAAATGGTGGGTGCCCAAAGTACACCTAGGTAGCCGAACACGGTTGATAAGTAACCCGACGGCGGCTCCGGTCTGCATCTGGAAGCAGGTAGGTCGAGCAGCAGGCTGTCCACGAATTGGTCCAGTCGGCCAGTATTTGTGGTTTCTGCAAGGCCAATAATACGGAAATTATTTCTCCGGCCCCTTGCCTCTAAATCTTCATTCTTTAGGGCCATGGTTTTCATGACTTTCTTTAGGCGGTCCAGCTTCTTGGGGACTTGCGATGCCCCTCCTCCAGTTCTGAGATCCTGCCCTCCGACGTATCTAGTCGTGCCTCGTGCCGGTGTATCCGCTCGCCTATTGCGCCCAGCCTTCTGTCCAGGCCGTCAAAGCGTCCCTCCATGGCTCGAAAGACGGATCGCAGCTCAGTCATGAGCACGTCCACTCCTATCTTCCGCGTTGCATGGGGCCTCTGGATCTCCTCCTCCCCCCCGTCTGCCATTGCGGACTCCTGTGTGTTCTTGTCAAAGGTAAGGCGGCGTTGTTCAGGGTCCCCTCGTACCATAGTCCATATCCCATGCGCACCGTGGACGGCAGGCAGACACGTGGGGGGTGGGAAAGGGGTCCAGCCGGAAGTGCTCTGTAACTAATATACTGCAGTGCTTGTTAGTGGCGGTCGCAGCCCCTGTGACTATTAGTGTGTCGGCCACTTCGGGTAAGCTGTCCCAGTGGGTTCGCACAGTGCCGGTGTGATTCTTTTAGCCTCTAGCTAGTGTCGCATGGTGGGGGAGGGGCGTAAGCGCCCTGTATCAATGTGCTGCACCTCTGATCTGTGGTGGCTGCGGGCCACTTGTCGGTGGTGCTGGCCCCTTCCAATGAGATGTCCTAATGGGTCCAGGTTGTGCTAGTGTATTTCGCGGGGGTGCAGGTAATCATGGCTGCGGCTCAGGGCAGCTCCCTCTACCAGCTCGGTCTGTAATCTATTCGGGGTCACCGCTGGCCTCCCACTCAATGCTCTCTTGTGCGTATGCCAATTTTCCTCTTATGCGCCGGATAATAGCAGGGGCTAGGAGAGGAAGGACGCCCGCACTCCCGCCAAGGCCGGTGCGGTCGATTTGTGATGCCGGTGTCCAGGGCGGGGGCAGGAGTCACCCAATTCCCGGTCGCCAAGTTCTCAGCCGCGGCTGCAGCGCGAGGCAGCCGGCCTGCCCCGGCGCTCCAAGCTGGGTCCCCAGGCTCACCCGTGGCCCCGGTCACCGCGGGGCCTCCGGGGAGACGGCGGGCCGCCCTTACCTCCCGCTGATGCCGCGTCTCCTCCTCTCAGTCCATTGGCACTGCCGGCGGGCCCTTGCTGCCCCTCCTCAGTCACGGATCTCCGGCGTGGGGGTTCTCTATCGCGCCTCCAGTCCACAGTTCGTATTCCAAGGCCACTCCGCGCCACGACCTCTCCTTCGCACGGCCGGCGCTCAGGCTGGTTCAGTCCGGTCGCTCTCCCAACTCTTCGCCGGCAGTCGCATTCTGCATCTCCGCAGCTTTGGGTGCACGCTTCTCTCCACACCTCGCTAGGCCGTAGGACAGGGCCCGTTCTCGGTGGGCCTGTTGCTGGTCATAAGTCACCCGGTATCGCTTCCAATCCAGCCTACGGTTGCAGGGCGGTGCTGGCAATAAATATCCAGTGCGGTTTCATGAGGATGTGCATGTATGTCTCGGGAACATACAGGATTACTGGAGATATCGGCAGAGCTACACGCCTACGCGCCCATCTTGGTCAGCGGCTTGGCCACGCCCCCAAAGTTCAGGCTTTACCAGAGCTGCGTTCTGTCGACACTTGTAAGGATCAAAATGCTGGCGTATGACGAAAAGTGACACCAGTGTGTCAGACTTCTACAACAGTAACCTGAGAAGTATCTTGTACATTTTCTGGCTGTGAACCATCTCCAACTAGGAACTGCTCTCCAGTTACAAGCAAGAGAGCACGGACACCATAATTATGAGACGGAGATGGAACGGACACTCCATCAAAAGAGAATAAGACTCCATCAGAAGAACAGCTCTCCACTGGACTCCAGATGGCACACAGTAGAAAAGCAGTCCAAATAACACCTGGAGGCAAACTGTGGAAACAAAAATGAAGGTCCTGAACCATGGCTGGGGCACCGTACAGAAATGTGCTCAAGACAAACAGAAGCGGAGGACCTTCGTTGCTGCCCTACATGTCTGCATATTGGGCAATAGTACTAATAGAAGAAGATACGCAATCTCACTGAAAGAGGGGTCAGCAAGTTCATTCAGCTGATAAAAATACATGGGACCTCACATAAACTTTGTTATTGGGAGGGCTCGTAGGAATGTGTTTTCCTTATTTAACCACTCTTTGGGTTAATCTGATATTGAATGAACAAGTATGAGGTTCCTGTGTGGGTGTGGTACTGTCTAATGTGGAAATGGTGACAGGTGGTCAAGCAAAGAAATGCTGGACTTAGTTGAATGTGGGATAAAGGGGCTGTAGGTATGAAGTGGCAGGGAGTGTAGTGTGCAAAGTGGTAAGGCTGAGGGGAAATGGAGGTAGGCGGAGGATGAATGTAGTGTATTATTGTCATAAGGAGGCTAAATGGTAAGGGTTGTGAAGGAATGGTGGTAAGGTTTTTTTTTATTCCATTCATTGTGGCAGTGTTGCATGGACAAGATACATAAATCACTCCTTCAAAATGAAGCCAACACATCCTTCCTGAAAGCGCACAATAGCCTAAGTCAATAAAAACTGTTCTATGCACCAGTTCACTATTGTGGTAAATGCCATAGAACAAATGTGTTTGGGATATAATGTGTATGTCTCATTGGCAGACGTAATTCAAATGGTTGTGTAGTGCTTTGCAAAGATAAACAGGCGTTCTGCATCCTGTTGCAAGAGTTATAAGTAGTAAAAATAATATGGTCTTAGTTCATGAAGAGGTTGGTTTTCAAAAGGACTCGTGTAACTTTCTTCCCTCCTCTTTTCTCCATACCCCTTCAAACTTGAATGAATGTAGTGCGCCCTCAAGATTCAAACATTTATTGAGTCTCACTCCCTTTCACCATGTGCAGTTTGGCGTATGCTCAACTCCCTCTACTGAGATAGCTGTTTCATTCACTGGTCCCCACACCATTCTTACCCTGGTTGCACAATAACCACTTTGCTCACCCTGACTGTCTGGGTTTTGCTTTGTTTTGGCATCTCTGTGGGCTTTGAATGCCTCCGACCGCTTTGACACCATAGATTAGTGCTATATCAGTCAATCTACACTCATTTCTTTACTTATACATCTTGATCATTCTACTGCCTTTGACACTGTAGACCGCCCCATTCATACTTCTGAACACCCTCTCATCTCTCAGCATTTCGGGCGCCTATCTGGTGTGATTTGAGTCGTGCATTTCCAGTCGCTCTTAATCAGTGTCCTAGGCTAACCATGCATCTCCTTTCTTCTCTGTCCTCGGCAGCATGCCTTACTCTTTTCTGTTTATAGCTCTCCCCTCCTTTGGTTTGGCCTTTATCGTTTCCACACAATTCTTGTCATCTCTCTTCATGTACTTCTGTGCTTCAATGTTCTCCCGCTCCCTTTGCCTAAAGCCTGAATAAACAGCCTCTTCTCCTATCAGTTGACACCGTCCACTTCTCTTTTCCGCATTCTCAACTAATCACCTCCCCCCTGCACACAATCTAAACACACTTGGAAGGTTCCAATAAAATAAATTTAGCGAGATTCGCCAGCTTCACTTTCAGGCTCTTAAAACCCCTTTTCCGTCTTGACTGTTGCGCTCCCTCATTTGGCTGTCCCTGAATACTACTTTTCCTCTTTGTCACCCTTCTGACACATCCATTTTCCTTCACTTGAAAATATATATCACAATCCATATGTCTCCGGAGCTTCTTGTGTTGCCGCTTTTTCCATCTATAGTTCTGTTTGTTGTACATTTGTTTAATATACTCCTGGCCTCTCTCTTTCCATCCGCTGTTGTTCAACCTCATGCCTCCCTCATTCTCTCTGCTGCTGAATTGAAATGTTGCTCTGTTTGGTCAAATCAGTTGCATTGGCTGCGTGTACTTTTTAGAATGCCCTTCTTGGCTCTGCTCTTTTCTCACTTATAGTTTTGCACCCCAAATCCAATAGGGCTGTCCTTGGCAAGCTATGTGATGGTTAATTTTTTTAATATTTATATTTTAATGCAAATATATGCCACAGAATTTTTTTTAAACCAAAAAGAAACATGCCACTGCTCAAACATGGCGGCCCCGCAATTGCAATAAACATTTTAAATTAAAAAAAATTACATATAATTTTAAAAGAACAGTAGGTGCTCTTAGCAGGCAGAGGTACTTAGAACAGGATTGTAAACCATTTTTAGCTATAATGTACATCTCAGGAAAATAGGATTCTTATTGGTGTAAAGAAACTTTACTGTTGGCCCTGAGTTACTGTATCCTCAAGACCTAGTTTAAGCACACAATGACGACTAAAAAAAGAAATGAAAAGCAACGGAAAGAAAAAGTCACTGGCAAAGCAAAGCATTGGCCAACTAGCCCTAGCACTGACGTGCAGTTCTTTTAGACATATGTGCAGATGTGGAGGAGCAAGATGCCGTCACTCACAGTGGAAGAGAGCCAATGGATTAAGTGTGTTGACCCACCGTGCCATGCTGTATACTGCAGTGGCAAAAGCATAATGAGAGGTATACTTGTAGACATACATAAAGAAAGGAGGGCCTTTTAAATTGAATTCTGCTCTCCACTAAGATGGAAGGCTGATAAACCATTGGCTTCTAGCTCTCAGACTTCCTCTTGCTCCACACTTCTAGGCGCTGCGCTCCAAGACCAGATGAGAGCACCCGTCTGGTCACACACACTGAATTACAGCAAATACTCCTCTCTGCCGGAGTCACTCCTCTACAGCATAGAGTGATAGACTGCTTCGGCGCACCACAGTGCGGTATGAAGCTCTGTTAAATGGTCCAGAACAAATAATCTCTTTTGTTCTGCACTGTCACTCTGTGTTATCTTCAGTATTCAATACTTGTCTCCCTTCTTAGACAGCAACTATTATCGTAATCCAATTGGAAGTTGATGGTTGAGTCTAACAGGATGTGTTTCTGAAAAGCACGTGAGGAGTGCCAGGAACTTAATTCAGGACCATCCTCTTCTAGAACAGTGAACGAGTTATAAAGCCTGGGCATATTAAATGCCTACTTTAAGTATGAGCATCCTAGCCGCCCTGCTGTGAAAAGACACCACATGAACTCACAAATGGGGCTGCAGCCTTGCTACTCCTCCTTCTCTTCTTTGGTGCATTTTAGGTCTAGAAATGACCAAAACCTGTTGATTGCTCTAAAATGATATACATAATGTTGCATATGATGTACTTCTATAGTCATCAGACAGCCTTCTTCATTCATTGGTCTTTTGTTGTCATTCACATTTTTCTTCTGCTGTACAGTGTGCAACAGTAGGACACTTCACATCAGACTCTCGATAAGTTCATTGGGAGTCAGGGCATTCGACCTTTTACAAGGATAATATCTTCACACAAAGTAGTTTCTTTCAGTCTCAAAAAATGTTTTTTTAATATACACGAAGGCCCAGTAGCTCTCCCAGCAATAAAAGTTTTACAAAAACCATGACTAAACAAAACAATTATTGACAAAGTCAAAAAGGTGGCAGGCAACACTAGACCTATAGGCTTCGCTCAAGCTGGTTTTTTTCCTGTTGTGTGAATGTATGCAGGAACTTGGAAAACCTTTGTCTACCTCTCTTGTCCTACCTATTTTCATTTCGATGGTATTGTGCATTTTGCTGTCCTCTCTCTATTGTAGCGACAAATGTGCACACAGGCATTATTCTCTTTAATGCTCATTAAAAATGTAAAATTGTGTCAGGAACCGTGATACTACTTTTCTCAACATTGTAACCGGCCTCCTCACACAGTTTTCAGCAGTAGAGATGAGGCCCTAAAGAAGAAACATGTAATGGGTCCTAGCTGAGGAAAAAATTGACTGATAATGAAACCTAACATGATGTGTCTGTGATTGAAGAACACGGTATAAATAGCTTTTCGAAGAAGTCTTAGTAGCCTGGAGGACCCGGAGTGAGACGATTGGCCAGGATCCGTACACGTTTTTCATATAGTGCTCTACTCCTTGCAGTAGTGCTTTGCTATGCAAGAGTCATTACTTAATCTTCTGAGTTCTTCGTTGAAATTGTTTACTCCGGGACTCCTCTTTTTGTGCAAGAACCTGCAAGGGTTAGATGAAGAGGCTGGGAGTGTCTGGTGATGGGTTAAAGAGGCATGAGATGGAATCCAGACTACTATGACTGCAGGCTTATGAGCAAAACTTTGGGCACTGGTACTTATTCTTTTACAAGTTAAGCACCGTCTGCTTGTGCTTTTTGGCGAAATCATACTTCACACCTCTGTAAATTATTAAGGACACCCAAAAGGAGAATATGTCCTTTGCATAGTAAAAGAAAATACATGTAAGAAAGGAAGGCAAGATAAAGTTTTGTTAGACAAGCTCCCAGTTTAGATGTACCCCCCCCCCTTTGCATTTCTCCCTCGTCTGTTTCTTCTCGTCCAGCGGATTATCCACACCATCTCTTCAGAGGCTATCCAATCAAGATAGGGTTATTACAACCCGGACTCTTTATGACTGAGAAATAATTAGAGGAGCATTTTCATGGAAAACATTCAATTTTTTGATTAGGAATCGAGCAAGGCCGCAATTAACTCGCTGGGAGGCTTGCATCTCCAGCTTTAGGATGCTTGCAGAATGAGATTATCATGCTGAGGTCAAACACTCGACAGGAGAAGGGGGAAATGATGTTGAAGGAAATCAGTTTCTTGATTTTACCTGCGAGATTGTCGGTGAGCCTGCAACCCAAAGCAGAAAAATTAAAAGAACAGTGACCAAGCGGATTGCTCCTTTCTGAATCCATGTCCATTACTGTTTTCCATACATCTGCTGTGCCCTACTACATGAGGTCTGCTAGTGGCGAAGGTGGTTAATTAGATCAATGCCAGCCTTTTGCTCCCACTATCCACTGGCCAGTTTGCTCCATTATTCGTTATCCTTTCATCCAGCCCTCCACCCCCTGCCCACTGTCCGGTTTCTCCTTAGCGTATTTCCTCTGACTCGGCTGGACTTGTTTAGCCCAGTGCTTTCTACGCTATAGGTGTATAAGCACAATCTATGCCTTTTCATGAGCTTCTTTCCGATTTGAAACTCCCTTTCTATTTGAGAACCAAAATGCCCACATGCCCGTTCTCTTCCACGGCATATCTTTAGCACACTTTAAATGTCCTCCCTGTAATAGAGTTCTGCTTCGTGATTTGAAAAGGTGAAGATTAAATGCTACTGTTCCCCTTCCATTTAAGTATCATAGGTTTTCATTGCTATCCTACTGACTTCATCCTCACCTCTGACTGCACTTTCTCCTTAACTATATTTTTAAGCTTGATATTTTCGCATGCCTCTTGTAATAAAAAAAATACACAAATAAAAAATACATACACATATACCTGCTAGAGGGGTTTGGTCACATTTTGCTGCCACTCTCCACAGCATACAACAAATGGCAATAGATTCTCCCACTCGCTTTCCTATACTATGAGTGATGGCATTTTCCTGCTCACATGTGCACAGCCGCTAAAAAAAAGTTATGATGGATGCTTCTAACATCAGTTTCACCTTGTGAGTACCCCCAGATGCCTAACTGGATCTGAAATTTTTCAAAGCATTGCTCCCTCTTGCCGATACGTGGCATTGTGCAACTCCGCGTCGGCTTTGTCCCGCCCCTGAAATTACCCATGTAAGTGCAACCTCTGTGCACTGACATCAGTTCCTTTCTTTCCGAACCTTCGGATGTTGATGAGGAGCTTGCTCCCAAAACCTTTTTCTCCTCCTTTAACAAATTGTTTTTCAAAATCTTTTTCACAGTATGCAAGGGAAAAGTCCTCAACAAAAATGACAGGTTTTAAACCCTGTATGGACTGTCACAATGAAATATCTGTCAGCGCTCAGATGAATTCCAAGGCCATCCGGGACCGCAAAGCCAATCTCTATATCGCTGAACACCATCAAACAGTGTGTAAGGGCCATTCCTGATCATAGCTGAGGACGTGGATCCGTTTCCGGTCTCAAAACCTTTCCTACAAAAGATCTTCTTCACACTCCAGGCCTTCAGGTAATTCCAAGTCGAAGATAAAACATAAAACGACGAGGCGGGATTCTTTAACGTCCTGCCACTCTTAGCCAGAGAAATCACATGGATGTCATGGTGCCTCTCGGTCTTCTTGCTAGGAACTCCACAACTTGTCCCGATGTACCCCAAGTTTCTGGGTCCATCGGTGTCGCCAAAACAAATATTTGTCTTTAGTCCAATGTTCAAGAAATTAGTACCACCACAAGTGAAGAGCAGCAAAAACAAATACCCAACACGTCTCTGTATTTGTGAAACACTGGAAAAAAAACCGCTGAAGACTGAAGAGCATCCAAGAATCACGAGTCTCTCAGAAATCCTTAGTAAAGTTTATTTTGATTTGGTAAACAAAGAGAGGCAAGAAAAGAGTAGAAGTAAACACTATAAATAACATCAAATGCAATTATGAAAGGATGTTAAAACATATCCCAAAACAGTCTTCATAAATCCTCAGCTGGTCAAATCACACCTACAGGGCGCCGGTATTTAGGAATTGCCCCATCTGTGTGATAATAGGCATCAGTGGTGCACTCCCAATTCACCAAACAGATGTGCATCATGATCCCAGGCATTAGTAAAACAGCCAATTCTATAACATAGTCCTTAATGGCCAGATTGGAGAGATTTACCCAAAGTCAATTACATCAGCAGGCCACCCTTGAAAAAAACTTAAAACATGCTCAATGAGTGGTTGTTAACCATTGTAAGGCTCCTGTAATTATCAAGAAACGTACAGCGCATGACAACAGGTTTGTACACTGCCTCCCTAAATCATGAGGAACTGGTCTAAATGTTTTGCCAAAATAGAGATATTTAGCAAGGCCCCCATTGAAGAAACTAAAAAGGCTTAACAAACATGGTCTATGCATAATTGTCAAGCATTACAAACCCCCACGAATATCACGACTCATGCAGCGTGTGCATTGTATCATTAAATTTAGAGCATCAAGTCAAAGCAACAATATCAAAATAAATGCATCTAGCATGGCCCTTGTTGTAGTACAAACTGCTAGTAATGCCACTATAAACCATTTTGAAAGTGTCCCCGCATTTCTGAACCTACTCACCCGTGTTCTGCATGAAGGTATTCGAAGGGAATTGCTCGTAAGCGTTCACATGTAGTAAGCCGATGCCTCTCCCGGAAACTGCTTTTAAGGTGCTGGCCACGCCTCACGACAACACTAGGCTGCGTCCTTCAATCCAGAGTGTGCATATGGCAGTGCGCAACTCAATTTGTTGTCATCTAAAACCTACTTGATAACTTGTAGTTATCGCTTCAAGTCTGTTTCCACAGACCACACCCCCAACTTAATAGACAGAGAACCGTGTGGTCATATGTCCCATGTGTCTCTGAGGACATGAACATTGAATCACCTGCACTTATGAACTCACTCATGGGAACCATCTTCTCAAGGAATACTAGTGAGGCAAAACTCCTTCATTGTGGCTTGAAGCGTACCTTTAGATTCCTGAAATATGTTGTTTGTCCATATAATCAAATCATGCCTCCGATCCCAAATTGAATCGAGACATTCCTAGTCAACTTACGCAGGCCATGCCCCTATTTCAAAGACAGAGAACTGTGTAAACATATTCCAAATGTATCACCATTAATACTTATCGCTGCAATCGTATGCCCAATGCATCTCCACTGCAGCAAGCGCTAGCACCTCTGCACACATAGATTCATGCATGGAAGCAGCCTTCTGGAATTTTAGCAACATGAAAACGGTGGCATCCCACAGAGCAAAAAACACATAAGCATTGCGACCCATTTAATAAAAGGGTGCCACATATATTAAAATTCAACAGTAGGAAAACAGTGCCACTTCACCAAACTTCAACAAAACGGCAGAGACATCAGCACTTCAACAGAGAACATATCCGCTCAGTCCCTCATCTGTAAAATGCAAAAACCATCCTGGCATAACCCTATCTTCAAAGTATTGGCACAGCATGTCCAACTCCCCAAATGTCAAGACATACCCATCTCAGTGACAGAACCACTTTGCAATTTGCGCAATAACGTCAACAGCACAGACCTCCAACCATTCAGAGGTATCAGAATATTAAGGAAAAGCAAAAATTCATATAATTCCAGCCATGTCGCAGTGTAGATGTACAAAAAGTGCCTGGAGAGATATAGTAAAATGAAAGCAAAGAAAAGTCAAAGGAGATGGTGTAACTCACGATCTGAATTGAGTCCCATCTTGACAGATCTTAAAGTGCATATCCACTTAGCCTCCAGTTGTCTAAGATATTGTTTCCTGTCTCCACCCTTCCTATCTGGTAAGGCTAGAGCAATACCATGAAACTTGAAGTTAGATCTGTTTGCCCCACTATTACAATCATGGGAGACCAAAGAATAGATGATGTCTTGGTTCATCCATGCCCTGAGGTGTTCTTGTATGCGAACTCTCAATTGGCATGTGGTACTGCCAATATATATTCTGTTAAAAACACAAATGATGACATAAACCACAGAACAAGATTGACAATTGATGAAATGACGTATATTTTATCCCTTCTCAGTATGATAGCTGAACTCTTAGATTTTGTTCACACCCATGTGGCATATGTTGCAATCTACACATGTGTGGAAACCTATTGGTCTTTTAAGCCAAACATTTGGTTCCTGCATTTTAGGGAAGGTGTGACTGGAACATAGGGTTTGTTCAAAATCAAATTGCTGACTCCGGGAACCCCTTTTAACAAAGTCCAATGTCTGTTGAGAATTTGAAATACTTCATGGTTAAGTATGGAGTGTGTAGTTATAAACGACAAGCGCTCTTTCGAATCCACCTTTTGTTTATTCTTTAAAGTGTTGCTACGGCTGATGTTCCTGGCCTTAACCACAGCACATTTTTAATTTAGCAGATGTAAACTGGACAAAATATTTTACTAGGGTAAAATATCAAGTATTTGACTAAACGTTATATTAGCTTCACAGAGGCACATAAAAGGAAAAAAATAATTCCCAAGTATAATCAGAGCAGTGAAGAGTTTTCAGTTTACATAGTATGAATTATAAATATCCTAATTTAACAACACAGTTATTGTAGTCGTCTGTTTTGCCAATGAACAGCCGTGGAAGATGGTCTTCAGTAATACTGTTTTCAGCAAGTGCAAAATGCATGGTGGCCAGAAGTTAAACTAATCTCTAAGAGGAGAGATGCTATACATACCCACGGACCATATGATGAGCCGTAAAAGATAGTCACTCAAAGATGGGCTCGGTGGATAGATAGAACTGCAGCATTAGTGGGGGGTGCAAGAAGCCACCCCAAATGTCTAAGAAGAGCTGTGTCTCGTCATTTAGTCTGTAAATCAGTTGTTCGTGGGCCACAGTCATCGCCATACAGTCCATCCAATCTTCAAGAGCAGGGCCGTAGGTTTGGACTAGTTCTGAAGAATACACATCTTTTCTATCGCCAAGGCAGTATAGAGCAAACACTACATCATGTCTAGTAATGGTATAGGCAGTTCAGGTATCATGCAATACTGTCCGGGACGCCAGTGGGTTATAGTCCAGGTCTCGGGTATCCGTGAGAACTAGCCATACGTGGGAGGTGAATGAATGTAAAAGAACCTGGAAAGGAATGTGAGTGTAAATTGAAAGCTGCAGGAATGATAGTCATGGTATAGTGGATTGTAGCACATTGACTTTAAAAAAATATGGCCTGAAAGATGTCAAACTCAGTCTCAGGCCTGAATCCTAACGATTTGCTGTTGGAAAATGAACCCTTTATGGTGACCATGACTTGCTGTGGCAAAATCTCTGCAAGGCTACTTTGGAAAGAAACAGTGGGTGGACAGGCACTGCCATCTCTCATTGGTAACTTGGGTATTGAGTAGCTTGTGAACCTCATGAGAAGGGCATTGGAAGAGCATGCATAGTCCACACTAGCTAAAACCTATGCAACGGGTTGATCCCAGGGACCCTGAGTGGGCCTAATATCTCGTGCAGAATTCTGTGTTTTGATATTTGATTCTCAGCTGGATGATAATCCACCTCACAAGGGCAATGGGCCACTTGGACATATTGTGAAAGTTGTGATCTAGGAAGAAGGGAGCAAGTGTCTATGTCACCAGGGTCTGTAATTGAGACCTCAAGCCCACTCCCTCTCTTTCCGTACACACTTTTGGTGTTTTAATTGTTTCTGAGCTACTCTGAGCAGGACTTAAAAATCTGCCTCTACATTTTCTCTCTGCTACCACTTGTTGGAAAAATATATTGTAAGCTCATCACCAGCAGGCAGCATAAAGTTGGCAAAGTGAGGGCCAATGTGGATACGTGTTTGTGTGTTGTGTAGAGAATTCTGGATTGGCAGCCGTGTTTGCCCCTCTTATCAGTGTCGTCCTCATACTCTCAGTGCGTAGTCCTCAGTCAGAATCTTGCATTTACAGACAGGTTGGACATTAAAGCGATGTCTGCACCTGGCACTGCCATGTATACCAGTTATACCTGAGAGTCACCAGAGTTGACGCAGGCCTTCCTCTAGCGCAGCCACAAATCAGATTAAATCAGATTACCCTGTTGTCTGCTGCCTATCCCAGTATTGAGACCCTTAAACAGCAGTTTCAGTCAGCCTTATTTCCTCTGCCTCCACTCTAGGCAGCTCCTTGAAGCTGTTTGTGCCGCAGATGAATATTTCATTCAGCCTTTCATTCCACAGATACGCTATCGGAGTACATGGCTTGTATAGACTTCTGACTTCCTCTTAAGTACCAGCGTGAGTTCTGTGGCACGCGCTGTTGCAGGTTTTCAGTTGCCTGCGTCCCTCTCGTGCGTCAGGTTTGATGAGTTCGTCTTGCTGGGCCCAGATTCCTGTTGTAACTTACATTGCTGCTAATATTAGTCTGCTTTTCCGTTGTCGCCACGGGTCTGTTTTACCCAATGTAATCAGCTGAGCACGTCTCTGTTCTGCTTATTGAGTGTCAAAGGAGCGCTTGTGAATATAGCGAGGGAAAAGCGAAAAGGGTGAGCCGCGCGTGCCCTGGTATTCCTCACACATAGTCAAATGCAAATGCTTGCCTAGGAGATGCAAATGCATTCTGATGACGGGACGCGGGGCGCCGGAATGGTAGGTTTGATTGTGTGTGCTGGGAGTTACGACGCGTTTGGGCTGCATGAGGGAATAGGTTCGACGGCAGGCGATAGGCTACGGGCTGGGGCAAGCCAAGCAGCTGCAATTTGTTCCATGATTTACACTTTGAAACTTTTCCTGTTGTGCTTTAAAAGTTTTGTTAATCTTGTCCTTCCACAAGTTGCCAGTGGGGCAGATATTGCTTCGGATGGTCTGTACCACTGCCATGTGGTATCTGACTAAATAGTGCCTGGGGCCAGGGCTTTAAATGGGCCGGTGCTGATCACTGGCAGTTTTTTTAAAGGGGGCCTCGAAACGGGTCTCTATCGGGCTCTGTTTTGTGCCCTGGCACAGGCGGTACGTTATTTTCTGGACTGCAGTGACAGCAGGCACATCGATGTGTGTGTGCTCACACGTCTCACTTGTGGAGCAGTTACGGCATGACGTCATGCCAGGTGATCGTTGTAGGGGAAGGGAAGGAGCAGCAACATTGTCATGGTGTCACGAGGGCTTTAAGTGAAAGCTTTTTCAATATTATATACAAGCCAGAGTTGCTGCTTATTTATCTTATGCAACTAACAACCATTGACAAAGCCAATAGTCTTGACTTGTTGTAGGTATGATGTTACTTGTTGTATCATATATTTGGATGCAGTGACAGAAACAGCAAAATACAAGTCGGGGGGGCACACTATGCTAAGCACAGATTTTTAGCTTAAGTGTTTTAAGCCACACCCTTAATTACATTGGCCACGCCCCTTTGAGAGACCCTCCAGTTTTTCCATCCCACTTAAAGCCCTGCCTTGGGCTCTTGCTTTTGCATGGAAGCTCTAGAGTCCTGGTATTTTGCAATAGACAGAAAATGGTCTCTCCACAGCTCATGCAGGGACAAAGAGACAGCAGCCTTCCTGTGCAGACTTTCCTCAGCGAGAATCTTCATCCCAAAGTGTCTCACATCATGTTCCTGCTATGGGTTCCTCCAGAAATAGCTCTTTTTACAACCAAGCACAAAAGACTTTGACATTAATATAGTTTGCAAGAATTTCAATTTTGGGAATCACTAGGAGGTGCTATGTCTGTAAAGCAGAACTTCATCTTTCATTACGCATTTTTACCGCTGCTTGTGATTCAGGAGTTGAATTGCAAGACTCATTATGACAAAGCTCCAGTGATCTTGTCAGTCGGGATTGAGCTTGCCGTTTTTGGATGGGGATTTTCTACTCTTGTGTGGCCTTTAAATCTATAATAATACTGCTTGACTTAAATGCTACTTTCGATATGGTGTCTCATGACATCTTACTATAGCGGTTGGAAAAGACTGGTATAGTCGGCAGTGTTTGGAACTGAATAAAATCCTTCCTCTCCAGCAGAAAGCAAGCAGTGTACCTACTTCCCTATACTTTGGGATATTGTGAAGTTAACGGCGGTGTTAAACAAGGATTGGCCCTTATTCCAACTTTATTTAATATCTATATACCCCCCCTTGCCTTCATTGTACAAACCTGATGCTTCAACGTTGTGTCTTATGCAGATGACACTCAGTTGATGTATGCTTTCAATCACCTGGATGACTCTATCACAGCCAACGTCCAGGGCTGCCTTCTGGCAGTAGCTGAGTGGATGCACAAGAGTTGCCTCTGCCTATACTTGGATACATTTGTGATTCTGGTATTTGGTACATCTCCAATTAAAATGATCATAATTTGCCCTACGGAGTTGGGAAAGCCTCCTACCCCCACATCCGTGGCTAAAAATCTTGGTGTAAAAATAGATACGGACCTCTCATACAATCCCGAAGTTAAGTCTACTGCCGGAATCTGTTTCTCTTTACTGAAATCTCTGAGAAAGACTCTTAAATTCCTGCCAGAGAACACTTGGAAGGACATCGTCCACGCCTTGATTACATCAAGGTTGGACTATGCCAATGTCCTTCTCTTTGGGTCTCCCCAAGAGCTGATCAACAGATGTCAACGGGTACAGAACATGGCGGCTCAGCTGGTATTGAACATTCCAAAATGAAACTCAATTTGACAACGTCTGAGAGCTCTACATTGGCTACCAATCAGCCAAAGAGGACAATTCAAAGTCCTTATGATCACTCATAGGGCTGTACAACAGATGGGCCTTACTTATAATTAGGATAAGATCAAAAGGTATCGACCCTCCAGAACCCTGCGCTCTGCAAGCTAAAAGCCTTTGTATATTCCTATGGTCTTAAAGCAAGAGCTGGTGGTAGATCCTTCGCTTTTCTAGCCCCCAGTCTGTAGAACTCCCTTCCAGAACATATTTGTTGTACCTCTTCAGAGTCCGTCTTCAGGGCTTTCTTGAAGAAGCACCTTTTCAAAGAAATATGACTCAGGCTTTCCGTTCATCTCAGAAACCTTAGTGTTTGGTAGCGGACCCAGTTTCTTGCTTTTCCTCATTAACTTAGCTCCAGCAAGCTCCTGTTGGAACAGCTGTTGCGCTTTATAAACATGCCTCATTCATTCATTCAAAGGAAAGGCCCTCTGACTCAGAAAGGGGAAAGTTGTTCCAACCAAATGTCAATGTTCTCAATCATCAACCTCATTTAATATTTATAAAGCACTCATTCACTCAGAGAACATCTTGGAGCTAGGGAGAGGAAGCTAGCCACAAACGAAACCAGTAAAATGACCAGAGATGATTGTAAACAAATGTCTGTGTCAGATCTCCATCAGGTATGCCCATGGTGCTTGGGGTCGAGCCATGACTCCAAGGCCTGCGGAGGCTGCACGTCGATGAACCCGATGGCCATCAGGGAACAAGTGGTGAAACTCCATGTTGCAAAGCATAAGGAAACTCTTAACCCTTCATCAATTGGGCCTCTGCACGTCCTCTTGGGAAATTCTATATGGCTCTCCTGGCTCGATTATTCACCCGAGAGAATAATCGAGCCAGGAGAGCCTTCATCAATTGGGCCTCTGCACGTCCTCTTGGGAAATTCTATACGGCTCTCCTGGCTCGATTATTCACCCAAGTGATTAATTGAGCCAGGAGAGCCGTATAGAATTTCCCAAGAGGACGTGCAGAGGCCCAATTGATGAAGGGTTGCCATGCACATAGCATCTGAACTTCTATTTCCCTTTAGAGTGTAGAAGATGACACTCTATTTTTAACGAAGTGTAAGCTTCAGGCACTTTATATCGAGATCATATCAAGGAGATTCCCAATAGATGCGGTTACGTTATATTATATATTCTCCTAACAAAACGACCGTTAGATCGCTCCGGTCAACAAAAAGATTTATATGTTGGGCACCAATCAACGGGGGTAGCCTAGAACATACCTTTCTCATTTGCTAAACAGCGAAAATAAACCAATGTGGATACTTCAATCAGGCATGTGTTCTATGTTCAACCTTGCAGTGTACATCGAGAGTACATCATTTTGTCCTGAAAAAGATGGTATAAAATACAAACACCATCGAAACACGTCAACGCTTCTTTTACACAATTCGTCTATTTGGCTGGAACCATAGATACCGTGTAAATTGAACGTATCGGATCCTTGTCAATATATTTTCTTTTTTTACGAATGTGTCCAATTTGATGACAAAGTACATTGTCTGTTTTTCTCTCTCGAAAGATTAGGTGTAATAACGTTGATGTACGGGGTATTTCTTTCACCCAACTAGTACAAGTGGACAATTTGAGCATTTATTGTATATGCACTTGGTTTATTAATCATTTGTGTATTGTGGTAACAGTTATCTCTTGCACAAATAAAACATCTTTTAGAGTTTTTATGAATTGATGTTATAATATACATGTGTACAAAGAACTTTTAATAAATATTTTTGTATAAAAAGTTCTACTTTTGACAGTTATTGTGTTTACTGCTTGGGCTACATTGTTTTTTGTTTTGAATCCTGGGGTTGATTGGTATGAGGTGTGAGTTAACTATACATAGAAAAGCAAGTGTGTAGTAACCAAAGGATAAACTTACATCAATCTTTTAATATGTTCACAAAGCATTATTGCCTGTACAGTCAAGTTTACTGAGAGGGGTATTTTGTCCGTTTGGTTCTGCAGGACTTTCTGGTATGAGTCTATCCACAGACCCACTTTCGAATAGGTATTGCTTTGGTATCTATTCAAAAGGTGAGGAATCTGTGGCTAGAAGTCTCTATCAGAAGAACAAGTTATATACCTTTGGTGAAGTTCTTTCTAGTAGAGACTGTAGTCGCAGATTCCTCACCGATTTCACCCCCCAATTCTGCAATTGTACTCAACATGTTAATAAGATCCCAAGTCTAGGAATCGGCACACTGCTTTTGATCAGTATCGCTCTTGTTGCTCTGTATCTGGAGGCGTGGATAGCCTCGAAAGCAACTGACATCAGCGCGCAGTGTTGGTGCCTATAAAGACTGCATTTATTTCTGGAGCGGAACAGTGTCCATTCGGAGCCGGAACGTGCCACCTTTCGGCACACTGAGGTATTGCTGAAAAATCTTCTACATCCAATCTGACGCCTGGGGAATTTGCAAAAGTTGAGCAATAGAGTCTCTACCTGAAAGAAGGTTACAGAAGGTAAGTAACTTGTTCTTCATTCCAGTGAGAAGCACCTATGAGAGGGAGAGTAGTCCAGAGCACAATTGTTTAATATGAAGAGTTTGCAGCAGAATGGAGGAATTGCTGTGGAGTACTTAGCAAATCTGTCTTTTAGGCAATATAATTTGAAATCCTACTATATCTTGTGCATCATGGGCAGGACAGTTGAACTCATCCTTTGCTTCAATTCTTGATTCTTCGAGCCAGAGAAGGTAGAATACATCAGTGAATTGGAGTGAATCATCAAAGAGCCTGGACAAATCCATATAGGTGGTGGGAGAGGGGTCAGTTTGTGAAGTTAAAAAAAGAAGACTTTATGATGGATATTTTCATGCTAGAGGTGCAAATATGCATCTGGTTGTGGGGTAGGGTTGTGGGGTAGGGTGAGATTTGAGTTAATATCTTGGATGAGGAAATAGTCCGAGGGTTATGTGTTCATTTTATCTGGGTATGCAGGAGAGGGAATGGAACATCATATGAGGTTGAGGAGTTTGCAAGCCATTTGAAGATTAAATGGGTGCATGGTTGGGTAGGAGTGGTATGAGGATTTCATTGGGGTAGAGTTAGATAGTGAGGTAGAGGCTGATTTATGCATGAAATTTGCTTTGGGGCAAGGAGCACAATGGAAGTGCTGTTGGGGTTTGGAAGGAAATGGTATTGTGCTCCATTGAGATGAGGGGATGAAAACCTGTTTTTTCAGGATGTCTGTTTTGAGCCATGTGAATGTTAGAGCAATGAAACGCAGAAGTGGAGAGTGGTTTCACAGTATGATTATGGAATACTCTTGCTTTCAGAATGGAAAATAATGGACTCGGGAAGTGGATGATGCTTCAATAATGAAGCTGTATGCTGAATTTTAAGGAGCAGTGGTGGAGTGATGAGAAGCTGTGGAATCACTGTGTATTGGGCTGGGCAGGTTGAAAGGTTTTATGTTCAAGATGAAGATTTCTCTGTAAGAGGACATGGGAAGGGATATTGATGCATAAGGAGTCCAAGATCAGCTGTATGAGAGCCTAGAGAGCCAGCAGCTTTTGATGAGCAGTGTGGCAAGGATGTGTGTCTGAGGATAGGATTGAGGAGCTGACTAGGACCTGCAACCCTCCTGACGAAGTCTTCCTACCTTGCCAGGGTTCCTGTTTGCACTTCACATCAACAGGACCTGGAGACTTATCATGGACACTACAATTTCTCACATCGATACCCAGGATAGGGAATCAAGCTTGGTGGGCAAATTCCCTCCCCAGTTACGCAGGGGAGATTCCATTGTTTGATCTTTATTTCAGTTATAAAACCATAAAAGATACACACATATTCATCCTTGACAGTGGAACCCACGGTACAGTTACACAAGTAAAAATAGATATTTAATACACCAGGTTCTAATAGTCAAGTATCTCGTAATGTAATTTGTAAACACAGGAGAGATCACTAGGATACATCATTTGCTATGTGTGTACTCAATTAAAACCAAGTAAAATAGATGAAACAGGAATAAAGTGCGAGTGCATTAATGTCTAACGATCTCCACAGTTTACTCTGAGGCTTTCAATTGAAACCCTATTGCCTCTGTGAATTTTAAAAAAAGTAAAAAAACTTTTTTAATAAAAACTTGAGAAGAAGGTTAAAAACAGGATCCTAGGAATTAAAACACCCTCGGGTCATAGGATTTTTACTGCAGCTAGTCCCTAGCACAAGGAAGAGTAGACAGGAGCCTTCGCCTAATGGCCCAGAACCGGCCAAGAAATTTTGCAACAGCACATACAAAGGGTGGTCTCGTATCTGATCTCAACATCCGTAGGGCGTCAAGGTGGCTATGAGTCCCCAACTGTCTGCATAGTGGAACCAACCAATTCCTTCTTGGTCTGTTGTAAGCTGGACATGCAAAAAAAACATGGCCCACAGTTTCATTTGGGTCTGGGCAGGAAGGGCATCCCTTGGGCTGGCTGGTGTTGTTTAGCCAAAGGTTGATAAAAGCATTGATAGGTAAACAGCCAAACCTAAACTGCGTATACAATTTCCTGTCCCCAGGCACTTTGATAATATCAAAATATTTCTCAAGATGTTTAGAGGATTTTATGTCTAAGAAAACATCGGTTAAACAACCATGACGAATCCTCGAGTAGGTGGTCTGCTCTACCCATAGCCAATATTGACGCTTTAACAGGTCCTTTGAATACAGTGGTGGGGAGCTAGCAGACTCATTTGGGAGGCCAATTGCTGCCCGAACAGTATTGACATATTTTATCCACCCAATTTTTTTGTTCCTGTCTAGGGCAGACACTTCGTTAAAAGCGGCAACATAGGGGGCCAGGTCGGGGGTAGTGACCAACCTATGCCAAAAAAACAAGGGGTGCAGACTCGCTTGGTCGTGTATAGGCCTGACTCCCAGGTCCAGTTTCAACGGAAGGAGGGGGGTGCTTTGGGGCAAGGCTACAAGACTCCTAAGAAACTTGTTTTCAACTGTTGTTAATTTCCTTGCATCCGCTACACCCCACAGTTCTGCCCCATAGAGCACACTACTCACAACCTTTGAGCTATAGAGCTTAAGGGCTGGGGCTACGGGCTTCGTGTATGATAAACAAATCTCGCGCCGCAATGCCCCAGATAGCTGAGAGAATTTTAGGGACGCCTTGTTCAACTGATTATTCCAGGTCATGCTATCAGACAACACTATGCCCAAGTAGTCAAAGGAGCTAACCCTCTCCAATGGGACGTTATCTAGGACCAGGTTCCGTTTAAAAGATTTACGAGGGTTCATTATCATCAACTTGGTTTTGGAGGTGTTGATAACCAAGCCCCTCGCATCACAGAAGGCCTTAAATTGGTCCAGGAGCTTCTGAAGACCCATAGGAGTTTTAGATACCAAAAGGGTATCGTCAGCGAACAGCAAAGTAGCTATTTTCTGGTTCGCCAACGAAGGAGCGTCAGCCGGAGTTGAACATAAAAGGTCAACAATCTGGTTGACATAAAGGAAAAAAAGGGTAGGGGCCAAAACGCACCCTTGGCGTACCTCACGCCGGATCTTAATTGGGTCGGTGAGTTGCCCCTGGTTGCCCCACCTCACACGTGCAAAGTTATCATCATGCAACCTGACCAAAGGTTCTAAAATTTCGAGGGGCATTCCCATAGTCATGAGGGTTTGCCAAAGTAGGTCTCTGGGGACAAGGTCGAAGGCGGTTTTGAGATCTATAAAGGCAAGATACAAACTGCCTTTGCCCAACACAACCACCTTCCAATATAGCAAGAGAAGGCGAAAGGCCTGGTCAATAGTGCTGGTCTTCCGTCGAAAGCCTGCCTGTAAGGGAGAGAGGATGTTCTTCTCATCCATCCAGGTTTGGATTTTAGTTAAAAGCGAGCGACAGAAGACCTTTTGGGCGCAGTCTATCAAGCTAATTGGGCGGTAGTTGGAGGGCTTAGACCTGTCCCCTTTTTTGAAAATTGGGATCACTTCGGCCCCCTTCCACGAATCCGGAATCTTACCTCCTCCGGCAATATCATTGGCCAAGTTCATGAAATATGTTGCCCAGTTCACCCTGTCAGCACGGAAGAGATCGCCTGGGATGCCGTCTGGGCCAGAGGCTTTAGCGGGTATAATGGCATCTAAGGAACTCATAATCTCTTTCCTGGTAAATACAATTGTACTTCGTTGGGCAACCAAGCTGGAGGGCATCCGGAAACTATCGATGGTGTTACCTATAGAATATAACTCGTTAAAATGATTATACCATTCTATTGATGTAATGTTGTTGGCCAGGGGAGGGTCGCGTTCGAAATTTGTCTTGGCCACTAACAACCAGAATTGTCGAGGGTCAATATGGCCAATAGCCTCCTCTAGCTCTTCCCATCTCCCTTCATCCCATAGTTTTTTGGCTTTACCCTGTGCCTGTTTGTAGGCCCTTCTGCAATCACGGATGCTTGCTTGGTCCCTGTTTTTAATAGCTGTGGTCAGTCTCGCTCTCGCAAGCCTACAGTCTATGTTGTACCAAGGATTTACTCCATGGCGACTACCCCGCGAGGACCTAGTCTTTGTGGGGGGGATGTAAAAGAAGGTAGCCAATTGCTCGAAGAAAGCTCCGTGGAGGGCACTACAGATGTTAGAGGAGTGTGGATCGCTACTTGCTGATTCTAATGTAGCTAAGTGCTCGACTAGAGCTTCGTTGATCTTTTGCATTTTAAATTCGTCTGCCAAGACCATGGGCCATTTTAGCCGACGCTTGTCATTTGTGGCGCTCAACTCCTTAGTGCATAGTGGGGCAGTGGAATCCTGCTGAATACTCCCCCATAGATGACTAATAGATAAGTGTAGGGAATTATGATCACTATCACAGGCCTGGTGTATGAACATGTCCTGGACTTGGGGACACAGGGTCAGATCCACTAATATATAGTCGATCCGACTTGACCCATTTGTTCCTATGAAGGTCATTCCACCACTTCTGTCTGAGTTGGTTCGACCATTGGTGGCCCTTAGCCTGTATTCCAGGGAGATTGCATTCAGTTGGAGGGCAGCGTGTGACCATTTTTTGATAGGGGGTAATTCCAACGAAGGTACTCTCCAAGCTTTATCCTCTTCGGACACGTCAAAGGACTCAACCCAATCAAGGGGTTCGAATGTAACATTAAAATCGCCACCAATTATCAGCGGATAACTGACGTTCCTGTCTCCCAGTAGGTTATCCAAAGCAAGTAGAGTCAGTGAACTACCACCTCTGGTACTCCTAGCATATACGTTATACATATCAACGGTTAGTCCATTCCCATTAATTAGCCTAATCCCCAAAATGTCCGGATTATTGGTAACCAGCTCTTTTATTTCACAGTTCAGGGAAAGTTTTACCAAGATGAGTAGCCCCCCAGACGCCCGACCCGCTTTGGCAGATACTGCTAGTTTGAAAAAGGACTTAAACCCAGGGATATATACGGGAATCTGGGACCAGGTTTCCTGAAATAAGCATATTTCCTGTTGAGAAACCAGATCCAACCAATGCGGGCAGTTACACTTTCGACTAATACCTGCCAGGTTCCATGAAAGGATGTTCGTCATGTCCCCATTAACTGATTCTACCCGGGCCTGGGGAGAGGGTAACACTTGCAAAATGGGCACAACTCGGCTGTCGGTCCTTCTGACTAGATCGCTAACCTGAGAACAAGTGTTCACTGCCAATGATAAGTTGGAATGGTCAGGCTCTACTGGGAAACAACTCCTCCGCTGTTGTTCAGCCGGACAACCCTCAGGGTGTAAATGGAGAGGGGCTGTGGGGATCATCGGGGCCGTACTGTGGCTATTCAATGCTGGACTGGGAGGCGATAGAATGAGTCAATCAATCTGTGAGAGTGATGAAGTCGGGGAAGCCAGGGGTGCTTTGCTCTCGCTTGCATTTGGGCCGGGGGGGACAGTCAGCCTCAACCTAATCTTTGTTGATGCATTGGAATGAGATCTTACTTCTAAGGCAATTAAATCGTGCACTAGTTGGTTTGAAGTTAGTGTTAGTTCAATTGCATCCACTGGGCTATGAGCCACAATGCACCTCTTGGCGCAGATGATGTCCTCGCTTATTATGGATCTACACCCCCTGACATGTCTCAGCCAATGTATGGCTTTATTTTTTAGGACATCCCCGCTCTCATGTTTAAGGCAGTTGGAATCGACTTTAGGAACATTAGTCAGAAAAATTGGAACTGGTGGGAGAATACCTTGCTTGTGGTTGGCTACCTGTGTTGCCTGTGGTGCCTCAAGGGCTTTATGGTATACAGATGCCCTGCTAGGGGTCTGGAAGGCTAATCTTGATGGTGTGCTAAGTGCTACCTTGTCCCGTGTTGCAACCACATTTCCCTTGCCTTGCACTTCAGAAGGTCTGAATTGCACAAGTGGGGCACTAATGGTTACCCCATTTTGGTTCTCATTTAAAACATTCTGCCTCTCAACAAGACCAGCCTGAGTGGGAAGAGCACTTGGTAAAACCGCTGGCAATGGATGTAGTTCATTGGTACTATCTATTCTTTGGTAAAGTTTGAGGACTAGTGAGGTTAGGGCCTCTATACTGTTTTTTAATAATGCAATTTCGGTCAGGAGGTCAGGGATCAAAGGTGTACTACCACTACTCACATCTCCTACTTCCTGCACAATATCTGGGCTTAGAGCAGTGGACAATATGGGTGCGTGAATGGGGACAACACAATGTGTATCTACATACGAATCCTCAGCAGACACGGCAAGGGCAGCAAAACGATTGCGCAGTGGGAACTCTTCCAATCCGCTATTGACTATTAGGCAGGACGGGCCATCCTTGTCCAGCGCACTGGGTATAACCTGTTAAGCTCAGCTGCAACTGCAGACGATTTAGTTTTCTTAGAAGCAAGTTTAAATAGATTTGGGATGTTACCATATCCAGCAGTGGCAGGGAGGGATTTGGTATGGGGGATTCCAGCTGGCGGGGGACTAGGGGCTGGAGCGGGTGATGACAGCAATTCCTCACAATCGGTGATGATATTCTCTATACGATCTAGAATTTCCTCGCCAGTCCCCCCTTCACTCTCATCACCTTTTGCAGTTGCCAAGGTCCGTTTTTTTAGCCGCTTTTTCCAAACCTCCCTGCCCGGGTTCAATCTCTTTCCGCTTCCCCATTACTACAACTGTTGATCAGATGTAAATATTTTCTACAGGGCAGTTGAGTCTACAACGTAACAGCACTATGTAGTAACCCCAGAGACTGTAGACACAAGGCACAAGGTCCAGAAAATGTCGATGTAAATATAGCTATACGTTCTCAAAGTTCCTCTTTTGGTTTTTGCCGAAACTTGCAATGTTAAGCAGTATTAAGAAAGATGGTATGAACAGTACCTTCAGAGGATTGAATTAAGGGAGGGTCTCGACTGCTCCAAAGACACGATATCAGGGGGGTGGCCCAGCCCAGCCTCCTACGGGCGATGACGGGCAAGGACGGGCCCGCCCTTGGCCTGGGCTTCGCCCGGGCGCGGCCCGCACGCGTCCCGCGCCGCGGGGGAGAAGCTGCGCTTTGTAGCGCGATGGAAGCGCCTCCGCCTCACCTGCGGTCGCGGAAGCGGGAAGGCTATGACCCTTGGTGCACCCTGGGACTCGTAGTCCCACCAGGGTGGATGGCGGCCCCAAGGCGTCTCGGGGAAAAGTTCCGACGTATGGAGGTGATGACTCTGGGCTTAGGCTCCCGCCAGAGTGTTGAGCTGAGTGGCAGGAGCTAACAGCCAAGATGCCCCCTTCAGTTTCTGTGCGTCCCCAGGGGAGATTCAACAAGACATTAGTTTGAATTTAATGGAGCATCAGTGAAATTAAAAAGTGATAAAATAATAACAAATGCAGTAGCTTAAAATGTATCTCCACGAAGAACTAAGCTACAGAGAGGGTATGACGTAAAGTACTAACTGCTACATTAAACCTTTCAATGACGAAGATGACTTCAAAGGTGGGCTGAAATGAAGTAATCTATTTTAGGGCCTTGCAGCACTGACAAGCTAATAGCATAAACATGGCTCGAAGTTCAGAATATATGGATAGAAGCAGAAGGAACTGTGCCTTAGATATTACTAGGGAGAGAGTGCAGGCCTTTTGGTTGTCTGAAATATCCTCTTTTCTACGCATCCTCAGACCCTTGAACGACAGGCTGAGCAGTGACTACTTTCTCATCCGATTTCCCCATTCTCACCCAGGTAAACTACTTTCCATTGAGCCACGGGTGATATCATGCCACATCCTTGGGTTTTGCTTTGATTAATGTTTTGTATCTATAAAGATATATGCTTGACTTCATTACGAATTTCTTATTCTTATAAAACTATTGGACTGTATCGTGGTAAAGAAAGCGTATTTTAGTATATCCATAAATGGATGAGGCACAGCTAGTGTTCCATTCCGAAGGATGCCTTTTCTTTCCGACATTGCTGTAAAGTGTTTATTTTTACCCACCAGAAATTCCTATGAAGCTGGAAGAGAGTATTCATCAATGATACTAGCCTCTTCACACAATGGTTCTTCTGAAGGTAGTTGGCTGCTGGAGCTGTCCATCAGAGATGAAAGGGTCCCACATGGGGTTAGGAAGACTGCTCTTCACTGCACTTTTTGATTACGGCCCACAAGCTTTTTCTTTTACTTTAAGGGGTCCCTGTGGTGATAAAAGTGTCATCCCAAAGACAGACCCCTAGGCTGTATATATTTGTTGGCAGCTAAATTTCCAGGTTAGATATTTTACTTTCGCTGTCAGCGAGGCAGTCGTTTCGCTCACATGGATGGCAGATGGAATACTTTTTAGAGCAAGGATCCCAGCTGTCGTGAATTTCATCTTCTCCAGAAATGTGGTGATGACCGTGGATCAAGCCTATCGGGCATCCTCTAAACCAAGCAGTGTATCCTTAAGTGCCTACAAACGTGGAACACAAGGATGGCTTTTTGTAATTTGTTGTGTCAATGTTTATTGCATATTATTAGTCTGTCTGCTTGATTCCAGATTGGAAAGCTATTTTATTGACCCTCTAGTGCATTTTTTTCCAAATTGCGAGTGCCTCATGAATATTGATGAGGCATGCAATTGCGACCCCATTGGGAATCGCAAACAGTGTCTCTGACACTGTTGTACATTGGCATTAGCGACTCACAAATTGCGACTCACAATTTTTCGCAATTTGCGACACGCTAATGCCAATGGTCGTACATCTGGCCCTCGATGCTTTCTCTCATATAACTCACTTTCTTTATTCCTTCCTCCTGAAGATCATTTCCTTTCAATGTATTTTGAGGTGACTACTTGGCTGCGCAAGTGGTATATAAATACAATAAATACAAAAATGGTGAATTAATAGTGTCCTTAAATAGGTTTATGAATATCAGTGTCTTTAAGTCAACTTTATTGTATGTTATTATTGTCCTTTATTATGCTGTGGTGTTATTGTGAAGGACAAATGTTTGTATTTTATTGCACATTTATTTAGTGCTACTAACCATGATGCAGCATTAAAGCGCTTTGCAGATGCATCACACGATACTCTCCTTAGCCCAGAGTGAGTAAGTAGTGTAATCTGTTAATTGTACATTATGCAACATTATTGGGGATGGTAGACCAATTATTTACATACAGTTTGCAGTCATTATTTGTTAGTATAGCAGCATAGCCCACTACTGAGGACTGTAAGAGTTGGTAAAGGCCTCTTTTGCAAATTATAGGCCAACTGTTATTGCCAAAGCAGAAGGGCTATATTGCTATTAGAACATTCCACCCAGAGAGCACAGAATTATCTAAAATGAAAAGGGAGAAACTGAAAGACCAGCATTGAGGCTAGCGTTTTAGCCCATTTCCCACTTATAGCAGTGGTTAAAGGGTCTGTACCAGAGTTACGGCCTTTAACAGTTGATATAGCCCGAGGCAGAAGATAAGCATTGGAGTGTTGGAAAAGAAGGTCTATACCAGCCATTTTTGGCGCTTTGATACTTTAGTATTTTCAATGGAGCTGTAAATATTCAATGTTATAATTGTTGTTCTTGATGCATATGGGTTAGTTATGTATCGATTTGCATTCCTAATTGTACCTCTGGGGGGGAATGTGTATTACTCTATTTGTTGTTGTTACTTCACTGTGGTGTTGGATAGCAGTTGTGGTAAATATTACAGTTATATGTATTTTGGATCATGCTAATACAGACTGGGTTAGTGAGAGTCAGTGGCAGCAGCTTGCGTGAGGGGGCTTGGCTGAAGAGCAGGGGAGGAGTGGTGCAACACTCCTAAGTGCGCAATGACTGTTTGGTCGGCCCTCTCGGGCCGCCCAAGCTAGTCATGCACACTTCCCCCCTTCTCCATGCTGGCTGCATTACAACCTGCATGGAGAACATGCCCACCCCTACAGCCCCTGGCTGAGCACCATATCACGGCACTCAGACCAATCACAATGCTGCATTGCAGCGTTGTGATAGGCTGCGGGAGCATGGGAGCCCTGGTGCTTCCTGTTTCTCACAGGAAGCTAGGAAGAGGATGCAGGAGAGGCGGCGGCGTAAGTGATTTTTATTTTATTTTATAGTGAACCCCCCGCCCCTTCCCTCCCACCTGCGTCACTGCTGCTTCCAGGCAGCAGCCGCGACTGGTGAGAGTGGAGAAAGAGTTTTGTGGGTTTTAGTTTGGAATGTGAAGTACTAAAAGACAGAAGGAGACAGTCACTGAATCGATTCAGTTAACAGGGATTTGAAATACGTGTGTTCTATACATCAAGCACATTTTGGCGATGGCTCACATGCTGTGTCACACCCTATAGTACAAGTACAAGAAGACATTCTTACTGATGGTTTTTCATTTGTAATTATAAAGTTGTTATCCTTTAGCCTATGTGAGTAGTAAAAGTTTCATTTGTGCTGTTCAGGTCTCTGTAGATGTGTGTGATAGAAGCAGGACATCCTCGTATCTTGATGTATCCTGGTAAAACATTTTTAGGTTGTGTGAAATGTGTTTTTTTGGTCATTGTAATTTTTAGCTTGTGCTTAAGAGTATGTGATCATTCTAGTTTCTTGATGTTACACTAAGTCCTCACTTTCTGTTGCTAGTGCGATCCTTACACTATTTTATACTCTGACGTTTAAGTGGAAACTAACAATGGTTCAGCATCCTTCTAAATGCCTGGTGATTTATAGTAGCATTTACAATAGCCCTTAACTTTGCTGAGAGTGAACTCTATATTTTGGCAGTTTAGATAGAGAAGGATGTACCCTCAACAGTTTTCTTATATGACAGACCAATTTGTTTTGCGAATAGGCTGCAGCGTAGTGTCCTTTTCTGGGAGTATTTCTGTAGATTGATCTGTAATACAAATTGTCCTTTTTGTACGTTGCTTTGTGCACAGTAGTTAGAAGTTTGATCTCCTGAAGATGGGCAGCCATTGCAGAACTTTCAGAACAGGTGAAATGTGGTGGTGAATCTTAAGGTACAGAAGTTGTCTTGCCACTGCATTTTGAGTTCTTTGGCTTTAGCTCATAGTAGATGTTAATATTCCATGACACAGTCTACTGTCATAGTACAGATGTGATAAGATGAGTAAGGTAGTTGCCTGGACCTTCAGTGGGAATCCAAGTTGAGGGAAGATCCATCAGAATGTCCTCCTGGTGTTAAATATGGATTGGCTGATTGTTTCCCTTGTGGGATCATGAAGATGACGAATCCATAATACTTCTTAAGTTCTGTACCTCCGAGGAGGTTGTTGATGGTGTTGCTATCAGTAAATTGAGAGAAAGAAGGGGTCCCCTGCAACAGGCTAGCTTGCCCAAGGCAGGGATAGTGTCAGTAAATTCACAGACTTTACTTTGATTCATCTATCCGGTGGCTTCCTGATGAAGGCAACATGCCGAAACACGCGTAGAAAATCTTAGCTCTTCAGAATTCTGTCTTTTGGCCACAAATATGTACAGAGTTTGGTTGTATCAGTACATTGATATATCCTGTTCAACTTTGTGATACTAAAACAATAAATGATTAAACAATTTGCACTTCTGCAACATAGTGAAAATGAGAGGGATGAGGAATGGATGTGTGTATGAGTAGTAATATGTCTGATGGTGTAATGCATGTTATTTATATCTTGTATATTTTCATTGTTAATTATTGCGCTTAAAGACATAGTGATATTGTTTTTTATAGATCAAACAGATTTTCTTACTTTTGCAACAATAAGACAGTCTTCCTATGTCTTTCTTTGTGCCCTCAACCAGATTTTATACCCACTTGCCTGAGATCTCCTTTTGAAATTTATTGGTGTTGCTATCAGGCCATTTTGTAGTGGGTTGTAGTTTTTGCATTGCCTGAATTTTGGGATTTCTCTTTATTGGGTCGTTGATTGTAAAGTGACTCTCTATCATCCTTTAGTTGGTGGCTGTGTGGCAGCCATCTAGTTTGGTGAGCTGTAGGTCATTTGTGCACTTGGAGTGTACCTTGAAATGGTGGTTGGAACTCCGAGCGCTTTCAGTGATTTGTGCTTGCTCTCTTGCGAAATATTGTATTTTGAATGGTGACATTTGCACACAATAGTATAGTGAACTATTGAAGAACAGCAGAACAGTATACTGATATTGCAAGTGACTGTAGTTAGGCACAATACTACTCTTTTTAAACCAGTGGTATAGTTCTAGCACTGTGCGTTAGTAACACATATTTTGCTCTCATTCAATTTCTGCAGCAAGCACTCAGTTACAGACACCAGTACTTCACCTCTCCCCCATCAGTTCGACTGTCTCTGCTCTGAGCGTGTTGTTATATTCTTGTATTAAGAATTTAGCCAAAATATCTGATTTTCTTCAGTGTCTCTCTAAACTGAATATTACCCCGTTTCGTTATGTTTTCGGCTAGTGAGTATCTTTTCTGAAATCAGCTACGCTTAACATTCTTTTTTAGACTGAAGTTATTAATAAATGGCTCTATAGTTTAGTCTGAGTATAATGACGCTAGCCACCTCCCAAAGGGAGTGCCTGTGGCGTGATATAGGGAAGTAAGAGTTTATTTGATCTATTTCTCAAATTTATATGTCACTCATTTTTTGTGAGGGATTAGGCCATTTTCTAATTAACGAAGAGATGCAAACATTGACGAGAAACAAGGGGGGAGAAATCACAAGGCAAAAGACAACTGGCAAAATGCAGTACGTTAGCTTGGACTTGGGAGTTCTCGGTCTAACATAGATTCAGTAATAAGGCTTTCAAGTGGAAACAAAATATATAGATATGTTTAATCTTTTTCTCAGCGTCAGGAAGGTGAGTGCAGTTCCGATCTGTGTCGGGAGAGAGCTACACAGCGACGAGGTGACTCCAGAGAAGGTATGATTTATGGCGTGAGAGATTTTGTAGCTATATGTTATGCAGAGCATTGTGTTTTTACTTCTCAGTACTTTTTGACCACTTGAGGTGGTGAGAGGTGAGGCAGCCAGTGTAGGTAGATGGTCAGGCATTGATTTGTGTAAGTGGGAGCCAATGAAGCTCCTGAAGGTCGGTGCGATGGGATGGAATTTTCTTGTGGAAGACTGCTTTGATGGGAGACAGATAGGAGTTTGGAATACTTGCCATTATGGCTTTCCCAAAGTCCCAAAAAATCAAAAGAGGGGGAGAATGGACCACTTGTCCTGTGTACCAGGGTAAAATTTGTTATTGTTCCGTCAAAAAAAAACCCTCGTTCGCGTACACAAGATTTGGGCGGTATATCTTGATTCTCCGCCTTACCGTAACGTGACAGCATCATCATAGGGTTTATTTTGAGAATTTGCTGACCTCCACCTGGAGGAAGACCAACTAGTATTGCAGTAGGGTCCAGAAATAAAAAAAAGTGAGGTGCCCTTGTGAAGTGAATTAAAATTCCCAACGCCACCATATAGGCAGGTACTTTAATGGATTTGGTGGTGTGGAAAAGTAAAAACAAAGTGGTGCGTGCGTAGATCAAGTTACCAATCTACCGCACTGTTGGTGGTCGACATGTTTCAGCCTCGTTGTGCATCTAGAGGCTTTCTTCAGGACCGGTGGATGTGTAGTAACATGTTGTGGCGACTACTAGAAGTGGTTAACTTGCCACTCCTGTTGTGTGGAGTCAGGTCAATTGTACCTGTAACTGAAATAAAAGAAAGGTGCAGTTGTATACTTTCTTTTATAGTAAGCCCAAAATGGTGATGCTTAATAAGGCTCTTTGCATCTTGCTGCAACAATCTGGTCTAAACATATTGATACTGTGAGGAATCAATGGGGAGATAAGCGCATTAGGTTGGATAACAGGTATAACCCTCGTGGTGTAAGCGCAGCACTTTTGGCAACATGTTGATACTCACTCACATACCTGATGTGAATGGCGCTCGTGGCTCGGTGTAAGTTAGTGCTTCTTTATGCTGCTGTGTGCGCGCTGGTCAAAGAGATGTCAGTGCTCCGTGCTCGTGTTAAGTATTATGGCTGCGTAACTCCAAGTGTTAAAATTAGAGCGATGTGGCCAGCACGGAGCTCTATTGTAGAGTTAATTGCGAGTGGTGTGCGTAGTGCCACCATAGGTAGTTGTTGCCCACACAGGGCTCTTTTTTTTAATGAAAGAAGGTGTTGCTCATGGGATCGTACTTAGATGACAGACAGTGTGGTGATGGTACTATATTAAACTAATAAGTAAATACGGGACAGGGAGCGCGTGGTCGCTGTTGCGGCGTTCTTCTATTGAAAAGCGCGAGTTCTGTATGCGCATGCTTTTATGTAAAAGGCCGTATTTCAAAGCGCTTTTCTTAAATACCTCAATTTTCCCATTCAGGGCTTCCTCAGGGTGCCGGCCGGCTCTGTGGACCTGCTCTGGAGGGATAAGGAAAGGTTAAGTTGCCTTACTTTTCAAAGGTGAGACGAGCATGATTTCGATCGCGTCTCTCACCGGTAGGAGCTTCGTCCTGACTTGTGCTGGCTCTGTGCACGGCGCCTCGGGTGACACGAGCCCGTGATGAGCCTGCGTGATCACCAAAGGAAGTACCTTCTCGTGGCTCGTCGGAACCTAACTGAGGTTTTGCCAGAGCCCGGTGTTTAAAAGTGCAAGGAGGCATGCTTGATAGGAAACAGGTGTGACTGGAAACACTAGACCTTGAAATTTTAAAGGTCTAGTGTTTTTTCCAACCGACTCAATGTTAATATTTCCAACAGGAAGTGGATCAAAATGAACTCTGTTTTGGGTCCATTTACCGGCGGCCATCTTTAAAATTTCACGCTCCTTCCAGCATGTAAGTAGGACAATGGCATGTCCTTAAAAAGGCCAAAGAGACCACGCTTGTTTGTTTAAAAACGACCCTGGCGTTAAAACCTTGTTTTTCCTTCTGTTCTTTTAAAATACCTACAGTGTCTATTAGAAGGCGCCCAACACCGCTCAAGGAGCGATAACGATTACATTCTAAAGTATGTATTATTATGGCACGTCCTTTTGAGAGCATGAATACCATTTTTTTATAAAAAAAGACACACCATGAGATCACAGTTAAAAAGGACGAGTGCACAGACTTTTGCTAAACATCTCCCATTTTTTCCAAGGCTCAACATGGGAGTATGAATGAGAGTGCTCAGATGCTGTGAACATCAATCTGTAACCTTTTAGGGGCACAATTGGAGTGTACAAATATTTCCTTTATGTATGAATGTATTGTAACATAAAATGTATCTTGCAAGGAGATACATATGTATGAAAGAATGTTGAATACATGTGATACTGGGCACTAGAAATCACAAGGAGTGTTCTTTCAGATGATTTATGAGTAGAGGATACTTACCAAATGGTACCATTACCTACAAAAGGGTTGCACAAGAGAAATAGATCACAAAAAAGCTTAAGACTTTCAACGTGATGGTGATGTGAATAGATAAAGATAAATGATGAAAGCCATGATTTATCCAAAATATTTTTCTTTTCAGGTTCTTAAGATATACAAGTGGTATATTTTTCTACTCCCATAACAGGGAACAAAGGACAGTGTTTGTGACTATCGGGCATATGTACATTTATTCTATCACCCATTGAGGTGTAACAGGGATCGGTTTTTGGTCCTGAGGAAGAAAGCCAAGGGGATGGCTTCTGAAACATGTCGACCTTGTAGGAGGTGACTCATTATAGTACACCATCTACACCTCCCCACTTTTACTATTCTCAGCCAGGGAAGACAATAAAGTATTTTCGCTCCACTAGCCAGAGAATTTTTAACCATCTCACATTTTCTTTTCACGATCCCACGCACTACACATACTCACCAATCACTGAATAAAGTGCTCCTGCGTCTACACAAGTCGTAGCACGCCCGTCCCGTAGAGGGGCGGGAAGACCCCAATGATGAAGCATGACACTGAATCAGGTTTCAGTGTGTGAGGGGTATTTTACAATTTTTTGAAACATTGCCCTTCCCACAAATTGAGAGAAGGAGCTCTGATCCTTTTGCACCATTTTTTCACGTATGACTAGACACTTCAAATAAAAATAGCAGCACACACATGGGTGCATATATATTCACATAATACATGGTAGAATCCCTATGTTGGATAACCTTCATGGGAACGCCAAAGGACTGCTCTCAGACCACGAGATTAGTTGTAATCTGCCGGGCGGCAGTCGAGTTTGGCAGTCTTGGAGCAGGGTGCTGGCCCGCTCCAGGACCGCCAAACTCATAATCAGGCCCTCAGTCAGCCAAAGATAGTCGTGCCTCATATGTACAACAATTGTAAATGAATGAGTATTGCAATAGTGTTTTTGAATACTTTCCTATGGTTGATGTAATTAGCATGCAGTGCTGAAAAGCTTAAAGTGTATCAGATTTCGTAAAAATCTTATTTTATTTTCTGTGCATCATACACTTCCATTAGGTTAATCTGTAAGAAGCAAATATGTTTGCTCTTTTCTTTGTTATTCTGTGATCTGTTTTTGTGTCAGTGAAGGCCAACGTTTGAGTTCTTCTCAAAAGGGACCTTCTGACAGTCGAGAAGTATATTTTTAATTAAAAAAGGGAAGCTCTTCTGAAATATTGGTTTTGACGGCATAACTCCATTGGGTCTACTACTGCGCATGCGCAGGCCTCTTCAGTCAGAAGTTCGAAGCCATCATTGCGTCAATACCACCCGGCGCGTCCCTTAGAGCAGGAGCACGCAATTATAATTATATTGTTCAGTAGAGGAACTAATTGACTTATTCACAAGTAATGAGATATCTGGGATGTAAATTTATATTTGAGAGGGAGTCATGGTAATAATTAATTGAGAAAATTAAGTTACCAATGAAAGAATGCCATGGTTCTCAAAAGGAACGTGCTGAGATGGCGAGGGAGGGGGCTGCACCTCACAGTATTGTTTGTGTTCCATATTTCCACATAGGTGTGCATGGACGTATGTGCACACTTAATTTAAAGACAATTAACAGGCCCTAGATGTTTAAAATGAAGGACCTCAGCGGCAAGAGTTACTGATTATTATCCTGTTGTGTGTTACTTTCCTTCTGTGGCTGCTGTCTTTCAAGGCCCTCGTTTGAAGAACCTTGTGTAATTTCAATCAGCCCAAAGCTGCCATTCTCGTCTGTCAATGCCATGTTAGCGGCTTAATCTCCGCTCCCTGATTGTCAAAGTGGATGGAAAATCACTGCACTGTGTGTGTCCGCATAAGCTGCTCATCAATGGGCTTTGTGATGGCCCCTCGCTCTTTAATTAAGCACAAACAAGGATTTGAGCTGTAACTACTAAACAGGCAACCAGGTGGGACGGGGATTCTTGGCTTAGCTTGTTATGCTGTAACTGAAGGTGGAATTTTAGTGAAGGAGCTCTGTAAAGTACGAGTGGTGCATCTTGGGATGAATAAAATGGAATTGGCGAGGTAGACTTATTGTGTTCAGATCGTATGCAGTGACTGCATACCAGACTCATCAGGAACTTCTTTTTCTGTCTTGACAGTTTCAGAGGCAAATTAGAGACATGTCCAAGTCATAAATCATTGTGGTGTGGACCAAAAGTGTACTAATCTCCAAAAACCTTATGTTGCTAGGAGGGACATGGAGTGTTGGGAAGCTTGGTTTTTATCTCACCACAGATTTGACCCAGTGGGTTGCTGGAGTCTAAACTGGTCTCAATAAATGTCGACCATGGGTAGATCGATGAACTAAGATTTAAATTGTTGCCTCCCTCTTATGACACAGTCAAGTGGTTGAAATTAAGGACTCCAAAGATCTATTTTCGATTTGGTTGAATGCGCTGTCCTATGTGACTCAGTTTGCACCACCACAGTCTTCATCATCGTTATGGAACCCTTTAAGGAACCTGAATCCAAATTTAGGTGTTAAGATTCGTCAGCATGCAGATGATATTCTGCTGTACATCTTGGTAGGTAACAACTAAAAAAGACCTCAATCTTCTGGCAAAGTTCCAGTCAATAACACAACACTGGGTGTTGAATCCACTTGAAGATAAAGATGCAGAAAACAAAATATTTACTTCTCTCATATGCTACCTTTTAAGGAATTGGAGACCAGTACTCACTGTCGTCAATATCTGACAGTGACACCTAATACCAATCTCTAGGCTTCACCCTGAGGCACACTCGACCGAAGCTCACATTTAAAAAATCTAGCCACTATGCAGCATAAAAACATCTCTAGACGTGCAGACACTGGGATTATTAAAGCTGGACACCCAGAGCACCCTCCTGGCATTCCCCAACTATCTAGCTTGTACCTCTGAATCTACTAACATCTATAAATTAATTTCATGCCCACAATGTTTCACTCACATCACAGGGGTTTATTTTCTGTTCACTGGCCCTCAATTGAACTGCATCGCATCCTTCTAATACTACAGTGGGAATTCTACTCAACACCTATGTACAGTGTTCTGACACGACCACGGGCCGCGAGCACCCTCTGTGAGCCACCAACATAAATCCGTGATCAAGGCTCTTATGGTTGCCATTCTGTTGAGAACTGACTAGTTGAAAAGTGAACGCACTCTAAGTAGAGCGAGTATGGTAGTAGAGGGGGTGATGGTCATGTTTGAGCCAGGAGTTCAGGCATCTGGATGAAATTAATAGTTTAAAGCAAAAGAAGGAAATTCTTTTTGCAAATGTAATTGTCCATGGGCTATCCACGATAATCGACCCTGCTTTGTGGCTTCCAAACGTCATCTCCACCTTTCCCGACCTATATCCTTTTTGGAGGATCGGACGCAGCAGGTGTGGCTTCCACCGTTTTCTTCCTCACCGAAGAAAGTGACCACAGGGGTCCCACAGGGCTCCTCCCTGAGTCCTCTTCTTTTTAATATTTACGTTACTCCTTTGGTTCAGTTGGCTGAGGACTTGGGGGCGAAGATAATCGCTTACGCCGATGATACCCAGCTCCTGTTCACATGGGAAAAAAACGAGGGCTCTATTTCGGCCGCCAAATACTGCCTGACCTCAGTTTTTCGCTGGTTGGCGGCGGCTGAATTGAAATGTAACGAGGAGAAATCAGAAATCCTCCTATTCGGCAAGCTTCCCCCACGGTTTAGGGAAACACTCTGGCCTTCCGATTCAGTGCTGCCTGCCTCATCAGGGAACCCTGTTAAGAACTTAGGGGTTTGGTTCGAGGAAAATCTCTTGTTCTCGACCCAGATCAAGAAGCTGTCAGGGACCTGCTTTGGTTTTCTAAAAATCCTCAGAAGGTTTCTTCCCCTTCTTCCTCAGGCGGCCAAGGAGACAGTGACCCGAGCCCTTATTCTCTCTCGGCTAGATTACGCCAATGCCTTATATGCTGGCGTCCCGAGCTACTTACTAAATAAACTGCAAGTGGTGCAGAACGCGGCTGCCAGGCTTCTTTTCAACATCCCTGCCAGGCGTAGCGGGAGACAACACCTGCGTGCCTTACACTGGCTGCCTGTGGCAGAGAGGGTCAGATTCAAGATCTTAGTTATCGCCCACCGCGCTCTGTATGCCACAGGGCCAGGTTATCTTCCGAAACGGTTTTCCTTCTACACCCCCGCAAGATACCTGCGTTCCTCCACTCAACTCCTGGCTCAAGTTCCGCGTTTCCGCTTGCAAAGGATGGGCGGCAGCTCTCTGGCTGTGAAGGCCGCTTTGGCCTGGAACGATCTGCCCTCGCGCTCGATGCACTCAGGACCCGAGTCTTTTCAAAAGAAGCTGAAAACTCACCTATTTCCCTAAACTTGGCTCCTCTTCAGTCTCTCAGGGTTCGCGCCGGGACACTCTTGTAGTATCTGTGCGCGTTAGAAATGAAAATAACATAACAACATAACATAAATTACACTCCACTAGTAAATTTCTATTGGTAATTCCAAAGACCAGAACACTTGCGTTCGGAAGACAGGGCCATTTCGGTGTCTGCAGCGATGGAATAGAATAAACTACCTGTGCACATTCCCCTCTCTCCCCTCATTACCGAGCTTTTGTAATGTGCCAAAGACTTACCTTTTAACCAACACTAATGAAATACCGTTTATTTTTTAAAAGCTGGACTATTTATTGTGTTTTTTCTACAGTGCCAAAAACCCTCAGTGAATGTGCACTCTATAAATTATAAATAACATAACGCAGCATAAGCTTCTCAAAGTTAGGAAAGCTAAAAAACATGTTTTCAGCAAATAATGCTTCTTTGAGTTTCTATTTAATTTCTGTTCTCCATCTTTCCAGCATCTTTCAACGTTCATTATGCTTTTCCTCTCACATAGTTTCTCTTAGTAGACCTGTTTGTGTTTCGTAGGCATTTAGGTTTACTAGGGATTCAGCAATCACATAGCCAGTGAGCTCATCACATAGCAGAAAACATGCGTTTACTGCTCATTGAAGCCAAGGCAGCATATGAAGCAAACTATTTCAGACTTTTTTCTCCAAAATCTGTAACCAAAGTCGACAGGTGTAAGTTAGCATAGGAACGCCACAAAGCCCTCTTTGCACTTACAGAACTGAGTCTGGTTACTCAGGGCACTAATTAGTTAAGGATACCTGGGCCCGTATAATGATGAAAGGCGCACTTTCCCTGTTTGCGCCACGGCACCTTAAAACAGGTGCGCTAGGCACAAACAGGGAAGATGTGCCCTGTTAAGGTGTATGCGCTGCCCTCAGGGTAATCGCGAGCTTGCGCTGCCCTGGGGGCAGCGCATTCATGTGAAATACGGAGCTGCTGCTTCAAAGCCACTCCGTGTTTCACTATGCAGGCCACACCCACCTGCACTTTCAAGAGGGATTGCATTTGGGATCCCCTTGCAGTGAGTGACTGCAGCCGCCTGCAAGGGGATATCTGGGGGCTCCGTGGGACTCCCTTTGTCCCCACTAGAGGACTTCCTTTAGGAGGCGCAATGAAAGTGCAACACCTTTTAGTGGCACACTTTCAGTGCTCCTCATGAAGACATGTTTGCCTCTGCGCTTGTGTCCATAATACGCAGCGGGAGCAGAGGCAAAGTGATTCCCTCATTTGCATGGGGCCGTGCGCCCATTAAAATGAGGGAATTCCCTCTTGACATAGCCTTGAGATAGAGCTGTCACTATTACAGAAGGGGCTGCACTAGCATCTGAGGCCCCTTCTGAAACACCAAAGTGCTCTGGGGGCGCACAAAGCTGGCGCCCATGCCTTTTGTGCCTCCGGGGCACTTTCTGTAATACATACCTTGGAATCAGGAACCTGGGGACGAGCTCACTGGCTCAGGACTACCTGCATTCTCTTAGTTACCTGTTTGACAGCCTCAGTTTAGTGCTAGCCAGCCACTTTGTCAGAAGTTAAGGAGGAATCGTGGCAGGAATCGTGGCAGCTCATCTGTTAAACTTTATTTACAGAGAATAAAATGTGAAAATGGAAGGCGGTTGCCCCCTCCATGAGTAGCATGGAGATGGTCCCTGGTATTCCTTTAAATAAACGCTAACCTGGCACTGTTTCTGGTTTGTGACACCCCCTACTATCAGAATTTCTGACAGCCTGACAGGTTAATCGAAGCTCTGCTCACCATGATTGTTTCCCAGTCTAACCCTGTTGTTTACATTCAAGCACAAACAGCTAGGATAGGATAGGATAGTTTAGTATTTGAAAAGCGCACTATACCCGAAGGTGTCAAGGCGCTGAGCAGATAGAAGCAAAGAGAGAAGCGCTATCAGCCGATTAAGAAGAGAATAGCCATGTTTTCAGAAGTTTTCTGAAGACCGAGAGAGAGTCTGCCTTGGCAATAAAGGGGGGCAATGAATTCCAAAGCTTGGTGGCGGCTACAGAGAAGGAGCGGGCGCCCCATCTGGACCTGCGAAATCTGGGCAAGACCAGTTTTTTCTGTGTGGATGATCTCAAGGTCCTCCCAGGAGTGTACCATTGAAACATGGTTTTTAGTTGGGGCGAACCGTACAATGCATAGCCTTGTATACCGTGCTCAGGGCCTTGAAGGAAATACGCTTCCTAATAGGGATCAGTGCAATGATTGTGGACCGGTGCAGTTCAGATAGAATATACGGCAGCACCTTTCTAAGAGTGCTGACTGTGCGGCTGACTTGGGCATCAAAGGTTAAACCCTCGTCAAAAATGACCCCCAGATTTTTTGCTGTCCTTACCGGGACCGGAAGGGGCCAGCAGTCTGCAGGCCACCAGGCATTAGACCAGATGGAATTCTGTGAGCCGAATACTAGCACCTCAGTCTTGTCTGCATTGATCTTTAATGAGTTGCCCTTCATCCAGCAAATAATGCTTGACATACACTGATTAAACCTCTCTGCGACTGATTGCAAATCATTTGAGATGGAGACAATGATTTGTGTGTCGTCCGCATAGGAGAGTACCTGGAATCCGAAAGATCTCACCAGCTCGTCCAGAGGGGTCATATAGAGGTTAAAAAGGGAAGGGCTTAGTGAAGAACCCCGAGGGACCCCACAAGGAAGGCCGAAAGCCTTAGTTCTGAAGCCTCCGCAGCTAACGATATGCGTTCTGCCTGTCATAAAAGAGTGTAGAAGCTGCAGGGCCTTTCCCATAAACCCCACTTCCCGCAGGCGCTGAACCATGTGCACTGTGGAAACGGTGTCGAATGCTGCCGACAGTTCGAGCATGATTAACACCGCCGAACCACCCTGATCAACCTGCAACCGGATACAATCAGTAGCCGCGATAAGGGCAGACTCAGTGCTGTGGCTGGCACGGAACCCATTCTGGGAGCGATCTAGGATTTCCTAGCTAGCCTCACTTGTTATACTAAAGCGACCTCATAAGCCTCAGCTTGTCAGGGTGATGTAACCAATTCAAGTACAGAAACAGTGTGAGAGGAAGAGAAACAGACACACATTTGTGCAATACCTCACACAAATGCTCCTCTCAATATTTCTAGACACCCTTCTGTGCACCTAAAGTCAGTATGTGAAAAATCGGCATGGCTAGGGATTCAAATATCCATCATTTGATAGTTGCTGAAATATTCTTGATCCTCTAACTCCACAATTGCTTTTGAAGTTATGAATGCTTGATTGCTTTAGTTTCCATTCAGATCTTGTCCTTGACTTATTTAATTCAACTAGGTTATAGGTGAAAGTACTTGAATCCGGGTAAAAAAAAACTTTTTAGGTGCATGCTATTTATTTTAATGGGGAGTGATTACATATTCGAGTCTTAAAGATCTTTTGGAATGTAAAGACCCCTTTGCCTGCAAGAATGACTGAGGCTCCAGCTGGCCACCCAGCTGCCTTCCCTCTGTGAGGCCTATCGCAGTTCACCTTATTAGTGTATCTTACACCTCTCGTCCAACAACGAACAAAACAACAAGGGGCAGTCCTGACTGCACCTACATAGCCTGAATTTCTGATTCCTTTTTCCATTGATTCTGGCTTGGCAGGGTTCAATATCTCTGCCTTCCAAGCCAGGGGCCCAGTCATGCATTGATCAGAACCAGACGTTGGAGCCAAATCGGAGCGCAAGAGCACTGTTGCAGCGCAAGGATGTTAAAAATGTATTGTACGCTTACTCTCCTTACTATTCTAACCGTACTTGGCCCTTTATTATTAGATAATCGGCAGCATTTCCATTTACCACAGAGGCAATGATCCTCTGATGAATCTTTCTCTGCCAATAGGAGGGGTGGAAATTAGGGTGGCGAAAACACCACATTAACTGTCTAATGAGGATCATTAATTGACAGCTAGCTCACAAATTTGAGATCAGATTTAGGTACACCACTCTCAAGACCATGCTGTAAAAAGAAAGAATAGCAACGGGAATACCCAATCTCCGGAAAAAAGTTACATTGGACTAGAATTATGCAGACCAAAAGCTTTGCAACAGCAACACAGAAAAGAAAAAAAAATGTTATGCTTGATGTTCTGATAAAGCTCGCTGATTCTCCCTACAATGCATTCAAGTCATTAGTAAAATAGCACAGTTTAAATGGAAGAACCAACAAGACTCAATGATAGACTCAGGCAGGTATTAGATTAATTTGGTTATTGTATTAAAGATTTAAAACCTGTAGCAATACGCAATCTTTTGAGAATTTCAGTTTAGAATATCACTGCTTGCATTAAAGAGCCAAACATTTAAGCAAGGCTTTCTCAGATGGTTATTAAAAAGTCAGTTTACAGAGTTACAGAGTCCCACTACCATTAAAGGAAGAAGGATAGTTCTTTTGTCTAACAGCTCAAATCCTACGAGGAAGGGGAAAGGGTTCAGATTTAAAGTCCATTAAGGGCCAGTCTATTAGCATAGAACAAACTAAATAAAGGAAAATTAAATGGTTCGGTAAAAAAGGTTTCAGTCCATCAGCTACTGACTGTAGCATCAGCAAAGCAGTCCAAAAGTAAGGGGATAGTTCTTAGTGAGCATCAAAAATCGATCAACATAGCGTCCGGGTCTCAGAGTACGAAAAATCAGAATGGCATTTGTCAAGAAGCAAAAATCAATGGCATTGCCCCTCCTTTGGGGTTTCTCCCTTTATAAAGTCTCTAACAAGGTCCCAGTGATGTAGCATCACACCACCATCGAAAGACTATCATATGCTCAGATTCACATAATGTCACCTAGGAAACTTGCAACAGTAAGATGCTTTCCCATGCTAGTCACGAGAAGCGAAACATTTAAAAGTCCACATAGACCTAACATCGGTGAAAGAGAAATACAAATTATCAGTTTATAGTAACAGCTGAAATCCTATTGCCACAGAATTAATGCACCGTGAACGTTGAAGAAACATTTAGGAATGTCGAAAATTACACATGTACAGAACAAATAAAGCAACATTTCAATAGTTGTAAAAAAACCATTGTATTCGTCAGGGAAAAGGTCAGTATTAGAGAAAAAGCATTTTCGAAAAAGCTTTTAAATTGGCATTACACATTTTAAATTAAATAAACTCCAAATCAATATCAAATATAGTGTAATAAAATTGATTCAAATAGGGAATATGTAGAATCTTCGCCAGACTTTATTACATGGAACTAACTAACTTTAGAAATACCCTACTACCACAATTTTTCTCAATATTCATATAAGTATATCATTTTCTAAATCCACACTACAAAATTCATTTTTCACTTTTCATAAACTATAGAATCTCTAGTATTATTATGCGATATTTCAAGATTGTACCTAGTTTCTTCACATTTTTGCACCAACTTTTCTAAATGGTGTATTTTAACAGAAGGCATCAGAAACACTAGGGGTCAGATGTACAACCATGGTAAATTGCGCCTCGCAATTTGCGCTCGATTGCGAGTCGCAAATTGCGAGGCGCAATTTACAATGTACTACAGTGTCAGAGACATTGATTGCGATTCCCAATGGGGTCGCAAAATGCGAGGCTCATGAATATTAATGAGCCACTCGCAATTTGCTACCCCATTGGGAATGTCTGGCCCTCCCAGGGATGGTGGCCTGCTGGGCTCAGCAGACCACCCTGTCTGGGACTGCTTTTCAATAAAGCAGGTTTTTTTTTTAAAAATGCAGCCCGTTTTCCTTAAAGGAAAACGGGATGCATTAAAAAAAAAAAAAATGAAATGTTTTTGTTTAATTTTTTAAGGGCATGCAGTGGTCCCTGGGACCACTGTCTGCCCCTAAAAAATATTTTCCCCTGCATTTGCAAAGGGGAAGGGGTTCCCTGGGGACCCCTTCCCTTTTGCGAGTGCATTGCCGCCCTCTTGAAGACGGTGGTAATTTGCGGGTGTTTTGCGACTGCAATTGCGGTCGCAAAACATTCATACATGGCTTTGGGGTAGCTATTAGGAAGGGAACGCCCCTTCCTAATAGCAACTCGCAATTCCTAAATAGCGAGTCGCAAATAAATTACGACTCACTATTTAGGAATTGTACATGGCCCTGTGACTTTTTGCATGCGCAAACGGGTCGCAAACCCATATGCGCATGCAAAATAGGGTCGTAAATCTGGCCCTAGGCCACTTTATTATTAGCAAAATTTCATCAGTAAACAATAAACGGCATGTTCATCAGAAATTCTCGTAAGTGAAACTCGTTTATATGTATTAGTATTGCTTTGTATGTATGTTTTTGTGGCGCAGTGGAGAAGCAAGACAGAGACTGAGTTTAAGGCGTAGATGGTTTATTTTACTACACAACAGAAAGTACGCTTGGCTCCACTTTCCTTCTATAGGAAACACTAAAAAAGGGCGTCGTCTTATAAATTCTTGTACATATACTGGCGTCTTCACTCTCTTGTACTCAGAGGTTAGACTGGCGTCTTCGTTTCCTTCCTCACATGGTCATAAGGCTCCGGAGGGTTTTCAAATAAAGGGAGACAAAACGGAACAAAAAGAGCGGGATAAGGGCGTTGTCCAGAGATCCTTATCTCAATAAGGGAAAGGGTGTGAAGGGAGACTTCACCCGAGTGCCACCACCAGTGTTGCTTCGCTTTGTGTACTGCGCTTCACGTTACGCGCAGCTGCACAAGTCTGACACCATGCGCAACTCACTCGCCTCCCGTCCCGACTTGACAGCACCCGTTCTCTGACCCCAAGCGGTCCCCAAACGCCCTCGTACCTTGCTTAGCCACGTCCCTCCTGGAACTTGGCTGGAGTCTCGGCAGTGCCGAATAGGGTCCGGCTCCCTCTTTTTGCTCGGCCCGGCAGCGGTCGTTTGGAACTCCGGCCCCAGCGGCGTCTCCTCCTCTTTTGGCGGTTTTCCTCCCTTCTCTTTTTCCGGCGGGTTGTTGAGTGATCTGTCAGCTCCGACGCTACTCTCCGGGTGGAAGTCATCCGCGCCGCCTCCTAGAGCAGGACGCCGTTTTACGCCTTCTGCGTTGTCGAGCTTCCAGCTCATTGGGTCATGTGACCTGGTCACATGATCGGGGAACGGGTTCCAGAGTCCAAGTTCCTTAAAGGTATAGTCCATCTCTTGCAGCGTGGATGCCGGCTGAAAACAGAGGAGAGGATAGGGAGATAGGTAAGGGGGAAAGGCTTCTGCTTCGTTTCCCTCCATTGTCTCCTGTTGTGGCACTTGGTGACATACCCCTACCCCAGACTGTTCCCGATTGGGGAACAGGGGAACGCGCGAGAGGAAGTCTGAATTCCCATTGTCAAGGCCCTTGCGATGCCGGACCTCAAAGGAGAAAGGTTGCAGGGAAAGAAACCAACACAAGACCTGGGGATTATTCCCCTTGTTCCGGCTCACCCAGAGCAAGGGTGCGTGGTCGGTATATAGAAGAAAGTGGGAACCCTCCAGGTAGTATCGGAGCTTGTCCACAGCCCATTTAATCGCAAGACATTCCTTTTCTAGAATGGGGTATCGTTGTTCCCGGGGGTAGAGTTTGCGGCTTATAAACAGGATTGGATGTTCGGTGCCATCGTAAGACCTTGACCTCGGTCACAGGCCTGTACTCTCCCCGGCAGCTCCACTCGCTCCGTCGCCGCCGCTGAGCCGCCAGCCTGGGTGTTCGAGGCTGCTCTCTGCCCGCTCTTTTTGTCCGCCTGCCGCATCGCGGGATTTGTTTTGGTACTTGCTGACCTCTGATTGTACTGTTTTCTTTTTCCCATTGTGTCCATTGCTGTGCTTCTTTTTTTCCCTTCTTGTGCATTGTTGTGTTCTTTTTGCTCCTCACTCACTTTGTGCATTCACTGTTCTCCTCTCCCTCCCCTCGCCGTTCCCTTCTCCCTGATTCCCGCCGCGCGGACCCGCGGCCCCTCCCCCCTGCCCTCGCCCGTTTCCCGCCTCCCAGCTGAGCGTCCCTCCCCTCCATAATGCAGACCGCTGCGCGGTCGCGCCGCTGGCGCGCCTAAGGCAAGCCCGTCTGCGCCTGTCCGCGACCCGACCGCGGCCAGCGCCAGGAACCCTGGCTCCCCTAGGCCCCGCCGCTACGACTCCGCCAACCTCCACTCACTCAATCCCGGAAGACGAACCGACTGCGAAAGATCCTCGCCGAACACCACCCATGGGCAGTTCTCGTGCAGACCCTGCCGTAGATCCTTCATCGACAAAGCCCCCACCACCGCCGAAGGCCCGCCTGATGCACGAACCGCCGAAACCCTGACATGCATCCTCCTCAACGTACGCTCCCTGCACCGACACGCCGTTGAGATCTGGGACCTGATCGACACCCTCTCGCCCGACGTCGCCTTCTTCACGGAAACCTGGACCAACACCACCTCCGGCCCTGACATCGCCACCGCCATCCCCGACGGCTACAAGATCCAGAGAAAGGACCGCCCCCACCGCCCAGAAGGAGGACTCGCCATCGCACACAAGACCCCCCTCCGACTCTCCACCTCCAGCACAAGTGACCCCCATTCCAACACAGAACACCTCCACTTCCAGATCCAGACCAGCCCAAGGACCACTCTACGCGGCACCCTCATCTACAGACCGCCGGGACTCGCACCCAGTCCACGACCACCATCACCGAGCTCGCCGCACCCCACGCCATCACCTCCACGGACTACATTGTACTCGGAGTCCTCAACTTCCACCTCGACAACAGCAACGACCCTGACTCCACCACCCTCCTCGATAACCTCGCCAACCTAGGACTGAAGCAGCTGGTCAACACGCCCACGCACAGAGCTGGGCACACCCTTGACCCCATCTTCGCAGGAGGAACCAACATCTGATTCAGCCACACCACCCAGCCCCACTGGACGGACCACCACTGCGTCCACTTCACCTTCAACACCACCACCGCACCCAAGCCCGCCCCGCGCCCGCCACGAAGGAACTGGAGCAAGGTCACAGAGGAACTCCTCAACAGCACCCTCCTCCAAGACCCCCCCAGCGCCACGACCGACACCAACTCCGCAGCCAAAGAACTTCACTGCTGGATCTCCTGCTGCACCGAGAAGCTCGCACCCCTCCGCCACCCCGCCAAACAATGCCCTCTGAAGGCCGCCTGGTTCACCACAGAACTGCAAGAAGCCAGGCGCTCCTGCAGACCCCTAGAGAAATCCTGGCGAAACCAGAAAACCACGGAAGCACAGAACAACCACAGGAGCGCCCTGAAGGAATACCACCAGCCCATAAGAGACACCAAACGGACCTTCGTAAGAGACAAAGTCCAGGCCAACGCGGCCAACGCCAAGGAACTGTTCAACGTCATACAGCAGTTCACCAAACCCCCCAGCGAAGCCACGGACGTCACACCCTCCCAGGAACTCTGCGACAAGCTCAGCTCCTACTTCCATCTTAAGATCCAGGCCCTCTACGACAACTTCAGCGAACAGACGCCGGACACCACCCCCCTCTCCGCCACTGCAGACAAGCCAACCGTCACGACCTGGAATCCCGCCACCATCGAACACATCACCACGACCATGAAGAAGACCCACTCAGGGGCCCCAATGGACCCCTGCCCAGCGCACATATTCACTGGGCCGCCGCCGCCATCGCACCCGAACTAGGATGGACCAACAAGGCCTCCTTCAGATCCGGCATCTTCCCAGACGACTGGAAGCGGGCGGAGGTAAACCCCCTCCTCAAGAAGCAAACGGCCCACCCAACAGACCTGAAAAACTACCGGCCCATCTCTCTCCTCCCCTTCGCGGCCAAAGTCACTGAGAGACTCGTAAACGCCCAGCTGACCGCCTTCATCGAACAGAACTCCATCCTCGACGCCTCACAATCTGGATTCCGCAGCAACCACAGCACTGAGACCGCCCTCCTCGCCGCCACAGATGACATCCGCATACTACTCGACCAGGGACACACCGCGGCCCTCATCCTCTTAGACCTCTCCGCAGCCTTCGACACCGTCTCTCATCGCACGCTCACAGCCAGACTTCACGATGCGGGAATACAAGGAGCCGCCCTCGACTGGATCCAATCCTTCCTCTCCGGCAGAACCCAGAGGATCAGACTCCCCCCCCCTCCCCCCCTTCCTCTCCGAACCCACTGAAATCAACTGCGGAGTACCCCAAGGATCGTCGCTCAGCCCGACGCTCTTCAACATCTACATGGCCCCCCTCGCCGCCATCGTCAAACAGCATGGGCTCAGCATAGTATCCTACGCCGACGACACCCAGCTCATCCTCTCGCTCACGAAGAACCCCGAAGACACCAGACTTTGCTTCCACGAAGGAATGAAGGACGTCGCAGCTTGGATGAAAGACAGTTGCTTGAAGCTCAACTTAGAGAAAACCGAGGTCCTCATCCTCGGCCCCTGCACCTCCGCCTGGGACAACACCTGGTGGCCCCCCGCCCTCGGGAAGCCACCCACCCCTACAGACCACGCACGTAACCTCGGCATCATCCTCGACTCCTCCCTCTCCATGAACCGCCAGATCGACGCCGTCGCCTCCACCAGTTTCAACTGCCTGCGCATCCTCTGCAAGACTTTCAAATGGATCCCCCCCGATTGCAGAAGGACCGTCACCCACGCACTCATCACCAGCAGACTGGACTACGGCAACGCCCTATACGCCGTAAGCAACAGAACTCTTCTACACAGACTCCAGACCATCCAGAATGCCGCAGCCAGACTCCTCCTCGGAACACCACGTCACGAGCACATGACCCAACACCTACGAGACCTCCACTGGCTCCCCGTCGAGAAGAGGGTCACCTTCAAGCTCCTCATCCACACCTACAAAGCCCTCAACAACATTGGACCCAAATACCTCAACGAGAGAGTCTCCTTCCACGCACCCAAGAGGAATCTCTGCTCCGCCGACCTTGCCCTAGCAGAGGTCCCTCGCATCCGCAGACACAGAGCAGGCGGGAGAGCTTTCTCCTACATCGCAGCCAAGACCTGGAACGAGCTCCCTGTAAACATCAGACGCTCCCCTACCCTGCACACGTTCAGGAAGGACCTCAAGACCTTCCTGACCTTCCTGGCCTTGAGACCCTCACGGGTGAGTAGCGCGCTTTATAAGCCCCTGATTGATTGATTGATTGATTGATTGATTGATCGTCAGGCGCCTGTGACAAAACAGCCCCAAGGCCATTCTCGGAGGCATCAGTCTGTAGAAGGAAGGGTTTCGAAAAATCAGGGGACTTTAAAATGGGGCGGGACGTGATAGCCTTCTTTAGGTTTTGAAAAGCCTGTATAGCCTGCGGTGTAGGATTCAGAAAGTCCCTAGTCTTTGTCTCCTTTTTCAGCAGATCGGTCAAGGATGTGACTATGTCCGAGTATTGGGATATAAATCTTCGTTAATACCCAAGGAGACCTAAGAAAGCCCTGACTTCTTTTTTTGTGGTAGGGAAAGATGTGTCTAGGATCGCTTTTACCTTCTCTTGTTGGGGTTCTATATGACCATTTCCAAGGAGATAGACCTGCTAACTGAAGGGCCTGGAGGACCTTGTGGCAATGGTGTAAATGGTGTTCCCATGTGAGACTGTATATAACAATGTCGTCAAGATATGTGGATGAATAGGACTGGTGGTCTGAGAGTACTTTATTCATTAGTCTCTGGAACGTGGCAGGAGCTCCCTGAAGACCAAAGGGCAAGACGTTAAACTCATACAGGCCTGTGGGTGTAGAGAAGGCAGTCTTTTCTTGGTCTTGGGGTCTGAGAGGCGCCTGCCAGTATCCTTTTGTGAGGTCCAAGGTTGTAATATATTGGGCAACGCCCAGTCTCTCAATAAGTTTGTCCACCCGAGGCAATGGGTATGAGTCGAACTTGGAGATTGTATTGAAGGCCCTGAAGTCTATACAAAGCCGAACGGAACCGTCCGGTTTTGGCACCAATACAATCGGTGAGGACCATTCACTTAGGGAGGGTCTTATCACTCCCATAGCAAGCATGCTTTCGACCTCTTTTTTATCGCTTCCCTGCGGGCGGCAGGTATGCGGTACGGTCTTTGTTTAGCTGTTTTTCCGGGCAGAGTGGGGATAGAGTGTTCTACTAAGGTGGTCTTCCCTGGGAGGTCGGAGAACAGGGTAGAGAAAGGAAAAAGGGTATCATGTAGGGTCTTTTTCTGATCCGGAGACAGGTCATCGTTTACCACGAGTTGGTTTAGAGTGGTGTTGCAGTCCACTATGGGGATAGCGGACTGTACGTTCTTAGGTAGTGGGCCTAGCCACTTCTTTAGAAGATTAATGTGGTATATCTGTGTCTTTTTGGCTGTGACTTGCAAGCGGTAGGACGTCAGGCCGATCTTTTTGGTGATTTTGTACGGACCTTTCCACTCAGACCTGACTTTAGGCAGGGCGGATGGCATGAGCACTAATACCCAATCACCTACATTTAGATGCCTCCACTTCCTTCCTTTATCATAGAAGAGTTGTTGTTTGGTCTGGGCTTGCTCTAAGTTGGCATCGGCAAACTCCCGCAATTTGTGTAGGCGGTTACGTAAGGCTTGGGTGTAGTCGAGGAGTGACTTGGTTTCTTTCTGTTTCTCTTGTTCCCATGCCTCTTTGGTTATCTCCAAGAGGCTGCGTGGTTCTCTGCCATAAAGGAGCTCAAAAGGGGAACAGCCCAAACTGGTATGGGTTTGGCTTCTTATGACATACAACGCCAAAGGGAGAAGCATGTCCCACTCTTTACCTTCGACAGCCAGCATTTTCTTTAACGTCAGTTTAAGAGTGGCATTATACCGCTCACACAATCCATCGGTTTGCGGATGGTATACTGAGGTTTTGATATGAGAAATATCAAGAGATTTACATATTTGGGACATTAACCTAGACACAAAGGGGGTTCCTTGGTCCGTGAGTATTTCCTTTGGGAACCCTACCCTTGAAAACAATTCTAGGAGTTTGTCGCTGATGTTGTTAGTGGTGGGGGTTCTTAACGGGAAGGCCTCCGGATAACGGGTGGCATAATCCACTATGACTAAGGCATATTGGTTACCCTTCTTGGACCGGGGTAGGGGACGATTAGATCCATTCCCACCCTCTCGAAGGGTTTTCCGATAATCGGAAGAGGCTGTAGGGGAACGGAAGAGGGTCTATAGGGGTTCTTTTTCTGACAGACCTCACATTCCTCACAGAATTTGGTGAAATGAGCAAAGATGCCTGGCCAATAAAAATGTTGTAAGACTATTTGTGTTGTCTTTTGGGCTCCCCTGTGCCCTGCAAGTAGGTGGGAGTGAGCAAAAAATAGAACCTGTTCTCGGAAGGCCTGTGGCACTACCAGTTTGGGAGGAACCCCGGGTTTTCCGGTTCTATATAGGAGGTTGTTTTCGATGTGAAAGTGGGGATACACAGGGTTGGATACAGCAGTGGTCTGTCTAGCGTGAGCCCAAGCGGTTTGTAAAGTAGGATCGTGTGTTTGGTTGAATTTGAAGCTTGTATCCGAGAGCCAGGGGGCCTGAGTGAGTAAGTTCTGCTGAATGGTGTTTTGGGTCTTATGGGAGTGTATTTTGTTTCTAAGTAGATTGAGAAACATCGGGTTGTCCAGTCCTAGTATCAATTGTTCTGGGAGATTGGGTAAGACCCCCATGTCTGGCCTCTAGTACTTGACCGTTCGGCAGGGTGATGGGTATCTGTACTACTGGATAGAACCGGACATCCCCATGTACGCACCTAATAGGTATGGTGTCTCCTATGGTGGTATTCGAGGGCTTTACTAGGGACTGAAGAATGACAGACTGGCGACAGCCTGAGTCTAGCAAAGCTCTTATGGTCATCCCCATCACCTGTACACTTACATAGAAACACGGTCCTATTTCTTCGGTGTAGAGGATTGAGCGAGGGATACAGCTGACGTCCATAGGTTCTTCAAGGGGTTTCTTGTGAGGGCAGACCCTGGCGATGTGGCTCCATTCCCCACAGTCAAAGTATTGGGGTCCCTTCGTGGGGAGAGGGTCAGGGCGATAGTTGCGGGACCTAACTGGCTCTGAGACGGGTTTCGGGGGCTTTCTTTCGGTTTTACTGGATGGAGCTGAGAGGCGAGTTGTTTTCTCGGTTTCCCACGGTAAGGAGCGGGGCTGAGCCCGGTAGAACGTGGTGGCCATTTCCACTGCTTGTTTTACCGTCAAATGGGTATGTTGTTTCAGCCACCTCTGTGTGGAGAAGGGCAATGCCTCGAGATATTGTTCAAGATATATCAGCGACATAATCTCTTCCTTAGTGTGCTCCTGTGGCTTAAGCCACTTGTCGGCAGCGGCCTTCAGCTTAAAAAACAAGGTCTTTGGATTATCTCCTGGGACACCCCGCTCTTTCCTGAACTGGACTGGATAGGCCTCGGAGTCCATTCCTAAGTGGTCTAGGATAACACCCTTTATCTCGCTATAGGGAGTGTTTCCATTAGCGTTGGCCACTTGATAAGCGGCCTGTGCTTCTCCAGTGAGGAGGGGAGCCAAGAAAAAGGGCCACTTAGCTTCCGGCCAACCAGAGGCCCTCGCTGCCCTTTCAAAGTTTAAGAGGAAGGCGTCGGGATCCTCTCCCGGGAGATATTTTTGTAGGGATACGTTAGGACCAGCCCCTGGGCGGGTTTGTAGTTGTGCAGTCAACTGCAGCTGGTCGACCGCCACCTTTTGTATACATTCCACCTGATTGTTCATAGTGTCTTTGAACATATCTCTGTCTGCTTGGGCGGACGTCATTTTTTTCTCGAGCGCCCACTCCAGCTTCTCTTGGCCAAGAATCAACTGCTGGATGAGGTTCTCCATACTGTCTGCCTATGGAGGAGATATCCCACTTCTGACACCACGTGTGGCGCAGTGGAGAAGCAAGACAGAGACTGGGTTTAAGGCGTAGATGGTTTATTTTACTACACAACAGAAAGTACGCTTGGTTCCACTTTCCTTCTATAGGGAACACTAAAAAGGGGCGTCTTCTTATAAATTCTTGTACATAGACTGGCGTCTTCACTCTCTTGTACTCAGAGGTTAGACTGGCGGCTTCGTTTCCTTCCTCACGTGGTCATAAGGCTCAGGAGGGTTTTCAAATAAAGGGAGACAAAATGGCACAAAAAGAGCGGGATAAGGGCGTTGTTCAGAGATCCTTATCTCAATAAGGGAAAGGGTGTGAAGGGAGACTTCACCCGAGTGCCACCACCAGTGTTGCTTCGCTTTGTGTACTGCGCTTCACGTTACGCGCAGCTGCACATGTCTAACAGCATGCGCAACTCACTCGCCTCCCTCCTCCCGTCCCGACTTGACAGCACCCGTTCTCTGACCCCAAGCGGTCCCCAAACGCCCTCGTACTGTGCTTAGCCACGTCCCTCCTGGAACTTGGCTGGAGTCTTGGCAGTGCCGAATAGGGTCCGGCTCCCTCTTTTTGCTCGTCCCGGCAGCGGTCGTTTGGAACTCCGGCCACAGCGGCATCTCCTCCTCTTTTGGCGGTTTTCTTCCCTTCTCCTTTTCCGGCGGGTTGTTGAGTGGTCTGTCGGCTCCGACGCTACTCTCCGGGTGGACGTCATCCGCGCCGCCTCCTAGAGCAGGACGCCGTTTTACGCCTTCCGCGTTGTCGAGCTTCCAGCTCATTGGGTCATGTGACCTGGTCACATGATCGGGGAACGGGTTCCAGAGTCCAAGTTCCTTAAAGGTATAGTCCATCTCTTGCAGCGTGGATGCTGGCTGAAAACAGAGGAGAGGATAGAGAGATAAGTAAGGGGGAAAGGCTTCTGCTTCGTTTCCCTCCATTGTCTCTTGTTGTGGCACTTCGTGACAGTTTTCTTCATCTTGCATTTTAAAACACGCTTTTATGGTGCTTCTACTGCACATGTCTCAGTTTCATTTGTCACTGTGTCTAACGTGTGCAAAGTGCACTTTCAGCTTTCCGTGTCTTTAATCAGTAAATGTGTCATGTATTAAGATTTTTAATATTATGCATCACCAGTACTATCACAGTGAGTGAATGCATTGAGGTGGTGAGCGCATAACCTACACGGAGCTCAACCATGCTCCAATCTACAACCCAGATAAACCTGCTGACAACACAAATGCTGTGAACCTCCACCGCCCTCTGATCTTTTGCATTGCCTCCCACTACTGGTCAAGACCAGCCTGCTTCACCTTCTCCTTAGACCTCTGCTCATGAGGGGTCCACATGCTAGCAGGCTCCAGTCTGCAACCTGGGTGAACCATGATCCCCACTGCCCCGCCGGCGTTCATCGCATTGGCTCCTGCTCCAGTCTGCCCATGCATACAAACATGGAGCAGGCCTGCTGTGCCTTTCTAAAGTATCGAACAAAGAGCAGCAAATAAAAAAGCAAACAAGACAACTATGAAGACTGTAAAGCAAACAGTAACAGCAACTAAGGGAGCAAATAATCAATTTAGGCAGGTTCAGAAACATAAGGATAAATAAGAATTAAAAACAGTTCTCTGTCAATGTCAAGGCAACTCTAAAGAAATCCTGAATATATTAATAACAATCAGTTTCACAGAAATATTGCGTACTCCAAGGCTATAAAAGCACCAAGAAAAAGAACACTAAAGCAAAACTCTCTGTATCTAGCCGACAGTGACATAGAGAGAAACCATGTGAGCCTCTGCACCATCCTCTACACCAGGTCTAGCCTCTACTCTCATCAAGGTACAACAACAAACATCAACTTTCAAGAAGAAAAAAGCTAGGTGAGTCTGACCGTACTACTCATCCTGCAAAAATGGGAGGAATGTGGCCAAGAAAGACCAAACTCGTGCACTAAAGGCCACCAAGAAGAGGATTAAATGTGATCCTCGTTTGTCCATGAACAAAAGCAGTGAATCCACGCTGGCACAAATCATGACTCTGGGCAGGTTAACACAGTTACAATGCTCATAACTGAAAGAGAAATTGTTAGCACAGACCTTGTGTTAAATTCAATTTTAAAGAGCTTTACATGGCATATGCTTATGACAAATGCAGTTGGAAGGAGGTTTACATTGTGAACTCTACGTCAAACACCATAGTATGGGGATTACAGTGTTAAATATTGAGAGACGTTCCTAGACAGATTTCTTGTACAAGAGCTAGAGAGGTCTGCTTTTCATTGTGTTAACATGTCATTTTATGTTTAGTTGTCTGTGAATTAAAGTACTTTTTCTTTTTTAAAGAAAAAGCTCTGGCTGGATATTGCTTTAGGTGGTATTGCAAGCTTTGTGGTGTTCTAAATATCTGTCCCTAAACACCTCCCAGGGTAAGTTTCAGAGTGCTCTACCTCGCTGCCACAAGATTGAAGTGATAAAGGAGTGTATACTGGGTGCTCAACTTTGGCATCCTATTGTTTTGCAGCGCTTATATAGCACTTACTACCCATGTGTGGGGCACTGAAGCTCTTCCCTACATGGGCATCAATCTATGCCCTGAAGGGTGTGTGGTTAGAAGGGTATTGTCTTTGATGCTTTGTGGTGAATGTTTCTATGTTGTGTGTGATGGCCACCGATATGCGGTTATTGTGTTATGTAATGCATTGCTTAGCAGTGTGGTGGATGAAGCGTTGTGAGAGATTGACACATAGTTAATGCTTTTCTGTAAGCTGACTGCTCTTAGCAGCTCTGCAAGTCCCTTTATGGTATTTATAATGATCATATTCTGCTTAATTGGTAACTGCCCTGGGTTGCCCAGCCTAATATTTTGTTTAAAGTTTGAGGTCCTGTGCACCTCTGTGAAGAGACAAGTGGTGGTGAGATGAGCGTTGCTACTATCATTCCATATATGATTGTCATGGTGAGATGTAACAAAGTGGTCCTAGTATGCAACTATTTGGAACCTTCAGTGGTGGACTAGATTAGAGTTTGTTTGACCTACAGTATGTGGCAGATCTCTCCAGTTATTCCTTGCCTGTTCAGTTGGTTATGGTGAGTCTATTGCTGTGGACTCTTACAGTACTGGGTGATGGACCAGAGCTGGATATGTCTTATGTGAGTGTTAGAGGATTAAGCTACAGTTGACTGCTGACCGCTGAGTGTTATGGTATTCGTATTAGTTTGGGCCAGAAGAGTTATATATGAATTGACATTACTCTTTAATACTTAAGCTAGCAATTTGTCAGCCCTTCTTAACTTACCTGGATATAAAAAGTTGTGTGCGGTTTGCTGTTCCGTATCTGTGAGCTGTAAACTATAGATTGTACATAAAGGTGGGATTAACTTTCTGGGTTCTGTCCCTGGGTTGTAGGATGATGTTGTTATCTTGGAAATAGCCATGTTTTCAACTTTCTTCTGAATTGTATTTGCTCCTGAATGCTTCAAATCATGTCTAGTAGCTACTTCCAGAGCTTGGTGGCTTGTACTAAGAAAGTGGTGCCTCCTATGAATTTCTTATAGTAAGGTGGTATGATGATCCATGGTGCAAGCCTGGAGGGCAGTGTCATGCTTTGTTTGTAATGCTTGAATTTAACTTGTAGGTATAGTTGTATTTTTCTTTCAGATGCTCTGTGTACAATGCTGTTTGCTTTGAACGTTGCTCTTCTAGCTGTAGGTACCAGTGGAGTGGTTGCAGGACTGGAGTCATGATTTCTCTTGCGTGAAGTGAAAGAGTCTTGCAACAGCATTTGGATTAATAGTATTTTACGTATGATGAATCTGGATTCTCCATGGTATATAGGCTCTTGGTATAGTCAAGCTTGAAGATTACAACTGTGTTGATAGCTTGTAGCTTTTGTAGGTATCTAAGGTATGGGAAGATGCAACACAATATTTTCATTATGTATAAGGCGCTCTTTGTGACATTAATTTGATTTGATTTTTAGTTTTGTAGGGCGCTGGAATGCTCTAAAGTGTCTTGGTGCTGCAGCTGTCTTAAAAGAAGAGAGGTTGCTACACCTAGTTACAGAAAAGCCAGGTTTTTAGTGATTTTCTGAAAGACAGGAGATCTGGATTGATCTTCAGAGTCATGGGGAGAGAGTTACACAATTTTGCCGTTCCCAGTATGAAACTTCTGCCTCCCCATGAGGCTCGATTACTCCTTGGCACCACCAAAATCTTGGATGCGGATGATCTAAGTTTCCTTGATGGAGTATACAAGGTAAATCTGTTACGGAAATAATCTGGGCCTACATTATGTAATGCCTTAAATGCTAAACATAATGCTTTAAATGCAATTCTCTTTTTCGCTGCAAGCCAGTGCAGCTTGACCAGAGCTTGAGATACAGATTGATATTTAGGAATTCGCAAGAGAAGCTGTGCGGATGCATTTTATAACATCTGAAGTTTATGAAGGATTCTTTTTTGAATATTTAAAAAACAAGCATTGGCATAGCCAATAGGTCTTGCCTTTGGGACCTTATGAGTATTTAGTTATGCAGCAGGTCCCAAAGGCGAGACCTATTGGCTATGCCAATGCTTGTTTTGTTTTGTTGTTACAGGTCAATATATTTTTAAGCATTCCCTTGTTGGTCGGGTAATGTATAAAAGTCCACACTCATGCACCCAATAATCTCACTCCATTCACTTCACTACACACCACAGGCGTAGTGACACAAGTATGGTAAGAGCACAATAATGAAACACATTTTACATGGATACACCCAGAAACTCACACTCCTTCATTCAAACACACACAGAGTATCATGCTACCAGTCGGCATAGTTGCTGCCGGGGTATGAAGCAACTATATAAATGGAACTAAAACATACTGTGGGCAGGATGGTGGTCCAAGCAATTTACGCATGCCTCATTTCCACAGTGGGCGTGCAACGAGCATAACTGTGGAAAGGGGCGGCCAGTCCTTGTTGCGCCACAATAACAAGGTATGGAACTACATACATCAACTACTTTACTGTAGTGGGGGAGCTGGCACTAGTTGGTACTGGGTATGTGTATGGATGAAGTAACTGTTATAGGGCATGGAGCAACTATACATTTCCTTATATAGATTTTATTGAGCATAAAAATTGTACTCTCTTGGCCTAGAAAGCTAGAAGGTGGATGGAAGCAATAATTTAACGGGCATACAGAGGCTGGAAACATATACAGTTTATTGAGCATATGAAGATGGTACTATTGGCTTAGGGCAGCTACCAATACATATATCTGGTACATGGAGGCTGGCTTTATTTGTTATGGACAATGGATTTTGGCAGAGGGAACCTGGCATTACCTGTACCAGGCACATAGGAGCTCGTAGTACCATTTACTGGGATAGGGGACTGAACATACCTAGTGCTTCACTTAAGGTCTTAAATGTATTCAACAAACAAAAAGCAAATAAAACTTGCCATAGTTAAGAGCCATAATACCAATCTTGAACAGAATGCAGTGTATTTAAAGAACCCCTGCCTGCTGTGGAAGCATGGACGTATTCTTAACTTTACCCATGGAAACCATTACAAAAGAGCCAGAAAATGTTGAGGTAATCCATCCTCCCACAGAATTACTGCTATTTTGTAGCTCTGAACTGAAGATGAGCCGACTCTGCTGATCCAGCTCCGTCCATACATGTGGACTTCAGAAGAGGCTCTGCAGCACGAAACCAGATTTAAAACCCTCTTCTCCCACGCCCTGTCAGCCCCAGTCTCCTACCATTCCATGGTCATAAGAGAAGCTGCACTGTAAAGATTAGAGCTGGGCCGCTCTGGAAAAGACAACACACAGTTGTTGGGATCTTGATAAAGGCGAGTGCTGAGAATCTGTCCTCAAGGCACACGAGTCTGCACCCAGCTGACCAGCTCTTGATTTTAGCAACCCTTGCATTGCCCGAGTGTCAAGGACCTTCTTAGGAAAATGCCATGTTGGTGCCACATTCGTCTGTTGCTTGACTCCCTTCTTTTTGTCGGAACAAGCATCGATCAGTCTCCAGCCTGAAACGGGTGCAAGGGTCTTCTCTTTCACTCTAGGTCTTCAACATCCTGTTGATTAAAGAGGGTGTCCTGGTTCCAGAACCGTTAGAACTGTTGTTCTACATCTTAAACTTCCCACGAAATCGCAGTTTGAAAGTAGGCTGCAACTCTAACTGTAAGTTTCGTCAGTGGTCGGAAGGAATCATGAGGTAATCCTTGTATGAGGGGAACTCACTTCTCCAAACTACTGCCCCTGCATCAGTCACTTGAGACACAGTCCATACGTTCAGAACCTACAGTGAAACAAATAAGGGTGCTAAATCCTTTCTTAACATCTGTAGCCCCACCCTCGAAGCAAAAAAATACTATGCAGACCAGCTGAACCTGCACCTGGTCTCACCTTGAACTGGATCCAGTGTCGCTGACCACCTCATCCCAAGTGGCCCAGCTAGCTTAGCACTTGAATTTTTTCTTCTATACCAGTTTCTTTTTCCAACACGAAATCTGGCCTTTTGGGTTAGGAATACGACTGCCCTGTGGTGGGCGAGATTTCATTTTTTCTGAGATTTTTGAGACATCCTCTGCTGCCTGGGCCCATACCAACTGCTGCTATCCCATGCAATAAGTAACACTGAGAAACCAATGTACAGGATAGATATATCAAACCACAATTGCTACACTTATCACATTCCGCCTAGCACCATTAATCACTAAGAAACAGTGAACAAATCAACGAACCGAGCCACAAATGTTTCGAGAGATTGCAGAGAACTAGCGATTTCTGGCCACCGGATAACATCTACTCCCATTATCCATCCTACTGCCTATCCCATGTTTATCATGATGCAACAGCTGATGCTGCACACTGGATTAGCCCACGCATGAAATGATAATACCTTGAAATGAACCGCAGACCACATGGTCGCTCATATTTTATTTCACTATAAGCCAATCTACTCTTGAGCTCACAAGGCACCCCAGGAAATAGATCACAGTTCACAATAAGCTTCGTTGAGGAAGTCTTAACATGGAGGAGAACTGGAGAGTGGCATGGAGCCACTGAACAGCAAAAAGACATTCTCTGGTGGAGCTGTACCTTACCAGAGAAAAAATGAATGTGAAGGCTTTGGCCACGTGAAATGCAGGACTGTGATAAGGAATTGATCACATCATTGTGTACATAGCTAAAGAGGTGTAGGACTGAGGCGGGAGATCTGTACAGCCTCAGGCCTCACACTGCATATATGTTTTAATGAGGTACTGAGGAAAGAGCACAGCCTTTACAAAGGATGGGGGGGCAAGAGCCCCCTCCACACCCCCGAAAGCAAATCTGGAGGTTGAGGAAGAGGAGAGCACTGGGTAGTTCAGTTTGGGCATAGGTATTGGGTGGAGAGGGGCCGGCAGCATCAGAAAAACAAACTTTGGCAAAGTTAATAAGTCTCACCTATGTGATAGCTATTGACTTTGTCAATGTGTTTTAGCCATGTTGTACAGCACCACAGCTGCTGTGCAGCATGACTAAAATCTAGGGGGAAAGCGGTATGACGCGGCCAGCACTGGCCGAGTCATGGAGTTTTGTTCTGGCAGGGGGGGCCAAGTGACACCGAGGGCGGCGTCAGCAACATCAGGGAAGTGGGTGTGGGGAAAGGGGTAACACGTCAAGCAACAGCACAGGAGAGGGGGGGGGACAGGGCAAACAACAACAGAGCAGGAACTGGGTGTAGACAGCCTACAAACATAAGCACTATTGGTAAGTGATGCATGTAGAAGAAAAAAGTAGTGTGGGTAGAAAGCGTGAGCAGAGGAAGGCCACTCAAAGAATCAAAGCAGGAGTTGGTCCACACTCCAGGGGAGGGAGAAACACACAAAGAGGAAGTGAAGCCGGCATGTGCTGGCCACACGGGAGCCTGCAAATAACAGTGACGATGAAGTCAACCAATGGTAGGCAATGAATGGGCTATAAGCCCCCTATAAGCAGGTCCACTGGAATTATGCGGCAGGAGAGGGCAACATTATGTGGCAGGCTTGAGTAAATTATGCAGCAAGAAAACCCAAATTATGCAGCATAATGCGGCACATTTTGGAATAGTATTTACTTCATTTCGACAATTTTACATTTGGAAACACTGTCTGGGCATAGGTTGCACCTCATTAGTACCAGTTTAATACCCAAATATAGCATTAAGCAACAGAAAGGTGACCAGTCAAGCTCTGCAAAGGGCATACACTGTGCGGCAACACGTGTCACTGCATTTTTAGTAACTTTTGAACCGTTTGAGTTAAAAACATTTTTTTTTGGTAAAATATTTAGATTATGCAGCAGATGGTGGATTGTGTGGCAAATGCGGCAAATCTATAATTATACAAAAAACGCATCAGCCGCACCATCGCATAATTAATTCCTGTGGCCTTGTCTATAAGCTAACAAAATGTCTTGCAAGTGACATCTTTACACTGTGCCTTCAATAATAGGCACTACAACATAAAAGTACAGCAATACAATAGCAGCAAAAAGAGAGGGAGAAAATAAATTCTGTAGCTTGTCACTAAAACCATCGTTCTTGAAATATTAATGCAATATCTTGTCCCAAGCATGCCACTGCGCTAAAACGTAACCAGTTAACTTCCACCAGTCTAATATGATTTTGGCCTTCAGGATATGTTACCCAGCGGCATCCCAAAAGATACGCTGTTAAGCTAGAGAGAGAAACTGTGGCAACCACTGCATGACATTTGCTGGCTGGGGTTCTTTCTGGCAATAATGGGTTGCTTTTCCAGCATCAATTCAAAACATTACTTTCCACAACTTCAAAATGTTACAGTAATACACAAACGATGTAAATGTATCATGAAGTTATAAAAATACAACAGCGAGTATAAGCACTGGCTAATCAATAAGGCTGGCATTTGGGTTACTGGCTAAAATATTTATCAAACGCCTACTGTAGAGAAAAAATAAGAAAAACAAAACCGGTTTACTTTCTCTATACAATGCATCCACGAGATATAGAATTTAAAGTGTGATGATTCGGTCTGATCTTGAGATATAACATCGTAGCTCATGGTTTGCAAGATAAGCACTTTGGAGGAAGCGTAGTGATACACCCATCAGGGGGTGAGAGGGTAATACTCTCCGGGAGCAAAGCCTAAGCCAACTCTATGTATACGTTAAAGAATTAGTAACAATAGGCAGCTGTGCTGTCAAGGCAGCCCCAAAAAGATATTATGATAATGGGTCGGTACAACCGAGGCGCGGAAGGGCACTTACAATATTCAAGCTGGCAATATCATGCACCTGTGCCTGCTTTTCCTTCAGCTCCCTCACTTGGTATCATAACAGCGATATCTGTAGGCAACAGCATTTTATTTGAACAACAAACAGAGGGTCAACTAAAGGCTTAGAGTAAACCACGATGTCACAAGTGAACAGAGAAGCTCAAAGCACATAGAACAGGGAGAAGAGATGGAAGAGGGGGGAGAGAGCCCGGGAGTGCTGCGTGCGTGCGCGCGGTCTGCTAATTTTCAAGCACTGCACTCGTGGCGCGCCCCTGCTCGCTCCCGCAAGGTGGATGCCGTCACAAGCACGAGTGTGTGCTTGAAAATGACCAGAGCGACGGCTAAAGGTCCTCCTATGCAGCGCATGCGCGCTGCATAGGCGAGACCTTAAAAAAAAGGGCATTGCCATAATCCAATTTGGATAAGGCCAATGCAGTTGCAACCATTTTCTGAAGATTCGATGGAATAAATGGGCAAATCTTCCTAATTATTCTAAGAATGAAGAAAACAGAAGAAACAAGTGCATTAACCTGATCTTCAAGATTTAATTTATTGTCAAAGACAATACCCAAATTCCTGACTTTTCTCACAGGCCGGGATAATGGGCCCATTTCCTGCGGCCGCCAACTTTGTGACCAAAATGAGATGTAATTTCTTAACAGAAGGACCTTCGTTTTCCCAGAGGTAAGCTTTAAACAGATAACTTTCATCTAGTTATCAAGCTGGCCCATGCAGATATTAAATCTTAATGCCGACTCATCTGGGTTACTGGAAATCGATACCACTATTTGAGCGTCGTCAGCATATGAAACAGCAGAAAAGCCGAAAGAGTTAATAAGCTGTACCAGCACCCCACATGGCAGGTGAAACTGGTTAGAGGCAAATTCCCCCATGCAACGTGTTGTGAACTCTCTGAAAGGAAAGATTTTAGCAGGCAGAGAGTAAGGCCTCCTATTCTAAGCTCAGAGAGGCGATCAATCAGCATGTCATGGTTCACCGTATCGAAGGCCACTGAGATATCTAATAAGATCAGTGCGGCCTTACCACCACCATCTAGGATGGACCTTAGTTCTACCGATGGCTCAATCAGAGCAGGCTATGTGCACTTCTGAAGCCGAATTGTGTTGAGTCCAGAAGATTGTTGGCATCAATGAAGGACAACAGTTCTGCATTTAGAGCATTTTCTAAGATTTTGGAGGGAGTAAGGTAGCTGAGAAACTGAAATATAGCTACTCGGCTCCTGTGGATTGAGACTGGGTTTTTTAATAAGGGGAGGGTGGAAGCAATCTTCTGTTCTTGTGGAAAAGATCCTGATGTAATTATCTTGTTAAAAATCACAGTAAGGTGGATGCTTACAATATTAGGAACAAGGTGTACAAATTTTAGTGGACAAGGATCTAAGGGGGAGCCTGATTTGGTACACTTAACTAGGCTTAAAACTTTCTCAGTGTTGAGTGGAGAAAAAGTATCCAAGCCTGTAGAGGGAGAGAAAGCTTCTCTTTCTACCTGATGGTCATGAATGCTATGTTTGTTAATTACAAAGGTGTTGAAAACATACTCCACCTTTGTATGAAAAAACATTAGCAAGTGTATTGCAGAAGACATGACTGCAGTTGTTATTAGTAGACTCAGACATCTTTGCTAGGCTTTTTACTGTAAGGAATAACTCCTTAGCAGAGTTCTTGGATTGTAAAGACTTATTGGGTAAATAGATCGTTTTTTCCTTCGAGATTAGCTTAATGTTGTCTGCAATAAATTGCCTGTAAATCTCTCTATCCTGAGGGTCATAGTTCGCTCTCCACCTTCCCTCTATCCTCCTGCAAAAATATTTCTGAGCTCTAAGCTTTTCAGAGAACCAAGGCTCTAAGGGGTTTATCCTCCAATTCGGAAAAGTTTTTTGGGGAGCCAGCACATTTATTGTTGTTCCAGGAAGAATACTTCTGAAAAGCTACATTAATATCTGTCGTATTGCTGGGCTTTGTGTCAGACAACAGTGATAGGAGTTCAGAGGCGTCACTTTTGTGCCAAGCTCAACCATTGCTACCCTGAGGGTTGGCACCGCATCTAGATAGTGGGTAAGGGATGCTAACCTTAAGCATGACGGCTTTGTGACCCGACCACAGTAATGGCAGGGAATCAATTACCTGAAGAAAAGGATTACTAGTGAAAATGCCATCCAGCGTGTGGCCATCAGTATGAGTAGGAAGGCTAACAATCTGATGTAGTCCTAGGCTAGCCATTGTGTCAATCATAGAAACAGTGTCTTAATCCTCAATCTTCTCAAGGTGGAAATTAAAATTACACAGCACTGAGACATCTGAGGAATTAATACTAGATTCAAGCCATGGGCTTAATTCAGAGACAAAGGAAGTTCCGATGCCTGGAGGGCAGTAAACCAGTACTCTAAGGGCCAGATGTACGACCAGTTTTTGCGTGCGCAAACGGGTTAGCGAGCCGTTTGCGCACGCAAAAACCTACATGGCCATGTACAAACACTATTTTGCGACTCGCAAAAAATTGCAACTCGCAAAATAGTGTTTTGCGACTCGCTATTAGGAAGGGGCATTCCCTTCCTAATAGCGACTCTCTAGCCATGTATGAATGTTTTGCAACCGCAATTGCGGTCGCAAAACACTCGGTCACAAAACACTCGCAATTTACCGCCCTCTTCAAGAGGGTGGTAAAGGAGCCGCAAATGGGAAGGGGAGACCCCAGAGGACCCCTTCCCCTTCCCCTTTGTGACTGGCTCTTAAAATAGGACCACTACCTACCCTTAAAAAATTAAACGAAAACGTTTCATTTTTTTTTTAAATGCATCCCGTTTTCCTTTAAGGAAAACGGGTTGCATTTAAAAGAAAAAACACAGCTTTTTTGACAAGCAGTCCCAGACATGGAGGTCTGCTGAGCCCAGCAGGCCACCTTCCCTGGGAGGGCCAACCATTCCCAATGGGGTCGCAAATTGCGAGTGGCTCATTGATATTCATGAGCCTCGCATTTTGTGACCCCATTGGGAATCGCAATCAGTGTTTCTGACACTGTTGTACATTCCAAATTGCGACTCGCAATTTTCGACTCGCAATTGAGCGCAAATTGCGAGTCGCTATTTTCGGAATGATTGTACATCTGGCCCCAAAAGTGTAGTTGTTGGTACTCTCTATTTGGAATAGGAGGGTTTCACAGTCCGCACCACTCATTACCGGAGAGCACGATATGGAAAAGTAGTCTTGAAAAACAAATGCCATCTGCATCTGCATAGTTCTAGCAGGTGAGGTTAAATGATTTAATCAGGCCTGAAAAGGGGATTAGGTAGATGTTGAATGTTAGACCAGATATGATGGACCCCTGAGGGACACCACAGTGTTGGGTGTGAGGAGTTGATGTGAAAGATGGTAGGTAAACCATACTTTCTCTGAGGAAAGAAGCAATCCATTTGAAAGCATTTGCACTTATTCCGAGATGATGGAGTCTGTGGAAGACTGAGGTAAATGCAGCTGATACATTCAGAAACAAAAGAGTGGCCATTCTGTTTTTGTCCATTATCAGTTTTAAGTGATCCCAAATGAATATGATGGCAAATTTTCTCTCTCTCTCTCTCTCTCTATCTCTCTCTCTCTCTCTCTCTCTCTCTCTCTCTCTCTCTCTCTCTCTCTCTCCATCTCTCTCTCTCTCTCTCTCTCTCTCTCTCTCTCTCTCTCATATGATTGGTGGTCTGAAACCATGGCATTCTCTTCTGTAAATTTTGAAAATTAAGTGAACGCTGCTCTTTCGAATATTTTGGTTTTGATTTTTGACTTTCATCAAGGCCATGTGATTATCAGTTGGGTTAGCCCCCTTATAAAATATTTCTTTTGGTCATAACTGATTAAAACATTTCTAACACTGATCTCATGTCACATACAATAGAAAGGCATTTTGCCTAATGTAACCGTATGTCAAATACAATACCAGGGGTTTTACAGTGTGTCCTCTCTGACAAAAACAATAGGAAGAGGTTTTACATTATCTAAAATTGAGAGACCTTACACATGATTTGATTTCAGGTGTGACTTGAGAGATCTGGTTTTCATGTTGTATGTTTTGTAATTTTGTGTTTTGTTGTGTGCAAATTAAAATATCTAATATTTTTAAAAGTAAAAGTACAGATTGATATATTAAGAACCACTGTGTTTTTTGCTGAGTTTTGAGTTTCTAGCATTCAACTCCTACCTGAGTGACTGCTCTGCCTCGCTACACTGTGGGGAGGGGGACAAGTGCAACTGCTATGGAGCAATTCATGTTAGTCCAGAGGCAGAGTCCAAAAACATAGGGCACCTATGAGAACTTGGGGAAGGATTAGTGTAACTGGTGCTCAGTTTGTGTTAGTTACTAAATACAGCTCCATGACACCGAATAAAAAACAATTCAATTGTCACAATCTGTACCCAGTAAACCTTCTGTCTTGCCCACCCTCCACCTGAACCAGTTTCCACATTACCATGTCAACTGCAATGGAATGCATTGTTATAGCCCAGTAGCTCAGAAGAAACCACAGTACAGCAAGCTCCAACATATGCAGTGCCGGATGCTGCTGAAAAATACCAATAGCATGCCATGCTGCATGTGCCAGCAGCAGCAGGGCCAGTGTAACCTGATATTACATGCTTTGGACTCCCTACTCCTAAGACGCCTGCTGCTTCCTAATGTAATTATGCTGTAGCATATGGAGTGTGGTCTGTGCCTCCTGCAGTAGATATACAACTGAGCTTCTGTAGTTTCTTCCATTCCTTCCCCTATTGGTGGTTGCGTTACGTATAGTTTTGATCGCTGACTGGCTCCCTCTTTTGTTGCTGCTCCACCCTCTCCATGGGCGATGACAGTGGGGGTTGGGGTGTATAATGTGCATATATACGGTGCTCTTTGGAATGAATCTTTCAGCAAGTGTGAACAGACAGTACCAATGTGAAGAAAGAAGTTAATTAAGAAATGTGAAGGAGCGAGACCTTGCATGAGAATGAACAACAGTAATATTAAATGTAATTGCACGGAAACAACATAAATGGACAAAGACAGCTCCAGATCCTATTATTAGTAAAGTGAATTCAGAGAAAATATGAACTTGCACTCGAAAAATAAGAATACAAACGTACTTTTGAAATGGATCATCCGTCCTTGCTCTAGACAACAGGACTTCAGTAATCACAAGAACACAACCAATTTTTCAACCAACGTTCATGCAAATTCAATGCAAAAATGAAGCATGGGGAAACTGGCGTAAACTTTGATTACAAACTTTGCCTTACATTATATTTTGTCCTCCATATAATGGAGCAATATCCAATCACACGGTCATATTTATCTTACACTATTAGCAGTTTTGGAGAAACATTTGGTGATACAAAGACTTAACTTCCTATGATCAGTACGAAAGAAAAGGGACATTACATCTAACTGCGCCAATTAAATATGAACAAACCGAGAACTTGGGCGTTATCCCGTGATCAAGGTGGGGGAAGGCTGGAATGCGTCGGTGTAGCTGTTGGATCAAAAAATATGTTTTCATCCACTGACTGTGGGTCAAGTTTAGTAGTTTATTACTTTATTTGGTTATTAAAACCATAAAAGTATACATCCAACGGAAACTACATCAGTTAAAATAATATATACACACAAAACATACATCATGTTTCTGCATAAAATGTCAAGTTATTTTTCTGAAACATAGGGCCGCTGTACTCGCGGTGGAGGTGCTGTGGCGGTCAGGGACCGCCGAGCAACGAATTACGAGTTCCACGGTATCCGCGGTCCCTGGCGGTGGTGCAGCAGTCAGGGGAAGCAATATGCGGCACCGCCAAGCATATTACGACTTTCCCCACCGCCAACCTTTTCGTGGCGGTGAGCCCGCCATGAAAAGTGTGGCGCTGTGGAAAGAAAGGGGGCCCTATTGGGTCCCCTGTTGCTCCTGTGAATGGGGATGCATGTCGGGGGGCACATATGTGCCCCCCTGTATGCATGCACTCCCCAGTACCTGCACGGTATGGACTGAACAGCCCATGCCGTTCACGTTTAGGCTCTGGTGCTCCCATTGCGGTGCCTTTTGAAAGGCCCCGGCGCCCTGACCGCCCACCAAACTACAAAAGAACTCGTAATCTGGCGGACGACCGGCGGTCAACTTTGGCGATAATCAGGCCGAAAGTGTTGAGATATTAGTCAGTGACCCCAGGAAAAGTTGATAATGTTTGTAAGTATTCCCGGAGCTGGTGCTTTTGCTATTTAGCTGAGGATTGCAGGACATGTTGTGTTTGGTTTTATGGCTGCATAATGGGGACTGAGGAGTGTAAAGGAAGACTATAGCACATGTTTTATATTGTTGAAAAAGCCAATTGGCTTGCCTATATATATTGATGTACTGACCCCTTGACAACGTCAATAGGCTTGGCTAGTATAATGATTTGATCACGCCTTGATAAAGCCAGTAGGCTTGACTTCATATAATGATGTGGTGACTCCTTGGCAAAGCCAATAGGCTTGCCTTGTATATTGATGTGGTTTGCCTCTTGACAAAGCTGCAATGCTTGCTTTGTATAATGATATGGTCACCCCTTGACAAATCGAATATGCTTGTCTTCATATAATGATGTGGTGACCTCTTGGCAAAGCCAATAGCCTTGCATTCTATATTGATGTAGTCGCCCTTTGACACAGCGAATAGGCTTGTCTTGTATGATGATGTGTTCACCGCTGGATAAAGCCAGTAAACTTGCCAGTAAACTTGCTTTGTGTATTGATGTGGTCACCTCTTGACACAGTCATTTGGTTTGCCTTTATTTAATGGTGTGGTGACCTTTTCACATAGCCAATAGGCTTGCCTTGCATATTGATGTGGTCACCCCGTGACAAAGCCAAGGGGCTTGCCTTTATATAATGATTTGGTGACCCCTTGGCAAAGTCAATAAACTTGCCTTGTATAGTGATGTCAAATTTGCCTGCCATTTATATATTGATGTGGTGACCCCTTGAGAAAGCAAGTAGCCCTGCATTATTTGTAATGACTCCCCGTTATATTGTGATTAGTGCTCTTATTAGCTGGCTGTGCACATTGGTGTGGGTTTAGCCACTCCCTGGACGGTTGGGTGCAGGACTTGTCCACCACAGGGCAGTGACATTATAGTTAGGTATTGTGGTAAAATCATACTTTGTGTTAAAAAAAACCCTACAAATTCAATGCTAAACAAGAGGTTAAAGTGATGTTACAGTTAGGTAGGGTAATAAGATCCATCACTTTTTGTACACTTTAGTATGTTGCCCTCAGTGGGGCGGGTATTCCCAGAAGAGGATCCTGTGCACATTGTGTCACTGGAACCAAGCTATACCCGGCTGATGAGCCCATAACGAGGGCGAAGGTGGTCCTGGGCTGATTGTGTTTTAGTTCAGGGAGGACTTTGAGTTGGACTGTTCCCTTTGGACCATGGTCAAGACTGATTTGCATATAGCTGGGTCCAAACTGAGATGGCATGGTGGTCACCCCATTTTGTAGGCATGCACTTCAAGCTTGCGTCCGCGTACAAATTGACGTGGGCAGTTTTCTAATTTACCAATCTGAGTTGGATCGATAAATAGAAAAAAACATGTAGAGCAAAAGTGTTTTTTTTCTTTTTGTGGAGGCGTGGTTGGGGGAGGCAACACAGGGGGTACGGTGAGGGAACAAAGCAATAAGAGGGCTCAGCCGTACAGGGACAGAAGCAATTGAGAGGCAGAAGCAACGCAAGGGCAGAAGCAACACATGGTGCGGATGGGGAAGCAATATGCAGGGTGTGGGTAAGCAACACTGTCAAGAGAGAGGAACACTGAGCCCATAAGGGAGATATGAGCACACAGGCTACAGAGAGGAACAGGATCTCTTGGGGGGGGGGAAGCATATGGGTATGAAAGCAACGCAAGGGAGAAGCATATGAGTTCTAACACAACAAAGGGTGTGGAGGAGAAGCACGAGGGTGGGAGAGCAACACTAAGCACGGCGGGGGGAAGAGCAGTACACAAGGGACATCTGAAAAACACATGAACTCTTGTGGAGTGCTTAACCAAAAGAAACAAGCATTTGCAATGCAATAGGTCTCGCATTTACGCAAGTTTAAGCTATTGGCATTGTAAATGACAATGCCTTTTATTTATGTTTTAAAAACCAATAGATAAATAAAAGGCATTGTCATTTACAATGCCAATAGCTCAAACTTGCGTAAATGCGAGACCTATTGCATTGCAAATACTTGTTTAACCTAGCCATGTTGCAGGGTGCAGAACCATATGTGGCCAAAAGAGGTCGCATGGGACCTCTTTTGGCCACATATAGTACTGCACACTGCAAAGTTGGAGTTATTGGCATTATAAATGCCAATGTTTTTTAACTAGCCTTGTTACAGGGTGCAGTACCATATGTGGCCAAAAAGGGTCCTAGGGGTCCCCTTTTGGCCACTTATGGTACTGCACCCTGCAGAAGATATGATAAATCCACCCTACCCATAATGCATTGCATGGAAGACAGTACCACGAGTACATTCAACTAGCTATGTCCATATATAAAATTAGTAGCTTTGAAATGTGACAAAAGAATTATTATATTAATTCCGGATTAGGTTCTACTCTGTGTGGAGCTGATGAAGGGAAATTAATAGAAGGTCTCATATAAATGTGAGATGTGCTAGTGAGTAAAGTAACCACTGCGTGCCATACAGAGGACATAGCTTGTGTTTTTAAAAGCCACTGTTTACAAAGGACAGGGACTGGAGCCAATTAAAAAATGGGGCGAAACATTTAGTTTTGTTTTTATTTGCAGTGGAATTATTATAATTGCTTTGCACTATTGTCAATGGTATAAAACAGCAAAAGTAAAAAACACTGTCATTTTCAACACCAATAGCTTTAACTTCAACACATTTGAGACATATTGCATTGGAAATGCAATTGGTCTTGCATTTGTTGGAGTTACTGGCATTATAAATGCCATTTTTTTTTTATCTAGACATGTTGCTAGGTGCAGTACCATATGTGGCCAAAAGAGGTCGCAGGAAACTTCTTTTGGCCACATATGGTACTGCACCCTGCAGAAGATATGGTACATCCACTCTACCCATAATGCATTGCATGCAAGACAGTACCACGAGTGCATTCAACTAGCTATGTCCATATATAAAATTAGGTACTATGGAGGGACCACTAAGCCTATTGATCAATGAAAAACCACTATTTACAAAGGACAGGGACAGGAGCCAATTAAAAAAAAAAGGGGCAGAACGTTTAGTTTTGTTATTATTTGCAGTGGAATTATTATATTTGCATAGCACTATTGTCAATGGTATAAAAAAGCATATATAAAAACCCTGTCATTTTCAATGCCAAGAGCTCAAATGCGAGACCTGTTACATTAAAAATGCAATCGGTCTCGCCTTTGTTGGAGCTGGAGTTATTGGCATTATAAATGCCAATGTCTTTTTTTTACCTAGCCATGTTGCAGGTTGCAGTACCATATGTGGCCAAAAGAGGTCCCATGGGCCCTCTTTTGGCCACATATAGTACTGCACCCTGCAAAGTTGGAGTTATTGGCATTATAAATGCCAGTGATTTTTAACTAGCCATGTTACAGGGTGCAATACCATATGTGGCCAAAAGGGGTCCCAGGGGACCTCTTTTGGCCACTTATGGTACTGCACCCTGCAGAAGTTATAATAAATCCACCCTACCCATAATGCATTGCATGGAAGACAGTACCACGAGTACATTCAACCAGCTATGTCCATATATAAAATTAGTAGCTTTGAAATGTGACAAAAGAACTATTATATTAACTCCGGTTTAGGTTCTACTCTGTGTGGAGCTGATGAAGGTAAATTAATAGAAGGTCTCATATAAATGTGAGATGTTCTTGTGAGTGAAGTAAGCACTGCCAGCCTAGCTTAGGACCAAGTGTGTGTCCTGCCTAAAGCCTTTTCAGAAAATAGTCCCTTGAGGCTGTAATTAAGACCTAGGGAGTAACCACACATGTAACAGGGGGTGTCCTCATGGGAGGTTACAAGAAGAGACAAGGCGGTTACTAAGGAGGGACTACTAAGCCTATTGACCAATGAAAAGCCACCATTTACAAAGGACAGGGACAGGAGGCAATTAAAAAGATGGGTGGTAAGTGGGCGGAGCTTTATGAACATATCCTGAATACAGCATGTCTCAAAGAGACAGCGCAAGCGCTGCATAGACGAGACCTAAAAGGTAGTGCTGTGGAAAGACGCAAGCAATGCATCCAGGCTGCAGGGGAGCGACAAACACAAGAATAGGTAGTAAAGCCCATACAAGCTGATGAATAAAAAGCAAGCAAACGAGTGATAATAAAGCCTTCCAATTGTAAGCAACGGGCGGGCAATAAGCCCACTGTTATCAGACATTAGACTTTTTTTGCCAGCAGGCAGCATGCACTGTCTGGTATGCGTGACTTAAAAACAAATATATTTAAAGAGCACAGTAATAATTTATGAACTGGTGTGGCAGCCCACAACTCATTAAGAGTAAGAGAGATGATATGACTTTTCTTTTATTTAATTACGACCTATACTTATTGGTTATTTGTTAATTATGCATAATCCTTTGTGTTAAGTAGTATTTTTTTCCTATTTAGATTTTATTTTGAGTCATTTGTCAGCCAAGATGATTACTTAAAAGCAAGAAATGTACATCTAGAGTTCACAGACTCAAGGTGCTGTTTAAGCGTTGCTGCATTGCAATATTACATTAGCGCAATATTTTTTTTGTATCCTTCCTAATTCACATTTGCGGTTATCATTTTAAGGGGCGCAGTGCCTGGTTGTGTGATTGGTGAGAGTATGAAACGTGCAAATAATATTTGTAATAACGGCTAAAACAAATAGATAAGCACACCACACAAGTCTGGACCATAAGGGCAGCAGGATGCTCGGTGTACGAGCAATCAAGGCTGGCAGACTGAGCAGGAACTACACAATGTTTTAAAAGCTCAGATTCCCCCTACTCCTGCTAGGCTTTTCGAAGGAAGTCAAAAGTTTGATCAGATGTTCGCACCCCAAGTTCCTGAAGGCTCCAGAAGGCACACGAACAGTTGGAGTTCCCCGTGTCGTGCCATGACTTAGACCCTATCGAAACTGACACCCTGCACATGGAAGGTAGAGAGACAAAGTGCCTGGTCGGTTGCTGCCTTATGTTACCTTCCACAGTTAGACACCAGAGATTCTTGCTCTTTCTAGCTTACATAATAAGACATCCTCCTGACCATCCAGAATTTCCTCCCAGACGGCTTCTGCTTTCATTATTAGTGGTGAATGACATTTCAGGTAAAAAATAAAAATAAAAAAAGATACAAAGTGGTGAAAGGACATTTACCCTGCTTTTGGTTAGGACAGCAGCATAACACAGGTTTGATAGTTCCCATTTTGTTCAATCTTAGCTCACTTAGCTCTTCTCTGACCTGTGAGTGTTAGAAAACACATTTTATATGTTTCCACAAGTTAACATTCCTCCAGACCTCCTCTGTATGGTCCCTTTCCGTTTCCCCATTAACTCTGATCTCGCCTCTAGCAAGCTGCCTTTGATCTGAAACAGTAGTAGCTAATGCATGTCATTTCCTGTCCAGTACAACTCCTATTTCAACTTCCCTGAATGCTGGCTCCAGCTATCCAAAGTATGTTGATTGAGCTTCCTGAATACTACAGCTCAATTCTGTCCTCTGAGAGCGGAGCCTTTGCTTACATTCTCCATTCAAAACTCTACCCTTAGGGACTGTAGGCACATGTGAGGGGAAAAATGCAGCTACTCCTTTCGTCGGGTAGCTTAGCAGGGTCCTACTGACCCTTCCCCATACAAAGATATGACCCACAATCTACCTTTATCAGTATTAGAGGATGAAAGTAAGCTGAGCCCTACCAGCCAGAAACAATTAAGCTACCCTCACCACTTCAAGGTTGATCACAATGTTTTGGGCTAGCCTTGCTGTTTCCGGGGCACTTGGTCCCATTCTACTGACCCTTCCTATTGCAAAATTATGATCCGCAATCTTGGATACAGCAGTCCCTCTAGTAACAAGAAAATACATTTCAACTGTTTATATGTGACTGGCAAGTGGCACATCAAACATGCTTTTTGAAGAAGCACGTGTCTTAAGATTGTATCTGTGAGCTGGGCTGAAACAAAGGGCCTCAGCTTTCTAGTAGAAGAGCACTTAATCACCTTTGTGGTAAAGGCCACTCAACCAACAGCAAAGTCCCCTGCTCAAACACATGCAGTAACTGAGAGTGCAGGACTCATTACACTGTCACAAGACATGCAGCTTCTATTGCGTGGTGGCTGGCTATATTGGAGACCCCACGCTCTCATTCACCCTGTGGAACTGAGTGTCGTGAAATGTAAGCAGGTTTAGGAGCAGAGGAGACAGGTAAGCTAAAAAGATTTACCTGGATGGTTTCACAGGGGATGGTCTAAGGTGTCCATCTGGGAGTGCATGTGCGCTTGCCTGTATGTATGTTTGTGTCTTTGTATGTGACAGCGAGAAATTACATTGCTAACATTTGTGGTGTACCTCAGTCTGGCATATTTCTTCATAGCTGGTAACTGATCTGACACAAAGCATCTCAGACCACCTGGCCACTCCTGCCCATCTGTCCCCAGGGCTTAAAAGAGCCTTTTCTGGCATGAAGTGACTTACCTGTTTTGTTATGGGTGTTTTTATAGCGTGCTAATCACCATGATAATATCCAGGTGCTCTGTAGCAGGTTTATGAGACCAGCCCTTGGGACTTACTTGAAAAGCCAGGATTTCAGTTTCTTGGTAAATTAAAGAGAAGAGGAGGAGTCTCTGATTTGTTGTGGGAGGTTCCTTCTGGCCCTAGGGGACAGATACGAGAATGCGCTTGGGTATCGGGAGCCAGTGGAATTCACTAAGGTGTGGTGTGATGTGGGCTCTGCATGGGAGATGGTGGACTAGTCTGGCTGCTCTGTTTTGGACAGCCTGCAGCCTTGTAGTGAGCTGGTTGGCAATCCCTGTATACAGGGTGTTTCTATAGTCTAGTTGCTGGTGAGGAGGGCTTGGATGATCGTTTTGCTGTTGTCTGGTAGCCACTTGAAGATTTTCTCCAGCATCCTTTGTATGTTGAAGCAGGCTGAGACCATTGCTTTGACTTGGGTGGCCATGTCCAGGTTGTTGTCTATAATGATTCCGAGGTTTCTCGCTTATGAGCGGGGCGTGGTCCAACGGCTGTCGGCCACCAGGTTGAGTCCCATGGCAAAGCATTCTTCCCGAAGACTACCACTTTGGTCTTGTCTCTGGTGTATTGCTCACATTGGCCCCAGTGTGATTCATTGCATATTATAAGAAACCTGAGCTTGTTGTTGTCCACCTCTGCTTTATATATGGTCATCCTTGGTATATCTTGGGCTTCAGTAGCCTGATGGGGCCCAGTTCTAGTCCTGGCTTCCATGTGGTCATTCTTGGCATTGTGGAGCTTCTTGGTATGATTGCATAGGGCTGATTGTGGCTTAATGATGGTCGATCCTGGTAAATTGTGGGGCTTTTTCCCATGGTGATCCCACCCCATTTTTGGCATTACAGAGCTTATTCGTGGTATAATTGTGGTGCCTGTATAATTATGATAATGCTTGACTTATTTAGTTATTAGTGACATAATTCTGGCAATCCCAGGCATACTGATAGAGTTTCTGGCATATGATGGTCACCACACAGCCATGTCTTGGTGGCCATAGCTGCAAGACGAGCGCCATGGATGCTTCCTGCACACACTCCTCCATTTCTACAGAATGGACATGCTAGCCTTTTTACACTTTGTGCCTCTCTCACTACTTTCCTTTCTCTCTATATCTTCATTTATGTCTCCCTCTTTCCTATTCTCTGACTCTCACTCACTGATCGTTGTTCCTGGTTGGGCTTCACTCAAAGCTTTCTCTTCAAGGGTCCCACGTGCTCCTACACATGCTTTGTCAGTGCCCTGATGCTGCTTGCTAAAAGTCATTAATGTTCCATGCATCATGCGGGGCTAGGTGCTGCAGGTTTTGTCTGTAGCCTCTCTATATCCTGCGTCAATGTGTGCCTCAACTATAATATTGTTTTGTGAAGATTACTGCCTAAGCAAATCAAGCTTTAGTCTGATGTTTTCAAGTGATTTTAGGTAGTCTAGTGAACATATATTACACAGTCCATATACATCCATCGCTTTGCTCTTTCAGTATATCTGCAGGTCTAAAACCACTGGTAGAAAGCACTTCATGAGGAGGAATGTTTCTTAATATATTTTCCACAAACATTTATTGTTGGTTTCGTACAAGCCCTGGTCACTGCATGTGTAAGCTGACAGCAGCTATGCTCATGGGTGTCCTTTGGACAGCTGACGCCAAAAGATGTGACTCAGGGGCATGGCCAAGCCGCGGGCCCAAGAAGATGTTTCCCGCTTGAGCTACGCCAGTTGAGCTCCCGCAACACCAATGCGCCAGAGAGCAGAACTGCATAGATAATACAGCAGAGTCGACAGACGATCCGGCCATACCAGGGCGGCGGAATCCAACAAACTTGAATTGCCAATGGAAGTCAAACAATCCTAAATGGTACACTCCAAGCAGATCTTCACGATCAAGCCTCCAAAAAAATCTGGTAGTTCCTCCCCACAAGCGTATGTCCTGGGGAGGCAGGAGCTTCATCAGTAGTACTGCCCTGAAATGGAACAGGCTCCCTCAATTGGTGAAATTTGCGACAACTCTTTTAGCCTTCAGAAAACCTTAAACACCTGGCTCTTCTCTAACTAAAAAGGATTCGCTTATTGATCACAGACCGCGCCAAGATGCCTCCGGGTATACGCTGTGCTTTATAAATTTACTTAATATCAATTGACAATGGCGACCACACTGAGAGCTTGATCATGCTGCATCCCTGTGGCTTGCAGCCTGTGAAAAACTTCAGGCTGGCTACCTGTACCACTGTATGGACCTACAGCACTGTGACCCGGGCTCCCAAGAGACGAAGGTGGGCCTATGCTGAGTTTCCCTCTGCTTCATAGGAGGGCCATCTGGACTCGTGAGGAGACCCGCCCCTGGGGCATTTCATCAGCTGCTGCTACAAGATAGAGGTGGGTTGGTGGGGCGCTCGGAGCTCAGCTGCTTCAGAGGCAGGGCGAGGCTGAAGTTCAGATTACCTGACCAGTCGCCGCGCAACATAGGGGGCCAGGCCCGACTCCACAGGTGAGGCGCTTTCCTCCTCCCGCCCTGGGTTTCTCCCGGCCATGGCTTTCTCCTTAGCCCCACATTGTTCTCAGGCCCGCATTGCAGTTCCCTGCTGCACCACACCCTCCTTGACAGAGGTGGGTTCGCTAGGATCCACGGCAGCCGGGGTGCTCAGCTTCAGACATCAACAGATGGGCCGACACCCTCAGTCAGTCTACCTGACACAAAGGCGACTCTAGACCCCTCTCCTCCTCGCAAGCGCGCCCACCTGATAGGTGACTGGTGGTTGATGGGATTTCCTGAGCTTGTCACCCTGCAATCATGGCCACATCCAAGCACAAGTCTTCCAGAACCTTGTTCATGCAAGTCATACTACAGACTCAGAGGCTGGAGAGGGGGCAGACAATGGAGGCTGAGGAGGCAATCCCAGTAGACGGCATTCCAAGATGACAGCTTGCAGGCATCAGTGACCAAGACTGACATCCAGGCTTTATTGGTAGAGTTCCGCAAGGGCATTATCAGCAAGGAGACAGGAAATTGCCAAAATGATCTCAGACCTTGACCACTTGGTCCATAAGGTCAAATACCACATGGACATGATAGAAAATGACATAGCAATCACTGCCCATGACCAGGAGAACTTATCGCAGAGGCTCTCCTTGCTGGAGGCCCACCATAAAGACTTGACAGATAAGATGGACAAACTTGAATATCAGTCCAGGAGAAACAACATCAGCGCAAGTGGAGTCCCGACCTGGAGTATTACATACAGTTCACTTCCTGTACATCTGCCCAACTCCTCTGCCAACTTCAATCGGCTGGTTCACATACACAGGGTATTCTCTGCGTATCAACAGAGGAAGAACCTAACCTCGAACGTATTCAAAAGGGTCCACTTCTTTAAAGATAAAGAGGCAATCTTATCCGCAGCCTGCAAATAGAAACTGATCATCTTCAGAGACACCACTTTGACTCTCTTTCAGAATATGTTGTTAGCCACCCTAGTCCGTCGCAAGGGATTCGTCCAATCACCACAAACATTTCATACAGATGGGTATTCCCCTTTTGCCTCATTTTCACCTACAAAGACAGGCAGTGTGGAGTGTGCTAGGCGGTCGAGGCCATGGAGATCTTGGACCTGAGAGACACAGATGGGACGCGGTTGAGGGATCAACTGGAGGCAAGGATCCAGGAGGGTCATGGCAGAAGCCTAACACCAACTAGGTGCGCAGGGAGCAAAAGCAGCTGTGACAGTGCTGTGAAAGGGAGGAACAAGCAGCTACGTCAGCTGAGGGTAAAATACACTTGCATAGGAGATCTGGTGAAGTACACTTCGCTTTAGGGGCTAGACCAGGCTCCCCGCATGTGGCCAAGACCTAAATCCCTTGCATTCACGGCCTCATCAGTCCACAAACTGATTCATTCTGATGGTTGCGGAACTCTGCCCCTTGAAACCAAGTTTTACCCCAAGGCTTTCTGGGTGGAGCAGAGGCTCAGACATCGTGGTCTGGAGCCAGCTCTAACAGAATGTCCGAGCCTCATAATGCAGTAAGGTGACTGTGACTGTAAAACGTCTGTTTTGTTTCCCAGTTATTTGATAATGTTTGTTTAAATTTCAAAAGTTTATACTTTACGGTCATCGCCTAACACACTTGTATTCAGCCAATTACAATCACGCCCCAAACAGTCCGCTCAAATTTTTAACTGATAAATATGGGTTGGAATCCGTTGGGAGGGAGGGGAGACGACAACACAAACCTGCCTTTGGCCAAGGCCCTGACTCCTCAGAGATGCACCATAGACGAGCTGGACTCCTATCTCAATAGTCACATTAAATACCCAGGGGTTTAGCTCCCCAATTAAACGGAGAGGGTTGCTACAATGGTTGAAAATCAAGGAGATAGATCTAGCTCTCCTCCAAGAAACCCATTTAATTAACAGCGATATCCAGTCATTATTGGTTTCCATCTCAGTTTTATTCTACCAGCACCACTAAAACCAAAGGGGTCACGATACTCCTGAGGAGAGGGCTGACCTAAACCATAGAATCCATACACTCAGACAAAGGGAGGGAGATTGGTGGGCATACAGGGAATTTTTAAGGAGGCTTCCAATAACTATATATTCTCTGTATGCCGCAAATGAGGGAAAAGAACAGCTCTACACTTATTTCCTACCTAAGTTGGCACACTCAGCTAGGGGGACAGATTTCACGGGGGGGACCTTAATTGCATCCTTAACCCTGACTTAGATAGGTCCCCCACCCCTCTGCTGAGTCCTGGTACCAGTCCCTCCCGCTTGCACGATCTAGAAGACCTGGAGTATATGTGGAGAGATGAATAGGTATAGGTTACGATCGCACTCTCGTAGTGTAAATGTTGTAGTAATGTTGTATTTACTTTCCTTGATTTTTTGGGTGCCAGAGAGTATCACCTCCTGACCATGAGGTGTGGGACAATTATAATGGTGAAAAGCGTTCTTCAACAGGGAAGGAACTGACCCTTCCGGCACTCCTTTTATACGTTAAAATGTGTAAATCTTTCAACACAGTGTTAGTTTCAGTAAGCTTTATTTTGATGCTTTATTTTCACATTCTTTTCCAATCTATCCATTTAATTTTCTTCTTTTTCTTTTTATAATGTTAATTTCACATTATCTTCATTAGTAGCCATTGAACTTCACATAATTAACAGGGTCCCCAATGCATTTCGGGCCTTTGCCCTTCATCAGGGGGTTTTACCTAGAACAAAGAAATACCGCTCATGTAACTATCCAATCCAAGACCTATGTACCAATTTATAATAATACAGAGAAAAACCAATCATATTTAAATGTTATTATGACTTGTATAGCACGCGTATACCCTTAGGTGTCTTGGCGCTTCCGGTCTTCAAATTACATTACAAACCACTGATCCTAAAAGAGCCATGTCTTTAGCTGCTTTCTGAACTCCAGGAGGGAGGGAATTTTCCTAAGATAAAGTGGGAGAGAGTTCCATTCCTTTATGGTATTGTAACTAAAACTCCTCCCACCCCAATTCGTTTTTTAATTCTAACAGTAGGCATCAAATTTAAATTTGCCGATCGTAGAGATCTATTGGGGTAATACCATCTGAAGAGGTCCCATAGAAATTTCGGACCTTCTTTGTAAAGGGCCTTGTGAGCGATACAAAGCGCCTTAAATTTTACCCGCTGACCGACTGGCAGCCAGTGCAGGTCCTGAATCCCTTTTGTCACTGACTGATACTTGGGGATGTCCAATATGAGTCTTGCTGCAGCATTTTGTACCATTTGCAATTTTCTAAGGAGAGAGGATTGAATGTTAATATAAAGGCCATTGCAATAGTCAAGTTTTGATAAGACTAGAGAGGTCACAACTGTCTTTCTAGATTCTTTAGGAATAAAAGGAAGTATTTTTTTTAAGGTTTTAATCATGAAGTATGTGGAAGACACCACTGTGGACACTTGGGGTTTCAGGCTCAGTTTGTCATCTATAATAACGCCAAGATTTTTAGCCTTAATTACAGGTGAAGGTGGGGGCCAACATTGTCTGGCCACCACTCAGGGGACCAAGGTGGAGAAAGATTACCAAACATGATCACTTCCGTCTTGCTTGAGTTCAATTTCAAGCAGTGATTGCTCATCCAGCTACTTAATTTAATCATACACTCGTGAAGTTTTAGAGAATGATTGATATCCTTGTCTATTGTCGAGATTACCAACTGGGTATCATCGGCGTAGGTGGTAGGGATCAAATTGAAACTTCTAATCAATGGTGCCAATTCAGCCACGTAAATGTTAAAAAGCATAGGGCTCAATGATGAGCCCTGAGGGACCCCGCATGGCAGTATAAAAGGTGCCGACTTAAATTTGCCTAGGTGGACAGATTGGGATCTTTCTGATAAAAAGGATGTCAACAGGGAGAGGGCTGCTCCTCCTATCCCTATTGTTTTTAATCGCTGGACCAGAAGAGCATGGTCAACAGTATCAAATGCTGCGGATAGGTCCAGCAGTATAAGAACTGCTGACCCACCGCAATCCAAAGAGGATCGAATTTCTTCCGTGGTTTTAATCAAAGCCGTTTCCGTACTATGATTGGCTCTAAAACCGAACTGGCTGTGATCTAAAACTTGGCTGTCCACGATAAAAGTAGAGGGTTCTACATTTAAAAAAATTTCAATTATCTTTGCAGGCAAAGGAAGTTTTGCAATAGGTCGATAATTGGCAGGGTCAGTTGAATTCAAATTAGCTTTTTTTAGAAGAGGCAAGATACAAGCCTGTTTCCATATAGTGGGGAAAGATCCTTGTAAAATCATCTGGTTAAACAGCTTAGACAAATAGAGTCCCATGAATTGGCTAATACTATGTAATATTCTAGGGGGACAAGGATCTTCTGGTGAACCTGATTTGGCCATGGAAATAAATTTAGCTATTTGAATTGCTGATGTGGGAGTAAAATTGAGAAAAGACAGATTGGCAGTGTCTTCTTGCTCTATATTAATGTGTGACTTGGAGTGGGCAAATTGGTTAAAAATTTGATCTACCTTAGATTTAAAAGTATGAGCAAGAATATCACAAAAATCTTGACTATGATTAGCAGACTCCTCTTTCATACCTGAGGTCAAAAGTTGTACAGTTTGAAAGAGTTGTTTGCTGGAATTCCCAGCTTTTTCAATCTGTGATGTGTAATATTGGCTTTTCTCAGAAATCAGCTTTCTTTTAAAATCTAAAAGCAAAGCTTTGTACTTGTCCTTTTCTGGTGCTTCATAATGTTTTCGCCATATTCTTTCTTGCCTTCTGCAAGCCTGTTTGTCTAATCTAAGGGCCTCTGAAAACCACGGAGCTGAAGGTGTTTTCCTATTTTTATTGATCATAGTAATAGGAGCAAGTTTCGAACAATTAGAGTCTAACCATGTAGTATAGTTTATGGCTGAGGATTCTGCCTCTAGCTCCAAGTCCGGCTGGCTTCGGGCTAAATAGTCCACAAGCAGCAAAGGATCAATTTTGTGCCAGGATCTAGCAATGGTCCTGGCATGGACCGTACTGGTCGGATTAGATTGAGGGAGCGTATATCTAAAAAGAATGGCGTAATGGTCAGACCAAGTTAGAGGAAGAATAGAAATATTGGAAATAGCGGGATTGTTAGAAAAAAGACCATCTAGAGTATGTCCTGCTAGATGCGTGGGTTTTTGGACAAGCTGTTTAAGACCTAGTTCAGAAGTCAATTCCAATAGTTCCTTGGTGTCTTTATCTTCCAACGCTTCTAAATGAAAATTCCAGTCACCCAACAACATAAAAGAATTAGATTGGAGACTTAGCTCTAAAAGTGAATTTAGATTGGCCAAAAAAGTCGTTCTAGGGCCGGGAGGGCGATAGATCAATAGACCATTCATTGAGTGGTGTCCCTGTGTTGAAATTTTAAAAAGGAAAGCCTCGCAGTCCGATGAACCGACAATTGAGCAGTGAGAGCTTAGCTCTATTCTATGTATTACAGCAAGACCACCACCTCTAATCAGTTGTCTATCGTGTCTAAATACTTTATAGCCATCCGGTACAGCAATATTAAAATCAGGATCAGAGGTGGCATTGCCCCATGTTTCTGTTATAAACAGTATATCAATATTGTTATCAGTAATGAAATCGGCGATTTCATAGCTGTTTGATAAGTGACCTAGCATTAATAAGAGCTAGCTGTAGTTCACTAAACACTAGCTTTGAAGAAGAAACTTCATTGTGTAAGTTCGATGTAGCATTTAAGGACTTTTGTATTTTTATATTGCATACCAGGCATTGTGAGCATTCAGATTTTATTAAATCCTCTCCTGTAAATACCTTGCAAGCCTGTCGTCTAGGGGGGCAAAGCGCTCTTAAGCTCTCTCCCGGGTAATGTAACCTTAGCGTATCATCGGTAAATGGACCATATTTTCTGGTCCTAGGCCCGGACAGGGCGCGGACGGGCGCAGACGGGCTTGCCTTAGGCGCGCCTTCACTAAAAAAACAATTTATCAATCTAATCGCGATGCATCCAGTCACCGTGAGTTTTGTTGAAACTAATAAACTTGCCGTTGTGCTCGTGAACATGCTCTATACATGTAGTCGTTATGTACACAAGAAAAACAAAGTACCCAAATTTCCAAAAGTAGCGGAAAGCGCGTTCTGTCGAACGTAAAAAATGAGAAGCTCCTAATATAATAACGTAAGACCATAATAAAACGTGAAACAATAGTTAAACGTGAAGCCTCACGTAAACGTGGTGTCTCTCGTGCCCGTAAGCGTTCGTGAAGTGATAACAAAAAGTACCCGTGAGCGTTCATAAGTGATAACAAAAAGTGCAAGAAACGCGGTTCCCAAAGGCGTGTACTTTAACTCGTGCTCAAAAGTAAAGTCAGATAGCGTGTGAACAACTAAGATCCGAATATTCGTACCTGTAAAGTGTATGTGAAGACGAATGAATCCTGTCACCAGAACGTTTCTGGAAAGTGTTAGTTTCAAACCGGGTGAAAGACCCGGAAGATTATATCCTTGCCAAACCGGAATTCAACCCGAGTGCGCGTGATAGAAAAGAAATGAAAGAAAGACTTCTCATGTGCACGTAACTAAGTGTCAGGAGTCAGGAACCACATTAGGATAAAATAAACTAGTGTGTTCACATTCGTAAGAAAAAGCATTATAGAACTGATGCAAAAAATAGGAAAAAGGAAAAAAAATTGTAACAGGCATCTTCATGTCTAAATACAGTACATCTCGTAACATCGCTATGTTGAAAAAAATGGGTTTCTTAGTCTGATTATAATTAACGGCTTATTAGTGGTGCAAGTTTTTTTAAAGCTAAAAAACATAATACATAACACATTCAACTGTCCATGTCAGTTTGCTGATGTGTGTGCCACTAAGTTCAAAACTCATAGCTAGAATTAATCAGTACCATCACCATATCGTATATAGCTACCCCTTAGTTCTTATAGGTAACAACTTAGGTCCAAACGTTCATTCAATCCCTTAGGGTTGATGGAGTTTAGTCTATTTATCCAGAATGTTTCACGTTGAAGTAAATATTTATTGTTGTTTCTCCCTTCTTTTATAGGTATATGGTCAAGTACCATGAATCTGAGCTGGCTGATGTTATGATTAACACTATTAAAGTGTGCTGCAACTGTAGATTTCTGATTTTTTTGTCCTAATATTGCTTTTGTGTTTTGTAAGCCGCGTCTTAATTTTTCGCTCAGGTTTTCCTACATAAGGCATACCACATGGGCACTTAAGTAAGTAAATCACATTGCTCGTATCACATGTGGCATTAACTTTCAGCTTGATGGGTGTTCCTTGGGTGGGATGCATGATGGTAGATCCTCTGATGATATTATTACAATTCCCACAATTGTGGCATGGTACAGTTCCTCTATATGTAGCATCTTCCTGAGGGGGGTCTTTGTTAAGTAGTTGTTTCAGATTGTTTGTTCTTTGATACACAAAGATTGGTTGTATTTGAAAAATTCCCCTAAAATCAGTTTCAGTTTGTAATACTGGCCAGTATTTTCGTATTATCCATTTTACCTGTTCACTTTTGGTAGAGAATTTGGATACAAACACAGATCTATGTTCTTGAGACAGGTTGTTTTCTTTTGGTTTCAATAGTTGTGCACGGTCTTTTTGCTTGACTCTGTTTTCTGCCGATTGCAAAATGGATAATGGGTATCCGCGGTGTTTGAATTTCTTCTGCATTTTCTGGCAACTTTCACTGTATAATTCGTCATTTGAAGCAATTCTTTTTAGTCTGAGTAATTGCGAGTATGGAAAATGTTTTTTGAGAGCTAGTTGGTGGAAACTTGTGAAGTGAAGAAAATTATTGCGATCCGTTGGTTTAGTAAATACTGACGTGATAAGTTTTATATCCAATATCTTAATATCAACATCCAGAAATGAAATATGATTTTTGCTTGTATTGTAAGTGAATTCAATTCTTTCATCAATGGAATTGATCTGTGCAATATATTGTGAGAGGTCCGATTCTTCCCCCTTCCAGATTAGGAAAATGTCATCAATGTATCTGTAAAAAACAATTACGTTTTCTTGCCTTATGTTATTGGGCAGAATGTGGTCTAGCTCGAATCGGTGCATGAAAAGATTTGCATACGCCGGAGCGGCGCAATTTCCCATGGAAGTTCCTGAGAGTTGAGTATAGTAGTTTCCATTCCATGTGAAGTAGCTGTGATATAGCGTAAAATGGAGTAGCTCAAGTAAAAACACCTTCAATCCTTCTTCCATGTCCATGTCAATAAGGAAAGATTCTGTGGCTTGTAACCCCAAATCATGGGGAATAGAGGTGTACAAAGATTTTACATCGATAGTACATAATATCGGTTGTACGTGCTCATCTATTACAATTTCATGTATTTTAGTCAAGAAATCAGTCGTGTCTTTCAAATAAGTAGACATTCTTTGGACACAGGGTTGTAAATGCCGGTCGATGTATTTTCCAATAGGTTCGTGAATAGAATTTCTAGTTGAAACTATTGGTCTAAATGGTGGTTTTTCCAAGCACTTATGTATTTTGGGGATCATAGATAGATATGGAGTGTTGGGGTTCTCCATTATCATAAATTTCTTGTCTTGTTCAGTGATTATTCCTCTTGCGAAGGCATTCTCAATGATTAGAGACAATATTCGACTAAATTCTCTGGTCGGATTAGAGATTAGTTTCATGTAGATGGTGGTATCCATAATGTGTGTTTCTACATTTTGATTGTAATATTCCGTGTCCAGAATTACAAGGGCTCCTCCCTTATCAGCTTTGCAGCAAGTGATTTGTTTGTTGGAGGCAATTTGGGAAATGGTTTTCCGTTCTCTAAAAGAAAGGTTTGACCTTTTAGGTTCCTTTTCCTTAAAAACCTTTTGTAATTCCTGTTGAACCACTGTTTCGAATGAGTCCAATACCTTGTGGCTGATGGGTGCCATGAATGAACTTTTGGCTTTAAGTCCTAGTAAAGTTCCTTTTTCACTACTAGGTTTGGATTCCACTACATTCATAAAAAAGTGTCTTAGTCGTACTACTCTCATGAATTTGAAAAAACAAATTTGGATCTCCAACTCATTGGAACGGTATGTGGGGACAAAGGACATCCCTTTTTGTAGTGTTTTCATTTGGAACGCTGATAGTTTGTGTTTAGAAATGTTAATCACTAAACTCTCTGGCTCCTTGTCGATTTCGCTATTGGTAGATCCCATTCTCTTGCGTTTTCCCCGCCTGGTTCGGCGGATGTGTCCTGGCCTCTTCCTAAAAAAGATGAGGTAGAAGAAGAAGTTTCCACGTTGATAGTATTAGAAGTTGATGGTGTGCTATCTTTCTCCGGTTGCACATTTTTGTTTCTGGGTGGCCCTCGATTATGTGAATCGTCAGATGACGATGTTTCTCCATCTGTAGATCTATGAGAAAAGGGTCTTTGTTGTCTCCGTGAAGCATAAACCTTGGCCCAGCTATAGACCTCTCCCAATTTGTAGTACCCAGTATCCATTTTGCAATTGGCAGAAAACAGAGTCAAGCAAAAAGACTGTGCACAACTATTGAAACCAAAAGAAAACAACCTGTCTCAAGAACGTAGATCTGTGTTTGTATCCAAATTCTCTACCAAAAGTGAACAGGTAAAACGGATAATACGAAAATACTGGCCAGTATTACAAACTGAAACTGATTTTAGGGTAATTTTTCTGAAACAACTACTTAACAAAGACCCCCCTCATGAAGATGCTACATATAGAGGAACTGTACCATGCCACAATTGTGGGAATTGTAATAATATCATCAGAGGATCTACCATCATGCATCCCACCCAAGGAACACCCATCAAGCTGAAAGTTAATGCCACATGTGATACGAACAATGTGATTTACTTACTTAAGTGCCCATGTGGTATGTTTTATGTAGGAAAAACTGAGCGAAAAATTAAGACGCGGCTTACAGAACACAAAAGCAATATTAGGACAAAACATCAGAAATCTACAGTTGCAGCACACTTTAATAGTGTTAATCATAACATCAGCCAGCTCAGATTCATGGAACTTGAACATATACCTATAAAAGAAGGGACAAACAACAATAAATATTTACTTCAAGGTGAAATATTCTGGATAAATAGACTAAACTCCATCAACCCTAAGGGATTGAATGAACGTTTAGACCTAAGTTGTTACCTATAAGAACTAAGGGGTAGCTATATACGATATGGTGATGGTACTGATTCATTCTAGCTATGAGTTTTGAACTTAGTGACACACACATCAGCAAACTGACATGGACAGTTGAATGTGTTATGTCTTATATTCTTAGCTTTAAAAAAACTTGCACCACTAATAAGCCGTTAATTATAATCAGACTAAGAAACCCATTTTTTTCAACATAGCGATGTTACGAGATGTACTGTATTTAGACAGGAAGATGCCTGTTACAATTTTTTTTCCTTTTTCCTATTTTTTGCATCAGTTCTATAATGCTTTTTCTTACGAATGTGAACACACTAGTTTATTTTATCCTAATGTGGTTCCTGACTCCTGACACTTAGTTACGTGCACATGAGAAGTCTTTCTTTCATTTCTTTTCTATCACGCGCACTCGGGTTGAATTCCGGTTTTGCAAGGATATAAACTTCCGGGTCTTTCACCCGGTTTGAAAAGAACACTTTCCAGAAACGTTCTGGTGACTGGATTCATTCGTCTTCACATACACTTTACAGGTACGAATATTCGGATCTTAGTTGTTCACACGCTATCTGACTTTACTTTTGAGCACGAGTTAAAGTACACGCCTTTGGGAACCGCGTTTCTTGCACTTTTTGTTATCACTTACGAACGCTCAGGGGCACTTTTTGTTATCACTTCACGAACGCTTACGGGCACGAGAGACACCACGTTTACGTGAGGCTTCACGTTTAACTATTGTTTCACGTTTTATTATGGTCTTACGTTATTATATTAGGAGCTTCTCATTTTTTACATACTACAGAACGCGCCTTCCGCTACTTTTGGAAATTTGGGTACTTTGTTTTTCTTGTGTACATAACGACTACATGTATAGAGCATGTTCACGAGCACAACGGCAAGTTTATTAGTTTCAACGAAACTCACGGTGACTGGATGCATCGCAGATTAGATTGATAAATTGTTTTTTTAGTGATTTAAATATGATTGGTTTTTCTCTGTATTATTATAAATTGGTACATACGTCTTGGATTGGATAGTTACATGAGCGGTATTTCTTTGTTCTAGGTAAACCCCCTGATCAAGGGCAAAGGCCCGAAATGCATTGGGGACCCTGTTAATTATGTGAAGTTCAATGGCTACTAATGAAGATAATGTGAAATTAACATTATAAAAAGAAAAAGAAGAAAATTAAATGGATAGATTGGAAAAGAATGTGAAAATAAAGCATCAAAATAAAGCTTACTGAAACTAACACTGTGTTGAAAGATTTACACATTTTAACGTGTAAAAGGAGTGCCGGAAGGGTCCGTTCCTTCCCTGTTGGAGAACGCTTTTCACCAGTATATGTGGAGAGAGCAGCATCAAGGTGGCAAGGACTACACCCTCTATTCCAGCGTCGATAGGTCATACCCCTGAATTAATTACTTTCTCATCTTCAGAGTGTTGAGGTCACAAACAGTGGCGGCTCCTCCGCAATGGCAGAGGAGCGTCGCCCCACTGTCTGGCTCAGAGCCAGCATATGTAAAATAATACGATGTTCTTGCATTGTTTTATTTTACATTTGTTAGCTCTTAGCCGGCATTGTTGGGATGGGAGGGGCTGAGGCATGGGAGGGGGGGGAGGAGGAGTGCTAGTGCACTCCACTCCCTAAGTGCTCATGTGTGTTTGGTAAGCCGTCTCAGGCCGACCAAAACACACATGCGCACTTAGGTTTTATCCAGCCCAGCTGCATTGGGCAGCTGGGCTGGAGAAACCCCACAGTCTCCTTGGTCTGAGCATGACGTCTTACCTGCCCGCTCAAATCAATCCACGCGCTGCTCTGCTCTGATTGGACAGGGAGTCTGTCCCAGGGGCTTCTGGTACCAGGCACAAAGAGGAGAGGTGGCGCGACGAGACGCAACGCTGGAAGCGGCCGGTGGCAAAAGGTAAGTTTGTTATTATTTTTTTATATTGTATTTTTCAACCCATCCCCGCGACACCTCTTTCGAGAGCTTATCCCGCCTCACCACCCTTTGTTTATGGTGGCCACCGCTGGCCACAAATGATCAACAAAGACATTCACCCTAAAGTTCTCTCTGACCACTAGTTGGTTTGGCTCTTCCTGGGTGTTACTACCCCCCACAGTCAGCACCGTAACCCATGGACCATCAGCTAAATAGCGTTGGGGGATCCGGTAGTAAAAGACTGCATATAAGATGCCCTGACCACTTACTTCCAAGAAAATGATAATGGTGAGGTATGCTGCAGTGACGCAGGGATGCTGCAAATTCTGTCATCATAGGAAACTCATTTCTCACACCACATCTCAAGAGAGGATGAGGAAACCGAAAAAGCAGGAGCTGGAAGACCAGTTACATGCTCTAGAAACATAACACAAACGGGACAACTCTCTCTGCACTCATAGAGGTAAAACTAGAGTGGAGCTTTTGCAATTGCTGATGGGCGAAGCAGCCAAGAAATTACTATACATAAAGTAAACTTGCTATGAATAGGGGGATAAGGCGGACAGGCTCATAAACTATAAGTTTAGACAGGCCTAAACATGAAACCACACCCATAAAATCCTAAACACACATGGTATTCCCTCAGACTGATACCAAAAACATCCTGGAATTTCTTTACTACGTATTATCAATCTCTCTTTACAGCTGACCATCTATCCCCAGATGCACAGGACGCCTGTTTGGCGGACATTTACTCCCCACTGACAAAGGCTGATTGCCTCCTGATGGAGGAAGAAATCACTGCGGAGGAGTCCAAGCAGCCATACTAACCTACCTGGAGGAAAGGCCGGTGCCCGATGGCTTTCCAGGCTCTTTGTCAGGAACCACCCCACAGGGATAATATCAGACTAGCTGTTTCCTGATAAGAGAGCGCAAAAAAGGCCGAACTCCGATCGTCCTTCTCTCGCTTGACGTGGAAACAGTGGCGGCTGGCACGGATCGGAGGTAGTGGGGTGGGAGCGGGAGGGGGGAGGACACTAGGAAAACGGGTATAAAAAAATAAAATTAAGAATTAAAATGTACCTTCTTGCCTCTTCCTCGCCAGGTCTCTCTCTCCGCAGTCCTCCCTCGCTCGGCCTCAACAGGAAGCACGCCTAGGCTCCCAGTCAGCCAATCACAACGCTGCCTTAGCATCGTTGTGATTGGTCTAAGCACTGTGTTTCGGGACTCAGACGCTGACTGGGAGCCTGGGCATGTTCTCCATGCAGGCTCTAATGCAGCCTGCATGGAGAACATGCGAAGTGCGCATGACTGTTTTGGGCAGTCCGAGAGAGCCGGCCAAGCAGTCATTGCGCACTTAGGAGGGTGCTACCACTCCTCCCCTGCCCCCGCCCCCTCACACAAAGCTGCCGAAGTAGGAGAAAATAAAATGATAATAACGCATGTTATCATTTTATTTTCCCTTTGTTTCACTGCAAAAAAGCAGTGGGGCGATGCTCCTCCACCTTAGCGGAGGAGCCGCCACTGCTTGGAAAATACCTTCAATCTTGTACACTGGCCATACATAATCAGAGTTCTAGTCAAGACCCCAGTGGGCGTCCAAATTCGAAATGTGTTTACATCTAGTATTTGGGGATAGTGATGTGTGTTTTCAGTATTGTAACACAGCAGCAGCACGCTAATATTACTACCAAATAATCTTTGTGACCCCCACCCATTTCCCATATGTGAGGTCCTGTTTTGTTCTAAACGAAAGTTTTCTCTGAATGTTGCATGAATCATAAACACAACGTTTATCTGCAAAATGTCTGCCATAGACTCCCACACATCATCCACATTGAAAATAAATGAAAGGAAAACGGTATTTAAAACAATTTGTTGAAGAATTATTAAAGGTCATCAGGGCAAGACTCTGCAGAACAGGGTTGGCTTTATCAGGGCCCCCCCCCTGAGAGGCTGGGGCCCTGGGCCAGAGCCCACTTTGCCCATGCATTAAAACATCTCCGCCCACTACGTTTTCCAAAACCCCTGATACAACAGATTGAGGCGAACTCCTGACCTTAAAATGGAAAAACAAGTTTTCCAGAGTCGCATGGGCTACTTCGTTAAATGAGGATGACGAGGGAGAATTAGGCTTTTCAAATAAAAAGACTTGCATTCAGGCAGCCCAGCTTCACCCAGCCATTGATTCAAACCATAATTCCGAAGGCAATGGGTGGGTGCATGTCGAAGAACACTATTCCAAAATACCACTACTCTGGCTACCCCGGAGGGCCTCCATGGGAAACAACACCTGCTCCCAATGGCACACATTTTATTGGTAACTTAGTACCGGTTCTGGAGCACTAAAAGATAAAGCATGTCGTGCAAAAAAAAATAAAACCTGGAGACTGTGTGGAGAAAATACTCAGGAACTAGAGCATCACTTGGCTACAACATGTGATACCAGACCTCAACTCCAAACCTAAACACAGATGCACACAATACTTGGTGAGAAACCTTGGCCAGGAGATATCCGACAACACGTGGAGTAAAATTTGGCAGAGGGCCTCAAAATCTCCATCTGCACAGCACACAAAGAAAACACATACAAACCTCTCACAGATGGTACCTCTCCCCTACACGACTCCACGCGATGTTTGGAAGCCCAGAATCCTGCTAGAAAAACTGTGGCGAGAGGGGCACCTTCTTCCACATGTGGCGGTATTGCTCTCACACACAAGCTCATTGGAAGGCCATTATCTCTAAAAATGAGAGCTATGTTGGGGATATTGTTCCATTGCACCTCTTGCTACTCTTATTGGGCGATCCCGGTGAGACTAGTGTATACCCTCTAACCACCCTACATGAAAAATGTATCACTCACCTACTGGCGGCGGCATGGGTGGCGTTTGCACAATTTTGGAAGCAGCCCACTCCCCCACTGCTGTCCATTTTGTGGGGGACGATCTGGTCCATTTATACCCCTGAAAGGTTGACTGAGCTGTTTGAAGCAACCTGGCTTCCTTTTTGGAGCTTTATGAAGTGTCACCAGTTATTGGCACTTGATCCTGCTCCGGTCCTGCATTTGGTTCGATAGCTGGGCTCCATGTAATGGACTTGAGTTTGAGTGGCACATCAGACACAGATGCTCTCCCTTGACCCTAAGCCCCCCAGTGTTACCCTCATAGCTTAGCTGAAGGCATAAAGGCATATAACATATGTTGGGCATCGATGTCGAAATGTGGCATGTCCTCGTGCCAGCCTCCCCTGTGACAATTCTCCTGCCCAGCTTTCCCGCAGTCCGCTACTTTCTGCTGCCTGTCTACCTGCTGCCCTGCCTCCTCTGCTCGTTTCTTGCTCTGTTTTGCTTTTTCCTCTCGTTTTTCTGCCCTAATTTTTTGCCTTTTTCTGCTCACTGCTTTGCCTTTTTCTGCTCACTGCTTTGCCTTTTTCTGCTCACTGCTTTGCCTTTTTCTGCCCACTGCTTTGCCTTTTCTGCTTGTTTTCCTGCCCTCTGATTTTCCTTTTCTGCTCGTTTTTCTGCCCTCTGATTTGCCTCTCTGCTCGTTTTTCTGCCCTCTGTTTGGCCTTTCTGCTCGTTTTTCTGCCCTCTGTTTTGCCCTCTCCTGCTCGCTCATTTTCCTGCCCTCTATTTTGCCTTTACTGCTGGTTTCTTCCCTCTTCCTGTTCTTTCCTCAAGATCTGGCTTTTCAACAGAGACCTCACACCGCACCGCCCAGATACCCACAAGGGTGACAGTGTTGCGCTCTACAAATGCTGATTGATTTGATTTGGCAATTTGAAACCAATGTCTGTTTTAAGGTGATTTTTGTATTACTTCAGAATCAAAAAGTGTTAAAAAAAAGACGTGTCCCTCATACCCTCATACTTTCTATTCTGATGTGGTGGAGTGTTCGTTTACTCATGAATGAGCTCAGGAAATATATTGACGTATATTTTGGAGTACAGGTATCCTGTGTATACCTCTCTTTATTGATCTGTCAGGTCTGGCAGTTCAGTGGACTAATGCATCGCTCCAGGGATCTCTGTTTGACCTCATGTTCACAGGTACAAAATCCAGTTTGTACACCCAACCTTTCATCTTTCTGAGGTCCATAAAATGAGTACCGTTGGGTTTGGGGAACGTCTACTTTGCAGCACCAGTCTCCCCAAGCCGTGAGCATGCGTTTCTGTGCAGTATTTGCGATGCCATCCTTGGGACCTAGCTATTTCCGCAGAGTAATTTCTCAATTCCTGCCAGTTTCTTCTTGAAGAAACTCTTTTGAGGTACAGGTGGAGTATACTGCAGGACATAAAGCAATTTGGACAGCCTTTGTTTAATGAAGTGCACACCTCGTTATCACTGTAGCTATAGTGTTATCTTGTACTTGTGCCACGCCTACTGCCACTGGTTTACTATCATAGCTTCCTTGTCTTGTCTGTGGCGGTGATTACCATGTGGAGACCACGTTTGTGGTGGGAAAAGGGCGTGGCCTGGGTGGGAGATAGTCTTCTGGGTGAGGAGAGTTGGGTGTGCCCCGACCATTGCACAGCAGACTTCGCTGCAGGCAAGAATGCGTTTGATTGTTATAGTTTGCATGCCTTTGATGCAAACCACAGTATCACAGCACATTGGCTCTTCAGCAGTGACAACTGAATGGCCTGTCTGGAGCTGTGTGGGTGAGTGCCACTTGGTAATATGTGGCGGCTCCTCGGAAAGTCTCAGTCCCCGTTCTTCACCTCTGTGCACAATTTGTAGACGACGAGAACACACAAATGCTTCTTTTTCCATTGACGTGCTTTCACTCATTAAATCAGCCCTCCATCTTTAAAAAGTTTGTATTCAGGTGTTCATCGCAGATGACTTGCTTAGAGCTGCTTCTGGGCACTAAGTTCTAGCTTGCCTTTCTTTCTGTGCACAGCTATGAAATGCAGTGGTTCTATTAAGAGAAGACAACAGCTGTCCGCACGACTCCTTATTGATGGCCCGTATGTGTCTGAGTAAATATTTTAGAATTGACTGAACGTTATTGTATAACTGCTAAATAGCATAAGAGCTAAAGAAATATACTTTTAACCACGAGACAGTATGAGATGGACAGCATTCTACTTGAGGCATCTTTCATAAGTAAACACTGATTTAATTACTGCGGTAGACTTGCCAGTCTGAAATTCGCATGCTTCATTCATTTTCGATTATTCTTCATCAATAGTAAAACACTGTGCCATGGAAGATCCCAGTATGTTTCAATCTCCACCTGTGGTCCCCACCCGGTAGTTGTTCCCTTCCATTGACCCCAGATTAGATCCATTTTTTATGTCCATTTAATGCTTTTTACTACTCGTCCCAGTTTCTACTGCATAAACACCATAGTCCTTGGCCTCCTAATTCCGAAAGCAACCGTCTTCACCCAACTCAAGGAAGTTCCTATCACTTTGGTTACTTCTCACAAACCAGTGGCAAAGCGGTTGGCTTCTTGCATCACTTCTCCAGCATTGAGAGCGAATACCCTCGTCTTTGTCATAGCCTCATCTTAGACGATTCCCCTAGCCCTCTCCCAAAGTCTACCTCTCCCGCAGCCCAATTCACTTTAAGCTGCCATATTAAAACTTCACTCGTAACCCCTGAAATCCAGTGCGCTTAGATTAATATCTTTTGTTGGTTATTATATCTGATAGAGACTTCTAGCTGCAGATTCCATGCCTTAGAATAATCCCCAGGCGTCAGACTGGATCTGGAAAGTTTTTGTGAGCAGTAACCCAGCACACCAGTAAGTGTAGTCATTTGGCTCTGTGTGGCATTGTCCGTGCCAGAAGTGACGTGCGCGGAGCCTATATAGGAGCATCCCAGCGTGCTGGCGGCAGTTATTTTCTTTCAGTGCCAGTCAGCGCAGATCCGGGAAGTGCTGCTACCCCCAGTTTTTTTTGACTGACTCTTTTTTCCTCTTTTTGTCTACATGTTTTTTTTTTTAACTTGTCGCCTGGTGCCTTGAGGATGTCAGCTAGGAAGGCTGAATTCAAGCTGTGTGGTGCCTGTCACCAACTGATGTTGGTGACGTACCCACATTTGTTGTGCCTCTGGTGTTTGGAGCGCAACCACGGCGCCAAGACCTGCGTCGATTGCCACGCCATGCATCCCAGGGCCTTGAGAGAGCAGTCCCTCAAGCTCCTTGATGCCGCAACACTCATGATCTCAGTTGAGAGGAAGGTCCCGGGATTGGTCACAAAGCCACTCCAAACTCTCGTCATCGCATTTGAGGTCGTCAGGAAGTCGGGTAAGTCCCACAGGCAGAAGAAGAGCAAGAAGTTGAAGACAGCTTTTTCTTCACCACATCCGTCACAGTTATCCAACAAGACGAGGGAGCATTGGCACTCAAGGCCTAGATCTGTGGTGGAGCCTGCGCCTGGGCCAAGTTTACCATCTGATGTGGTCTGAATACAGCTGATTTGCTGGGCAGAACAATTTCATAGTCGGTGACCCTTAGGGGCCATGCCTGGTTGAGAAACACTGGCTTTTCAGGGACTGTCCAAGCATTCCTCATGGACATGCCCTTTGAAAGGTGGACTCTGCGCTCGAGCGCTATAAGGATAACAGAGTTACGGCCAAGTCCTAGGGCTTTTCCATGGTGACACGTCAACCCCAATCTGCGTCTTTACACACCCAGCCACCCAGGTCAGCAATCCTCACAATCTTTTCGAGGCAGAGGCAGAGGACGCGGTTCCCACAGACCACATGGGTCAGGCAGTGAGAGGTTCAGCCATTCCACTACTCCCCTGGTAGCTGCCGCCTCCAAACACCTTTAGTATGCCCTCCGACTATCATGGGTATCCAGTGGGGGGCAGGATACGCCATCACCTGCACCACTGGAGGTCAATAACATCGGCTCTTTGGGTTTTGCAGCTCATCAAAAGGGGCTACTCCCTCTACTTTGTCTCCACCCCCCTCACCCATGCCACCTACTTATGACAGGCTGGCGAAGGACCACCTCTCCTTGCTTCATCAGACGTGTTAGCTCTCTTGGCCAAGGGAACCATAGAGATGGTTGCTATTTCCACTTCTTTCTGGTACCCAAGAAAGACCAAGTACTTTGTCCTATTTTAGAGCTATGTCCTCTCAATCTCTTCCTGAAAAAGAAGAAATTCAAAATGATAATGCTCACACAAGTCCTGTCTGCCCTTAAGCCTGGATGGTATTGCTGGATTTGCAGGACGCTTATTTGTACATCCCCGTCCTGCCTGCCCACAGCCGCTACCTTTGGTTCACGGTAGGCCAATAGCACTTTCAGTTTGCCGTGCTTCCTTTCAGCCTTACGAGCACCCCTAAGGTGTTAGCGAAAGTGATGGCGGTTGTTGCAGCTCATCTGCAGAGGTCAGGGATTCCAGTCTTTTCCTTCCTCGAAGATTGGCTGTTGAAGTGGGCTCGCCCCAGGCAGTCGTCTCCCACCTCCAGACTATGGTGAATCGTCTGCACTCGGTGGGGTTCACTATCAACGTGCCGAAGTCACACCTGACTCCCTCTCAGACGCTCCCTTTCATCGGAGCTGTTCTGGATACAGTACAATTTCGGGACTATCCTCCCGAGTCACGAGTCAAAGATAAAGAGCCTGTGATACCGATGTTTTAGCCTCTATCCTGGATTTCGGTGAGACTGACTCTGAGGCGGTTGGTCTTCCTGGCCTCCTGCATCCTTATGGCACATGAGGGCTCTGCAGTGGGACCTGAAGTTCTACTGGGCACAGCATCAGGGGAATCTCTCTGCCATGGTCCAGATCTCGGAGGGAACTGCAAAAGACCTGCTGTGGTGGATAACAAACTGCGATTGGGCCATTGGTAGACCCCTCTCCCTTCCCCACTCAGAGCTGACTGTGGAGACAGATGCATCACTTCTGGGCTGTGGCGGCCATCTGGAAGAGGTGGAGATCAGTGACTCTGGTTTCCGGCGTAAGCTGGACTCCACAACAACCTGTTGGAGCTCCGAGCGATCCGACTGGCATTGAAGGCCTTCCTTCCTTCAGTCAGGGGAAGGCTGCTTCAGGTGTTCACGGACAACACCGCCACCATATGGTACTGCAACAAACAGGGCGGAGTGGGGTTGTGGACCTTTTGTCAAAAGGCTCTGCATCTCTGGACATGGCAGGAACATCAGGGAATATTCCTGGTGGTTGAGCACCTGGTAAACTCTCTGAATGCCATGGCAGACAAACTCAGCTGTCGGTGCCTAGTGGATCACAAATGGCATCACCATCTGGAGGTGGCGCAAGGTCTCGTCCAAGAATGGGTAGAACCTTGGTTGGATCTGTTCTCCTCAATCGAGAACGCTCGTCAGCAGTTTTGCGTGCTGATTTTCTAAGGCGGCTCTCGCTCTGAGACACCTTTCCTCTCGATAGGAGCTCAAGCCTTCTATACACCTTTCTGCCAAAATCACTCCTGCCCAGAGTTTTCAAGAAGATTAGGCCCAAGTCATTCTGGTGGCTCCAAATTGGGCATATGCAGTCTGATATCCCGAGTTGTTGAGCATGAGCATGGGTCCTCCGATCAGGCTGCCTCTTTGGGAGGATCATCTGTCGCAGCAATACACATAATGCACCTGAACCTGACAACACTTTGCCTTCATGCGTGGAGATTGAGCAGCGACAGTTGACAGCTTTGGACCTTCCTCCCGAAGTCTGCAATGTTATCTTGGCAGCCAGGTGTCCCTTCACCAGGACGGTCTATGCCTGCCGTTGCAGAAAGTTTGTGGCTTGGTGTACAGAGAAACAAGTTGACCCCCTATATGCTTGCAGGGGTTCTGCTCTCTAAAAGTTTCAGGATCCAATCTAACGCTTGGGGATTATTCTAAGGTAAGGAATCTGCAGCTAGATAGAGTTTCTACCAGATAAAGCAGTACTAAAGGTAAGTAACTTGTTTGTTAGTTTGTGTATTCAGATTTTTATGAGTTGAGGTATTTTTTCAAAGTGGTGCATAGCTGAGTATCTTGTTAAACAGTATTGTATGGTGGATCCTTTTTAGTATGCTTTTCCAGGACGGGTGAACTAATGCATATGTTTTACATGGAACCCGTTGCATGATCCAGAACATTTGAAAACCACTTGGAACCTGAGACCCGGTGCTTCCACTAAGTTTGATCCATTTCTTTGTCTAAGGCCCCCATCTGCCTGACTTTTTCACTGGGTTTAACAGAAAGAGTTTTCCACACAGAGAGCCAATGAGTAGATTTACATTCTTCTTCAGTCTTGTACCAAAAGTGATAGTAGTCATTATAATTCATCAGGCTTGGTTGATTGATGCATACCTAGGCTGCACTGTGTGCCTTTGCAAAGCACATTGCTCCTACTTTGATCTTACGTGTTTCCAGATGTGTTCTCTCTGATTCGCGAATTTTGCACCCCTCCCTAGAAGGCTCCTTCTAGAGCGCTGACAGATCATGTCTTTGGTGCTTTCATTCGCTCCGGCTTTCGAATTCTTCTCCATAACGAGTTTTGTGCTGCTTGATAAAATATTCATGTTGCAATGAGTTCTAAACTATTTATCTGTGGCCAGCACTTGCCCATGCAGTAATTTGCTCCGAGTCTGGCTGAAGTTAATGGCTTAGGTTTCTGCACAAGTTGTCCCTTTTGACTCTTTTGCTTTTTCTGGGTAGTTTAGATTTTAAATAGAATTTTGGTGTATCAGTGCAGCTAATTTTTAATTTTCCATCCCAAAATAGCTGCTTCCAAGAACTGGCGCACACTTTGGGGCCGATTCCGATCTCGGCCGGTAGGGCTCCGAATCGGATTCGGCTTAACCGGATCCGATTCGGAGCCCTATTGCCCGACCGATTCGTACGCGCGTCCGGGCGAGCGAGTACGATGCAAAATCGCCGACCGACTCGTCCGGGCGTCCCGACCGCTCCGACCGACTCGTACCCGGGTCTAACCGCACCGACGACTCGCTTGGACTCGACTCGCACCGCGCAATGGAGACGTTCCCCGGCCGGGTAAGTACGATGCGCGCCGCGAGCAGTCCAAACGAGCCGCGCACTCCGGCTCGAAAGAGCAGTCGGAGCCGTACTTTGGGGGTCCGTGTCGGACCCCCCCCTGTACGCGTAGCCGTGCGAGTCGCACAAAGGGGGGACCCATGGGTTCCCCCTACCTGTGCGTGTACGGCGCGAGTCGCTTCACTGCGTACACGCTGTAGGGGGCGCCCTTGTCCGCCTTGCACCCATTGAGTCAATGGGAGCCCGCGTACGCGTTGTACGACCGGCTCCCATTGACTTCAATGGGAGTCCGACCGACTCGAGTCCGATGGCATACGTGCGCATCGTACTCGTTCGGTCGGGCTGCACGGGTCCGATTCGGTCGGAAATCTCTCCGGGTCCGGCTCGGTCGGAGAGATTTCCGGCCCGAATCGGAATCGGCCCCTTTGTTGTACTTAAATATCCCTACAAAGATTAAGAAGTTTTAAATGCATGATATGTAACATGGAAGCATCTTACTTTAAAGGGAATAGCAAAAATCGACTATTGATGTTTTATTTTTCTGTTCGCTCACATATCAAAGTGTGGTAAAGGCATCTCTCTTGGTGTAACTGTATGCCCATTAACCATGAATAAGAACAAAATATCTACACTGCCCCAATACGACTTTAAGAAGAAATTAAGAAGCAATTTTAATTGTTAAGATACAGTAATGTTGCATTTTATAAAATAATGTGGGTTTCCTAATAAAACATTTATGGAAGCTCTAAACATTATTTTTTTTTTAGTTTTATCCAGACCCTCTTATTTCCCTTAAGGTTTAGATTATTGAACCTGACCCCTAGAAACCTCAGATTTTTGGGCCAATGAACATGTTTTGTTGTTAATTCAAAAATGTTGCTCGAGTTCGAAATCCTTTAAAAAACAGAAGACAAGAGGCGTTTGGCAAAACAGGAACAGTTTGTTTAATTAAACATGGCCGGGAGAACAATTACAGGCACGAGGTCTGAGGACTGTCTCAATTTACAATTGGTTTGTGCCCTTCTGTTATACAAAACTCGACAGGTTCTAATAGTTTCTGGCATACCATATATGGTGAGGAATGTTGGCTGCTGCATTAGGAGTCCTAAATTAATTGTATGATTGTTACCACAGGTGTGTCTCGACCTTGCGTGGACACAGTGTGGCCAGTGGTTAACATGTCCAGATGTCCGGCATGGGGAGTGCGTGATCACTGCCTGTGCTAAGTCCTAATTGGCTATGTGTTCCTAACCCATGTGGCATCTGACTTTTTATGGTGTTTTTAGGAGCACGTGTACCTCCACTGGCCTTGTGTACTTTATTGGGGCAGTCTTCCTTGACCATTGTAATGTCGCTATGCCTATCTGTGGGATTGAAGAAGAGTTTCTGCCTGAGTGTTTGCCTGCCAGCTATGCACCCTCCCACCTGTGACCTATCAATCAGCAATCCTGGGCTGAGGTCTCAGGGCCTGCTTGACTACATATTTGTGGGTCGGGGTTGATGTGGAGTTCACAACTGGCGATTATGCTAATATGGCTGAAGTTTCATTTTTATCGATGAATTCATCGATTTCTATAGTAACAAAACAATTGCTAGTATTTTAAACTGCACAGTTACAGCTAGGAGCTGGTCCAACCGCTGCTGAAAAGGCTTGGGTTATTGCATTGAAGCTTTCTCCAAGTCCAGTAAATTTAGATCTACCTGAGCTCCGATGTAACATTGATTTATAAAGATGTCAGCTGGTGGTTACCAGCAACGTGGCAGCTTTCAGGGTAAGGCCACAGTAGTAAACCGATATTCTCTTAATATAGATCTTTAGAGTTGAATTACATTTTTAAATCATAGACATGATCTTCAAAACATTAGCGTGATATAGATCATTATTTGTGCTTCCCTACAAAGGCTTGGCTTCATTGTTTATTTTTTAGAAGTCAATATGAGAGCTAGCCAAGATTTCATGGGACTCTTGATATTGTCCTACAATGAAGAAATGCTTATTTATGTTTAAGCATTAATTATTCATACCCAGAGTCACTTTGCTCGAGTGACTTTATTATGGTGACTGCATTGTATGTTTTACATAGGTATAGCCATCTCTTTCCCTCCGCTCGTACTCTTGCGTACTCGGACTAATTGCTCTATTGCAGACAACTGTGGGTAGGTTTCATTATTAATCACCTTGTACTTATCAGAGGCAAAGATTGGTTTAACTGCCTGATTCGATTCAAAATTGTTGTTTACTTGCAGAACGTTGTGTGTATCCATGGAGTGCCTCAAAGTAATATGCAACATTTCTGTCCTGGAAAGAAGTTGGCTATTTTTGTTGCAAGAACATTTTCAGGCCTAGAATGTTTGACTTCAGGCATCTTTTGGAGTTTGATGGTGTAGGAGCCCCACCAATTCTGCGGTTCGCATACATCATACAGTGGTGGTCAAAAGGCCAGGCTTCCGACTGTGGAGCCTCGGCTCGCTCCACTGGTGGAAAGTTTTGCTTACGGCCTGTTTGTCACAGAGCAATCAACCAGTGTACATCCGAAAGACAGCCCTATTTAGGGCAGGCCTACCCACATATATTGTCCTGTTCATGGCTGCCTAAAAAGCCTCGTGATCCGGAACAGGAAAAAATACAAATGACCCTCATATGTTGGGAGAAAACTACCAGCGTGTCAGGGCCTTTTGTTTTTAGCATGTCGGGGCCTTTTGTTTTTTGTTATTCAGAAGCAAACTTAGGGGGTTTGTATATGAAAAACACAGTTTGCAGAGCTAGACCAAAACAACATGGGACTCTGTCAGCAAACTTCTTTGCCTTATGAAGCCGCAATATCAGCGATTCTTAGAAGGCAATAAGATCCCCTGCAGACATGTAGTCTCATGATATGGCAAGCAGTCCTTTGCTAGGGGATTGAAGGCCATGGCCTCCTTTGACCTGACAGGCCGGTAGTCATCTTCTAAATGGCCCACTAAGTCTAGAGTCAATTGGGGCAATTCACAAAGGTAAATTACACTTGTGAGTAATTTCACAGGTAATTTAATCTTACACTTTTGAGTAACTTTACTCAGTGGTGGCCGGTATGGTTTGTGGGTGGTGGGGGCGGGTGTGTGCATGGGTGGGGGGCACAAGGGTGGGAGGGGAACGGTGCACAATTAAAAAAAAATTATAATAAACACTTACCTTGCTGCGTGGTCCCGCCGTCTCTGCTCTCCTTGTCAGACAGGCACAGGAAGTACACCCAGGCTCCCCTGATCAATCACAACGCTGCAATGCAGCGTTGTGATTGGTTTTGAGCGCCCTGGTTCGATGCTCAACCAGGGAATGGGGGCCTGGGATTGTTCTCCATGCAGGCTGTCATACAGCCTGCATGGAGAACAGGGAAAGCGCGCATGACTGGTTTGGGCAGCCCGAGAAGGCCGACCAAACAGTCATTGCGCACTTAGGAGTGGGCAAACCACTCCTCCCCTGCCCTGCTCCGAGAGCAGAGCAGCCCCGCCCGCAAAGAGGCAGGAAACATAAAATGATAATAACTCTAAGTTATTATAATTTTATGTTTCTTCTTCCTCACACTGCTTAAAAGCAGTGGGGCGACCTTCCTCAGCCATAGCGGAGGAGCCGCCCCTGACTTTACTTCTTTTGGCTATTCGCAAAATCAGATTTTAAAGTTACTCAAAAGGGAAAACGTACACGTCTCTACCACCTGAAAAAGGGTGTGGGGACAAGTTTATGAGAATAAGTTACTACTGCCAAAAACCGTTGTGAGTCTAGCACCACACATGGCCAGCCACTGTTACTGCATCCCCCTCCCTTAGAAAATAATTGCGGTATGAACTTAAAATATAACCCAATCGAAAATAATGTTTAGTTAAATAGTTTAAATAGCTAAAAATATAAATAAATCTGATTAAATGTTAAATTTAATGTTAAAAACATAAAATAGTACGTACTCATTATTTTGTTATTACATGTTTTAATAACCTTTTTTGAATGTAGAATGTAGAAATTAATGTAGTACAGATTTAAAAAAAAAATATTACATTACTTTTAATTAAGTGTGTAGATTTATTTTAAGGAAAATGAGCATTGGAATGGGTTTTGTAGGAGTTGCTTGTTTGCTAACTTGGTGAGCATGACATCAATAGCATATTTTTCTTCCATGCTTCTGTTTTTATTTATTCATTTATTTACATGTGAGGACTTTTTTATTCAAAATATGTTTTTTTTTTTTTTTTAATAGAGCAGTTACCGCTGGTGCACCATTTAAACTTCACAAACCTCTTTAATGATGACACTTAATATACTGTGGTTCAATATTTTTAATATTTTAAGTTTTGGAATTAAACTTTTTTAAATAATTTGTTCTATGGTCATAATGTTACTATATAATTAATTTTAATTTTATTTGTAATATGAACATATGATGATGCTGTATTATTATATGTATATATTTAATTTTATATAATTTTGTGGGTTCTGTTTAAAGCAGGTTGCCAAAATAAATAAACTTCTGCCATGGAGACCAAACTTTTGTAGAAATTGCCTCATTTTTATTATGCTAAACTCACAAACTAAAACACTGTAGGATGTACTTATGTTATGTCAAGCTTTCAGGTTGCCTTAATGGGCAGCATAAAAAAGGGTTGCTCGACAGCCTGCTTTGCACATTACAGGGCCATGCCTAATATTCTCTCACTGAAATCTATCCTTTAGAAGACCAAAAAGACAACTGTCTTCTGATACATGGTAGTTCTCAGTCGATAAATGACTCTCGAGTCATTGAAATCCTTATGTTTGAAACATATTTATATAAAATTGAGCCTTTCAGGGATATGTTTCTTTTCAACAAATGAGGGACAACATTTTTGTAATGGCAATATGGACACACATCTTCAGCTGACTTATAATTTGTTCTTTCACTGCTTCAAAATGTCTTATATGTGCACAGCTTTCTAACATGAAGCCTGACTTCATGCACGATTTTACTATTTTACCTCTCACATAAAAAACATGATTTACGCCTGTTGTGAACTAAGTTATTAGCCAAGATCCCATGCAGCTCTAGCTGCCCTTCACTCCTTGAGCAAGACTGCTGAAGGTAGTGTTCAAAAAGACCATAAAAGCATGATCAACCAAACTTTTGATATGTCCTTCAATATTCAGAACAACAGGTTACAGCTGATAGAACGTGTTCATGGCTTCTTAGTTACTTGTCTGCTGGTAGTCCTGATAGAACGTGTTCATGGCTTCTTAGTTACTTGTCTGCTGGTGGTCCTGATAGAACGTGTTCATGGCTTCTTATTTACTTGTCTGCTGGTGGTCCTGATAGAATGTGTTCATGGCTTCTTATTTACTTGTCTGCTGGTGGTCTGATAGAACGTGTTCATGGCTTCTTATTTACTTGTCTGCTGGTATTCCTGATAGAACGTGTTCATGGCTTCTTAGTTACTTGTCTGCTGGTAGTCCTGATAGAACGTGTTCATGGCTTCTTATTTACTTGTCTGCTGGTGGTCTGATAGAACGTGTTCATGGCTTCTTATTTACTTGTCTGCTGGTAGTCCTGATAGAACGTGTTCATGGCTTCTTAGTTACTTGTCTGCTGGTAGTCCTGATAGAACGTGTTCATGGCTTCTTATTTACTTGTCTGCTGGTGGTCTGATAGAACGTATTCATGGTTTCTTAGTTACTTGTCTGCTGGTGATCCTGATAGAACGTGTTCATGGCTTCTTATTTACTTGTCTGCTGGTGGTCCTGATAGAACGTGTTCATGGCTTCTTATTTACTTGTCTGCTGGTGGTCTGATAGAACGTGTTCATGGCTTCTTATTTACTTGTCTGCTGGTCCACCTACAAACACTTTTAAAAGTCACACCAAGTCCTTAAGTACTTGTCTACCTACAACACTTTTGAAATTCGCACGAAGTCCCCATCTAAAAATGTTTTCATTATATAGTCTGGTATTCCATCAGGTTATAAAATCGTCTCTATAATAATGCACTTCCTTGTTCAGGTTGTTTTTTGTTGTTGTTTTTTTAATTTTTTTTTATTAACTCATTTTTATTAAGCATCAAGAAAAGGTCACAATGACGGCATAACCACAGAGGGGCGCGCAGGCCCCGGGGTTGCAGAACATTCAGCCATTTTGATTCTCAGATTCGAATAACCCTAGGCCATGTCAAGCCCCCCGGCAAGATAACTGATGCTCATTTTTCGGTAAAACAAACCCCTGAGGAAGGTCTCCAACCTGGAACCTACCCTTAAAATACCCCTTGCCCTCCCCCCCAAAACATACCCCCCCCTCCCATCCCGGTGGTGAAGGTGTGCCGTATAACCCTGAGAAGCATGAGTGTTACCATGGATTTAAAAAAAATGCGGCGTGGGGCCTCCTCCATTCGCGCCCTAGGGGCCGATCTACTCCTGGTCAGACCGAGGTCGCCTTAAACTTGAAAAAGGTGCATAGCCCTTACTGAGGGTGGACATACTGCAGAGGGCAGACCCCGGGATAGGAAGGTGACCAGTGGGCCCCACTTGTGCTTGAAGCCCTCATAGTTATCCCTAAAAATGTCCGCCAAGCGTTCCATGGAGAGGATCCTCCATAAACGGGCGTGCCACAACGAGATCGCTGGTGTTTCTGTCTTTTTCCATGAAGCTGCTATGGTGAGTTTCGCCGCCCCCAAGCATGTCCATATGATCGCCTTGTCAGCGTTTGTTTGGTGCTCTAAAGCCGGGTCCCTGATGCCCAGGAGGGCATACTCAATGGTGGCGGGAATGGGATATCCCAGCATGTCTTTAAGGTGGGAGAGAATTTCCTCCCAGAAGGGGCGAATGCTCAGGCAGTCACACCAGATGTGGCGAAAGTCTCCCTGGAGCCCACAACCCCGCCAACAAAGATCAGAGGTATCGGGGAATATTCGTCGGAGCTTGGTAGGGTACAAATACCAGTCATGTAGCGTCTTGTAGTGGGCTTCCCGTAGAGCCATGGACTTGTTGTGTTTAGTGATGTCGCCCCAGACGTGTTTCCATTCATCTTCGGTGACATCTCTGCCTAGGACTTGCTCCCAGAAGGACATGTAGCGTGCACGGGGTGCATACAATGTGTTCAGAAGTATTTCGTAAAGGGAGGAGATAGCGCCTTTCATTGTACCTGCCTTGTGTATCACCATTCGCTCCAGGGGTGTTAGTTCCCTAGTAGCTGCCTCTCGTGCGGGAGTGTAACCCAGTGTTTAAGCTGGAGATAGTGGTAGTATTCACTATGAGGAAGCGCGAATTCTCTCTTACAACTGTCAAATGTCAGTATGTCATAGTTATGGAACAAATCTAAAAGTTTTATGCAGCCTCCCTCCCTCCAGCAATCGAAGGGCTCCTCGCGAAGCGCTGGTGGGAACGCCGGGTTAAAATGTATTGGAGTATAGGGGGAGGGAAATGAAGTCCAACCCTCCCGCCTTGTGAGTTGGTCCCAGACGGTCAAGGTGGTACGTGTGGGGGTGCTAATGTAAGCGTTTGTGGGCCGATCTCCCCTTGGCTTCCAAAGGACATCCCAAATGCATCTTCCTACAACCGAGCGGTCCATATGCAACCAATGTTTGTCCGACTCCCTCGCGGACCACTCCGTCACCACTCTTAGTTGTGAGGCCTGATAATATAATGCGAAATCAGGCAGAGCCAATCCCCCTTTATTCCTTGGGCGTCTTAGCACATGGTACGGTAAGCGCGCCCTCCCTCCCTGTCATATGAATTTAGTGATCAATGAACGAAGATGTGGCAATAGATTCCGGTCAAGTGCGATAGGTAGGGCTTGGAACAGATAGAGCCATTTGGGCAGAATTGACATTTTGACCGTGTTAATTCGTCCGAGCCATGAGAGGTAGAGTGGGGACCATCTCTTAAGGTCTTGCTGTAGTTGCGCCAGCAAAGGTGGGTAGTTAGCCTTGTAGAGGTCGCTAAGCTTAGCCGTAAGCTGTACCCCCAGGTACAGCAAGGAGTGTTTGGCCCATTGTAGGGCAGTCTGGTTCCTTAATCCATTTGCCTCAGCAGTAGAAAGGGTAAGGTTAAGTATGGACGATTTGGACAAATTTACTTTAAAACCTGCCACCCGTTCAAATTGATTTAGATCTTCTTGTACCGCCCGTAGTGAAGAGGCAGGGTTCGTAAGTGTAAGCAAAATGTCATCGGCAAAAAGAGATGCTTTATGTTCTACGCCACTAAACTGAATGCCTCGAATTTCATCGTTTGACCTAAGTTTGGCTGCTAGGGGTTCGATACTGAGAGCAAATAAAAGGGGGAAAGCGGACACCCCTGCCTGGTACCCCTACTCAAAGAAAAGGGAAGGGAACTACAACCATTGACCGTGACCCGTGAGAGTGGGAGATCGTAGTTGGCCTTGACCATGTTAAGAAATGTGTCCTCGAAACCAAATTTACGCATTGTTAAAAAAAGGAAGGACCAGTCCACCCTGTCGAAAGCCTTCTCCGCGTCCAAGCCCACCAGAACTGCAGGAATCTTAAATTTGGATACTTTCTCAATCAGATGGATGGTGCGTCTGATATTATCGTGTGTTTGCCTGCCTTTTATAAAACCCGATTGGTCCGGGTGGATTAAGTCGACCAACAGGTTTTCGAGTCTGGCCGCCAGGATCGCGGAGTAGAGCTTTGCATCGAGGTTAAGGAGAGCTATGGGTCTGTACGAGCCACATAGTTGGGGATCTTTCCCCGGCTTGGGAATTACCGTTATCACAGCCTCAGCCATTGAACGAGAAACTCGTGCATCCTGAGCTACGGCCTGAAATAAAGTGGTAAGATGGGGGACTAGTTCAGAGGCATAGCATTTAAAGAATTGAGCCGTTAGGCCGTCGGGTCCCGGGGCTTTATGTAGTTTGAGCCTTGCGATAGCTTCCCTCACCTCCTCCTGGGCGATGGGGGAATCCAACGAGTCGGCTATCGCAGGGGGAATTTGCGGAAGCGTCACAGTCAAGATATTGTTGTTGTGAAATCGAATCGGGGGTAGTACCTTGGTAAAGCTGCCCATAGAAATCACCAAAAAGGTTGGCTTTAGCGGTGTCGGTGAGTTGGCCCTGTGGTCCAAAATGCCCCCAATATATTCACGTTCCCTCTTTACCCTGAGTTGGCGAGCCAGATGTGAACCCACCTTGTCACCCTGTGCAAAAGATGTTTGACGAAGCTTTAACAGAGTGTATTCTGCTCGATTAGTGTATATAGAACGTAGTTTGCCTCGGAGGGCAGTGAGATGTTGCAGCGACACGCGCGTGGGTGTGGCTTTGTGTGTCTGTTCCGCTATCTGTAACTCCTGCTCGAGAGCTATGCGTTCTCTCGTCCTCTGTTTGTTTAGGGTTGCATTGAGTTGGAAGCATTTTCCCCGTAGCACTGCCTTGAAGGCGTCCCAATTGTTCTGCGGGGATGTGTCTTGTGGAATGTTATGGGTGAAGAAGTCTGTGATGGACGCCCTTAGTTCCTCCCTGAGGGCCTTATCCCGTGTAAGCGCCAACGGGAAATACCATCTGGGGGAGCTAGATTTAGGACCGATCCAGTCCAGACTGATGGTGATCAGGCTATGATCGGAGATAGAGATCGGCAGTATTTGCGCTGCCTGTAGCGGCGCGATACAAAAGAGGATGATGGACGGAACGTTTGAGCCAATCAAACACTCACCCCCAGTCAACTGATCTGGGTTTAATCCATCATCATTCTTTAGCTCACTCCACCACCCCAGTTCAGACATGGCCATATGCAAATCAGTCTGACCCTGTGCCTCATGGGAACAGTCCAGCCCGAACTGCCAAGCCATGTCTTCCCTGGACCGGAAACAAGCATCCTAGGACCGGTTTCTGGCATTTCAGCCGTCATCAGCCAGGCTTGCTTGAATCCAGTGGCAAAGTGAGCAAGGGACCCACGTCTGGGCATACCCCCGCCAACTTAGGGCGAACAAAGCGATACAAAGAGGATGATGGACGGAACGATTGAGCCAATCAAACACTCACCCCCAGTCAACTGATCTGGGTTTAATCCATCATCATTCTTTAGCTCACTCCACCACCCCAGTTCAGACATGGCCATATGCAAATCAGTCTGACCCTGTGCCTCATGGGAACAGTCCAGCCCGAACTGCCAAGCCATGTCTTCCCTGGACCGGAAACAAGCATCCTAGGACCGGTTTCTGGCATTTCAGCCGTCATCAGCCAGGCTTGCTTGAATCCAGTGGCAAAGTGAGCAAGGGACCCACGTCTGGGCATACCCCCGCCAACTTAGGGCGAACAAAGCGATACAAAAGAGGATGATGGACGGAACGTTTGAGCCAATCAAACACTCACCCCCAGTCAACTGATCTGGGTTTAATCCATCATCATTCTTTAGCTCACTCCACCACCCCAGTTCAGACATGGCCATATGCAAATCAGTCTGACCCTGTGCCTCATGGGAACAGTCCAGCCCGAACTGCCAAGCCATGTCTTCCCTGGACCGGAAACAAGCATCCTAGGACCGGTTTCTGGCATTTCAGCCGTCATCAGCCAGGCTTGCTTGAATCCAGTGGCAAAGTGAGCGGCCCCAGCAAGGTTTGGCTGATGAAACTATAGTCAATCCTGGAGTATGTCTGGTGGACGTGTGAGTAGTGCGTGTAGTCTTTGGTGGTGGTGTGAAGGGAGCGCCAGGCGTCGCAGAGGCCGAGCGCAAGTATTTTCTGTTTGACCCCTTTGGAAAAAGAGCCGGTAGGTGCCCGTGTCGAGTGGGAACTGTCCAATGACCCGTGCCAGGTTAAATTAAAGTCTCCTAACAATATAATGGGGCCCTCTGCAAATCCCCCTAATAGGTCGAGAACAGTGGAAAGGAAAACGGCTTGGCCCGAATTGGGAGCGTATAGGGAAACGAACGTGCATAATGTGCCCTTCAGCCGTCCCTTCACCATAAGTAATCTCCCCTCCCGATCTGTTTTGGTGGCTTCGGGCTGAAACTTAGTTGTGCTACGAAAGAGTAGCGCCACTCCATTGTGTTTAGTGGTTGCCGAGGAGGTATAGATCAGGGGATACACCCTATGTCGGAGCCTCGCGACCTCAGATCGTTTGAGGTGAGTCTCTTGGAGAGCCACTACATCCAATCCGTGATCTGCAAGATATTTCCATATTTTCTGACGTTTCTGGGGGGAGTTCAACCCTTTGACGTTCCACGACGCTACAGTAATCATTGGATTGGTTGAACCCATCCCCCTCCCCTTGTGATGCACGGCCCCCTTGAGCATGCGTTGGTGGCCTCTCTCACTGAGATGTGATCTATCCCACCCGCCGGTGTCATGTCCTCAAAGTCTTCCCACCCATTCCCACTGAGTACCCAGGGACATAAAAATATAGACAATAAAACACAGACTTCACCACCAGGACCCCACCCTCCCCCCCCAAAAGAACCCCCAACAAACCCCTAAACTGAAAGCCGGAGGACCAACGGGTCCACGGCTCGTGATGCTTCCAAAAGAAAGAGGAAGAATTGTGGGTAGCACGGGCAAGGCCCGCACCCCCCGATTGCCATATCATAGTGACTAGTGAGCTTTTCAATACGAGTCAGAGGAGGATAGAAAATAAAAACCTCAGTGTCCGTATTGTTCGATCTTCAGTTCAAATGATCTCAGTCCAGCCGTCCCCCCAGCCAGGGTCCCATCCTGAGGGATCACCATCGATTCCCAGGAAGATAACCCGGTCCGAGACCTCAGGGGAGCGGCAATTGTGTAGAGACGGGATCCTTTGTTGGGCCTATCATGATTCATCGTGACTTCGTGACCGTGTGCCAAGGCCTGGAGCCTCTCCTGGCTCTCTCCGCCTCCGCAGGGGAGCCTGACGTGGATGCCTCTTCTGGGATAGGGAGACCAAGGATGCGAATGCCGTCGGGAAGCTCTGTCACGTGGTGTGATTTGTTTTGATACTCGAATGCGAGGCCAAAAGGGAATGTCCAACGGTAACGAATATTCTCTTCTTGTAGCTTGGCGGTGATCGGTCTCAGCGAGTGGCGTCTGGCCAAGGTGGAGGGGCCAGATCTTGGTAAAGGGAGCACCTGTGGTCTTGAAAGGACACCTCCTTCTTCTTTCTCGCTGCAGCTAAGATAGCCTCCTTCGTTTTAAAGAGTGTAGCTTAACCAAGACGTCTCTTGGGCGCTTGCGGCCTCCAGCCTGTAGAGTGCCCACGCGATGGACCCGGTCCAATCCGAGCTTCAGTTGTTGGGGGTCCAGGAGCTCCGCAAAGAGGCCCGTCACAAATGCCTCGAGATCGGGCCCCTCCGCCCCCTCCTCCAGGTCCCGGATTCGTATGTTCTCTCGCCGGGTTCTATTTTCCAAGTCCTCCGCCTTCAACAGCACTTGCTGGAGCTGGGCCTGGAGGCCCTGATGGGAGTCTTGCATTTTAGCGGTGGTCGTCGTCAGTTCTTGTGTCTGCTCCTCCACCTCCAACACTCTGGAGCCCACGGAATCCACATCCTGGCGTAGAGTCGCCATTTTCTCGGTGAGGTCGGCTTTCATCTGTTCCACGGAGGAGCGCAAGTCCTGTTTGATCTCCAGACACAGCTCTGCCCTGAAGTCACAGAGGGCGGCAACCAGGTCCTCACGGGTGAGCGCCATAGTCTGCGGGTGGCTGGTCTCCGCTGAGGGGATATCTTTTTCGGCAGACTTAAAGTAGCGGGAAACCTTGTTCGCAGATTTCTTGGGAGGCATAAGGTCGCCGCCCTGCAAGGTCAAGGATCCCCAGAGCTTACTACTGTGCAGGCGCAGGTGGCCCCGAGGAAATGCGTGGTCGCCACACGCAGCGAAACCAGGCCTCTGCAGAGTGGACTGGTCGCCCTGTTAAAGTCAGGCAGAGAATGACACCACCCGGCTGATTGCCTCGACGCCTCCCCTCTCAGACCGATTCTTTGGGACTGCTGGTGGTTGCTGATGGGTGCTCCCCTCTGATCGCCGTTCGACTCCTTCTCAAGGCCCCGGGTGCAAGGGGATCACCATCGCGTGTCCCTGACCGCCGCCATCTTAGGGTCAGGCGGGGCACTCATGGCTTACACTCCCCCGGCCCCTCCATCTGGCACACGGCGCTGGAAGACGAACAAAGAGGAGACCGACCCGCTCCAAGCGTGTGCCTCAGCTGCCTCCCTGCTGCTCCTCTGCACCCTTCATAGAGCCGCCGTCTCTCCTCAGCCGCCTTGGAGCGCTAAAATGGCGCCGGAGATATGTCGGCCGCAACCCCTACCCCATCGAGTCCGCTGGACGCGGCGTCCGCCCCCGGCACCTCCTCACCGGGCCGCAGAGTTGAGGGACTACTCCTCCATCCGTGGCAAGGGAAGGCACCTCCGGTGTCCACTGCCGTCGGGTATGGGAGATGGTAGAGGCTCCGTCCCGTCCGTCTACGCCATCCCGCTATTGGTCTCGGGGGTCCGGCGAGCAATTCTAAAAGGTAGGAATCTCGCCACCGCTCGTCCGCTTCTCGCTCCCCCGGGTCTCGACACCTCCTGTGATGTTGTGGGCGACAGGCAGGCCAAGCAGGGCTCACTATGTGTGCGGAATGCTCATGGGGCAATCATCGGGGTCCGGAGCTGAAGCGGCTCACGACCGCTCAGCCATCTTACTTGGCCACACCAATCCCAGGCGTTCAGGTTGTTTTTACAACCAAGATTCACCAAGCAGCTAAAGTAATATTCCTCACATCTGCTGTTGTCAAAACACTTGTAACTTTTTATACATGTTTGTTGTGTTTATTTCTCACCGCCTTTAGTTTATATATTTATTATTTCTACAGAGAACAAACCTAGCCCTGGGGTAACATAGTGCTGTATGATTAAAGAACAAATGTACGATCAGAATATCAGGCAACCAACTTAATGAGGAGGAAAGATAGGAGGGTCAGACCTTGTTCTAAAAAGTATCCCTTTCCAAGGTGGGGGTTTAAAGTTCTTCAGGATATAGCCTGACTGGCATTTCTAGATTTCTTGGACTTTTTGATTTCTAGAATCATGTAGGAGTTACTTCTGGTGATCCCGACTTTTCGGCTATTGTGAGTTTTCAAGGAGGTGGGCTGGTGAAGATGTGCTGCCTTACAATTGATGCACAGAGCTTTGAATTTGAATCCGGTTTCTGTTCAATGTGGCTGTAAGTCCAGCTCAATAGGGAAGAAATTAAACAATATCTCTCTTGTTTTTGTTAGGGTACCTGCTCTATAATTCATGTGATTAGGCCCAGATTCTCATTGGGTGTGCTAACTAAAAGTACATTGTTTACTTGAGTGTAGGCCAAGATCAGTAATTATACAGCCTATCAGGAGTCTTGATTTCCTTGAGAAGGTGCAGTTTAGAGATTCAGTTTCATTGTCAACAGTATGGGAAGCTGCTGAGAGATCAAAAGGAACCAGCAGAGAGGCATCACAAGTTGTCAAGAATCTGCAGTGCATCATCCAGAACCTGTAAGACATCAGTCTGCAGTCTTTGTTCAAAGTCATACTGATAACTAGAGAAAGGTTAGTTTTTTAAAGATGCAATCTTGCAGTTGGAGGTTTAATTTCTCTTTGATTTTACAGAGGAACTACAGCTTTGAAACCAGTTTTGGGTTCTGCAGATATTTTCGGTCAAGTTTGAGTTTTTTAATACAGGCAAAACATGAGCTGTTTGGAACTGTGGAGAAAAGAAGCCCTGAGAGAAAGATGTATTAAAGATCCTTAGGATAAGCAGATTGGTCTCTGGAAAGCAGATATCGGTAAGATTAGCCAGTATTCAATCATTTAGAAATGAGGAAGGTTTGACTTATCTACAGATGCGAAGGAGAGTGACCTTGTCAGTTTGAATAAAGAAAACCACATTGGACTCTAGCATGGTACCTTTTGAGTCATAAGATTATACCTTCCGAGCTTTGTTCTTGCCAATTTTGTCTTGGAAAAATGTACCTGTGTTGGTGGTGATTTCTTTAATTTAAGGGCTCTATGGAGGGATTGTCACTACCAATTAGGGTGAATTTACCCACTTAGCCCTCCTTATACTTGTTAATCTTTTCATTGGTTACTACTCGAATTTCGCTGTTCACTTTCAACAGGTAACACTTAAAGGCCAATCATGTGCAGCACTCACAGAATCCATGTCTAGTAATCTGGTGTGCTTAGTGTCAGAGGTAACTCAACACAAGTAAACCTTCTAGTAGGAAAATAAATTGTGTTGCTTTGTGTTATGGAACTGCTAATGCTTGTTATCACCATTACACCAGAGTGCCATTGTTCTGCTTGCTTGTTTTCTCTGTACATTGCTCACTATCGCTAGGGGAATATTTCTACAACTTTATCAGGCGTGAAGGTCACATCAATCATCCTCTTTGTTTATTGTTTACTGAAATACAGTGGGAGGTGCCATGATAATTCCAAGAGCAAAGCTGAACTTGCAGGTTTTCAGTCTTGTGTTGAACTATAAGACGTTTTCTTCTTCTCTGAGTGTCAGTAATAGGGAGTTAAACTAGGCCAGCACCTATGGAGCACATTTTCAACCTACTAAATGTAGACTGAGTGCATTAGCCTCAGCAAGTAGCAATGCTTGAAGAACAGTGTGTGTGAATCCACAGCTGGCGGTAGTCACCTCTGCCATGCAGAGATTAGTGTGCAAGGAACATGGGATTGAATTAAATCCTTGCTTCAATTGTCATCCAGTGCTGAATTTCCAGTTAAGGTCTGATCACAGTGTTTCCAAACGTAGGTAACTTTGTAAGCTTTGTTAGCAATGCTTTGAAAGTTGCTTATGACGAAGTGTGGGAGGCTGATTTAGAATAAATTGTCAGACAATGTTCTATTCAAAATGTTGACTTTGGTCTTGGAGGCTATAGGATTAATAGATAAATATACCAGGGAATGATTTCAGGCAATAGCATGACTGCTTAGTTTTCTTCTTGAAAGATACAGAGGGCGGGCAGTAATGAAAAATTGTGAGAGGAGCTGATTGGTGAATGGATGCTGGCGAATGTTGGTCTTATTGCTGTTGAGTGTGAGAGAAGTTGAATTCCCTTTATGTATGAGGCAACAGTGTCTGACTCTGTCGTCTGTTGATAAGTGTTGTAAGCACACATTTAAGACTGACAGTTTAAGGTTTTAATGACCTATGCCTGTGGTTGTAAGTAGACTTTAAAATCAAAGAGGACAATTAGACTGCCCGTGGGTTTAAGCAGGGGAATCACATAACACCTGGCAATATATCATTGGCTAATGCTCACCTTTGTCTTATGTAGGGTGCACATCTGATTCAGTGGGCCACTAAAGAATGGGAGCCACTTGCCAGGTTAGCTTTTCAAGACTATGGCCTCAAATTGTGCTTATTTCATCACAGTTTTGATGTTGTGTGTACTTGTTTAGGTCTCTGCTACCACCATGTATCCAGATAATGGTGCTGATACCCTAAACAAGCAAAAGGACTCCCGTTTTGACTCAATATGAAGAATTCAGTAGCATACAGTCATTGCACCTTTCTCTAAACCTCTTGGATTACCTTTAGCCACTGATGCTTTCACCCAGAATGATGGAGGTGATTTCTAAATCCGTTGCTTTCCTCTCTTAATTGCTACTAAGCTGACCCCGTTAACCCTCTCTTTAGGGTCTATCTCTAAATCCCTTTGTCTGCCAGGTGCCCCCTCCTGTATGTCCACTATTATTGTGTCGGTTTGAAAATCTATTTTAATATTCTTTGTATTTTCAACTTAGCTACATCCTACAACCACAACCTCTGGCCTCAACCCAAAATCTACATCAGATTTTCTTCCAATAAAGGTTCTGCTGCTACAGAGTTAAACTCACACTTTGTTAGCTATGTTAATTACATATCCTACACATGCCAGAGTTACGTTGTTGACAGGCAGTAGAGCACAATTCATTTCAACGTACAGCTAAAAATATGCTTCAGAATCCACCTTTTCACTTTCTTGCTATCTCCTTGAGAACCATTTGTCCTACCTGTTTTCTTCACCTTCTATTCTCCCATATCTCATTGTTATCGCTAACCCTACCTTTTCTGCTGAGTAGTAATCTCCTCAACTGATCTTTTTCCAATCATTCTGCTCTCCTACTTCCTCATGTTCATCTTTATCTAGCCACCATACCATCCTCCTGCCTTTCACATTTGTAACTTATGCCTCCCCTGCTGCCAACACCTAGCTTGTACATATCCCTTCTCTGCCCTGTACTTTCTTCCCACACATGCTGCCTCCTCACTCCTCCTTTCTTCCTTAATTCTCTCTCCCTTCATACTCTTACCATCCTTCCAGCATTTTTCTATTGTCACCTGTAAATCTATACTTCAGCAATCGCAATCTCCCACTGCCAGATCATGCTCTAGCCACCGTTCTTGCTCTCAGGCTGACTTTCATGCCTAATTCACGCCTCTTTGTCATTCTTCCTCCACCACCCTTTTTACCTATTCACCCGTCTACTCATCCACCTACATTCTTATTTCTGCAGTCTTCCTTCTGGTGAATCTACTTTCACATATTCCCAATCAGAGATCTACCTTAATTGCTCATCTACCATCACTTTACAGTTTCCTACTTCCCCTCCTCTCTCCAGCCCTGTTGTGCCACTACTCAGCCTGACTGACTCAGGAACTTACGCCATGTGTGCTCCATCTCAGACCTTTCCTCCCTCAATGGATGACCTTTCTTTTACATGCCACCGTCTTAGAATTGTAGTCTACACACCTACTCTCAGTTTTTCCTCTATAATGCCAGATTTCTAAACAAGAATGTCCTGAAAATCGACACTCTTATTTCCGACTCTTATGTTGAATTCTCTTCATCACTGAAGCTTCTCTATGTATGATGCAGCACCAATCCTACAAAAAGCTACACTTGTAGGGTATGTGATTTTTATATATGTATCACTTTGTTGCTAAAGTAAAGTTCATTACTTTTAACTAACTTTTATTTTATTATTGAGGTATAGTTGGGGTTATTTCTACTATAAGCAATACTAGATGTATGTTGTCTCAGAAATGTACGGTAGTCTAGATGTAAATGTAGTCTAGTCTATGATGTTTTAAATTATTGTAATGATTTTAATGAATCAAACAATAAATTTATACATAGACTTAATCCATTATAAACTATAATGCCACAAAATGCTAATCTCTGCTTATCCATTGTTCTCAAATTAATCATTCTTGGGGACTGCAAGTCCTAGTTTGACAAATCTGACATTCCTTTAACCAAATGCCTGTTATCCAACCTGGAATCTCTGGATGGCTTTCAAATAGTATCTGGTCCTAACCACATAGCTGGGTGTCTACTACATATAATTTCAGCACTTCATTACATCATCACAGTGACTGGCACCATCAATTGCTCATTAATGATCATTTCTGAGTTTGCAAGAGTCTCCTCCTTAGCACACTGAGAGAAAGTGCTGCGCCACTGCAGTGCTTCTTGTCCACCTGTCAGCACCAGCAGGGAACACTGGCCGTGGGTGTGGTGTTTGCAGCGGTGTATCCTGCCCTACCCATTGCTATTACGGGGAGAAGCCTGCCACGGGAGGGGCGCATGACTGGCTTTGGGCCTCAGGGAACACGAGGAGAGCGAGCATGTCAGCGGGCCGCCTCCGCACCCCCCCGATGCCCCTCCATAAAACTTACCTTACAACGGCTGGCCTGCTGGTGCTGCCGTCTAGCCCGGCATTCCTCTCTCTGGGGCCTTGTTAGGAGGCAGAGTTTCTTCTTCAGAACTTCCTCTTCCCAGAATAGCTTGCTCATGCCTCTGGGAAGAGTTCAAGCCTCCTAGTCCAAGATGGATGCCTTCCATAGAGGCTTGAACGGAGCTGCCCAACCTAAGATGATGCATTAAGTACTTTTCTTTTTTTCCCCAATATAAGGAGCAAAGGCTAGTTGCTCATTGCGTATCAACACTTCGAGTATCTCAGTTGTAGTGTTTACGCTTCCTCTCCATCTGTGTGGTGATTCTTGATTGCTTACTCCACTCCCTCATTTCCAGTGTACTTCTTCTCCAGTGCCTTGCCATCCTCCAGCCTGCATCTGATTCTTGTCTTTAGGAGTTTTTTTGCCATAGGGTTTTTTCCTCCTATTCTTGGGGCCTTTTCTGGAAGGCAGTTTTCCGCCTAGGCGCTACTCCAGAGGTCTTAAAACTGGTGGGTGGGGGGGGGGCTCAAGTGATCCCAGGGGGGGCGCCAGGCTCTAGCCAAAACATGTATTATGCTGATAACAGTGCTTTGTTTTCAAATGAAAAAACATGAGTGGCAGTAGGACGCTCTGTAATGGGCCATTACTAACATCTTTTGTCATTTATATCTTGGCTAGAAGAAGGTGTTAAATTCTAAATATTCTTCAAAGCTCCCACCCCTATTTCTAATAATCGCACTGTAGATACTTTACACAATAGTAGAATGGTATGTTTGGCAATCATTTATTTGATTGCATTTTTAAAACGATAACAGAACTTAACTGCAATGTTTAAATATGTCTTGACATATTTAAACATTGGCAGTTTAATAGAATAATTAAGAACATTTTTGAGGGGGGCCCCAGGGATTTTTTTTTCCCACTGGGAGGGGGGGGGAGGGGGCGCGGGATTAAAAAGTTTGAAGACCACTGCACTACTCTGTCTCTGCAGCAACGTGGCTATTGGGGGGGTCTCCCTTATCTCTAGGAGACAAGGAGTGTGAAGACCTAGAGGTTCAGGTCCAGAAGAGAATAAAGGCATGGAATACGGCATAAAATCCCCAAATCTGACAGGAAGAGCTGCTTACCTACAATTACCAATTTTCAAGAAGAAAACAATCTTCTCTCTGACAATCAAAGAGGATTTCAACATGTAACAACATCAAAACTCTAATGGATTCAAATGTATTTGTGGCAGCCATGCTATTGGGGCTTTCTGACACTTACATAGTCCACTATGCTTTGCTCCAGAGACTTTAAAGGGAAACAAGCCACAACCCTGGACTGGATTGCCCCTTTACTTGTTAACAGATCACTGATACTATAACTGCCACTTCCTCAAGGAATCATTGCTATTTCCTCAAGGAATCACTATCACCCTCTCCTTTTCAACGTCTACCGTAACCCGCCACTGAAGCTTATCTTATTCAACCTGAACTACTACAAAATTCAAGCATTCCACAAGTCACTTTTATTTTTAAGTGAGATGCTATAACAGTAACAAATATGCACAGACTTGGAGTACATGTTTCCTGTGCCTCAAGACTCAGTCTGCACCTCACTGAAGATTTCCAACAAGCCCGAGACCAGTTTGTGATTGCATGTGTTTCCTTCTCGAAGGGGAGCTAGCCTTGCAGTGCAGGATCAACAGGAATGCGGTCCAAAGTACTGATCAGTGGTTAGGATTCACACACACATTGAGAAGGGTAAGGGGATTCAGAGGGACCAATCTGTCCCTGGGTGATGCTTATTTCTCCTCGTGTGGGAAATCCACCTAGTTTTTAATACTGCTCTCACACACTAGATAGTGTCATGCTTCATCATAGGGCCGCATCAACATCAAGAAGCAGACGAACGTAAACTGATGGAGCAAATTGTTTTTTTCTTCAAAAAACCACAACAATTGAGGGGATTGAATCAAACCCTCGATCCCAACTGGGATCGGGATCCTCTCAACACAAAAATAGTGATTCAAACTACCTAGGTGAATGTTCAACTAATCTTTATTTCTAACTTTCCCTGGCAGGATTAAAATCAGTATCTAGGGGATTTACATGGTTCTTAGTATCCGTACCCCCTAAAACATAGTGTTATTCTATCAACATGTTTCGGCCTTCTCTGAGCCCCTCAGGGGTCTACCGGCCTTCCTCAGGATGAGGATCCCTTCTTCTTCTTTGGGCTTGTTATTGCCCTCCCCTATTTACAGTACCTTATTTTTCAGGTATAATTATGGGGATATTTGGTGGTTATTTCCTCTCCTTTCTCCTTCACTTTTCCTCTTATCTTGGGAATATCCCGAATTTCATTTCAGCGCTCTGAAACCGGGGCAGTGGTGGGAACGTCTCCCTTAGTCACACTTTCGTCAGGGTCACTACGTTAGCCTTTTGCCATCCGCTACCCTCTGTAGATGATCTCCCGCGGGTGCTGCACGCCATCTAAATGGTGTTTACTCAATGTGCCGCATCACATCCTGTGCGTGTTCATTACTCTCCGTCTAGAGTGTTACTCTCTTTCTCAGATGTCTCATTCTAGCGGCCATCTTAGTCTTCTTGCTCGTGCTTCCCTTCACTCGTTCTTATTCTTACTATTTATCTAGTTACTTTATATATAGAAATATAAGATACATAAGAGTGGTGGGTATTCCTCATCTCTCCAATGGCTCCCAATGTCCATTTCTGCCCTATTCAATTACATAGCAGATCTGTCTTTTGTCAATAAGGATTAGCACCAAACTGAGGTGATTTGCATCAGTCTGCGTTCCTGTGGTGTTTCTTGATATCTTCAGTATAGATATATTTCCTATTTTCTAATAAAGAGACCGAATTCTTAGTGTGCAATGATGTTCCGTGGCTTTCTGTTATTTTATACTCAAGTCCTTCCTACCCCTCAGTTTTGGCTGTTCAACTGGTACCAGTGGATGTCGTCATTCATCCCTCTACTGTTACTCTTGGTCCTAAACACCTATCTTTGTTCCCTCTTGAGGAGTTCCATTTTTTCATCAGTGCCCACTCTTGTCAGGTTCGGTTTATCAATAACAACCCACCTCAGATCTTCCACTGTATGTTGTTTCTCTACAGAATGAGTTGTGAGTTTAGTCATTGTCTTCCTGCACCGTACGTTGCTCATATGTTCCATGATTCTCACTTTCACCTTTCTCGTGGTCATTCCTATGTACAGTAAGTTACATGGACACCTGATCAGTTCAATGATGAGATCTATTTCCAGACACATGGTTGGGCTCTTTTTACTTAGAAAATCGTCAGTAGATAGTAGTCTTGTAGTCAGTGGTTTTAATGCGCTCTTTGGTTATCCCCCGATGTTCTTTTAGGTAGGTGTTAACTGGGCAATCGGGATTTCCACAAGGAGATAAATTTGCATAGAATAGATCTGGATGGGAGTCATTTTCATAGTAATTGATTATACTTAAAACTTGACCTGGAAAGTGCCTCGAGGATCATCTGCGAGTAGCTATTATTAGTAATTCTCCAAATATAAGCTTGGCCGCTTTATAAAAATGCAGTCCAAAAGGTACATAATCTGCATGTCTAGTGAGAGCTAGAAACTTCTTCTCCCAGGTCAGCATGCTACTACCCATTTAAATGGCTTTTTTTTCTTTGTACTTCTTGAAATTTAAGATTGTGGTACCTCACTGGCCTCAGACCGAAATGTTATTTCATTGCCATTTCCTGGTGCACAAACTTCACTTAATCGAAACCCTCCAATATAAAGCAGCACTACAGGGTATACGTTCTGCTCCGGGCTCGTTTTTTGTATGTATATATTTCAGGTAGGTTGACTTGGTATCGCAGGTCCAGATTTCATCTCCTTCCTTATTTCTCTGTTCCTGCTACCCACCTATATGTGAAAACTGTCCTTATAACTTATTTTATAGCTGTCCATTTCTTACATTATCCTTGTTACTTTAACTATATCGATTTTGAGAAAGCCTGGTTTGGAAACACATTTCATAGACAGCTCCATTTTTTGTTTTGCGGAAGATCCACATTAAATTCTCCTATTAGTTTTATTTAATGTAATTTTTAGCCATCCAGTTATTGAAAGTAGGCTCTTTGTATCACTGTAGGCTCTCTATCCAATGTTCCAATAGCCGCACAGTGATTCAGTGGCTCCTTTTCATCCTTCGCAGGTGTGGGGCTTCATGCAAGTCACCGGGGGACTAGGAGATCAAAGAGAACATTTGCATATCTGTTAGCTCATTAAGTAGATTACCAGGAGCCTAACAATAGCAGGGGATTTAAGATGTAAAATGAAACCCTCTGCGGTTAGTATTAAACAATCCTTTATCCTTCCATGTGATGAAGAAGCCATTTTTTGATATTGCAAAATAATTCACTTTTGTCTACATCGCATGTATAGCCCCAGGAATGGCCATAACTACCTATTACATACCACTCAAAAATGAAAGAGGCTATAGATTCATTGTGGGGCTAATTATATATTTGTAAGAAGCTTTTTAATTTTGACTTCCTGCCCTGTCGAATTTTAATGTGCGGCCTCCTGTGGAAAAACCAAATACCTTCCTAATTAATTTTAAAAAGAAGAAAGGACACACGGGGAGTAGGGGGGATAGGGAGGCACCCAAGATAAAATGACAATTCCTCTGCTCTGAGCAGCTCTGTTTTCATAGGCTTCAATGGTCTGTTCTCATTAATCCCAGGGAAATCGCATTCATTTCAGCTCTTGTTACAGCTCAAGCAGATTCCCTCTTTTTCCTTTGTTTTTTTTAACTGAGTAGCTAACGTTACATTGCTCGTTTTGCACTTTGTGCGCGTCTTTTTACTTTGCTTTTTTTTTATCTGACTAGCCAACGTTACATTGCTCATTTTACACTCTGCGTCCCTCTTTTTCCTTTGCTTTTTTTTTCTGAATAGTCAACGTTACATTGCTCATTTTACACTCTGCGTCCCTCTTTTTCCTTTGCTTTTTGAAACTGACTAGCCAACGTTACATTTCTCATTTTACACTCTGCGTCCCTCTTTTTCCTTTGCTTTTTTTTTTCTGAATAGTCAACGTTACATTGCTCATTTTACACTCTGCGTCCCTCTTTTTCCTTTGCTTTTTTGAAACTGACTAGCCAACGTTACATTTCTCATTTTACACTCTGCGTCCCTCTTTTTCCTTTGCTTTTTTTTACTGACTAGCCAACGTTACATTTATCATTTTACACTCTGCGTCCCTCTTTTTCCTTTTCTTTTTTTAAACTGACTAGCCAACGTTACATTGCTCATTTTACACCTTGCCGTTTCACGGTCTGGAAAACCTGCTACATAAAAATAAAATGTAGCTTCCCTTCACATAAATGTTGACCTTTATTTCGAACTGCTTACTGTCACGTAAAAAGACCAGTAGAAGATATCTTTTTTTTTTTTAAAGTATCAGTTTTTGATGGATGAATCTGATAAAGAATGGAAATGCAAAATGTTTCTGGTGATTTTCGAATTCCGTCATGCCCTTCTCTTAGTGTCCCTCCTTGATAGTACATTCTTGTTTTCACTTCAAGGTGGTGGTGGGGGAGAGGGGGGTGAGAAGCAGTGTTGATGTTTTTTTTCCCTTCTCTGCCTATTGCTGCATTGTACACAGCTTCCAATTTACGGTCTCGGTTGACAGCATAGATTTCTTCAACCATATGCTTATTTGGATCAGTCTCTTTCAACCACGGGCTTGATACATTGTCAGTCACATCTTAGTTCTACCTAGAAGAGTATTTCTCTCTCACCGCATGCTGTAGGCGGTGTGCGGTATTAGTGTGCCTCCTATGAAGTGCTTGTAGGTGTCACTGACTGGCCGGACGCTCATCTGTGTCCACTTCTTTTGGCCTCATACCTTGGGTTGACTTCCACTGCAGATGGCTGCAGTGCCACATACAATATTACTGACTTCATACAAACAGAGTAGCTCAAGCTGCATAATATGTGCTTTCTAGAACATGGTTCAGAACTTTTAATGTCGTCCATTGCGTAACTGCAAATACAACAAGATTTAAAACATGGCAATTTAAACAGTTTTGCCATTACAATTTTAACAGCTGTCTAACTGCACAATTTCTCCCAAACAACTCAAAACAGTTACACTATAAAACTACTGTATAATAATGTACTCCTACCCAAACAACAGGTTATGTGCACATAATCTAATTGTATCCACCCCCAAACTGTGTCACTCTGTCTATACATCAAAGACTCTTGAATATAAGAGATTTTCTATCCGAGGAAAGAACGAAGAGGCACTTCATACACCCTCTAGTTCTGCAGTTTCGCTTAGCCTGTACCCAGAGGAGTCACTAAAGTTAAAAAATAAAATTGAAGAATGCTCAATATGTATGTCTTCTAAGGCAGCTACATACTCACCTTGCTCTTGGATCTTAAGTTGTATAAACTGAGTTAGAAGGAACCACTTCCTTCTTGGAGGCAGAACAGCAACTGATAGTATTTGCAACAATTGTATCTAATTTCTCTCAGATTTTAACGACTGTTTAATAAAATGGGCTAATTTGCATAGGGGCTCTGCCAGCTAAATCCGATCTACACAAGACCCGACATTAAGCTTTTTTAAAATATTGATATAAGCATTTTTCTCCCTTCAGGCGTAGATCTCCATCTAGAATTCTCCACAGTCTGTCGTTGATGGGCCATTGAATTTTTGCTGCAGCTTTAGTTTCTTATTTCCAGGTAAAAGTTGTCCGTTCTCTGTCTCGCCCAGTCTCAGTATGGAACTCTGGATTCTTTGCCACATTTCTGAATTCATTCTCTCAGACAGAACTGCCAGGTTCTCTGTCTCAAACTTCATTTGTTCCGTTTTTTCTTGATACTGTCTGCCTTGCACCCCTTACCTCTGCCAATTTTTCTGCTTACTTTTTCCTTTTGAAGCACTGTTGGCCTTTCCTCCAAATAGTCTTCCTTTATTAGGTCTTCCGACTTAATAAGTTGATTACCCTTTGGTGTCATATACATCTAATTAAGCCCCTTGTCTTTTCCTACTGGTATTCTTGCTACTGCCCAAACATGACTATTATTACTTAGAGGAAGCTTCACTGCTAAGCTCTTGTTTTCCCTCAATTCATTTCAGTCCGCTATCTGTTGCTCTGCATGGACTGTGCTTCCTCTCTGGTTCTTTACCTTTAAGCTTGCCTTTGCCATGCCTGAATCTGTTGTCTTTGGTTGCCTCATTGACTGGGATTTTTCTGAACATGCTTTACCCTCCCACTCACACACTCAACCAAAGCCGACAGGTCTGAATTAGGTCAACCTTTTGGCCCACCACTGTGAATAAGTTTCAGAGAGGTAGGGAGATGACTTTTTAAGAAAATCGATTGCATCTCTAGTGTAATTCGCACTACTAAAACTCCAGATTTAGCCGAAGGTGAAGGTGTGGCCATTCTTTATTTCTCATCTCCTTTTTTGTGCCTATTTAAAGTATTGTTTTGCAAATGCCTCCTTTACCTTGCGATATTAGACACGATCAAAGACATTAGACCTATGAGGAAGTCAGTGGCCATTAGGGATGGTCTGTGGTCCTGTATTTTCTTACCATTCTTCCCACCATAAATTCCTGTGATTAAATAGTGAGAATTTGTCATAATTCACAGGCCTCCTTTGAACACAGCCCACTCTCCAGCTGACAGAAATTGAGAGCATTCAGTAAGTCATGGAGTTGACTATAGGAAGATGAAACTTTCTTTTTCCAAGCTCCTTTACATGTACACTGGGATATTCTTCCTGTTGACGACCTATAATTACTCTTTCTTGCCGAGACAGACCTGTCTGCTTTCAAGAGCTCTTGTGAATTTCTAGTGCAAGGAATCCATACATAATGAAAGCTCTTGAAAATCATCAGTTTTGTAATGCAGATTCAGGCAAGATGTCATTTCAGTGTTGGCTCTGCACATTAGAATTATTTAGAAATCACCACTCTTGCTCTAAAGAAGTGATCAGATTATGAATATTCATTTAGTTAATCTGAAATATTAATAAGCTATCATTTTGGTGTCAAGTCTTTACACTCACACTAGTATTTCCCACTCTTGTCTTTGATGGCTGTTAAAACTCGTGTCTCTGTACCCTTGCATATCTTTTCATTGTAGCATATGTGTTCTGGGATGTGCTAACACAAAACACTATTAAATGAGTAAATAACTTATGTGTTAAGTTCTAAAGACCTCACCCTTGTTTTCAGGTTCTTCCTGGATATCCTGTTCTCTCTTCACTGAATGGACCGACCTCTATCTGTTGATTTTACCGGACTTTCTAGCAGGCATCAGCGGTTTGATTTGCAGCATTGTAAAATTTTACTTTAGTCATTCAGTCATTATCTGGCACTGTACAGTTGGAGTTGCCCTGTATGTGAAAGACCGGTTGTTATATGTAAGATGCTCTATGGAATTGTTACTCTACTTGCTGGAGCTTATTAAGATGTCTGGCACATCAGTGGCAAATGTATTTTGCTTGGACTTTCAACCTCACTCTTGCTTCTTTAAGACACCCTTCCAAGCATTCAGGGGTATAACTTAACTATGAGGCGCTGGGCATACTGGAGCCTGTCTGAGTTACAGTAGCCTGAAGCTATCAATAGAATGCTAGCTGAAATGTACGCTCTCCATGATAAGTACAATAACTATATGCAAAATGAACCCACAATAACTTCAGTCTTCGTTAAAACTACTGCATGCTCCAAATGGGTTTCTTGGGCTCGACTGTGAATTGCACTTTTACATTTCATGGCTGCAACATGCAAGCTTCTGCTTGGGGCACATAACAAATCAGTCAGAAATGTTATTTGGCACCAGTTTGGAATCATGGATTGTCATTTGAAGGGTTTATACAGGAGGGCATATGATATAGGTGACCTAATATCACTGGTCAGTACAATAACAAGCATTTGCAATGCAATAGGTCTCGCATTTACGCGAGTTTCAGCTATTGACATTGCAAATAACAATGCCTTTTATTTTTGTTTTCGTTTTTAAAGCTTAAACTCGTAAATGCGAGACCTATTGCATTGTAAATGCTTGTTACATATGTGAATGATACCACCGGCCATGCATGACGCACTAGTAACAGCGATACGTAATGCATCTCTTGGCAGTGTTGAAACACATTCCAAAGGCAACAACCTCGACCTGACTATATCTGCTTCGTCTTACCCATCATGTCAAGACAAGCTTCCTCCAGATCGGACTGGCCATCATGTAATCTCTTATCATATGCTACCCCAGGCCCCTACGCAACAGACAAACAAAACCCTCTGGAACACCTCCACGATCATTTAAACAATTCCCATTCAACATTATCGCACAATGTAGCGACCGTCAAAGATAATTACTACTTAGAAATCACTGTCAAAGACAGCAACCAGAGAAAGGCATTATTCAAATGTGAAAAATAGGGTTTCAAACCGCTTCCACCTCTACCTATTTCCTACTCCGTTAAGATCCATTACAAGATATGGATGAAATGCGTGTTTCATGGCTGGTTGTTGTAACTGCTAGTAGTCCATCTTTATACAGTGCCTGTGTGTAACAGAACTTATAGCATTCGGCGACCTGGCGCTGGTTCTCGTTCTCTAGGTACTGTGCAATGTAGGAGAGAGTGCGGTTCTTAAAATAGGACAAGGAGCTCAGGACATATGGTGATAGACTGACGGGGTGAAATCCAGTGGCCATGGAATATTTGCTTGTCAGCCCCTGACACACGAAACATTACTGAAGCGGCAGCCTGAGGCCCCTGCAAGAGGGGGTGGAGGGGGTGTCTCACGCGCCGGGGGCATAACAAAAGCCCACCCAATGCGGGGGAGGCGAGCTCCGGAGGCCCCCACCGCCACTGCAGGTCCCTGGCATTAGAGCTCAGGACTGGGTCCGGAGCGGGGGTGGGGGGATTGCGCATGTACTTTGTAGGGGGGGGCTCAATTTTCATTACGCCACTGTCCCGCGCATCTGTGAGAAGCAGCAGGCTCTGTGCGCATTCAGCACTCAGATTCTCCAGGGGGAGTCCGCATAGGATACGATTACCAATAAGTGCCTAACAGCTTATGAAAAACTGTATTGTCGGTCTACGTTCTGAGATCTCTGAAAAAGTATTTCTTAAAAAAAAATCTAAGAACATCAGAGTGGGCACATCAGTAAAAACACTGGTTTTGCACTCAAACACAAAAATGGAACCTGTTGCATAGGTCAGACCCGCCGTTCTCTGAACACGTTTCACTCAAAACCACTGTCTAAAACAATGAACACCAAATGCGCGCAAATAAAAGCGAATGAGAAGGGTGCTAAATATATTTGCAGTTGCAACTTCACCATTGCAATTAAGTGTGTCGTTTAATATTCACGTTTAAATGCCTAAATAACCTTTACCACAAACTCCAGCAAGCTGTTGCCATTGCGCGAATGAAAAAAGAAAGTGCTTACCGACTTAATGAAGGAGACAGTGTAACCCCGCGAGTAAAAGATCCAGTCCTGATGGGCAGTCACAAAAGGATACAGGGTGGTAACAAGGCGGGACTAAGAAGCTTCATTATCAATCGGAAGCCAGCATTTACCATGGACGATGATGCCAGCCAATGAAAAATGTGGGCGGAGCTTCCACGACACTTCCACATCTGTCCCTACTACAATATGCCTCGCAGAGCGTGCAGCGCATGCGCTGCAACGCTAGGCGAGACCTAAAAAGTATTATTGATTGTTTCCAGAGTTACAGACAAAAAAATCCTATGTCCAAATGTGTAAGTTGTATCTGAAAATAAGAGGCTTTGCAATGTAAGTAGAATTGTATGTTTATATGCGAAAAATTAACTAACACATTTAACTCTGAGGATCCAGTATAATTATGCAGTAAAATAGGCAGTAATGACAAGGGTTAAAGACAGACTTCCCTAATGTCGCCCACACTATTCAGATTCTATAGGTTGCATATGATTTCCAGCGTGGAGGAAGACATGGTGCTTTTGTGAAGATGTTCACACTACCCAAGCTCTCCAGCTGTTCACACCACACAACCACTCATTGTTATGGTCCAGTGGGAAGAGTATGCTTATAAAAAGATTTCTGACTTTAAATACCTCAAGATGTATGAATTAATTGCATGTTCAAGTATGATATAATATAAATTCCTTCATAGATTCTATATTTACCAAAGGCACGATAGAGGTTAAAGTCTTCATATATGATTTACTTCATCCAATAGGCAAGATTTACTTATCCTAACCCTAACAAAGATTGTAAAAACCCATACCCAGGTTCATAGGTGTGGGTTTTCCTCTATTGTCGACCATAAGAAAGGGTTAGGAGTAGTACACTTTGCTTTGTGCAATTAGCCTTTCATATGGTGACAAGGCAAAAGTCCTTTTGGTAGTCTGAGAGCCTCTCTGGCTTCCCCGGAACCCTTTGAAGAGCTCTTGCTCCTTCTGATCTGTTCTACAAGATGGCTTTCATAAGCACTGGGACGAGGGGGTAGTTGTGTTATGCAGCTAACAGTGGCTGATGTGGTGTCAACTTAACTCCCAGCACATGGGTTGTGTCTTTGTGTGCTCTGTCTTAGCCGTATGACTTTTGATGTGGGTGCGCTGATCCAACCCATGGAGAGTTGCTACAGTGGTAGGTGCTGTGCCTTTCTAGAAGGTTCAGCTGATAAGACAAACAGAGTCTAGTGGGAGTGTTACTTGGAAACTGCTGTGCCATTCTTTCGACCTGAAGCAGAAGAATAACATCGCATGTACAGTGGACATTCCCAAATCTGTCAACATCTTTTAAGGAGGGACATCATTGATTGTTGGATTTCATAGGGACATATTTACCCCATGTATGACGGCAATATAAAGCCACAGCTTGTTTCATACGTGAGGGGGGGGGGGCAGAGTCCAGGTAATGGTGGCCAACCGTTAGCATGGCTAGCTCTGTCCATGTTTTTGATACAATTGAGCAAACTACTGCCATACCTCAAAGACTTGTATGTTTTGACATTAAATCCTTCTCTACCAGCTAAATGGTGTTATCTTAATAGCAACTTATCAATGATTACGGAAGTAGCATGCAAGATACATCAGAGTCGGTAACCGAAGCTTGCTTTATTGTTCGAGTCGCTTTCCTCACTAAGTATTGCTCCTTAAGAAGCAGCTTAGAATTCAAAACCATGGTGCTTTCTTTAACCCAAAAATTACCCCTTCTGGGAACTTTAAAGCTACCACTTTCTCAGGACTAATGGGCAAGCACCTAGGAATAATACTGTTAAACTTGTGGATTATGTAATAAGTTTAATTGTTTTTTGTGCTTGTGAACCTTTTTTTTTTACAAATATTTGGAATCTTGATTCTATCGATTCATTTTTATTATCAGCAATATGCTTGATAATATAAACTCAATAGGCTTAATAAAAAACTTTAGATACACAAATTAATTATATATTTAATATTAATACCATAACCATCAAATGATAAAATTCTAAAACCACCCAGAAACGTGTAGACAACCATTACTCTCAATAGGTGCAAATTAGCAATGCATAAATTAATTATTCCCTCATCCATGTTGCATTTACACTGCTAACAAACACCGAATGTCATTGTACATGCCAAGTACTCCTTGCACAAATGCACAAAGCGTGATAAACATGCTCTCCACATTAGCTCATAGCGTAAAATAACACAAACCAGAGGTTGCTTTAACTCGTCTCTATTCTTGATGCTCTTAACAATTGGCCATGTTGCCCATTTATATAAAGCTATTTAGTTGAAAATCATTTCATCATCTGCCTTAAAACAAAGTGCTAGTGCATTCCAACTCAACTTTATATTATGAAATTTGAACAAAGGAAGTAGCCAGCATTTACAAGCATTGGCCAATTTTGGCAAAATAGCAGAAAGGGCATGATGTTATGTCTTCCACCAAGAGTGAAATAGCAATATTACCACCCTACATCACCAGATACTCTTTAGTTGGAAGTATCCCCAATCTAAACAGGAGGTATAGAGTAAGTTTCAATTCAGGGTAAATCTGAGCAAAGTAGTTTTCACACCCTATTTCTGTCTTACCAAGATAACCTTGTTGTATGCTACTGGCAGAGCCGGACTTGGAACCCAAAGCAGCCCTGGCAATTTTGTCAAACCGAGTCAAGCACTGCTGCTTAACAAAACCGGCCCCCAGCACTGCTGCTTTTGTTACTGGGGGCCGATATTGCTGCATTGCTGCAAAACTGTCCCCCAGTGACAAAACTGACCCCTGGTGCTGCAAAACGGCCCCCACCCAGTGGCAGCAGTTTTTGGGGGGCGATGGCACTGCACGTGAGGTGAGGTGAGCAATTTCGGCAAGTGCAAAGTAAGTGGTTTTCTCAAATTTTATTTTCCCTCGTCTGTCAACTACCCCCGCTCTTACCTGCATCGGCCATCACTGGGCGGCAAGCTCAGGGACTGCCCCGGGCAGCTAAAGCTCTAGCTACGACACTGCCCCCACCCTTCCAGCCTCCCGGGTAAATGCCCAATGCCAGCTACGGCCAGTCAGGCCCTGGCTTCCTGGTATCTTTGAAATAATTTTCTCCAATTTTAAATGCTGGTAGCGTTCTTTCAGTTATCACACTGTCCACAGTAACTAAGTTAGGATCTGTCCAGAGTTTTACTAGCTGCAGTTTTGTTAATGACTTTCTGACATGCACCAGCCAGCTAGTTTTGCTGGTACCACCAAAATTCTTCACTTCCATTAATATTTTTTATATTTTGGGGTTTTTCTGTAGTTTTAGTCAGTACAACGCTGACCTCAGTGCAGCCAGATCTGTAATGGGAGTAATACCAACTCTGAAAAAGGAGGGGGGGGGTGCCTGTGCCAAGCTTTAGCAAGGACCTCAAGAAATTATTCTCTGTTATGTCTAGTTCCCTTAGATTGCCATGGCCCCATAGTTCGGCTCTGCATAAGGCAGCAGTGACCGCTTTCTGTTTTTAGATCAGCAATTTTCTACTTATGGCAGAGCAGCCTATTTTTTTGTTTAAATTTAAGCACTGTTCTTCAAGTTTGTAATAGTAGTGTGTAGTACTTGCTTTGCTTATTTGTTCTTTCCACATAAGTTGTCCCCAATATGTATACCCAAATAATCAAAATCGGAAACACCCTCTATCTCCTCAAAGTAGACCTTGAGTTTTCTCTTCAAGGGGGCTGATGTCTTCATTACCATAACATTTGTTTTCTTAATTTTAATAGATAAGTCGTCCGTTCTACAGTATTCTACAAAGTTGCCCAGTAATCTGTGCATAACGTTTTCTGCGCTGGATAGCAAAACAGCGTTGTCCGCAAAAGGAGAATTGGAACCTTATTGCTAGCAACAATTAGGACATCAAGAGCATCCTCCAACAAGTACTCTACTACATCACTAATAAACAGGCTGAAAGGAAGTGGTGCTACTACACAGCCCTGCCTAACTCCTTTACTAATCGGGAATGGGTCACTACATTTACCATGGGTCCCATAACAGACTTTAGCTGTGTTACTAATATGCAGACCCATTGTTTTTTTTAAACATCTGTTTATTGAGTTTTATTCCACAGTCAAGTTACAAAAAAAACAACCAAGGAGCCCCCTTGATCCACACCACCCTCCTCCAGCCGCCACAAAATCATCACTATTCACCCAGCTGCCTTCCCCCATACCCCGGACATCTCTGCACGCAGACTCATTATTGCCCACAAAATTGCGTTATTGACCCCTAGTTCTTGGAGGGAAAGCCAATGAGTTTTGCGATTGACATGGTCGACTGCTGACTAAAAGTCATCAAAAGTAAGATGCATTTAGGATGTCTTTACTACTTTGTAGTTGTAGCAAATCATGTACAAGTTTGGCCAACTGTTCCATTTTGTGACCTAAAGCCAGCTTGGACCGCAGTCTAAATATTTTTAGCATCCTCCCGTCTCTGCAGTCTGTTGAGCAGAACTTTTAGAAAAATCTTTTTAGACCTATCTAGTGGTGGGTTACCGCGACTACCTTTCTTAAATAGTGGTACAAAATCTCTGAGCACCCTGAGGAGGGTACATTACCATTTGCTACAGCAGCATTAAAGACTCTTGTAAGAACTTCGGACCAAAATTTGGAATTCAACCGATATCACAGCTGGGGGCCTTATTCATTTTTATATCTCGAAGAGCTGTTTCCACTTCTGGTATTAGAAGATTCAATGGAGAGCGTTCCTTACAGAAGGTCTCACCCTTTATAAAATATTTCCCCTGCCCAGGATGTCTGATCCAAGCAACTTTCTGAAATGAGTTATCCATTCTTCTGCTGTTATGTGGCATTCTGGTTTATTTACCACCCCCTTCTTTATGTAAGTGACCCTCCTCCATAACCCTTTGAAGTTGTTCCTACTCACTGCATTTTTTTTTTAACTCTGTCCACAATCTATGCTGGGCTTCAGAAGGTTTCTTCTTTATTAGGTTCTTCTAGTTTTTCCTTCACTGTTGGAAGGACACCTCTTTTTATTGGCAAAGGTGGCAAGTTAATAGTGCTAATGAGACCTTTCACTTCAAATCATACCATTTTGCATCGTACCAGGTATATTTGTCTGAGGCATATCGTTTTTGGTTATTCTGCCACGTTGATTGAGACCACAGCATTTTTATATTATGCAGCGGTAAATGGCTTGAGGCCAGAAATATGTCATGCACATCCCTAGTTCTGTAAAGGATAGGCATATTAAATTTCTGCATTATATAATTAAATTAAATAATGAGAAAGCTCTTTGAAATTTTACATAGTTCCAGTGTATTGCTCTTTTATTATTGGTTGAAACGATTTCCAAGCAGAACTCTTCATAGAGAGGGTTCAAGTACCCCGTCCAACCCCCGTGGATAAATATTTAAGTTAATAGTGAGGGGGTCAAGTTCGCTTTTAACTCTTTTCAGTCTTTATGTCAACCACATTCTTCCAGCATTCCATATTAATCAAAAAACAATAGATGAGAGAGGTTCTAACACCACTACTAAATGAGTTTATTGCTGGGGAATTTGAAACGGTTCGATGTTCAAGAACCGGAACCCATATTTTGTGAGAAAAGCTGTAAGTGCTTTACCCTTCCTATTTCCAGTTCATGGAAGGTTTAGGAATGTCCCAGCACAGATCTTCATCAAGAACCTCACTGTTGGTAACATCTCTAATGGCAAAGTATTAAAATCAACACAGATTATTTACAGTTGACCACCTTTGCTCAAATCATTCTCTGTAATGTGTCCACATAACTCTCTAAACTCTTCCAGACTTGTTGGACCTCTGGAGAACACTTTGAGGGGATATATATATATATATTAAGAATATCAACACTGTCAACTTTATTGCTAATATTCAAGCGCCTCACATGTAAACTATTGACATTTGTATGGCCTGCATTGACCTGCTGTGATTTGCAACTTAATTTGCTTGAAACCCAAACTGACAAACCATCCATAACATTCTCTATCATGGTCGTGTTTCTTGAAAGGAACAAATTCTACAACTGCTAACAAAGACTAGCCACTCTCCATCTAACACTCTTTTTTCTAGCCCCGTAATATTCCAGGACAGGATACTCCTACAATCCTCATTAATTCTGGCCACTCCCCTCAGTGGCCATCCCTCGCACAGCTGTAACCCCTCAGTGGAATGCAAAAATTACTTAAGATTGAGTCCGACCCATCTTGGGCCCGTCCACTGCCTTCATCTTTGTTAGCCAAGGCCGATGCTAGCCATTTCTATTTTAGGATCTCTTCCTCATTCATCTTCAGTGACTCCAGTAGTCTTGTTTCACAGTGGTTCAGTCTTTCTTAAGGACTCTGTGATGAGGATGAGGGTGCGGAGGGTTCAATACCATGGCCCTTCCCCTCTGCACACGCATCACGAGATGTGTTTTTTCTGTTTCTACACACTCCCTGGTATGCCCGTCCCTTTAAGGGCCCTGCAACGCTCCAGGAAGAGGGCGGGCGTGTCCTACGGCCTTTGCAGATGATGCTCTTTTCTTCCCAACCATCCAATGAGAGAGAAGAAATTATCCCACAAGAGAAACTCCACGCTGAGGTCGGAACATCATCGCTTTCGGCGAAGATGTACCCGTCTGTGGAAACGAGCTGTGAGAGATACAGAGGAATGCAAGATGCCCTACCTCGGTGAGTACCCACGAAGGAGGAGTTCGGAGAAGCAGGCAGAGGAGACGGGGAAATGACAGGAGGCCACCAGTACTTCGCGTCATCCCACCATGTTCCAGGAGGAGCATGGCTAGCCCAGGTGCATGGGCATTTATAGGGGAAACGTGCAGTTTGGGCAAGGGTTGACAGGGAGCGGACGAGGACCATAGCTTCAGAGGTGTCACCAGTGTAATTCATCTTAACCTGCTTAAAAAGGAAAACATACCAGCTATACTTGCCATAGGTGATAGAGCATAAAAGTTGGTTGACGCTTTTGTGTATGCCTGAACCTAGTGAGAGATAACTAGGATAAGGAATAACGCTATTAGAGCTTAAGTGACACACTGTGGTAGGATAGGAACAAGAAGTACGAAGTGGTGTTTTCCCTCATGAGCCCCACCCATTATACCAAAACCTAGACTAAGAACTAAGACACTTACCTGTGGCTTTTCCTCTTCCCTCCGAGGGACGTGCTCCATCCACGGTGCTCCTGGCCTTCCTGAAAAGAAGAGAAGAAGAAACATTACGGCGATTAACACTGTGTGAACATATATCAGAATAAAGAGAGCAATATACGAGAAGTTACAGTGTCCAGCCTGATCTCTTTGAGTATACCTATCAGTCACATCACCCCTATACGTGACAAGTGGTGGAGAATGCAGGCAAAGGCCATCTGAAAGAAGATGGAACAAATTGTGCATCAGTTATGGGAGGGTCAGCAGAATCTGGAATGGGCCCTGGAAAAACATATGAAGCAGGCTGAAACTGATCGAACAGTGTTTGCCAATGCCATTCGTTCGCAGGGAGAGAGCATGACCAAAATGGTGGAAGGACAAACCCAAATGGTTGCTGGAATGGGTCAAGGAAGAGGGCCTGCTATGCCTGGTGCTATGGTTCCCCTAGAAACGTATGTTTCTGGAGAAGATCCAGGCGCCTTCTTTCTTAATTTTGAATGGGCTGCTTGTGCCAGTGCTTGACCACATGATAGGTGGCCCTTTTATTTGGCCCCCTTACTAACTGGGAAGGCACAAGCTGCATGCCAAATTGCCAACAGGGATGGCACATCAACCTATGCTAAAGTCAAGAAAATCATCATGGTCCATTTAGGTATAGATGACAAAATCCACAGATTAAAATTTCGGAAAGAAAGAGGGGCACCAGTAGATACCCCAAAGACCTTATTTTATAAAATGAAAGATGCTGCAGACCGTTAGCTGAAACCCCTAGAATCAACAAAAGAAGATATTATGAAAAAAATCTACCTTGAGCAAAATCTGGAAGCATTACCGTTCCAAACGCAGAAATGGCTCAGACAGCATGCAGGACTGATCTTAGAACATGCAGTAGAAATGGCTACTACTTTTGCACGGGCTCAGTCCCGAGGATGTCCCACAGACATTGAGAAGACAGCTAAACCTTTACCGTCCACCAATCATAAGTTTGAAAGAAAACAAAATAAAACCCCCATGGAACCTCCAAAGATCAAAGCGGGGAAACCGGAACCAATTTTAAATCCTGGTCCCCATTGCTACGAATGTGGGAAGTGGTGATATATAGCCAAATTCTGTAGACATAAAAAGGAGGAGGGGGAAGAAGAACCAATGGATATCAGTTATATACACCGATCCATTTTTTATGCCCAGGAAACAGGGCCTATATATTATGTGAGTTTAAAGCTTAATGGTGTACCTGTCACAACTTTACTAGATTCAGGGTGCAGACAATCAGTGATTAAAAGTGAGCTGGTACGTCCCTCCCAAATAGTCCCAAATCAAAGAGTGGGGATATGCTGTGTGCATGGAGATACCAAAATCTATCCAGTATCCCAATTATCCCTAACAAACGATTCAGGGCAAGAAAGTGTAGTTGAAGTTGGCGTCCACTCATATTTACCCGAAAAAATCATTCTTGAGACGGACAACCTTTATTTTTTAGATATATTACTGGGAAATCTAACAAATGTAAACCAGTCCTCAACCCAAAGAACCCTGGGAGATCCCCTTGTCCATAATACTCTTCTTACACCCGAACCTTGGGCACTGTATATGTGATTTGGAGTTTGCCAACTGAACGATAATACCCTCCAAAATGCGTGGCATAGCACCAGAGAAAATCAGGATTCCCTTTAATCCAGTCTACCTCCACTTCGTTATACAGAAAAACCTCCTCTATCGCCTTGGTAAAGCTGGGGACACTTCCCATATGCTAGTTCCCCTTGAGTTTCGAGATCAAGTTCTGTTTTTTGTACACTTTCACCTCTTAGCTGGCCATTCTGGGGTAAAAAAGACTAGTCAAGTCATTTTGCAGAACTTCTTTTGGCTCGGAATGTACGCACAATTCAAGCAGTACTGCCAAGAGTGTGCCATATGTCAAAGGAAAACCCCTTCCCAACCTCCCAAAGTACACTTACAGCCCTCACCTATAATAGGAGAAACCCTTTGATAGGATAGGAATGGATTTAATAGGGCCTTCACCTCACTCCAAAAAAGGTTTCCAATACATGCTAGTCATAGTTCATTATGCTACATGATATCCCGAAGCTCCCTTAAGGGTTACCTCTTCTAAAGTCATAGCCCAACACCTTATAAAGGTGTTTTCGTGTATGGGATTTCCCCGTGAAAACTATACAGATCAGGGCACACCCTTTGTGTCCAAGATGATGAAGCAAATATGCAAGCAGTTGGACATAAAACACCTGACCACTTCTGTGTACCATCCTCAGACAGATGGTCTAGTTGAGAGATATAATGGAAGCCTCAAACTGATTCTAAAGACTATGTTGTCTGAAGATGGGAAAACATGGGACCATCTGCTACCCCTGGTTTTTTGTATTACTGAGCCAAGTCCAGAGTAGCTTAGGTATTTCTTCTTTCTAACTACTTTTCGGACAACGCCCACAAACACTCTTAGAGATTACAAAGAGGCTTGGAAAGGGATGCAGAAAATGAGGCTAATTCCCTTCTAGATTACACCAATCAATTTAAGTCCTGAATAGGGAAGCTGAGAATGTTGACTCTTGGAAGCTTAAAAAAAAGTCAATGGAAACAGAGGTTTTTCTATGACAAAGGAAAGCGATGGAGGGAACTTACAGTTGGAGACTAAGCCTTAGTTCTTCTGCTTACCTCTTCTACAAAAATGAAGAAAGAGTGGCAAGGTCTTTATGAGATTATTAAGAAAGTAGGACGAGTTACATATCAGCTACGTCTTTCCGCAAAAAAAGGAAAAACTCTACCACATCAACCTTTTTAAAAAAAATGTTTGGGACCTCCCACAGGAATGTTCAAACTGTGATCACTGTAGGAAAGACAGGAACCACTACAGATAATACTGATATAAACAGTGCTCTTTCTGAAGAAGAAAGAAAAGAACTTCTCACAGTATTATCATACTTTTCAGATATCTTTTCTGACTTACCTGGGAAAACAAGCCTAACCATGCATTCCATACCAACACAAGAGGGAGTTGTTATTAAACAACGGCCTTATCGCACCCTGAAATACGTAGGCTCGCCCTCCAGGCTAAAGTCACACAAATGCTTGAGATGCGAGTCATTGTCCCGTCCAAGATTGAACGGTGCTCTCCTATTGTCCTTGTCCCAAAACCTGATGGCAGTCTACGCTTTTGTATAGCCTACAGGGCTCTAAGCAGGGTCTCCAAACTGGATGGATATCGCTTACCGAGAGTAGATGAGTTGATGGAGAAACTGGGTGAAACACACTATATAAGTACCATCGTTTTAACGAAAGGATATTGGCAGATCCCTTTAAATCCAGCTGATCAAGAAACAACAGACTTCGCTACACCTGATGGCTTATATCACTTCACTTTCCTGCCATTTGGCTTGAACGGTGCCCCCGCCACCTTCCAGATGCTCATGAATACACTCCTCCTAAAACATCAGGGGTATTCATCCGCTTAGCTGGCTGACATAGTTGTGTATAGCAAGATCTGGTCTGAACACCTTGAACACTTTAATTCGATCTTGTCTGAGCTGCAACAAGCCCACCTCAATATTAATGCAAAGAAATTGAAATTTGCACACCAAAAAGTCAAATACTTGAGTTATCTCCTTGGTGAGGGCGTTATAGCGCCAAAAACGGAGAAGATAAGAGCCATAACTGAAACCCCCTTCCCAAAAACGAAAAGGGAATTAAGGGCATTTCTAGGCCTCTTGGGGTGTTATAGACAGTTTATTCCTCGTGTTTCTGAACTGTCTGCTCCCCTTACAGATATGCTCAAGAAACTTGTATCTCCTTCTATCTTTAAACATACCTCCGCGACAGTCCTTTAAGCATTCCAAAAGCTGAAAACAGCCCTCACCACTGCCCCTGTACTCCTTTCCCCTGACTTTAGCAAACCATTTATTTTGCAAACAGATGCTTCAAACATTGGTAGTGGCGCAGTCTTATCGCAATTGGACTCTGAAGGACAGGAAAGACCCCTCCTTTACATCAGTCGAAAATTGTTCCCTACAGAACTGATGTATCCCACCATAGAGAAGGAGTGTCTGGCCCTTAAATGGAGCATTGCGAAGCTTTGTTACTACCTGGGGGGTAGATTCTTTGTGCTGTACAAAGACCATGCTCCACTTACCTGGCTTCACTGTAATATGGGGAATAATAACAGAATACTGAGATGGTTTTTGACCTTGCAACCCTTCCACTTTGAAGTACTAAATAGGAAGTGCAGGGAGCAGGGAAATGCTGGCTATCTCTCTCATTTTCCCCTTTTCCCAGATTGGGAAACTCCTAAGAAGAGTGTGTGTGACGGGGGCGAGGAGGGTTCAATACCCTGGCCCTTCCCCTCTGCACATGCATCACGATTTTGCTGTTTCTACAGACTACCTGGAACGTCTGTCCCCTTAAGGGTCCTGCAACGCTGCAGGAAGAGGGCGGGTGTGACCTACGGCCTTTGCAGATAGAGCCCTTTTCTTCCCGGCCATCCAATGAGGGAGAAGAAATGATCCCGGAAGAGAAACTCCACACAAGGTTAGAACATCATCCCTGTCGGAAAAGACGGACCTGACTGTGGAAACGAGTGGTGAGAGATACCCTACCTCGACGAGTCCCCACGAAGGAGGAGGTCGGAGAAGCAGGCAGAGGAGATAGGGAAACACCAGGAGGCCACCAGTACTTCGCATCATCCCGCCAAGTTCCAGGAGGAGCATGGCTAGCCCAAGTGCATGGGCATTTATTGGGGAAACGTGCGGTTTGGTCAAGGGTTGACAGGGAGCGGGCGAGGACCATAGCTTCAGAGGGGTCACCAGTGTAATTCCTTTTAGCCCGCTTAAAAAAGAAAACATACCATCCATACTTGCAATAGTTGATAGAGCAATTCCCCCATTAGAGACTTAAAGCTACTTTTTTTCTTTCTGCCATACAAGTTGGTTTATGCTTTTGTGTATGCTCGAACCTAGTGAGAGAGAACTAGGATATGGAATAGCGCTATTAGAGCTTAAGTGACACACTGTGGTGGGATAGGAACAAGAAGTACGAAGTGGTGTTTTCCCTCACGAGCCCCACCCCATATACCAAAACCTAGACTAAGGACTAAGACACTTACCTGTGGCTTTTCCTCTTCCCTCCGAGGGACGTGCTCCATCCACGGTGATCCTGGCCTTCCTGAAAAGAAGAGGAGAAGAAACATTACGGTGATTACCACTGTGTGAACATATATCGGAATAAAGAGAGCAATATACGAGAAGGTTACAGTGTCCAGCCTGATCTCTTTGAGTATGCCTATCAGTCACATCACCCCTATATGTGACAGACTCCCCCTTAGTAATGAGGAGATTTTCATAGCCTGCCCCGCTGCAAACTATTATTGCGGCTGGTTCAGGCTATTGAATATGTGGAGACCTGCCAACATTTGCATACATTTGTGGCAATCAGTTTATATTTTTGGCCTAGATTTCGATGGATGTTAGCATGGCAAAACATCTGTGCCCATGATGTGCACGTTTTCCAGATTGCTCAAAATTAGTCTGCTGACATTCAAAGAAGCAAACTCCACTTTTGTGACTTGGTACAAGCCACCAGCTGTTGGCAGTTTCTCTAAACACACACATCTTGTTGAAACTTAAATGCAGGCCAGCGTTGAAAAGAGAGAGGAGTCTTGACTTATTCAGTGACTTCGATTACCTATCATCGCTAAGCCTGTCTCCTCATTTGAAACTGAGACAACACTTTCCACATTGGCATTTTCCCTCATGGCAGGCTGCTTGTTTTTCATCCTCTTGAAAATCAACTGGCTTCTATGCAACCTGCGCCTTTTCTTTTTCTTCAAGTGTTTCCCTCACTTCAATCGGTTTGTTGCATCCGCCGCTTCTGCATCGTCGCCAAGGTCATTTGACTTCAGCTGCCTTCTTTAAAAAATGGGGAAAAACTGGTGGGCAGTCATTTGATGCAGTATTTCCCCCATTCGTATCCTGTGCTGATTTGATTGGGAAACAGCCTTCTGACTGTGACACTTGATGGGTAGTTGTATCCATAACATTGCACTCATCTGATGCATGGGCATTGGAAAATAGCTTTCTTAGAGAATATACTATCAAGTTCTCTTTTTTCCTCTTACGGGTCTTCTGGCCTTCTACCTTGCCTAATGGCAGGCCTTTACTTTAAGCACAATTTAAAGTCCTGGGTGTTTTACTCATTGACTTACTAGTTCCTGTAGGCCCTAGTTTCGCCTTGGCATTAATGCAATGACCCTTTAAATGGCAGCTATAGGCCCTGCTTCTTCACTGTTTGATGGGGTCAATTTGATCAGCTTTCGGAATGTTATCCGGACTTGTTAATGAAACACTACCCTTGGCTGGCTGTAGTGATTCAGCCATGGCACTATTAAATGCCAGCTCTGTTTAGCTAGCAACCTCATTTTTGGTCCTAGTACTGGTCAACGCTTGGATGATTGTTGTTAGTAATGATGTAATATAGTCCTTTCCTCCCAAGGAGGAAAGGGCTATATCTCTAATCGCAGAAGCATAGAATTCAGTACTCTACTCAAGATGCTGAAAGCTTCTGAAATAATAAGTTCTTGTTTATTAGTAATTCTTCGAGTTTTCATAATGCTGTTGCTTTGACCTTGGATTGAATAATTGAAACTCCCAAGAAAAACTCCATATTGCTATATTCGGATCCTTCTACAATTACTTTATCAGGCTCAGGATGCACTACTGCTTCTACTCCGGTTCTCTATCTAGTTTACTAGAGAATCAAGTGTTTAAGTAAATGTAAATCCAGTATTTGTAAAGCGCGAACAGATACCCGAAGGCATCCCAGCGCTGGGGGCCGTGGGGAAGATTAAGCAAGCTATTGCCCAGAGTCACATGGTGCTGGGCTGACCTGCATCCGGTGCCGGGGATCGAACCGTGAGCCCCAGATTCCAGCGTCAGTCGCCCTGGCCGCGGCGCCACACCTCTTCCCTAAGTAAATGTTCTCTGATGAAAAATAAGTTTTGGAACAACCCGACATTAAGCCTGGAGGGTGAATGGTGATCTCATACTTCTAAAGGGAATGGTGAACATGCGTATTAGCTTTAAAGGTAGTTCCACCATAGGGAAATTTTATATTATGGAAAGGGGCTCTTACTTTCTTGGATGAAAACATCAAAAAGAGCTCAGGATCAAACTTTATCCCAGTTGTACTGATGCTGTCCTCTTGGTGGATCTGTTTATGTATCCTCTAGGGGATGAGGGCCCAAAATTAGTCTCCAATCTTATTAAGAGACATGTACCCACACGCAATCTGAGATCTGCCCACATGAACTTACTGGCCATTCCTCCTTATAAACGGAAGAGACTAGGTGGCAGCAGGTTCGCAGTGTTGGCTCTCCATTTCTGGAATGCCCTCCCCTGTGAAATTAGATCCTGCACAGACTTACCTGTATTCAGGAAACTTCTCAAGACATGGCTCTTTGTTCAGGCATATGAATAGACTTACCGGAGCTCAGCTACTCTTATACTAGCGCCAAAAAACCAATCGGTGTACGTGCGCTCAAAAATATATTGTAACATAACATTAACATAACATAGTGAAGATGTGTGCCAAGAGTTCTCAGATGTTTTTTTCCGGATAAGCTCTGCTTATTCAAAAATTACCAACATGGTATTAAATTAAAATCTGGCGTCAGATCATCAACTCCTAAGTAGCACCTAATTCCTCATCTCATGGCTGCATTAAAAAAGTAAATTGATAAACTGTTAGAACTAGGGATCATACAACCCTTTGAAAATTCTGAATGGATTACACGTTTTATTGCCATCAACTCAACAGGAAAGGACATAAAACGTTGTGTGGAGCTACACTATTTCAACTTCAATATTTGACTTGATAGGTATCCCCTTCTTTGCATTCATGAGATATTTTCCTTGATCGAGGATGCAGCTTGTTTCAATGTGCTCAACCTCTCCTCTGCCTACCATCAGGTTAAGCTCCACCCAGCTTTACATCATCTTACGTCATTTGTCATACTCCTCTCTACTTACCACTATTTGCATATGCCATTCAGCGTAACCTCAGCGGCGGCAGTATTCTAACACATAAAGCAACATATTGTAGAAGGCTTATTCCATGTTCTCTGCTTTCAGGGCAGCATCCTGATATTTGAGACAGAAGAAATAGACCACAACATCAACTTGCATGAAGTTCTGTAAAGGCTCAGACTAACAGTACTCCTAATCAAAAGAGAAAAATACTGCATTGGGGATGGGTCAGTAGGGTGCCTTGGCCATAATATTTCTTGAGATGGCATAAGACCCTATATGTATCTTGCTTAAACTACTGCTGAAGTTCCTTCCCAAACAAACAGGGATGAATGCAAGTCTTTCTGGAACTAGCAGTGTTTTATGCCAAATATGTTGAAAACTTTGCCAGCCTGATGGAACATATGCATTCTCTAATAAAGAATAATATCCACTTCTCATGGGAATCTGAATATCAAAATACCTTTAACCAAGTTAAATCAGCATTTCCAATGCCCCATCTTTAGGTAGATTCAATCCTGATGAGGCAACCATGCTGATCACTGATGCCAGCAATAAAGGTTTGAGTGCCGCTATCACCCAACCAGCTGATGGTAACAAGCAGATTGTCGCATCCCCATGAATGTGGCATATGTCCCCTGGGCACAGATTTGTATTTCTATTATGAGATTTAATCCAGTTCAATAAAGTTTTGTACAATTTTCTTTGGTAGTTTCCGTTATTTGTTTTTATTTCAGTTTTTCATCCTAGGGAAATTGTACTTCATCTCCCATAATGCAACTGTTATACACCATTTTATTAAGCTTTCAAATATCCCAATGCATTTCGGCCTGATGGGCCTTCATCTGGGGAATATCTAGAATGAATGAAAAGAATGCTACTCAGAATACAAGGACCACGGGGTCATGAAAAACAATATACACGAGTAGAGTACCAAGTGAAAGTTGAGAACAAAAGGGTGTATTTACACGAGTCTATTTTATGAAGGTAACAACCAAAGAAAAAGGAGGGACCCCTATAGGCGAATGAGGGTGGGTAAAACAGGGGATCAAGTAAACAGCACAAGACAGAAGAATACCCACCCATTCAAAGATAGATTATTAAGGCCCACAAAGGAGTCTTGTAATTATACTTGAACAACCAAGGCTCAGGTGCATATATTGAAAAGAACCAGCAAGTGCAATTGATAATTATTTCTTTTTATTAACAGGATATCAAAAAAATATATATTATATCATAGCAAAGTGATACATACAAATAAAATACAATAAAAGAGTACCCCACAACAAACCGTCATACACACACACACACTAAGAATTCACATGAGCTCTATACATCCATCAAACATTCGTACACTTGGCATATATCCCGATGTTTAAAAAGGCCAAAAGGTGAGCTGATGTTTTAATAAATTGGTCCAGATGTAGAATTAGAAACCACTTCCGGGTTTGAAGGGACCAAACGCCGACGCACGCTTCGGTGAAAACCCTGCACAGGGGCTACACCTTCATCAGGGCAGGTCATATGCAGAGGAAATAGATAGCGTGGGACACTCAAATACCTATTGAGGTATTCTATCAAAACTTCATCCAACAGGATTGAATTCAGAAAAAAGCCATATAGGCCTGGGGATACTAGACATCTACATCCAACAAATCCTTAAATGTAGGCATGAAGGAGGCTTGACGGGGAACCACCTTTCAAAGATTCAGCCGGATTGAATTTCAATGAGGTATTTACTCAAAGCGTGATATCGGGATAGATCAATTTGACTTCTTCTGTTGGCTGGTTCAAGGAGGAAGTTCATCAGGGCTGCTGCATGTTCAGTGCCAGCTCTGCCTCTTACAGAGAGACTGAGTGGCATGTAGGCCATGCTTTTTGAGTTCCGTATCAGGTATGGTCAGTCAGCGTGGTCTGTTTGATGTTTCTTCGTCCTTTTTGGTACTGCATGCTGGCTTTAAGCGGAAACCATTACAGTTTTTAAAAAACCAAGACACCACTGTAATGGTTTCCGCTTAAAGCCAGCATGCAGTACCAAAAAGGACGAAGAAACATCAAAGAGACCACGCTGACTGACCATACCTGATACGGAACTCAAAAAGCATGGCCTACATGCCACTCAGTCTCTCTGTAAGAGGCAGAGCTGGCACTAGAACATGAAGCAGCCCTGATGAACTTCCTCCTTTGAACCAGCCAACAGAAGAAGTCAAATTGATCTATCCCGATATCACGCTTTGAGTAAATACCTCATTGAAATTCAATCCGGCTGAATCTTTTGAAAGGTGGTTCCCCGTCAAGCCCTCCTTCATGCCTACATTTAAGGATTTGTTGGATGTAGATGTCTAGTATCCCCAGGCCTATATGGCTTTTTTCTGAATTCAATCCTGTTGGATGAAGTTTTGATAGAATACCTCAATAGGTATTTGAGTGTCCCACGCGATCTATTTCTCTGCATATGACCTGCCCTGATGAAGGTGTAGCCCTGTGCAGGGTTTTCACCGACAGCGCGTCGGCGTTTGGTCCCTTCAAACCCGGAAGTGGTTTCTAATTCTACATCTGGACCAATTTATTAAAACATCAGCTCACTTTTGGCCTTTTCAAACATCGGGATATATGCCAAGTGTACGAATGTTTGATGGATGTATAGAGCTCATGTGAATATTTTTAGTGTGTGTGTGTGTAAGACGGTTTGTTGTGGAGTACTCTTTTATTGTATTTTATTTGTATGTATCACTTTGCTATGATATAATATATATATTTTTTGATATCCTGTTAATAAAAAGAAATAATTATCAATTGCACTTGCTGGTTCTTTTCAATATATGCACCTGAGCCTTGGTTGTTCAAGTATAATTACAGGACTCCTTGTGGGCCTTAATAATCTATCTTTTGAATGGGTGGGTATTCTTCTGTCTTGTGCTTTATTTTATGAAGGTGTCCGGTGTGTATAAAACAGTGATCTATGACCATTCTTTGTGCTCAAAACGAGTGTTGTACCGCGTTGGTTCATAATGCTGGTTAAATGCGGTCAAAGTTGTGCCGGGTCGGTGAGTATCAGTGCATTGTGCATTGGTTAAATACAAATAAAAAGTGATAGAAATTAATAAAAGTTCGTGCGTTAGGCACACATGATATGTGCCTCTCGGTTGTTTAACGGGCAGTGATTCTTTGTTACGTTTAAAATCTATATTGCTCCGGTAAATTACAGTGCTTAGCGCGCTGCATGTTTTACTTACTTATCTGGTTAGGTGTGTGTTAGCGATCCTGGTGCGTTCTACGCGGGTGTCGAACAATGCGGCAGTTATTCCGTATGTTTAAAAAGAAACGTGACGACGTTAGTGATTGAAATAAAAATAGGACTGAAGCATAAGTACTAAAAATTGACGATGGATGCATAATTTTTTTGTGATATAATCAGTCTATCTTCAAGTCCCTGCTATGTTATGCTGGAGTTTAAAAAAACACATTAATAAAATAAATCTGGAAAAATAAAAAGGAAAATAAGAATGTACAAAATGAAACAGTCAAATTAGAACGAATATATGAAGTAACTATCAAAATACAGTTAAATAGTGGATGCAATATGATACAGTCAATCAGAGATAACATTGATATTCCATACGATCGTTCATTCCGTAGGGTTTCATGGAGTTCAGTAAGAGTATCCAATGGTTTTCACGGTGTAATGAGTTGTGATTGTCTTTTCCTTCATTTCTGGTTATAATTTCTAATACACAGAATTTTAGTTGACAGATGTTGTGTCCTGCTTCTATGAAATGACTGGCCACTGTCGATTTAAAATTTTTGGTTCTTATATTGCTTTTATGTTCATTAATGCGGGTCTTGATTTTTCTTTCAGTCTGTCCCACATAAATTTCCCCGCAGGGGCATTTCAACAGATATATCAGATTGGATGTGTCACATGTGGCTGTCACTTTTATTTGATTTTATGTCCTTTCATCGGGTGTGTTACATACGGTCCGGTGATAATGTTGTTACAGTTGTTGCAGTTCCAGCAGGCTACAGTTCCCTTATACGAGATGTTGCTCTGTTGTTTTGTGGGATTTTTTATAATTTCTCCCAGATTTTTTGCTCTGGTGTAAGCGAAAATGGGTTCCTGTTCAAAGATGTTGTTAAAATCTGGTTCCAACTGTAATATCGACCAGTGTTTTTTAATGATCCTTTTGTAAGTTCCACTCATGGTAGAGTATTTAGAAACCACAGTCATGCGGTTTTGTGTGTCTCTAGCTTTGGATGATAATAATGTGTCTCTGCTTATCGTTTTGCATCGATTGTTAGCTTGGTTCAATATGTGTTCTGGGTAACCTCTTGCTTTGAGTTGTTGTAACATGTCGTTGACACGTATCTCCTTGATTTCAGGATTAGATACTATTCTTGTCACTCTTAATAGTTGGGTGTAAGGCATGTGACTTTTGAGTGCTGGTTGATGGAAGCTGCCATATAGGAGAGTATTATTTCTGTCCGTTTCTTTTCTATATAGATCTGTTTCAAATCCATCTTCTGTTTTGGTTATCATTACGTCTAGAAAATTAATGGATTGTTCTTGAATTTCATAGGTGAATTGCATCCTTTCATCTACCTGGTTGAGCTTGGCTAGTTGATCACTGAGCTCTGTAGATGTTCCGTTCCATAAGATGAAGATATCATCAATAAATCTTACAAAACGTTTCAAGTGTGTCTTCCATTCTGGTATTGATAGTATATGTTGTTCTTCAAAGTACCCCATGAAGATATTTGCGTAACTGGGGGCAGCACAATTGCCCATAGAAGTGCCAGTCTTCTGTAGGAACCAATTGGTTTTCCATTTAAAATAACTGTGTAGTAGAGTGAATTGTAATAATTCCATTAGAAACACTTTCAAATCTTCATCATAATCACTTTGTAATAAATCTTGCTCGGTGGCTTCTATGCCTAGTTGATGTGGTATGGATGTATATAACGATTTTACATCCACTGTACACAGTAATATTGTCTCGTCCTTTACATTGGATGTATTGTTGATTTTAATCAGGAAATCTGTTGTATCTTTAATGAAGGTTTTTAATTTAGTGACCATAGGTTGTAAGTAGCGATCCAAGTATTTGCCCACTATTTCGTGCAGGCTGCCTTTTGTCACATTATTATCATCCAAAGCTAGAGCCACACAAAACCGCATGACTGTGGTTTCTAAATACTCTACCATGAGTGGAACTTACAAAAGGATCATTAAAAAACACTGGTCGATATTACAGTTGGACCAGATTTTAACAACATCTTTGAACAGGAACCCATTTTCGCTTACACCAAAGCAAAAAATCTGGGAGAAATTATAAAAAATCCCACAAAACAACAGAGCAACATCTCGTATAAGGGAACTGTAGCCTGCTGGAACTGCAACAACTGTAACAACATTATCACCGGACCGTATGTAACACACCCGATGAAAGGACATAAAATCAAATTAAAAGTGACAGCCACATGTGACACATCCAATCTGATATATCTGTTGAAATGCCCCTGCGGGAAAATTTATGTGGGTCAGACTGAAAGAAAAATCAAGACCCGCATTAACGAACATAAAAGCAATATAAGAACCAAAAATTTAAAATCGACAGTGGCCAGTCATTTCATAGAAGCAGGACACAACATCTGTCAACTAAAATTCTGTGTATTAGAAATTATAACCAGAAATGAAGGAAAAGACAATCACAACTCATTATTACACCGTGAAAACCATTGGATACGCTTACTGAACTCCATGAAACCCTACGGAATGAACGATCGTATGGAATATCAATGTTATCTCTGATTGACTGTATCATATTTCATCCACTATTTAACTGTATTTTGATAGTTACTTCATATATTCATTCTAATTTGACTAATGTTTCATTTTGTACATTCTTATTTGCCTTTTTAATTTTCCAGATTTATTTTATTAATGTGTTTTTTTAAACTCCAGCATAACATAGCAGGGACTTGAAGACATAGACTGATTATATCACAAAAAAATTATGCATCCATCGTCACTTTTTAGGACTTATGCTTCAGTCCTATTTTTATTTCAATCACTAACATCGTCACGTTTCTTTTTAAACATACGGAATAACTGCTGCATTGTTCGACACCCGCGTAGAACGCACCAGGATCGCAACTAACACACACCTAACCAGATAAGTAAGTAAAACATGCAGCGCGCTAAGCACTGTAATTAAATCTCATAATAGAGATACGAATCTGTGCCCAGTGGACATACCCCACATTCATGGGGATGCGATCATTTATTCAACATACACTCAGGTTCGGAGAGTGATACCCAGGAGCACGAAGAACTTAAGTAACCAAGGGAGAACCCTTAGCTGTGCACGCACTACCTAATCTACAACGAGCAAATTGTTGCATTCGCCTCCCGCTCCTTTAGAAGACCAGAAAATCACTGCTGTGTAGTTGAAAGAGTAGGCCTTGGGTGCTATTGGGTAGTTAGAGCCTTTAAATTTCTTTTTTGGAGCATGCCATTTGTAATTGAGACTGACTGCAAACCATTAATGTTCGCAAAGGCACTGAACGCACCAACCCTAGAATTTCTTGTTTGCTTCTAGAGTTAGAAGGATATAACTTCAGGGTGTAATATTTACCATGAGTCAAAAATGTGGTTGCAAACTGACTCTCTTGCTTGCTCAGAGAAATGGATGTTCGTAATCTGGAGGCATTCATGGATGAAGTGGTTCTTAAATTAAATCTCACAGGTGTGAGCAAAGAGGAGTAGGGAAAGGCCTGAACAATGACAATGAAATGAAAACACTGATGAACAGTATTCAGTAAGGGTGGCCTAATATATGTTGTACCTTTCCAGATTGGCTATCTAAATGCTGAGAGATCAGATATGAGTTAAGTGTACTGAATGGTACTGTATACAAGGATGAAAAGATAATTCCACTGTGCAGTTTAGGGAAAGGAATTATAGATTTGGCACATGTGGGCCATTTAGGTTGTACCATGTCCAAAAGCAAAGTGCTTTTTGAATATTGGTAGCCAGGAATGGAAAGGCTAATTGATAGTGAGAGTAAATACTGTTATGTATGTTCTGAAAGTGACAAAACTGACTCGCTCGGAACAGTTCTTCTCTCACCTTCTATTATGCCTGATAGTCCATGGATCCTATTGGCACTTGACATAATAGAGCTTATTCGAACATCCTGAGTGAGCGATAGGTTCTGGTGATAATAGACTATCACACTCATTCATTTGTGCCTATGTGTGTGTACACCAAATCACCACTGATGCGTTCTTTGACTTCTTACACAACAGCTTCTTTGATGAAGACATTACAGCAAATACTTCTGGATAATGGAGTGCAATTTACCTCTAGTCTTATGCAAGATTTCTTCAACCAAATGTTGATTCATAACCTTTAAACTCCTTTGTAGTGTCCCCTTGCAAATAGGTTGCTCGAAAGAATGAATCATATGGTGAAAGAAGCTTTACAGAGAACTAAGATTATGAGAGTACCAGCCACTAAGGCCGTATAAGAAACCACCTGGATGTACTGCACAACCCCATGCAATATCACAGGCATCGCTATATATGAATCTCTCAAGGAGAGTCTTTGTAGAACTAAAATCACACCTTCATGGATTATAAATGTACTCAAGTTGAGGTGAACAGGAAAGACGTCATGGACAAAACTGAAATTCATCAGCTAAGGAACAAAGAAAGGTATATCGCTTCAACTGTTAAGAATCCTTCATTTGGTGTAGGGATTTGGGTGAAAGTGAGGTTACCTGCTCTTTGTGAAAATAAGGGCAGTAGATTTTCTCATGCCCAGAGATTTGTTCTTAACCTTTGTTTGGCTGTGTTGGAAAATAGACAAACTTGGAGTTCTGACAGAAATTCCAAATGCAATTCTGTTTATCAACCTTTCTCACATGCTCTGTGTGGCATAATTGATGCTTCTAGTAACAATAGAAAAGCATCATTAAGATGGATGTGTGTCACCTAAGTGGCATGAATATTAAGTCTTTACTTGAACTCACTACTTTTCTGTTTATAGTGTACTTCTAGCTTGAAAATAAGTAATTACTTAACCTTTGTTCTTCTCTTTATGTATTACCTCTTTCTCCCCTGGCCTGTGCGTTAACAGGTCTTTCCCACTCTTAACCTGCTTTTTGTAACCTTTTGTTTGGTAAGGGGTTGTGTTATAGCCTGTCTACCTCTACCAGTTGGTATTTCCCTCTCTCTCCCTTAGCCATTGTTCTGATCATGAACATTCCGTTGACTGCTGTTGTAATTCCAACTGTTCGCTGTCTGAGGTGGGAACTTCTGCCCCTCGGTCTAGAATGGGGATGGCTAAATAAACCTATTGATGAAATGAAATGAAATTTGTACTTGTAAAGCGCACTTATACCCCCAAAGGGGTGTCCTGGCGCTGTACGCATACCGCTGTGGAACCCTTCCTGGCTTTTCCCTGTGAAATGTCCACTCCTGTGCACCCCCAAGGTGAAGCCAGGCATCCCAGCGCTGTTGGGGCCGTTGTGGAGATTAAGCAAGCTATTGCCCAGAGTTGCAGAGTGGGACCCATGATTAGAATAGGCACCGAGGCGAGAATTATCAGGTCTGAGGAAATTGAGCCCAAGACCCGCCGAGGCGGGAATTGAACCCTGGTCCCGGGCCAGATCTCTGCATCAGGGTCTGCCGCTCTAACCATTGAGCCACACTTCTCCTGATGGAGTTGAGTGTGTCTTAATTTTAACACCCACCACCTGGGCAGGTATGGCTTTGGTATCTATTCTAAAGGTGAGGAATCTGTGGTTGGAAGCATCCTTCAGAAGAACAAGTTACTTTCGGCAATGCTCTTTCTTGTGTATTTTGGTCTATCTAACTGTAGGTTTCTCCCCATTCTTTTGAATTATCTCTTTTCCATCTATCAATGTCCTAAATTAGAGATCTGCACACTGGCTCAGTCAATTGGTTTTTGAGCTCCACATCAGAGGGCTTTGATTTTGATAGTATCGACAAAGAAACTGACTACAGTATGCTTGTGTGGCGCTTGTATGCGGTTCCAGCCATCACTTTGGGCGCAACAGAGATAACGCAGAGCCACACAACTCCACCTTCCAGTACACAGGGGCTATTCTGAAAAAAAGTTCGGGATCCAGTCTGGTGCCTGGGTGTATTCTGAAGGTGAGGAATCTGCGGTTAGAGTATCCACCAGAGAGACCATTGCGTAACTAGCTTGTTCTTTGAAATAGTAAAGGTAGATAGAAGGAAAGGTGATGTGGACTATCTATCTCATTGAGCTAGCAGACACACATACACCATGTCTTGCCTTTTAAAGCTATTTTCATGGTATCACACACAGTTGTGCTGGTTGGGGGCAAAAGTGTCCCAGTTACCAGGACCATTGATCTTTAGAAGGGCAATTCACCTTACCTTTAATGTTCTGCTACATGTGACCCCTTCCCTCCCCCCAAAAGATATATCAATGTACTGTCATTCGTGAATAACCTTTCCATAAGGGGTTGTGTTGGTGTCCCTAAGAATAATTTTAGGGTAATTGTTGTGGTTCCACCACCCCCATTTTCCCAACAGCTTAGTAGGATGAAGAGCTTGAGGTAGGTGTACTGTTCTGCTGGTAGACTGGCCTGCAGTCTTAGACCATCGGGGCATCTTGACATGATTAGCTGTGGTAATCAACTGGAGCATAGGCGGTTTTGTGGTATGTGGCATTTGCCCTTTATCACTGTGAGTAGTAGTTGTAATCAAGATTGAGTGCAAGAAACAGTTTAGCTCTTTGCACAGATATGGGTCAACCACAGCTCTTAAACAGTTATTGTGCATGCATGTGTGGTAAAATGTCATCCTGGTGTAGTTGTATACATATTTCACCCCAAGGTTTGAAGTAGAACTAAGCCCCTCTTGGCCACTTCTTAATGAGGTGTAAGTAGTCTAGACAGTGAGTTCCTGCCTCTCTCCGCATCTGTTGCAAACATTGGTTATTCAACCACACTTACTGTGTACTATACAGAAGTAGGCATAAGGCACCCATATACCCCTGATGTGATTCTTCGCAGTGCTGGGTCTTTCTATATTGTAGATGAAAGTGTTTCCCACCTAAGTAGGGAATGTTTCCCGGTACAGACAGACAAAAGAAATGTACGTTGGAATGGAAGCGCTGTAAAATGAGTCTGTTCAGTTCAGTATGCATATTTCGAAGAAACACCTTCCTCCTGAAGCTGATCTTGGTTTATACTTTAGACAGGGCTTTTTTTCAGGGTACAAAAATAAATAAACTACAAACTGCCTTTCTTTTTTTTTTCCTCCCTTACTACGGGAGTTTGTTAAATTAGGTTCAGCATGGTTCTGACACACTGACTTTTATGAAATTGGTTTTTATTAAAGCCTGCAGGTTGCTCTTGGGCCCGGCAATGGCTTTGATTAAGCAGCGCGTTTGGGTCATCTCTTGGAATAACAGCATTTTCCAAATCCCTGGCTGTGCTCGAAGAGAAATGTGATTAAAGTTCTGGCTGTCTTCCCACAATTGCACATGTCTGTGGAGGGTTGAGTTTCTGCGCTTGTGGCCGACGCTCGAGTGTCGGAACTGCTTCATCCGTGCCCCTCTCTCCCCCCGTGAGGTCTCGGCAATATCCGCGGCGCTCTCTGGGGGAGCCGCAGAGGGGAGGCACGGATAGCAGGACGCCGCTCTGCCAATTGCGGTGCAGGGAAATGAAAGGCCCTCTAGATGTCACGCGAAGAGCAGTCTAGGCGTTCTGAAGGGTGCGGAAGGATGGGAAGTCTTTCAATTAATTTCTGATTGAATTTCTGGCCCACTGCCCGCGTGGGTGGTGGGGTGGTGGTGTGGGGGTAGGGTGGGGATGTTTGAAGCAGCAACCCACCTCAAAGATTTTATGGATGAGCAGGTGAAGAATTGAGCAGAGCTGCTTGACGGGACACGCTTCGGTCAACCTCGGGCACTCCATGCCTCGGCTTCTTCATCATTTAACGTTTGAAAAGAAAAGCCTGGCACAGTGGAGCAGTTAATAAACCTAAGGCGTTCACAATGTACCCGAAAGTATAATGCAGACAACAAATATGATATTAGACGTTGATGCCCGTTTACCCCGTGTTGCTCCACCTGCATCCCCCACCACTTGCGTTGCCATATATGAAAGGTAAAGTCTTAAGACTTTTTGATTCTTGTGGCCTAAGCGCTTTCTCCTTTTATGATTTTTGTTGTATCTCTTTCACTTAGCATCCTAAGTCAGGCAAATTAGAACCTTTGTTATTTCGACGAAGGCACCCAGTAGATAAATGTGAGGATTATTCTTAAATATAACCCCTTAATATCACCCAATTAAAACGAATAAAGATAATCGTTATCAACAATAATACTAGTAACATTCGCACTTACACAGCACAGTCTTAGAAGTAATTCGTACCTATCTGTTAGATGTGGACAAGACACAAAATGTAAGAATAAAACGAGATAGAGCTGGGCCGGGGGAAGGGGGACGTGCTAGGCTCGGCTCCTAGATCCGACACACGAGCCAAGCCAGTTAAATCATTGTCATGCTATATATGGCCAGGGTGAGTGGAAGGGAGGGAGGGGCTCACGTGAAGACCGACCTATTGGTGGATAAGTGCACGCTAGGGTGGGCTGGTGCCTCGGATAGGCTGGTAGTGCAGGTTGCCTGTCACAGTCACTGACTGAGCCCAGCTCTTCTTGCATTTCAAACTCGATTGTCTCGGTCTCACCCTTCTTTCATGGCATGTCTGTCCTCCATCTGCTCTTTCTCTCCATTTCTATTTCTCCCGCTCCCCATGCAAATGTCCTTCCCTTTCTTGATCGGCTGTCCTCCACCACGTTGTCACCCGTATCTCTCCCCCTGCCTCTTCCTAGCCATTTTCTGTCTTCCTCTTCACTATCTCTTTTCCTCTGCTGTGCACTGGTTCTTCCTCTCCAGTCTCTCTCCTTTCCTTCTCCCAAAACACGTTGTGTGCTGGCATCAGTCCGTCATGTACAGCTCGACTCGTTTTTGGCTCGTAAAGATCAAGGGAACCCCCCAGACCGAGCTTCACCCAATCATTACGTTCGAGTCTTTACTGCCTCACTCACTTCTGCTACGTGTTGAGTGAGTACTGAGGATCCTACTATGTCTTTGCTGCCTCCCATTCTCAGCTGCGGTGCTACACTACCCAGTGACAGAGCCAGAACCGACTTCCCTAGCTGTTAGTTTAGAGGTTCTATGCCCCTTACTGCACGTTCTCTTTTCCTGTGTGGTAGGGGCATTCTCACCGGTCCTTTGTTTATTTTATACTGGTGTGGAACAAAAACACTAAGCTGCTTCTTACCCTAGAACTCACCTCTTTTTTCTCTTCAAATTTGTGTGTTTTTAAAAATATTTTTACTCATTCCTGGTCTTTAAACTTAGGTAATTTATTCAACAATATTCTGGATTTGTATCTAAAGTTGCACTATAGTTTAGCGTAACTTTTTTTCAGTGTGAATTTTTTTGGGTGTACATTTTATTTTGAAAGCAGACAATCACAATTCTTGCCTTCAGTCTTCTGCCTGAATTAGGGTTTAGTCAGGGATCATTATGGGAGCATTATAAATAGCTATAATATGTTACATTTTCTAAACGTGTACACATTTTTAAACTGGGACCACTGTCAGTAATGCATGCTGAGATCTGATAGAGACTTTTAGTTGTAGATTCCTTATCTTAGAATTTCCCCCAGGTGTCAGTCTGGATCCGGGGATTTTTTGTTAGCAGTACCCATGCGCTTCGGTAGGTGGTGTCGGTCGGCTCCATGTCCGTTGTCGGCATCGTGTGTGCCTGAAATGACGTTGCAGGACCTACATAGATGCCGCCCGGGTGCACTGACGTCAGTTCTTTCTTTTTCCGCACCAGCCTAAGTGCAGATCCAGAGAGAGCTACCCCTCAGCTGCTTTTGGCTACTCTTTTTTTGACATTTGTTTAAATTTTTTCCTGAGTCTTGGATTCCTAGTATGTCGAGATGTCCCAGCGTAGGACCAGATACAAGCCCTGCAGATTCTGTCATCGGATGATGTCCGTGACGGATCAGCACCTTGTGTGCCTCTGGTGCTTGGAGCGCCACCATGAAACGAAGTCGTGCTCCGGGTGCCTGTCCATGAATCCAAAGGCTTTGCTGAAGCGGTCCCAAAAGCTGTTGGAGGCACGGTGCTCGGCTCCGCGTTGCTCCCGTTCTCAATCGAGAGGAAGGTCCAGAGAATGGTTGCAGAACCCACACTCCTCGTCCCATTCGAAATCTTCGGAACGCTCAGGTAAGTACAAGAAGAAGTCGAAGAAGCATAGGCGTTTTTCTACTTAACCCCGTCCGTCGGCCAACTCGACGGGGGACACAGAGCGTCATTGCTCTAGGCCTTCGTCCTCGTAGCATCTTTCCGAAACGACTCTGCGCCTCCCCACTTTTCCGGGAGCCGGAGCAACTCCTGCCCAGCTACGACAGTTCTATGAGGCCTTGCACCTCATCTTTTGGCAGTCCGGCTCCACTGGTGCGCCTTTGGGCCCCACGGAGTCAGTTGGGGGCCCCAGACCTTTGACGCCGGCAGCTCCGGCCCTGGTTGATCCGTTATCTGATCTGGACTGATGTCGGTCGTTCTACCTCGACCTTCCCCGATGTCGATCCTGGCGGCAACGCTCCCGGCGCCGACCATGCCCCCAGTCACCATCAACCCCATACTCATCCCCGACTCGGACACAAAGATGGGCTGACGTTGATCGACGTCTGTTCCGACACCGGAATGGACTTTTGTCCCAGTGTCTGTCCCTGGTGTTGATTTTGTACCCGAAGGTGGTGAAGACGACTGGAAGAGGACGCTGGACCCTTTAACAGACCAGCTAGAAGACCCCATGGACTGGCGGACGGACCTGGGTGAGGCCAGTGGGTTGGACACTTCCCCTGACACTGTCTTGCTTTCTCCCCCTACCGTGGCTCCTTCGTAATGGTGATGAGTAGGGCAGTCGAGGTCCTACACGTAGAGCTCCCTTCAGTGACAGTCAGGACTAACCTCCTGACAGTGGTGCTTCAGCCTACGTCTTCTACCTCAGAGCCTCTTTTGCCTTTTAATGAAGCCCTCACTGATGTCCTTCTGGGCAGTTGGTCCAGGCCCAGCACAGGGGCTCCAGTGCACAGGACAATCGCCCCACTCCGGGCGACCCAGCGTTCCTTACAGGGGCGTAACACAGGCCCCCGCAGCCCCGCGTTGCGGGGGGGCCCCTGCGCTTCAGGGGCCCCGCACTCTCAGCAGAGTCAGCAAGCCTAAATGGTGCGCGCACTGCACGCCACGGCATCTTCTTCATTAACTAAGGTGCACTGCGCACGCCCGGGCCCCGGCCTCTTAATTAATCATTGGTGCGCAGGCCTGGGCCTCGCCGCCTCGGCCGGCAGGGCCTCCGGTGTAATTGTAGCTGTTACAATACGTGGGGAGACGGTGTGTGGGTCGAGATGGCCGGAACCACCAGGTGGCCTGCTGCAGACGCACTGCAGCCAAACCCTCCATGACCATTTCACGGGTGCGTGCGTAACTCTTCAAGTTCAGCAACTTTCCCTCTTGCGTCATCAAATTTAATTCCGTGCAACTCAAGGTGCAGAACATTTCCTCACATGATAATGCACGTGCTCCCTACCTCTGGAAGGAGGCAGCAGAACGTCTCGGTTTGGAACTGGGATATATGTGCTGGGGGAGTCGGACTCACTACCCGCCTAATGAAAGTTTACCTTCCATTGGCTGCTATCTTTCGAGTCGTTCTGGTGGGATTACAAGCTCAAAATGTAAATGGAGGTAAGGATAGTCCTCTCTATACACTGTTTTGAAGTCTCTTCTTACCCATGTTGCTGTAAAGGACCAGACTAGGACCAGCTGGGTGAACCTCACTCACTTCGTCACCCCCCACGCCACTAATGGCCGTTGTGTGTCTGATGATCAGTCAAGTTACTGAAAGGGCCACACTGCAGATTCGATTTGTGATCTTAGTGTCAGTCCCCCTTTTTATTACTTATAATTTTTTTAACCACCGGACACATTTTCTTAATAACACACCCAACGTTTGGGTGGTTATTGCATACTATCCGAAAAATAATCGAGTATCACTCCCATCTAACTGTCTGATAGCCTTTTGTCTCATCTATACCAGTTGTTAAAAGCCTTTGCCTTCGGCGTGAGTGTATTACACGTGTTCAGGGCTCTTAACAACAAGTGTTGCCCTCGGCTATAAAATGAGGGCGTTGGCTGCATATTTCCACCATAATGACGATTTTGTGTGAGGCAGCTTTTGTCTCTTAATAACCGTCACCCATACTAGCGATAGTGCTTGAATGATTTGCAGGTTTACGGCTCCTCTGATAGTTCCATACGCCAGAGTATATCTGTTCATTTTTCCCGAACATGAATCTCAGTTCACCTTTACTTTTTGTGTCTCATCTTGGTAAATTGTAATTTAATTATAGCAATATCATGTTACGTTGTGTTGTTTTTCTATACTGCTACTTTCATTGTTTTTATGAGTCTTAAACTTCTTTACATAGAGCCCTTGTTCTCCTGAGACATACATTTTTGCCAGCGCCCTCATCTTATAGCATCATAGCCTTCTGCCAAGGGCTATAATCAGGGCTACTGTAATTATGCGGCAGTGTTGAGTAAATTATGGTGATGAAATGGAAATTATGCAGCATAATGTGGCCCATTTTGTGATAGTATTACTGAAATATTTTGACTTTTTTAAACTTGTTAACACTGTCTGCGCATTGGTTGTACCTCATTAGTACTAGTAAAACACACAAATATAGCAATTAGCAACAGAAAGGTGACCAGTCAACCTTTGCAAAGGGCCTTCCAATGCGTTGCAACATGTATTGCTGTGTTTTAGTAACTTTTGAACTGTGAGCTATGCGCACATTTTTGTTTGTTAAAATCTGCAGATTATGTGGCAGATGATGGATTATGTGGCAAATGCGACAAATGTATAAGTATGCAAAAATTGCTGCGGCCGCACAATCACATAATTCCAGTGGGCCTGGCAACTGTTTGTTAATGGCCCTGAACCCGAACTATAGGTCCGAGCTGTAGGCAGGGGCATTTTTAACGACTGGTATAGCCAGATGCAGAAGGGCTATCAGACTATTGGAACATTCCACTGACTGAGGGTAGAATGTTTTAAGTGAAGAAAGGGAGAAACAGAAAGACAAACTATGGAATGTTGAAGCAGAAGGCCTGTACCAGACATTATTGGCCCTAAGAGGCTCTAATGTCTTCTGCAGTGCTCTCAACGTTCCAAAGTTTTAATATAGGTTACAGAACTGGTTAGGTGATTCTGTCCTATGTATGGCTGCAAGTGGATATTTATTGTTTTAGACCAGAAACTATAAATCACCCATCACAGACCTCAAGCACCATGCGTTTGAGGGCTCTGAGGGCACTTTAGTAATTTAAGGTCCACTGTATTTTATATAGATTCCTATCCACTTTCAGACATTTTTCACAGAGTTCCATCGTTTGCATCAACCCAGCATGAATCCAAGGGTCTTTTGAATAAAAAACCTAGAAGCGGATCCTGAAGATCTAAATAATTTGTAATCTTCATTTCCTTGGGAAAATACTGGAAAGGCACCTCAAGGCTTCACTAAAGGTTTTTGGAACTGAAAATCACTCGCAGGTTCTTCAGTTAAGATTTAAGACAGAATTCAAAAATAGCCAATAATGCACATTGCGTTATAGGCAAAGATGACTCCTGCCGTACAGAAATGAATCTTCAATGAACAGCCTACATAAAAACGGTAACTCTTCTATAGGGCAAATATTTGACCAAACATGTCTAAAACACAACACAGATACTGCAGAAGACGTGGCCATCTCGCTGCTTGGAAATCATAAACGGCAAAGCACCCATCAAGAACAAAATCCTGACTGAAAACAACATGTAGCCATCCTGACACCACTCATCCTCAAATCAAAGTGCTCGCTCACCAATGCCACCTAAGCCCCATCATGCCTTCTAAACTTCCCTACCCTGAATCTCTCCCTCTCATCCTCAAATGTGACCCCATCCGCAATGGTCTGGTAGTCACGCCCCCTCAGCCCCCATTAACTGTCAATCATGAAATCCCCACTGTGCCTGGGGGTTGCCTTCCCTCAGCCTACTTTCCTGGCAGCACTGAACGATCAGACTCCGCATAATTGCAGTGAAAGCGTCCCTTACTCATTGAACAGGTATTGTGCCGGCATCTTCAGAGCTTTGGAGGCACATAGAGGCAAAAAGCTACTGTCCAGCAAGGGAATGACTAGCTTGGCGTGTGATGTGATTCATTTTTTTGTTTAAATCTGTTTTTATTGTTTTCATGTTTCATTTTTACAAATGCAACCATTAACTGGTGTAAGAGACGACATTACAAGGTCAAATATGTTGCTTTTTGTTGGACATGCTCCCACTTTTCATGCATCCACATAACCACTTAAGAACTTTTCAAACATTTTATACATTTAACTGCTTTAGTGGTGAGGAACAAGCAAGGGGTAGTGTATGGAAGATTGACTGGTGTAGAGCATGGTGGTGGACAGTGAGGAGAAGCCTCTTGTTGGTAAGTTGACAAGGGCTGCCCATTTGTATTAACAGTAACTTGTCATTCCTAGTTAACCCTTCGCATATCTGGAGGCGGGAGCGTAAGGTAATGGGGCAAATTAATAATAACAGAAATAACATAGCCCAACTATACCGGCACCTGCCCACCCTGTCGCTGGATGTAAAGGTGCCATGCCTCATGCCCACTGGAAGCCATTTGTATCCTTTGCCATGTGGAATGCACGAGGTCCGCACCTGGTTCTGGATGTAACCCAGCTCGCATAAGTCATGCGGGGGGGGGGGCTCTAGCGGGTCTCCTCATCTCCCCCGCTTCCAGTACCTCACCTACCACCGAACCCGACTCTCTTGGGAACTCACTCTGGAAGTCATGCATTATAGTGTCCCAGTTAGCTGCAAAAGGGATTTTGCAGAGGCAGAGAGTTTCCGCTCTATGTAGGGTAATACTTTCAGCCTTAGCCCACACCAGTAGTGAGCATCTCCAGGCTAGTAAAGGAGGGGGTTCAGGAGACTTCCACCACCTCGTGATTAAGCGTTTATGTACTAGTAAACCCAAGTCCAGGAAACGTGGTTACCCTCAGTCACTTACTCCTAGGAAAACGGTGTAATATGCTTTTCTCCCAGGTGTGGGTCATGGTGATTCCAGTGCCAGGGGCGTAACACAGGCCCCCCGCATCCCCTGCGGTGCGGGGGGTCCCCGAGCTGCAGGGGGCCCCCTCAGCACAGTACTCGGGCCTGAGATCTCCGGATTAAATCTGGAGCGGGGGGCCCCTCTGTGTACCTTGCAGGGGGGCCCCCTCAACTTTCGTTACGCCACTGGTTCCTTAGGCAACATCCCTCCCCTGAGAGCTTGGTTGTCCAAGCCTCATCTTTGCTTCTGCTCCCCCCGATATGGAATCCAAGAAGCTGGACCATCTTGGGAAGAGGCGGTCGGTGAATACCGCTTGCCTTTTGGGCTGATACTCCAATACCATCTGGAATACGGTTGCGCAGGTGCTGCCTCAGTGCCCAGAGGAGGCCCGGGCCGTTCTCTCCCAGGTAGTTGCAGATGGGAGAGACGCAGCGAAAGTCACCATTCGTTGTGGACTGGACACCACTTACTCACTGGGCAGAACAGTTGCCTCATCGGTAGCATTACGACGCTATGCCTGGTTGAGGACTTATGGCTTTTCGGGGGATGTCCAATCTACTCTGATGAACATGCCCGTTGATGGCACTCGCCTTTTCGGTGATAAGGCAGACTCAGCGCTTGAGTGCTTCAAAGAAGCTCGAGCTACGGCCAGATCTTTGGGCCTCATGGCTACCACCCGTCCCCCTCAGTCTGCCTTTCATCTCTTTCGTGGCTACGGAAGGGGCGCCCAGTAATGTCCTGTCCAGACCAGCCACCGAGTCAAGCAAGCTTTCCAGCCTCTGCGTTGCTGCGGACGTGGGACCCAGTGTCTTCGTGGGTCAGAGAGCCAGCGGTCAGGCCAGTCCACCTTTTCCCTCCTCTTCAACTTCCTCCAAACCTTCAGTCAGACATTTTAGGCTTATCATCGGCCAGTCGGAGGCAGGATTCGCCATCACCTCCTCCGCTGGCAGTCCATCACGTCGGACAGGTGGGTTCTGCAGATAGTCCGAAGGGGCTACTCACTCCCCTTCGAGGCTACCCCTCCATCCATGCCACCCTCCTACGACTGTATCTTGGAGGATCATTTGGCACTTCTCTGCAAGGATGTTATGGCTCTCTTGGCCAAGGGGGCCATACAGAGTGTCCCTGTGCCAGAAGTAGGTTGTGGTTGTTATTCCTGCTACTTTCTGGTGACCAAAAAGGACAAAGGCCTGTGTCCTATCCTTAACCTCCAGACCTTCAGCTTCTTCCTTTGGAAGGAGAAGTTCAGACTGCTCACTTTGGCCCAGGTCCTTTCTGCACTTGACCCTGGAGACTGCATGGTAGTGTTGGACTTCCAGGATGCTTATTATGCCTGCCCACAGACGTTACTTACGGTTCATGAGCACTTTCAGTTCACCGTACTCCCCTTTGGCCTTACCAGTGCCCCTCGGGTGTTCACGAAAGAGATGGCGGTGGTTGCAGCTCATCTGCGCAGATCAGGGATTCCAGTCTTCCCCTATCTCGACGACTGGCTGTCAAAGGGGAGCTCGCCCCAGTCTGTCGTCTCCCACCTCCAGACTACAGCAGACCTACTACACTCCCTGGGGTTCACTTTCATTGTGCCAAAGTCACACTTGACTCCCTTTCAAACGCTCCCTTTCATCGGAGCAATTCTGGACACAGTGCAGTTTCGGGCCTATCCTCCCGAGCGGCAAGTCTGGGATATCTGAAAGAAACAGTTAGTTATAGATTCCTTACCTTAGAATTGCCCCCAGGCGTCAGACTGGATCCGGAAAGTTTTTCGTCAGCAGTACCCCTGCGCTTCGGAAGGTGGCGTTGGTCGACTCCGCGTTCGTCGTCGGCGTCGTGGTCGCCGGAATGACGTCACAGTAGCTACATAGACGCCGCCCTCGCGCGCTGACGTCAGTTCTTTCTTTTTCCGCGCCAGCAAGCGCAGATCCGGAGAGAGCGATACCCCCAGTAATTTTTTGACTGAGCGTTTTTTTCTCGACTTTTGTCGACTTCGTTATTTTTGGAGTCCATCGACTCCTGGTGCACGGGTGTTCACAAAAGTGATGGCGGTGGTCGCAGCTCATCTGCGCAGATCAGGGGTTCCAATCTTCCCCTATCTCGACGACTGGCTGTTGAAGGCGGGCTCGCCCCAGGCTGTCGTCTCCCACCTCCAGACTACCGCCGACCTCCTGCATTTGCTGGGGTTCTCCATCAACGTGCCGAAGTCACACCTAACCCTCTCTCAGAAGCTCCTCTTCATCGGAGCGGTTCTGGACACGACGCAGTTTCGGGTTTATCCTCCTGAACAGCGAGTCCGGGATATTCGGGCTATGATTCCGATGTTTCAGCTTCTATCCCGGGTTTCGGTCAGGATGACCCTGAGGCTGCTGGGCTTCATGGCCTCCTGCATCCTGCTGGTAGATCATGCCAGGTGGCATATGCGGGCTCTGCAGTGGGACCTGAAGTTCCAGTGGGCGCAGCATCAGGGAATCTGTCCGATTGCGTCCAGATCTCGGAGGGCACTGCACACCAATTGCAGTGGTGGCTGACGAACCAGGATTGGGTCGACGGCAGATCCCTCTCCCTTCCTCAACCAGAGTTCACAGTGGTGACCGACGCATCACTTCTGGGATGGGGCGGCCACATGGGGGTGGCGGAGATCAGAGGCCTCTGGTCTCCGGCGGAGTCCGGGCTCCACATCAACCTTTTGGAGCTTCGGGCGATTCGTCTTTGTTATATCTAAGGTTTTACCTTCCATCTTCCCTGTTTCTCTGCCTCAGCTGTTCAGCCAGTGAGAGTAGAATGTTAGTGTGGATGGTGATGTCATTGGAATGTGTGGTATGCTTGGAGTGGGACTGTCAGTTGGATCCTGGGCTGAGCAGCAGAGAAGCTGCTCCTGGTGGGGTTTTATTACATCTATACTGGAAAACCTATCTGAACATCTAAGATCAATAAACTTATCATCTGTAACCTAACCAAGACTACTGGAGCTACTTACCTACGACATAACATAAATTGGCGACGAGTTGGATTCAAAACTACGCGTGAGGACTTACTTCAAGCTTGAAAAGGTACTTTTATACAAGATTTTACTTAAAAAAGAACTTACCTAAGGAACTTACGCCCTCCCGCCCCACCAGTGTCCAGATTCACCGGACAGTCCATCTTACAGGGCGTATGCTTCCTGCTACATGTTCTTTCTGCCTGATTCCTGCTTCTGACAGGGTGTTTGTTACCTGCTGCCATGCTTCCTACTGCCCTGACACCCTGCTACTTTAAAATTTCTACCATCGTGTGGACCCGGCACCTACAAAGATTGGCACTACATCTAAGAACCCATTGACAGGGCGTATGTTTCCTGCTACCTGCTTCTTCCTCCCTGATAACTGCTGCCTGCCTCTGACTGGGCCTGTGTTTCCTGCTACAGGTATCCTGCTGCCATTGACATCCTGCTGCCACTTGTCAAGTGTATGCTTCCTTACTACTTCCACATCTACTTCAACTTAAGGAGCATACCATCTACATTGACCGAAAGCTGTGCAGAGACAGTGTTGAGTTTTTCCTTTAATCGCTACTGTAGTGCAGCCGTGTTTTACAGCATCTACTGCAGTGAATTCTATGGGATGAGAGACTTATTTTTGTGCTTTGCGCCTTGTGCCTCACACGATTTCTGACTTGAACTTGGTGCTGCACATGAATTTCGGCTTTACCTTTGTGTCGATATTGACCCTGTGCTCCTGCCATGGATCTGGCATTTCTGTTACTTGTGGAACTTTTCGCTCCTGCACTTTTCTCATGCATGTGGATTCATATTCTGCCACTGGTTTGGGAGCGAGAGAGAGGGGACGCATTGTTTTCTGGCCAGGGCGGATTTGTATTACTTCTTTATTTGCCAGGTTACGAGTCTGGTGTCGACATTTGGTTTTTGAATTTACTGGGTCAGCGTGCGCACACTTACTGTTAGTAACGTGCGCCGTCCGCGAGGATTCTTCTGCTGGCCTGCGCGCTCTCTATCTCGTGAGAGACTCAGGGCATTCCTTCCCTCTGTCCGGGGAAGAGTAGTGCAGGTGTTCACCGACAACACCACCGCCATGTGGTACTGCAACAAACAAGGCGGGGTGGGGTCGTGGACCCTATGTCAGGAGGCCCTCCGCCTCTGGACATGGCTGGAACATCAGGGCATTTCCCTGGTGGTTCAACACCTGGCAGGTTCCTTGAACGCCAGGGGCGGACGAACTCCAGCCGCAGGTGCATGATGGATCACGAATGGCGTCTTCACTCGGAGGTGGTGCAAGGTCTCTTTCAGCAGTGGGGAGAGCCTTGGTTAGATCTATTCGCCACTGAAGAGAACGTGCAATGTCAGCAGTTCTGCGCGTTGGAAATTCCAAGGCGGCACTCGCTAGGCGACGCTTTTCGTCGCGAGTGGAGTTGCGGTCTTCTATACACCGTTCCGCCTATACCACTTCTGCTCAGAGTGCTGAAGAAGATCAAGCGCAACCGGGCCCAAGTCATTCTTGTGGCTCCGGATTGGGCACGAAGAGTCTGGTATCCCGAGCTGCTCAACATGGCCATCAATCCTCCAATCCGTCTGCCTCTTCGGGAGGATCTTCTGTCGCAGCAGCAGGGGACGGTCCTCCACCCGAACCTGTCCAGCCTCCACCTACTTGCGTGGAGATTGAGCGGCGGCAGTTGACGTCGCTTAACCTGCCTCCCGAAGTCTGCGATGTTATCTTGGCAGCCAGGCGTCCCTCCACTAAGACGGTATACGCCTGCTGATGGAACAAATTTGTGGCATGGTGCACAGCAAAGGCTGTGGATCCCCTTTCCGCCCCTCTTTCTGAGGTCCTCTTGTTCCTCCTTTCTTTGGCCCAGCAGGGCTCTGCTCTGGGCACTATCAAGGGCTACCTCTCTGCCATTTCAGCCTTTCTTAGGCTTCCTGCTCAGCCTTCTCTTTTCAAGTCCCTTGTTGTAAATAGATTCTTTAAGGGCATTACTCATCTTTTTCCTCCTGTTCCCTTCGTAATGCCCCAGTGGAACTTGAACTTGTTTCTTACCTACCTTATGTGCGCTCCCTTTGAGCCACTACATAACTGTCCTCTCAGGCTTCTCACTTTGAAAACTGCCTTTCTGGTGGCCATCACCTCTGCTCGCAGGGTGAGTGAGCTCCAAGCACTTTCTTCCAAGCCTCCTTTTCTGGCTGTTCATCCGGATAAGGTCGTCCTCAGAACTAGACCTTCCTTTCTTCCCAAGGTGGTTACTTCTTTGCACATTGGCCAAACCATCACTTTGCCCACCATCTTTCCGCCTCCGCATCCTTCAAAAGAGGAAGAGAGGCTCCACCGTCTGGATCCAAAACATGCGCTTTCCTTCTACTTGGATCGCACAAAACCATTGCGGGTGGACGACCAGCTCTTTGTTGGTTACGTGGGCGCTAAGAAAGGTCGGGCCATGCACAAATGGACCATCTCCAGGTGGGTCGTTCTCTGCATCAAAGCCTGCTATTCTTTGGCAAAGAAGGAGCCTCCAGTGGGGCTGGGCGCCCATTGCACCAGGGCGACGGCAGCTACCACTGCTTTGAGACGAGGAGTCCCCCTCAATGACATCTGTCAGGCAGCTATGTGGGCATCGTTGCACACGTTTACCAAACACTACTGCCTGGTCAGCCAAGTCTGGGGAGATGGCTTCTTTGGCCGTTCTGTTCTCCAGGACTTTCTGGTGTGAACTTAGTTCGCAGACCCACCTCCGGGGTTGGTATTGCTGGGGTATCTATTCTAAGGTAAGGAATCTATAAGTAACTGTTTCTTTCAGATGAACAAGTTACTTACCTTCGGTAACTATATATCTGTAAGAAACATAGGTTAGTTATAGATTCCCTACCGCCCCACCCATCCTCCCCGTTCTGCGAACTGACTTCTAGGGTTAAGGACATCCTTTCAGGGCCCTAGTTTTGTGCACCAGTGGTCAGTGTCTTGCATGGCTCTGCGCTTCTGGCGTGGAAAGTCGTGTACAGAACTGACGTCAGTGCGCGAGGGCGGTGTCTATGTAGCTACCGCGACGTCATCCCGGCGACCACGACGCCAAACGCTGCGGCGGTCGACGCCACCTTCCGACGCGCAGGGATACTGCTGACGAAAAACTTTCCGGATCCAGTCTGACGCTTGTGGGTAATTCTAAGGTAAGGAGTTTATAACTAACCTATGTTTCTTACAGATATATCGTTACCGAAGGTAAGTATCTTGTTCATTCGGGCTATGATACCAATGTTTTACCCTCTACCCTGGATTATGGTGAGAATGACTCTGAGGCTGCTGGGCCTCATGGCTTCCTGCATCCTGCTTGTGGATCATGCCAGATGGCATATGCGGGCTCTGCAGTGGGAGCTGAAGTTCCAGTGTGCGCAACATCAGGGGAATCTTTCCGACTACGTTCAGATCTCAGAGGGAACTGCGCACCAACTGCAGTGGTGGCTAACGAACTAAGATTGGGTCAGGCGCATATCCCTCTACCTCAACCAACCAGATCTGATGGTGGTGATGGATGTGTCACTCCAAGGATGGGGCGGCCACCTGGGAGAGACGGAGATCTGTGCGTCTGATCTCCATATCAACCTTTTGGGGCTCCGGGCGATCAGACTGGCACTGAAGGCATTCCTTTCCTCTCTCCAAGGGAAAGTGGTGCAGGTGTTCACCGGCAATAGCACTGCCACGAAGTACTGCAACAAACAGGGCGGGGTGGGGTCGTGGACCCTTTGTCAGGAGGCTCTCTGCCTCTGGACATGGCTGGAACATCAGGCATATCCTTGGTTGTTCACCACATGGCAGGTTCTCTGAATGCCCAAGCGGACTAACTCAGCCGTCGGTGCCTGGTCGATCACGAATGGCGTCTCCATCTGGAGGTGGCGCAAGGTCTCTTTCAGTGATGGGGAGAGCCTTGGTTAGATCTGCTCGCCTCCAAAGAGAACGTGCAATGTCAGCAATATTGCAAGTTGGAGTTTCCAAGGCGGCGCTCGCTCGGCGACGCTTTTCATCGCAAGTGGAACTTTGGCCTCCTCTACGCCTTTTCGCTGATACCACTTCTGCCCAGAGTGCTCAAGAAGTTCAAGCACGACCGGGGTCAAGGCATTTTTTGTGGCTCCGGATTAGGCATGAAGAGTCTGGTATTCCGACCTTCTGAGCATGGCCATCGATCCTCCGATCGACTGCCCCTTTGGGAGGATCTTTTGTCGCAGCAGCAGGGGACGGTTCTTCACCCGCACCTGTCCAGTCTCCACCTCCTGCACACGTTTACCAGACACTACTGCCTGGACAGCCAAGTCCACAGGACCAGGTTCTTTGCCCGTTTGGCCCTAAAGGACTTCCTTGTGTGATCTTGGTTCGCAGACCCTCCTCTGGGTCGGTGTTGCTGGGGTATCTATTCTGAGGTAAGGAATCTACAACTAGAAGTCTCTATCAGATGAGTAAGTTACTTACCTTTGCTAACAATGCATCTGGTAGAGACATATTCTAGTTGTAGATTCCTTACCGCCCCACTCAACCTCCCCACTCTGCGACCTTCTATCTAGGGATAGGGACTCCCCTAAAGGGCCCTAGTTTTGACACACCAGTGGTCAGTGTCTTTCATGGATCTGCGCTTCTGGCGCGGAAAGTCATGTTAAGAACTGACGTCAGCGTGCCCAGGCAGCATCTCTGTAGGTCCCGCGATGTCATTTCCAGCACGCACGACGCCGATGACGGATGCAAAGCCATTCAACGCCACCTACCGGTGGGGTACTGCTAATGAAAAATCTCCAGAACCAGACCAACGCCTACAGGAAATTCTAAGGTAACAAATCTGCAACTAGAATATGTCTCTACCAGATACATCATTACCGAAGGTAAGTAACTTACTCTTCACAGCATTTCCATAGAACACTTACCTTAATAGTCAAAGCTTTGCATTAATGACATATATACACGTTTGAAGAGCTTATAAATATAAAAAACAATCTCTTGCTTAAGTGGCAGACAATCCTGTTTTGCATATCCATACTCTGTAACTGTAAAATGGTAGCCAAAGCGTTTGTGCTGCTGGCGGTCGGCCCTACTTGTAAACATAAACACTTATTGTCCTTGATCCCTGTTATTCACTGTGACCCATCTCTCATTTTCTGAAGTATGGGTTACTTTGCTAGAGTAAATATCATGCTCTCTACTCATCAGCATTGCATGTGTGTTATAGTGAGAATCTATGCCATATACTTCATATCTTAATTTGTTTCTAAACTGTAATGGATGCTGACAAACCCCAAACTAGGTATGACTGATGGTAAGAAATAGTTGCCAAAAAGACAAAACGACCCGTTTGACATTGATTCTTTTTTGTAAAGTTTCCAAATAAGTGGTCTTCTGAATTAACTTGAAATTAATGATCAACATGAATTTGGTACGACTGGAGGACGTAAATAGTAATTATTAAGTATTGTAAAGGGGTCGACAAGATGATTAAACGAAGTGCAAGATACGTAGCTGAGATTTACTCGTGGCCAGATATGAACTTCTCTGTGAACTTGCTCATTAAAGATAGTAGTGTTTGTGCTGCAGCAGAAAAACTTCTTTATAATTCATACTTTGCTCATGAGTCTCATCAGTTGGACATGTATTGCATGGGAAAAACTAGCTGTGGACGTTTTATGACCCTTTCAAAACACCCAAAGTCTGCTTTGGTGGGAATAGACTATCGCCCTAGGTGGCAGGAAGTTGTGTTTAGTCAGTATACCTTTGCTAGTATTGTAATTGAATTTTCATCCAGATGTTTGTTAGCGAGTGAATTCTTTTTCACCTATTACTTATAAAGGGGTACAATTTACCCAAAAGACCATTACTTGCTTCTTCAGTAGATGTAGTATTGCGCACTAGGATAGTTCATCATATCAATCAGAATGTAGTGGGTGGTGATGTGTTATGAGTTGGTTGTGACGTGTGCACATTCTTGAGGGTCTTAAGTTGTGTGCATGGTATTACTTTGGGTGCTTGATTCTGTGTAAGATCGATGGCTCAGTTTTAAGGAATGCTTTGGGTGGATTACATTCTTATGTCCACACATTCTATTTTTGATTTCCTTCACATCTCATCCTCCAACGTGTACTGTGTTATTATCTGAATGTATTCCAGTGAGATGAATGTTATTGTATTGCCACATTTGTGTACTGCTTCATACCCCTGACAAGGCAGGGAAATGGTCCAATTTGCATCAGGAACTGGACACCCTTTTGGAGTGTATGGTCGGAAGGTTGTTGGATGTAAAGTGTCCTCTGTGGGAAATGTTGTTTGAGGTGTATGAGGTTCAGATACATGCTGCAAACATGGTTTGTGAGCAGCAAAGTGCTTAAGCATAACATGTTGCAGAGTGTGGGTAAAGAGACAGCTTTGCATACCTATTTTCCGATTGTATTTGCATAGACTATACTTTGGATCTTCATTGCAATGTTGGAAAGAATCCAGCCACAGCCCATCCTTAAGGGCGGAGGGGCCATGCCCCTGCACTTTTTGGACACAAAGAGTGTCTGTCAGGCTGAGCAAATGTCAGTCTGATAGACACTCTTTATTTTCAGGTCAGGCAGCGAGAAGCTAGACATGCGCTAAATGCGCAGACTCCCGGCTGCCTGAGCGTAACTTTGCTGGGCTGAAGATCTTCCATCTCCTGTGGGCATGACCTCAGCTTGACAAAGGTCCTCGAGGCCCTCCCCATCGTGATAAGGGGGAGCATCAGTGATATGGGTACATGGGTGCTTCAATTTTAAGCCCTGAAGTGCCCAGGGCCGAGTGTCTGTCCTCGTCAGAGTAGGTGGGCTCAGTAGCCTCTTTGACCACATCCTACTCTGTGATGATGAGGTAATGACTGCTGCCTCCCTTCATTGGCTGACCTAAGAGACAGCAGTCCCAACCCTCCTGGCACCTCCTAGGCTTTCCTCCCTGAGAGCTGCAAGCAGGTAAGTGTTGGGCTTTTATTGACTGTTTGGTGCGTGCGTGCATGGATGTATGTGTATTTTGGAGTGAGTGTTGTGAATGGGTATGTGAGTGTGTGCGTGTGAATGCATGGGTGTATGTGAGTGTGCGTGTGTATGTGTGTGTGTGTACCCCCCGCTCCCCTCTAACTTGTACTTACCAGCCGCCACTGAAAGAATCATATTTTTAATCCTTTCCGGAATCGGAAATGGTTGTTGATTCAAAGAGGCATTCAGGTCCAAAGTTTGCCTGCCAGGATTTGGAAAGATTCCACCAATTGTGACTTTTTCAATTCAAATATAGATAGCAACGGGGCAAGCCTTGAGCGTAACCGTCTGGCTTGAAGATAGGCATGGAATGTTTGCTGAAGGAAGAGTAGTCCAGTCCTGCACATCACTCAGTGAGTTATGCAGATTGCTTTAGATGCAGATCATTTTTGATTTGTTTGTCTCAAAGGAAACATTGGCTATTGGTTGGCAGTTATTTGACTCAATGAGATTCAGACAGTGTTTTTTTTAAATGGGTTTTATATGTGCCATTTTGCACTCACTTGGTAGGGTTTCCTTTGGTACACAATGATTGTTTATGGCCTTGGTGACCACAGAGATTTGAGCAGGATATCCTTGGGGATATATATAATATATGTATATGTATGTGTGTGCGTGTATATGTATGTGTGTGTGCGTGTATATGTGTGTGTGTGCGTGTGTATATGTATGTGTTTGCGTGTATATATATGTATGTGTGTGTGCATGTATATATATGAATGTGTGTATATGTGTGTGTATATGTGTGAATATATATGTGTATATGTGTGAATATATATGTGTGAATATATCAAAAACCATCACTGAGATATACACACATAAGACATCAATAAAAATCAAATCTTCTTAGTTCATTTCTTTTTGTTATTTATTTTTTCTTAAGCAGTCAAAACATAGCCGCAGTCTGAACAAAGCCAACACGTGTTTCGCGCTTCACTGCGCTTCTTCAGGGCTGTTTACAAACATAGAACAATACAATTAGAATCTAAACAAAATACAACTTGAAATTCAGCATAATAAATCTATTTAACAACACACTGATGTGAGATCTATACACATCTATACAAATACAAATTATATTTGCCTCCATGTTCTCTATACCTTCTCCTTTAGGGGCTACAGAAACCATACAACACCTGGTATTCCCAGGCGGTCCCCCATCCAGGTACTAACCAGGCCCGACCCTGCTTAGCTACAGAAATCAATTGAGCATATATCTTCCTTCTCCACAAGCAGTTAGCCTAACACCTTTTTTCTTTTACCGTACCTATACATCTATTTATCTATTTATTTAAGCAAATATGCTTCAGTTGAAATTTAAAAAAAAGGTCATTTACCTTTTATAGTCTCTTGATTTTGCTATTCTTTTTTCATCTTCTAAAGTTAGCACTTGTACTTCCACAAAAAGAATTCTAAATTGGTGAAAAAATATTTCCATTATTTAAACTCTAGTAAGGACTTCCAACTAGTTTTCTTTAAATATTTATTTATGGGGCGTGGCCAAGATGGCGGAGGGTTGAGACGTGTTTCCCTACCGCTCCCCTGTCCACCGTCGTTAAGCACCGGCCCAGGCCTCCCGCGCCGCGTTGCGGCGCTGCCCCGAGATCTCTGGTGCCCTGCAGACACTAGCGGACCTGTCCCCGAGAGCCGGTGGTGATCGGGAGGCGCGGACGGGGGCGTGTCTGCCCGGGGATCGGGCCGCACACGGAGAAGAGCCGCGACTCACGCGACTGAGGCCCGGAGAGACCCGCAGCGGCAGCAGCGCACAGACAGAGGTGGCCGAGAGACGATTGAGGCCGGCCCCGGGCCGACCCTGATCCCCCGCTACAGAGCTGGTGTGACCGGGGACCACCGCACCACCGCGGCCTATCCGACCTGAGTGAGACGCCGGCCGGGGCTGCAGGGGTGACCGGCAGGCGTGGCCAAGCGAGCTCGGGGAGCACCTCGGCTCCCGGTGGTGGGCCGGATTGGCGCAAACCCTGCTGTTGAGGCCGCAGCGGAGGGCGCTTGGACCCGAGCGGCGAGACGCTGACTCTGAGGCACCCTGGTCGCCGGGAGGCGGTTCGGCCTGCGACTGGGGCCTCCTGCAAGACGCGACTGGGCCGCTGAGGCCTAGCGATAGCAGCTGCAGGCCGCCCTTCTAGAGACCTGCCGGAGCTTCCAGGTGGGCCCTAGCATCGCTGGACGGAGCGGCGGAGGGGTGAGTAGCTTCGCGCCCCCTCCTGGCGACGGGTCCATGCTTGGGGCTGTCCCTGAAGAGCCCATTGAGAGGGCCTAGAGGCTCCCGCACTGCGCCCGGCCGGGGCTGGCACCGGGGCGATCCCGATCCCCGCGACAGAGCTGGCATAACGGTGGGAGGCCGGGGGCCCCCGTGCTACAGGGGCCGCGCTGCCGCAGGGAGCGCGCCGGGTGAGACACCGGTCCACACCACTCCGAACCTTCTGGGGGTCACCCCCTCACACCTCGGCCCTTCTGCCCGGCGGTCCCCAGGGCGGCTACCGACGCCGGTGCCCCCGGCACTACGGAGAGTCTACATACAGCACCACGCCTCTGGCCCTGCTCCTGCTGCATTGACCAACGGGGGGGCTCCAACCTTCCCGGAGCAGCTACATATCGGTCGACAGGGCAGGTGCACCAACACTGGAGCGGAGACCGACGCCCTGGGCAGTGACACGGTGGGTGGCTTCCCTCGCCTAGTGGACCCCGCGTTGGGGACGGCGGAATATGTCCTCTACCCGGGGCAAGAAAGAGAAACAACTCCTGAAGGAGAAGCCCCTCACGGACCTTTTTGCACGAGCCAGAAGTGTCGGGCCGGCTGAGACTCGCCGGGACAGTCCATCGGGGCAGATGGCTGAAACGGTAGACAAGCCCGTAACTCGGGCCTTCTTGGAGTCCCTGTTCGCCTCCCTCCGGGATGATCTCCAAACCGTGAAACGTGATCTCACGGCAGAGATCAAAGATGTCCCCAAAGACGTGGACGAAATTGGGGAAAGGGTGGCGTCCCTTGAGGCCAAAAGCGACACCCGTGATAAGGAAATGGAGGCCTTGCAACAAGAGGTGGTGAGACTTCATGAGCAGCAGGTGGACGTGCAGTCCCACCTAGAGGACCTGGAGAATCGCTCGCGACGCCACAACATTCGCATCCGAGGGGTTCGCACTGCTACAGAGGCGGGAGATATCTTTACCTGGGTGCAGGAACTTTTTAACTTTGTCCTGGGCAGAGAGTCGGACACTGAACTCACGTTGGACAGGGCCCACAGGGAGGGTCCCCCGAGAGCTCCTTCGGCGCCCCCGGCAGACATCCTAGTATGCGTGCAGGACTACCGCACCAAAGAGGAGATTCTCCGCCAGGCCCGGCTGAAACAACCAATCACATTCCGAGACCAGCCGGTGGCCCTCTTTCAGGACCTCGCTGCCATCACGCTTCACAAACGCCGGATGTTCCAACCTGTCACCGAGGCACTGCGCCACAAGCAAATATCCTACTCATGGGGTCATCCGTTTCGCTTGGTGTTCAGGTATGAGGGGACCCTTTATCAACTGCGCTCGCTCATGGAGGCATGCAGGCTCCTGGGCGTCACGCCTCCGGCGGAACACGATCCCGAGGAGCGCACGGATCGGGAGGCCCCCGACGGCCATACACGGTGGCGGCGATAACGCGGCCGACGCCGTATTAGGAAACCCGACCCGCAAGAGGTCAAAAGAGAACAACTGGCAGCTATAGCAGCGGTGCCGGGGGCTCAGAACAACGGGATTTCCTAGCAAGACACCCGGGCCGACGTGGTCTTTGCACTCCAAAGATGCCTGGTAGGCGGGGGGAGATATTACTTGTTGGCCACCATTTTACCCCAACAACATTTTTCCATTCCCGATTCATCCTGGGATGACGGACTACTGAAAGACTGGGTACAATTTTTTTCTTTTTTTCTTTTCTGGTGCCAGTTGCGCCCAAAGGGTGTTCCCATTTTTTTTCTCCTCCTCTTTCTTTGTTGGGGTCTTTTCTCTTTTTTTCTTCTGCCTCTCTCTGGGCCTTTCTCCGACTTTGTGGGGCTCCGGTCCAGGCATCGGGAAACTGCATTTTCTGACATGGCTGTGTCACTATCCCAGCAAGCGGCAGCACAGCTTAGCTATGTGGCTACTGACTTGATATACCGATGATCCCCCCACTTAAGGTGCTCACCTTCAATGTTAGGGGGCTTAACAATCCAATTAAAAGACGGGTCTTGCTGTCCTTTCTAGAGAGCACACATGCTGACATCTGCCTCCTCCAGGAGACACATCTCCTTTCCAAAGATTGTCATCGTCTCAAATCCCGAGCTTTCCCGAGCCAGTTCTTCTCCTCCATGACTACTAAAACGGCTGGGGTGGCTATCCTCGTCTCCAGGGCTTTTAGGGGGAAGGTGCTACAGAAAGGGGCCGAGATCAAGGGCAGATTACTCACCTACCACTTTTCCATTGGGGGTCTCACAGTGGTGGTGGGATCGGTCTACGCTCCTAATGAGGGACAGGAACGCTTTTGCAGACCGCCCTTACGGCAGCCACTGCAACACAAGAACGTCACATCTTGATAGGGGTGATCTCAACCTAGTGTTCAACAACGAATTGGACAGGTCCGCCCAACGCACCAGCCAAGTAGGCGCACTCTCCCACGCAGGGGCCCAGTGGCTCCGTGACCTTGATCTCACTGACATCTGGAGACAACACCACCCACGCTCCCGAGCCTTTTCCTACTATTCCCACGCACACAAGACATACGCGCGGCTAGATTATTTCCTGGGCACGAAGACTGTTTGCGCGGCCACCCTTGACACAGACATCCTGGTAGCATCCCTCTCTGACCACAACCCGGTGGAGATATCACTGACCCTTCCCCAGCCTTGCCGCCGCCCTGGACAGTGGCGGTTCCGTGACACATTGCTACATAGGCCGGACACAGTCACCCAACTGCAGCGTGTCATAACGGACTATCTCGCACACAATGACACTCAGGACACGTCCCTTGCGACGCGATGGGAGGCTCTTAAAGCCGTCGTCCGGGGGGAGATTATCGCCATCTCCGCCGCAGATAACGCGGACCGGAAGGCCAAAAGGGGGGAACTGTCGCAACGCGTTAGGGAGCTGGAGCAGATGCACCAGCGGACCGGGGCGCCTCGAGTGTGGCGTAAACTGTCCATCGCACGGAAGCAACTGCTGGCCCTGGACCAAGACAAGGCTGAATATGCGGCCTTGCGCCTGCGGCATGCTTTCTATACTGGGGGAGACAGATGCGGCCACCTCTTGGCGCATAAACTCTGTGAGGCTCGGCTACGGGAGGGCGTCCGGGAGATCACGAACAGCACCGGTGTGTTAACCTCTGAAGATGCAGACATCGCAGACACCTTTCGCACATTTTATGCTCAGCTTTACGATAGCCAACACCTAGCAGAGGCCGACATTACCTCATACCTTTCTGGGGCGGACCCTCCGGTGCTGACGCCGGAACAAGCGGCACACATCGAGAGGGAAATCAGGCCGGAAGAAGTGATCTCTGCAATAGCGCGGCTGAAGCTTGGTAAGTCTCCGGGCCCGGACGGCTATACCGCGGCTTTTTATAAGCAATTTGGTGCTGCTCTCACCCCCTTATTGACGCGGCTTTTTAATTCATTCGCGGAAGCCGGGGCGATACCCCCATCTATGCTGGAGGCGGAGATAGTCGTCCTCCCTAAACCGGGGAAGGACAGAACGGCGTGCGGGTCTTACCGGCCCATCTCGCTCCTGAATTTAGACTTAAAGCTTTACACCTCCATTCTGGCGAGTCGTCTGGGCCCTTACATGCAGGGGCTGGTGGACCCCGACCAGGCCGAGTTTATCACACAACGGCAGACAAGCGACAATACGAAACGGGTGGTGCACCTCATTGAAAAGCTTCCCGTGTCCCGGGGAACTATATGCTGTTTACAATTGACGCCGAAAAGGCCTTCGATCGGGTCCACTGGCCGTTTCTTGAGCAGGTGTTATGCCGCGTGGGTCTCGGAGACAAGATGCGGACCCATATTTTTAACTGCTATCGCTTCCCCACAGCGACAGTACGGGTTAATGGGCATACTTCAGCGCCCTTCCCTATTCATAGGGGCACACGGCAGGGGTGTCCTCTATCACCCTTGCTCTTTGCTCTATATATGGAGCCCATGGCACAGAGAGTCCGACGACATGCACACATCACGGGCATACGCTTTGGGGGGACACCCACACTGTTAGCCTATATGCGGATGATGTCCTTGTTACCTTGACAAACCCGGACAGGGCCCTGGGAGCCATGCTGGGGGAACTGGATGCCTTCTCGGAGGCCTCGGGGTTTAAAATTAACCTCTCTAAGTCGACGGCACTGAATCTGTCCTTGCCACCTCACGCACAGGCGGACTTGCAAGCTCGTTACCCCATAGCCTGGTCCGACGACCCGGTTCCATACCTGGGCATACACCTGACCCCCACCTTACAGAGCATGAGAGTGGCCAATTTCTCCAGCCTACATGACCAAATTCAGGTGGAACTCAGGCGATGGAAACGCCAGCAGATTTCCTGGCTAGGGCGTGTCGCCGCTATAAAAATGACCATCCTCCCCCAAATCCTATATATATTTCAAGCTCAGCCTCTACCCCCTCCTAAGGGTTGGCTCCAAAAGGTACAATCGGATCTCTCTGCCTTCATATGGCAGGGCCGTAAGCCCAGACTGAAACGAGCAGTTAGTTTTCTCCCCCCGCATGAGGGGGGCCTCGGGGTCCCTGACCTAGCCCTATACTACAAAGCAACGCAACTCCGCTATCTGGTTGAATGGAGTCGTGCTGAATCGGAGAAGAATTGGCTCTTCCAGGACCGGGCGGTCGCAGGCACTTCACTTAGAAAGGTCCCATTCCTCAAGAAGGCCCACCGGCCCCCTAACTTATATGCCTCACAGGTGACTCGCACAATCCTTATGGCCTGGGACCAGACAAACTTAAGTCATGACCTAACGTCCTTCCCCTCCCCCTTCACGTCCATCTTGGACAATCGGGAGTTCAGTCCGGAGCTGGATCAACACTCCTTTCGCCGTTGGCGAGAGTCTGGCTGCTGGGCATTGGGCCCCCTATTCACCGGTGGCGAGTTCGCCGCATTCGAGCAGCTTCGGGAGGATTTCGCCCTGCCGGAAACGGAACGTATGCGCTACCTTCAGGTACGCCACTGGGCTCTTCACCCCTCCAACCGCCTCCAGGTGTCCAGACGCCTTACCGCGTACGAACGATGGCTCGTTACGAGAACATCGGATAGAAAACTGATCTCAGATCTTTATAAGCTCTTACAATCAAGATACACACACATGTACCATGCAGGGCGGGCGCGATGGGAAAGGGACCTAGGGCGCGATCTCACTCCAGAGGAGTGGGAGGGCGCCTGCTACAGGGCACGACACACAGCAACGCACGTTGGACTCACAGAAACACTCACTAAACTGGTATACCATTGGTACTACACTCCGGAGCGGCTTCACCAGACCGATACGGCACTGAGCCCAGATTGCTGGCGGGGGTGCGGTGGGAGGGGTACCCTGGTTCACCTCCTGTGGGATTGTCCCCTACTTCGGTCATACTGGACACATGTCCTTGACGAAATAGACAAACATCTCGACACTGAGATCCCTAGACTTCCTGCATATGTCCTGCTGGGGGTGCCCAACCCACTCACGTATCCCCTTAAGGCTCGAAGGGGGAAACAAATGGCTATTGCAATAGGCTCCGCAACCCAGAACATATTAATCCACTGGAGGTCCCCTCAGATTCCTACACACACGGGCTGGTACCACCGACTTTGGCACGTCTTGGGGATGGAGAGGATCTCCCTCACGCTGGCCGGGAAGAGTGCTTCTTTTAATGAGCTATGGCAACCCTTTCTCACACTTCTCGCACAAGAGTTTCGGGAACTCACCTGCCCGAGGTACCTGCGCCTCTTACGCCTTACTTCATCGGAACCTAACCAGTAGCAAGTTGGAGCCCATACCTCGACACGCCATTTACGCCTATACATTGACGCTAGCCTGGATCGGGAGCGGGTGGGGGAGGTCTCCTTTCTTTCTCTTTTCTCTCTTTACTGTCGGGGCGGTGGGTGGGGGTGGGAGAAGTTTATGCTCCTTAGCATAATTTGCTCTGTTCACCTTATCACTAGGCCCTGCGAGGCCCTAATGTCATGCTTGCTTTTTTTCGCAATTGCTAATAAAAAAGAGTTAAACCATAAATATTTATTTATTTTATTATTTAATTCCATAGTTCTCACCTTATAACGATTTTAATCTCCAAGTTCTTAGTTTATCATTGTCAGTATTTCTTAATTTATTGAGTTCCCCTTGATAAGGTCTGTGAAGAGTAAATAGAACACTTATAAATTTCCTTTCTTTAGCCTCAACCTTAAAATTCTATTAGTACTCTTTTGACAGTTGGTTCACTAGCCACTCAACCATCTCCTTAATAGACTCTATATTAGAGGCAGAGATTATGTCCTTACACTTATAAATCCCTTAAAACCAGCAGTTCCCTCCCCAAGAAAGTTATAGTTAATCAAGTTAGAGAATACATCATTAGGTTCCTCAATCCTTAAATAGTATCAGTCTCCCCATAGTGGATACGTTATATCCCCACCCTGCACTCTTACCTCCATTCAGGCTGGAAGCCTTCTCGTCCTTCTCCTTCTGAATCCTAGCGTGTACTGAGCACTTTGCTTTCCTGCCCTTAAATACCCTCTAGATTGTTTAATCATCTGCACCTGTTCGGGCGCAAAAAAAAAAAAAAACCCAAAAAAGGGATTTTTTTGTTGTTTTATAAATAAACCCTGGTATGGCCGGGATTCGAACTTTCGGCACTTGGATAAATATACACTTTTCTTAAGCTATTGAGCTACCTCTTTCTCACGTTGTTGCTAGTATCCAGGATGTCTATGTTCTATAATTTCAAAATTCCTACAAGTTAATTACTCCTTCTCGTGCCTAATCTTCAAACAGAAAAAAGGGGGAAAAGAAATGCTTTTAAATATATACATTACGTAACCCTGGCATTGCCGGGATTCGAACTCCCGGCACTTGGATAGATAAACACTTTCCTTAAGCTATTAAGCTACTTCCTTCCCACGTGGTTACTAGTATCTTTTATGGGAACTTAGCGATTACTTAAATATTGGCCAATCATAAGACTTAACGTTTATCTTTAAATGTTTTAGAGCGAACCTTTGGTTTTTTGTTATATAAACATTTAGGTTATTTTTTCAATTGTTTAGTTCTGTAACTTTATTCAAATTATTACGAGCGAAGAATAATATAATGAAATTAGTAATTTGTTACATTCTCCAGAATCGAACCCCCATAATATGCAGACGTTTCACTTCTTTAGTGGCTAGTGCTAATTCTCTCAACATAATTATTTCTTTACTTAAACAGTATAGGTACTCTTTTACTTTCAGTCTTCTTAGAGGGGAGAGCATTCTATCTCCTATTTCTGGTTTCTCAATTGTGAATATGAGCTTGTTAAGCCGGCGCTTATCTATACACTTGAATAGAGATTACTTTTCATGATCCGAATGTATACCCTGATAGATATGTTCTTCTGAATTCAGTCTATTCTATCAAATTAAGGTATATAATTCGTGATCAATATTTAAGCCATATTGAACAGTACATAATTTATTGATCCAAAAGGTTTCTCTACTCCGTAGTTTGCCTTCTAGATCACCACCTCTCCTGTCTAAGGTGACCTGTTCTATTCCAATAAATCTGATTCCTCCAATTTCCGTCAGTTTATGATTCTCTTTGAAATGTACTGGCATAGGGTATTTCAAATCACAATTTTTAATAGCCCTAATGTGTTCCATCCATCTAATTTTTAACTTCCTTACTGATGACCCTACATACATTTTGCCACATATGCATGTCATTATATAAACACAATTGTTAGTATTGCAATTAATAAATGAACCGATTTTAAACACTTTCTGATGCCTGCTATCATGAAAAGTTTGTGTTTTGTCTACTATATGCTTACAGCATATACATTGATTACATCTGTAAGAACCAGTTGGTAGTACATTACTTATCATAGTTGTTGTCCTACTGGCTACATTCGGGAGTTCAAAACTCACTGTGTCACTGGGACTCAATACATTTCTCAAAGTTGGTGCCTTTTTGTATACCATGGTAGGTTTTTCTGCACAATTTTTGCTATATCCTTATCTAGGGTTAGTACTTCCCAATGTTTGCATAACGTATTGAAGACTCTAGCATTCCCTTCACTGTAGGTAGTGATATACCGTATCACATCATCATTTCCCCCAGTGAGCTTAGTTTTATCCTTTAGTAGTTCATTACGTGTTACTTTCTGAGCCCTTAATCTTGCTTTCTCTACACAGCCTTTATCATAGCCTCTTCTTAAGAATCTCTCAGTGATCTCTTTAGTAACACCATCATACTCTCTTTCTTCACTGCAGTTTCTTTTTGCACGTAAAAATTCCCCATATGGAATATTGTCAATTTGTCTTTTCAGGTGTCCTGATCTAGCGTGCAATATCGAATTTACTGATGTAGATTTTCTGTGTAGTCTAGATTCAATGGGACCCTCTGAAACATACATTTCTACATCCAAAAAAACAATGCTTACTTTGCTATAGTCTAAAGTTAATGAAATGTTATATTGGTTCTTGTTTAAATGATTATGAAAAAGCTTTCGTTTCTCCTCATCCCCTTTCCAGATCATAAAAACATCGTCTATAAACCTTCCCCAATATATAACATTTTCTTCATAAACCTCCCCAAATTTCCAAGTGTGTTCTCTCTCATAATGTCCCATAAATAGATTCGCATACGAGGGTGCGAATCTCTCACCCATCGCTGTCCCTGTCACTTGATGGAATAAGTCCTTTCTATAGTAAAAAAAAGTTATTCATAAGAACCAATCTCAGTAAATTGAAGATCATATTAGAATGTTGTGAATAGCTCGCTGACTTAGTATATAGGAAGTATCTAACTGCCTCTATCCCTCTCATGTTTTATACTAGTGTACAAGCTGTTAACGTCCATAGTGACCATGAACATATCTTGTTCCCAACATATACCACTCATTTGTTTTAAAAAATCCTTTGTATCTTTGATGTAAGAGACTAATGTTTTTACAAATGGTGCTAAAAACATATCTATATATTCGGAGATATGTTCTGTCCCGATATTATCGGTCTCCCCGGCGGTATTTTTCCACTTTTATGTATCTTAGGTAGAAAGTATATAATAGATACCTTAGCATTTTCTACCCATAAATAGTTATACTCATCAGTATCTAAGAGTTGTTTTTCAAGATAAAACCTCAGTTTCTTTTTAATAGCTTCTTTTGAATTGACTACTTGAGTCATGCTTGCTTTTTCATAACTTTTTTGATCTCTTAGTTGTCTTAATGCCTCATTGTGGTAATTACTGTTGTTCAGAACCACTACATTCCCACCCTTATCTGCTTGCCGTATGATAATACTTTTGTCATTACACAAGTCATGTAGCGCTTCAAACTCTTCTTTATTTAAATTGAAATTGTGTTTCGCAGGTACATGCTTATCAAAGTCTCTCATCACAAGGTTTGTAAAAATATCTAATACATTCTCACCTTTCATCGGTGGTACAAACTTTGATTTCAATCTCAAATTGCTAGAAACACTATGATCAGTTTCAATGTCAATTTCCAAGGCTATATCCTCAATATCACAGTTAGTTTCATTGTCTAAATTCACAAGAACCCCAATATCCATTAATTCCTTAATAGATACATGACTTAAATCTTTTTCAATCTTAAGAGCATCTTTACCATCTGGTTTGTTCAAAAAGAATTTTTTTAACTTCAGTATCCGTACAAAATGATTAACATCAACTTTGGCATTTAGATCATCCCATCTATGTGTTGGTGCGAAACTCAATCCCCTATTCAAAACATTAGTCTCAGCTGTTGTTAACACTCTAGTAGACAAATTAACAATCAAATTCTCTACTTCCTCATTTCTGCGTCCCTCTGTAGCTGTAGCCTGGTCTTTACCCCATCTCTGCTTTTGTTTCCTACGGAAGGATCTTGTGCCCCCTCCTTTGCTGCCTCTGCCCCTCTCTTTTCCTGTTCCCTTTCTCTCCCTCCTGTTTGAAATTGTAATTTCTGCATTCTTCGTAGTTCCCTTAAAAAAGACGAAGACTTAGTTCCTGCTCCTTGATCTATTGTATTTGTACGTTCCAAATCAGATTCACTGCTGCAAAGACCAGTACTAGATGTCTCACTTAAGGTGATATTTCTCTCCCTGGCACTGGAGTTCTTATCTTCACTCCCTAATGCTCCATCAAATTTCCTTGCATATGTATATACTCTACCATATTTATAGTCTCTTTCGTCTCTTGAAAATGTAATCCTCTTTTTCTCTTGCAGTTCACTTGATAAGTGTCCATAACTTTTTCCAATATCTCATAATTTTTAACTGTATTGTCTGGACAGTTTAGTTCTTCTATCTCTTTTCTTATCTCTTCTATTTCTATCAATAAAGTTTTTCTCTGATCATCAGCAAACTCTATAAGCATTAACATAAGCTCTTTAGATGTTGTCTTCAATCTTTCCTCCCATCTTTCTGCCTTCTGTTCATCTAAGTCTTCAACAGCAGGAAAAATATTGATCCTCAAACCTGTGTGTGTGTGTGTGTATATGTGTGAATATATATGGTATTTGGTATTTATTTATTTAATTGCATAAGTTAATTAAAACCATTGCATTACAATAAAACATTAAAAGAAGTAAGAACATCTCAATTCATAGAAATAAAACAAGATCTGAGAAAGTGCAATAATTAAAATGGCAGTGGTTGTTTAAGCGCTTCTTATCATGATTTCAATTGGGCGTTGCTTTTTTTTTTTTTTTGGGCTAGACCCATAAGAAAGTGTCACCCTGCTGGCTCCTTCAAATCACCAAGGCTGCTTTAATTTCTTTTCTTTTTGCTGATACTCTTTTTCTTTTCAAGTGGTTATACTTGGTGACCGTGTTGGAAAATGGTCTTTCGCAGGCCTGTGTTTGAAATAGTCCAGTATCAACGTTTGAACGGTTCGAGGACTAGGTCGGGGGGCCAAGCCAAGGTACATAGCACCCCTGATAGTTTGAACGAATCTTCCACAACGAGCCAGGATATAAGGTTCATTTTGTGTAAAACATAGAGCAGAGGCTCCCTGGCATGTGGTTACTTTTTCTTTCAAGCAAAGGTCTCTAAGGAGAAGCCTCCTTTCTGTTGTTAAAGACGGGCAGCAGCACAGAAGGTGCAGCCATGATTCTCGTTTATATTCACATAAGCGGCATGCCCCTCCTGTGTTTTGAATTGCCCAAGCTCGACTGAAGTCCGTGATTGGGAGTGCCAGCAGTCGCATATACATAATCTCTCTTCTGGCCTTAGGGTTGAGCAGGGCGGTAAAATAAGGCTGAGGTTTATTTATTAAATATGAATCATTCAACGGTATCTGGAAGGGTAGTGTTTTTAATACTGCCTGGTCTTGCTGATAAGAAACTTGTTGTACTTGTTTGTTGATGCGCGTTTTCCACATGATATAGGAAATACAAGTCAGAACAAGTGCTGATTTATTTATTTCAAGGGAATCCATAGCTTTCATGAGCTGCTTGTTCCATGGCGAACCAGTTTTTTCAAATATGACTCTGAGGCAGCTTTTTAAGGTATCCCCTGAAGATTTTAAAATTCGAATATAGTATTTTAGAAAGTCGGCCTCGAGGTTTAGTGATTGTTTAACTAACCCGAGCTCTAGTCTAAGTCTCGCCCTTGAAAGGTGTTTTGGTAGTTGAAAGATTCTTTTATAGGCCAAGCACTGAGCTCGCTCTAAGGTTTCTGAACAAGCACCCGGAAATGCTTGGTGCCCGTACGAGAGTGCTGGAAGAAGTGAGGCTTGAGTGACCCTTCTTATAGCCTCTGCTGACGGACTATCTAGCTTGTTGTTCAATTTTGTTAAACCATACATTATAGCCGTCGATTTATGGATCAGATCCTTTTTATGAGCGGTTGATCTTGCTGTTTCTGTGAGCCATATCCCCAAGTACTTATATTTCTGCACTGTAGTAATTACCCTAGAGCCAATTGTACATGTAATAAGTTTCTTGTGTTTTTGCCGACCTATTACTAAAATCTTGGTTTTATCTGGATTGATGGTAAGATAGTTGGATGTACAATATTCATGAAAACTAGTCAGTGCTCGTTGGAGGCCCACTTTGGTATGATCCATGATGACTATGTCATCTGCATACTGAAGAATATGTATAGAACGATTTCCTAGTCGAGGAGGGGCCAGGCATTTATTAACAAGAGCTTTTCCTAAATCGGCAGTGTACAAATTAAAAAGAAGGGGGGCAAGCACACAGCCCTGCTTCAAACCACCAGCAGTGTAGATTTTGGCCGAGAGAGACGTGGGGCCTGTTTTCACCTGCACCCAGGTTTCTGAGTAGAGGGACATTATAGCTGTTAAAAGTGAGGATGGAATGCCCCATTTCGCTAATTTCTTCCACAACAATTGTCTGTTAACCTTGTCAAACGCTGCAGTTAAATCGATGAAGCAGCAAAATAGTGGAGGTTGATGCAGCTGAGTTGCGTAGTGACAGAGGGCAGATAATGCGATTATATTGTCAGTTGTTGTGGCTCCTCCTCGGAAGCCTGTTTGAAAGAAAGGGAGCAACTCGTTTTCTTCAGCCCAATTTTCCAATTTTTTCAAGAGGATACGTGCATATGCTTTGGCTTCCAGGTCTAACAAAGCTATTAGGCGATAGTTGTTTGGATTAAGCTGATCTCCTTTTTTGTGAATTGGACATAATATTGATCCCTTCCAGGCTTCTGGGGTTTTTCCGAGGGTATAAGCGGTATTAAATAGTGGGGTCAATAACATTGCCCAGCCCTCTGGAGCGGATTGGAAGATCCCCCGCAGGGAGGCCATTTGGGCCCGGCGCCCCACTTGATTTCATGCATTTTATTAATCTTATAATATCTCTTGGTTGGATTGGGGTTTGATGGTCACCTCTATTCGATGGGACTAGGGCCATGGTAGATGTTAAATTATGTGTCTGGAACTGAGTTCTCACATGGTTCTCCCAGACAGGGGCCGAGACCGCATTTGTCTTCAGGGGTCCAAGCGATTTTAATCTGTTCACATACTCCCAAAAACGAGCTAAAGATCCTTCTTTGAGCATAATAAATAACTTTTTCCATTCTTCGTCTTGCTGAGCACGTTTCAAGGCCCAGATGTTTTTTTTATGGGTTTTCCGTGCTTCCTTTGCTGCCAATAAGTTTCTGTAAGTTGGATTTAATTTAAACAGACGAGATTTCTTCCTCAGGTTCTTCCGCGTGAGGTTAATGGTTTGTTCCGACAGAGGTTTTTTGATGTCACTTGACAATTGTTGGGATCGCTTTGAAAAGCCTTTATGGCCCTGAAAGAGTGCTCCCAACTCTCTGGTCATAAAATCCCAATTTGCTAAAAGAAAAAGAAAATTCCCTGGATGTTCCTGTAATCGGATGTTCACCTCATTGAGCCAGTTCGTCACCTGGGGCGAATAAAATGGTTGCCATTTTATTCGTTTCACCATGTTGGTTAGTTCATCTTCTGTGGAATGGCCTAGCTCTTGGCCTGTATCTGCTATCTGGTGATTCAAGTTCAGATTTATTACCAGGGGATTGTGGTCACTTTCTGTGCGATTTACGATGGCGAAGCTCTGAAGATGATTAATCAAACCATTTGACATAAAGATGTAGTCGATTGCGGAGATTTTCTTAAACGTGGGACAGGCATCCGGAGTCTGATTTGCTGTTTTTAGGCCATATGTGATGAGTAGATTGTTAAATTCATCACATTCGCTATTACTCTGTCCCACATTATGTCGACGGCCCAAATGTTTGGTGTTAAAATCGCCTACCAACAGAATTTCGTGCGCGGGATAAGATTCGATGACTGTCTTAATGGTCGAGCACAGATTACTCATGGCAAGCGCTTTTGAAGTTTTACGGGGATTCAGGTAACAATTTATGAGGACCAATGAGAAAGCCTTCTGACTGCTTCTTAGGCCTTTAATAGCTATGGCTTGTATGTTCTTATGGGCCCGCGTGTCAGCAGAGAACGAGACCATGAGAGATTGCTTTAGAAAGAATATATGTGTATATGTGTGAATATATATGTGTATATGTGTGAATATATATGTGTATATGTGTGAATATATGTGTATATGTGTGAATATATATGTGTATATGTGTGAATATATATGTGTATATGTGTGAATATATATGTGTATATGTGTGAATATATATGTGTATGTGTGTGAATATATATGTATATGTGTATATGTGTGAATGTATATATATATGTGTGTGTGTATATGTGTGTGTGTGTATATGTGTGTGTGTGTATATATGTGTGTGTATATATATGTATATGTGTGTGTATATGAATCTATGTATGTATATGTGTATATATATATATATATATATATCAAAAAGTCCCCGCATGCGCGGAATCACGCACGTACTCTCAAGACCACACTGGTTTGTAAGTTTCAGGAATGTTTATTCCGCTTCTCCGTAAAGCGTTTCGGCTGGAAACAGCCTCGCTCACACGTAAGAAGCAAAGTACACACAGTGTCTATATACAAATACCTAGACATAAAGAAAGGACACACAATCGTATTGGGGAGTGACTTGCGAATGGCGGCCATCTTTGAATGTCAAACAAACGTTCATGTGTGGAAATACAAGTAGTCCAGGCTTGTGACCATCGCCAATGTTACTAGATAACATGTATATGAACCAAATAATATTGGTCACAATAGTTACCACATTAGACATCATATATTATACACTTAGTGTGAAATCAAAAGTGGACGAAAGTAATTACTATCCATAGTCCCCACAAAGCAGTGACTTTTGTGGGTAAATATGGCGGCCATCTTATAATTGCGATACAACCACCATGACTTTATGGGGATGAGAATATCCAAACACAAATGTTCTCCTTGACAGGTCACAGTAAAAATTCTAAAACGCAGTGCTCTACCAGTGTGTAGAATCCATTGTACCTGCACTGGAGTAATAAGTATCGCAAGTGTGGTAAAGAAAAGGTACCAACCCAGTTGGCTGTACCACGGGGCGATTGTGTGTTCTACTAGACAAAGGTATATAGTAAATCAATGTGAGTGATAAAGGTGAAAAACAGACTATCTTCTAAAGTCAATTCTAGATAAAGTTACGGGCCAGTGCCCCATATGCAACTATGTGTGTTTGACGTCTGGTGTAGGCTGATGGTAGCCCACAATGGTAATTGCCTGAAATAGGCACAGGATTCTGCTCTGTAAATGGTCTGCTAGTGCCCAGATTATGTCGCGTATGCATTGCTGATGCTGGAATGCTCAGACCCTAAGTTGGAAGGCCCTAATGTACAGCAGAACATGGTTCCGAATAAGAAATTGTTCCAACTCTTGTAACATGGTCAGACATAACATAATAGGAGAAAGTACTTACATTGGTAAAATCAAAACCCAGGTGTACATTCTTAACTGAAGTGACTGATAACACCACGTGCCTCTGAAGAAAAGGGTAGGGTGCCCGTGAAGTGAAGCTACCAAAGTAGGGTGGGTCCCTTCCTTTCCTCCTGTAGTGAAAAAACAAAGAAAGACAAAAAAAGAATACATTAAAACCCTGAAGTAAAATGTGCATTAGTATAGTAACGTGATTAAGAACAAATTTTTCTACTGATACTGCAATCCTTAGAAGCAAAAGAGAGAAGAGTAGAAAGGGTTAGGCACAGAAATACTTAAGACAGTTCATGTTTCATATAAATGCACTCCCAATTCCTCATCCAGTTTGAGACCACCTGGGCTCTTAGTTTGAAATTCAATAATACATTTGGATTCACATTGCCTGAGTTTGAGCGTTCGATCCCCTCCCCTGTGTGCTCTAGGAATATGTTCGATGGCATAGTAACTCAATAGCGCACTATTTGAGTAATGGTATTGCTGGAAATGTCGTGCAACTGGGTATTGTTGGTCATGATTGGTAATCGCTCTCATGTGTTCTAGTACACGTTTTTTGGCCGGTTGGATGGTGCTGCCAATATACTTGAGTTTGCATGGACATTCAAGTACATACACAGCATACGGGGTACTGCATGTCATAAATTGTGTGATCTTTTTGGAGAACCCTTTGTCAGTAGTGAGTTCTTTTTTCATGTAACTGTTCCTGCACGCTTTACAGTGACCACAGGGAAAGAAACCAGTGAACCCTTGGTCCCTAGTGGTACTGTAACAGGTGACATCACTGTGAACCAATTTATCTCTGAGGCTGTAACCTTTCCTGTACGTAATACTGGGTCTATCCTTGACAAGGTGACCTATGGTCATTTCTTTTTTTTAATTTTTGGCCGGAGTCGCGCGAATGCGGCCGAAAATTTTTAAAAAACGAAGCGCGGTCTCCCTTTCTTCGTTTTTTTAAAGCCCCCGGGTGGGCCACAGGTCCTGGGGGCAATTTTTATTATGGGGACCGCCACCTCCCTGGGGCTTTTTTGATAATGCGCGGGGGCACGCCCCCCCCGCAGCCCCGGGGACCGCCACCTCCTCGGGGCTTGTTACAAAAAACTGCATTTTTTTAAAATGTTTTTTTTTTTAAATGGCTCAGGCCCTGGGGGATGGGGTCCCCAGAGCCCACAAAATATTAAGAGAAGGGGGGCCACACAGCCCCCTTCTAACAAAAAAAAAAAAAAAAAAAAAGCCAGCATCTCGCTGGAGGCCCTGCCCCCTCCCTGCACCATTCTGCAAACGCGCCTCCTGGCGCGTTCTAAGTTAGGGGATTAAGTCCCCTTGAATCCTGAGGGTCCCTCGGGGCCAACTAGCCCACCAGGTACCTCCAGTAAGCCCCACACAGCTGGATTGCTGAGAGGTGGTCCGAGGCCACGCCCCTTTTTACACCACTCTGCAAACGCACCTCTTGGCGCATTGCTGGTGGGGCGAAGAGGTCCTCTTGTGTCCTGAGGACCTCAGGACTAAAGTGGACTTCATCCCCCGAGCAGCAGTGCGCCAGGAGGCGCGTTTGCAGAGTGGTGTAAAAAGGGGGCGTGGCCTCAGACCACTCTCAGCAATCCAGCTGTGTGGGGCTTACTGGAGGTACCTGGTGGGCTAGTTGGCCCCCAGGGACCCTCAGGATTCAAGGGGACTTTGTCCCCAACCCAGAACGCGCCAGGAGGCGCGCTTGCAGAGTGGTGGAGAAAGGCGGCGTAGCCTGTGTCCACCTGTCAGCAATCCCACTATCTGGGGCATAGTGGAGGTATCAGGTAGGCTAGTTGGCCCCTAAAGACCCCCTGCAGCGAAGGGGACTTTAATACCCATCCAAGAGCGCGCCAAGAAGCGCGTTTGCAGAGTGGTGGGGAAAGGGGGCGTGGCCTGCTATGAGAACTTAGCAATCCTGCTGTGAGGGATTTACTGGAGGTAATAGGAGGGGTAGTTGGCCCCCAAGGTTGACCTTTCTCAGCCCCAAGTGAGGGCTGAGAAAAAAAGGGGGGAGGTAGTGCATTTCCCATGTTAATTACCATAGGGATTTTAGGCACAACTACAGCCCGAACCGCTGAGCGGAATTAAACCAAATTTGGCAGAAAGATAGATCTTGGTCCAGAAAGCGACCTTTTTGTAATTTGGTGTAAATCCGATCATTAGTTTTAGAGGTATGAACTGAAAACCAAATTAGTATGTCTAGGGACGTGGATCCTGCGCAGATCTTCTTCAGATTCTCTGCAGATTCGCGGATCCATGTGCCAACAGCAATGCTGTGATTGGCTGGCCACATCCTGAGAGGAAAGTTGGGACTCTGTTCCCAGTTGGGAAATTTAAATTAAAAAGTATAGAAGTGATAGAAGGGGTTAGGGTAGAGGTACCCTGGTCCTATAGGACTAATGGAGTGGTCTGTGAGGGACCCCTCATGAGCAAGAAATTGTCTATAATCCTTTTTTTCCCCCACCGAGGATCCATGGATCCACGCTGATCCTCATGGATTCGGATGGATTTGCGGATCCAGACCCCAATTACAAAAGAAACACACACACACACCCTCACTCACAGACCCACACACCTACTTGCATACTCACTTACATACCCACTCACACACCCACACACAGATCCTCAAAACCACTCACACACCCATACAGCCAGTCACGCACCCACTCACTGACTCACAAATCCACTCACACACACACACTCAAAACTACTCACACGCCCATACAGACACTCACAGACCCATACAGCCATTCACACACACAAGTCAATGGTCCATATAGCTACTCACACACTCACTCACAGACCCATACAGCCACTCACACACCCACTCTCAGACCCATACAGCCACTCACACATCTACGAAACCACTCACACACCCACTCACAGACCCATACAGCCACTCACACACCCACTCACAGACCTGTACAGCCACTCACACACCTACTCTCATAGGTTACAGGTTACAGTTAGGAAATAAAATTTAAAAAGCCTTCGAAACTCACAAAAAAAAGTCAAAGATTACAGGGATGTTCTAGTTAGAAAATACCATTAAAAAATTGTAGAAATTCATTGAAAATACCAAAGGTTACAGGGACGCTGTAGTTAGGCTCAGATTTTACTCATACAAAACCATAGAAATTCAGCAGTTATAGTTACCTGAGCTAACAATACCTTACGCCCCTTCATTGCACTGCTTATGACCTCGCATATTACATCACTCATGACATGGTCAATGACATCACTGATAACATCTCAAATGACACCACTGATGATATCATCCACAGAATCACTCACACGCCGATGCAGCCTCTCATACACCCAATCACACAACCACTCACATACCCATTCACAGACCCACTCATTCATCCATAGAGCCACTCACACAACCACTCACTCACCCATACAGCTACTCACACACCCACTTATTCACACATACAGCCACTAACACACCCACTCACTGAACCATACAGCTTCTCAACACACCCACTGACTGAACCATACAGCTTCTCAACACAGCCACTCACTCACCCATATAACCACTTACCCATTGACACATCCTTACAACCACTCACACACCCGCTCAATCACCCATGAATGAATGAATGAATGAATTGACATTTATAGAGCGCATGGCTACCAGAAGGCCTCCCAGCGCTAGGAATAGAGCCAACCCAGATGACCGTCTTTAAACAACCGGGAACAGGAACGTTTTCAGTTGTCGACGGAAGGACATATAATCGTCCTCCAAGCGAATGTGATTTGGAAGGGCATTCCAACTCTTGGAGGCTATGTAGGAGAATTGTCTACCCCCACTCCTAGACCTATATATTCTGGGGACTACCGCCAAACGTTTATTCCCAGAGCGCATGGCTCTGCTAGGACAGTGCGGAGTAACAATGGACTGCAGGATAGATGGACCCTTGGAGGCCAGAATCTTGTGAGTAATGCATAGGGACTTGAACTGGATCCTCTCTGCAACTGGAAGCCAGTGAAGTGCGGCAATAGATGCTCGTGCAGATTCTCTATGGGGGATCTGTAGGAGGAGTCTAGCCGCACAGTTCTGCACAGTCTGGAGCTTTTTTATCGTTGAACATGGGGAGCCCAAATACAAGGCATTTGCATAGTCCAGACGAGAAAGGATTAAGGCTTGGACCAGCAGCTTCCTTGCCTTAAATGGCAGCAGGGGAAGAATTTTCCTAATCATCCTAAGCAGTCCATAACAGGTTCCTGCTACCTTCCGAGATTGTTCCTTCATATTTAGATTGTGGTCAAGCCATACTCCAAGGCTTTTTATTTGTTCTTTAGGGGGGGGGCATACTGTCCAGACATTTAGGCCATAAAGAGCTAAAAGCTAATGGGGAGGGTTTACCCAAAAACATCAGGTCAGTTTTTGATCCATTCAATTGCAAATATGAGCCCTCCATCCATGCTGACACTTTTTCCAAACAATCGGCTAACTTGATTTCCCCGTTCCCAGATTGATTAAGGGAAACGATTAATTGAGTATCGTCCGCATATGTGACGATCTGTATGCCAAAGGGTTTAACGATATGGGCTAGCGGACTCATGTAAATGTTAAAGAGGGTGGGACTCGGGGACGAACCCTGAGGGACCCCACAACTCAATAACCTACTCTTGGAGATAGAATTGTCCTCAAAGACCTGAAATGAGCGGTCGTCTAGAAAAGACTCCAACCACCTTAGTGCAGTTCCCGTCACCCCAGCATCTCTAAGTCTAGACACCAGCAGCTGATGGTTAACGGTATCGAAAGCCGCACTCAGATCTAAGAGGACTATTGCCGCTGAACCTCCGGCATCCAAGATTTTCCTTGCTTCCTCAACCACTAGAATCAGAGCTGTCTCGGTGCCCTGATGGGGTCTAAACCCAGTTTGCGATGGATGAAAGCAGTCATTTTCTTCCAAGAAGGTGGACAAAATGGAATTGACATGCCTTTCCGCGATTTTTGCAATCCCCGGAAGTAGCGAGATCGGCCGATAATTTGCCATAGTTTCAGGGTCGGACCCAGATTTCTTGAGCAATGCTCTCACCATGGCTCGTTTCCATAGGGAGGGAACAGTCCCAGATGCCAAAGAGAGATTGACAAGTTCTAAAATCGTGGGCGAAACTGTATCAAAAACTTGGTTCAGAACAGTGGGAGGGGCCATATCCCTAGGGGAGCCTGTTTTTAATTTATTGAAATGGACTTTGAGGGATTTTATGTCCAGGGGAGGAATAACCGCCAGTGAAGTAACCGATGCTTTCGATTCGTTTACCAACGTGAGGTCCTTCAAGGTTACTGGGGGAAATGCTAGATAAATAGATTGAATTTTTTTAAAAAGAACTCTGCTATATTGTTGCAGCGTCCTAAGGTATCAGCAGAAGGTGGGGCTGGGGACGGGAGACAAATTAGAGATTTAGCAATTTTAAAAATTTCACGAGGGGAATTAGAAGCTGAGGAAATCTTAGTTGCGTAATACAGGGATTGGGCTTTCCTGACTTCTAGCTTATACATTTTTGTAGCCTCCCTGTAAACGCCCTTACTCTCATCTGAGAAATCTTTCCTCCACTGCCTCTCTGTTTGTTTACGTTTTAGTTTCAATTCTCTAAGCTTAGGAGTGTACCATGCAATGCTCTTAGGGCCCTTCTTAATGGTGATCCATTTCTTCGGCGCCACCAAATCCAGAGAGGCTTCAATCCATTGGTTAAACTCATGGTTGGCTAGATCTGGATCGGCTTCCAATACCGGGCGGGTATTGTTAAGAGTACTAACCCATACCTCGATGGAAAGCTTGGACCAGTTACGGCTAAGTTTCTTAACTGGCTCCGGTGGTAGATCACTAATCAACGGAGACCATGAAAAGGATATGAAATAATGGTCAGTCCAAGGTAATGGAACAGGATTCTCCACTATTAAATTATTAATATTGGTAAAAATGGGATCGAGTAAATGACCTTTTAGGTGAGTGGGACTATTCACTTTTTGATTGAGGGAGAGGGCACCTAGGCTATCGATCAGTTCCTCCGCATATGGTGAGGAAATGTCCTCAAAATGGACATTCAAGTCCCCCAATATTGAAAAATTAGACAGGGAACTCACTAAATTAGCTATTGTTTCAGGAAGGTCGTTGTTAAAATGCCCAATTGCTCCTGGCGGTCGATAAACTAAGACCCCAGAGAAGGTGCAAGTCTGCGAGAAACAAATGGCAAACGAAACACTTTCACAATCGGAAATCAGACCTGCTTTGATCCGACAGTTAAAAGTGTCTCTATATATGATGGCTAAGCCCCTCCTCTACTTAATGTCCGGTCTTGTCTTTGAATTACATAACCTGGTGGAAGCGCCTGGACCACTGTCGGGTCTGATGAACTGGTAAGCCAAGTTACTGTAAGAAACATCACATCCGGTTTTTCATCCTCCAAGATAAGCCGGATTTTTGGGAAGCGAGCGGCAATTCAGCATACACATTTTATAGGCACTAGTGTCAAGGGAAATCTTGTTTACTGAAAGTATGGGATCAAATACTAATGAGCAGTGAGGGCATTTATTACTAACAAAAGGTGGGTCCAAGCTATGATAGCATACCTGCGCCTCTCTTCCTCTGAGATCAATCAGTTGACTTGCCGTATAAGAGCAGGATGACCTCTTGGAAGAACCAGGGGTTGTAGCCCCTGGCCCCGTTCGGGCGCGGACGGGCGCAGGCGGGCTTGCCTTAGGCGCGCCTTCGGCGCGCCCGCTGCGCGCTTCCGCTGCGCGGTCGATTCATCCGCCCCTTTTCAATGAGGGGCGAGCGTGAGGACCGTGGCAGCTAGAGCGTTAACCTATCACTGCCCCGGAATGTCTGCCCCCACCCGGAGCATAGAACACAGCTCCTTGCCCAGCACGCGATTCGGTTACAGATTCAGGTAAACAGTGAATATTTTAAAATTGTGCAAAATCGCAAGTTCAAGTAACAGACCTTAAAAATCCCACACACTTTGTGCGCCGCAGCCGAGAATCGGACTGCACGCGTCACCTGTTAGGCTCAATACCCATACAGCCACTCACTCTCCAGTACGACCACTCCCACACCAACTCACTTAACCACCCACTGAAACAGCCACTCACACAACCACTTACACACCCATACAACCACTCACACACCCACCTACACACCACTACAGCCACTCAGTGTGTGTAAGTGGCTATATAGATGTGTGAGTGGGTGTGTGGGTCTGTGAGTGAGTTTTTTTTTTTTTTAAATTCATGTCTGGTTCTGCAAATCCACCCGGATCCGGCTGAATCCGCAGATCCTTACTTGGTAAAAAAAAAAATGTTTCTTGCCTATGAGGGGTCCCTCACAGACCCACCATTAATCCCATGGGGTTAGGGAACAACTACCCTGCCCCTTATATCACTTTTTAATTTTATTTTCCCCGCTGGGAACCGAGTCCCAGCTTTCCTATCAGGTTGTGGCCAGCCAATCACGGCATTGCTGTTGGCACGTGGATCAGCGAATCTGCAGAGGATCTGAGGAGCATCCGCAGAGGATACGCGTCCCTAGATATACAAATTTGGTTTTCAGTTAATATCTTGAAAACTACTGAACGGATTTACACCAAATCAGAAAAAGATTTAGATTATAGGCACTTTGGACTTGCTTGACGGAGCTGATTAAGAATATTTTTCTTTTTGCAGAGTTCAAGGTTGTTTGCCTTTTTTATTAATCGATTCACCAAAGAGGTGCATAGTCCTTTTGAGACTGAGATTTTCAGGTCAGTGCATTCAGGGTTCTTGAATTCTTTAATTATTTTTGGGCTTGCTGCTGTTGACATGCAGTGCAAGTAATGTTTTCTGTTTGATTTGTAACTGTTGTATTTCCCGTGTCAGCCAGCCCATCCTTCTAGAGAATTTGTTTGTTGAGATGGACTTGGAAGGCATATGTTTATCAAATACGTTTAGTAGACCATTACAGTATTGTTGAATTGTTATAACCATTTTGGAGGTTAATGAAGCATTTAAAGAGCAGGTAAAGGATGAGATGTTCAGTTTCTTTTACGATTGGACAGTGTTGTGGATGTGTTGTTTTGAAGAGTGGCTGTCTTTCAATGCTGCAGGAGTGAAAAGGATGAAAGAACTCACATGCTGCTCGGTCCAAATGATGAGATGAGTTACTGAAATCCTGTCGAAAGAGGCAAATACTGCATTGAGTTTGTGACCTCCAGTATGTCTTGGCCCAGACACTGTTTGTAGAACATCCATTAGTTTGAGGTTGTAGAGTAGGCTTTTAGCTTGATGCGAATTGGGATTATCAAACCATTTTTTTAATTCTTCAAGTATACAGAGGTTTGGTAGCTTTAAGGTAATATCATCAATGACGTCCAATAAGGATTTGGGATATTCTGGATTGTATGGCGGATTGGAGGTCTCTTGATCAGAAGGAAGGTGCTAGTGAACATTGGTAATGAATAGTATTGGATAAACGCATCATAATGAGGGACTTGAATGAGTGTTCTGTGAGGAAGTCAGAAGGTTTTTTTTGTGTTGATGAATGTGTAAAGTAGGTTGTGAGGTGGAGGTGTCAAGAAAGAATCAACTGTAAGGAGGGCCCAGGTCATATTCAAGCGTGATTGGTACTGAATTTACAGGATTGAAAGGAGGTGCGGTGTAGGTAAGAAAGAGCTGTTAACTATCTGTTAGCGCAAGATGTGAAGTTACAGGGATGATGGGGCGGAAAGGGGACACGAGGACATAGAGACGCAGGCTTCAGGGGGTAGGTGTTGGAGGAGGGAGTGGTAGAGCGAAGCTTGAAGAGAGAATAGTAGGTCGGGAGAGTTTAGCTAGTATTGGTATCCTAGTGTCACAGGCACTGAGGTGTAAGTAAACCAAACGATATTTGGCTGGCTTAGGCGTAAGAGGGTCTGTCTGGATTAAAGCATGGGAGCTGGAGTGGGGAACAAGGCAAATATTTTCTACGCAAATCCACTGGGAGATTCAGATTTTCCTACAACTTCTGATTGTGAGGTACCATATTATTTTAAACATTATATACAGCAATTGGAGTCCCGCCTGAGCAAAAAGTATATTTCTGGTGGTAGTCTGGTTAGAAAGAGGCTGCTCTAAAGCAGGAGGAGTGGTGAGCTGTTATCTTCCCCTGAAATGATAATAAACCAGGTAACACAGGCCTTTTTCCTGAATTTTACCTGGTTGACAGCAGATATAATTTCAGTTTGATTCTCATATGTAAAATACATTAACTTTATTTGAATGGTGTAAAATCACTTTGTTTTGGTATATATATTTTGAAGAAATGTATTTCTGCTGGGGACAACCACATTTCAGCAATGTTTTGCTTGCCTGCTGTTGCTGACTTGAAGGGAGAAAGTGCTGCACTCCTGCCTGCCTGCATTGCCCTTGCAAGGGGTGAACTGCAGTGACATAGTGGCATCACTGTTAATCCCAGAAAGGAATCACTCGTAACCAAACCACTGCCTTTTGCCACCTAATTTACTTTATTACGAGCCTATGAAAAAGGGGAAGGTGCTGCGTTCAGAGCGCCAGGCATCTTGTCTGCTGTGTGTGCCTCGGCATATCATTTCCCAGCAGACATAAGAAGATTTGACAGCTCAAACATCTGCTAATGAAACGAGATTGCATGTTAAACAAACGTATGACATCAATCAGAAATGCGAGGGAAGATGGAGAAAAGATAAATTAAAAATGAACTTCATCTGGGGGTGGAGTGAAGTGTATCTGAGCTAACGGGATGCTCTTTGAACGTTGGCAGTCCTGAAAAGCTCGTCTCTTGCTCATTGCATCATGCAGCGTTCTTTGCTGTGACAGACCATGGGTACGGTTCTCATTTGCTTCAGTCATGTTGGAGTTAAAGCTCTCGTGTGTGCCGGGCCATGAATCTCAAATCCAGCGGCGGCCTGCGACTTTCCTCTCAGTCAATTGTAAACCTCCTTGTCCCATATGGGGAGGAGTCGCGATCTTTTACAAAGAATTTATTCAAACCAAAGGATTTCAGAATTAAATGTACCTTGGAATTGATCTCATAATATATCACGACACTGCTTATTATCTACTACCCGCCACGTGAAAGTAGCAAATTCGTGAATCATTAATCGGAACTACTAATCAACAAACCCCTTTAATCTCCAAACTTCGTACATTTCAACATACACCGAAATGCCACTCACTTCTACTTCTCCCCCAACAGATACCACTATTAAACAACGATCTAACACAAATGACGAAGGGTCCCACACATGCAAAACAAGGCACATTAGACCTCCCAATTGCAAACAAGCATTTGCAATGCAATAGGTCTCGCATTTACGCGAGTTTGAGCTATTGACATTGCAAATAACAATGCCTTTTATTTTTGTTTTGGTTTTTTAAACATAAATTAAAGGCATTGTTATTTACAATGCCAATAGCTTAAACTTGTGTAAATGCGAGACCTATTGCATTGCAAATGCTTGTTAGTAATGCAACAAACATATTGTAATCATGGTTCTTCACATTAAAATTCAAGGCTAAGTTTATACAACTTCCTGGGAAAAGTATATAATTTAACACTCCCTTCTGTGAGAGGGCCACTATAAACATGTGGAGGTATTATTGGTGATATCTATGTGTTATTTAATTGTATTTACTTGATCACTAGCCTTAGTTGTGAACTTCCGTTCATCAGATAGCGCTTTATGGGCTCCAGATTTGTACGAAGAAAAGTGCTAACACTAGTTCCAGACGTCCGCTTATATTCCACTGGTGACTGCCTGTGACAATAGGGTGCCAGTAGGGTGTAAAGGAAAGGTCATGGGAGAGAGCACAGCATATACCCCTCCCCAAGTACCCCATGGCTTCTTGCCCTTACCCATTAAACTATGCCCTTTTAGGTCTAACTATTGTGGTGTGGGTGGGTAGTATCTTTATAGTGAACAGATCTTAATACGACTAGTTCCACACAATTGCAGCTTTTATGTGGGGAAGGGATGCAGCGGATGTGTTGACCACGGATTGGTGATCAGGTCCCCACCACCTTTGAACGCCAAATCCTATGAGGTTTTGCCATGGGGCCTCACCTTGACCTGCCCACTTGCTCTTTCAGGCCCCTTCTAGTGCCTTCAAAGGACACAATAGCCCCCTCCTCTCCCCGGGGATGGTGCTCACCCACAACAGGGTGATTCCCCAACCTACCCTCAGTGGCCCACCTTAGCCCTCCTGTCTTTAAAACACACACAAACACAATTAACTTTTCTTCAGGTAGGCAATATCATTTCTGCTATAATTTGATCGTGAACTGCAACTTGCAGGTGATAATGTTGGTCAGAAATACAAATGATTTGTGGGACGATGAGGGGTCGGTGAGTGAATTTTTTCCCCCATTTTCATTTCGGGCTCTGTATTCTATTGTCAAAGTAGGCTCTGCTGGAGTTTAAGTGTTGTGAGGAGGGAGGGCAGCCTTGTACCTGCCTACCTGTTGCTAGAAGAGAGAGCTGGGGGGCTCGGGGCGGGCCTGTGCGGGAGGTAAAGGATTCTGCTGCATTTACATATCCTCTCGTTTGCCTCAATAAAATCACCATGCCATCAATGTATGATTAATATACAAAAAATGAGACCAGTATCTCTTCCATGTGCGACAAACCTCGCCTGCCTCCTCTCAGAGAAAACGAAGTCGCCCACATTCATCCCGCAAATAAAAACAAGCCGATCCTCAAGCAGAGATAGCTTATCGGCAACAGCTTTTCAACACAGCTGTCCCCGAGCGTCGCATTGCGTGTTAACTGTGACGAACTAAAAAAAGCTGTCGCCATTGTGAAAAAAATATAGTGCTTACCGAGTCAGTGTAACGCCGCAAGTAAACGATCCAGTCCTGATGGGCGGTCACAAAAGGAGACAGGGCGGTAACAAGGAGGGACTAAGAAGCCTCATTATCAATCGGAAGCCAGCATTTACCATGGACGATGAAGCCAGCCAATGAAAAATATGGGCGGGGCTTCCACACCACTTCCAAAACATACCCTAATACAGCATGCCTAGCAAAGCGAGCAGCGCATGCGCTGCAACGCTAGGCGAGACCTAAAAACGGGTTGTTGATGGTTGACCCCTTCCTCCTCCCCCAAGTCAATCACAACAAATACTAACGTGCAACCAAAAGACTTAAGAAATGGGTGAGGGACACCTAACATTTGGACATGTCTGCACTACCAGCTAGTGTCTCAACCATGTTACAGCAACCCAGCTTAAAGCAGAAAGTGACCATAGAAAGGTATTTGGATAAAGAAGCGCCAATAATACCAAAAGGAGTCTAACTGAAGAACTCAGTAGAATGGTTTTTCAGAGAACTGAATTAACACAGAAAGACATTCGGAATGATGTAAAGAACTGCCACTGGATCCCAATAATGAAAAAACCTGAAATTGCTACTATTGGACAGGAATAAGTACATGAGCTACCTGTCTGCTGCTGAGGCCTCATTCTTTAGATTCTAACTGGAACAAGCAAATAGTCTTACAAAAAAAACCTCTTCAATCTGGTAAAAAAAACACACACACAAACACAAACACTCTCTCTCCCTCTCCCTCCCTCGGGCTTTCCATACCATCACCAACAAACAACAACTCCTCATACATCCTGTAGCCGAAAAATAAGGCGAACTGGAAATTTCGAAATCCTTTCCGCAATTTCAAATAGTGGTGCTTTGTGTCACTTCCTGGATCCTTTACCCTTGCTACTACTCTGGAAGAACTGACTGTTCAACTCTCCACGTAGTTGACCAGCCTGATCTTCACATCACTATTGCAAGATGAAGTTTCAGACTGCCTCAAAATAGGAGTGGTCACTGCAATCCTTAAAAAAAATCAGGGACAGCTTCAGAAGGCCTTAATAACTTAAGTTAATTACCTACTCTCCCTTTCCTAATGGAACTCCTTGAAAGCTGTGTAACATCTAAACTCGGTTAATCAAAGAAGCTGAGGCTCCTTCTGAAACCCGATCATTGCTGTATTTCACAGGTCAAGCAGTCGTCAGGCGGCCCATTTCCTTCCCTGCACTAGGGCCAAGGACACACTGGCTGTGCCACTGCTTCTGTTTGGGGTATTTGACTCAGTGAACCACAACTTTCTCCTGAAAATTCTAAATGAAGAAATGGGGATAAAAAGCATCTATAATGAGGGACTTGAAAGAGTGGTCTGTGAGGAAGTGAGAAGGTTTTTTGTGTTGATGATACACTACAATTCTTTATTTGTTTCAGTTAATTAAAACTGTTACAAGAAGGGAAAAAAGGGTTCTAAAAACAAAGGCAGTCATAAAAAGATGTCACACTTCCACCTTTAAATCTAATACACTATCCATATCCAACCCAACTGATTGCCGAAGGGTCAATTTTCACCTGCAAGTATCTCTAAATTGACTTAAGTGCGTGAACAAATTGTACAATTCCATTTCATGGTGAGTTAGAAAATGCTTCTTTTTACTTGGCTCGTTAATAGGTTCCGTCCGAGAGCCATAGCAGTTCTGTGGAAACACCTGCTCATAGCTAAAATATTAAATGCAGCACCTAAAACTCAATAACTTTAAATATTTCTAAGAGTGCTTGTCGTTTTAACACAAAAAGTGCAATAGTTAGATAATTAGGGATTTCTGCGTCGGTTAATTCATTGAAGCTGCCTCGGTCCACTCTCTATCAGAGTGTTCAGCTGGGGCCTTCTACTTGCAGGGTTTTGTCATTCAAGTGCTTAGCTGTCTGATACAAAAATTTCAGATAGCTGGCTGATAGTTGCAGGAATTTCTCGGATTGATAATCAGCAACAGCATCTTTACAAGTTCTTAAATTTGTTTGCAGGCGGGTTGGTTGCAGCCAGTATCTTCTAAGTGGCATTAAAGGGGCACAGATACAGAATATGTGCATTGACGACTCCGACAGTGCTCCACAAAGTTGACATGACAGTTCCATTGTGCCATTACTCCATCCAAAGCCATATTCTTTCAAGTGGCTTCACCTCACACCTTAGGCGTAGTAAGCTCTGCTTCACTGACATTTTACAGGGCAAATCCAGAAACTCCAGATTCATTATATTGGGAGAGTAGAATTCCAGGTTTCTTCCTAGCTTCAACAACCACAATGTCCATTGATCTGGAAATGAATCTGGCATGCTTTGCCAAGACTCTGGACATGTGTTTTGGAAGTATGTTACTGGTCCAAATTTCTTCTGCTGCTAAGACGCTAACTGCTGATACAAGATAATCAGTGGCATAACGAAAGTTGAGGGGGCCCCCTGCAAGGTACATGGAGGGGCTTCCGCTCCGGATTTAGTCCAGAGCGCTCAGGCCTGAGTACTGTGCTGAGGGGGCCCCCTGCAGCTCGGGGGGCCCCCCGCACCACAGGGGCTTCAGGGGCCTGTGTTACGCCACTGAAGAAAATGGGGCCACTTCAAATCCTTGTTGGAAATTGTCTGCCAAATCAAGTGTCTCAGAGTGCAAATCTCAGAGCTCCTTCCTTTGCACAATAGCTGGGGCGGCTCCTCCGTAATGGTAGAGGAGCGTCGCCCCACTGCCCAAAGTCAGCAGATGATAAATAAGAAGATAATAACACAACGTTATTATCATTTTATTTATCGCTGTCTGACATCGCAATGAGTATTGGGTGGAGCGGGCCGGGCATGGTAGGGAGGAGGTGTAGTGTGCACTTATAAGTGCGCGTGTCAGTTTGGTGGCCGTAATAGGAATTTTTTTATTTTCATTCCCCCCACCCCCAAAAAAAACCCTTGGCCTCCCTTCCTCTTTTGATAGGTGGCGGCCGCCACTGCACAATAGGCAATATAGTTCGATTTTAATATTAAACTCTGTCTTGGCAGGTTGAATTCAAGACTCAGGCATGCTGCCGATGTGCAATTAGGCAGCGACAAAATGGCACGATAGCATTGGTTCTGGGTACGATCTAACCAGACTTCAGGGTGATCTTTGAAAGTGAAGGCTCCATACATCACAGTTAGCATTAGTTTGGAGTTTTTCACACAACATAGTTCCGTTACTTGTTGTCCATTCATCTTGCGAATTAATATGCAGAACAAGACTGTTAATGCTAAGGCAGTTTGCTTACACGAGTCTAAATGATCTTCATGGCTGCCACGGCCATTGAAGAATACTCCCAAGTATTTAATCGTAGGTGCTACCTCCAATTTTTTGGTGCCCAGGTGCCATGATCATTTTTTGGTGTTAATCCTATGTGTTACTAAGATTTTAGTTTTTCCACTGTTATTTTCAATGTTGTTCATTAGACAGTACTCGTCATGAGCTTTCAAAGAGCATTGTATTGATAATGTTGTGTTGTGATGTGGGGGTGTGAAGAAAGAATCAACTGTAAGGAGGGGCTCAGGTCACATTCAAGCATGATTAGTACTGAATTTACAGGATTGAAAGGAGGTGTGGTGCAGGTAAGGAAGAGCTGTTAACAATATCTGTTAGCGCAAGATGTGAAGGTACAGGGATGATGGGGGCAGGAAGGGAACACAAGGATATAGGGAAGCAGGTTTAGGGGATAGGTTTTAGAGGAGGGAGTGGTAGAGCGGAAGCTTGAAGAAGAATAGTAGGTTGGGAGAGGTTAGCTAGTATGGGCATGTGCTGGCCACGTTATAATGTTTTTTAGGTCTCGCCTAGCGTTGTAGCGCGCATGCGCTACTCGCTCTGCGAGGCATATTGTAGTAGGGTGAGTTTTACAAGTGGAGTTGAAGCCCCGCCCCTTGTTTCCATTGGCTTGCGTCATCGTCCATGCTAAACGCTGGCTTTCGATTGTAAATGAGGCTTCTTAGTCCCTCCTTGTTACCGCCCTGTCTCCTTTTGGCCCCGCCCATCCGGACTGGATCGTTTACTTGCGGCGTTACACGGTCTCCTTCATAAGTCTGTAAGCACTCTTTTATTTTTATTTTCAGCGCGGTCCGCTTCGGCTGCGCTTGTTTTGTATTTGCAACGCTGCTGAGCGCGGCTCCCGCTTCAGGGACACCGCGCTCGGTTTATTTATTTATTTTTTTAAGCTTTAACACTGAGCGCGGCGCCCACTTCAGGAACACCGCGCTCGTTTATTTATTTATTTTTTAAAACTTTAAGACTTAGCGCGGCGCCCGCTTCAGGGTCACCGCGCTCGTTTATTTGCGCCAGCTAAATGGCTTGTTTATTCTGTGTTACCTCTCGGTACATTCAGCAGCAAATGGAGCTGGCGCACAAGCCCCTTCAAATTTCCAAATACTTGCACTGGTTATTAGTCCTGGTCTTTGCAAAACTAAAGCACCATAATGCAAAGGAACAAACATAACTGGAATGTCTCCTCCCACAGAGCACAAGACCGCTTGAGTTCTTCTTAAAAAAAAAAAAGGCTTCGTACACGGTTGTTTTCACCCCACCGCCACCCTCCTGTCTCCTCCCCAGAACAGGACACTGTCTCGCGCTCCGCCCTCCTCCCCGTCTGCGGAGCACACAGTGTCAGACACGAGTCTGCCGAGAGCCCCTCCCGCAGGATAAGGCAGATGTGATAATTGGGACCCGCGAGCCCCTCGGCTGAAGATTAACCCGCATTGTGCTTGGCGATAAGTCTCTAACGGGACAGAAGTTTGTTTATACTTCACATATCATTGTGTCCAGCTACAGGGCAACTGCTGCATTGAAAAGCGCAATCGCTCGAAACATCCATAATTTAAAACCAAATTCAGTATATACAGTAAATATGGTTTCCAGGTTTGCTTCAGATAAAGTCGTTTGGCAGTTATCTGTACCGTTATCCTAAGCTATTATACATTACCCTCCGACCTCTCACCCCTCCGCCCTGCATGACGTGGAGTTTTCCATTATGTAGCAGATGAGCACCAGAAAACCTCACACACACACACACAGAGGCATAACCGCTTTTCCCGCCAAGAACACGCCCCTTACCTATTCGAAAGTAGTTTTAACCCAAGCAGCGTATGCTCTTCCCGATTTAAGGTGCACAAACTCCAACATTACAACCAACTCTATATTTCTCAGCAGGTTCAGGCTATGTATCAAATCATAGGTGCAAACGGAGACACCGCCCAATCAGCCTGTTATTCCCCGAGCTTGACAGAGACTCGGGCTAGTTTATTGAATTGAAACAGTGTGTATACATAGCGGGTGTCAGGATTCTCCGTCCGATTCCTCGGGGTCGTGCTGTTGCTCAAAGGGGGCCCACCTCTGAACCACCCCAAGTCTGGAATAGAGATACGTACACAGACTGTTGGGGTAATTGAGCGGGGGAAGGAAAGGGTAGGAACTGCGGGGAGGGAGATCTGTGAGGGAGACAAAAGAAAAAAGGAAACCAATGTAAGGTCTCTTTACTTGGTTTTTCCTAGAACCATTACTATACTGCTTGCCCCTCTATACAACACCCCCTACCTGAAATAAAAGGAAAAAGAGACTTGAACATCAGAAGAGAGCAGAGGGGAATGGCACAGTCAGGACACCTTCTATGTAAAAGAGAAAGCAACAGAGAGCACACTATTAGGGACGACTTCGGGTTCCTCCCTAGCCCTCACCGTATCACCTTTATATTGAATAAGAGACGAAACACCTACCCAGGCTATATGTCCTGCGTTCTGTTAGCTTGGTTCTATCCCCTCCATAAACGGCCTCCCTCCTGAAGACGCCAAATAAAAGAAGGAACCACCAAATGATAATAAACAGAGGGTTACTCTGGACCCTTAACAAATCGTAGCTAGATTCTGTAATCCATTGGTGTAAGGGACCCAAGAAGGTAAATAACTTTGGGCTCCCAATATCACCCAATAAAGCAGTAGGTTTCTGTAAGGAAGTTCAATAAAGAAAAAATGTGAAAACATACATGTCCTGGTCAAAATATCCCGTGATATTATTTTGATATCCGGAATTATCGCGGGTGCCTCGTTGTTTTCCCTGCACGAAACCGGACGTGTTTCTCGGTTTCACCAACAGGGAAAAGAGCAAACCCAAGCGCCACTATAGGCACCTAAACTCCCCTGCAAGAGACCGCAATACTGTGTGTCTCAACCAACAGGGGAGTTCTTTAGAAAAACCCCGGTGAACTCACCAGCGTTCTGTTGCAGCAGGGGGTAGTCACAGATTAGTGCGGGAGCACTCTTACCGCCTGACTAAATCCGAAGTGTAGCCGGAGGAATCCACATCAGTGATCCCGGAAGAATAATCGGCGGCGTTTCCAGGCCGTCGCCGCCCTTATTCCTTTCCTGCGTAACGTCCGAGTCACGTGTTACGCGACTCGCGTTGCATGCCGGTGATTGTAGTTCCACAGCGCGGGTGTCCTCTCGATTGTTTCCTCGTATGGAGGGCAGATAGTGCGTACCGGCTTAGGATCCTGACAGCGGGTTACCATACCTTCATTACTACTGTAGAAGATGTACGGTTCTGCCGTGCTGTGTTTTACTGGGGCTGCCGAGTTTCTTATAGACTCTTCCCTCCAGGGTCAACGCTTTCATTCGTTAATAGAACAAGCATTTGCAATGCAATAGGTCTCGCATTTACGCGAGTTTAAGCTATTGGCATTGTAAATCACAATGCCTTTTATTTAAGTTTTAAAAACGAAAACAAAAATAAAAGGCATTGTTATTTGTAATGTGAATAGCTCAAACTCGCGTAAATACGAGACCTATTGCATTGCAAATGCTTGTTTTTGATTGCTGGCAGGAGGCATCTCAGAGGGACGGCGGGCATGGGCTTTGTTCTAGGTTTGTTTATTTTCATGCACATATTTACATAGTGCAAGTGATAGCTTTACAGTTAGACTTACCTGTCCTATTGCACCTTTATGCAGTCCTGACTTTTTAATCAAGCGTGCAGGGGCATCTTAAGGATTTTGGGGGCCCTGGGCCAAACGTATTTTGGGGGCTCTTGTTTGGAACAGGTTTGAATTTATGATCCAGTTTCAGCTCTTTCATTCCCTCTTTGGCCAGGTCAATTACAGTGCAGAGACAGACGGGTCCAAATTCTAACTGTGTTTACATCTAATATTCAGGGAGAGGGATGTGTGTTTTCAATATTGTTACACAGTAGCAGCTAACTAATATTACTGCTAATAATCTCTGTGACACCTCCCATTTCTCATATGTGAGGTCCTGTTTTGATCTCAAATAAACTTTTTTTTATGGATAATGTATGAAAGGTAAACACAACATTTCTCTGCAAAATGTCTGCAATAGATTCTCACACATCACCCACATTAAAAATAAATCAAAAGAAAAGGTTTTTAAAACAATGTGTTTAAGAATTATTCAATGTCATCAAGGCAAAACTATCTGCAGAACAGAGCTGACTTTATCATGGGGCCCCTCAAAGGCTGGGGCCCGGGCCAGAGCCCACTTTGCCCATACCTTAAAACATCTCTGCAAGCGTGTGTTGTGTTGTGTTCAGGACGTGATTTTGGTTAAAAATTCAAAAACTGTTCGTTACAGTTGCCCATGACATGGGGCCACATCTCAGCTATTATTCTACCCTACTGTGAGGCCTGAACAAGCAAATTAAAAGTTCTGCTACAGCAAAACAAACGCTCAAAGCTAACAAGAACGGCAGTGCAAAAAGCAAGGGGGGTGAGAGGGGTAGGGACAAGGGCAACAAGTGATGGGGCAACAAACAACAGGGCTAGAGGGAAGATGGCATTAAGTGGGAGGGAAGGAAAAAAAATACCACAATACGTATGTGACCAGCGGAAGGACACCTATAAAGTATTCAATCAGTACTTGGTCCATGCTTCATTGAAGGGACAAGCACACGAAGACAGAGTGAAACCAGATGACCTGACCTGATAACCAATAAGAAGCAACAAAATGAGAGTGACGATGAAGCCAACCAATGATAAGTAATGTGCGGGCTCGAAGCCGTTTTTAGGGCTTTTTTTGGTCAACAAAAGATAGTCACAAGCCACCTAAAACACCGTTGTTTAGAAAAAGCCTGCTATATCAGGGGAGCAGTTTGTGTCTCGGGCAACTGGTGCCATTGCATGTGCTGCACCTTTGATAGCTACGCCTCTCCGCCAGGCACAGCAGCCTAACCAGCTCTGAAGTGCACCAGAAAAAGAAATACATAATTTGTCCTCTAGCTCCTCCCTTGCTGACTACACTCATGCCCGTACAGAGTACTAACCCTCACTAATGAGTGTACTAGTGCTACACACAGAGATGTGTGTTTGTGAACTGTGAAGGAGAGTGACTCATATAAATAAGGACTTAACAACAAGATACAATGTTCTATGCCACAGCCACTCTAAACAACATCTGACTCACTCTAGGCCTAGCATCCTGAGTGCAGATAAAAAACAAAAATATCTAAAGCATCTTTGAAAATGTATACTTACCTAACTTCCGTACTCGTGAACACAACAGTAAAGTGTTGGCACTAAGAATGCCATAGTCTTGAAAAGAAACTATTTATCCCTCTTATTAACTTGCTCACTTTGGAGTTTTTAGTTTGCAGCAGTGTCTGACCCAAACTGACTTATTGAGGAAGTCATCCAAGCAGGAAGTGCTGACAAGCAAACTTATGAACTGCAAGCTCAAACTAAAAAAAAGAAAAAAACTGGTGTTTTTCTGAGCTCGGTGCCACCCGCTGCCGGATCCATAATATTGATTGGAACTAACTTCACGCCAATTAATAAAACAATCCAGCTAATAACTTAAGCTGCAGGTTCCTAGGTCCGTGCAAGTGAGCAGGGGCGGTTCTGCAGTCTTGAATCTTTAATAGATTCACATGCTTGTATCTTCCCCGTCGTCATGGTGGGAGTCTCGCAGTAGTTAGAAAAGAAGTACCATAGAAGTACATAGAAACCATCCAGAAGGAGAGACAAACTTTGTCAGTCGTCAGCCTCCTTATGTAGGTCCAAACTTCGACCAATCACAGACCAGCCCTAGACCTCAGCTCCCCAGTCAGAGCCACCAGACCTCAGATTTCTAACCACACGTTGTGTGTAAGGGAGTCGCCCTGAGCTCTGCTCAGTTTTCCAGTGGTGAACTTTTGACCTGGTTTGAATTCACCTCAAGGTACTGTTTTTTCAACCTTCCTTTTCTCAAGATGTCTGAAGGTTCTAAGAAGAGGCTGTTCAGGCCCTGTAGATCCTGTGGAAAGGCAAGACTTTTTTCAGAAGATCCACATAAAGATTGCCTTTATTACCTTTATCCTAAGCATAAGGCCAAAGACTGTAAGTGCTGTAGAACTTTTTCTGCAAAGACTTTAAAGGATAGAGAGGCCAGGTTATTGTTATGGCTCCAGAAAAAGAAATCAAAATCAGAATCTGGATGTGATATTGAAGATAGCCCTGGGCCATCCTCGGCTGAGAGGAAGCGTAAAAATGAGGGTCCTACCTCATTAAAGGCTGATGGGAAGACATTAAAGGCAGAGAAATCCACCACTGCCGAAAAAACAGCCGTTAAGATTAAAGAAACAGGCCTGAAGAAGTCATCTGCTGCCTCTCTGCCTGTCACTCCTCTCAAACAGGCTTCGTCGACGAAAAAGGCACAGTTGACGGACCCGTCATTGAGATCTTCATCTAAATCCCCGACTTCTGTGGTGACGACGACTTCGTCGACGGCCGTGGCAACGGCATTGTCGACGAGAACAGTGACGATGATTTCTTCGTTGATGGCGACGACGGCTTCGGCGACGTCGACGACGGTCTCTACGTCGACGATCGCGTCTACGACTTCGTCGACGGGAACATCGTCGCCGTCGTCGAGGGCGTCGACGGCCCCGTCGACGGGCGCTCCGTCGACGGTAGTCTTCAAATCACCCCCTCGACCAGTATCGACGACGATCACTATACGGAGTCTTCCGTCGTCGACGGATCGTAAAAAGACACTAAAAGTTTGCATTTGGTGCCAAAGTCACCAGGATTTTCACCTTTACCTAAGGTTTCACCATTACTTCCTTCTCATCTTCTGGATACGGAGGAGTCAGGTGATGACAGTCTTTTTGGTCCAGCCTATAGTCCCTCACAGCTCAGAGTCAAATGCCAGGACACTGATGAGGAAGCGCAAGCACAATCTGAATATATTGAAGGGGACTATTCATTTTCAGGATGCTCTCAGGCTCAACGTTACGACTCTTTTCAAGAGCATTACCCTTACGAAGCTTACGAAGAGCGTCAGGAGGTTCAGAGGGATTCCATGCCAGTCCCAATCTCTCTAGTCACGGACCTGAGACATATGGTAAATTTATTATTATAAAAGATTTCCGGACTCTCACGCTCCAGTCCCTTTGACGCCTGGCGGTCCGAGTATCGAGGTGGCTCGGCCTCCTCATGCGGTTACTCCGCCTCCTGTTGCGCAGGTCGAGAAACAGGCTCCTCGATGTATTACGATCCAAGATGATTACATCGAAAGTGAAGCAGACGATCAACCTGAGGAAGGCGAGCTCACGCAGGATACGGACCCTATTGGCCAAGAATGGGATGATTGTGTGGCTCCATCTTCTCCGTTGCCTTCTCCTTCTCCGGCGACTTCTCCCCCCGGAGACATCGGGGGCTTCCATGAAGTGCTTGAGAGAGCCGCCAAGAGATTTGACTTGCCAATACCTGTGGTGCAAACCGAATGTTTCCTTTACGATTTTAAGGATGCATCAAAGAGATCGGTTCGATCCATCCCGATTGTTGATTTTATTTGGAGTGAGGGTTTAAAGATAATGAAGAATCCAGCCTCTGTCCCGGCTGTGTTACCAAGGATGGAGAAGAAATACAAGGCACCTGACTCGGCACCAGCATGTTTAATTGGACATCCTCGTCCGGATTCCTTTATTATGCAGGCTGCCCAGAGGCGTTCTAGGAATCCCCAGTCTCCTTGTGCAGTGCCTCCGGACAGGGAAGGCAAACGCCTGGACAGTATAGGCAAACGTTTTGCGACTATGGCGGCTACTGCTATCAAGGCCTCTAATGCCTTAGCAATTTTAGGAAGGTATGACCCCCAGTTATGGTCAGATCTGGCTCCTCTTCTCGAATTCCTCCCTGAGGATAAAAAGAAAGAAGGAAAGGACCTCCTGCAGGAGGGTGCTAGAGCGTCTTCGGAGGTGATTGACTCCGCAATGGATTTGTCATCCATTGCCTTCAGGCAAATGGCAGGTGCCGCAGTCCTTCGCAGGCAGGGCTGGTTGAGGGCGACGTCTTTCCGCCCTGAGATACAATCTAAGGTGCTGGACATGCCCTTCGATGGGGAAAATGTTTTCGGAAAGCACGTAGACGAAGAACTACAAGGCATTAAAAAAGATACTGAGACTGCACGTTCATTGGGCACGCTGCAACAAAGGCGATTCCAGTCCTTTCGAGGAGGTAGAGGCCAATTCCAACAAAGACCATCTTACCAGTCTTACAGATATCATCCATATGGTCAGCAAGGATACAGATCACAATATGGAGGACAACAACAGCAGCAGCAGTTTCGTGCCTCTAACATTTCATACAATCAGCAATCAGCTAGACGTAAGCCTGCGGGACGAGGAAAACTACAAGATTCCTCAAGACGTCAGTGACGTTTCTCCTCCTCCGGTCACCTCTTTTCGCTCTCAGCATCTTCGGTCTCATCACCTCTCTCCATTTCTGAACAAATGGCAATCCATCACAAGGGACAAATGGGTGGCTGGACATCATCCAACACGGCCACACCTTAGAATTTGTCCACAAACCCCCTCGAACTCCGCCCCAAAGGAAAACACATCATCATCACTTGTCCTTGTTAAGGCAAGAGATTTCAACTCTACTGAGGAAAGGGGCGATAGAAAAAGTGCCTTTCGAACAGCGAGGGAAAGGCTTTTATTCCAAGTTCTTTTTAATAAAGAAAAAATGCGGGAAATGGAGGCAAGTAATGGACCTGAGGCAGTTGAACAAATATATCAAAAAGCAGACGTTCAGAATGCTGTCCCTTCAAGAGATTCTTTTATTAATAAACAAGGGAGATTATCTAGCGTCCCTCGATCTCCTAGACGCTTACTTTCATATCCCCATTCATGCAAGACATCGCCAATTCCTGAGGTTCGGGGTGGCTGGAGATCACTACCAGTTCAAAGTTTTGCCATTCGGCCTTCGCTCAGCTCCCAGAGTCTTCACGAAATGTATGGCTCCGGTAGCGGCCTTTTTGAGAAGGCAGGGACACCAGGTTTACCCCTACCTGGACGATTGGCTGGTGAAAGGGGCTACATTTCACTCTGCCAGAAAATCTACGCAGGCCTGTCGGCAGCTCTTCAAGTCTCTGGGGTTGCAAGCCAACGTGGAAAAGTCACATTTGGTTCCAAACCAGAAGCGTGTTTTTCTAGGAGCGCTTCTAAACACAAGATCAATGAAGGCGTATCCCACTTCAGAACGGAAGCTCAAGATAATGCGCTTAGCATCCCTTCTACGCGCAAAAGAGTACACTTCTGTGAGAGTATACAAGTCCTTACTGGGGATGCTGACATCATGCATCCCGTTGATTCCAAATTGTCGGCTGCACATGAGGCCTCTTCAGGAGCAGTTGGACATGCAGTGGGTGCAGATGCACGGCTCATTCGAGGACATCATCTGTCTCTCCCAGGCTATGAAACAGTCTCTGTCATGGTGGGAAAAGGAAATCAATATCTCTCCAGGCCTCTCGTTCCAACCAGCTCAACCTCATTACATTATGACGACAGACTCCTCAATGGACGGTTGGGGGGCGCATCTTCAAGAGCTGCAAATACACGGGAAATGGTCCCATCAAGAAACACGTTCACACATCAACCTTTTAGAACTAAAGGCAGTGCTTCTGGGGCTGCAGGCCTTTCTTCCCAGGATCCAGGGATCCTCCGTTCTAGTAAGAACAGACAATACCACAACAATGTTTTACCTTGCCAAACAAGGGGGCACCAGGTCTCTCACACTGTCAGAACAGGCCCAGGAAATTTGGAAGTGGCTCATTCATCACCACATAACATTGCAGATAGAGCATGTTCCGGGTGTGGACAACGATTGGGCAGATTCTCTAAGCAGAACCAATTCACAATGTCACGAATGGGAATTGAACGAGGTCCAGCTGAAGCGGGTCTTCGAATTGTGGGGCACTCCAAAACTGGATCTGTTTGCGACAGAAGACAACAGGAAGTGCGAAAAGTTCGCCAGCAGGTTTCCTCAAAGGAATTCTTGGGGGAATGCTCTACAGATGCAATAAACGGGAACATTCGCCTATGCGTTCCCGCCGTTTCCCTTCATCCCAAGAGTGTTGAACAAGATGAGGAGAGAGCCATGCCATATCATTCTCGAAGCTCTGGCATGGCAGAGGCAGTTTTGGTACACGGAGCTTCTCCTGTGTTCGATATCTCCTCACATTCTCTTTCCTCCGTTGCCGAACATACTCTCGATGGACAACGGTCAAATTGTTCATCCGCAGATAAGGTCTCTCAGTTTGTCAGCTTGGAACCTCATGACTATGAATTCGCAAATTTAAACATCTCTCTGGATTGCAGGTCCATTCTCCAGCGGGCCAGAACTCCATCCACTAATAGGTCTTATGTTGCGAAATGGAAGAGATTCTGTCATTGTTGCGAGAGTAAGGAATTACATCCTTTCCTTTCAACTCCGGAACAGATCCTGCCTTATTTACTTCATTTAGCTAATTCAAAATTAGCTCACTCATCAATCAAGGTACACCTGGTGGCAATTTCCAGGTTTCGCAGGAAACCAGGTGATCTCTCTTTGTGGTCAACAAGAATCGTTAAGGAGTTCATGAAAGGACTCTTCAGGTTTTTTCCACCCTTAAAGCGCCCTGCAGTCTCATGGGAATTGAATACAGTGTTAGCTCAGTTGATGAAATCTTCGTTCGAGCCCATACATAAGGCTGATTTGAAATATGTTTCTTGGAAAACGGCTCTTCTCGTAGCCCTCACGTCGGCTAGAAGAATTAGTGAGATTCAAGCATTCACGATTGCTGAGCCTTTCCTTCAAATCAGACAGGATAAACTTTTCTTGAAGACTAATCCCCAATTCATTCCTAAAGTTCCAACTTCATTTCACTTGAACGAACCAGTTGTACTTTCTACGTACTTTGCAAATCCTTCAACCAACGCGGAAAGAGCATTGCACTCTTTAGATGTGAAGAGATGCATTAAGTTCTACATGCACAGGACAAGGACTTTCAGAAAATCAGATCAGTTATTTATGTGCTTTACATCACAAAGAAAGGGTCAAGCCCTTTCAAGAAACAGTATTGCACGTTGGATTTACTCTGCGATTGTTTTCTGCCACTCCAAGGCGGGTAAGCCTTTATCTGCGAAAGTGTCTGCGCACTCCACGAGGAAGATGGCAGCCTCTACAGCATTGTTTGCCTGTGTTTCACTTCTGGACATATGTAGAGCGGCAACATGGTCCAACGTGCATACATTTACTAAGCATTACTGCTTAGACTCGACATGGAAAGAGGACGCTGCTGTGGGTCAAGCGGTCCTGAGACATCTGTTTGCTTAAGGTACAGTCTTTCACATCTTTTAATTCTATTGTTTTGTGTATCTGGTTTTCACTGTTTATTGAATATTTTACTATTTAATCGGTTTTGTGATTCATATGTATTAGTATGTGTCAATATGTCTCTTTTATGGCATAGGAAAGTCTTCGCCTAGCTGCAAGCTAATGGTACTACACTGCTAACTACTCTGATACAAGCATGTGAATCTATGAAAGATTCAATACTGGAGAAAAAACAAGTTACTTACCTGTACACTGTGGTTCTCCAGTATTGATATCTTTCATAGATCCTCCCCGTCTAGGCTTGCCACTTCTGATCTCATGTTACTTCTTACCTTAGCACACATGTGCGCGAAATCTGAGGTCTGGTGGCTCTGACTGGGGCACTGAGGTCTAGGGCTGGTCTGTGATTGGTCGAAGTTTGGACCTACATAAGGAGGCTGACGACTGACAAAGTTTGTCTCTCCTTCTGGATGGTTTCTATGTACTTTTATGGTACTTCTTTTCTAACTACTGCGAGACTCCCACCATGACGACGGGGAAGATACAAGCATGTGAATCTATGAAAGATATCAATACTGGAGAACCACAGTGTACAGGTAAGTAACTTGTTTTTTCGTCTGCATTGTCTTTGCAGAAGAGCCTGGTGAGCCTCCGATTACCCAGGGGTCATTGGGAGTGGCGGGAACTGGATGACATACATCATACACTTTTCGGGAGGTAGCGGAGCACAGTTCTAGCCCTACGGAATGATGATGACAGCTGCTAATTTAAACTGCACGCGTGACAGTGCCGGTACCACATCCTTAACGACCGGTTTCTGTTCTTAGTGAATGAAAGGCATCACTCAAGACTGATTTTGAGAGCTGTATTTCTGTCAGGTCTGATTCTAGCAACGAAATCAAGACAAAGACGAACATGACAAACTAGGCAGAGCAGGGTAAACATCAAATGTTTAATAGAAATAGGGAGATGATAATACATCAAATAAAAATTCTACAGCCCTTAAATGCTCCGAGATGGCAAAGACTAAGGGGCTCATTTAGCTGTGCACAGGCCATCCAGGTATTCTCTCTGATAAACAAGGGGAGGAATTGTGGGTGGGCCTCTGCCCGATGTTCACCAGTGGCAGTGCTGAAACGATGTAGTTTACACTAAACATCATTGCTATTGATGGTGCGAGTCCAATGTTTAATTTGTGTAAAAAAAAAAAAAAATTAAGTGCCAAGGCCCTCGTCAGGAGGCCACTGCAGCTTGCACCACCCATTGCCCATTCCAGCACAGCCAGTAACAGTACCAATACAACTACTAGCCATCACACTCCTACAAGTGTGATAATTCAGACAATTCCAGGCCCCCAAAGCACGCATTAGTGATTTTTAATATATATTTAATTAAGAAACATCAGTTGTTGTGCTCATCCCTAAATTAGATATACAGTGCCAACATGTGGCAGGTTAGAATAAGTGCCAGTGCAGAGCCCCGGAAACCACTGGCTCAAATTAAGCACTGTGTGAGTCACATAACTAATTGCTGCACTTCTTCCTGTGAGAAGCACAAGGTTGACTGTAGCCCCATGGTATCACTCACTTAGTTCTCTGTGAACAAGGTTTTTTATTTTTATAAACTGTTTTCACTGGCATTTATTATACACGAAACAAAAACATTCTTCAGACACAAAGTCATTACAATAGGTCTACAGTAATGTAGAGCTCAGCATCTCATTTCAATCAAGCACTTACCCTTCAATTAGCGTAAAACAATGTTTAAGGTTGCAATATCCCCCTCTCCCCAATAAGGCCACAGTATTGCATCAAACCCCATAGATTTTTGTAGGAGGGATATCCGTTTGAATAAGATATAGGTGCTTCAAGCTGTCTATATTATTTTAGTCCACGCTTCTGTTTAGTAATACTGAAAGTTTTCAGGTTTTCTCCAGTTCTGGGTGATATCCCGCTTAGTGAGGACAAGGCCCAGTGCCCTGCAGGATATTCAGTAGAGCCGTCTGTGGAGTTAGGGCAATGTGTCTATCCAGTACTTCCACACATGCACCCTCAGTGGCATTCCAGAACCCTCGAATGACAAAAAAAGTCAGAACTGTGTGTAGAAATCCCCATCTTCTTTTTGATGCTGGAAGGACATAGGTGAGGAGTCTATTTGCATGCACCCTAGTAAGGCCTTGTGTAGTATACTCATTGTGAATAATTAAATCATATGCAGCGATATTTCCGCCTCCCTGTGCGCTGCAATTACCTCTTACCAGTCTACATCATCAAGAAGGCCCATGTCTTGTTCCCAGGATTGCCATAGGGCTGAGAAAGTGTCTGGTGTATGCATGACTAATGTCTGTATACTCTAGAAATCTTCACCCCCAACACATTTGTAGTAAACGTTGCTTCGAGATGGTTAAAATCAGTTTATGAGTTGGTCTGGGCAAGGTAGGGAGACGATTCATGTTGGTGCTCCATAAAACTGGGACTGGAGGAGTCTAAACTCTTCCTGGAGCATTGCAAAGTATTTTGAAACTTTTCAGGAAATAACTGCTCCTAAATTGGATAATTCCAGTCTGTCCCATTATCCGAAGCCTGATAGTGCATCCAATTAGAGAAGGATTGTGCTAACCCAGAGAGGGGTACCCGCATAGTTTCTCTTGCCCTTTCACTTGTTGAATTGTGCCTTTCAGAGTCTTGACTATCTTTACTGTTGCTGGAGGGGTGTCTCTTGAGGACGGCCTCTGTATAAATAATACAGTGGCGGTGTTTGTACCGATGTCCATTACTTGTTTCTAAAAGATGGGTGTGCATCAAGCCATACAGCCAATCATTTACTCCTATGAGATAAACAGTTCCATTCCATAATAAGATATGAAGTCTGACGTGCCCAGCCCTGCAACAAAGTAATGGAAGGAATACCAGAATTAATCTCAGCCACTGGCAATTGCTTAGGCTGTCACTTTTCTCCCCCTATGCCACTCCAGACAAAGACCTACCATATGCAATTCAACCCTGGTACTGCTCCAGTAGGAATAGTCCAGCCTAAACTATTAGACAAGGTCCCCTCTAGACAAGACCACAACTTCTCTGACATAGTAGGCAACAAACGATAGACTGGAATGCAGTCCAGAGCTATCATCAGTGGCTGAAATGAATTCAAATATTCCATCCATTGCCTTGTGGACTGAAACTGATCTGAGGATGCTTGTGTTCCCCTCCAAGTGGGTCCCTGGTCCGGGCAGTTGAGGATGAACTGTTCATTGAGGATTACGATCAGTACCGATGTGTATAAATTTGGCTTCTGTCTAATGTGACATGATGGACAAAATTATATTGACTGCAGTGCAGCCCCAATCGATCACCAGTGGCTGAGATTAATACAAGCATTTCATCCATCATGTTGTTGTTTGTTGCAGTTCATGCCCAACCACCATGTCTTGGGACAATTTGCAGAATTTTATTATAGGAGTTCAATTTTGCCATTTTGAAGAAGACACTGGCCCACAACAAACCAAGAGACAGGAGTCTAGTAGTACAAAAGTGGGTCTTTCAGCAACCAGATAGGGGATACACAAGAATTGTCCTGACATCATGTTTGCTGCCTTTGAAGGGTACAAAACTGTTGTATGTGCTTCAGACAGAACAGTCATGCAGGATTTGACAGGATGGTATCAACAGGAGGGGCACCGCTACACCCATGGGTATCCTATTGAACTCAGAGGAGTCATCTCTGCCTATTCAGGTCAGTCTGTTGTGTGTGACTGTGAGGAATTTCACAACTCTTTCCGAGCTGAGCACAGGCTAGAAGTTGGCAGTGGCTAATGCTTATTAGCATTCTGACAGTGCAGGCAGGTAAAGGGTCTAAAAGTTTCTTTTCCTTGAAATCCGCCTTTACCATTGAATTGGATTTTCAATAACTATTAAAAATAGTTGTTTCATTATTTTTCTAGCTGGTCCCATTCCTGAGATGCAGTATTAGTATTTTAATCTGTACTCTGGTTTTCTGCATATAGGCCTGCAACAGTGGAAATAGCTTTTAGGGCCTTGTCAGTGTAGAGACATGGTAAGATTCATTTTCCACATGCCCCACTCTACACACCATTCACCCGGTGGGCTACAAGACTTACATAGAGATGAATTACTAATATTTAAAAGGGAGGTTTTATCTGTTAAAAATGATTATTTTAACAGGTCACACTGCAGGTTTTATGTTGCAACAGTCAGGCTAAATAGGTAGGTCTGAAGCTATGTTTTCCTTTGTAAAACTAGTGGATGGCAAAATAAGTTCTGCAGTCCCAGGTGACAGTTTAACATTTTGTGCCATAAGTGTGTTTCCTACAACATATACTATGGCCTTACGAGAAAGTTAAGTAAGCCATCAGAGATTAGCCAATTTCTAGTGTGTATGGGGTCAGAGCACATACACTGGGCACTAGAGAGCAGTGCTCTAATGTGCAAAATCTAAAAACCAGCAATACAATTCAGCAAAGAAATGGGATGACTACACAAAAAGGTGCATTTTCTCACGGTGGGCTACCTTAGTCCGGGAAGTTGAGGCCTATAATGTTGTGTCTTTAAATTCGCTTTGAGGGGAATACGCTGGATTTGCTCCAGTTCACCTCTGGAGTAAGTTTCAAAATCATTGAGGATGTGTTACATTCATTAGCCCGATTTGTTCAGACCTGTGTGGTAAAATAGCAAGTCATCAGCATATACCTCTTCTTTGAAGTCTGTTATCCATCAGAAGCCTTCTGTTGCCTCATCGCGCTAAAGTAGCAACCAACACTTGGCATCCTTGTTGAGTGCCTTTGCCAGTTAGGAATGGATTGGACATCATGTCATTCACACATTCCCTAGCCATGGGATATGTGTATAGTAAGCATATGTAACTAATGAATTTCATGCTGAAGTTCATTCTAGTGAGGAAAGTGCCTAGGTAACTCTTGCTGAGTGTGCCTAAATGCCTTTTCAAAGTTGGCTAATAGCACAGCTGATGTGTTTAGGCCTCTGCATTAGCTTGGCACCTGATATTATGACTGGTGGATGTAAGGGGCATGAAGCCATTCTGATCTAGATGAAATGGATTATGGGTCACCTTTACCAAGCAATTTGGTAGAATCTTGGCAATATCGTGGTCTCTATGATTATTAATGACATCGAATTGGAGGCTGATTTGGCTTTGACAGTGCCATGGTGGTTGATTCACAGATGTCCTTTGAAAGGAAGCTCTTTTTCCAAGTGGCAGTGAATATTGTGTTCAGGGGTTAAGATGATAGCCTGGTATGCCTCGTACAGAATTCTCATGGGAACCTTTGGGTCCCGTAGTCTTCTGTGTTATGAGCTAGCTTGCCATTTCTGGTTTCCTTTCCACTTTTTGGTTTCTTTTCCACTTCAGACTAGGGAAGGGTGAAAATGTACCCTTTTCACAAGTTAAAAGGGCCACAATTATATTTTTTAATTGAGCAACCATACTTGGGCAAAGTAAGATTGCCAGACCTCATTTTTAGGTCACCGCCTACCAAACAGCACAGCTGTCTGGCTATGCGAAAGACATCTTGGAAACTTTCAGACAGTTGACCTGGGAGTGCATTCTACCTGTGGCTTGCTATTGGCTTTGTGGTTTATAACTCACATTTTCTGCCTTTCCATTTGCAGGCTTTATCTGCTTTGGCCTGTGGAGTTTGAGTTCGTACCTCCTAAGCTAAAGTCGTGTTTACATTATTCTTCCATTAACTTGTTTTCTATAATAAACAGGCCTTCAAATCTTGTTCTTATCTCGTCACATTTGTTGGGCATTCAAAGACCTAGGTCAAATGTCAAGCTGTGTTTTCGTGGGAGCCTGGCATTTTTTTTGCTTTCAGCTGACTTCAAAGTAAGAGCGTTTATAGTAAAGAGGAATGCAGCATACTTTTTCCATGGATCCTGCTTGTGCCCTTTTTAGGTCTCGTGCCTAGCGTTGCAGTGTGCAGCACTGCTCGCACAGCGCGAGACCTCTAGAAAGGGCTTCTGAAAACGACCCACACGCTCGTGCGTGTGGTTTTGTTTTCAGAAGCCCTCATTGGCTGTAGCGTCCGTTTTTTAATGGAGACGGCACGCGATTGGTCAAAGGCGGGCGCATGTCCCGCCTTTGCCGCGCCCATTCCCGACGGTGGCCAGAACGCGCAGCAGCGCGCGTTCGTCTCGCTTTGCTGCCGCGCTCCCTAGCCCCTCGCTCCTCTGTGGTGCGCGCGCACCACTGGTTTTTAACTTGTGAACAGCTCTTCAGGCATGTGGTGACCATCTATCCTTTATTTCACTCAGACAGACAATTGTACATTATTTATAACATGTAGCATTTGCTTTGATAGCGTGGCTGTGAGAGAGACATTTAAATCGGCATTTTTCACTACTTTGTAAAGCGCATACATATTTAGTATGTGTTTTGCTGCATTACATAGCGCAAACTTAGCCCAAGAGCATTAAAGCACTTTACACGTGAGCCGGGCGTTTTACACTTGAGGGCATGTTTTTCTATCTTTGTGGGCGGGGGATTAAGTGATTTGCCCAGAATCACAGGAAGTTGATCCGAAGCTGGGATTGACCTCCCCGTGCCGCTGAGGCAGAAAGGTAGGCTTTCGTGTAGAAGATGTGCTTCTCATTTACAACGCGTTAATGCTCATTTTTATTTTGATTCCATGGGGAGCGACCTCACCCTACTCTTGAACGCTTGCTCGTAATATATGACGATGCAATGCCGTGCACGGTGCCACGTGACGTTTGTTATGACTCTGGTATCACTGGAATACCAGTGTAGCATCTTGACGTGCCTTGTTTTGAATGATTTATTTTGGCACACTGATTGACCGGCCCTTGCATTGTTCCACGTAATAAATACCTGAAACGCGCCCTAGCTCAATTCAATTGAGCAAATAAATGTGTGGCCTTTGCACGGTTTATTGTGACAGATGGCTCTTAGAGGTAATACTTAGAGAGGCCAAGGATAGAATGGTCATGAAGTACGAGTCTGCCTATAGATGATCCCCAGAGAGGCCAGTTATGGTGTGGACATGGAAGCTGAACCCACTAGTTGCATAGTTCAAGGGTTCAAATCGTCATTAAGATGGAGCCTCCACCACAGAGACGCCAATGCTTGATTTTTCATGGAGGCTTAGCTTAACCCCCTGAAGTCCCCAACAGCATATTCTTGGGGTGGGGTCTCTTATCTTGGTATTCTGGAGGCTGACTACTGGTGCCCTCCGGCCCCCCCGAAGGCATGTCAGGAAACAAACAAAAGCCAGGCAAACCGGGATTTCTTTTCCTTTTAAAGGCCACACGTGTAATCAATGTAAATTCGTGGCTGACGTCAAAAAGGCACACAATGTTCTAAGATCTTATCCCCATCCCCCTTCTTCAATTACCATCTTTCACTCTCCATTTCCTGCACCCTCCAGGCTCCGGCCTGCTCCATTTTTGCTCACTCTGCTCTCTCCTCACCCTGAGTGGAGGGCATAGCTCATGAGCTAGAAGGGATGGGTGGAAGCCTCGGAGAGTTCTCAAGTTTTCCAGTTCTCTAGCTCATCCAAGCCTGATTTTCCTTTGCATTCTGGGACTCGTAGACCTGGATATATATTAGGATTAAGAGAACTACAACAGCCTGATTTGATTTTAAAAAATAAACTTGTGCAAGGGTCCGACCAACCTGTGAGCTTTGGTCCCCTCAGACCTCCACTTTTTGCACCCTCAGGCTTGCTCACTCTTTACCCTGAAAGGGCGCAGCATAGGTGTGGGGATGGGGGCGTGGTGCCGACATTCTCCAGTTTCGTTTCCTTCTCAGCATATTTTTGCATTTATTTTTATTAATGTATACAACTAACTATACATTTATAATTCAATGTCGGTCGAAGTCATATTTAAATAGATAGGTTTTCAGGCATCCCTTGGACCTCTTACAGCCCTTGCATATAATGTACACGAATAAAGAATGCTCCTCCCTCAGAAGGGGCACTCCATGTATCTACTTGTAATTTTTTCAAGCCTGAGGGCGGGGGGGCGCTCTCCTGCTCACACATTCCTGGGAAATGAGTTGTGCGGGTGAGAGCAGAGTGAGGGGTAAATCGGGCAGCGAAGCCATCCTCTCAGACATCTGAGACAGAACTCTTGCCTCTGGAGAGACATCCAAGACAGCCCACTTACCTCCTGCGAAGAAATCCGAGATTGAGCTCTTCAGAGACACCTATTAGCTTTTGCAAAGGAATCCAAGACTGACCTTTCACCTCCAGAGACAGACCCATCACATCCCACCGAAAAATCTGAGACAGACTTTTCCCTTTTCAGAGGCAGGTCTATCACCTCACGCCTAGACAGACAAGCATTTGCAATGCAATAGGTCTGGCATTTGCGAGAGTTTGAGTTATTGGCATTGTAAATGACAATGCCTTTTATTTATGAGTTGTTTTTAAAACAGATAAATACAAGGGATTGTCATTTACAATGTCAAAAGCTCAAACTCTTGCAAATGGGAGACCTATTGCATTGAAAATGCTTGTTAATTTTATTTTAGACATAGCCATCTCAAAAGGTATCTCGTTCTTCAACTACACAAAACATTTGCATGTTTTTTGCCAAATTCCCCTTCTTTGGTGAGTCCATTTAATTTGTGAAACTGCCTTTTCAGGAACAAAGTATGAAACTGCATTTCAGTCTCAGCACCAGTCTAACATATGGTGATCTTGGTCAAATTACACTGTTTATGGCCCATTCACTGTCAAGCACAGGATAAGATCTTTTCACAGGAAAGTGCCAGTCAATTGTAACACAATTTAACAATGCTTGGTTTTCACTTTGATGTGTAAAGCATATGTTGTATTTATGACATCTGTGGCAACTCATTTTGGAGAGTTGGATACGTTTAAAGACGCTTTTAATGAAAGCTTTTGTGTTTGTTTAGCTACACAATAATTATGTATTCTGTCTGTAACTGTGCCTTTTGCGTAACACATATATTATTGGATATAAACGATTTGCTAATTTGTCCTTGCAGGCACTAGGGTCATGATTTCGATGGTGCAGCAAATGCTGTGGCACAGGGGCCCGAAGGTTTAGGAAACCCACTGAGCACTGATTATTGCAATATTTTACTACTAAGCAAGCAGTCACAAGCACATTTACCTTGTAGGCACTAGGGTCATGATTTGAACGGTGCAGCAAGTGCAGTGACACAGGCGCCAAAGGGTCTAGGAAACCCACTGAACACCGATTTATTGCTATATTTTACTACTGCACAAGCAGTCACAAGTTCATTTACCTTGCAGGTATTAGGGCCATGATTTGAATGGTTCAGCAGGTGCAGTGGCACAAGGACCAAAAGCTCTTGGAAACCCACTGGATACCGATTATTGCTATATTTTACTACTAAACAAGCAGTCACAAGGGTCAGAATCCCACGCCTGTATCATCCAAACTGGGCGTGAGCCAGATCAGAGGGTGGGGTGGGACTGTTCTGATGTTACTTTGACCTTTTCTCTAGACATATTAAGCCAGCACCAATGACAAAACAAGGACTGATAAAATTGTCAACTTATGTAAAAGATCACAACCACCCATTGGCTGTAACTTGTTGGTATTCATCCATTTATGTCCAATTGGTTTTACCCATGTACCAACTGTACTAATGTTTGCAAGAGGCTCGTCAAAATATAAAATCAATAAAGTATGTGTAAAAAAAAAAGCGGTCACAAGTGCAGTTAACTTGCAGACACTAGGGCATGATTTGAATGGTGCAGCAGGTGCAGTGGAACAGGGATCAAAATATCTAGGAAATCCACTGAACGCCGATTATTGCTGTGTTTTACTACTATGCAAACAGTCACAAGTGCAGTTAATTTGCAGGCCCCAAGGTCATGATTTTAATAGTGCAACGGGTGCAGTGGCACAGGACCAAAAGGTCTTGGAAACCCACTGAACACCGATTATTGCTATATTTTACTGCGAAACAAGCAGTCACAAGTGCAGTTAGCTTGTAGTGCAGTCACTTGGGTCAAGATTTGAATGGGGCAGCAGGTGCAGTGGCACAGGGGCCAACAGCTCTAGGAAACCCACTGAACACCAATTATTGCTATATTTTACCACTGAACCAGCAGCCAAATGCAATCACCTTGCAGGCACTAGGGCCATAATTTGAATAGTGCAGCAGGTGCAGTGGCACAGGGGCCAAAAGCTATTGGAAACACCCTGAACACCGATTATTGTTATATTTTTCTACTAAACAAGCAGTCAAGTGCAATTACCTTGCAGGCACTCGGGCATGATTTGAATGGTGCAGCAGGTGCAGTGGCACATGGGTTCAAAGGTCTAGGAAACTCACTGCAAACTGATTATTGCTATATTTTACTACTAAACAAGCAGTTACCTTCCAGGCACTAGGGTAATGAAATGAATGGTGCAGTGGTACAGGGGTCATAAGGTCTAGGAAACCCATTGAACACCGATTATTGCTATATTTTAATACTAAACAAGAAGTCAGGAGTGCTTTTTTGCTTCTTTTGTAACCATTGCACCCAAAGTAACACATAGCCTAAAGCTTCACTGTAATAAAAGCTGTAACCTATTGGAATACCTGGTCTACCTACTAGTTATGTTACATTCAATGCATTTATACGGCACATCTTCACAGTTTTTGTGTGGTCCTAAAATTCTTCTGAATCTAGACACACTAACACCTTGGCAAGGGCATTGTCCATTCTATAACATTAGCACTTCAACCGTTGTAAACACTATGTAAATACTTATAACTCACCATATGGCATTCCATACCAAATGGCATTCCATACCAAACATTGGCAAAGCCAATAGGTTTCGCCTATGTGAGATCTATTGGCTTTGTCAATGTTTTTTAGCCACATTATACAACAGCGCTGGCTTCAGTGAAGGTTAACTGAAAATAAAAATAAAAAGCGCTGTAACGCGGACAGCGTTGGCTGTTTCATACAGCTTTATTACATTACTTTCGGCCATTTGCAACATAGCTAAATTCATTAGCAAAGCCAAATAAATCTCACATAGGCAAGACCTATTGGCTTTGCCAATGCTTGTTTGGAATTCTGCTCATGGGGATGGCTGTACCGCCCGCCAACCCTCCTGCTCTAAATGCTGTACACTTCTTGGAAGAATTAGACTTCCTTTCACGGACACGGTAAACTTTACTTAACCTCCGTGGCTCGCCGTTTAAACCGGTAGAGCTTTAATCCTCAGTAATCTCCTTGCTTCCTAATTTGATACACCTCTTTATTTCCTTTTTATGCTTAACAGTATTTTTTCACATTGAACTTCTCATTCTACAAAGGTATTTATCCATGTTCATTCATACAAAAGTCGCTCAAATCCAGCATGCGTTAGACCTGACTGTGTACTGCTCAAATAATTAATTTCTGAATTGTGTTTACACATTTCCAGACCAACTAGATACAGCATTATGGGCAACCCCCTGAAGTAAAGATCTTATCTGGGAAGAAAAACTTGAATGCACTGCTGGCCTCACTGCATGTCGTTCTGTATGCTTGCCTACCCACAAGTTTAATCTACCAATAGGTTGTCTTTGGAATCTTTAGGTGACCCTGGCATCACTGTGTGCTTCTTTTCTTTCTCTTAACCCCTCTTTCCCCTAATCAGTTTGGAAATGTTCCCTGAAAATATTGTATAACTTTAAATCCTTTCTGAGTATACTGGGGCAATTCCATATTCGCACTCTGTTGTTCCCAATGCTCCTCCCCCCAGTTAATAATATTGTTGCTAACTTGGATTAAATTATTTAAGCACCACAATTACCCTTCTCAGTTATTATACATGATTAATACTAACAAAGCATGGTCAATACAGTTTTGGAATTTATTTGTACGAATATGCAAAATGAGATCTAAAACAATTCTTATGAAGTCATGCTGAACTGGGGCATCATTACCACAGAAATGTTCTTTTCCTTTCTTTTTTCTCTTATTTTCTACTAAGCCTTTAAATGATCTTCCAGGTTTGTATTTAAATGTTTCGTTAAGCCACTTCTCTGCACCAGTAGATGTGTGTAACACTCTATTACAAACCGTTGATAGGATTATCACGATTGCTGTGTTACACCCTTGTGACCACTGTCCCCCAAAACTCCTTCCTTATAAATATTGCTTTTAAGTTACTCTCTTCTAAATCAGTATTGCAACCTTGAAAAAGCCCCAGGCCTCTGTGCCAGTATTGGCTGTCAGATATGTTTCCTTTTTCCTTGCTACACAAGAACAAAAATACTGACTGGAACATGACATAAATGAATCAGCACGCAATTCCTAAAACTGTTGAGAAATGTGTGCATTTTGTGCCTTTTAAAAAAATATTTTTGTGTGTGTTTTTATGTCAATTTTACATCGAAGAACAATTGATAACTAATTCAAAGTAACATGTGACCCAGTTACATTACAAATAAATTGATACATAAAATCCACAGTGCATTAGTCTTATATACGATAGTTAAACTCGGTCATCCCTCCCGCTTGAACATTTTAGGTCTTTTGAGTGTTTGAATTGAATTACTATTTATGAATGATATTGGGTGTCTGCATCTCATATATGTTTCTGGCAGTATTTTGTAGCACCATCAGTTTGTCAGTGTTATTTTTGAAGTGCCCAAATCAGATATATAGCGTAGCAATAATCCAGTTGCGAACCCACTCTTACTTTGTTAATAGTGGTCCTAAGTATTTCATCGTACAAGGGTTTGGCCCTACTCATTAACCTGAGATGATACGTAGTTGATAATATAACTGAATGAATTTGACTGTCTTGAGCGATTCTGTTATTAAATTTTAAACTCAGGTTTTTTTGCCTTCTCCTTTGTTATTCTAATCCTCTGACCTTTTTAGGTCTCGCCCTGAAAGAGGCGAGACATTTTGTAGTGTGGGCTTGCAGAAATGCGACCACAACTTTTGGCTGGCCTAGAGCATGCGAACGCGCGCAGTAACGCGCATTCCTCGCATGCTCCAGCGCCATCTGGCTTTCTCCTCCCCCTCCCCACCACAGAGCGCGTCTCGGGCCGCGCGGCCAATGCTTATTTGTATTGGAGACTCCTGCCACCACTTGTTTTCAATAGCCCTGACAAAAACATATTTCCCCAGTGAATGACCTTCCACATCTGTGCCCGCTGCATTGCTATAACGTAAGGACATTACATAAAATGCCATTTTAAGCATTCATTTTTATGAAATTAACGCACTTTGATCTCTTTTCACCTCCGTGGAAATACAAAAAATAAACACTACTCTAGTTCCAAGGTGGCCGCCCCATTTACAGCAGCACAAGGAAGTGCCGTCGGCTTGGTTTCCTGCCGCTTTCTGTCTCTACAGGTCGGGTCCTGGACAGGAGAAATAAAGTTCCATTTGTAAATCTTGCAGCTACCTCAAAATATGCTGCTGGTTGTGCGCTCTCACCTGCGCTGCCACAATGTTGCTCTGCGGAGCCTGTATCACGCGGATAAGGTGGCTACAGTGGGCTCGCAGCCCGACCCTCGTGCCGAGCAGTACAAGGTAGGCCAGTCACCGGCGAGGTCACGGTCACGAGTGGTTGACCAGAAAATAAGATGAATTTGGTGTGAGCCTGATTTTAAAAAAATAAAGCTGCGTTAAGGGCTGACAGCGCTCATGTTATGTTAACTTGGCATCTAAATAACATCCAGGTTTCTGTAAACATTTAATATATATTGACATTTCTGACTATGTAGGACCAGGGCTTTAAGTGGGATGAAGAAACTGGGGAGGTCTCAAAGGGGCGTGGCCGGTGTAATTAAGGCCGTGTTTTCAATTATCGTGCACAGATGCGTGCGCGATAATTGAAAACAAATCGCTCGCTGTGGCTCGCGCGCACCACTCGCGGGCTTGTTTTGAGAGGCCTTCTCAATTGAATCACGAGGGTGTGGGGAGGGAGGCAGGGTTTCAACATGCCCAGTTTCCCTAGCCCCTGGAATGTGGCACTTGCTCGGGTGATCGTGCCGTTGTAGTCTTCTTTCTACTTAAATTGGTGCTCTGTGGCAATAAATCCCCCAGGGGCGGCGGGGCTCTGTCTGTAGTGTGCACTGAGTACACGGCGGTTATAGTGCCCGCGAGTAGAACCTTTACCTTACGCCCCTTCTGGCCAATTCTTCAGCCCCTCTCTTACTCTTCCCTATTCTCATCTGCCACATCCCCTCTTCCAACATCTTTCTTCTCCCCTTTAACATTCCATGTCTTCCTGCTTCTCACTTCCCAGCGTGCTCCACCTTCACCTCTACTGCACCTCACCTTCCTAGTTCCAATCCCCCGTCCACTCTTTCTTCTCCTCACCCACTCTCTCGCCCATTCATTTCCTACCTCTTCAATTAAATTCTCCCTTCTCCTTTCTTTCACCCCTCCCGCCCCACCCATTCTCGTTCCCTTCTCTCTTCCGTTCCCATCCATGGCTCTCTCTTCCCTGCGTTCCTCGCCTCTGATCTCCTCCACACTTTCCTCATCCCCGACCCCTTCCTCTCCTGCTCCCTCCGTGTAACCTTTCCCCGTTTCCTCTCACCACTCATTTGTCCCCCCACTCTCCACGCCCCTCCCCAACAGCCCCATCTCCCACCCTACCGTCTCCAACCTCAACGCCTACAATCCATGTTTCCGTTCCTCTTTCTCTCCCCCTCCCACCCGCGCCGCCTCTGCCTCTCTTCATTTTTCTCATCCCTACGCCTCCTTTCGTCCCTCCTCTCGACCCCGACCCCCACTGCCATCTCCTGCAGTAACATCCATCAATGCCATTTATCACCCACACCCACCACACCAAGCCTTCCATCCATGCATCCCTCCGACCACCTCACCCTACATACTCGTCCATCCATCCATTCATCCATCTCTGTCTCTTACTTTGTCCCCACTCCACCTCCACACACTGTTCTCTCAAGGTTTCTCCTTTCCGACGTCTCAACTTCTAAAATGTAATGAAAGTCCCTGCATGCACTTTGATAGAACCGAGATGGCTGGCTCTTTTAAAACGCGAAGTTCGTTATGCTGAAGTGTGGATTGAGAAGGAATGTCAGGCGGCGGCGTGGTTTTGGGTTCATGATTCTGCAAAACCACGTATTCTACATGGCTTTTGATGTAGGCAGTGAGATACATGAATCACAGGGCACTCACTGGCGCGTGCGTTTGAGAGCTGGTGCAGCAACGTCGGGCTGGCACATGTGTCCAGGTGTTTATAGTGTGCTGAGGAAGGAAGCGCGTGGTCTGGTGTGTTCCTGAAGGCAAAGACAGGGTGTGTTCTCAAAGACAGGGCTACAACTTTTTGGAATTGCTCGGGAGGCGTCACTATGTCACTTAGCCTCGCACCGACCCCGGGTGAGCCTGTTCCCATAGTGCAAGTGATAGTGCACTAGTGCACGTGGCAACTCTATTATGATGAGATTGTGTGTGGTAGTCTGGTCGGTAGCGCACTGACTGCTGAGGGGCTGGTGGTGGCCAGATGGTTTCCGACAGCAATGGCGCAGTAATGAATATTAATTACTTATGTGGAGCAAAAATAGCAGCAGCTCCTAAGGGCACTCACTTGTTTTCTTTGTGTGGCGTGCAGTGTCACTCTGCAACATCTTATGACATCTCTCTCTGTTTTCGAAATAAAGAAAAGAAGACAAAACTTAGTAAATCACAGAGTTTAATAAGCTCGTGCACACGTGGATGGTCAGTCAGTTTCGCAGAACTGTAAAGTGAACTTCAAATCACAATGCAACAGACAGTGGTTTATACACCCTTTTAAAGATAAACGCGTCACGTGCATAAATACTGATAGAATGTTCGAGCACAGCATTATTGTAAAAAAACAAGCATTTGCAATGCAATAGGTCTTGCATTATTAAAGTTTGAGCTATTGGTGTTGGATTTTTCGCCTTTGGGACCTTATAAGTGTTTAGCCATGTAACAGTTAATGTTGTTGCATAAAGGATATTGTGCTGCATAACTAAATACTTATAAGGTCCCAAAAGCGAGACCTATTGGCTATGCCAATGCTTGTTTTACGTTAGGATCGTTGAGCCTTGTTTCTTTTCATCAAGGAAACTGGGCTTATACTTGGAGTCTGTTTTTTCCTTGTTTAAGCACTAGTAATTTCAGTTTATCCATAATTGGATTCAACTAAAAGTTTCTTGAATATTATTTGTGTATTGGCTGTGTAGAAAGGACATTTGACTTTTAAAGTTACAACTACGTCATGTATGTATGTGCTTTTCATAGTTAATGGACAACCTGGGCAACTTCCAGGCTTCTTCATGCTTCATATGTTTTCTCCCAGGTAGAACCTAGATTGTCTATTCCTCAGAGCGGATGTGCACCACCTCTCTGCTTCCTCGGACACTTCAGCCTCCTCTTTCAGTCTTGGAAACATCATATTGTGGTTGAATGTGTTGAGAGCCTTCAACAAATCTGACAGTGGAAAGAGGGCAGTGTCTCCGTTGTCTAGGATGTTTAATATAGAAGGGTGTACATCTAACAGAGCTGTCACATTATCTTTGTATCGGCTGAAGCTAGTTGTTGTCACCTTTCTATGCAACTGTTAATGCGATATCTTATTATTGCACTGTTATTCTCACAACAATTCTGGGACTTCACTGTTAACAGCCTTATATCTTGTGTTGGGTTTACCAGCATTTTTAGAGTTCTGAATGTTTCCAGCGGGAGTTCATTGCCTTTTCAAATTTGTCAAGCAAGAGTTGTTACTTGTTTATTTTTATTTTTTTATAAAGTATTTCTATACAACTTTGTATAGTTTCTGAGAGCTACAAGAGTTCATTCTGATTGATCAATCTGTTAATCCTTTAATTTCCTTATTTTTTATCCTTTTCATTTATCTGAGGTACCCCATCAACTAATCGTACAGTTACCTGGGCATTTAGCTCTAGAGATTTTGAGTTTGCTTAATTACTCAAGAATTTAACATTTAGTAAGCATCTTTGTTGAAATGTAGTGTCACTGTTGAAAGATTCCACTGTAATTGTCAAGCAGGATAGTTCCAGTTCCCCAGCAGGATCTCCAATTCCGAGCGCTCTGCGTCATTGTCTGTCTGTCTTGCCTTCCTACCTACAGCCTAGCAGTCAAGATCCTCTGCTGAATCCTCACTCACTAACTCTTAGGAACAGAAGTGTGTGTCCGCTAAGCTTTCATCGCATTCCTAGAATGACCCGAAGAATTGCAGACTCGTTTTCAGCTTGGATATCTGTACTAATCATTGCCAGGGATGAAACTCCCCCCTTACAAACAGGTTGAGCACTCAGACTTATAGTTTCAGCAGCTGTCGTCTTGTGCTACCATGGCACATATGATTTACACATTCTTACAAACATTTTCATGGGGTCCCAAACCATCCCAGCAGCATCTTTGTCCACAGGACACATGGTGTCAATGTGCCAGCTCGAACACCATTACCCCCTAGAGATGGAATAGCTGCCCTGTGCACATGTTTGTATCTCCAAACAATGTCCACAAGGTCCGCCTGCCTTCCATTTTACTATAAGAAGTTGCTTGCTGCATAATATTCAGTGTTGCTGTGTCCTTTAGACAAACTTAACCAAGCTCCTTACCACAGCTTGCTTTTAAAACTGTCTTGTCAACATGTGGAACAAGCTATGAGATGCAAATGTGTTCAAAATGAAGTTCATAGTCCAAACATTAACTGTCTGAGGCTAGGGGCTCAGCCAAATAACAAACATTGGTGTTCTACTAGACCTGCATTGCAGTGTAACTTCTTTATTCGATTATATAAGCAGTGAAGGACATAGGAAAGCACATTACAAAACACAAGATGAATATCCAAATGAAAGGATGCTTCGCTAATGATGACAGCTGCTACAGCAATCCTGCTTTTAGGTTGATTTTCCAAAAAAGCTAAATTACTTGGAAGCATGGTTTTCCAGTACTGTGGTCCCACTCAAACTCTTAGAAAGGCACACAGTGATTCTTGTTCTTTGGAGGGGTGGTTTGTCGAGTGGGACTGATCGGAGGTGCTGCTTTCTGGTCTGCTGAATCTGCCTGATTCCACCAGGGTTATCCATAACTTCACTTACCTTCACAAGTGTGTAGCTAAAAATTTAGCTCGCATCTCTCTTGATAAGGGATTCTAAAGAATGCATATTCCTGCAGATTTTTTGGCCACAGAAATGTTCCCTGGCATCATGCTAGATGCATTGAAGTTTCAGCTTTGCTGATTTGGTGCTAGAGCTACCCTTTATGCGGACCCTCATGGCTTTTTGCTCCAGAATTAATACTTCGGCTTTAATAAGGTAACATCAGGTATTTCTGTCCATTCAGCACTGAGTCTATCACTCTTGTGCACTGCTGAGTTTTCCAGATTTCGTAGAATATATGTTGTCTATCATTCTAACTTTTTTTGCCTCTGGTTAGTGATGCCTAAGACGGTGTTTAAACCCACTAATTATTGAAAAAAACAGATATTAGTGTCAAATCTTCATCACTGTTTTTTGTGTGTGTGAGTGCGAGAAAGGAGGAAGATGTCAAGGGAGCTGGAGCCTTGGGAACCACCAGTTCACTTGGACTTGAAGGAGACTGGAGAGTATCACGGTTACAGCTGGATTCTTCAGGTGAGTGGGAAGGGTGAAGCTTGTTATGCAGGAAGCAAGACCAAGCCACGACTCGGGGTTGGGCAGAGTTTATATACCCTCTTGAAGGCTCTACGGATGCAGCTAGATCATGTGTGGCATTTGGGGCACATGGCTGTCTGGAAGGTTCTTGAACTTTGAAGAAAACACGTGTTAGTACACTCGCTTTGACCTTACAGAATTGGCAGGTGCAACTTGATGGTCGGAACCAAATAACAGGAAAGAAATGTATCGTTTTAGCTCAAATGTGCATAATGGAAAACGGCACCAAGGCTCCACTAACAGCTGGGGCAAGGCTTGCCATTGGCTCTCGGGATTCTGGGGGAAGCTTGCAGGGAGTCAATGGAAAATCACACCTAGGCTCTAGTAACAGTGGGTGCAAGATAATCTATTTGTTCACGGGTTCTGAGGGACACTTTGCAGGGATTCAAGCGCAATGGAATTACGGGTCTTGGGGAACATCAGTCATGGTATCATAGCACGCCATAAAGTGCCACTCGGGTAAAGGAACATGAGCCCTGCATGCAAGGCCCACTCCACAGAGGCGCATGATGGGGTCATGACCGTTTTATGTTAAAAAAAAAATTTAAAAAAGTAAAACATGGTATTTGCATCTTAATTAGGCACCACTACTAACTGGTCTGTTAAGTAATTATTCTACAGCATCAAGAGATGCTACAAGAGTGAGTGGTCCACTATATAAAAACCCACATATTATTATAATAATTATGTGAAGCATTCAGCGTCCTTGAGTTTTTCATACACTCAGAGAGATTATCGGGCACATGCATCAAACATGCCATTTGCGATTCCTTATTAGCGAAAAATAAGGATTCGCTAATAAGGAAGCGCAAATGCCTATGCATGTAGGAATCACTGAGAAAATAGCGATTCCTACAAATTCCTTAATTGCGAGTCGCAAATTGCGAGTCGCAATTAAGGAATGGCTCCCCATTCATTCCTATGGGCCTACAGGCCCATAGGAATGAATGGGAGATTGCATGCGCATTTGCAGTACCTATAGGTACTGCAAATTGCGCATGCTAATTTCAAGGTGCCAAAATGACACCCTGTTGCACCCCTGAAATAGTGATGTGCACCCATGTTGCGCACACACATGCCCCAAGGGCATGTGTGTGCAAGAACATGAAACTTTGAAAAATGCACTAAAGTGCATTTTTCAAGTTTTTGCAAATTACCATCAAGTTCAACTTCATGGTAATTTGCGCCCCCTGTTAGCTGAAATCGCTATTCTAAAGTGGTTCTTGCATTGCATTTAAGGAATCGCAAATTGCGATTCCTTAAATGCTATCGTAATTTGAGAAATCGCAAATAATTGCGAATTCTCAGATTGCGAAGTGCCTTGAACCTTGATGCATCGCAAATGCCCTTTTTGCGGGCGCAAACGGCTGATTTTTGCGAATCGCACCGTTTGCGCTCGCAAAAATGGTCGATGCATGTGCCTGTATGTGATTCATGATTCTCTGTAGCCTAGTCTGTTACCCTCCCCTGTTAGATTTACAATAGTTTGCAAGAAATCCTTCGGATGACTCTTATTTGTAGGTCTTAACTGTAGCCTCTGAGCCCCCTTCCAGGATGTCCTGGTGCTAACTTGTATGTTAAACACAAAAAAGGTGATGGGGAGGATGCTTACAATAACCAGTCTTGGTTTGTTTGAGTTCCGGTTCAGAGAGGGCCTGGCTTGACAGTTTGGGCTGGACTGTTCCTATTGGAGCAGGATCAAGACTGATTTGCATATTGGTGGATCTAATCTGAGGTGGCATGGTGGGCAGAGTAAAAGAAAGATGGGTTGGAATGTTACCCCGAGCAATTGCCTGTGGTTAGACTTATTGCAAGCATCCTCCCATCACCTTTGTGTGTTTGCGAACTTGTATGTCCCTGCCCATCGTATGATATATTTGATTTTTACATTCCTAATTTAGAGGGATGGCAGATCAGGACGGTTCCTGCATGTTAGAGAATATTTTCACCCCCCTTCATGGACCCCATGCTTGCCCGCCTGCTTTGTAGCCCCTTGAGCTCCTCGCAGTCATAAGCCCTGTGAGGCTAAAATTTGACCTTCCTTGAAAGGGTCCAAGGCGTCTCTTTTTGCTTCTTTGTTGTCCCTCCCAGCAGACCTTACTTGGTGTTGTAAATTTGGAATTATCTTTCTCTTAATCAGTCTTGAAAACTCTGATGGTCTCTAGATTTTGAGTGATTGTAGGGGAGGCGAAGGCTATAAACAGGTGCTCCCTCAGTTAGACTGTCACCAGATATATAGGAGCAGTGCTTGAATTGTCTAAGAAAAATTCCAGGGCCCAAGGGTTTGCTCAGAAGCCCACGGCTGACTCTTCTGAATGTTGACATGCCAAGTACCAAGGCCTAATAGTCTTGATTTCACTTCATACCTCTTTAATCCACCACCAGACTCTCCCTCCCCTTATGTCACCCTTTTAAAGGTCCCTGCTGTATCTCTTTGTCACTTTATTCCTTATTTCTTACCATCCTCCTTTTCTTCTTTGTTTTTCTCTCTATTTCTCTGAGTTAAAGTCTGATGAAAAAATAAGTTCTGATCCCCCAAAATAAATGCTTGTGGTCCCCAGCTGCATTCACCTCCTCAAATTAAGCCCTGTATAAGAAGTTCTGGAATTAGCTTTCATCATCTCCATGGCTGTGACTAAGGAGTTTGTAAATAAATTCTCTTCTGCCTTCAAAGGCAAATATCTGAGCCTTTCCCAAACCACATATTGACGAGCATCTTTGAAATGGACTTCACTGCTTAGGTGTTGTAGAGTTCCACAGTATAGGTGCACCATTGTCTGAAAAATTCTGTTAACCGCCTGTCATTTAGAAAGGGTATACAAAATGCTGCAGCATGTTGGACCTCCTCTTCGCGCACTTGTTCCTCTGAGGAGGCCAAAAACCACTAATAGGTGCTCTGGCTGTTTTTTTATGGCTGGTGACTGTTGTTTTCATTGCGCCTGGACTTCACATCAGTTTGCAGCTCTTGTAGCTGTAGATCTCTTGTTTCCCACACTCCTGCCATCTAGTGTTAGACATGGATGTTACAAGTTGTTTTTCTTTGAAGTGAAGGTTTTGGTTTTATGGTATCAATTCCTGCACAAAACCCACAATGCACCAGGCAAATTAAGTTGTATTTTTTCCACCATTGCGTTCGAACGTGCTTTTTGGAGCTCTGAGACCATCAAGTTACAGATGAAAAATCGATTGACTCCAAACACCGGAATCGCCTCCAATGAGCTGAAGAGTATACCGTACAATGATCACTTCTAAATCAACCAGGACTGGAGGTTTTTTCGAGGACACGTCGTAGGAGAATAACATAGGTTACGCCCTTTCCAATTTTGCCCTCGGTGCAACAGCAAGTTCCTGTGGTCAGGCCAAGATAGGATCTATAACCTCTGCTTCCTGAGAGACCATGAGGAGCCAAACAGTTCAGCCAGCAAGGCCTTCAAAAACTGCCATCTGATGTCAGAGGGAATGTCGGTGGGTGCACTACAGAGTGTCTCGATTAATCTCTCCTGAGCCATCAATTAAGCCGGACGTTGAAGGATCTTAATCCGATGGAGAAAGGGGATTCCCATCCAGTATTCTGGTTGGCCAAGGTGAATAGGAGTCAAGAAGCTGAGTCCTCAGAATACTCTGACTTCAGGGACCAGCCCTTCCCAGGGACCACAGTGAAACCTACACCCAGAACACAGACTGCACCTACAATGTTCCAACCATCTGAGGAACCTGCATCTGAGGCTCGACTTAGCAAGGAGTCTCAACTCCAGAGTAAACATCGGGCTTGAGACATCTGAGTTTCAAACTTGCTTGGCATCGACAACTTATCTATGCTCTGAAAAGTCCACAACAACAGGACACCAAGTTTCGACACCTACAGATCCCAACTCAGCCTGAGACACCAAGACACCTTCTTCAGTACCAACGTTGACTCTGAAGTCTGTTTAGAACCCGTCATCGCACCTTTGTCAACTTCAAATGAGCAAATGCTCTCAGTGGAACTGTCAGATCAGCCTTGTGTATGTTAGAAGAAAATAGACATCCATCCTCATTCAGGCAGGGCAGATACTTTTGAATCCCCCTAGCAAGAGGCACCTCCAGCGCCACTTAAAAAGCGGAAACTCACTTTTGAAGATACCTTATTGGAGGACCTTAAAACGTTACACATTCCTAAAACAAAAACCTTATAAACATCAGCCTTACATCTCCAGTACAGTCATCAGCACATTTGCCTTCACCAGAACCGTTACCACACACTGACTCTGACCACAAACATGAACTAGACCCTTGATGGAGCAAGGTTTCATAAATGAAACTTGCTTGTATTCAATCCTCATCACAGTATTAATTTATTAAAACTTGTATTGTTAATACTAACCTTTGCATTCACAACACGAAAGGGGAAGGATGCTTGCTTATGTGTTTTTCTAATGAATAACGCTTGTCTGTAAATCCAAAATGGCCGCTATGCGCGGGAACCTCAATGCGCATGTCGCAACCATATCACATGGTGTGACGTCTTTCTTTGCTTGGTGGGAAATTTCTGCTTCTGCGCAGTGTGTATTAAAATGGCTGCTTGATGTTTTCACATGCTTCAGCTTGCTCTCATGTCACTACTAAATTGTCGTTTCCTAATGCTACTAACGCGGGATAGAATTTATAATTAAATGGGAATAGAGTAGAAAAAGTGGGCATACAGTGAAACATTTTATTCTGTGATTTTAATATTTGCTTCTTGCACTTTTATTAGTTCGTAAACTTGGGCCTGGGTTGGTGACCTGAAACTCGAGAGGCAAATGGTTCTGCGCATGTGTCCTGTGTGCCTGCCAAATGAAGTCAATCTGGACGTCGTGCCCAAGGCCGCGACCCGATGGCCGAAGATGCTGTACTCTTGCCTTTCCTGTTGTACATTAATACATTGTCTATGAAAATTGGTTTACATTTGTCATGAGACGGGTGGGAAATAAAGCGAATGTATTAATTTGAAGGGGTGGGAATTTAAAAACAATAGGCTTTACAATTTAGGCCAAATCGATATGGTGCGAGAATCCACCCCCTGTCCCTGTCCAATCAGAAGTAGTGGCCCCATATTTTTAATAACATTAGGGGAGGTACATGGGCGTAGAAGGGTATAATAGAATATAGCATTAGTTAATTAGAGAGAGCATGCGTTCACGAAGAACAGGCGTCCATGCTGCCAGAGCGCTCTTAGCTCCAGACTGCCAAGCTGATCGATTGCAGACTGAATCCCTGTCCAGAAGAGGTCCTGAGGAAGGGGCGGCGGAGTCCATTAGAAGGAAGGCACGGGAGAATCGAGGAGAATCGAGGAGAAGCCGAGTATCAGAGAGGGGAACGACGCAGGCGTCGTTGTAGAGAGGTCACCGGTCCTGTCCTGATCCTGGAGGAAGTCTTTGCTCTTCGTCCTTCCTGGGTCCTATTCTTCCAACTCCTTGGCTAAGGGGTTTGGTTCTCGCACTTAGGTAAATATAATGCAACCTTTAGTTGCGCTGCTATCTCTAGCCTCTCCTTTTCTTTAAACACCGTCATTGATTAGCAATAATCATTTCTATGCTTAATCTTGGGTATTGCGATTAAGTACCATGTGGCTCTGTATTTTACTCTGCTAAATCTTTAGATAAACATTTTAAAACTTCCTGACTCAGTGGTTATTTCAGGATTATGTACTATAATGAATGTCACTCATTTTAAATTTCCCAATTAGCAAAGGATTCATTGATAAGTCATTACTCTTCAATCAGAAGGTAATTGGTAGCAGGGATTTTTGATAGAGAGTAACAACTGATAAAACCCAGCGTACGTATTAGCGTAGTATGAATGTATGGGCCCAAGTGAGTATCTGGTGTATGAATGCTGTTTGCTAATATCGCGCTGGATCACCCTCTTGACACCAATGATGGGCCCATCGCAAATGATGAGATAGATGTCCCTTGATACAATTACAGAGTGGACCTCCAGGAAAATCCATCTTTAGAGCCCTACCCAGTGACGGCTTGACTGTCGAATATCACAGTGGGATATCACACCATCATTCAGAGTGCTGCTGATAACCACAAGATAAAGCTTCATGCAATAGAAAAGGAAGTTGACTTTTTGGTTGAAACACGCTCCAATACTGAGAGATTGGTTCATTTCTTGCCCATATCAAATATGTGACAGAAAACTTCAGAAACCCAGTAAAACAAGAGTTGTAACTACCAGGGTCAAGGAAAAGTACAGGCAGCACCTGAGGACCCCTTTTATAAAGGGGCCACGTATCCAACCAATTCTTTGGTGGTTAACACTGCTAGGTAGAGGAGCTAGGTAAAAAGCTTTGAGCATGCACCAACACTGGACAACTGGAGAAAAAAAGTTGCAAAATTGAAGCAGCAGGCAAGAGATGGCTGTAGGGAGCAGTAACACAATAACAGCTGGTAAAATATCTGCCAAAGGCCTACCTTGAGAGAGGCAATGAATTGGTGCAGGAAGGTAAATATATCTCCAATGTCAATATAAGATGCAGTCTTGATGCTGCTCACACTGCATCATGTGACGCCAACACAAATGCCTTGCTCCAAAGGCATGCATGGTTCAGGATCTTAGGCTCTCAATGGGAGGTGCAGCAGCATCTGCTTAATGTCCCACTTGATGTAAAACACTTGTTTGGGCTTCAAGTAGCTACATTGCTTGAGAAAAGAAGGACACCGATCTACCCAAGCTTATGGTGGCACTTACCCAAACTGGCAGGTCTGTTTTTTTGCACCAATAGGCGAGTGGAAGTGCCAAGGCTGCAACATTACTTTCAGCAGCTGCAACTTTTTCATGAAGGACCGGCTTCCTGAACGCACCTCGGAGGAGGTTTCTGGGGCAATGGCAGGGGGAATTGTACAGGGTCCCAGGAAAGGGACCATCTACTTTAAAGCAGTGGCTTACTCTCCATTCCTCATGATCAAACAACATGGTCAGTGAAAGAATGGGGTTAAATCTTCCACAAAGATATCCTCAGACTTATAGGTCCTGCCCATTGCACAACAAGAATAGTGTTTAGAATTCCATACCACCCTGCTAAACATACTTCCTCACTGTCAAACTATCAGTCAGGAACATTAAAAGCTGCTGCAAGAACTGCTCAAAAAGGGTACAATAGAACCTGTTCCACCACATCACTGAGGACAAGGAGTATACTTGCTGTGCTTCCTAAGTCCTGAAGAGAATGGGACACTGGGGCCAGTACTAGGCCTTATGCCACTCAACTGTTATACTGTCAGAGCACTTCAAAGTGACAACCCTGCAAAACAACATTCCACTCCTCTACACAGGAAATCACTTGACAATCCTCAATCTCAAGCATGCCAACTTCCACATTCCAGTCCTGCTGGCATACCAATGCTACCTCATGTTTATAAGTGGAAAACATTGCTAGTTCAAAGTACTACCCTTCCGGATCACATCAGGCCTACTGGTATTTACCAAATGCTTAGCTGTGGTTCCAGCACACCTGCGACACAGCGCCACTCATGTATTCCCAAATCTGGACGACTGACTGATAAAGATCAGCAGCCAACAGCAGTGCCTAGCACTCACTCAAGTTGTGTCACTACTACACAGATTAAGATTCATAGTAAATGCCAAAAGATCACATCTCTGTCCCCAACTCGCAGTACAGCTGTTATTGGAGCCTTATTAAACACAATGACAGGCAATGCCCATCTCAGTGAAGAGAGAATGATGGCATTTCAAAGGCTCCTTCTCCTTTACCTGATGTCATGTCCCCTACAGTGAGAATAATCATGAACGTGTTAGGGATAATGGCATCTTGCTTTGTAATAGTTCCGAATCTTTTTCTTCATTATTCCCACTACAGGAGTGCCTGTTCATGCAGTGGTCACAATCTATTGGTCAGTGGAAGGATCTAGTATTGGTAGAGCCCAGACTTCTGCACAAACTGAAAGGGTGAAACAATTGTAACTTGGCAGATCATTTATCGATCTTCAATCTCAGGTGACCATTACCATGGTTCACACACCTTAGAAGTGTATTTAGGCAAGCTGACCTTTCAAGGCACCTGAGAGCAACAAATGCACATCGATGTCTTGAAGCTGGCTCCAAGCAATTTGCTCTGAAAGTGTTTTCATACCATAATTTGTAGCAAGACAGTGTTAATTCAGACAGACGATATGACTGCAAATAACTACAGTAAGATATGGGAGCACTCACTCATCCCAGTTGTCAACATTAGCACAAAAAATATAGCATTGGACCACCTATCACCAAGTCCTCCTAGCGGGACATCTGCCAGGAGTGGATAATGACTTAATGGCCCCACTAAGCAGGGCGCATTAACAAAGACACGGGTGGGAGATGAATACCCAAGCAGGATTTTTAGGATGTGGAACACACGCGACGCAAAATGCCCAAGCTTCTTTTCTGGACAACTAAATCCACAGACCATGGGCAATGCTCTATGGATGAACTGGTCAAGCATTGATATTGCCTACTCTTTTCCTCCACTACTACTGATTGCTTATGCCATGAGAAACGTGAGATAAAAATAAATGAGACTCATTCTAATCGCTCCCACTTGGGCAGGACAGCTATTTTATTGGATACGACAATTTGCCACACAAGAAGGTACCAATGCATAGACCTTCATGCAGGAACAGTGGCACCTACACACCCCAATCTCAAGAAAATGAATCTTGCGATCTCCATTAGGCTTAATTTGGCAGCTGTGACAGTCTACATGCAGAAGAGAGAACATAAATATATATGTAAGTTTCCAGTTGTGAAAGCGTCTTACAAGAGTAATCCCACCAAGAACACCACTGTTCCCTTTGTGGGACCTTAATGTAGGTCTTACGTTGCTTATGAGTCCCCAGTTTGAGCCGTTGTATTCCGGTAAACTGTAATTTCTCTCATATATGTAGCTTTTCTCAAATATTTAGAATCTGTATATTTTGTATAGTTCATATATCAAAACGCTCACACCTTTTGGGGAACTTCCATTCATCAGGTGGAGTTTTTGAACCAATATTTATTTCCCAGTGCAATGTATGAATGCCACTTTCACTTTTGCCAGGAGACACATCCTTGTACACAGCTGGTTTTAAGCCCTCGTCTGTGCCCTTTGATGGAGAATGGGGGTTAATATGAATCCGTATAAGCTTCTATGTTTTAACCTATTTTTTGCTGGCCAAATATAATCTCCTTCTGCAGCATGTTTGCTGGGTGCGAAATGAATCCCTCCTAACAATCACTAGGAACTACTTGCATCTTTTCAAACATTGGAGTTATAATGTAAACTAGTTACAGCAGGGGGTCTCCAACCTTTCTGTAATAAGAGTTACTTATGTTCAATGGAAATCATTCCGAGCTACTATTAACATTAGTGTTGTAAAAGTGACCACATCAGACAAGATAACATTAGTAGCCACAATAAGACAAGATTACCTGCGGTGATCAAGCAGGGTTGCCAGCAGTAATGTAAAAACAGCTATATCAATTTTGAATACCCTTACCAGGGAAATACAGAATAGCTGCAGTGCCCATGGCAACAAGGTAATAATATGAGTAATAAGTCTCCCCAAAGTTTCATAATGTGTCACTCAAATATCAGCTTTAAATACATTTTGAAAAAACAACTTTTTTCTGTAAAAACACCAGCTTACGAGTTCTGAAAAACACACAGTTGCATTTCATATACACACTTTTCAGTTTTGGTATACAAATATTAATTCAACCAAGAAAAGGCTTCTAATGTAGTAGGCTGGCTGCACAGAGGAGAGCTACTTAGATGTTGCTGGAGAGCTACCAGTAGCTCACGAGCTACTCGTTGGAGAAGCCTGCTTGTTAGTATAGCACATGGAGAACGCTGAATTAAATCTTGCTAAAAATAGTAAATAAAATATATGAAATATGCATTTTTTTGGAGAGTACAAATTATATCTGCCTAGGAACGATGGCCAGATGCGACCTTGTGACATTTAGATGTAATGTCTTTACAGCAAGTACAAGTAACAGTTAACATATCTTACTTGATGAATTTGAGATAAGAAGCAAATGTATGATGCTACTGAGCCATTGAAGGCATTATAAAGGCGTGAAGATGGTAAGGCAAGAAGTGAAAGACTTCCTAATCTCGAAAACTTTAGGGAAAAAAATCTTTTTTGTTTTAACTAATAGAGGGTTTATGAAAAATCGAAAAGTGCTGCCTTTTTGCAGGCACTGATTGTGTTGCTTTTTAGAGCGTCTTCTGAAGTAATGTCATTTATAATGAATTATAGAGGCGTTGAAGACTTGTGGTTGGAGGAAATTTGTCTTGGAGTTAATGATCCCACCAGGAGCCCACCTGAGCACTTGCTTGCGTTGCGAGTCGGAGCCGGGATTGGATCCATTAGTAATGTGGCTGGGCGTTATGTAATGGGGCCTGAAATGCCAAGCTGTACGGTGCCAGCATGCACAGCGAACACCGGAGGAAAACATTCTCCGAAGCTCAAGGGGGCTCGCGAGGCCCTCCCGAGCGTTGCGGGGGCCTTAATGATATCGAACTTTGATACCTCAGTGCTGGAGAAGGCCGCGTGCGCATGCGCTGATGTCATGATTCTAAGGGTGTATACAGCACTGTGGACACGGACGCTCGGAGCCTCTTTGCGTCTTTGCAAGCACTTACTTCATGCATTTCGGTTGTGGTTTTAGATCGGGGCTTTTAATGGTATTGAAAGATAAATGTTTGTGGAATATTTGCGTTCATTGAGCATATTCCGTGAGAGGTGGGAGAGCCACTGAAGACTTGAGCCTGGCTCGAGACGACTGTCTCTGGCTCGGCCCAAAGTCAACGCTAATCTTCGAGTCAAAAACGAGCCGAGCCTAATCAGCGGATCTTTGTGTGTGAATCGCCAGCACTTCGCATGAATCGGAGAAGGGAGCAGAGATTCCAGAGAAGTAACAGTGCAGACAGGTAGAGCAAAGGAAGATGGAAAAGGCAGCGTTGGACACAGGTGGCAGCCGGGTGAGGGACACGTCGGTGAGAAAGGAGAGGACATTTACTATGAGGATCGGTGATAAATGGGAAAGGAGAAAAGAACGGGGAGGAAAGACACGCCATGGAAAAGTGGTGAGAAAGCGGCAGGCTGGTGTGAAAAGTACGCATGGCTGGGGTGGAGTCAGTAGTGTGACTGACTTGTGACTAATTGTACAGCGTACACATATATACCTGTGGAGCATCTGCCATTGCCACGGCCCAAGGGCTTGAAGTGGGCTGGTCCGTTCTAAAAAGCAGGTGCTGAGACGGGTCTCCATCGGGCTCTACGGGTGAAACCCTAAATCTTACCTCTGCGGCAGTACCACTGCTCACTGCCTTTGAGGTACCTTCAAAGAGACTCGTTTTGGTTCTTTCACAGTGTCTCTTCTTTTCAAAACTGAAGCATTTTCAATATTCTGTACTACGAAGCCATAGTTGCTACTTATTTATCTTACACAACTAACAACCACTGGCAAAGCCACTAGTCCTGGCTTGTTGTAGGTGTAATGTTATTTATTGTAGTATAGATCTGGATGCAATAACAGAAGTAGCAAAATCCCAGTCGGGCGGCACACAATGCTAAGCACATATTTTTAGCTTACTTGTTTTTAAGCCACATCCTTAATTACAGTGGCCACACCCCTTTGAGAGACCCCCTAGTTTTTTAATTCCACTTGAATCCTTGCACGGCCCTTTTACTACACCCCTCCTACTGCCCAATACCCCATCCAGTTAGGGCATGGCAGTGAATTTCATGGCTCCGCTCACGAGCTGGCTTGGCTCTGGCACTACTTTATTCTTAAAGTCTGTGCCCTGCTCCCCTCTATATTCCTGAGACTGACATCCTGGGTGAATTGGAGCTGGTCCTCCAACGTCACACTCCTGTGATTTGATTCTGTAACAGAGGAGTGAGCCTTTGAGCAAGGCGCCCAACGCCCATTGGGCTCAAAGGGCTTCAGCCCCCCCCACCCCCCCCGTCGTGTGTGTCAGCCCGGGCTGAGACAGCTTCCCGGGCACACACACCGCACCCGAATACTTCACAGGTCTTTAAAAGACCATTTACTTTTTAACAAGGCTTTGTTGTGTTTTCACTCCTTCTTACAGCCCCTGCATCTTCACTCTGCCAATTGCTGGAAGAATTAGCCCTCCCCCCGAAATTTTTATTAGCCCCCACCGAAATTTCACTCTAGTTGCGCCTCTGCTTTGAGCTCAGGCCTTGATTGTTACACTTATAAAAAGATCCAGTCTTTGTTTACCATCTGTCATGCAATATATTTAAAAAAAGACCTGACCTACTCAGAACAGTATCTTATTCCAAGGACCAGGGGTATAAATTCTCCTTACACGGCAGTACAATTATAACTTGCCTGTATGTCCTACTGTTCATACTTTAGTATCCAATTATGTCATGTACCACAGTTTCCAACAAACAAAAAAACAAAAAATAAATTTTTGTCTCACCACATAACTTTGTGAAAATATGTGAAAGAATGGGAAGTACCTCACGGTAGTAACACCAAGGGGAGCTGCTGGCATATGTTTACCAGTATGCCCACACTTATCATCATCGGTAACTTTCCAAGTGAAAAAAAGAGAGAAAAGGTGAAAGTGAAGAGATTCCACTGTCCTGAGGAATCTATAAGAAAATGAGTGACAAAGGATGACACAGTCAGTGCAAGAAATCACTGCGTGCCTACCGTATCCCACACACAACACAAAAGAGGAGATGCAATCCTCAATTAAAAAGAGGTACCGCTTACTTGCAACAAGGATTTATTCAATGTAGTAAGTGTCCTCATTTAAAAACGGCATCTACTTGGCCATTCATAACCATCTGTCGTGCACCAATATATATGCCTGGGTGCCTCCAACTTGCTTCACTACAAACTCGACTGTTGCTCTAAGTCAGAATTCAGGAAACAACAGCTCCTGACCTTCTCTAGATTCCCTGCTTGAAAACTGAACAAAACTAGAATCTTTGCTTTCCCATAGATCGAGGAGCAGAAGGCAGTGTTTTTTCAGCCGTCATTTGCAGAACCTCGTTCCTAAGACCATCGTGCACGAAATGTAAAACCACTTATTAGAAATGCTCTCACCCTTAAAACCGTGTTGGTACTCTAGACTGCTTGGGTGGTTAAGTCTACCATGTGTGTGTGCACCTTCTGTAATCCGTAGAGGTATGTACCCTAGCAGTGTGCATTGTTACTCCTTAGTATTGTACACAGCACGTCTTTCAAATGTGATAGACAGATCCTCAGATTGTTGAAACTAGATGCACTTTGAGTTGGATCCGATGTCCAGTTAGATGGTGGCAAGTACTCTTAAAATGGCAGACACCCGGGCAGAAGCATGTAACCGGTCATGCTGTACTTTTAGGGACCACCTGGATTCTTCTAATTTATTTCACTGGGCTGCACACAGGAGAGCTTCGTACAGGTAGCTGGAGAGCTACCAGTAGCTCTCGAGCTACTCTTTGGAGAAGCCTGTCTAGATGCACTTTGAGTTGGATCCGATGTCCAGTTAGATGGTGGCAAGGACTCTTAAAATGGCAGACACCCGGGCAGAAGCATGTAACCGGTCATGCAGTGCTTTTAGGGACCACCTAGATTGGAGCAAGCCCTTGTTATTGTTTGTTGATCTATATGTAGCTAGTATGGACTCACACGAACAGCATCTCCTCCATGGTTAGATCACAAAAGGCTATGATGGCTCTGAGTGTTTGGGCTTCTTTTTGGGGTTCTCGAACTGGGGTTACTGAATGCAGAGCCTGTGACTCTGTATGTTATGAGGATTTTCATGGCACAGCTTATCACCCGTGAGGTGATGGAGCAGGTGCTGGAGCAGGAGTGTAGGCCCGGCCGTGCCCCTAGTTGAACAGCAGGTCTTCAGTTTCTTGCAGAAGTTGAGAAGTGGAGGGGCAGCCCTTATGTGTAGAGGAAGTTCGTTCCAGTTGTTTTTGGCAGTGATGAAGGAGAAGGCTCGCCCTCCTGACTTGCTTTTCCAGATGCGGGGGACCCGTGCGAGGAAGAGAGAGGTGGAGCGTAGCTGTGTGGAAGGTTGGTAGGATTGGAGTTGGCCGTTGAAAAAGCTGGTTCTGTGTTGTGGAGAGCTTTGTAGGTGTGGATCAGCAGCTTGAATTGCAATGCTTCTGGATGGGTAGCGAGTGTAGTTCAGTGAAGTAGGGAGTGATGCGATCGCTTCTGGAGACGTCTAGGATGAGTGTGGCAGCAGTGTTTTGGATGGTTTGGAGTATTTGCGTGATTTGGGTGGAGATGCCGGTGTAGTATTTAAGTGCATGAGTCCCCTTTTAGTTAAATAAATGAATCCTTTTCTTGGTGCCCGAGAGACCTCAAGACACTCCTTGCCTACAAGCTGTGGCACATGATGTGAGTAAGAAGTTGCACTGTGTTCCACACATCAAGTGTAGCACAAATAGATGTTGGACTTTTGTTTTGTTTAATCCCTCAGGGGAACAGCCCCCACTGGGCGGTACAATTACGCATTTTTAGAAAGCCTTCTTTACACATGTTGAAATAAAACAAACATTTAATAAATAGTGGAATGGTATTTTGTACAGCAAAAATCTTTTATCAAGCCACAATTAGCAAAAGACCAAACAGCATGCGTGCAACACAGTTCAAGCTTCAGTCACACAAGAAGCCGGTACAGCACAAAAAGCAACAGTGCAAGATTTCCTTACACAAAAGAGGTAAAGTAGAGTAAGGGACAGGGGCCCTGCAGGCGCCACTCACAAAACGACGACTAAATGGGACAATTGGTGCAACTGCTATTGCAGGTACCAGGTGACTTTTGTTCTGTCGTGCCTGAAGCATCGTTTTGAGCAAGGGGCACACAGGCAACAAGGAACATCAGTAACGTGGAGACTTGGAGGGTCAAGGAGACTTGGAGGGTGAGGATAGGGACTTGGGAGCATTGAGATTGAGGGTGCCGTGGAAGCAGAGTAAGAAACAAGGATATATGAGTGAGAGGCCAGGTTGACATGACGTCTCCGATGCCAGCCTGGCACTGGTGTCGAGGGTGGTTGACAACAGAGGTACAGGGAGTCCTAGAGAGTGCCGCTGAGGGCTCTTGGTTGGGCTTGGCCCTGGGCAGGGAGGCACAGAGGGGCTCATGGGGAGAAAGACACAGGAATGGGTGACATAAGCAGGCTTTATATCTAAAAACCGTTCTGTAGTCTCTTGAAGGGTCTAAACGATGTTCTGAACGGCATTCGTTGTAGTGCGCATGGCTATTATGAGTTTAGCGGAAGACTTCCTTCATGACTATGATAAAAGGAAAATCAGGAAGGATGTTAGTGGGCACCAGAACAATTCACATGGCACGTCGAATTCCATTTAGCTTATTCTGTGCAGTAATTACCCTACCAAATGTAATTTATGTGACTACTCCATTATTTTATTTTTTTATACAGGGTATATGCTTTATAAAAGGTGTGAAACGTTATAAATTCATTATAATTACAATTTTCAATCAGGGAGGATTTCAATATTCTATTGATACCAAAAGTTAAATGTTTCCTTATATAATTAGCATGCGTCTCCATACCGCAGTCATGTGGAGGACAGATCTCTGTAAAATGCAGCTTCTTCACTGAGGGCTGGCTGGGCAGGCAGTTGAGATGCTGGTCACCATCCTTGATCATTCATAGCTTCTCAGAGCCCTAGTGCCGAGCTGGAAGAGAAACCACCGAAGACACCGAACCACCTGGAGTGTAATGCAAGTGTGAAGCGTGAACTGACCTGCAGGGGTACTTCGGTGCGCAGGCACAGACCAGCTTTTCAGGGTGGAGGCAGAGACGTGGTGAATGGCATGCTGCGAGACAGGGTTAACGGCAGGTGGCAGGATGGGCTGGGCCAGATCGATGGGCGTTCCTGTACCAAGTCTGGTGAAGGCCTGGCCTAGAGAACATTATCATATCGTAATTGAATTTGCATGGTGTTTCAGACTTCTGATGAGGCTCGGGAAACCCTTTATCGGATGGGCAGCATTTGGTTGGAATTATTTCGAATTGCAGTGTGGTCTGTATGGAAAGCATCTTTGTGTCAGGCTTTGACCCAAGTTGTGTTTTAACCTGTCTTGAGTTACAGCGCTTAATAGTGTAGCGGTTTACATCAGTCTGTTATATATTATTATGAAGGTGACAATAGATTCCTTTCCAGCGATATTCACAACCAACCACCCACCCTTGTCCTGTGCTGTGTATGGTCTTCAAGACAAATACTCTGTTCAATTCTTGCTTAGACAGGCAAGTGGCAGAAGTGGAACCGCAGGGCCGAACTATATAAAGGCTTCCATGATAAGGACTTTGTAAGCCCCACTACAGCAAGAAGTGCTTATAGACCTTCAGTGGAAAGGTGGTGGCCTGCTAAAATCTTTAGGTGCCACCCCCTGTCATAGGCGTTGGTACTGATTATAGGTAGCCATGATAGGAGCTCAGTGGAGTCTTTCAAGGGCCAGTAGTTGATCACCCTGACTGCACAGTAAGGGTGTGGGCAGTCATTAGGCACATAAGCAAGTTACAGCATGCAGTGGATACAGGAATCCACGTTTATTGATCTGCATTGGCAGCATGATGAATTGACCTATGTCCCGTAACTTATAGTATGCATAAAGAAATATAGATGGGCAACTGTGAATAATGAGAACACTTTTTCACAGAGGGGTTTTAAGGGAAATCTAATGCTGTTATTCAAAAACCTAACGTGAAAATTATCCCTATTTTTCGCTTTTTAGCCAGTTGTCATTTTTTGTAGCATGCAACGCCCCACTGCCCCCAATCAGATCATCAGCTTTCCTGCCTTCCAAATGTAAAAAAAACAACAACAAAAAAACCTGGCCTCTTGCCAACCACCTCACCATCCTCGCCCTCGTCCCCAAATTAAAAATAAAAGCATGGTCTCCTGCCACCCACCAGTCTCTGAAAATAACACTCTCAGTACAAATCCAAAACCCCTCTCAGTCCAGTCGCTTCCGTCACGCACCCCCCCCCCACCATTCTATGCCCCATCCCACCACCCACATCCAAAATCTTGCTGTCTGCTGTCAGATTGACTGTGGAGAGCAGGCAACGCACAACACTGGCTCTGTGAGCCCTGCTTGCCAGGTTGTTTTGTCCTTTTAGCGCGGGTCTGCAGAGACCCGCGCTGACAGGGGAGAAGGTGGGTGGCACATGCAGAGTGCTGTCTGCATTTTCCTGGCTCCCTCGGGTCTGTGGAGCTCTCGGAGAGGCAGAAGTAGAAGAAGGTAGGTGAGAGGGCCAAACGCTATTTTGTTGCTATGCTCATGTTTCTGGAGACACCGCAAGCCGACAGAACAAAGGGGAGGCAAGTTATTTCCCTGGTGACGTCACAAGAAAGGATAACCACTATGATTACCCATTGCTGTTACATCACTGCAGTAAATAATTGGAATTTGACTAGGCTCCTCCTGATAGAGGCTTTCTGTGGTAGCCAAATATATCAAAGCTGTTACTGTGAGGAAAGAATTTATAGCTTTAAAGTGTAGAGTCGCAGTGGCAGATTGCAAACTCTTCATGCTTTGGACCTGTGTCTGCTATAGATTGGTATAGGATTAGTTCAGGAGTGATGAGGTGCAGGTGTGTTCATGTATCACTGCATATGGACATGGATATTCTACATGCCAACCCAAGGAGACAGAAGAGAAACTCTCGGCCTGCGCTGGTAACAAGTAGCCAGTATAAATCCGTATCTAGGCAACTTTAAAGAAATTTGTGTTCATGAAAATGCACTATTACAGTAATTCCTGTGACTTTCTTGAAAGTGACCTGAGAAGTTGCTCGCACTTTTGATGACTCCAGTCTTCCAACTCCATCCTCAGTTCAAGTCTTTATTTGCTTCTTGAACTTCTGATGGTCTTATATGAGTCTTATTTTGGCAGGTAAGGAGTTCAAAAGGTTTTCCCCCTGTACCGAGAATGGTGTTCCACCAGCACTCTTCTTATTGTCAGGCGATGGTTAGACGAGATGCTTACCTTGAATGGCGTGTTCTGTGATGGGTATCATTGGAATTTAGGTTGTACTAACAACAGACCGTACTTTAGGATAGCCCTTTGGACGAGGTTGAGTGTCTGGCTATATATAGCATATGAAGTGTGTGGAGCACTTGTCTGATGCTTTCCAATGGACAAAGATGTAAGAGCTGTCTTTCTGCATTATTTGGAATTGTTTCCCATTTGTAATCTATGAGGATGAGTGCGGTATGTAAAAGCCATGGCATAACTTAACGCTAACATCACAAGGTGCTTTGTGTATCTTGAGGGTTGGCAGATGAGCCACACTGTTCCGATTGTACAGAATCCACATTGTGTGACTTAATTCACTTTACATGCTCCGACATACGTTGGTGTCCATGATCACTTCAAGATTTCCTATCGCTTTTGAGCCTTGCTTTAGGTTAATCTGTGTGTCATCAAGCATGTTAGGTTGAAGGACCTGAAAAGGATTGGTATAGAAGAGAGGTAGAGGTTGAACAGGAGAGATAAGTGATGGAGCTTTGCGGGTAATCGCATAGTGAGGTCCTTGGTGATAAAGAGAATGGTGGTAGTGCCACAATCCCTTATCTACCTCTGACATAGGAGGAGATCTAGTTTAGAATATTACCTCATGTGCCAAGCTTTTCTTGTCTCAATATTAGAGTATGATGGTCAATGATGTCAAAACATGCCACTACATCCAAGAGTAGCAGTGCTGCCACTCCATTTTCATCTACTGTCAATTTCTGATTATCCCAAATGGATTCCATGCCTCTGCTTGTAAGGGAAATGTGATTGTTGTTCCAAAAGTAGATTATCCTCTTAAACAAAGTTGAAGATTTGGGAGAAGGCATCTCTTTCAATCAACCTTTTAGGAATGGATTTGTAGTTGGTTGTGTCAGATGAGTTGAGAATGTGTTTTATTTAAGAATGGTTTGATGATGAGGTCATGAGTTCACAGGGAAAGGTCCCTGACCCTAGGGAGTTGTTAAGTATGGTCCTTGCTTCAGAGGTAGATGATGTGGTGAGTAAGATTATTTTGAAGGTTTGAGCTGGGGCAGGTTTGATGAAGATCCAGATAGTCCGTGTTCTTGAGAAGTTCGAGTTTGCTGTCAGTTAGCTGTCAGTTAGGTGTTTGAATGAAGTTCGTGTCTGGTGTTGTTTTTTATTCATGATTTTTGTAAGCTGTGCATCGGTTGTTCTATTCCTAAGGTACTTGTCAAGATTCATTAGTAAAGGCGTCACAGAAGGCATGTGGGTGTGGTATGTCTGTTGTGGTGGTTTCTGAGTTGCAGAATTCCAAGAGGCTCTTGTGCAGTTCTTTGGAAATATATTTCAATTTGTAGATCTATGTGAAATAATGAAGTCTCTTTTAATTTTTGATGCACTCTTTACATATTCTCTTGCAACATGTAGATTCTCAGTTTAAAAAAATCTTTTTATTGAACATTTATTGTAACCAACAATAACAGTGTACGAACAACGACCGTACTAATCTCAGGCACTGCGGCGAGCAAGCTTTACAGGAGTACATGACAAAGACTGTGAACATGGAGTACCCTGGTCCCGTAGCAGTGGGAAGTTAATTTCCCCCCATCAGCTCCCGTGGCATCCTGCTTTCCCCATACACTTCCAAGGTTGTAAGACCAGTCACACAAACCAGGCCCCAAGGTCCGACCACACCAATCACATCCCCTTTTGTCCCTGCTTTTGAACCCAGATCTTCACAAACTTCTCGTTGTCATTTTGTCAGTTTTGGCGTATTTTCTCCATTGCCTTTGTAACTCACCGATTTCTGTCTTTAGCTTCTTCATCTTTTCATTGATTCATGGGACCCTTACGATTATGACAAGTGAATATCCTTGGTATTTATTCGGGCAAGCCTTTGGTAAGATAGTTGTAGAACTCGTCTATATTTGTTTGTTGGGTGAGCTCTTGATGCAGTACGTGTCAAATACTGAAAGGCTTTCTTTACGCTACTGCCTTTAAGAACCTTTGTTTGGGACAATTTCTTTTGGATATGTTCTGCTTGGGAGGCTGACAGGGAAGTAGATGATGTGATAGTCATTCAAGATTTTAGGAAAGTTTGTTGTTATTTTGATGAGTCATAGTGTGATGAAGATTGCACCCAAGAACTCCGGCTGTGCGGGTTGAGCCTAACACAAGTTGCAATGAGATGGAAGAGGATTTGAGAAGTAGAGGGTGGTTTGTGGAGCAGTAGTGAGAGGGTGGGTTTGATGATCACTGGTATTATGGAGTTTTAGAGGGTAGTCCAGTTAGAGTTTGAACTATTCGTAAGCGCCCTAAAGGAGGCAACAAATGTGAGGCATGAGAAAGTCTGAGTAGATAGCAGTGAAAGGAAGATTGTTGTTAGAAGGAGTAGAAGGTTTAAAATGGAAAGAGAGTATGGTGGTGATATGGTTTAGAGAAGGCTGTGTAGTTAGGGTTAGGACAAGACAAGGGGGAGGTTGGTGGTTAAGTGTATAGATGTAGAGGGTGGGTGAGTGATTGGGTTGACTGGGTGGGGGTTAAGTGTATAGATGTAGAGGGTGGGTGAGTGATTGGGTTGACTGGGTGAAGGTGGGTAATTTAGGGTAACACAGGAGGAGGAGAGTGAGAGGTAAGTGAGGCATATAGGGCGATCTGATGACATGTCTGTTACTTTTCAGAGAAGGGAGTTTGGGTTGTTTGGGAAGATGGAAGTAAGTGAAGTGCGGAGGTGGTACACGGCATAAGTGGAGTGGGGGGTGGGTGATGGAGGGAGAGCGAAAGCTTGGTGAGTAGAAGGACGAGGAGGAGGCACATATAGGAGTAACGAATAGGATACTGGAGGACCATATCAGTTAGTGTGGTGTGAAGATGACTCCATTTAGAACAGATTGTTTTGAGTAAAGTTCCAGCAAGTATGTATGTTGTGATGTAATTTGTAGTTTAGTATGGCATGCAACATAATTCTGTTGGTAGTTGTTGAAAACCATAGATTCTTGTAATCCGAGATTTGTACTTGTGTGTTTATTTCAGTCTTTGCCTGGTGCATGTGTTATTCTTTTGAATTTGAATGCTGTTTAAAGTTCTAGTGGCCACAAAGCTCCCTAATAGGAGTCACTTGTGATTATGGTGCTGCTTCCTTGTTCTTTGTGTGTTAGTTCATATTTCTGGTGGGTTGGTGGCTCACCTACTAGGTCATTTAAGAACTGTGTATGTATGTGTTGGTATTTGTAGTGCATGAACATAGCTTGAGAGGAGAAGAGCGGTCAACAAAGGGCATGGCCCACGGAAAGATATAGTTATTTGGGGAAGGTCATGTGTAGGCTGTCAGTTCGGCGTAGTGTACTTTTAAGAGGTGTGCCTTCAGCTTTTTCCTGAATTGTTGGAGAGTTGGTGCTGATATGATGTTGATGGGGATGTTGGTCCAGATCCTGCAAGTATGAACAGAAAACCTTGCCCTTTGTTTTCTTCCTTCTTGCAATGTTTTGTCTACATTCTTAGAATATCCTGGCTGCTGGTCTCGCATTGTCCCCCAGACATTGCTAGTTTGTTTGCCAGGTAGGCTGGGGTTTTCTTGTTGAGGGCTTTATAAGTGATGCAGCTTGTCTTAAAGATGATTCAGGCTTGGAAGGGAGAGCCCTTTAAGGTCTTTAAATGTGGGGATGTTGTGGTGGAATTTTCCTTGGTGAGGTATACTGCTTCCTGGAGGATACCTTCCAGGGGTGTTAGGGTAGTATCGGGGAGCCCGCTGAGCAGGGCATTACTTCCGTGCAGATGGAAGAGGACTAAGGCTTGCACAGTTCTGAAGTTATCGTCCAGGTGAAACAGCTTCACTTTCTTCAAGAGGAAGATTTGGATCCAAGCTGTTGTGGTCTTCTTAGCAATGTGTTGTTCGAATGAGACATCTGTGTCAAGGGTGATTTCCAGATATTTTGCATGGTCAGCTGAGGGGTGAAACCTGCTAGGGTTAAGTTGGGAAGCTAGGTTTGAATCTGGGATTTCTTTGGTGCAGTTAGGAAGCAGAAGGAATTCAGTAGTTTTGAGGTTTAACTTCAGGAAGTTAGTTTACAGCCAAGATTGGATGTGTTCAGGATAGGATTTGAATCTCTCTCTGTCGTTTCGAGAGAATATTTTTGGGTAGATTTGGGTTGCTGCTTACTGATGGATCTTGATATTGCTTTCTGCAAGAATGGATCCAAGTGGTTCCATGTAGAGATTAAAGATGATTGGAGAAAGGATGGAACACTGGATTACTCTGCACAAGATTGGGTTTGTCCATGATCTTGTGGAACCTTTTTACATGAGTTGGCGCCGGTTAATAAGATATAATGTGAATTATTTTAAGACAGTGTTTAAAAATCCCATACGTGTTTTAACAGTGGCATCGGAGCTAAATAGTAGGCTGTTCTGAAGGCTGCAGAGAGTTCAAGCAGGATCAGGTGGCAGGGGTTGCTCCAGTCGCTAAGTTATCTTCAGTTACTTTCAGAGTGGCTCTCCAAGTTACATTGTGGTCTGAAGAGCGATTAGTAGTCCTGTTGAATATTGTTCTTGTTGATGTACTCCTGTAGTTTAGTTGCAACTGCTTTCTCAGTAATTTTTCCCTATGAATGGAAGGCATTTAATAGGGTGGACGTTTGTGATGTGGGCTTAGGTCCACGGATCATTTGTCATTCATGAAAAGGATCTGACTTGTATTAAGGGCATATGGTAATTGTCCTTGGCTTAGAGAGGCATTAACAATGTGGATAATGGGTGTGAGGACCTGTCCTTGGAGCAGTTTGATGATGGAAGAAAAAAGGTCATCTGCTTTGTAGGAGGTTGCCTTGAGAGAGTTCAGGATATTGGAGAGGTCAGTGGGCGAGACTGGATTGAAGGAGGTCCAGTTGGTGGTAAGGCAATGAGAAATGGCTGGAAGTGAGTGAACATGGAAATGGTTATGATGTTGGATATTATATTGTTGATATTCTCGTTGAAAAAGAGGTTAATGGCATCAAATCTGTCGACTAAAGCAGGACTGTGGGTCCTGGCCGATGATTGCTGCAGTGTTTGACAACCTTGAAGAGGTCTTTGCTTCTTTAAGTTAACTCGGTGGTGGTGGTCCTCTAGTAGGACTCTTTAGCTATGATGATGTGGGATTGTCTATTAGAATGGCATGTTTTGACTCTGAGGTGAGTGAGGTCATCCTGGAGCTTTGATGTTCTCCATTTCTTTTCCTGGATTCGATAGTAGCATAATGTAACATGTGTATTTGTAAAGCACACGTTCACCCAAGGCTATCTTGGCACTGAACAACAGATGTTTATTGTTACCCAACTCAGTGGTACTCATTTTATCGACCTCAGAAGGATGAAAGGCTGAGTGGACCCACCGGGATTTGAATCTGTGACCATGAGGTCGAACACAGGCCCCCTACAGTGAGCGCATTAGTCCACTAACCCACCATACCCAGTTAATAGGATTATCTTTAAGTTTATGAGTGTACCAGGGTGCCGAGGGCTTCGACTTGGTGAGTCGCATTTTCAGTGGAGCATAGTGTTTGACGCAAGTTCTCATTGTGGTATTGTTGATATTGAGAAGAGTCTTGACATCTGTGGCGGGCTGGACGTTTTCTAGCTGGCTCTTCTTGGATTTTTTCCAGATGGATGTCTTTGATCACAGGAATATTTAATTTGCTTATTGATTTTCAGATTTCATTATTCAGACATCATGTCTCTCACTCTGGTGATGCAGAAGTTCAGCTGCCGGGTCATTTAGCGTTCATTTTCTTTGCCTCTTGATTTCAAGATTTTGTGAATTAGACATCTTGTGTGTCACTTTGGAGCATTAGAAATCCACTACCAGAAGTAAAGATAGTCTTTTTTAAGAAATCTGTTCCAATGCAATAGGTGGTTCTGACAGTAAGAATCCAGCTAAGGGGATTGAGGATTACTAAACTAGAGGGTCTAAAATGTCACTACCAGTTGGCAATTGCTGACCCCAGGCTGCACTCTAGGGACGCCACAATAGTGAGTCTGTGATGTGAGTCCAGAGGAGAGGATGTCTAGCCTAAAATAAGTATTGAACCACAATATATAGGGTCTATGAGGTAAACACATCATTGCGTTAGGTCATTCCAGGGGTTGCTAGTCTGACAACTGTATAGCGTCTTTGGGATAAACCCAGAGGCAATGGTAGTCAAATGGGAGGGTAGTGAGAGGGACAGAATTTGTGGCCCTAGGTCCTTTCCAGGACCACAAAAATACACCATTATCCTCTTAGGAGCGAATCAGCCTGTGGTTATAAAATATGTCCAGTGTCCTGAAAATCTTGCTGACTAGAAGCTCATATACAGAGTATTCCCTCGTTAAAGAAGTCAGGATTGTCTGTTTGTGACATACCTTAGTATTTTCCAGCGTATAGTCTTGATTTAAGTATGTATTAGAGAAGGTTGTTGCTGTCCTACAGTTTTCTGGCACGGGGAAAACAATGCCTTTGGATATCCGACTGGGGTCAGTTTGGTTAAGCATGAGATGGATGAAAAGCTAACTTGATCTCGGTGATAGTAATTTGTCCCAGCCACTGGCATGTGTCATTTAATAATCTTGAAGGAGTTTTACTGGCAACATAGGTGTCTAATGAAATCACCCAGCCTAACTCCTTAACCTTTGCTATTCTGAGAAGACAAGACTTGATAACAAATCTATAGCTCTCAAGGAGGTGTCTTCTTCCTCCAGGCTTGAATAATGTGCATTCAAAGGTTAATTTGAGGTATTTGTGGCTTTGATCCACCGTGGAGCACACCATCCCCTTCAGATTTCTTTTGATGTGGGACGTACTGTTCACTATAAGCGAGCCTAGCCATCCCTTGGTTAGTATCCCCTTCTCAAAAAGATCCAGCAGCTGAGTGTTACATTGCAACAGTTTGCACACTGTGCTGTTGCTCCATCATCATCTGTGCATGGCGACCTGTTTTAAAGGCAGTGGTTGTGTTTTGTTTGAATACTGATCTGAAAACGTTTGTCTTTTTGTCCGTAGGAGGCCCTGATGATAACTTAATTGAGGGTGGTGGAGCAAAGTTTGTCTGCAAGCCTGGTGCCAGAAATATCACAATCATCTTTCATCCCTTACTCAGGTAAGGTGTGACACTAGTTTGTTATGTATTCTATTATTCGACAGCCCCTTTTCAGTCCAACTTTTGAAATAACCTAATGTTTGCCACTGAAATAATTTTACCAACCTTGAGTAATTTATTTAGTCCTAGAGAGCTATTTGCTGGGATTTCTGTATCAAATGTAAGCAGAAGTCAGCAGCTACCTGGACGAATGCAAATTGATATATTTATTTATTACTGTGGCCTTTTTTTGTAAATTGTTCGGAAATTAGGCAAAAATATTATTGCTGGAATTCAATCTGTGTTCTTTTTGTAATTTGACTCAAATGGGAGCAATGTGGGTATGGGGGTCCATCCGAAATCCTGGCTAGATGTTTAACTCTTCCCACCTGCAGCATTATTAAATCTTGTTTTGCAAATCCAGATTATTTATTTTTACCCTTCATGACCACCACACATTTCAAATCACACCAAACCCCCGCAAACTGTGTTGCTGTGTTCCCTGCTGAAGATGTGTACGGTGCTACCTTAGTATTTCTAACTTATCCTTTAATGTAATTAAGAAAAGGTAATGGTAAATGTATTAGTGTGCTGTATTCATATTATGGTTTGGAGTTCTAATTAAAGAAATTACTTTTATTTGTATCATATCATCTTAAAGGAATACATTTCATAATATGAAGGATCCACTGCAAAAGTAGCACTGGTTTGTAGATGTCATATATAACCCCCATTGAGCTTGAACAGATGCTGAGAATGCAAAATAATTTAATCAATCAGCCAGTAGCTTGCACATTAGATTAAAACGTGGCATGAAATAAATTAAAGCAGCAGGAACATTTTATTTTTTGTTTCAAATCTTTTTATTGAACATTTTCAGAAATATAAAAGGCAAAGACTGCTTTATCATCAGTTAGGGGTGGACGCGTGACAAAAGCAGAAGCAATCAGACAAAGCATGAGAGTAGAGCATTAAATTCTTTGAATATCCCACCTTGTCCCAAGCAGTAGCGTACAACAAGCATCAAACCATATTCAAGGAGTGCAGCAAAATGGGAAACTACCCTCCTCCCATCCAACAACTTGGAGGAAGTCAACTGGGGGGGGGGGGGTGGACAGATTGCTTCATGGGAGGGTAACCTGGGGTCTCAGAGTCAAGAGGAAGACGAGAGACCAACAATCGGGAGATACGAGGCTCGGAGCCAAGGGCTCAGCCCGGGAGATTGCCAGCAGGTCATGCTTGGTGGGCTCTGGTCTTTGTAGTGTGTAGTGGCTCGAAGGGGGAAATGGAAGACAACGGCCCCCATGTTGCAGGATCCCCTACCACCTTAGTCAAAGAGGTGGAGTACTTTCAAGTACAGGGGGTGTAAAACAGAAAAAAAATCAGTGTAGATACACTGTGAATTAATGGTTGCCAACAAGCTGAAATTTTATGAGTTATCAGCGAAAAGATTCACCTACTGGGTACGCCCTCTTAATGGGATCGCTGCTACTTTTTGTGAGTTTCCAATTGTATGGCTAAGGGCTCAACCACCAGAGTGAAAAAGGAGAAGGGAAACGTGACATACCTGCCAAGTGCCTCTCTCGAGTTTGATGGGGGCCATGCATTGGCCATTAAGCCTGATAATTGCTATAGGGAATGAGTGTGCTGCCATGATTTTATCAATTATCACTGGGCCGAGTTGTATTGGACTGCCTTGAGAAATTCCCAACTAACCCGATCAAACGCCTCCTCAGCGTCCAAAGGAAGGAGCAGAGTGGTGTGCGACGTCCTTGTGCTTTTTCGACCAAGTGTACAAGTTGCCTGAAGTTATCTGCTCCTTGGTAGTTACAAATAAAGCCCACCTGGTCAGGGTCTATAAAGTCTGGTAAGAGGCTTTCCAATTGTGGCACCAGAATTTTGGTGAAGAGTTTTGCGTTGGTTTTCAGGAGGGCAGTGGAGCAGTAGGATGCACAGTTAGTTGGGGTTTTTCCTCGCAGCTTTGCACATAGACAGCTTTTGGCTTGTGGTTTGAATAAAGGAATTAAACAGTGCAGTCAACTGTTCCTTTAAAAGTGAGAAGAACGCTTTATAGAAGTCCACCAGGAGACCGTCTGGCCCCAGGATTTACCCAATGGCACATATATAAGGGCTTTGCGAGTTTCTTCAGGTTCTATAGGGGCTTCCAGCAGCTCCCTTTGGGGCGGGGAAATAGGTGTCCAATGACGATTTTGCAGGTAAGCTTGGATATCAGTAGAGCATTTGTCTATCCGCCTTTAAAGAGATTGGTAGAAGTCATGGAAAGCCTGTTGTTTCGCTGTCTCTTTTATTGTCCCGGTTTCAACATGGGTTTTAACCTAATGTATGTTTTGGCTCTGTGCAGACACATTTTAAGCGGTAGAAATGTGCTTACCTTACCTCCCTTGTCATAAAAGCACTGTCTCAGAGCTAGCAGTGATCTTCCACCATTAGTCTGTGCTATTTAATTTCACCCCTTAAGATATCCAGTTTTCTTTGATTCTGTTTGGAAGGGAATGGTTTGTTAAACTGTTCAAGAGATCTGATTGCAGACGTGAGGTTTTGCTCAAGAAGGCGTGCGTATCTGGCCCTCTCTATCTCAATTGTAATGATGGAGCCGCTGACAGTAGGTATGAAAGCATCCCAGAGCGTTAAAGGTGTTCTATCCAGTTGCGAATTATGTACCAAATAATCCTTACTAACGGTCTCCATAGTTGCCATGATTACTGGGTTCCTCAGAATGTGTGGTTTCAGTCGCCAGCATGGAGGTCCTCAGGGTATCTGGCGCCCATGCCACCAAGTGAGTTCCAGATGTACATAGTCTGAGATAGAAATTTCTGATTTTCAGCTAACGCAGAAGCAAGTGTGTTATAAACATAATCAATTCTAGAACCCGAGGAATGGATGTGCAAGTAAAAGGAATAATCTCAGAGATCTGGGTGTGACGCCAAGCATCAACTAGGCCCAGTTCAGTGATCTCCCTTTTTAAGGAGGGCTGACATTGCCCCTGTCGCTTTGATATGTGTTTTGGTGATTGGGTCGTGGGACAAATAAAATCTCCACCCACAATAATATCCCCTTAGGTGTCTCTCAATTGCTCTTTCAGTAGGCCAGTAGGGTATGTAGAAAGGAGCCTTGTGCAATATTTGGCTCATCGAGATTTAGCATCGTCCGCATGTTCCATTTTCTCTGGATCTTGAGTTTAAGAAGGCCTTCTTCATATCTAGCTACTGGCTGCCGGTTTTGACCTATATGGGGCAAGCAAAGTATAATGTTGCCCGCCGTTTTGCTCATAGAGGAAGGCCCAGTTTTGATGGGGGTATTTCGGGTAACACATGCAAGTGTGGTCTTTTTTATGCAAATGAGTTTCTTGTAGAAAGATGATATCAGAGTCATGATGCAGGAAGTACCTCCAAATCTGTTGTCGTTTATTTGGAGAGGTAAGCCCACCTACATTAAACAAAAGGAGTTTGATTGAGCGTGTAACATCCATTATTGTGTATAGATGAGGTTAATGGCATGTGGCTTAGTATGTGTTGATTTTGGGCGCGTCAAATCTTCCAGTGCGCCACCCACTACCCATCCCCTTCCCTCCTCCCGAGATAAACTCCAGGCGTACTAATGAAGCAAAATAAGATTAGTAAATCAACCCGAAGGCCCACAGGGCCAAGCCCAAAATCCCCATCCATAGTAAGTAGGAGCCTGTCCCAAGTGAACCAGCAAGAGGGGCGACAATCAAAGGTGAGGATATTGGCAGGTGGGGGAGAGACCATGCATGTAGACTTCTTGTACGTCGTCATAGAGATTAGTTAATAAAGAAACGTTGCTCCTTGTGGAATTGGCTTGGCTAACCTGGTAGTGTGTATCTAGGAGTCTGCGTGCCTCGCTTTTTTTGGATGTTGAGAATGTTGTGGAGATTGTTTCTTCATCTTCTGCAGGTGTGAGATAACGTCTGCCTTTGCTTCTTCAGGCAATCTGTGTGTGCCCCTGTATGGCCTAGGATGGTGTCACACTGTTTGCCTTTCGGACAAAATTCCTTGTGTTCTGACAGCAGACCCTGGGCATTGTCCGCAGAAGTCCTCTTCTGAGGCAACCCCTACAGTGTTTTGGCCTCAGAAAGGGATCAGACTTGGCGTGTGTTCCCTTTCCACTGAAAGATTAGGCTGAAAGAGTGCCACCTTTGGAATTTCACTTTGTGCTTTCTGAGATAGTCAGTAATGGGTCAGTAATCCCAGTATTTCCTGAGTGTGATGAGTGACAAATCTTGGAATAGTTCAATAGCGGAGCCTCTGAAAAAAGTTCTGCTTTTCCTCTGCCAATTTGAATTATGACTTTCTTGTCCTCAACGAAGTGAACGCAGGTGAGAATATCTAGGGCATCTTCCACTCAGTTTGAGTGGGATATAGTCCTGTGTGCCTAGTCAAGCAAAAGAGGTGGAGCTTCGGATTTATCTCTGATGGCCTGGAGCAATTCTTTAGTGAAGGTCATGATGTCATCGCCTTACGTACCCAAAGGATCCCTCCAATGTGGATATTGTTGCAACTGCTTCTCTTTTGCAGATCATCTTGATTTCTTTATGGTTCAACCGGTTGATCCTCTATAGTTCGAATCCTGCTCCAGAGCATCTCCTGATTCTTTGAACGGGCATCTGCTGATCACTCAAGTTCATATACTTTATTGCCCAGCTTGGTAACATCTTTTCGGACTTCATGTAAGCAAGCTTTGAATTTCTTAGTGATGGAGACAATTTCGGTGCTTCTAGTGGATTTAACAGCGTGACCACACAGATCCCGCAAGAGGATTTCAGACTGGCTGTACTTCTCATTAATGGAGAGGAACCAATTGGGTGACTTGTGGCAGAGGAGTGGAGAAGGACCCCTAGGTCGGCCGGGCTTAGTATATGCAAGGGGTCTCCGTTCATGTAATGACTTCCAGGACAGCTCTACCTTGATAGTGTCATGGAGCCGCTCTTGGTGTGTGCCTCATGGAGCCCACTACTTACGGGCCAATGTGGGGCCCATTCCTGGGGGCACAATATGACCCTCCAAGAGTCTAAGCCAAAGGCCTTACTTCCCATGGGGCTCCCCTACTGTGTTTACCGACAGGAGTGTGGCGGCATATTAATCAGTTTCAGTGGAGGCTGAGTGTCCAGCCGAAATGTTGCATCGGGGGGGGGGGGGCCAGGCCATGTGACAGGAGGCCAGCTGCAAATGTACATAGGATAGTCAGGCCACTTGGAATAAAAGTATAGGAGAAACGGTGCACCAGGCCTATCTGGTCTATGTAAAAAGAAGAGAGCACAAAATTGAAGAACTTTTGGGGCATGCATTCCTGTCTCACATCGAACAAGATGCCCAGGAGAGTCACCTATTAGGCTCACAGATTCGTGGTAGCTCTCGTCTTAGGGACATATGAGGGTCTCAGATACTCCTCTGGGTCATCAGGGCTCGAGTCTGGTGGGCCTCACCTCAAATGCTCCCATGGGTCTGGGGTGCTCCCCATGGCTTTAGAAGTGTTGACCCAGCTTCGTCACCAGACTCACTTCCTTTGCAGACCAGACCAGGTCCCGGCGTCAGGTGCCACCCCCACTCATCTTCCTCTTGCTGGCAGCCTCATAGCGAGAGTGCAGTGTAACAGCTCGGGCTGCACTCCAGGCCCACGTCCACAGGAAACAGACCCGGGGACCGCCCCACCTCTCCACACTAATCAGTTGCACTGTCACAGGTGCTAGAGCTTACCACTCTCAGACTAGGCACTGCCTGAGTTCCCTGCAGCTCTCTCGCCACTCAAGTTGTTGATGGAATTGCGGTGTGGCTGAGGCCGCATTCGGGAGGCTGGATGCAGTCCTCAAGATGCAGGCTGCGTCTCTACTAGGCTCGTGTGGCCTTGCCGCAGTCCACCATACACTGGAGTGGCGCCGCTCTTGAATCTATGGCATTTTTCCCGCTGCACCTGTTGTCTCTACAGTTGTTGTGTGATTAAGCGCCATGCCAGGAAAGTGGGGCGCAGTCCCCAAGATGGCATCTGTGCTTCTCCAAGTCCTGCACAGCTACTTATGAACTCGCTGGTTTATTTCTTGGGCACACCACTCCAGGGTCAACGACCAACCAGAATTGAGCAGAGGCACGCCCGGGACCCAAAGATTGGACAAAAGGGGCTAATATACTCCAATTGGGGATGCTTTGAGTTTAGATAAGGCCGGAGTGGAGCGAAGGCTGGAGGAATCTGCCTCCTCCTCCATGCCCAGGTTGGCCACACCCTCACACACATTACTTTTTAAAGAACCTAGGTGTTTTTTTTTTTGTTTCGTTTCAATAGTTTTTGTTGTGCTTTCTTTTAGTGAAGCAAACAAAAGTGAGCCAACATAACTGTTGGTAGGTGCAGCCACCATTTAACAAGTCCCAACATCCCCCACACGGGATCATCCCTGTACATACTGCTGTCTGCCTACTTTAAGAGGCTCATCTTTTGACTGCAAATATCCACCAACTTTTTGCCTGTTAATTTCCCACCAATAATACGCCTCTTTGTGCTGCAAAAAAGTAGGAGTGGCGATCCTTAATGCTACACCACTCAGTTCACTGTATACAACCACAAATTGGATAAAAAATTAAATTGCAGATGGGTGGTGGCCAATGGCTTTTGGAATGCCCCCAACTCCGGACAGCAGTCATTCCTGAGGGAAACATTACAGATCATGATGGTCTTCGCTGAGGGGCCCCTTGATAATTGGTGGAGACTTCACCAGTTTAGGGGCCTGTTTACATGCGGGGCAACAAACCTGGCACCACGTTAGTGCATAAACTAAGGGCTTATCAGGCTCTGAGATTTATTGGTGAGATCAAGGATGACAATGGCACCACACACGACAATACCGAAGGTAAACTCCAGGCCTTTAATTCCTTTTGCCAGTCACTGTACATGGCACATCATACTCCCAGAGCCTCGCAACACACTTATTTAGATTCATTTACTTTCCCTCTCCTATTTTCTACGTTCGCGTTAAAACTGGATAAAGCCATCACTGACGTACTGGGGGCAATTAAATAACTTATGCCATCTAAAGCCTCGGGTTCGGATAGGTTCACTGTCCTATTCTGCAAAACATTCACCCCTCAATTCCTTCCCATCCTCATCGCCCTTTTTAACGATCTATCTACCAATAGAGTTGCTACCGATAGCATGACTGAGGCTTCTATTGCATTGATCCTCAAATCGGGCAAGAATCCGACATTCTGTCCTTCTTATCATCCAATCTCTCTGCTTAATCTGTACTTTAATCTTCTTACTAAAGTACTAGTCAATAATTTGGGCAGGATTTCCTGGCCTGATCCATTCCGATGGGTGGGTTCATCCTTAACAGCGGCAAAACTAAACAGGCCCTGCACCTGCTTGATATAGCCAAGTAAAAGGGTAGAGCAACAGTCTTCCTATCACTCGATGCTGATAAAGTGTTTAATAAGGTTGACAAGTATATGTTCTTTGAGGTCCTGCAGAAGCTTGGCCTGGGTGCCAGCTTCCATGGCTGGATCTCTGCTCTTTTTGCCTTCCCCACAGCTAAGATCAGAGTTAATGTTCAGGCTTCAGACCCCATATCTATTAATAGAGGCACTCGCCAGACCTGTCCCTTATCCCCACTCCTGTTTGACCTTTATTTGGAATCCCTTTTACAGAAGATTAGAGGCCACCCACAAATTCATGGTATTTCCTTCTGCAGCAACACCTTCAAAGTGTCTGCATTCACTAACCACCTTCTCCTTACCATCTCTGAGCCCAAACAATCACTCCAGGCTCTTATCTTCCTACTGGAGGGGTTTGAGGGGGTGGCTGGCCTCCAGATCCATATGACTTAGTTAGAGGGCTTTGGTACTTGTGAGAGGCAATGCTTTGACTTTCGCTAAACTCTGCTACCCCATTTGGCTGGTCGACCAAATCCATTTGGTACTTAGTTGTTCAAGTGACACTCAACCTTCAAATATGCACAAGGACCAATTTTGATCTCCTCGTGCATGAGGCCAAGTCTTTGTTAACTGCATGGAGGAACCACTGTATTTCCTGGGTGGAGTGCATCTTGGTACTTAAAATGACCTTGCTTGTCATATCCTGTACTTATTTCAAGACATGCCCCTTCCTCTTCGGACAGAAGACATCTCATGTCTGTAGGTGATCTGTATGAACTACATACGAGCAGGTGGCCAATCACCAAGATCTGAATGTGATATCCCAGGAAGTAGTAGTTTCAAATCTCGCTCTTTATTACCAATACTCACAACTACGATACTTGATTGAATGAATAATGGGACAAACAGATAAACAATGGTATTATTTTGACCAAAACTTGGAGGCCAGACCTATCGGGGAAGTACCTCGGGTCACCATAAATATGAAAGGTTGGCTGTCATCCCCATTACCAGGGTTACGCTTGCTGTGTGGAATTCTGTTGCCCGCAAAAAAGGTCTCACTTCTATTCCCTCTTCACTCATGCCCATTGTCGACAATACAGAATTTACGCCTGGTATGCCTACCCGTTACTTTAAAATGCGGAGATCTGGTGACTGTTTTCGCCTCTGAGATTTTTATGGAGTCTGTGCTTTGAAGTCCTTTGAGGACATTAAGCACAAATATGGAGTCCCTGAGTCCGAACGCTTCCACCATCTTCAATCAGGCATTGGGTTGCGCAATCCAATAGTAAGACTGGCTTTACGTTGACCAATATTCTCTCAAATATACTGCATCTTCAACACCCCAACGCCTACATGTAAAGCACTTTTTCACCTGCAATGGGAAACCAAACTTAAAATCTAAATGGATTGCAGGCAATGGCAGGAGATCTTCCTCGATAGTAATAACTTTGCACACTACACTCAAGGCACGGAGATCCTGAATAAACTGCTTTTTCTGCGGCACCTCACCGCAGCCCAGCTTGCGCCACTGATCTCTGCCGTACTGACTCTTACTGGCAGGGCTGTAGGGATTCGGGTACCCTCTTACACATCATGTGGTGTTGCTTTCTTTTGAGGGATTTCTGGGATATAATATTCCTTGCCATCTCCCAGATCCGAGGGCAAGATATTGATAAACTCCCTGAGCAGTCCCTGCTTGGCTGACCATCAGAGGGTTTCTATCCACTCCACTCGATGGGTGGAAACGTATTTCTAATCTCTTATTGGCAGCTAAACACATCACGCTTTACTTATAGGGGAAACCCGTTATGCCCACCTATGGTCTTTGGCTTCACAAGGTTCCGCACCTTTTGGGTCAAGAGAAGCTGGCCTCTGACCTTGATGATAAATCCACACTCTTTCTTAAATTGTGGCACGCAGTTATAACCTATCTGAACATGGACTTCAAGAGCTGGACCTGCCTCCAGTCATTGAGAGCCCTTAGTCTGCTTGATTCTACACTGATTCCACGATTTGACTTATCCATGTCCTTGGAGGACTGATGCTTTTTGACTGTCACCATTGAGCGAAGGTCTTACAAAATACCCAGTGGGTTGGAGGGATTGTTGAGACTTCAAACGCTATAGGCCACAACCTTTAGCATTGCAGGACTAGCAGCCATTGACGGGTATTTATACTTCCCCCCTCCCTTCTGGGCCAGGCATGTAGCTTTTGTGAAGGATGAATCATGGTGCATACCCTCCCTCCACTCTTCCCAACACCCAAAAATAAAGAACAAGAAAACATAAGAAACATCAAAGGGAAAAATGCTATAAAATATAAAAAGTTTGATTAGAAGAGAACACCTCTAGGGCCAGCCCATTATTCAATGTCCTAAGAGTTGGCATCTGCTGAGTGATGCAGGTGTTCCCAGAGCTGGACCTTGCTGGTCTCGATTTCTGAGGGGCTGGGGTACAGTTCCAACCTGGCCACCCTAGACCGTGTGCCACCCTGATCCCGGGGGCTGCCGTGCCCCGTGCATCTCGGAGGTCTCATACTCCACAGTTAGGCCCAAGATTTGCCTTGCTTCCCTGAGTGAAGCCGTAATGTGAGTGCGGTCATCTCATAAAAACACGATGTGGAACGAGTGTGCCCAGCGATATTTAGCTTCATGGGTGACGAGAAAATCTGTAAATGGTTTAGAGCTGCGTCGCTGAGCAAGTTTGGCCGCTGAAAGGTCTTGGGAAAGGAGAAGCTGTACACCATTGAAGGAGATGGGGCCACCCTGGCTCGCCTTAGTCATAATCGCATCCTTGTCTGTGACAAGATGGATACGGGTAAGAACATCTGGTGTATGCTTCCCAGCTCTTTGGAGAGGGATAACCCTGTGGCCTCTGTCCATGTGTATAGGGTAACCCCTGCTTCTCCCAAGGATAGGTTCAATGAGATCTGAGAGATATTTGAGAAGGTCAGCATCCTCAACCGTGGGAGGATTCTCTAAAAAGAATGTTGTTGCTGCAAGACCTGTTTTCAAGGTCTTTGAACTTCTCTTGCAGGCGGATATGTTGATGTTCAAGTTGGAAGGTGCATTGTTGCAGGGCTTCCCCCTCTTCGTTGAGCTTATCAATTGAGGTTTTAGTCTGGACTACCCTTTCCCTAGTATCATTGATGCTGTGCTGAAGGGCACAGAGAACCTTTTGGAGGTTGGCTTTAACTCCCTTGATGTTGTTTTGAAGTTCCTAGAAGATTGAAGGAGCAAATCTTTGGTGATCGGCTGTGACAGATCCACCTGGGAGTTCCTAGGTCCTCCTGATTCAGATAATGAAGTGTCCTCATCTTTTGATTTGTATTGGGAGGACTGTTGAGCGAAGGCCTTGATGTTGGCGTCCTTCTTGCTCTGACTCACAGTCATGATAGATATGAGGCCAGAGGCCATCGGTAACCTTTTTGGTCCCAGGCAAGGGCGCGGGCTTTAGCGACTATAGAGGGTGCCACACGTCTATCAAACAATACAGGTCCAAAGGGTAACCACCTTGGTGAGTGAGGGGTCCATCCGCAGCAGTCTTGATGGAGAAAGTTCATGGGGGAAGGACACAATGCAAGGAGTGGGCCCTTGAAAGGGGGGGCAAGTGGGGTGGAGCCCCCACTCACCGCCATACAAAGTTCCAAAGCCCGCAGACCTAATACAAGTTTGAAACTTACACAGCAGACCCAGGACATTACTCGCCCCCAGACCAGAGATCCCAGCCAGTCCCTGGAGCCGTGGCTGAGTCAATGACAAGAGCCTCCAATGCAGGCCAGGAAGAGGTGGGCCCCACCCTGAACAAGGGACAAAGCAGAGTGCCATAGGTAAGTGTCCGCTCACCCCTGCCATGCTTACCCCATCCAAAGGGGCTCCAGTGGAGGAGGGCCACAGATGTTTGCACTTGGTCCCGGGCACAATGCACAGCTCCCATACACTCCCAGGCTAAGGGATTCCTTGTGACTTCTCTATACGCCGATGACAGGAAGTTCAGGGCATCAGCTGTCAGCAGGCCCGGCCATGTAGTCCGGAGCTGTGTCGCACCTACAGCACAGGCCGGGATGTTGTTTACCAGCTATGTCTTATCCAGCGTGTTGATGAGCTCATCAGCAGTCCAACAGGCACTCTCCAGCTCGGGGCAGAATTGAAGGAGAAAAATCCGGTGCTACGGGGACGGGGCTTAGAAAAACAGGGCTGTGTGGGGAGCGTAGGGATCACGCGTCCACCGTCTTGCAGGACTTGGCCATGTCCCGTCTTTCCTTTTTTAATAGCTAAAGGAAGGGACCAGTAGAATGTGTCTTTGATTTTTCAAATGGTAATCTGTGCTACATTTTATCCTAGTCTTTATTTGTTTTCCTCTTAAACATTAATTTTGTTGTAGTAGGATAACATTGCTCTATCGTGCATTCCTCTGATGCTTTGCGATAACTCATAAAATATTCTTAAATCACAATTGAAGGATTGAGAAGAAAACGGTTGGAGGCTCTTTTGATTCATTACAAATAATATTAAATTCCTTTATATATTGATATGGGTAATGCATGAAGAGGGATTTAACAAGTCACATAAAAGAATACATACGTCAATAAGATGTTTATGAAAAAGAATAAACCTAATAATGGATTTTATTATATTGTATTTATTTTCACAGCTATTCCATGTATTGTACTTCTGATCGTTCTTTGTTCTGTGAGACTGACATTAGTGCAACAGTAGGACTGAATGGTTGATAATTTACAACAACTGAAATAAATGTCAGAAAATGGCAATTAAGTATGTAACCAATCCTTGTTCTTGTCATCAGGTGAAATGTGGAGTGGTTTGCTTTTGAGATTCAATTGAATTATTAGGAGGATACAAGAATCTCCTATATTGACAGGGTTGGATTTTTATGACTTTGTAAATAACGTGCTAGGTTTTTGGAAAAGGAAGAAAATGTCGAATAAAAAAATATATTACAAAAAACGCTTTTTCATGAATCCCGATAAACTGATTCCCTTGCCCAAGGTTAAATGGTACTGATAGTTGTGATGTATGGAGGAGAATATTAAGGTGGCATCTTCAGATTTGATTATATTGATGGTAGATGTATGAGGTGAAGAAAGGTGCATGAATCGATGGATGGAAGTAGAGAGAATTCTATTGTAATGATGTAAGACAGTCTAATGGAGGACTGTGGGTTCTGGAGAAAATAATGGAATTGGACAACATATTATCAACAATTAAAAGATCTTTCTTTTCAGCTCAGTCCAGCTACTTGTATCTTCAACAAATACATCAAAATATAATTTTATCAGCAACGCACTGGTCGTGTTTACTGGTAGCGATACTAATATCGGTTCAACTTGAATCACTTTCTCAATTGAGTTCCTTCTTATTCTTGTTTTTTTTTTTTTTTTAAAGAAAAGCCATAACAAATCACAGAGCACGTTAAAAAACTGGTGACCTCCATAGCACAATAAAAAACTGGTGACCTCCATACGCAAGCAGAATTATCTTTCATGCTGACGTTTTTGTAATGGAAAATTGTTTGGAGTTGGTATTCCTTTGGAGCAATACACATTCCCCAGATGTTTCCGGGCTCCCACCTCTTCTCTGTGCATCTTTGACTCAGATAGAAATCAAATGAATTACAAGGTGACTAAGCAGTAGTATGGAATTAGGGACGTACTAACAATGGCAGCTGGCATGTCCCGAGGGTGGTGGGGTGGGGAGAGGGCACATAAAAGACACTTACCTTTTCTACGAGCGTGACGTCCTCCTCGAGGCAGGCAGGCTCCCAACTCCCAAGCCAATCTTGGTGCAGCTCTCATGCAGCATGAGAGTAGCGCTAGGATTGGTAGGAGCGGCCTCTATCAGCGCTCACAAGAGCACAGGAGGTCTTTGCTTTCTCTAACCCAGCAGTCTCAAGACAGCTGGGTTTGAGAGGTTTAAAATGTGTGTTAGAGAAGTTTAAAATGTGCTTGCCTGGCTGGCCGTCACAGGACGGCCGGCCAAAGAGACATGCACATTTTAAACTTGAGAGCATAAAGCTCCCTTCTGCCACTCAGCAGCAATGGCCTCGCCCCTTCCTGATGCTTAGTTTGGGACGGGTCGGTTGCTGAAAAATAAAATGGTAATAAATAAACTTTATTAGCATTTTATTTTTCAAGCTCTGGCCTGGGGCTTTTGTTTGTGGGGCGACGCTCCTCCGCTCAAACGAAGGAGCCGCCCCTGGTAGGCAAGAGGTTAAAAGACGAGCAGCAAAAAGGAAGTGAAGGTTTTTCGGTTTGTTTTTTCACTTACGTAAGGGAAAGTTGAAAGGCATTTACCAAGACAAAACAAAATGTTCTCTTGTGCATTTTTCTTTTGCTTTTCATTTGCAATTCAATTAATTAGTTCATGACTGCATTCCTTTATTATGTCTACAAGGAATTTGATTTACTAACAAAACTGCTGTACCAAGAATTTAGCAATATGCACATAGGTTGTCACAGCCCTTTTAGACCCATTTGGTCAGATTTGGCCAGAGAACAGAATTGATAAATGTGCACGGATTCCTCCACCTGTCTCTTCAATGCCAGCCTCCAATAATATATGTTTACTAGTGACCTATGTTCTTTCAGTGCATTAAATGATTGATCATTGGTTTGTTGTACCACCAACAGTTATGTGACAAAAACATCTTAATGCAAAGGCCTTCTTCATGACCTTTGCATCAGGTGATGCTAAAGTAAAGTAGGAGAGGGAAGCTTGTGTCCTCAGAATGGTGGGGCGAGAGCTTTACAAGGTCATGCAAGAAACATGCTTCCCCGGTACACCTGTGCTTTCAGACAGCAGGAGACTAGCTACAAACTCCCAAAGTCTAATAACTATGGAAAGCATCCATGACATCTAGGAAAAAACACAAAAGGGCACAGGAAATTTTAAGCTCTCAAAGAGGCGAAAATGAGGGGCATCAATTAGACTGTACCAGATTTAACCAAAGGTCTATTTAGTGGACTGATTTAGAACTAGGTGGTAATGGAATATCCTCTCCTCTAAAAGATTGAGGTAGTTTGACCTCTTCCCCTCTTTGCTTAGAGTGGAACCAATCCCACTATTTAGAGGGCCATGCAACTCAGAGAGAAGGCAAGTGTTTGTGACACAAGTTCCACTGTAAAGGGGTAGATGGCTCTTTTCGAAACGTACCCCTGCTGACCACATCATGGTTTATATAATGATGTGATCCTCTTTGTCTCCTTCCCCCAGTCAGGTAAAAGGGTGGGTGTCACTGCAGTGTATTTGAGCAGCAATTGCTTTGCTGAAAATTTCAAAAGCAGCCAGGGGTAAGTCAAATATTGCTTAGATTCAGATTCCAGCACTGATATGCTGGTGTGCAGATCTATACTCAAAAGCAAATTCAGGTAATGGATGTTCTCTCGGACTAGCCACTGCACGTGGTTGACGATGTGGTGCTTAATTATAACCAGTATTTCACTATATGCTGGATCCTATTTCCTCAAAAACATGTTGGTCTGTAGTTAATTACTTTAAACACTCTTCATTCTTCTCATGCTCCCCTTTGCAGTAACGGCTGCCATCGAGTAGTACTGGTGGGGCTAGAAATATAAAGAAAAGTGACTTCCCTAGCTACTGGCCGCCACCTCGCCTCTGTCCTCTTAAACCTGCCCCAAAGAGCAGTGGGGCGGTGCTCCTCCGTCTTAGCGGAGGAGCCGCCGCTGCCCCTTTGGAGAATGAAGTCAGTACCTACTCTCCTTGATACTGTTTGGTGGAGTAAAACGGCTGCATCAGGTGGGCCGAGGCTTTTCAAGATTTGCTGTTTTAAAAACTATTGAAAAAGAATGCCGCCTTCATGGAACACGGGGAACATTCTAGTGGGATCTTTCTTTGCCTGCATATGAACCTACATGAGAGAGACACACCAGAATGTTGTTGGTATGTATTGTTCTAATAATGTTATTTAACAGTGGTTTAATAATTTTTTTGAATATATAAGAGGAAATGTGACTGATTGTATATGTTGGATTCGGAAGAGCAACCTGACCATCCGTGGCTAGACGATTCTTGAACTAGAATATTCTCTTACTAATAGGCATGTTTTCAGTTTTATTTTCCTTAAATAGGTTATGTACAACCTCATTCTAAATATATGTGAAAATTATCACTTTTAGTATGAATTGTACTTTATATGTTTTAAATATTTTATTTCATTAACTCGGTACGTTGTATACCTGAATATAGTCAAACGTGTAACTTTCCCAATTAAATAAAATAGTAATTTCGTTATTGTTAACCTGACGCTTGTCCTTCTTCCCAGGGGAACTCTCACTTCTAAACCAGTCCTAGATCAAAACTCATGGTTTATACTTCAGTAACCAATCCAGATAATATGCATCAAAGAATACCTCCTAGGCTACAATAGGAGCAGAACCAGGACATTAAGTGGGATCAAAAAAAGTGGGGGGTCTCTAATAGGGGCGTGGCCACAGACTCATATGAAGAGTGCTTTACAATGGGCGGGGTCTATGTAAATAAGGCGTGGTCTAAATAAAGTGAGTCTAGAATCCTATTGCTCACAAATTCATCAAGTCTTATTCAACAAACAATAACTGAAATCGGCAGCAGCATATTTATGTATTTATCATAAGCTGTAAAGCACTTTACAAGGTGCATGTACATTTCTGAGAGGTAATGGAAGGCATTATATTTATTGTAAAGACCTTTCACCAAACCAAACCCCTCCCAGGCAGCGAGTTGCCTCCCCCTCCCTTAGTCATTTTCCAACTGCGCCCCTTTGACCTTTAAACACATCATGGACAACTTGCTTGGTGCCAAAAAAGGTTGCAGTTTATTAAACACATTTTATACATTTGTTTCTCATGGTCATACATAACATTTTGTTCCTCGCTTAATGATTTGCCATCGTGGCTCATTCAGTCCATTTTTGGTTGTTCACTGCTCTCAGACAGATCACCTTCCGGAGGGGGCCCAATACCACGGCCACTATTGCCAAGGAGTTAGGCTTCAACTTGCTACCGACTTGGTGGGTGTCCGTCCGAACTTGCCCGGGCCGCAAGTGCCATCCCGCTTGCCTTCGGTGCCATATTGGCCCCTCCCTGGTCTTCGGGGTCCCTGCCGTGTGGCATCCCAAGGACCCCATGTGAGCACCTCATCTATCCAGCCCGCGGCTGAGTTTTACCTTGCGCTCCTTTGGTACCCCTGCCGTGAGGCATCCCAAGGGCCCTGCGGGAGCCTTCCATCTACTCTCTCTGTGGCTACTGGCCACTGTTTGCTCCCTCAGTGTCCCTGCCGTGAGGCATCCCAAGGACACTGCGTGAGCCTTCCATCTGCTTCTATCAATTTCTCTTCCTTTCCTATCCTTCTAGGTTGTCTTCTGCCACGCTACCTACGGTCTCCCGATTGGAGGGAGCTCCCCCCTTGCTCCCCTATGCTCTCCCATCGCTTATGAGAAACCCATTTGCTCCAACACCCCCACAATGTTTAGCAGGAACATATCCATCCCCACCCCTGTTAGGTGCACGCCATCCTCCAGGTGGTAGCCTGGCGACCTAAGATTTATGAAGCCGTGCCTTACGAATCCCCAGCCGTTGGCCCTACATATCTTTGTCAGAGTAATGTTTAGCTTGCGTCTGGATCTCTCCACCGCCCCCAAGTCAAACGCCCCCCTCCAGGACTTCTGCACTATTATCTCCGAGAAGATTATTTCGGCGGGGCGCACCAGTTTTGCCAAAGCAGCTAAGTCCGCCTGCATTGTCATTAGCAGGGCCCTCCTGCCCAGTGCGGCCAGGTCGTTACCTCCCAGGTGGACTAATACCGCGTCCGGTTTGCCACCTCTCCCTAGCGCTGCTTGCACTGCGGGTAGCAGTTGGTCCCATTTCATCCCAGACCGACCCATCCAGACCACCTCGGTGTCCCCCAGCCAGATCCCGCCGAATTCGCGTCTGGCCGCTGCACACTGTTGTGCCCGTGTGATGTAGGAATGTCCCACGAACCACACCGTTCTGTGCCGCGTGATCAGACCTATAAAGGGGGCGGGGGGGAGAAAATCCGGGCTCAGTGTAAGGTGGGGCGTATGTACCGTTGAAATGCGCCAGATGCCCAACGCCCAATCCCCTTGATTTGCTCGCTGCCCATGCCCAGCCGCCGTGGTTGCGGCCCCAATCCTAAAGGAATAGGATCCGAATGCCCTGGGTTGGAGCCCCGCCGCCCCAAAGGCCTTCCTCATCACTGCTATAAATTGGAAACGGCTAAGGAATGTCCCATCCTTATGTCTGAATAGCGGCCCTTCTCTGGTTTCTACGGTTGCCATGTATCTCCGTACCAGGCATACCGGGCAGCATGATTTCTCCCTTATGCAATGTAGTCTGGTCCACCTCCCTTTGCCCGCTTGGTCTGTCTTCGACCTCCGCAGCAGGATGTCCATGTGGCCCTCCCCGATCCTAACGTCGGTTCGGTGTATGCATGCCGCTCCTGCGTCCCTTGCTGCTGGAGCCACCAGCTTGCTCACTCTATATGCTCCAAAGAAAGCTAGCGCGAAAGCTGCCCTGAAAAGTATGGCCTCGCTCTCTAATGAGCATAACTCCTCAAGAGCCCCTACCAGTTGCTGCAGTAATTGGAAATGAATGGGCCTTCTTGCGTCTCGACTTGCCTTCTGCACCACCCTTTCAGTGCCATCCTGCAGTGAAAACCCCTGGTGGGGTCCTGCCCCAACGCCATCTTTGTGTATTATGCCACCACGCTCAAATGGGTCTGGGCCCAAGATTTTGTCCTACCCGCTCTAAAGGCACAGTCTATGAAACCCAGGACCTCGCTCTGCCTCGCCGGCTGGTCCTTTGTTAGCCCAGTAGCTGCAGTAAATGTCGCCCAGCACTTACGGTATCGGTGCATTGTCTTCGGTCTGCACTTGCATGTTCCAGCATTGCTTCTAACCCAGCTCTACCCATGCCAATACTTCCTCCGGCACCGGGGTCATCCCTTGGTCTGCATTTGGCGCGAGTTCTCTGAATCTTGCCCACTGACAACGAGGAATGGCATCCGCAACTGAGTTGTCTGTTCCTGGGATGTGTCGTGCCCTAAGCACTATGTTCGCCCTCAGTTGGCATTGGACCAACTTTCGTAACAGGCCAACCACAGACGCGCATTTCGCCGTCCCTGTGTTGATTGCCTGCACTACTGCGTGGTTGTCAGACCACAGTGTTATCTGCCTGTTTGCTAGTCGCTCTGCCCAGATGTGAAAAGCCACTACTATGGGGAAGAGCTCCAGCAGTGAAATGTTCGCTGTGGCCCCTGCTTGTTTCCAGGCCTCTGGCCATGCCCCTGCCGTCCACGCTGTCCCTAGGATGGCCCCAAAACCGAGGCCCCCTGCTGCGTCCGTGTACAGCTCGAGCTGACTCGCTGGTATCCAAGGCTCGCGCCACATTAGGATGCCATTGAAATTGGAGAGGAACGATTCCCACTGTTCTAGATCTGCTTTTACCCCTTGCGTTAAGCGGGCCCTGTGGTGCTTTTGCGTCACGCCCCTGGTCAGCCACGCCAGCCTTCTTGCAAATGCCCGCCCTGCCGGGATCACCCTTGTGGCGAAGTTCAGTTTCCCCAGCAACTGTTGCACCTCGCCTAGCGTGGCCTTCTTTTGTAGCCTCAGCCTACCCATGATCTCTTTGAGCTCCGCTACCTTGTTGGGTGGTAACCTGCATGTCCCTGCAACCTTGTCTAGTTCTATCCCTAGGAAGGACAGTTTCGTGGTCGGGCCTTCTGTCTTGTCTTGTGCTAGCGGTATCCCTAGTTCCTGTGCCAGTGCTGTGAAACTCTGCAGGAGGAGGGCGCAATCGCCTGTGCCTGCCTTGCAGACAAAAAGGAAATCGTCTAAGTAATGGACCCGACCCCCTTGCGGGGCCTGTCTCCCTACTTCCCACTCTAGGAAGCTGCTAAATGCCTCGAAATATGCACATATTGAGCACCCCATTGGCAAGCATTTGTCGTAGTAATATTTTCCGTCTAGCTGGAAACCTAGCAAATGGTAGCTGTTTGGGTTGACTGGCAGGAGTCGGAAAGCCGACTCAATGTCTGTTTTGGCTAGTAGGGCTCCCCTTCCTTCCTGCCGTATCAGGTCTACTGCGTTGTCTACTGATGCATAGGCTACTGAGCAATCATCCTGTTCCAGCCAGTCGTTGACGGACTTCCCTTGCGGGTGGGACAGATGGTGTATCAGCCTGAATTTCCCTTCCTCCTTCTTGGGTCACTCCTAGTGGGGAGACCATCAGGTTATCCAGCGGAGGGGGAGTTGAACGGGCCGGCCATTCGCCCCAGTTGGATTTCCTTGCCTACCTTGTCTCGTGCTATGCTTGTGTTTTCCCTCACCGATTTCAGGTTCCGGCTCTCCCGTGCCCCTTTGGGACCTTTGTAGGGTATTATGAAACCTTGTGTGAAACCCTCTGCCAACTTTTGTCTGTCTGTCGCCTTAGGATACTGACCTAATAGATAAACCAGCCTGCTGGTTTTAATTGGGGTTGGTAGCAGCTGTCCCCTGCCCTTGGCCCCTGGCTCCCCGACCGCAGGGGCCCGCTCGTTACTTCTTTGTGCCGATTCTTTCTTTGCTCGCTCCTGCTCCCTGGCGTTGCTTGCAGCGGATCGCTGGGTGGTTTCCCCCGCAAGACTCGCACACGTGTTTGGACCTGCATCCTGCCCCCCATTTACAATCATCTTTGTTGAATTTCCAGCATGGTTTCCCAGATTTGGTAGTTCCCTGGCTCTTACCCTTGAACCCATGGCCTTCATATTGGCCCTTACTCCCATAGGAGCGAAAATTGCTGTCCCTGGAGCTGACGCCTTCCCTGGCAGCCACCATGTGTGTTGAGAAACCCTCCATGTCTTGCCAGTCCCATTCAATTACTGGCCATGTTTGCATCTTCTCCCTGAAACCCTCGTCGTATTTCAACCATACTTTAACTGTGCCTCGTGCACCTTCTCCCGCGCTCCGGGGGAATTTTTCCACAAAAACGCAAGCCAAGGTCCTGAATGCTTTTAGCCAATTCTCAATTGTTCTCTCTACCCTGGGTTTGCGCCTTTCCCTCCTATCATCGTCTTTTTTGTCCTGTACTGTCAGGTCTAAGCCTGCCTGGCGTACCTCTAGCATGGAGAAGATGTCTATAAACTCCTTCCTCCATATCCTTTCTTTCACGGCCAGCGGGATGAGATTGGCCAAACCTAGGAGCTTTGTGGTTGTGGGGGGATCGCTCGGGGAAGGGCGCAGGTATGCACTGGCCGGCTTCCCTTTAGGGTCTGCGCCCTCACCTGTCGCCCCACCTTCGCCTGCCTTGCTGGCCACGGGGGCCGCTGGCCCCCCTTGTGCGCCCTCCTCTGGTGATGCCACCTCGCCCTGTTGTGCCAGTGTGGAAATGTGTAATATTTTACTTAGCATAAGCGACAGCCATTTTGGCTGTGGTGTCCATTTCGTTTCCTTCGTAATTCTTCCGTCCTCTGCTGCTCGTCTTTTCACTCTGCTTGTGTTATCTATTTTAGTGACTTCCTGACTCAGCTAAAGCAATGTACGTGCTGAGGGTTTGTAGCTGCCAGTGCACCTGGTCTCAGATGTTAACTGTCGACTATTTGCTGCTGCCATAAGCATTCCTGCTCCCCCTCCCACTTTGCTGACCACGTAGTTATTCATCTGCCCTTGTTTGCTGATAACTATTTCTAAAACTTGTTCTTCCTATTTCTGTTCACATGCTAACAGTGCAGAAAACTGGTATAAAAGGGAAGATGGTTTGTGAATTCAGTGTACTACCTCCTGCAGCACTTGAGAGTGTTGTGTGGACGTGGTCCCACTCATGAGTGATTAATAAACTTGTTATTTATTCCAACTCCAGTGCCGATCTCTATTTTGTTGGTCTTTGGACCCGTGGACAAGAGGGTGACCCTGCACCAGTGTACCCCTAAAAAGGTACATTTCCACACCAGTTGGGGGTTCTGTCTACTTTTGCCTGCTGCCCTTTTCGTGCCTCCCCCTGTGTCTGGCTCTCACCCTGGCTCCTTGCTGCCTCACTGGGGCCCATGGTGGACCCACTCCAAAAGAGGATCCTACCCCCGGCCACTGCCACCATGGCATCCAAGCCGGTAAACCCCAAGCCTCCCCTTGGAAACCCTGCTGGTCCCTCCCTTGCCCTAGTTGCCAAGGGGGCTGATTGGGCCAGGGTCCTTGCATTGCCAAATTACTCACACCCTGTTGCGTGCCCAGGTTTACTATTTGCCCTGGGCCCCTTTTCGCTAGGCTATCGCGCTGTGCCTGTCCATGCGCCCCCCCCGCTGCTTCTCATGCGGTGCTTACCCTTGTCCGCGCTGATCCGACCGCTGTGCGAGTCCTGAGAGGCCGGCGTGCTGGCTACAGACCCCTCCTCCTCACTGCTCTCCTCGGCGTCGGAGCTGGACACCAACTCGGGGGATGCCGCCCTCCTGCTTTTGTCTCGTGCACCCTTGGGCCCGACCTGAGCCGCCTTCCTGGCTGCCAAGACCTTGGCCCTTGTCTCAGGGTTCTTTGCAGGGGCCGCCGTTCTGGCTGCATGCCCCTTCGCGCCGGGTTTCTTAGTGTGTGGTGCTGGTGGGGACGCCTGTCGCTGTTTCTTCCCTCTCCCATGGGCTCCCTCCTTGATCTGTTGGTCCACCCATGATTGCCCTTTTAGAGCCACCAATGCCCTGGCTCTGTCCAGCATCGCTTGTAGATCCTCGTCCTGCTCTGGGCTGTTGCCCCCCTTTGCCTCTTCTGCCCCTTCTGGGGAGTTTCTGCCTCGCCCTCCGTTTCCCTGAAACGAGCGGGAAGCCGTGTTGCCCTCCTGGCTGCCCCACGCTGGCCGGCCATCCAGCCACGATCTGTTGCTGAGATGGTGGATCGGGGGCTGTGGCACAACAGTCCTGATTGCTCTGGCCCACCTGCTTTGTCTTCTGTGGTAATTCACCCACCAACTGTGAGGGCTGTGCTTGGTGCCCAAAGTAGTGGATTTAGTCCACACAGCTTGTTGCCCACATCCACAGTGGAAAAACCCTCTCAATAATCCCAAAGCCAAAATAATCGCTTAATCCTGCAACCGGCGGTGTCTCGTGGGCTCTTGCCCTTTTAAGACACCTGGCTGTGCTCGAGCTGCAGCCCGGGTCCTGCCCCCTTTAAGGCCGAGTGTAGCGAGGCTCAGCTGCTGTTGCTGAGGGTGGGTGGCGGTTTGCGCCGGTTTTTGGAGCTCCCCACTATCCCGCAGTGCCGGTCCTTCTTGCGCCGCCCACCGTGCAGCGAGGAAAGGCGGGAGGCGAGGTGGGCAGGCCGGGACCACCAAAGTCGAGTCCCTCGCCAGGAAAAACAGAAACCGGGTCGCTGATGGCTCTGCAAGCAAAGCCGGGTCCCCCGCGGCCGGTTCAGCAGGCCCGAGGGCGGGGAAACCGCTCCTGATGCAGGGAGCTGAGGCAGGAAACCACGCTGCCGAAAAACCGGATCAGGAAAGCTGGGGACCCTGTGGCTGGTCGGTCCACAGTGCACTTCGGGTGCCCGCCGCCTCCTTTGTCTACACCGCTGCCCACGGATGACGCCTTGCTACCCCCGGGGTCCCGGTGAAGAAATCCGGATCGTGTTGAAGGTAGGTCCGGAGGCGTAGTCCTCTGTTGCCGCTGCGACGCCACCTGCTCCAGCTGCTCCGGTCCTGCTCGATCCGCCGATTGCTTCTCCTCTTGCCATCGGAGGGGATTGAATGCTCGAGGGGGCTGTTTGCCCCCTTCTTAATCCCCTCCGCAGCTTGCGGCCTGCTCCCCTGATTGGGGGAGGCCGAGTTACCCTTGGGGCGACCAATCGCGGTCGCCCCCTTTGTCCCGGGCTTGTGCCCGGGGGGGGGGGGGAGGTTTCCCGCCTCCAGGCGGCGTTTGGCCCGGGCCCCCATTGGGTCCGGCTTTGCCTTCCCCGGCCCGGGCTCCGTCCCACTGTTGCGTGAAGTAGCTATCAACTGAGTGTTTTCGGGTCTCTTTTCACATGAGACTGCAAGCCCACCATTAAAAGGCCTTGAATAAATAGATGCTCCAGAGAGTTTCAGCAAAGAAGCGGGGTCATTTCAGCGCCTTTTAGAGGTATTAAGCGTTATATAAATGGCACTTTCAGAGCTGCATAGTGATCATAAAGTTTTAAATAATGTCACCAGAAAAGAAACGCTGCCTAAAAAGCGAGGTTAAGCCTAAAATAACATAGGGCTCGGGCGAGAGGAGAAAAACAGCCCTTCTCCATTTGAGGAAAAAGGCAGATTTACATTTGTTATTTTCACTCTATACCAGTCCTGCTCCAAAGCGTGACAGAAGAAATAAAGTAAATAAAAAGCATGCAGCCACTTCAAATACAACAGAAAGACATGGTCTACAGGTTGCAGGGGGTGCGTTCCTCAAGAGAGTTCAGAGCTTTTGTTTGTCGGCGCTGCTGCCGTTTTTAGGTCGAGCCTAGCGCAGCGCGTATGCGCTGCTCTTTGGGAGGCTTCTTGTGAGCACTCCAAACTTCCCCGAGACTTCTCCGTGTGGGTCTGGCAACTCCCACACATTCCATTGGCCTTTGCGTGTGGCTTTCAATAATAAAAGCACGCAAATGGCCAAAGACGGGTGCATGTCCCGCCTTTTCTCTAAACGTTCACTCCCATGGCGTTTGGGTCTCGGGAGCGAGCAGCGGCGCGCAGGGTGGCAGCTGCATTCCTCCCTTGTTGTTGTGGATCATGTTACTAATTAACACAGCGCGGTCGCTTTCACTTTCGCGGCCGCGCTTGTTTTCTGTTTCCATGATTTTTGTCCTTGTGCATATATTGCAAACGCACGCGTTTGATGAAGAACTCGCATGGAGTAAACAAATAATTTATTATTTATTTATGAGTTATTTAAATAATGTGCTCGTGTGCCGCGATGCTTACAATGGCGCCTGTTTTTATGTATTTTTTTTTATTGGGCGAGCTGCCCCAGGTGGTGCTGTGGGCTTGCCACAGGCCAGGGGCATCTCTTCTCCTCCTCGTGCTAGGGGTGCGCAATGCCTCCTCTGCGGAGGCTGCAGACAACTGCTATGGGGCATGCAGCGTTCTCCTCCTGAGTGCAATGGTGGCAAACTTTTACTAGGGGGCGTGCAGCGATCTCCACGGCAGTCTCTGCTTTCACCTACAGCCGCGGTCCCTGCTACAGCATGGGAGACGGGAAGCTGTACATGTCACAAAATACATCTGGTGAGTTTGTGCGGGGGCAATGTGGCTACAGATCAGGTTAGTTTTTACTTTTCCATTCGACATTCTTCTAGTCTCAGCCGTTCCGGGCAGAGGCATGAGCCTGGAGCTTCACGCCCGGACCCCTCTTGCCTGCTGGTTCTGCTGCTGCAGGCAATGTGTGACAGCGCGGCGGGCCTTTCTCACTGTCTCTGTGTTTTTAACTGCCTAGGTTGAGGTCGAGGGGCACTGCAGGCTCTGCGATATGCCGGGCGGCAGGGCAGCTTGTATTTACAAAGGTGTTTTAAACTCTGTCAGGGACTGCCTCTATGCAGGTCACTGTCACCATGGCTGGGTGGGTTGAATCGAGCGACTGCTGGGTGGCGCTGCAGCCACTACTCCTCCCAGACCAGGGCAGTCTCCCTGATGCTGAGGGCCAACAGGCACTGGAGATTCCGGGGCAGGGTTTTATTCAATGCCGGTGCGGCCTCGGTCTTTTCCCCTGCTGGCGGGGTTCCACAATCGACTGCTGCCAGAAAACCTGTACGCCGGAGCGCCTCTCGTCGTACCTCTGACTACATGTGGGCCTCCTGGTGTTTTGCATGACCTCATTACGTGGGCGCTCCTCCCTCCTCCTCTAACCAGGGGAGATGGTGGCAGGTGGGGTCAGCTTACTGGTGCCTCATTAGGTAGGGGGCATGGCATGTTGTGGGCCCCATCATACCTTGATGGGCCAAAGTGCGTCGGTCATCGGTGTCCTGCCGATAGCGCTGTATGTGTTTATTTGTGCTGCCTGCCAACTCACACAGCCTCTCAGCAGACAGACAGCAGCTGTTGTGGGGAGGTGATGGAGGCAAACGGGCACTGATTCCTCCCTTAGGCGAGGAAAAGGTTCACTCTCTTCTTGGGGCAATGTGACTTCTTCACCGAACAGGCAATCGCGGCAGTACCGATGTATATATCCTCCTCCTGCACGGCAGTTAGCAGTAGGGCAGCACGATAGGGACCCGTCTCAGCACCTACTTTTAAAAACTGCGTGTCTCACTAATGAACTGGCTTTTTAGGTTGAGCCTAGAGTCAGCCTAGCTCTTGCCAAACACTTATAAGGTCCCAAAGGCGAGACCCATTGGCTATGCCAATGCTTGTATTTCCAGCTCTGTAATTAAAAGGATTAACATTGAGCCCGAAGGGGACCAGTTTCAATACTCCTTTTAAATTACCGCAGGTGCTCAGACCTGGCCCACTTAAAGCCCTGAGCAGTACTATTGTGCGTGGGTCATATGTATGAATACCGTGCAAAGGATAAACTCAACTGTCATTAAACGCCGTTGCCTCCACTTTTATTTCAGTGTGCCTTGAAGAAGGCCTCTGTGGCATCCGCATGTTGTAAAAGACCCTGAGTTTCACGGGGTGGTACAGAGATGCCTCAAGTTTCAGCTGGAGAAGTTTCTTTTTGATAAGATTCTTCTGTGTTGCCTTGCCTGTCCGTAGTCTGTGTGAATTAACAATATACTACCGTGGAATGTGGCATTTTTAAGTCTCGCATTATCCTAAACCTTTTGTTATTAGTAAACAAAATATATGTAATATACCTGATCATAAGGGCTTTCAGCCAGCCCTCTTCACACCCACTGGTCGGTTGTTGCATCATTCCCGTTTCTTCCACCCTCTGCACCATACAGCATAAGGTAGTGGGACAGCTCACTTCAGCCATTGGCTGACCGCACTTTGAGTGACAGCAGTTTGCCCTTTAACTCATCCAATAATGTAAACAGAAAAATCTGTTTTATTCTCCACTTCCCTCCCAGCACGGCTGCCTGCAAATGTCAATACTTCCAAGCAGTATGTGTAAACCAACATCTGCCAGCCCTTATTGTGGAGACAATGTCACCATGTTGTCTTATGCCAATGACACACAGTTGATCATCACTTTTGCTCAGGACGAAGGAGGATCAGCAATGCTTTTTATGGCCTGCCTGGTAGAACTGGCTCAGTGGATGAACTCTATCTGCCTAAAGCTTAATGCCAATAAAAAAGAGGTTCTCAAAGTCAGCAAGCAACTCTCTGAGTGGTCCGCAGTGTGGTGGCCGAGGGCATTAGGCCCCACTCCTAGCCCAAAGCCTAAGGTAAAAAAACTTAGGAATATAGTTCGATACAAACCTCTCTTACAACGACCAAATAGCCTGCCTGGCCGGAAGATGTTTCACCATTCTTAAAATGTTAGCTAAGATCTCTGATCTTCTTCCCTTTGCAGCTAGAAAATCTGTAGTGCAGGCCCTTGTGATCTCAAGACTGGATTATTGTAACAGCCTCTACACCGGAGCCCCCGAGGGCAGGATCCTGAAGCTTCAAAGAGTGCAAAGTGCAGCTGCCCAACTTCTTTTCAAGCTCCCGACCTTGGCCGAACTACACTGGCTCCCACTGGAAAAATGTATGTTCTTTAAGGCTATGTGCCTTTGTCAAAAAATTCCTAACAGAGGACCGCACTATCTTTCCAAATTGGTGAAACCCTACTCACCTGGCAGGAGCCTCATATCCTCTGGAACAGCACTTGCAGTGATTCCTTGTGCTAAGAAAGCCCGGATGGGTGGTGGTTCCTCCGGATTCCAAGCCTCCAAGCTTTGGAACACTCTTCCTCCCTACTTGAGACTAGAATCTGCTGAAGCAACCTTCAAGAAAAAATTAAACACCTGGCTGTTTAGATACAGTTAAATCCTTATAGTCAGGGGCGTAACACAGGCCCCCCGCGGTGCGGGGGGGGCCCCAACTTCAAGGGGGCCCCCTCAGCACAGCCCTTCGGCAGAGAGCTCCTGATTGAGTCCGGAGGGGGCCCCTCCATGTACCTCAAGTTTCGTTACGCCACTGCTTATAGTCCTCACTGTTGTTTGACATCGGTCTTATGCCTTGGATGCCTCATTCCTTTTAGGGTCTCTGCTAGCTTCTTGCGTCGTTCTTTTGCTATTCCTATAGGTTAGCAATCCTACCGCGGGGACGCTTTAGATGGAGTAATGTGAACGCTTTAAAAACTGCTAACATAATAGAAAGCATTAGGAATTCACAAAAGTGCACTGACCCTAACATTGTGCATGCAGCGTGTTCTGCTCTAGCACACTGATCATCTCTCCCTTCCTTCTCCCCTCTCCTGCATGGTCCGTTCCCCATCGCTGCTTTCTTCAACTTCCAACCAGCTTCTGTTCACCCGCAGCTGCCTAGCAAGTTACCTGGTCATTGCTTTCTTCCTCCCACTATGAAAGCATCCTTCCAGCCCATTCCCTGCTGCCTTCCTTCCTCCACCCCACAGCTCATTCAGTCAATCATCATTTGACGCCACAGGCCTTTTCCACTAACTACCACAAAAGTGGCTTGTGTGTCAGCAACACAGTGGCCAGCCTTTCCTCACTGAGGCTATTGGGCAGAGACTGAACGTGCTGAGGAATAAAGCCCAGGCTCCTGTTTCATCTGCCACCAGTGTTCTGTACAGCACCTCACACCAAGAGCAGCAACAACCACCACCACCACCTTCCTGTGCTGCAGCTGTGTCCAGCGCCTGCCTCTACACCAGTGGTCTTCAAACTTTTTGATGTCGAGACCCCCTTGTCAAACCTTTTTAGGCGTAAGGACCCCTACTGACAAAATTTTCTAGAAACTGGTTCTCCTCATCATCAACATCTATCGACAACCATAAATGCCCGTTAGACCTGGCATCTTTTGGCATGTTTCCCCTGTCTTTTTCCTTTCTGACCTCCTAGTTTTGACTCTGTTTTTGCTGGTTCAGTGTCTCTGCGCACTTTCTCACTGCTGTTCAGTGTTAAAGTGCAAGTGCTCCTATTGTAAATTGTATTATGGATTGGTGTTTCCATGATTGGCATGTTTGACTTACTAGTAAGTCCCTAGTAAAGTGCACTGAAGGTGCCAGGGCCTGTAAATCAAATGCTGCTGGTGGGCCTGCAGTACTGATTGTGCCACTCACCCATGCAGCCCTGAAAGGGTTATCAGACCTGCCACTGCAGTGTCTGTGCGGTTTGTAGCTGCAATGTCGACCTGGCAAGTGCACCCACTTGCCAAGCCCTAATCTTCACTTTTCTTACATGTAAGTCATCCCTAAGGTAGGCCCAAGGTACCCCTGTGGGCAGGGTGCCGTGTATATTAAAGGTAGGACATGTACTGGTGTGTGTGACATGTCCTTGTAGTGAATTACAGTGTGTTTCATTTTTCACTATGGAAAGGCTATCTGTCCCATAGGATAGAATGGGAGTTTACTTATAACATCTTATAAGCATATCTTCCCATTGGGATAAGATACAGAAATTGGGTTTAGCATGCCTGAACTCAGAATATAAAAATGCATCTTTTAGTAAAGATGATTTTTATGTTCTGTGTTTGAAAATACTACTTTTAGAAAGTAGGTATTCTCTTGCTTAGCCATCCTGTGTGCCTCTGCTGGGTTTGTGGATTGACTGTCTGGCTTTGGAGTGACAGGGGCTGGGGATGTGCATTCTCATCAGACAGCCACTGGGGGGTCAAGGTGTGTCCTGCCTTTCCTGGATGAGTCAGGGCTGGGCTGAATAGACATGGGCTGTATTTATAGTAGTGGGAGGAGATTTCCTTGCACCTGAATGGGCCTGGTCTGCCTTGGACAATGCTGTCTCCACCTCCTGCCAGGAAGCTGGGCCAGAGAGGATGGAACTGGTTTGGGCTGGGCACAGGCACTCTCTGCCCAAAAGCACAAAGAGAAACTGAGTATAAATATTGGGGTCCAGACCCTAGAACTTTAGAACTCGCTGGAATCAAGGATCCTGCCAAGAAGAAGAGCTGGAAGAACTGCCAAGAGGAGTACTGCAACTTTGCTGAGTTGTTACTTTGTTGGTTTGGCCTGCAGTTGCTGCTTCTGCCTTGGGCAGTGAAAGGACTGGACTGAACTTTCTTTACTTGTTGCCTCCTGTTCTGAAGTCTCAGGGACCGCAAAGACTTCACTGACCTCTGGGTACCGCCTCTGGAACCGTGGTTTCAGTTGCCACAGAGGGGGAAAGCAACCGACTCCGTCACTGACTCTGCCGTTGGCTCCGTGCCCTGAAGGCACCGCAGAGGGCACCGCTGTATCTCGCACCGCAACCCTGGTCTCACTGATGACGGCCGCCGAGCTGCTGCTTGCACCGTGACCTGTGGGCACCGCACTCCGCACCACATCGCTTCACTTCGCCGCCCTGGTCTCACCGACGCCATCACTGACTTCGACAACCGTGACCGCACCGTGGCTTGGGGGCACTGCTCGTAAGTCTTGCGACACACTGCCCCGTCCCACACCGCAGTCCGGACCGACCGACGCCAGCTCCCCGCAAAGTGCATATTTTTAAGTACTGTAGGTTGGATTTTTATCGTTTTAGTCTTGTTTTGAATATATATAAAGTATTGGATATTTTTCTAAACTGGTGTGGTGTCCTTTTGTAGTGTTTTCAGTGTATTGCTGTTGGTTATGTGCAAATCCTTTACACACTGCCTCTGAAATAAGCCTGACTGCTCGTGCCAAGCTACCAAGGTGGTGAGCAGGGGTTATTTCAGTAGTGTATCCCTCTTACCCTGACTAGAAGGAAGGGTCCCTACTTGGACAAAGGTGCAAACCATTGCCAACTAGAGACCCTCATTTCTAACAGCCCCCAATTACAACAGCAAATAATTTTACCGGTGGGGAAATGACATTAAACAGTGTTTAGCAAACCAAAGGTCATTAAGCCTAGGGGTGTAGCCAAAGGTGTAGCTAAAAACAAAGGGCCTCATTTATGAGGAATTGGCGTAGGGCGGCGCTGCCCTATGCCACTGTGAAAGGGCAGGAATGCACTGTAATTATGAAATACTGTGCATTCCAGTCCTTTTCCCTTCACAAATTGCTGCCTAGCACCAACATAGGCAGAATTGTTTTTGTACGGGAAGAGGCACCTTCCTTCACCAAAACAATCCTGAGGGGTGTTTTCCTATTTCTATGAGAGCTGCAGAATGCAGCACACATGGAAAGAGGAAAGAAAACATTTCTCCTCGTTACGCCTCCACTGGAGAGGCGTCAGTTTTTGGAGCTGTCCCAGGTTTACGTAATTTTGTAAATATGGGGCAGCATCAAAATCCATGGGCTTTGCATGGGAACCCCACGCAAAGCCCATGGAACACCTCGTTGATGCAGAGTAAGGCAACGCAGTGATTTGCGCTGCTATGTCTTACTCCATATCTATGAGGCAATGCAAAGCCATGCAGGGTTACTTTGCACTGCCTCATAGGTATGGTTGAGATGCTTGCGCCACCGGAGCATCAAAAAAGTGATGCTCTGGCGATGCAAGCCTCTCATAAATAAGCCCAAAATATTCTGTACGTTTTTTAGGTCTTTCACCTTCAGGTATCTACATATAAAATAATGGGCAGCGTAAATGATAAATAAATTTAAAAAAGTTATTGCTCAGTGGGAAATGCACTGTAGTACATTAAAAACCTCTATTAGTTAATGCACTGCTGAGGTCTGTGTGTAACCAGAGAACCACAGAATTAAATCTTGATTGGTGCAGTGGAGAATAGTGATGTGTATTTTTAGTGCTACGAAGTCACAGCCTGTGACGGAAAGCACTATGAATATGTAAGTCAATTTTCTATACTTGCATTACACACAGGGTAAGATAGAATGCTGCAAAACGTGCGAATAGTTTTACAATAAAATGGTGCTTTCAAAATGCAGGTTTTAATAATACCAAAGGGTATGTAATGCAGTTTTCTTTTTTTACATAACTGTCCCTTCAACACCTCTTTAGGGGCATTAAGGGCTGTGTAAATGCAGTTAAAATTAAAAGCAAGAACTTCCCAGCCCAGTAGTTAACTCTTTGCACTTCCACTCAAAAACACACATCTTTGTCTTCACAAAGAGCCAGAACTGCTCCCAAGCATCCTTTACACTTGAAGATTACCAGATAAGGAACATTTGCCTTTCATTCAGGCAAGCAGCTGACAACGATCTCAATTAGCCGTCCCAGGGCGGCTGTCTTTTTACAGGGACAAGTGAAGCTGGGGAATCTGCGACCCCCCTTCCTAGGACTCCACGACCCCCCTGGGGGTCGCGCCCCACAGTTTGAAGACCTCTGCTCTACACTGACCAGCTTCACAGCGCCCCTAGATTAAGTCCCGCAAACTGAACACGCTCCTCAGAGGGCGGGGTATTGAGTACCCTTAAAATAGCCAATAAAAAACACCCGCTCTTTATTGTGTTTACAGAAGAGACAAGCTACATAATGAAGTTCATATTTACAGAAACTTCTTCCTCCTGCACGGTGTGCTCCTGTCTGCCCACTGGGCAGTGATAAATGGAAGGGTAAAGTGTTCCTGCTGCCTTTGAAGCAGGCCCGGTTCTAGAGGGTGTGCAGGGTGGGCTAGGCCCACCCAAACATGAGCCTGGCCCACCCAAACATGAGCCTTGGCCCTCGCAGTGAGGACATGAAGGCCAATAGAAAATGGGCACTATAATTTAAAACGTTCCTCCGAACGTTGTTTTTCTTACTGTACTTGGAGTTACGTGATTGGGGATGGCTGTGAGAAAAAGCCCAGACCCAATCACGTAACTCCTTTTAGAAAGGTGGGCTATGTCCTGCAGGTACAATAGGGGCATGGCTAGGGGACAAATTATTTATTTTGCACGGAGTAACTTTTGCCTACCGTCCTGCTGCATGGATATTTCCTTTTCTATTTCAACACTGGAGAAAAGAAATTTGTTTATTGTGACTCAAAGTTTGACTATCCAAGTAGGTAAGAGAATGTGTTACTATTTGTTCTTATTTTTAAAATCTGCACAGGCCCAGCAAGGCACATACATTGGTATGCTTCATTTAAATCCTTTTTATCAGGTATGCAAGACAACAATAAAAATGTCTAGGCAACTGGCGATTAATGATCCTGCTGAGTAGCAATCCTTTGTTGGTAGTTTTGAAATAGCAGATAAACTGTATTTTATGTGGATAGCTCAGTGGGTTACTGCCTTTCTCACAGAGATTATTGTGTTACTTGCAGTTCAGAAGTTATACTCCTAACATAGGACAGTGACCTATGAACTGTCATCAAAGAGCTGCATACAAACATGAATGGTATAGTTAGAACTTCACTTTGTTTTGTGTTGCTATATAGTTAGAACTTCCCCAATCTTTCATTATTTTAATTTTGCTAAAAGAGTTTGGGCAGATATACATTTTTATTAGTAAAGCCAACCCCAACCACTGGGGTTTGCTTTAAATCCTGAGTTTGAGCTTCCCCAGCCCAAACCCTCTTAAAATATACTGCCCACCATTATGGATGACGTGATTTCTACACCTTGTAATCCTCATTGGCTTATGTGACATTCCCTATAGACTGATTTACATACTTGTATGATTCATTGTCTCTGTATAGTGTGTGCGTGATGTAAAGTACTGTGACACCCTACACTTATATGAGTAGCGCTATACAACAAACAAAATGCATATGAGAGAAGGGCTTCGGAGAGATGAAGGGCACTGTTGGAGGGTGGTAGCAATGGTATCTGCGGAGAAAGAGGTCATTGGTGGGGGGCCAAAAAAGACTTTTGCACCAGCGCTAAAGCCGGCCGTCATGGCCTTTCTGTTGTTATTTAATTCGCAGTCAGGTAATTAGGGCAAGTGTGGAACATATTTTAAAGTGCGTGCTAATTATATTTACTGCTATATTCAATGTTTTAAGTTTGAAGTTGATATTACTAATGTTTTTTACGGGAATAATGAAAGTGGAGCTGGATGGTGGCTGATATGGGGCTGGGGCCCAAGGTCAACTGTGAGATAAGGTGCACAGGAGAGGAATGGTAGAAAAGTGGATAATCGGGCCAGGAATTACTTGTGTTGAAGCCTGGCCTGTTGGAATGTGAGAGTTTGCACTTAGGTCCAGACATTGCTCTTACTTTCAAATAACTCTCCACATGCTCTGTATACACACAGAATTGATCTGTTGTATCATGGTGACTGTTTGCAAGTAGATATGATGTAATCTAGGGCTTGTAGGCTACCACAAGAAGCGACAAACTGGGCCCGCAATGGCCCATCCAAATGCACCCTTGGCCCACCCAAATAAAAATTCCTGGAGCCTGGCCTGCTTTGAAGATTCACAGGAACCTACTGTTTTCCATCTTCCAGGCCCCTTCTCACCCGGAGCTAACAGACTTCACAGTGTTACTTAAGTGCTCCAAGTAAATAGCAATAGCTACTCTTCTCGCAAACCACCCCAGGGCTGTTCTTGCACTGAGCCAGTGACATGCATGACTACATTTTCCTTGGAATAGGAGGGTAAGCAGAGACAGCGACTTGTCCAGAATCACTCAATTTAGCAAAGTGCTGTTGACAGGATTCATCGAAGTTTTCCTGGTTCGGATGTTTGCAGTTCCACCATTAAGGTGCATCTCCACATATCTTCTTTCTTCCGCTGCGGATAACGTCGCAGTTTTCAGTGTGTAAAACGGAAACACGTTTGATGGATGAAAGCACCTTATGGGGGAAGGTTGCATTTATAACGCGTCTATGTAAACTGAGTTTTTGTTACTGGTCAATTGAGACATTGCCTAACGGTCAGAGCTGCTGACTTGGGATCTGAGGAGCCAGGTTCGAGTCCCAGCTTCAGCTCAACATCTTCTGTTTCTGGATGAATCATTTAATCTCATGCCTAAAAAAACGAATCTGGCTGTGTGCAGTACAATATGGCGCTAATCTAAAGCGCTCTAATTAGGGTGACCAGATGTCCTGGATTTCCCCAGACAGTCCAGTTTTCAGAGGACTTTCCCGGTGTCCCCACGCTTTTCCAAATTTTAAATACATATCCCGGTTTTTGGGACAAAGGTCAGGTCATCCTGCAAAGCAGAATTGAAAGGTATGATCTGCTCTCCTTTTGGAGGGGCATCCCAAGTCTGAAACAATTTAAGTAATTTATTTGTTTCTGTCAGGTAGCACAGAAGCAGGTCCGCTACCCGCTCCCAGCAGAAAGTGAGAGTGGGAAGGAGGGGGGTGGTAGTGCAGGGTGGAGGTACTGCCTTAACTAATATTACGTAAACATAGTTTTTATAATGTGTGCCTATATATATATATATATATATATATATATATATATATATATATCTTTGTATGTATGTATGCATGTATTCTCCTTGCTCCACACTTCTGCCCAATAGTATCCGCACTCTTATACGGGTGCTTTCGATCCTGCGGTGGCAGAACCGCTACACTCTCTTGCTCCACTCCAAAAGGAAGGACCAGCACTCACGTTGGGCTAATCCTCATTAAGGATTTATTGCGCACACAAAATTACAGCCAACAGACGCGTTTCAGCGTTAGCCTTCGTCAATGTTAGCGGGCGCCATTTTCAAAGTCATATTTGTATTCAAATCACTTCATTGAAACTGTGGAAGGACCATCACATTTTCTATTTGGGTGCCATCTTTAAGTGTACAGATACTCCAATAAAATCTACAGCAATGTATTAATTAATCATACGTGCTGCCTTGTGCATCTATTACATCGTACATAATTCATTTATTATTAGCATATAATTCTCGCTATATCAACAATGTAACAGTTGCAAACTCCACCCAGATGCCTAGATAGCGTCAGATACCTATATACTTTGTGCCCGGTCTCAATTCATTTACGTGAATATCACAATCTCATTTATTACGCCCTATATGGGCATTTACTCCTCAGATTGAATAGAGTATATCTAAATCTTAATCTGAATTCATTTACGTGAATATCACAATCCAATTCATTACGCCCTGTATGGGCGTTCAATAGTTCACGTGCATATGGCTCATTACTCTCTGCAATTCACGTTACTATCTATATGCATCAGTTATCAAACCCTGAATGGGGCCACCATGTGTCGTCCATCCCTATTCCTCAATGACATGTCTCCACTCCCAATTGTGCAAATCATAAATGTATCGCTAATTCCTCTCCACTATTAAGGCCTTCCCACCGGAACAAAGTCACCTTGTTTGCAGATCTATTATATATCGCGATTCTAATCGCCTCAATTGCTTTTCCCTGTCACCACCTCTGGCATCCTTGGATACATAGTCTAAACAGAAATATTGCAAGAGTGCCCTATTGCTATTGTGATGGCTTGCAAAGTGACGTGCAACTGGATAGTTCACATCATTATTGTTTATCGCCCTTTGATGTTCTAGAATTCGTGTTTTGACTGGATGTATGGTACTGCCCACGTGACGTAAGTCACATGGGCAGACCAGACAGTAGACCACATATGTTGTGGTGTAGGTCATAAATTTCATTATCTTCTTCTCTTTGGTGAGGCCCTTAATCTGATATGAAATCACTTACCTACTGTTAGCGCAGGCCTTACATTCTCCACATGAGAATGAGGCAAGAAGATACTGTAAACTGGAGTGTTGCTTCACCATTGGTAGATGGCTTTCAACTAAATGGTCTTTTATAGATCGCGATCTCCTGAATGACATTCCTGGATGAGAGGGCAAATCTTTCCCTACAACTCCATTGATTTCAAGATTCTCCAGTTTCTTTGTAAAATAGCTCTTATGTTACTCGCTGCATTAGAGTAACTTGTGATCATACTAAAGTTACTCAACATTCCTTCTGTCTTTGATCTATGTTTCTCCTGCAATAGTACTACCCTGTCTTTTTCTTCAACTTTTTTCTGTGCTGCCTTCAGGGTGTTTTGTGAGTACCCCCTTGCTATAAACCGTTCTATACTTGCTTCAGCTGCCTGTTGATAATCACATTGCCTCGAGCTGTTTCTTTTAATTCGCAATAGCTCCCCATGAGGGATACTTTTTATAAGATTCATCGGATGACTGCTACGCCCGTGTAGGACGGAGTTGCCCGCTGTAGTTTTTCTGTATAGGGCTGTATGAATCTTATTGGAGCTTACGAATACCCTCAGATCAAGAAAGTTCACCTGGGTGGTGCTCATCTCCCCAGTGAATTTTAGATGTAAGCAGTTCTTGTTGAGGCAGGAGATATATTGATTGGCTAATTCTTGTGACCCTCTCCAAATTATGAAGAGGTCGTCAATATATCTCCTCCAACATACAACCACCCATTCATCCATGATGTCAGCCCAGGCCACCTGCTTCTCCCACCAGCCTACGAACAAGTTCACATAGCTGGGGGCGAAGCAGGTGCCCATCGCCTGCCCCCTGTATCGGTCTGTATCTCTGTTTCTGGAAAATAAAGATGTTATTATTTAGACAGAAGGCAATGAATTCCAATAACGTGTCACTGTGTTCCAGGTATCTTGGGGATCGTCCCTTCAGGAAATATTTGATCGCTTCCAGTCCATCTTTATGCCTGATACTGGTGTAAAGATTGGATACATCTAGTGTGATCATCAGGAAGTCTTCTTCCCATTCAATCCCTTGAATTTGTTTTAAAAAATCTTTTGTGTCTCGTGTATACGAGGACAGTTGTGATACGGAGGGAAATAGAAAATAATCCACGTATCTGGACATATTCTCAGTCAGACCTCCTATAGAGGAGACTATCGGTCATCCTGGTTGCGTCTTTGTGGATTTTGGGCAGATGGTAAAAAGTGGGGATCCTTGGATGTTTATTTTGCAGAAAAAGAAACTCTTCTTTGAATAGGATGCCTTTGCTGTGCCATTTCTGAATTAGTTCCTCAAAAGCTTGTATGCTCAACAGGTAATATGCCTCCGTTGTGAGAATGTAATTGTCTCTGTCATTAAGCTGCCTGTGGGCCTCCTTGCAGTAATGTTCTCTCGTCTGTAATACTATGTTCCCTCCTTTGTCAGAGGGCTTCACTATAATTGATTCGTCTTGTCTCAGATCCAATATCGCTTGCCTTTGAGTATACGTAAGGTTCCATTTCTTTTTGTTTTGTCCTTTACAGTCTTGTGCCCTCAGAGTTAGAAGTTCTTTATTTACACTTTCAGAAAACACATCGATGGCATCTGTCGGCATTTGTGGACAAAATTTGGAGGATGGTTTGAATGGGCTCTGGGCACCTGTTTGTGTTATCCCAAGCTCTTGGCTCCTATCTGTATTGTCCCTTTCCACTCGTTCGTGTGAGCTTCCTCCATCTCCTAGTTCCTCTAGGATAGCCAGGGTATCTAAGTCCCCTATGGTCATTAGATCAATGTCCTCTGATATATGTTCCATCGCTGTTCGAGTTTGACCAGGACTTCTCATTTTGAAAAATGTATACAGCTTAATTTTTCTAATAAATTTAAATAGGTCGATTCGGGTTTGCGTGTATTCAAAATTTCCCATTGGGCAGAACGTTAAACCAAGTCTAAGGACTGACTCTTCATCCATAGTCAGTACCCTGGATGTCAGATTTATGATAGTTAGATTGTCTCTTATTGTTTGAAGTTCCTGCCCCTCCGGTTCCTGGTGTTCCGAGCGGTTTCATCGGTTCCGCTGTTTCTGGCCACCCCTTCTCGTGACTCTGTGGCTTTTGGTTCAGGTGGCCTCCCTTTGCCTCCTCCCAACCATGTCTGTCGAATTAGGTTGAACTCCTCGTGAAAAGGGTGTTGATGAGATTTACCTTGACCAGCGTTACCTCCTTCTTCTTCGGATTGTTCTGCGCTGGTTACCTCTGATTCTGAGGTATCTCGATGTTCTATCACAGCTCGTTTTTTTGTTCTCAAATCGCGCCTCAGGGCATCATATCTCTTGGCAAAAGCCAATATTCTGCCAAGCTCGTAAGGGGATTGTGATATTCACGTAAATGAATTGAGACTGGGCACACAGTATATAGGTGTCTGACGCTATCTAGGCATCTGGGTGGAGTTTGCAACTATTTACATTGTTGATATAGCGAGAATTATATGCTAATAATAAATGAATTATGTACGCTGTAATAGATGCACGAAGCAGCACGTATGATTAATTAATACGTTGCTGTAGATTTTATTGGAGTATCTGTACACTTAAAGATGGCACCCAAATAGAAAATGTGATTGTCCTTCCACAGTTTCAATGAAGTGATTTGAATACAAATATGACTTTGAAATGGCGCCCGCTAACATTAACGAAGGCTAACGCCGAAATGCGTCTGTTTGCTGTAATTTTGTGTGCGCAATAAATCCTTAATGAGGATTAACCCAACGTGAGTGCTGGTCCTTCCTTTTGGAGTGGAGCGGGAGATTGTAGCGGTTCTGCCGCTGCAGGATCGAAAGCACTCGTATAAGAGTGCGGATACTATTGGGCAGAAGTGTGGAGCAAGGAGATTACGTGAAAAGTATCTGCACCACCGTGTTAGCCGAAAAGCAGTACCGCCGAGGTGGATTGATCCTGACGATCTGGAAAGACTCGGAAGGGTAAGGAGACATCACACGGCTAATTCATACACGGCACTACGAGTTGGGAGGCTCACAGAACTGAAACAGTTTAATGTTTAGTGAGGCGGCACGCCGCAAAGTGGCTACGGGAATATTTAAAGCGCGCCCATGGGGAGGTACGCAGGGTGAAAGCTCCACTCCCAACTCTGCACAAACTGATTTAAAGAGCAAATACCAACAGCTTGAGAGGCTTCACGAGAGAGAAATAAGGAAGTGGTGGGAGGCCACTTCCTTACAACACTATATTGATGTTAACAGGGTACTGAGGGGCCTAAGGATATATACGGTCCCCGCTTATGGAAATCCCGACCCAGAACTCTTGTCTGAATGGGCAGAATACACTGCGGGATCGTCACAAGGAATGTTAAAGATACTTGTAAAATTCGCTTGGAGTGATCGCGACAAATCACTCAAGGAAATTGAAATTGTGGAGAAGAGTATACTAGAACCTGTAGACAAGAGTAAACATGACGAAGAATAAGAGACAATAAAGAAACGTTTAAGTACTTATGAGAAAAAGATACAACAAAGGAAACAACAAAAGTTTGAAAGGGATGCCAGGGACTACGAGCTTGGCAGAATATTGACTTTTGCCAAGAGATATGATGCCCTGAGGCGCGATTTGAGAACAAAAAAACGAGCTGTGATAGCGCATCGAGATACCTCAGAATCAGAGGTAACCAGCGCAGCTCGGAACACCAGGAACCGGAGGGGCAGGAACTTCAAACAATAAGAGACAATCTAACTATCATAAATCTGACATCTAGGATACTGACTATGGATGAAGAGTCAGTCCTTAGACTTGGTTTAACGTTCTGCCCAACGGGAAATTTTGAATACACGCAAACCGGAATCGGCCTATTTAAATTTATTAGAAAAATTAAGCTGTATACATTTTTAAAAATGAGAAGTCCTGGTCAAACTCGAACAGCGATGGAACATATATCAGAGGACATTGATCTAATGACCATAACCCTGGCTATCCTAGAGGAACTAGGAGATGAAGGAAGCTCCCACGAACGAGTGGAAAGGGACAATACAGATAGGATCCAAGAGCTTGGGATAACACAAACAGGTGCCCAGAGCACATTCAAACCATCCTCCAAATTTTGTCCACAAATGCCGATAGATGCCATCGATGTGTTTTCTGAAAGTGTAAATAAAGAACTTCTAACTCTGAGGGCACAAGACTGTAAAGGACAAAACAAAAAGAAATGGAACCTTACGTATACTCAAAGGCAAGCGATATTGGATCTGAGACAAGACTAATCAATTATAGTGAAGCCCTCTGATAAAGGAGGGAACATAGTATTACAGACGAGAGAAAATTACTGCAAGGAGGCCCACAGGCAGCTTAATGACAGAGACAATTACATTCTCACAACGGAGGCAGATTACCTGTTGAGCATACAAGCTTTTGAGGAACTAATTCAGAAATGGCACAGCAAAGGCATCCTATTCAAAGAGGAGTTTCTTTTTCTGCAAAATAAACATCCAAGGATCCCCACTTTTTACCATCTGCCCAAAATCCACAAAGACGCAACCAGGACGACCGATAGTCTCCTCTATAGGAGGTCTGACTGAGAATATGTCCAGATACGTGGATTATTTTCTATTTCCCTTCGTATCACAACTGTCCTCGTATACACGAGACACAAAAGATTTTTTAAAACAAATTCAAGGGATTGAATGGGAAGAAGACTTCCTGATGATCACACTAGATGTATCCAATCTTTACACCAGTATCAGGCATAAAGATGGACTGGAAGCAATCAAATATTTCCTGAAGGGACGATCCCCAAGATACCTGGAACACAGTGATATGTTATTGGAATTCATTGCCTTCTGTCTAAATAATAACATCTTTATTTTCCAGATACAGACAGATACAGGGGGCCGGCGATGGGCACCTGCTTCGCCCCCAGCTATGTGAACTTGTTCGTAGGCTGGTGGGAGAAGCAGGTGGCCTGGGCCGACATCATGGATGAATGGGTGGACAAGGTTGTCTGTTGGAGGAGATATATTGACGACCTCTTCATAATTTGGAGAGGGTCACAAGAATTAGCCAATCAATATATCTCCTACCTCAACAAGAACTGCTTAAATCTAAAATTCACTGGGGAGATGAGCACCACCCAGGTGAACTTTCTTGATCTGAGGGTAGTCGTAAACTCCAATGAGATTCATACAGCCCTATATAGAAAAACGACAGCGGGCAACTCCGTCCTACACGGGCGTAGCAGTCATCCGATGAATCTTATAAAAAGTATCCCTTATGGGGAGCTATTGCGAATTAAAAGAAACAGCTCGAAGCAATGTGATTATCAACAGGCAGTTGAAGCAAGTATACAACGGTTTAAAGCAAGGGGGTACTCACAAAACACCCTGAAGGCAGCACAGAAAAAAGTTGAAGAAAAATACAGGGTAGTACTATTGCAGGAGAAACATAGATCAAAGACAGAAGGAGTGTTGAGTAACTTTAGAATGATCACAAGTTACTCTAATGCAGCGAGTAAGATAATAGCTATTTTACAAAGAAACTGGAGAATCTTGAAATCAGATGGAGTTATAGGGAAAGATTTGCCCTCTCATCCAGGAATGTCATTCAGGAGATCGCGATCTATAAAAGACCATTTAGTTGAAAGCCATCTACCGATGGTGAAGCAACACTCCAGTTTACAGTATCTTCTTGGCTCATTCCCATGTGGAAAATGTAAGGCCTGCACTAACAGTAGAAAAGTGATTTCATATCAGATTAAGGGCCTCACCAAAGAGAAGATGATAATGAAATTTATGACCTGCACCACAACTTATGTGGTCTACTGTCTGGTCTGCCCATGTGACTTACGTTACGTGGGCAGTACCATACATCCAGTCAAAACACGAATTCTAGAACATCAAAGGGCGATAAACAATAATGTCATGAACTATCCAGTTGCACGTCACTTTGCAAGCCATCATAATATCAATAGGGCACTCTTGCAATATTTCTGTTTAGACTATGTATCCAAGGACGTCAGAGGTGGTGACAGGGAGAGGCAATTGAGGCGATTAGAATCGCGATATATTATAGATCTGCAAACAAAGTCACCGGAAGGCCTCAATAGTGGAGAGGAATTAGCAATACATTTATGATTTGCACAATTGGGAGTGGAGACATGTCATTGAGGAATAGGGATGGACGACACATGGTGGCCCATTCAGGGTTTGATAACTGATGCATACAAATAGTAACGTGAATTGCAGAGAGTAATGAGCCATATGCACGTGAGTTATTGAACGCCCATACAGGGCGTAATGAATTGGATTGTGATATTCACGTAAATGAATTCAGATTAAGATTTAGAGATATATACTCTATTCAATCTGAGGAGTAAATGCCCATATAGGGCGTAATAAATGGGATTGTGATATTCACGTAAATGAATTGAGACCGGGCACAAAGTATATAGGTGTCTGACGCTATCTAGGCATATGGGTGGAGTTTGCAACTGTTTACATTGTTGATATAGCGAGAATTATATGCTAATAATAAATGAATTATGTACGCTGTAATAGATGCATGAAGCAGCACGTATGATTAATTAATACGTTGCTGTAGATTTTATTGGAGTATCTGTACACTTAAAGATGGCACCCAAATAGAAAATGTGATTGTCCTTCCACAGTTTCAATGAAGTGATTTGAATACAAATATGACTTTGAAATGGCGCCCGCTAACATTAACGAAGGCTAACGCCGAAATGCGTCTGTTTGCTGTAATTTTGTGTGCGCAATAAATCCTTAATGAGGATTAACCCAACGTGAGTGCTGGTCCTTCCTTTTGGAGTGGAGCGGGAGATATATGTATGTATGTATGTATATATATATATATGTATGTATATATATGTATACACACCTTTACATTTACACACATTTATAAAACTACGTTTACACAACTAAAGGCATATATTTTACAAGACGCCTAATATATATATATATATATATATATGTCCATATTTACAAAGTCACGAATAAACCAGGACAGGCCAGATACAGTTGTGAGACTAAAGACGTCCGCTTCTCTTCACTAACATGACTCTCTGACACCCCCTTTCTCCATTGATTAACACCAGTAGCATACTCATGCTTTCAATGGCGATATGGCTCAGTGAGTTAAATCCTTACACTTGGTGTGAAAGGTCACAAGATAAAGGCAAAGGGGTCCTACGCCACAGAAGCTATACTGGCACACACACCACTGAGCTTCACTACAAACGGGATACTGCAATTACAATAAATAGTGAGACCTGTTTGCTTTTTTCTGTCCCTGTTGATCTAACGCACCCTCTGCTTCATCAGCTACATTTAGATGACAGTTGTGTTCTCTGAAGCTTTTAGCAAGTTACTGTTATTTCCATCTGGGTGCCTGCTCCGGAGAAATATTATGTTGTAAGGTGTAGTAGGAAAGTTCCATTTTTTGTCCTTTGTAAACTGTAGCATTCCTTCCTTGCTGTCATTGCGGGAAAGCTGAGAAACATTTTTTTGTGTTTTAAGATTTTTGCCTTGCAAAGGACCCAGGCTCAAGTGATCCGTGGTGGTGATGTCTTCTTAGTTTGTGACGACTTCACTGCGTCTTATTGCCAGCCACATGCAATATTAGGCTGTATGTATTAATAGTCCCATTATGGGACTCTGACGAGCTTCATTAAACCCCGACCAGCCAGGTTGCCTGTTTAGGTCTGGAGTATCCAATTTTTTATTTTAGCAAAGTTATATGAATAGTATTCTTTTACAGGCTTTTAGCCAGCCATTTTTATCCATTGATCTGTTATTTTGTAATTCGCATTTTACTTCAACCCACTGCAGCTCACAGCATAGGACAGTGCACCTACCCACTTCAACCATTGGCTACATTCACTTCACAAAGAACACATCCACACACAATGTAATTATCTTGAGTGCTTGGGACTTTTATGGCAATGCGTGAGTTTTTGGACCAAAACAACATTTTAGGCATGTTTTTGTTTGGATTAATGAGGGCCTAGCAGCATCCCCAACAATAACGTTTTGCAAAAATCATAATAAAACAAAATAGGCATTGCCAAAGCCAAAAGGCTGGCGTGCAATTCTGGACCTGTTGGCTATGTCAGTGCTTGTTCCTGATCCTGACTTCACACAGTCTTTCGGAGGGGCTATCCAGTTCTGCTATCACAATACCTTTGGGGTCCGAGGACCCCTTCGGGCCACCCATTGGCAGCCTATATGCTTTGGGTTAACTGTGTTGAGGACCCTGCTGAAAGCATCTTCTCTTCAAAAAACCTCTGTATTATTTGCCCAAGGGAAGGCCCTCTTTAGAACCTATCTCAGGAATACCCAGAAGTCACATATTAGTGGATTTCCTCCACAAACTCCATCTGTGTTTCCAAGTGTATCATCGCACGCATTACTCAGGATTTATGTTTGTTTTTGTCCTTGTCAGCTGATTCCAGCTGTGACTGAGGTCTCCATTTCTGTTATCCGCTGTACCACACTTTGCAGTTCACCTTTCGCATTTGCTACCCTCTTGTCCAATGATGCCTGTGTAGCGTTAATTTAGATGACTTTTTGTCTATACTTCTTTTAGTGTTCTGCAGTTCATGCAGCGATGCTAATATCAGGGAATCACTCTCCCCAGGCCTCAGCCTCGTTTCTCATCTCCAGTTTCTGGCCCTCTCAGCTGTGTTGCAAGTTCACTGTCCCCTGTGATTGCCGCTGGAGCTAGTAAGCACTCTCACCAACTCCCATGTTTTCAGGTTCCCAGCGTGTTTGATCGGCAGGTGCCATCTTGGATGATTTCTTCACAGTGGAGTGCATCCTCAAAGTTTTCAGCAGTACATGGTACCTATCAACAGCATCAGGGGCTCCTGAGAGAGCAGGCGGGACCCCGCAGCCCCAGGAACCCCTCCACGCTGGCTCTCCAATCCCACAAGATGCCCGAGGCCCCATGATATTGGGTCACACAAGAGCTCTTGAGGATCACAACCACAACAGAGCTTGACAAGTCCCACGCCGCAAATTGTACTTTTTTTTAAGTCCTAAAGTTGCTAAAAGAATGTAGACTCGAAATGTGTTATACCATTTCATCTGAGATGTTAGGACAGTGGCTGCTGGTAATGTGCTTGACAGTGGGATGTGTACACACTCATCCTCACACTCACCCATCCATATGCGCGCACGCATCCTCCCACCATTCACAAACACATATACACGCACACAAATATTCACAGCACGCACACATACACTCATACATACACACACGGACCGCATATAAAAATAAAAAAACTAACCGATGGTGGTGAGTGAAGCCTCGGTGGTCCTTGGAGGCTTTAGGGAAGAGACTGCCAGAAGATCCCGCCGCCTCCTCTCATTGTCTGACCTTCTCATGGGTCAGCCAATGAGAGGAGGACCTTCCCTTACTCATCACGGAGAGTGATGGGATCAGTGAGAGTTATTGACCCCAGCCCTCTCTGTGACGAGGCATCACTGATGGACTGTTGGCCCTGGGAACTTCAAGACTGAAAACTAAAGTGCCCAGGTATGAGTCTGTCGGTAGCGTGCCCCTTCGTCCTGAAGGGAAGGACCTTACTGTACTTTGCTGGGCTGAGGAGGTCGTACCCTTGGGGCTGTGAAAGCTTCAGCCTGGCAAACTTCTGTTCAGGCTGCCAGGCGCCTGCGCATTTAGCGCATGTACAGCGCCTGGCTGCTTGACCCGAACATGAAGAGCGTCTGTCGGGCTGACCTTTACTCAGCCTAACAGACACTCACATGCTTTGAAAAAAGGTGGCGAGTGGGGCCCCTCCGCCCTTAACGACAGGCACCACTGCCTTAGGATGATGCTTAAAGATAAAGTCAGTTGTTTTAGAACGAACTGTCACTGTGAAGCCCAGAGTTCGACTAATAGAGTTCTTACCTGGCCCAGGATGATAGCATACAGTGTAGCGGATAATCTGTCCAATATTTAAGGTATTTGTGCTACATCGATTTAAAATGTTCAGTTTAAGAAAAGGAAGTAACTAGGGAGGGATACCAGTTTGATACTAAGTTTTAAAGTCTCGACAGAGAAGTCAATAAATTCCTTCAGGTTTCTGATTCATACGGAGTGATTGCAGCTTAGCAACATTAATGTCCTCTTTTTAGGTCGAGCCTAGCGGCAGCGCGCATGCACTGCTCGCTCTGCGAGGCATGCTGTATTAGGGTATGCAGTGAAAGCCCCACCCACTCTCCGCTCATATTTGTCATTGGCTTGTGTGATTGTCCTTCGAAAATGCTGGCTTTCAATTAATTGTGAGGCTTGTTAGTCCCGCCTTGGTACCGCCTTGTCGCCATTTGTTACCGCCCATAAGGACTGTATCTTTTACTTAGCTCGTTACACTGCATGCTTTATCTACTGGGTGAGCACTATTTTGTTTTATTGGCAAACCCACAAGCTCAAGTATCTGCTTTCAGAGGCACTCAAAGCTGCTTCCGCTGCAGGACTTGGACGTGTCGAGGGTTGCACATACTCCAGCTGCCTTTTGTCTCCGGCCAGCGTGTGTCCGTGGGGGCGGGGACATCGTGTTATCTAGCTGGCTGGGTCTTATAAAACAATTACCACTTTGAAACACCTAATGGGGGCGTAAAACAAGGGATTTTTGCTTTTCTATGGATCGGCACGCGGAGTCTGGCAAAAGTTCAGAAGGGGACGAATTAACATAGAGAAATCGACACCATTTTTGGCTAAAAGGAATGTCTCTTTCACAAATAGGGAAGACCGACCGCCAACCCTGCTTACAAAACCGCCTCCGAGCAGTTTAGCCTCGCCTTGTTTGTGTTTTGAGCAAAATAAGTAAGTGTCAGCCCTACGTCGTGAGTTTTGCATCGTCCTATGTATGAAACACATGATCCTCAATGTTTAACGATGTTTTTATTAATGAGCCCTACTGAAAACATCTGTGTATAATTGGCACTCGTTGTTTGTTTTGACCCTTCTCGCAGCCCCAATCTCTCCCTTCCAGAAGCTTATTGTCAACTTTTTAAAGTTTACAAAGAATAAAGTATTCTTTCCACGTATTGTTTGTTCCAAGCAGGGCTCAGGTGCCACAAAGAAGCATCACTGTTTGATGTATTTTTCGTTAGGGACGAGATGAACTTTCCTTTGTTTACAGGGTATCTGCGTATTTAGACAACCCTGCTGCTGTTTACACATGTTCCTGGCATGTGAAGCGCGCGCTCACTTCCCATCCTCCCCGAGGAAGAGCCGGTTCCCCACACTCCCTGGCTAGCTCTGCTGTTTTCATGGCACACGTGCCTGCTCCATACTTCCTTCCGCTTCGGAAACCCGTGTTTCAGGAGTCTTTCTTGTTAGAAATGTTGGGGACGACGTCACGCGAGTGCAGAATAGTGAACACTGATAATCGGCACAGTGACTGCGTAACTTACTTACGGCGTTAGTCATACGGGTAGCGTTAGAAGCCATTCATCAATGTGCGTGCCTCTCCCCAAAACATTAAAGTAAATATGCACATTTTAAGCTCCGCCCCTTACATGAAACTTTTACTACACAGCAGATAAACCCATGCTACAGTGAAATGGGCTATTAATCAGTGTAAGTAAATAGCTAATTAAGTATCGGGTCTAGGAGGAAGCATGGCTGTTAAAGTTGCAACGAGGGTCTTCTTACTTGGAAATGCTGGTCCACCGTAAACTCTCAACATGCCATTTACTGTGCTGAATTTAATTGCGGTAATATTTTGGGCAGAGCAAGTATGTTTTTTTTTTACGGTATGGTGAAACCTCGTGATGATCAGTTTGGGAAATTATGTATTTATTTATTGCCAAACAAGAATACATATTTTCACCAGGAAAACAAGCATTTGCAATGCAACAGGTCTCGCATTTACGCGAATTTGAGCTATTGGCATTGTAAATGACAATGCCTTTTATGTTTTAGTTTTTGAAACATAAATAAAACTCATTTTCATTTACAATGTCAATAGCTTAAACTCGCGTAAATGCGAGACATATTGCATTGCAAATGCTTGTTTTTATTTGCTTTACCTGCTTTTTGGATTCTAATGGTGTTTATCCAGCCATTTGGACGCTCCATAAACTTCTTTCCTCACTCATTCTAAATTAAATAACAGTTCAACGCTTTTGTATGTTTATTGCGTGCTCATTAATTTTATTTATGTAATTGTTTTTAACAACTCTGGACTGTTGCCATACAGCTACTTTACAGCTCTTACCAGGTATTGGTTGCGAGACCCCCTCCAAAGCCTTTAGTCGAGTGATGTGGATGACTTCGCATGTTGACTGATTTGAATCGTGATGGGGACTTCAAGGGTAAAGAATGAGGAATGCTTTGTTTTTCCTAATTCTAGTGCAGTGGAAGTAGAGACATGCATACAAGATGTAAGAGTAGTATGTCTAGCGATCAGTAGGAGGGTGTTCTCTGGGCCGCTGAAATATTTTCTGGATCTCACCATTAAGTGGTTGTCTTCTCACATGTTGGGAATTGCTCATACTTGGACACGGGGGAAACGGAGCACTACACATTTGTGCCAAATTGTGTACTAACAGTGGGTGCAATAGTCCAGCTGGTAAATAACCAGAAAGTGTCTAACCATTTAAAGTCAAAGATATCGCATGTTGTGCCCTGCCAGAAGGATACTGCCCTTGAGCTTAGATCGATGGTCCAAATCTCTTACATGCTCCTGAACAGTACCAAAGGCAGATAATCTGCATGACATGGATTTGGTAGGTCCTTCCAGTTTCAGTCCCTTGTTCTTGGAAAGAGCCTATCAACCACTGTATATATGTTATGGGCTTAACAGGCCATGCAGCTTCCTCACACTCGCCCAACCCTTTAATAACCTCTACCAAAGTTCTTTAATCCAAACTGATACAGCCAAATGTTTCTGTTAGAGGCACTATGCCGTGTGATTAAAATAAATAGCTAAAGACTTAAGCCTGGATGTTCACCTTGAAAAGTGGGAGTCAGTAGGGAAAGTGCAGCTCTAGATGCCTCTGGGGAAGGAGGCTTCCAACATATTTCTTATTCATGTATTTTGGTACTTTCCATCTGACAGACATCCACGCTTGCGGCTGCTAAAGAGGTACTCTAGAAATACAGCAAAGCAATTAAGAGCCATTAGGGAATCTATGAAAGTTGGCTCGTCACAGCACAGCATGCAGGTGGTATATATTTTAGATATACCCAGTATATTTGATCACTTCCACAACACTATGTTGTAAATGCACACCAAATGAGTGGAATAACATAAGACAGTTATCCATTTGGTGGCATGAGCAGAACCTGTGTAACGTCTAGAGACAACGATTTTGCTTCTTCTTCTCAGGGCGATGTTGGTTTCGAGAAGGAACTTGTGTCGCTCGCTATTGTTATTCTCCCCAAGGCAGATCATTTCCAGCTGGGCAAGCTGTTGCCAAGTAATGTTGCAAATCCCAGCTAGACTAGTGTCCTGTCATGCTAAAGAGATGCAAACCCTTTGATAAGCCACTGTCTTATTAAACAACTTTTTAGGCCAGCTTCTCAACCACCCTATGGTGATCTTTCCTCTCTTTCCCCTTTATTAGGTCTCGCAGACCTGCGTTGCAGCGCGCATGCGCTGCTCACTCTGCGAGACTTTTTGTAATTGAGGAGATTTCAGAAGTGAGCTTGAAGCCCCGCTCATCATTCCTATTGGCTGGCGTCATCATTTATGCTAAACGGTGGCCTCCGATTGAAAACGAGGCTTTTTTGTTACCGCCCTGTCTCCTTCTCGGACGGCCCATCCGGACTGGATCGTTTGCTTGCAGCGTTACACGGTCTCCTTCTTAAGTCGGTAAGTACTACGTTTTTTCAGTCCGTCGGCTTTCGTTGCCATCCACTCTCGTTGCCTCGTTTTCTCACGCTCTGCTGTTCTGTTTCTGCGCACCCGCCTTCTTCTCCCCAAGTGCCTACTTTTCACGGACTGTCTCTCGCGCCTCTTCCCTGTGTCACTGATGGCCGGGCTGGCATCTCACTTCAGGGGGAGAACTGCGCGCCGCCCTGTGAGAGCTCTTTTATGCTTGTTGCTATATGTATCCAAATTCCTTTTTAGTTCTTGCCTAATGGCAGCGCATATGTGCTGTCTCTTGCAAGACATTTTGTTACCTTACAGGGGGGTTGGGAGGCCACCCATTGCTTACTTGTTGGGTTCATTGTCACTCTCATTTGCCTGCTTCTTATTCGCCACCTTCCGTAGGCTTCCTTCCTCTTAGTGTGTTTGTCCCTCTTGTCCCCTTTTTTTGCTTAACCACTCTACGAGAGCGTGTGTGTTTTTCAGTTGGCTCTTTTTTGTAATTCTTCACCTCCGTTTTCTGACAAAGTCAATATTGCCCACCCACCCTCTGTTGTCCGTGTGCTTGCCTCAGCCCCCCGCCTAGCCCTCCATTGTTTGTGAGCTTACCCCCAGCCCCTACTGCTCACCCTCCATTGTCCAGCTGCTTGCCCCCAGCCTCTCCTGCCCCCCCTTCCTTGTTAGCCTGCTGGCCCCCAGATTCGTTGTCCATGTGCTGCTTCTGCCCACACTCCCTCAGTTGTCCGTCTAGTTGCACCTGCCCCTCCGACACCCACTTTCTGTTGTCCGTGTGCTTGCCCGAGCCCCTCCTGACAACCCAATGTTGTCTGTGTGCTTGTCTCCACCCCCTCCTGACCACACTCTGTTGTCCAGGTGCCCGCCCCAGCCCCTCCCGCCCACTCTCTCTCGTCTGTCTGCTTGACCCTAGCCTCTCCCACCCACCCTCTGTTGTCTGTCTGCCTGCCCCAACCCCTCCTGCTCACCCTCCGTTGTCCATCTGCTTGACCCTCGCCACAGTCCCCCGCATCCGGAAAACGACCGCCGGCGGCAGATCCTTCTCCCACCTCGCCGCCAAGACCTGGAACACCCTCCCCACCAACCTCCGACAGACCCAAGACCTACTGGCCTTCAGAAGACTCCTCAAGACCTGGCTCTTCGATCAGTAGCAGCACCACCCCCCTCTTCCCCCAGCGCCTTGAGACCCTCGCGGGTATGTAGTGCGCTTTATAAGTGACATGATTGATTGATTGATTGACCCTAGCCTCTCCCACCCCCCCTCCGTTGTCTGTCTGCTTGCCCCAGCCCCTCCTGCCCACCCTCCGTTGTCTGTCTGCTTGCCCCATCGCATTCTGCCTACCCTCCGTTGTCAGTGTAATCTCCCGTTCTCTCTCACCTGTCCCCCCACGTCTATTTGTCCGTCCCTCCCTCCCTCTGTGTTGCCTCCGGTGCATAGGGTTAAAATTAAAAAAAATTAAAAAAAGCATTATGACGTTGCCTGCACTAATTTGCCTAAAAAAAGAAAAACAACGCTGGCTTAGTCGTTTGAGCCACGTTGCACAGCAGTCCCGCTACTATACAGCATATCTACAAAACATTGCCAATAGGTCTCATAGGCGAGAACTATTGGCTTTGTCAGTGCTTGTTCTAGATAGCAGAAATGGAGTGGTTTCCTTCTGCCCTCTTACACGCAGTTTAACTGCATTTTTATGGGGATGATCCTTTCCCTGGCCTGAAATTCCTGTGTGAATGCAATGAAATAACATTAAGGAAGAACTGTGTCTAATTAACCAAAAAGTTGTTTAAATCTCCACACAGACTTCCTGGTCTCTCGCCCCGACAACCAGCTGACGCTCATCTCCACCAACATGAATTCCAAGAAATTCCTTTAGCATTCCAAGTTCTCTGCTTACTGCCATTGTACAGTAAAGTGTGCCTGTGCCTATCTCCCACAAGCACACCCTCCCCATCTCGGCGAGACAGCATTTATTATTATTATTTTGAGTTTTATACAGCGCTAGCTAGACCCGAAGGTATCAGAGCGCTTTACATGTTATGTAATAACGTTTACAAGAGGTACATGATGAAATTTACGATTGACACAGTGAGAAGTCCAGACAGTGATGAGGGGTTAGGCATTTTGCGAAATCGCGCTTGTACGCTGGATGTCTCAATGGATGATGGCGTATTTCCGTAGCAATTTGGTTTGTTTGGCTGGCTGTTGTAGCAAATCCTCTTTTCCAGAAGCAGTGTTCTCATGTGCAAAATTGTCTGTTTCATTGTAGTGACAGTGGGGCCTTCAGCTGCTGAGCCATGGATGCTTTCTGAGCCACTATGGATGCTTGTGCAACTTCTGCAGTTGTCATTGTGTCTTCTGATACAACCGCCCATCAAATTCCTATCTTAATATGCGTGACTGCCTAATGGATGCACACATTTCCAAACAGTTCTGCCTTATTCCAGTTTACAGTGAAAGGGAGTCTCTCAAATGAAGGATTTGTATGCTGGGTATGCATCAATTCTGAGCCATTGGCAAGAAGGTACATTAGGGCTCCGAACAGTGAAATAGGAGGGGCAACTCATCAAGGGACTGGATGAAACTTTCAAACTGCTGACCTGCCGAGAGCCTCCTCTGCTCAACTTTCATGATTTAAGGTTACTGCATAGGCTGTACCAATCAGGAGAAATTACATGTAATTTCACAGTCTGAGCTCATCCGTAGTCCACTTTCCGACTCGTCTCATCAGACAGCAGTCTAATCATTGATTTCCATGTCTCTGCTCCTCACCAAGCATGTTGGATCCTGAGGCCGCAGGCGGACAGATTGTTTCAGGATCTTCCAATCTCTGGGCTTTTATTGTAGAAACCTACGAAAGATATCACAGATTTGAAATCTGTCTCTGGCTCACTTTGTGGTCCAGGCATCTGTTAGACCACCTTCCCATTTTACTCGCTGATGCTGCATTAGATTAATGTCAGGCTATTGGTGGATTCAATCCCCACATACTAGCTTTTTTTGCTGGAAGGTGAGTTGTAATATGAGTTGTAATATATTTGTGGAGAAGATGTTGCTAGGAGTGCCGAGAGAAATGAAGGAGGGTGGCAGGGCACCAGATATTGAATTTTTGTATATTTGAGAAGGACGGCCAGTATAGAACACGGCATTCTGCCACTCTGGAATTTTCTCAGTGGGCTACAGGCTAGTGGGATGCTTTCAGAGCTGGATGGGCTGCAGCGACCCATCCAGTTAAGCCCCTGGATTCCCATTCTAGTCACGGTCTCCCTCAGTAAAAGCCTAGTCTTTTTTTTTTTCCAAGTTTGATTTTGGTTTCAGTCCGATGCAGGAGAGGATTACCTACGCAGGATATAGAGGGTGGGATGGCAAGAGCAGAGTTGTGTCAGAGTTTTAGGGTGCCTTTTTAGGTTGCGCCTGGGCAGCGCATGCACTGCTTTGCGAGGCATGCTGTATTCAGGTATGGACTTAAAGGTCTGCCCACTCTCCGCCCATATTTTTCATTGGCTTGTGTCATTGTCCTTTGTACACTGTGGCTTTTCATTGGTGATAGGCTTAGTAGTCCCTCCTTAGTACCGCCTTGTCTCATTTTGTAACCTCACATGAGGACACTCCCTGTTACTCGTGTTGTTACTTGGTAGGCTTTAATTACCGCCTCCGAGCACTATTTTGTTAAATGGTTTTCACCCACCTGCCGTTGCAGGCAGGACTCACTCTCCCGCAACACTTTTTTTTTTATTTTCATAACACACCACGCTGATACAGTGGCAGACGCTCCTTTGGTTTATTTGCGGCGCCGAACTCAGCAGCATGTTTTTTTTCAATTTCTTTTGTCTACAAGCGCCCCATGCTGTGCTTTCACGTTAATGGCGGCCGCACCCCTTTCTTTAGACGAGCCGTGTCTAAAGAAAAGTGTGCAGCCGCTATTAAAGTGAAACCACGGCATGGTGCGCTTTTACCAAAAAAAGCATCTGTTTGTCAACTTGAAAAACAAATGCTTTTTTTTTGTAAAAGCACCCCATACCATGCTTTCACTTCAATGGTGGCCGCACCCCTTTCTTTAGACCCAGCTCGTCTAAAGAAAGGGGCGTGTCCGCCACGGCCGCATGTTTTTTTTTTCTTTCTTCACTTTTTTTTTGGTTTACAAGCGCCCCATGCCGCGCTTTCATGTTAATGCCGGCCGCGATGCGTCTAAAGAAAGGTGCAAGGCCGCTATTAAGTGAAACCGCGGCATGGGGCGCTTTTACAAAAAAAAGTATCTGTTTGTCAACTTGACAAAGAGATGCTTTTTTTGTAAAAGCGCACCATACCGTGCTTTTACTTAAATGGCGGCCGCGCCCCTTTCTTTTGATGCGGCTCGACCAAAGAAAGGGGCTGGGCCGCCATTAACGTGAAAGCGCGGCATGGGGCGCTTTTACAAAAAAAAGCATTTACAATGCAATAGGTCTCGCATTCACGAAAGTTTAAGCTATTGCATTGTAAATGACAATGCCTTTTATTTATCTGTTTTGAAAACAAAACATAAATAAAGACATTGTCATTTACAATGCCAATAGTTCAAACTCTCGTAAATGTGAGACCTATTGCATTGCAAATGCTTGTTTTATCATGTATATGGAAAGGTGACGAGAGAGTTTGGGAGAGTGAGATCAGGGTTTTCTGTGCGTGAATTCTCCATAACTCCTGTCACCTTCAACAGCTGCTACACGGCAGCCGCGGCCGCTGCAAGTAAGAGCGGTGGGTCGGTGGGGCCGACTTGGGGGTGGATTTCGAGAGACGACCACAAGGGGAAATTAAATAAATAATTAATGTTCCCTCATGGTCGTCTCTCGAAATCCCCCTCAGCCGGCTCCACCGCTCATACCTGCAGTGGCCGTGCCTGTTCCACGGTGTATGCGGCATGCACAGTATAAAGCTGTAGAAGGGGCAGCTGTAAATCACACAGTTCCTTTCCTCCGTTTCTGTTATTGACAGTTATCGATTTATAATTCTAAATACTTTCACACTGAAATGCATGGTTAAGCAGTGTTGGGCTCAGGACCATTTAGTCCCAGATGCCACTATTTATTTATTTTTTTAAATCGTAAGCATTACATTCAGCTGGCGCAGTCAAACTGCTGTTTGGGCCTTCTTCAGGATTTAAAGAGGTATTAAATTACAATTGAAATCAGAACAATTTTTGCAGTTTCTGCAGAAATCTTGTTAATTTGGAAGGTTGCTGTTCCTAAGAAAGCAGCAATAATATTCTCCTTGTTATTTATTCCACTGATAAGTATTGACAACATATTATCCTCCCAAAATTAGAGATTGAGGCCCTCCATGTGTAGTTACCACTGAGTTTATTTATAATTTTAATTTTTCTTCTTGATATTTTGTGTTTTTTCTTTTAATATTACAGAGAAGAGCAGGGATGGTGACCTGGACATGGAAGACCTTAGCACTGGTTATAAATGCAAACACCTTTATCAGTAAACATGCCTTTTGCAGATCTCCCCATGAGGAAGTCATCTTTACTGGAAAAAAGAGGCAACATTTGGCCTGATTCACAAAGGTAGAACTACACTTTTGTGTAAGTTTACTATTTTTTACTATTCACAAACTTCAAGTTAATAGTTAGTTTGCGACTGTGGATACCCTGCAGTCGGGGTGGCGAGCTCCACACATAAAAAGATAGGCATCTTCTATCTTTTTTGATAGGTCACTCCTCCATATGTGTGGAGTTCTTCACCCCGACTTTGGAGTCTCCGGAATCATAAACTTACTATTAACTCAATATTTGTGAATAGCAAAAAAAAAATAGTAAACTTATACAAAAGTGTAAGTTTACCTTTGTGAATCAGGTCCTGTGTCTTAACATTTTATTTGTGTTTTGTTATATATTTTTTATGCCGCATCTTGCCACATCACATTCCGGTGATTTGTGCGAATTTTTACTTTAGTTATTTGTTGACTTGGCCAGGCAGGCAGCGCGTTCCTATCTTATTACCACTGATTTAGCCCGTGTACAATTTCTCCGTTTTGGAAATTTTTTTCCTTTTAAATTGAACCCATCTCCTCTGTAGTCAGACAGAGAAGCTAAATTTGTCAAATTAACTTTTCTTGACACTTCCCTACACTTTGATGGTTTGGATTCGAGTACATTTTGTAATGTTAAAAAACACCAAGCGTTCCAGACAGATTTATGATCAGAGAGAGCCCGAGAACACTGTGCGTGCTTCTTGTTTTCACTCCCGTCGAAGATGCGACGTATGCCACATCCCCAAGTTGCCTTTTGGGGAGCGGACGCATTAATAACTGCATGGCGGGAACAAAAGGTTCCACAGAACAGATCATCCTTCTGTACACACGGGGCCTGGAAATATGATTTGCCTCGCGAAACGCCACGCGTCGTCGCCATCAAGTGTATAAATGTGTTTGCCGGCATCTTAAACATGTCCATTAAATTATTACGGCAGCGGTGGGAAAAGGTCTCTTAGTCGTTGCGTTGCAAACTGAAGTGTCGCCGTTACGGTAGGAATTCAGTCATCTCACTTGGTAGCGTTTGATTTAAACAAGCCATGCACAATAGAACGTTTTTTAAAAAGTATTACCTTTTCATGTGTTTTTGTAATTTATGATATTGTGTTTTCGCATTGTATTCGTACAACAAATGTAGCTGTTTCGTGGCACTGTAAATTATAGGTGTTGTTTTCAGGTTCTCATTTTTCATTTTGTTGAACTGGTCCAGCTGAAAGCCTGTGTTGGTCCTGGAGGGCCTCTCTGGCATTTTACAAGTAGGCTCCAAACTAGGTGAGGATTCCGTGACCTCACCATGCCCAATCACCACATTGCCAATTCTAGCTGTGGCCCTCTGTAGTGTGGGACTGGTATGATTATTTTTACAGGGCCGATTTTGGTTTCCTTTCTTTCCCTGAACCTCTGACAATGTACATAGATCTCTGCCGCAGATACCTAGTCTACTCAGATAATCCACGTTTTTACCCTCTGGAGCAACTATGTGACCCTGGACAGACTGTGGTGGGTATTTGGCTTTACAGACCCAGTCTGTGAGCGGTTTTGAATGCGGATAGACCTTCAGGTCACATGGACAGGCAGAAGGAGGAGCGTGGGAGCATACCTAATATGAGGCATATGAACACCGAAGAGCTTATCGCATGAAGATGCACTGCTAGGAGTGAGGGGAGCATAGACGTGCAGGGTGAGGAGCTCAGGCTCATGGACAGACAGTGGGGGGCACTTGTGGCACATAGACATGCAGGGTGAGGAGCTCAGGCTAATGGACAGACAGTGGGAGGCACTTGTGGGCACATAGACATGCAGGATGAGGAGCTCAGGCTCATGGACAGACAGTGTTAGGCACTTGTGGGCACATTGACTTGCAGGGTGAGGAGCTCAGGCTCATGGACAGACAGTGGGAGGCACTTGTGGGCACATAGACATGCAGGGTGAGGAGCTCAGGCTCATGGACAGACAGTGTGAGGCACTTGTGGGCGCATAGACATGCAGGGTGAGGAGCTCAGGCTCATGGACAGACAGTGTCAGGCACTTGTGGGCGCATAGACATGCAGGGTGAGGAGCTCAGGCTCATGGACAGACAGTGTCAGGCACTTGTGGACACATAGACGTGCAGGCTGAGGAGCTCAGGCTCATGGACAGACAGTGGGAGGCACTTGTGGGCACATAGACATGCAGGCTGAGGAGGTCAGGCTCATGGACAGACAGTGTCAGGCACTTGTGGGCACATAGACATGCAGGGTGAGGAACTCAGGCTCATGGACAGACAGTGGGAGGCACTTGTGGGCACATAGACGTGCATGGTGAAGAGCTCAGGCTCATGGACAGACAGTGGGAGGCACTTGTGGGTACATAGACATACAGGGTGAGGAGCTCAGGCTCATGGACAGACAGTGTCAGGCACTTGTGGGCACATAGACGTGCAGGGTGAGGAACTCAGGCTCATGGACAGACAGTGGGAGGCACTTGTGGGCACATAGACTTGCAGGGTGAGGAGCTCAGGCTCATGGACAGACAGTGGGAGGCACTTGTGGGTACATAGACCTGCAGGGTGAGGAGCTCAGGCTCATGGACAGACAGTGTCAGGCACTTGTGGGCACATAGACATGCAGGGTGAGGAGCTCAGACCCATGGACGTACAGTGAGGCACTTGTGGGCACATAGACATGCAGGGTGAGGAGCTCAGGCTCATGGACAGACAGTGTGAGGCACTTGTGGGCGCATAGACCTGCAGGGTGAGGAGCTCAGGCTCATGGACAGACAGTGGGAGGCAATTGTGGGCACATAGACATGCAGGGTGAGGAGCTCAGGCTCATGGACAGACAGTGTGAGGCACTTGTGGGCGCATAGACATGCAGGGTGAGGAGCTCAGGCTCAGGGACAGACAGTGTCAGGCACTTGTGGGCACATAGACGTGCAGGCTGAGGAGCTCAGGCTCATGGACAGACAGTGGGAGGCACTTGTGGGCACATAGACATGCAGGGTGAGGAGCTCAGGCTCATGGACAGACAGTGGGAGGCACTTGGCACATAGACATGCAGGATGAGGAGCTCAGGCTCAGGGACAGGCAGTGGGAGGCACTTGTGGGCACATAGACGTGCATGGTGAAGAGCTCAGGCTCATGGACAGACAGTGGGAGGCACTTGTGGGTACATAGACATACAGGGTGAGGAGCTCAGGCTCATGGACAGACCGTGTCAGGCACTTGTGGGCACATAGACGTGCAGGGTGAGGAACTCAGGCTCATGGACAGACAGTGGGAGGCACTTGTGGGCACATAGACTTGCAGGGTGAGGAGCTCAGGCTCATGGACAGACAGTGGGAGGCACTTGTGGGTACATAGACATATAGGGTGAGGAGCTCAGGCTCATGGACAGACAGTGGGAGGCACTTGTGGGTACATAGACATATAGGGTGAGGAGCTCAGGCTCATGGACAGACAGTGTCAGGCACTTGTGGGCACATAGACATGCAGGGTGAGGAGCTCAGTCCCATGGACGTACAGTGTGAGGCACTTGTGGGCACATAGACATGCAGGCTGAGGAGTTCAGGCTCATGGACAGACAGTGTCAGGCACTTGTGGGCACATAGACATGCAGGGTGAGGAGCTCAGACCCATGGACGTGCAGTGTGAGGCAATTGTGGGCACATAAGACCTGCAGGGTGAGGAGCTCAGGCTCATGGACAGACAGTGTGAGGCACTTGTGGGCACATAGACATGCAGGGTGAGGAGCTCAGACCCATGGTCGTGCAGTGTGAGGCACTTGTGGGCACATAGACATGCAGGGTGAGGAGCTCAGGCTCATGGACAGACAGTGGGAGGCACTTGGCACATAGACATGCAGGATGAGGAGCTCAGGCTCAGGGACAGGCAGTGGGAGGCACTTGTGGGCACATAGACGTGCATGGTGAAGAGCTCAGGCTCATGGACAGACAGTGGGAGGCACTTGTGGGTACATAGACATACAGGGTGAGGAGCTCAGGCTCATGGACAGACCGTGTCAGGCACTTGTGGGCACATAGACGTGCAGGGTGAGGAACTCAGGCTCATGGACAGACAGTGGGAGGCACTTGTGGGCACATAGACTTGCAGGGTGAGGAGCTCAGGCTCATGGACAGACAGTGGGAGGCACTTGTGGGTACATAGACATATAGGGTGAGGAGCTCAGGCTCATGGACAGACAGTGTCAGGCACTTGTGGGCACATAGACATGCAGGGTGAGGAGCTCAGGCTCATGGACAGACAGTGTGAGGCACTTGTGGGCACATAGACATGCAGGGTGAGGAGCTCAGGCTCATGGACGTACAGTGTGAGGCACTTGTGGGCATATAGACATGCAGGCTGACGAGTTCAGGCTCATGGACAGACAGTGTCAGGCACTTGTGGGCACATAGACATGCAGGGTGAGGAGCTCAGACCCATGGACGTGCAGTGTGAGGCAATTGTGGGCACATAAGACCTGCAGGGTGATGAGCTCAGGCTCATGGACAGACAGTGTGAGGCACTTGTGGGCACATAGACATGCAGGGTGAGGAGCTCAGACCCATGGACGTGCAGTGTGAGGCACTTGTGGGCACATAGACCTGCAGGGTGAGGAGCTCAGGCTCATGGACAGACAGTGTGAGGCACTTGTGGGCACATAGACATGCAGGGTGAGGAGCTCAGGCTCATGGACAGACAGTGTCAGGCACTTGTGGGCACATAGACATGCAGGGTGAGGAGCTCAGGCTCATGGACAGACCGTGTCAGGCACTTGTGGGCACATAAACATGCAGCTTGAGGACCTCAAACCCATGGACGTGCAGTGTGAGAAGCTTGGTGGTCGTCAAATGAACAGACTATCAGGAGATTACATAGTGCCAGGAATTCCAAGGAGGTCTTTAGTCTCCTGGATATCAGTTCATCACCTTTCAGAAGCACTAATACACCTTGCAGCAATTTAGCTTCTTGTGTTGTATTCAAAGTACTCTCTATTCGCTGTTGCCTGGCAACCCTTTCAGTCCACAGTGCATAACAAGCCTGTTAAGACCGGTAATCTTCAATACCGTTAGGTTATGTCATTCTCATCACAGGAATTATCAATGAAGCCACATCCGCCTCCAGACAGAGACCACTCTCCAATATGTAAACAAATTTCTTTTGTAAATATTTAAACCCCCACTTCATCCCTTCAAGACATCCCTCCTTCGTCCCATGATTCCTGATTATATCCAAGTTTATATAATTGGGTGGCAGGTACCATTTACAATACTGAGAGGGAAAGATTTCACTAAGATGTGGAGGAGTTCGTTTACGGGTAATAAAGATTGTCAATAAGTAATATGTTCATTACCCCCACGTCAATATTCCTCGTCAAAGTAATTACCACTGCGGATGAAACCAAGAAGTAGGTACTAAAACACATTTAATTAATGGTATGCTTAACAACATTTCATTTCTACATTACTTCTTTGCTGATTTTAAGACAGTAGCTCCAAAATTTTTCACATCGTTAGAAAATAAATCCAAACAATAATAAGACAAAAAAGTGTTTGGTGTAGACCATGTTTCTGCTCTACAAATCTCGATAACGAAACACTGGTCTCTTCTCCCTATGAGATTGCCACTGCTCTTGTTGATCTGCCAAGAACTTTTCTTGGCAAATCTTGTCTCTCTGCGATGCAAGTTCCTTTAAATGCCTGTCTAACCTTCTTTTTATTGGGGTGGTTGCTGTTTTATTGCAGCTATTTACTGGGCCAGAAGAAGCTAACAAAGAGTGTGAAGTTCTAAACCCCCTTTGTTTTTTCTAAATAAAACAACAGAATTATTCTTATGTCTAATGAAGGTGGAAAGTCACTACCTTCTGAAGATTGTAATGTCGGAAGTTTAATTTTCTGGGAGTAGTGAAATAAAGATTGTACTTTAAGTTGAAACTTTGGGCTTTTTTCAAAACTACCTTCACAGGGAAGAATCTTAAATAGTGGTAAGTCACTAGTAAAGCACCCAAATCTCCTAACCTCCTTGCAGAGATAATTTCTACCAAAAAGGCTGTCTTAGTTGTGATCCAAGAAATTTGGGCTTGGTCTAATGACTCAAATGATGGTATTTGTACACCATTCAAGAGCACTGAAAGGGAAAAGGAGAGGGCATTACAGGTTTACTTTCCCTGGGGTTTCTGAATAATCTAGCTGCTAAGGAAATAGCTTCAGAAATGTTGCTGCTTTACTCCCAGAAGGTTTTAATAGATGCACACTGGGATGTCAAAACTGAGCGAGTTAAACCTTTCACAAACCCTTCTCTTAGGAATTCTACCATTTTGAAAGGATCACTTAGCGCAGGATCTAGTGTGTTATCCTTGCACAAACATATCAAATACTTCCAGTGCTTAGAATATTCTAGCAGAGTTGATGACTTGATGGAAGTTTGTATGTAACATGCTAGTTCTTTTGAGTAATCTAACTGCTTTAGCTCAGTCCTCTCAGTTTCCAGGCCGTCACTTGTAGTTGACGTAGCTGGAATGTTGAAATCAGATATTGGAGAGGAGATGGGCAAAGCGGCAGACAAATACGTTTGCTCCAATGATCAACATCTGTCCCCCTCACACTTTCTGCCATATGGTCTCTGAAGAGAACCGAGGAAGAAGAGTGTTTGGATGGAGGCACAGATAGATCTGTCGAGGATTTTCCAAAAGCTGTCGGCTATCAACTGAAACATCTATTGACTCAAGTGAAGAATCACAGACGAAAGCGTGTACCTGCCTAAACTGTCGGCATATTAATTGTCCCTGTGTGGTATATATACCACCTTCAGGGAAAAATATTCTTCTCTGACCACAAACATCCCTCTCTAGGGATTGACATCTTGTGCCTCCCTGCTTGAGGATTTATATACAACTTTGCAACTTGATTGTCCCCTTTGCCTAGAACTGGTTTGTTGGCTACTTCTTTTGCAAAGCTTTGAATAGCATACCATATAGTTGCCACCTCTTTCCTATTTGAAGTTTGTAGTTTCTGTGAGTTAGACAAAGTGCTTGTATACCTCTCCTTCTAGAGTTGCATCCTATCCCCACTGAATCTCGTCGGTTGTTAGGACTACAAGTAGGGTTTTTTGTATGTGAACACCTCTTTAGAGATTGTTGGGTAAGACCCACTACTGAAGGTCTCTTTTCTATCTCCTGAGATATTGGAATCTAGACATAGACATTGCACTTCTGATTTGAAGGAAACTAGTGTTTCAGAACATGTTGTACCAAAGGCTTCACATGGGTCGAGCTTAAGGTACCACTGCTGTGCAAGATGCTACCAGTCATTGTATCTTTAACCAGGCAATGCTATCGCCTCTTGGAGACTCAACGATCTAGTTATCTGGAATTGTAGATTTATTCTTCTTTTCTCTGGCAGAAACACTTGAGCTTTTTGAGTTTCTTAGAGGGCTCCGTTAAAAGTCCTTTAATGTGATGGAATCAGCTGGGACATGTGTAGATTCAGTATAAATCCCAGTGCTTTCAGTTGTTTGCACACCAATGTCACACTTGATTTGACCTTTGAAAAAGAAGAGGCAACAGTGAGCCAGTCATCCAAATACCGAAATAGTTAAATACCTTGTGTTTGAAAAGAAGCCACAACTGGTACCAGTGCCATCATAAACACCTTCGTGGAAGATGCTAGGCTGAATGGCAGTATGCTAAATTGAAAATTATGTTCTGCTGTTGTAAACCGTAGAACTTTCTAACTGCATCATGTACTGGGACACAAAAATATACGTCCTGCAAATTGAGTGTAACCCAAAAAAAAATCATCTGTTCACATCAAAGTTAATATAGTTTGCAGGAATATCATCTTGAAGGGTATGTATTTCGCATATTTTTGAGATCCAGAGCTGGTCGAAACATGCCATCTGACTTGAGCACCAAAAAGAGGATTGAATAAAAGACCTAGTTCCAATTATATTTAGAAATTGGGACTATTGCTCCATTCTGTAGTAAAGCTTCTATACTTGATCTCATCACTTATTTTCTTTTCTCTGCTTTTGCCATTGGAGTTTGGAGAAAAAAATTACTCTACTGGATAATGGTATCAAATAACCGCTTTTTACAACTGAGAGTACTCACTTATCTGTTATGTGTAATCCCATAAAGTAAAAAAGTATTTTATTCTTCTGCACACCATATTTCAGTGGGTGTCATGCTTTTGGTGGTTGTTTAGGCTGAACAGGCAGTGGCCAGGACTTTGCTGCAACGCGGCTCCCCAACTTCGAGCCCTGCCTCGAAAGGGACGTTCTGATTCTTGAAATCGTTGCAACAGGCGTTTGGAGTCTGGGAGAGAGGTCTCCTGGCAAGATTTAGACTTGGGAAGTTACGCCATCAGTTGTTCTTCCCTTTGGGTCAATTTAGTACTGACTGTTTGTTCCTGCCCTTGCATCGAGTCTTCTAGTTTAACAGATGATGAAGATGTTCAAGGAGCTGTTGGCATCGGGCATGCTGTCATCCTGGTTGAAGGGGCTATAGAACACCTACTGACCGCACTGGAGACATTAAAAACGGATCCTACTGACTACAAATATTTTTGGCGTCAAACTTACAAACCAGCTCCATAGCGACACCATCACAGGTTACGTGACCGCAGTGCCTCCATGTTCCTAACATTCTTCCACGTTATGTACGTCTTACGTTGACACCACTGACATCAAGGCACACTTACAAGCACATTTTTGGCAGTGGCATTGCTAGACCATTTGCTGCTCGTGGCGGTCCCTGTGTTTGCCGCCCGTCAGCGGCCGCATGTAAGAGCGGGTGGGGGCTGGCCGCTGCCCCCAAAACTCGTGTCCCCCAGCCCCTGCTATGCCACTGGTTTTTGGCTGTATACCTTGTCAGGAAGCGAGGCAGGTGTTGTCAAAGTAATTTGCCATTTTTTCAGCCAATAACTTTTCCTGGTCGTAAGATAAATGAGCATTGAGAAGACGTGTTGTATCTTGGAACGGTTCGCCATCTCAATTCACATGCCTGTCTTAGCAAGTAAATCTGGGCTCTTTAAGAGCTAATACTCATTTCTCTATCTTTTTAGGTCGAGCCTGGGCAGCAAGCCATGCTGTATTGGAGTATGGACTTGAAGCCCCGCGCACTCTCCGCCCATATTTGTCATTGGCTTGTGTCATTGCCCTTCATAAATGCTGGCTTCTGATTTGTTAATATGCTTGTTAGTCCCTCCTTAGTACCACTCTGTCTTCATATGTCACATTCCATGAGGACTTGCCCTTTTACTTCGGTTGTTACACAGTACGTCTGTAAGCATTATTTTCTTTAATGGTTTCTCCTACTGCAGGCACAATGTTTCTTTCCTGCAACATTCAGTGCGCCATGCGCGCTTTCACAGGGCGCTTTTACAACAACAAAAAAAGCATTTGTTTGTCAACTTGACAAACAAATGCTTTTTTTGGTAAAAGCGACCCATACCGCGCTTTCACTTTAATAGCGGCCACGGACCTTTCTTTAGACACTGATCATCTAAAGAAGTGGCGTCGCCTCTATTAACTGAAAGCGCAGCCTGGGGCACTTGTTTACAACAAGCATTTGCAATGCAATAGATTTCGCATTTTAGAAACTTTGACCTATTGGCAGGGCACGAGTCGGGGGTCCACGCGGGTGGACGGCGTCCCCCCACTTCTTTCACAGGGGGATGCCGTCCACCCTGCCAAGAGTTGGGCCCCACTAAAAAGATGCTGAATTCGTCCCGGTGTAATTTCCAAACACCGGGACACATTCAGCAACGCCTGCACGTTGTTGTCTGCTTTCGATCACAACAACGTGCAGGCGGGGACGAGGCTCTCTTATTTCTGACTCCTGCTGGGATACTCGGCCATAACAAAGGCCGAGTCTTCGAGGGAGTGGGGGGGGTTGATTAGCCTCCTTTTGTTGGAGTCTCCTGGCTGGCAGCAGTCAGGAGCCTCACACCTGATGCAAATGCAGCAGAGGGGAAACAAAGGCTCGCACCTTGTTAGCACTTCACACATACTTAGGAGAGGCAGCTTTTCACTTTGTTCAGGCTCTGTTTAGGAGATATTCATGCACTGTAAGATCGTCAGATGTGTTGATCTTTCCCAGTATTTGCACAAAATAAATTGCATTTATATACGCTTATTACCCTTGAGGAGGCGTTGTAATAATTTAAATATCACTATTTCTTTTAAAGCACTATGGCTATAGAAAGCTTAACGCTGACAAAAGGTAACATTGCTTTATATGTAGCGTACAAAAGTTTGAATCTTCTGCCTAAATCAGGATAGTTTCCCTGTATACTCGAAATGTGCTCAAATGTACTCATGATAGACCTGCTAAACATATATGTGAGGGCTTAAGATCTGATATCACTTCTTGTGATGCCAGTTCCTGTGATGTCACGCGCTGTGATGTCACGCGCTGTGATGTCACGCGCCTTGATGTCACGCGCTGCGATGCCACTTGCATACTGATTAACTAGGTTAGTCCCCCCACTTCTTTTTTTAGGACTTGTGCCCTGCCTATTGGTATTGTAAATGACAATGCCTTTTATTATCGCAGGTTTTTTTAAACACAGATAAAAGGCATCGTCATTTACAATGCCAATAGCTCAAAATCTCCCAATTGCAAGACCTAATGCATTGCAAATGCCTGTTGTCTCGCGTCGCTTTGTCTTTATCTCGCGTCGCTTTGTCTTTATTTGTACTTTCGCTCTCTGACCCCGCTCCTAACTCTTCCCTTAGTTTCCTGCTCTTTCCGTTTCTCACTCCTCTTTCTATCTCCGTCTTCACCCTCGCCATTCCTCCCACCTCTCTCGCTCTGTGACCCTCTGTCGCTCAGGCTCTGTGATGGAGTGCTCCCTGTACTCAGTCAGATGGCCAGCTCTCCGCCAGGGCTGTGTTAGGGCACCGCCAGGAGCAGCGTTAGGGCACCGCCAGGAGCAGCGTTAGGGCACCGCCAGGAGCAGCGTTACTCCCGGCTCAAGTCTGCGCTAACGGAAGAGAACAGTCTCATTTTTCTGCCAGTTTGTGCGTTATGCGAGCTGACACTCTCCCCGCTGCCTTTTGATTAAGGATGACAGTTTATATAAACCTTAAGGTTGGGCCGTTCATTCCCACTGACAGCTCATAAAAGGCACCCTCCCCCCGCAGAAATAATGCGTGATGCATTAGTGCTAGGCGAGCTGTCACAGGAGGCGCTACATCGCATCGCTCAAGATTTTCGTTTCCAAACCGACTTTGTCCTTTTGTGTCTTAAATCAGACCGGCTGTCATAACCAGCATCGTTCCCTCCCCGGCTCCTCCTGTTGTTGCCACAGAAAGAAATATTAGCATAATCCTCAGATACAACAGAATCTCTCTTCACCGGGAACAGAGGAGGGAAGATTGAGTTGTCACCACAGACTTGTTTCGAATCGTCTGGAAGGGTACACTCAAAGGGGGTGATAACACTGGGATCCCCCAGGAAGCGAGGTGTGCAGTGTTTCTACGCTTCAGGCACTCGGTGCTCCGCAGTGCCACCTGTCGGTGAGGTGCAGGTTGAAAGGAGGACCAGGCTCTACCAGGTCCCGGGGCCTCGTGATGAGATTGCAGACATGGATTGGCTAGTTTTGCTTCGCCTCTAGTGCACTCTCTAATTTTGGGTTACTTTATCTGCTTTTCAGTTAATGGCCTGTGCATAGTTAACGTTTTAGAATTATGGCCTCACTGAACCACAATGTACGAGGCTGGCTTTCCATGCCTACTATTATCTTGCTATTTAACTATGGTAAACTGTATACAGCGAATACTGGCGTCTTTTCTGTGTGTGCCCTATACCCCCGATACACTTCAGAAATAAAGCTGGGAAAAAAAGAAACATGGTCTCCAAACCACTAAAATGATAGTTTGCTAATAAAGGGGAACTACTGTGCCACAGTGTTCTTATTGTACATTATATTTGTTTTGTAAATTGGAGTGTGGCGGTGATGCTCCTGTGTTGGCACGAGTCCCTGATTTTACCACACAGCTTAGCATAGGAGTCTGAGGCTAGCCTCAGTATGTCTCTGGCTCACAGAGCACTTCATCCATCCATCCCCGTAAGCTCCTGTGCAGGAATCTAATGACGTTTGACGAACCCATGCTTCGAGTTTAGGAATCTCAGAAGTCACAAACTGAGGTGGTCCTCGGAGTGTCTCCCTACTGCCATCTGGTTAACCTCACTGCAGTGGCTGTATGTGTATAGGGATACGTGTAGAGCTCGGAAGCAGAGATTGATTACAGGATGTCCACTGCTGCCATGTTTTTTCTTTTTTTGCACTTCGTAGTCTTTTGTCTGATTGTGGCCTGGCTGCAGGTGTGCCAAGAGCCACCAGAAATGGTGAACTTTTCTACAAGTTAACCAGGTATGCTGGTTGTGATGGCTTGTAAATGACTGGTTTTGGAGATGGTGTCCCAGCAAGGGAGCCATTGGAGTTCTATCAGGATGTGGTGATGTGATCATAGTTCTTCAGGCCCTAGATGAGATGTGCTGCAATGTGTAGGATGCTCTTAAAGGGTGCCACTGTGCAGTCTGAGAGGCCATGATCTTTACCTCCATCCACAAGCATGAGTACTAGGGCTTGAACAGCAGTTATGAAGTCGCTTACTGAAAGAAATGGTTTCACTTTCTTTACAAGAGCGAGCTGGTGCCTGGCCATCTTTGTTATTTCGGCAATGTGTTCCTTGAGGGTGAGATCGTTGTCAAGGGTGAATCCAAGCGAGGTGGCGTTCAATGGAAGATAGGGTTTGAAGTTGTTAAGGTTCATGTCATTGAGCTAGGTGTGCACTTTTTCTTGTTTGTTGTATAGGAAAAATAGCAGGAATTCAGTCGTGCTTTGGTTGAGCTTCAGTTAGGTACTGAACCTCCAAGTCTGAATGATGTACTGGCTGTGTTTGAGGCATTGGATGTCTGAAGCAGAGGAGCATTTCAGGTAGATTTGGTTATCATCAGCGTATTGCTGGATCTGGATGTGGTTATCTGTGAGAAGAGCGGCAAGAGGTTGTAGATAACAGAGTCCAGAATGGAAGGCAAGTGATGGGGATCTTTTGGGACCTGGAGGTACCCATGTGAACAAGCTGCATCTGTGACTTTGCAGCATTATTAAAACCATTGCAATAAGTAGATACAAATTAAAATGAGGTTCTGTTGTGTTTAGGAAGAATCTAAACCAAGTGCTGTGTATTGCCAGAGATTTAAAGAGAAACTGCATTTTCTAAACTTGGGATACATTTCAGAGGAATAGCAGTCAACAGGTTTGGGCAGTATCTGGAATGAATGAATCTGTAAGTTCGTACTCATCAGAGGATTGCCTGTGTCCCATGTCTTTGGGGCATGTGACCAGAAGGGGAAAAGCACATCCGGCTGCACAGGATAAGCGCAAATCCTCCTGTGGTTCTCCGACTACTTGCAGAAACCACTGCTTGCTTTGTTGCAAATCAGTTGTGCAATCATAGCTCTTGGCTTAGGGTATTTTCGAAACATTTGTATTTTTCCACATCGTTTCCTTATTTTATCAGAATTTATCCACATTTAATACTTGTCTCACAGAAGGAGTAACGCTGCATCTAGTATTTATTTACAGTCAAACTTGCGCTCGGTGCCCGTTGGATCTTAATGCTGTATGTATTTTGATGCCTATATAATGTCTATAGCACTTCTACTCGGCGGTATCCAAAGTTACTAAACTTTAACTAAACCGCAGAAGTGTGTGCTTATGTGAAAGTTGCTAGATGAAGACACTGAGCTCAAGTCCTCCACAGCAGTCCTGTCCGTCTCACAGTCCTCCCGAGTGCAGAAACCCTTCTCACAGGGAAGAGGGGTAGGAAAGTTAATTCTGTGTAACACTGTGGATTCAGACGGTTTTTGTTCGTGTCAAGCAAATAGCTCATAATGGATACTTGTTTACAAACGCACAGAACATTTCTCATGCTCGGCTGAAAGGGGTCCCAACTCTTGGTCGAACTTGAAAGCCTAGTGCGTGTGGCAGGAATGGCAGCAGAACCAGGACTTATGTGAGGGCATCTCTGTTTAGTTTAACTCTCCATGCTGAACAGAGGAAAATGGATTGTTTAATGTCTGTTTATGTGAAAACGTAAGTAAAAACGGAGTCATAATTACAGGATAGTGTGCGATCTCCTACGCTTACTAATTTCGGAGAGTGGGCCTTAGGCAGAGTAGGAGCTTAGGGGGAGGAGGAGTTGTGGGGACGGATTGCACATCTCAAAATGTGAATTTCAGCTGCCAAAGAGAGTGTATTGTAGCATAGGTCGGGCTCAAGTGGGGTGGGGAGTTAGGGGGCAATTAAAGTTAATATATGAAAATGTTGTTTGCCAAGTTTAAAAAGGAAATTCATTTGGGTTTGTTTAAACAGAAAAAGACACCCCCGTGTAATTAAGAAAATAATTGTCCCTGTGCTTTTTCTGATCTCTGCAGCGAGCTAATGGATTACTTGTCTCGCTAATTGCCAAGTAGTCTTTTCTTTAGGGTGCAGGTACTGCCATTTTCACCAGATTAAAAAAACAACAGATGGATTGTGACTTTGAAAGTGAACAATGCCAGTATGCCACTTGTGTCCAAAGTCGGCTGAGTCTTGCATGGTCTGTTTCTATGATGGCAAGCACAGCAAACCGGGGGCATTTTAAATATGTGAAATAAACGTTAATTTTCAGAAAGGCGTCAGAAGCCTGGGAGCACAGGTTTGAGCCATTCTCATGAGTCGGGTGCAATACTGGTTTGTCTGATGAGTGCTATTTTTTGGAAGTATGTTTGCTTTCAAAGAGACCTTTAAAAAAGGAAAAGATCTAAAAGCCAGACTGACCGGAAGGATGCCACCTTGTAATGATTTTAGTCATCGGTGAAGGCCCTGGTGTCGTTTGTCTCATGGATTCCTGCACATAACAAGATTTCTGATATCATTACTGGTGAAGTTCGACTTCTGAGGAGCCCTTTGTCCAAGAAGAACAAAGGCCACCCAAGCATCAGCGTGTTGTGCACAGGGTAGGAAGCCAGCAATGGCCCTGTCTCCACAGTCAATGGCTGTGATCATCAAAGTCACTTTGAGTCCCTGCAATAATTACACAGAGTGTGACAGGAGGGCAGGGATTTGTAACATCCATCAGTCCTCGTTATCTCCTAATAGAAGCCAAGAGCTCCAGGGGAAGTCGGTAGGTGCGCGGGGCGGGCTTTATGAAAGCATCTCTGAACTGAGAGTGGGCTGCTGATTCGCCCCAGGTTTAGTGTCGATAATGTGTACTGGAGTCACCAAGCGATGTGAAGCGATCTTATTGGCACTTAAATCGGGGCTAAAGTGTTTCCCATTGTATTGCAACCTGTGATTGGTGTGGTTTTGTAAAGATTATGCATTTGTAAAAATGAACCATCACTGGGATCGCTGCATTATATCTTGCTACATTGAACCTGCAGAAGCATAAAGTCCTCCTTTTCAGAATTTACTGTTATGGGAGGAGCATGGAGGCGATAAAGTAATTAATTAAACTGAGCTTGTAAAATATCATCCAAATTGAAATCTTTGGTCAGCATCTAATCAATCACTGATGCCTTCCCTTCTTCCCAGGCTTTAAAAACAACAAAATGGACACACCTTTTCTATATAATGACAGCAACTCCAGTTAGCAGTGAGAAGTACAGTAGATTTCTTGGGATCCCCACAGAGCCCTAAAGCATTGGCTGTTCAAAGAGGCGCTAGATCAATACAATATCCTAGCTAGGAATTTTCATCAAAAGAATGAAAAAAATGTTTTAAGACTTTAGTGGATGTAGCAACAAGTTATATAGAAGAAGGCCGGGGTTGGAAAGGAGGTGGGTCAGTTCCTCCACTTATAGGAGTAGTGGTACCCTCTGGGTACTTTGAAATCACTTCAGGTTAATCAGAGTCACAGAGTTGCCTAGTTGGGTCCAAGAGTCCCAGGGTCCATAGTCGTATTAGGTAAGTTAGGTCTCTGTTGTCGTCATTATGATATCGAAGGACCAAGTCCCCCAGTTTTGCAAATCGATCCAAGTCATCCTTCAAATTATACACAATTTTCTCATTGGCTCTCAACTGCCATATCCTTTGTAGCCAAAGCTTTCTAGTGGGGTTGACCGCTCTGCCCCACAACTCTAAAATTGTTGGTTTTGCAGATACACATGGGTGAAAAATTCCCCTGCACCAGATGGAATATAATAGATTGATGCTCTCTATTGGGAAGCCCAGCACCACAGAAGCTGCACAGTCTGTCACGTCTACCCTTCAGTCTCTTATGATCCAAAGATTTGAAGACCAGTAACTCGTGATTCTGGGTCATGACCACAATATATGGAGGATAGTGCCATTTTCCCCAAATTGGCGCCAACAGAATTCAGAGTGTAATATGTTCATAGAATGTAAGCTGACCGGAGTGCAGTGCCAGCTATACACTATTTTATACAATGATTCCTGGCTATGTGCGTGACATGCAAAATTCGTGTTGCAAGTGAAGATTGCCTCCCATTGTTTTCGATCCAGTTGTTGCCCCAGTTCTCTTTCCCAGTTAGTTTGATATGAGTGTGGTCCAACGGGCTCTCTTTAAGTAAGATATACAGTGGCGTGTTGTGCAGAGCCCCTGGAGAAACTTCTTAAAGGAGGTTAGGTCTCCTCTACTTTTATAGACTGGAGCAAGACCAAGTGATGCATCTGTAAATAATGGTACCCTTCATTCTCCAGGATTCGGGAAATAGATTAGATGTCCTCAAACAACCATATAACACCCTTGTGGAGAAAATCACTCTCTGTCCACTCCTGAAGGTGTTGCCTGTTGAGACCCGAACAAAAATCTACATGGCCATCCACCGGTGACCTAGGTGAACTGTGTGTATTAAAACCCTTATACCTGGACAATTGATCCTATGTATGCATTGTGGCCCTAAGTATGGGTGATCTATAGAGGCACCGTTGAGGTTTCAGCAGCCAGAAAACATCTGTCAAAGGGTGACTGTGAAACTCTGATCTATGGCGCACCAGGCGTTGTCTGACTCCCCTCGGTGCCATTCAACAACGTATTGCAACTGTGCCGCTTCGTAATAGCCACTCATTTTTAGTACCCCCAAACCACCCTGCTGAGGTGTCACTTTGGTTATGCGCTGGTGGAGTCGTCGTTTTCCTCATACATCGTGGCTATTCCTCCAACAGCACTATAAGTTCTTTGACGGATTGGTTTGGGACTGTGAGTGACAATAAAGTATCGTCCGCAAAAATCGAGACTCCAAACATGATTCGTCGAAATGGAATGTCCTGAATTACAACCTCTTTTGGATCTTGCAGCAGTGGTTCAATGTAGAGGGCAAAAAGCATTGGTGACAGTGGCAACCCTGTCTTGTGCCCCTCATTATGTCTTTTCTTGGAGTGCTCATTCCATTTACCTGAACTCTCACTCCCTGGGATGAGTATAATGCATTCACCCACACATGGAACCTGGGGTCTAATACAGCTCTGATAAGGGTCACTATCACCATACACCAATCCACCCTATCAAAATGTTTTTCAGCATTAAAAGACAAGAGAACTGCTTCCTGGCATCTCTTCCCTGCGATGTCAATCAGGTGGAGGGCCCGTTTGGTGTTATCTGAGGTGGTTCAGGTTGGTGTAAATCCCACCTGGTCTGCATGTATCAAGTGGGCAGGACAGTCTCCATGCGGTTCGCCAAGATCTTAAAAAAGGTTTTGAAATCAATAGTTACAAAGAAATTGGCCTGTAGGATGAGCACATGAGCGGATCCTTGCCAGGTTTTAGTAGTATTGCTATAGATGCTTCAGTCATCGATGAAGAGGGGCTTATTGTGGCTGAGAGGTGTATAGATTCGCCAACAAGGTGCCAACTCTGGGGCAAAGTGTTTATAATAGTTGGCCTTTTAGCCAAATTCCTAAATTTTAGATGTTTGATTACTGTGATTATTTCTGCTATGGCTATTGGATCATCTAGGGATTGTGCGTCTGTGGCGCTTGTCAGAGACATGGAGCGGAGGTATGTTGATGCTTTGACCTCTGCTCCGACGGCTTCGCTCTCTACTCTGATGAGCTACCATGGATCCGATCCCGGATCCGGACCAGCGTTGGTCGTGATGCAGCGACCTCCCCTGATGTTGGGCCCCATGCCCCCGCGAGCCCCATTTACATCCATGAATCAGACACGGACTGGAATGGCGTTTATCTGGCACCAACAGGACCCACGTGTCCTAGGTCAGGGCTTGAGCCCTATCTTGAAGGGCTAGGCTTCGGGTAAGACTGAGAGGGGTCTCTGGACCCTTTAGAATACCAGTTAGAAGACCAGGAAATGGATTGGTGTGAGCAACTCGGGGATGCCAGTGGTCTGGACAGACCCCCAGATACTGGTATATTTCCTCCACTTACTGTGGCTACGGAGGAGGGAGCATCTTATTCCATGATGGTGAAGAGGGCAGCTGAGGTTCTGGATCTCGAGTTTCCTTCGGTGGCAGTCAAGACTAACATCTGACAGAAGTGACAGGAGTGCTACAACCGGGAGCTTCCTCTTCCGAACCCTTCCTTCCTTTTAATGAAGCACTGACGGATGTCCTTCTGGGAACCTGGTCCAAGCCAGCACAGGGGCTCCTGTGAGCAGGACAATTACCCGCCGCCCCCGCACCTGGGGACCCGAACTTCCTCACCCTACACCCCACTCCTGAGAGCTTGGTGGTCCAAACCTCTACAGTCCATAGCACATTCCCTGCCGCACCCCCAGACATAGAATTCTAGAGGCAGGATAGCTTGGGGAAGAAGATGTTTTCTTCCATCAGCCTTGCGTTGCGGTCAATGAATACTGCATGCTTATTGGGCTGCTCATCTCCTTGTGTTTGCTTTGTTTGCCCTAAGTTGGCAGAGTATGCCCAGACGTGGGTCACTTGCTCACTTTGCCACTGGATTCAAGCTAACCTGGCTGATGAGGGGTGTTACCCCGAAACCGGTCCCAGGATACTTGTTTTCGGTCCAGGGAGGACCTGGCTTGGCAGTTCGGGCTGGACTGTTCCCATGAGGCACATGGTCAAGACTGATTTGCATATAGCTGGGTCCGAACTGGGGTGGCAAAGTGAGCTAAAGAACGATGATGGATTCACCCCAGATCTGTGACTGGGGAAAGTGTCTGAAAAGTTTCAGCGCTCCGTCCATCATCTCCTTGTGTTTGCTTTATTGGGCTTCTACTCCCATACTCAGTGGGACACGGTTGCACAAGTGCTGCCACAGGTCCCGGAGGAGGCCCAGGCTGTTCTCTCCCAAGCAGTCAAGGACAGGAGAGATGCAGCGAAGTTCACCATTAGGTGTGGTTTGGATATGACTGACTCTTTGGGCAGAGCAGTTTCGACGGCAGTGGCACTTAGACGCCATGCCTGGCTGAGAACATCTGGCTTTTCCAGGGATGTCCAGGCTTCCCTCATGGTCATGCCTTTTGATGGCAACCGTCTCTTCGGGGACAGAGCAGACTCAGCGCTGGAGCTCTTTAGGGACTCGTGGGCTACGGCTAAGTCCTTGGGCCTCTCATTTGCCCTTCTTCAACCCCAGTCTGCCTATCGCCCCTTTCTTGGCTATGGAAGGGGCTTTCAGCCACGCCAACCACCGCCCCATGAAAGCTTCCCAGACTGTGCAGGGGCGAGGAAGTGGTTCATACCGACCGCGTGGGTAAGGTAGCCAGAGGTCTGCCACAGCCACCAATCCCCCTGCAGCCTCTAAACCCTCCTAATCTTGCCCACAAGATCATGGGCATCCAGTTGGTGACAGAATCAGCCATCATCTCCACTACTGGCATAACATTGGACAGGTGGGCCATACAGATCATTCGGAGGGCCTACTCTCTTCCCTTCGAATCCTCCCCTCCCTCTTTGCCTCCATCTCACAACCGGCTGATGGAGGATCATTTGTCCTTGCTCCGCGCGGACGTCATGATTCTCTTGGCCAAGGAAGCCATAGAGAGGGATCCGGTGTCAGAAGTAGGTAGTGGTTGCTATTCCAGCTACTTTCTGATTCCTATAAAGAACAAAGGGCTTTGCTCTGTCTTAGATCTGAGAACCCTCAACCTCTTCCTCAAGAAGGAGAAGATCAGGATGCTCACATTGGCTCAAATTTTGTCTGCCCTGGACCCAGGAGACTGGATAGTATTGTTGGACTTGCAGGACGCCTGTTTTCATATTTCCTGCGTGCCTGCCCATCGCATTACCTGCGGTTTACGGTAGGCCACGAGCACTTTCAATTAATTGTGCTTCGTTTTGGCTTTACCAGCGCACTTCTGGTGTTCACCAAGGTGATAGCGGTGGTCGCAGCTCACGAGCACTTTCAATTCATTGTGCTTCGTTTTGGCTTTACCAGCGCACTTCTGGTGTTCACCAAGGTGATAGCGGTGGTCGCAGCTCATCTACGCAGATCGGGGGTGCCAGTCTTCCCCTTTCTCGACGACTGGCTGCTGAAGGCGGGCTTGCTCCAGGTTGTCGTCTCCCACCTCCAGACTACGGATAGTCATCTGCATTTGCTGGGGTGAACTATCAACATTCCAAAGTCACACCTGACCTTTCATCGGAGCTGTTTTGGACACAGTGCTGTTTTAGGCTTATACTCCAGAGCAGCGAGTCCAGGATATTTAGGCTATGATACCGATGTTTCAGTCTCTATCCTGGATTTCGGTGAGAATGACTCTGAGGCTGCTGAGCCCCATGGCCTCCTGCATCCTACTAGCAACACATACCAGATGGCATGTGCGGGCCCTGCGTCAGACTTGAAGTTCCAGGGGGCACAGCAAAAGAGGAATCTCTCCGAAATGGTCCAGACCTCAGTGGGAACTATAAAAGACCTGCAAAATGTAGCTAACGAACCGCGATTGGGTCAGAGGCAGAACTCTCTCCCTTCCCCAACCAGATCTCACGGTAGTGATGGATGCATCATTCCTGGGAAGGGTGGAGATCAGAGGACTTTGGTCTCTGGCGGAAACAGCACTCTACATAAACATGCTGGAGCTCGAGCGATCCAACTGGCATTGAAAGCGGTTCTACCCTCCATCAAGGGAAGGCTGGTACAAATGTTCACAGACAACACCACCGCCATGTGGTACTGCAACAAACAGGGCAGGTTGGAAGGGTGGGGTTGTGGAGCCTTTGCCAAGAGGCTCTGTGTTTCTGGAAATGCCTGGAACAGCAGGGCATATACCCGGTGGTTCAACACCTGGCAGGTTCCCTGAACGCCAGAGTGGACAAACTCAGCAGTCGATGCCTAGTGGATCACAAATGGCGTCTCATCCAGAGGTGGTGCAGAGGTCTCTTTCAGCAGTGGGGAGAGCCTTGGCTATAAGTGTTCAATCTCTGCTGAGAACGCGCAATGTCAGCAGTTTTGTGCACTGGAGTTTCTAAGGCGTCTCTTGCTTGGAGGCACTTTTCGTCTTGAGTGGAGCTCAGGCCTCCTGTGCGCCATTCCGCCCATACCACTTATGCCCAGAGTTCTCAAGAAGATCAAGAATGACTGGGCCCAAGTCATCCTGTAGCTCCGGACTAGGCACAGAGAGTCTGGCATCCCGAGCATCAATCCTCTGATCAGGCTGCCCCATCGGGAGGATCTTCTTTCGCAGTAGCTGGGGAGGGTCCTTCACCCGAACCTGTCAACTCTGTGCCTTCTTGCGTGGAGATTGAGCAGCAACAGTTGATAGCTTTCAACCTTCCTCCCGAAGTCTGCGATGTTATTTTGGCAGCCACGCGTCCCTCCACCAAAACGGTACACCCCTGCCGGTGGAACAAATTTGTATTATATTGTACAAAAAAGTCTATTGATCCTCTTTCTGCTTCCCTTTCTGATGTCCTTCTTTTTATTCTTACCCTTGCCCAGCAGGGCTCTGCTCTGGGCACTCTAAAATCTACTGCTCTGTCTGCATTTTTGCGGCTGCCTGACCAACCCTCTTTATTTAATCTCTATTGTGAATAGGTTTCTTGAAGGTCTTTTAAATATGTTTCCCCCCTCCCTTTCATTATGCCCCAGTGGGACCTTAATTTGGTTCTCACTTCCTTAATGTGTGTTCCTTTCGAGCATCTTCATTATTGTCCCCCCTAACTGCTCACCATCAAGTAAGCCTTTCTAGTGGCAATAACATCTGCCCGAAGGGTGAGTGAGCTGCAGGCTTTATCATCCACGCCTCCATTCTGGTCTGTTTTTCCAAACAAATTGGTGCTTTGCACTAGGGTCTCTTTCCTGCTGAAAGTGGTAACACCATTCCATGTGGGCCAATCTGTTGACTTGCCCACTTTCTATGCTCCTCCACACCCCTCAAAAGAAGAGGAGCGACTTCATCGTCTGGACCCAAAAAGAGCATTGCCGTTTTACCTTGACCGCACACAAGAGTTCGGGTTGGACGACCAACTTTTCGTGGGGTAATTTGGAGCAAAGAAGGGTTGGGCGGTACAGAAACAAACAATTCCGTGCGGGGTCGTACTCTGTATTCAAATCTGCTATTCACTGGCCAAGAAGCAGCCCCCTGAGGGCTTAAGGGCTCATTCCACCAGGGATAAAGCTGCTACCACTACGTTAGCACGTGAAGTCCCAGTTTGGGACAGCAACGTGGACAGCCAGGCAGCAACGTGGGCATCCATGCATATGCTTGCCAAACACTACTGCCTGGATAGTCAGGTCCGCAGGGACGGGCAGTTCGCCCGTTCTGTCCTGCAAGACATTTTAGTTTAGAATTTGTCCACAGCTCACCACCAGTATGGTATTGCTTGGGTATCTATGCAAAGGTAAGGAATCTGCAGCTAGATGTCTCTATCAGATGAACAAGTTACTTACCTTCAGTCACGCATTACCTGGTTAGAGACAGGATCTAACCGCAGATTCCTTAGCAACCCACTCATCCTCCCCGCTCTGCGGGCAAGTTTCTAGGGTCAGGGATGATCCCTTTCAGGGCCGTAGTTTGAACACACCAGTGTCAGTGCACTTCCTGGCTTCGTGCTCCTGGTGTGTAAAGTTATGAAAAGTAACTGATGTCAGCACGCCAAGGTGGCGCCTATATAGGTGACGTGGACGTAATTTCCGGTGCGGATGCAATCGCCGCCACACAGAACCTATTGATGCCACCTACCGGCACGCAGGGGTACTGCTTGCGCATAAATCTTCCAGATCCAGTCTGACGCCTGGGAAATTTAAAGGTAAGGAATCTGCAGCTAGAACCTGTTTCTACCAGATAATGTGTTACCAAATGTAAGTAACTTGTTCTTCTTGCGTAGGTCTGATGTGCTGCCTAAAACTGAGAATAATCTATAAAAGGTGTCTGTGCCTTCATACATCTATCAAGGTTTTGAAACGGGGACTGTGGCGCAGCAGAAAGTATGGGTGTGCTTCCTAGTCTCTGATGTGACTGAACTAATGTGGAATACATTACACAATTAAAATCTCCTCCTACGATGATAGGGAATTCGGTGAAGCGTGCTCTGTCCCGGATAGCTTGGGTTATACATTTCTCCTGTTGCAGGGATTCTGCGGAGTCACAGAACTATGTAAGGTTTGGCATATAAATTCATGCAATCGGAGAAATTACCCACTATCAGCAGCCGCCTGCCCTACTTGTCGCCATTCATGTCAAGTTGTGTGAACTGGGGTTTGTCCCTAATCCCAGCTGTCTTGGATGGAGCTGCTGCGTGGTATTTAATGGGAAATAGCCTGAAACGCAGGTGTCTTTGATCACGTTGCAGTAAATGGGTCTCCTATAGGAGACAGATATTAGCTCTGGAATGTTTACGTTCACCCAGGATGCTGAGACGTTTTGTGGAACTGTTCGCGGGTATGAAATTGTATGTAAGTATTTAGAGTAATCTTAATGGAGGTAGGCGAGGGATAATGACATACTGGCCCACTGTGACACAGCTCCACAAAACCGAATCAGACACCGCTTTGCGACGGAAATGTTTGGAACGCAATACCTTGGACTAGCAAAAGGCTCTATCATACCATGCTAATGGCATATTGTGCGCTATATAAGAACTTATTGATATTGACAATATATTAACGGTAAAGAAAGGTGGTCTGTTACAATGGACAAGAAAAAGGTAGACTGGTAGACTTTGGCAAAGCAAATGAGGTTGTTATGGAGTTAAAATGAGCTGTCTAGCACCATTACTAAGGTATTCATAAGCCGTCTAGTATTAAAAGAAGTCACAGAAAGGTGGTATTTGGGTGGTCAGTTCGCAATGAATTTGTGCTAGAGTTATAAAGGAAGTGTACAGAGATAGATTCGTTTAATAAGTGAGGTGTTTATACTGGAGCACTTGAGGGTAGATTAGGCTAACATTGAAAATACCAAGGCATGGGCCAGTATTCTGTTGTTAGTACTTTGAGATGGGCTGGGGTTATTATCAAAATAAAGATGGGTAAGATGTAGTAGCAGAAGGAGACCAGCACTACGAAGAAGCTGACCACACGTGGAGAGGATTGTTGTAGAGTGTCACACGGGTAACCTGCTGCTATATTAGAGAGAGTGCTAAGCAGGCATTACTTTGGTGCTGCACAAAGGCTGACTCATCTTGTAACAGAGGTAGAGAAGGACTGCTTCTTCTGGAGGAACACCGATTTCAGCTGTGCTCATAATGGAGATACCTAGGTAGCCTGAGTGATATCATGAAAGGTAAATGTAGGCTCAGATTATAATGTAGGTTCAGAGCCATAGGCTAGTTATATTGCAAATGAATGATGGACTACTATGTGACGCAGGTATATAGAGGTAAGCTTGCTGAGAATGTCAGTTCAAACTTTTAGTATGGGGTTATAATGAATGTGTAGAGCAGTCTGATGATGCTGTTATTATCGTAGGCTAATGCTACTGAGGCACATCAGGCTGGCATGGTTTGCATTGGCAAAATATGCAAGTAGCTTTTGCTGCCTGTTATGGAATGCCCATTGTGAAGAATGCAATACATAGTGTGTGCTTTGGGTCATCCCTTTGCTTGTGATTGGTTGACTTAGTTGCCAATGTAAGTTCCCTGGCCTTGATTCAATAGGTTTCCTCCTTATTCTTGTTTTTGTCCCACCCCTGGACCATTCCACTCTTTTCCTGCTGTTTATATCCCCACCTCCCTAGGTCTGAAGCTCCTCCATCCTTCCCCGCATCATTTTGTTTTAAAATGTAACTTTTGCAGTGCTTTTGCGAGTGCCCAGCAGCTGCACAGTGCCATATGCTTTTATGCCTGTCAATTGTTCTTGCACAATCTGCATATATTGTTGATTTTTAAAAATTATTTTTGTGTTGGCCCAGCAGCTGCGTAGTGCTGTTTACTTCTTTTAGTTTGCATGAGTGTTTGCGCTCAGGCGTGTATGGTAGTCTTGGAATGATTTTTATCATACAGAAAAGGCATTCTAAGATACCCACCTCTGCGTGCCCATGTGTATGTGTACTGATGCACCAGCAGCCTTTTTGGAATTTTCTTTACAGAATGTCCACAAGCATTGGCAAAGCCAGTAGCTCTAAGCCTCCTTGGCTTAGAGCCAAGGAGGCTTTCTCAGTGCTTGGTGAATTCTTTGCTTATTAAATTCATGCCATACTTTCCTGCCTGCTGCAGCCCATTAGTCTCCTAAAATTGGTCTCCCAGTGCTATGCTATTTCAGAGAAATGGTATTCAGCAGATGGATGCCGATTGCTCTATATCCTCAGCTCTTTCATTTTCAAGTTATTTGTTTGTAAAGTACTTGTAAGATTATTGCAAGCATCATATGCTTGTATAGCGGCAATCCTCAACTGAGTGAAATAATTATTACTGTTTTTGAGCGAGGATGTGTGTGGCTGGTTTGGTAGATAGTTTGAAGGTACTGGATCAAGTTCTGATACTGTCATTTGAATCACTGAAGTTCTGTCCGATCCATGTATTTTCTGCTGCATTTTCTGCTTTTGATGTTTCCAGCTATGCATTTAGAGGCTCCTACAGGTATTATTTCCTGTTGTGAAAGAATGTTTATTTTTTATTTTTACCAGAACCTGTTTTAGATGCATATTGTCCATGTAACCTAGTTTTCCCACTGTGCGCACTATCATTTTTCTTAGGAGGTTCTACACCTATTCTGGGTAGTGTATGTTAAGTAGTAAAGCTCATCTCCTACAAGCAAGGGTGGTGATAGTTCCACCTAATTTCTCTTTTAGGTTTATGTGAGATTTGAGCTCTGCCAGTGTTCTGTAACTGGGAATGGCAAAGCCTGTGGGTTCATAAGTTGGAGAGTAGGAGTCACTGTTCCCTTGTGCACAGTAACTGGTCAGCAAGATTAGTAACCCTGAATGGTGACTCCCTACACATCACCCACTTACAGCCCTCCTAAGATGGTGGTTAAGCTTCGGCAATTCCTTTCTATCTCCTGCTCCTACTTACCTCCTGTCCGTGAAGATTCTGGGTCCTATCAGCGGCCTGAAGACTTGTTTATATCAAATGATAAGAGGGAAATACATATAAAGTCCCTATATAAATTAGCTGTCAGCATCTCATTTGAAATTCCAAAAGACTTTGTAACATATCCTGCCATCACTAAGGAGGAAATAGCAAAATTAATAAGAAGCTCTCGCCCTTCCAAAGCTGCTGGTCCAAATGGCATATCGATCGACCTGGTCAAATTAGATGTTCCTTTTTGGAGTATACTTTTGGAACAGCTATTCTTTCATGTAACTACGACCGGACTGGTTCCATCCTCATGGAAAGGTGCAGTAACTCATCCAATATATAAAAGGGGCCCCAAGCAAGATCCAGCAAGCTACAGACTAATAGCCCTCCTCAAGTCTGAAGGGAAGCTATTTTATAAGCACTTAATAAATAAATTGAATAGTTGGGTCGTGGAACAACTTTTAATTGCACTAAAACAAACTGGATTTCGCTTTGGCTGTTCAACTGTTGAAAACATTATGGCCCTGACCCATTTCGCAAAAAAAATCATTAAAAAACAAAACAACGTTGCATGCCTGCTTTGTGGATTATTCCACTGCGTTCTATGAAGTGAATCGGCAAAAACTATGAGCAAAAGCGTAAGAAGTGGAAAATTGACCCTCGTTTATTTCATTTCTGTGTCGAACTACATACTGACACATGGCTGCAGGTAAAGCTATCTACTGATAATTTCTTGACATCTAAATTTCATACTGAGAATGGCCTAAAAAAAGAGTGTCTTTTGGCCCCCTTATTATTTTCCTTGTATATCGCTGATTTAATCGAGTCCCTAGATTCAGATCTGGGCATTCCACATGCTACACACGTGCATAGATAGAATCTTGTGCACAACCTCGCTCCAGACCGCTATCAACGATGCAACATATCTTGGGAAAAACTTGTTGGATCTTGAGCCGTTAGAAATTACGTTAAAATGTGGCAGGGTTCCAGCTCCCATCCCCACGTGGCGGCTTCAACCTCAATTACTGGAAGACGGGGTATATAGGAACAGACTAGCCACCACGATAGATAACTACTTTTCAGAGAATACGAACACCACCTCGTTGTCACAAACAGAATGGGAAGTGTTCAAGGTAGTGATACGGGAAATGTCCTTAGGTAGTGCGGTGGTGGGTGACCGTAGAACGGTCCTCGGAGAGCTTCTCCGTGTTGAAAATGCAGTAGCCGATAATGACACACATGCCCCCAAGCTACAAGAAGCCAGGATCAAGTATGCTGAAGTTCTAGAACTCTTACATATAATCGAGCTTAGGGCTTAAATAAGAAAGACCCACACTAGAGCCAAACTGGGCTATCAACCTCACATTGCAACGGAACCCTTCGCCAGACATACTCCTAGGTCCTGTTGGTTATAGTCCCACAACGTAACCATGATAAGGCTACCGACAATGACACGATTTGGTGATACGGTCACAAACTCCGAAAGGTCTACAACATCTTTTAAATCATTTAAATAAGTCCAACTCCGAGAAGACTAATTGCTAATTGTCCAAAATGAAAATTATGATCTTCAAAAAGATACCCAAGTCTGTGACATGGGTCTTAGGAGATGCTTTGATTGAAATAATCACTCAATACGAGTATTTTGGGGCTACATTCGATAGCAAGATGCCATGGACCAACCATCTAGCCATCAGAAAGATCGAGTCAGCCACGATCACAAAATCTGTCATAAGATTTGCAAACCTGTTCGGCGATAGAGCAATTAAGCCATCATTGAAAGCATGAAACATGATGCATCTCCTGCGTTAAACCATAAGGCCATAGCCAGTCTGGATAAAACGTTTATGCAACGTGTATGTAACCTCCTCCATCTCCACACAGCTACTCCACACTGTACTATCAGGCTTGAACTAAACCTAAAATCTGTAATGTCACTTCCCCACAGAAGCCCTCTGAATTATTCCTGTGACTGTGCAAGAGCAGTTCCATCAACTTTAAAATCCTCAATCCATCAGGAAGTAAGAAAAACAACATATAAGGACTTAGAGTTGCAAGTTTTATCCTCAAACACAGAATTTTATAAATTACCCAATCTAGAGTCGCTGACAAAGTTAAAGTGACCAGGCCGGAAAGATCTACTCCGTGAGACTTTATCTTTCAGACAGCAGGATGCTAACTTGGCACAATTTAAACAATACAATCACATGGACTAAGTTTTTGATACTTTTTCCCTACAGAGCCAAGAGTACCTATGTTCAAATCTGCCAGGTTATGTTAAAATTAATATTTTAACATTCAGACTGTTTTATATCCCCATTTATGAATTCGAGGGGAAAGGCAATCCAGTTCTTAAAGGAAAAACTGCACATTTTGTGTTTTTGCCCTAAACTTATGCATTTAAGGAAAAAGTATCTGCGATCGAATTTTAGCAAGGCAAAAATAAGAACCTCCTGAAGTTGTTGGCGGTTCACAATCAACGTGTTGAAGTCACACCTAATTCCTTTGCAGAAGATACCCTTCATTGGAGCCATCCTTGATACGGTGCAGTTTCAGGCCTCCCTACTCTCTCAACAAGTCCAGAACATTCAATCTGTGATCCTGATGTTTCAACCTCGGTCCTGGGTTTTCTTGAGAATGGCTCTGAGGCTTATGGACCTTTTGGCATCCAGCATCCGGCTCATCAAATGTGCAAGGTGGCATATGCAGGCTCTGCAGTGGAACCTAAAGTCTCAGTGTTTCCAGCACAAGGTAAACCCAGTGGATTCCATTTAGGTTTTGGAGGAGACTGCAAAAGACTGGCAGTGATGGTTCAGCTGCAGTTAGACCTGCGTCAGACCCCTCTCCCTGCCCCATCCTGAGCTGACATTGGTGACTCACTGCTGGGATTGGGAGGTCATCTGGGAGAGGACTCAGCTGTCCATCAGAGACCCATCTCCACATCAACCTGTTGGAGAAGGCTGTCTTTTGGAGATGTATTCATGATATAGTGCAGCATGAGGCTAGTGTACGCCATCCTGCCACTACCTCTCCTGCTCCGAGTTCTGAAGTAGATCTGGAACGACCATCCCCTTAATTGAGCATGGAGATTGAGTGGTGGCAGTTTATAGCATTCGATCATCCTCCTGAAGTTTTGGATGTCATCCTGGCTAGAGTGCGTCCTGCTACTAACTCTGTCTGCGCCGGGCGCTGGGACAATTTGCAGCCTGGTGTGGTATCCGCAGTACTGATCTTTTGAAGGCCACACTGCTGGATGTCTTATTGTTCATTTTATCTCTGACCCAGCAAGGACTTTCATTGGGCACTGTTAAGGGTTATCTGTCGGCCCTTTTGGCCTTTTTACTTTTACTGGACCTAAGGTTGTTCATGCTTTTCACGTTAGACATTCCATCACTCCCCCAACGTTCTTTGCCCCACCACACCCCTCGAAAGAGAAGGAGACACTCCATGCTCTGGACCCTAAAAGAGCTTTAACATTGACTGCATCAAAGACCATCAGGTGGTTGATCAGCTCTTTGTGAGCATCTCTAGGGCAAAGAATGGCAAGGCAGTGCAGAAAAGGACTTTGTCAAGGTGGATAGTCCTCTGTATTTAGATCTGCTACTGGCTGGCCAAGAAGCAGCCTCCAGAGAAACCACAGGCCCATTCTACCAGGGCAAAGGCAACTACTACTCCGCTGTCATGTGGAATACCCGCACTCAACATCTTTCAGGCTGCGACGTGGGTGTCTGTACACATGTTCCCGAAGCACTACTGCTTGTTGACAGTAAGGTCTGAAGGGAAGGGCATTTCGCCCATTCTGACCTGCAAGACTTTTTGATCTGACTCATTCAATGGACCCTTGTTGGTATTAGAAGCTTAATTTTTCGAAGCATTTTTCAAATGAAATTCACGTTGTTTAACAGTGCTGTGAAAATTTACAACATAACCATTTGGTGCTTTGCTGTTTAGGTCTCGTCCTGAGCCAGCGCTTGCGCTGGTCTGGGCGAGACATTTAGTCAGTGGGCTTTCAGAAATGCGACCACAGCTTTTTGTGTGGCATTCTGTGCCCGATTACGCGCACAGGCACGAGCGCCATCGGGCTTTCCTCTCGCTCTCCCGCGCGCGCCTCGCTCTGCCTCTCTGTCTTGCTCGCCCCTCCCCCACCAGAGCTGCCATCTGGCTTTCTCTGCACGCACCACTCGCGTGCTTGTTTTCTTTCACTTTCGCGGCCCCGCGGCCGCGTCACTTTCGCGGCCGCGCGGCCAATGCTTGTTTTATGTGCAGATGCTGCACAGCATTGGCAGAACACATTGGCAAAACCAAAGGTCTAAAAGGGGAAACCTATTGATTTTGTCAGCGGTTATTCCTAATGGGCTAAAGTATGTTGATTTAAAAAAAGGAAAAAAGAAAAGATTTTAAACATATAAAACTTGTTTCCCGCTGTGAATGCTGCAGAACGTTGTTTTCGGTCACATGCAAATGAAAGTTAATAAATCCTTTGGCTATTGAAATCAAGAATAGAAAAAGGCGCAACCTTCTTACTATCCAGAAACTCTTCGGTATCACCTGCCTTCAGAGTTGGGCTCGTATACTAGATTTCCAATGGCAGAGAAGACTGGCGATGTGAATTGCTTACCCAGGGGCGTGTTATGTGATGAATTAAATTTGATAAATTCATAATTTAGTTTTTGAAAATGGTTTTCTTCCATGTTTTAACATGGGGCGGACGATTGCTTCTGAGTGAAACATTAGCACTCGCAAATGTTTTTCTTTGCTGAGTGCTTGTTCATGGTCTCCCTGAAGGTGTAAGGCTATTCCCAGTTTCGATTAATGTTAAAGACCTTTTTTACATTCAATTTAATATCTCTTCTTTGTGCTAATCTGCCGTTGCTTAAGTGTATTCTGTTAATGTTTAGGACCAAGCAGCCATAATCTGGTGGTGATGGGTGTGCTTGATAAATGATTACAGAACATGGGAGAAGTCTGCGAAGCGCATCTGGGCTACAGACTGGGCTCAATTGCACTGAGATGCCCTCTTTTAAGGTGTAATTTCATTGTGAAATGTTCAAGCAGAAAAACTCGCGTGCACATTTTATTTATTCCTTGTCTTTCAAAAACGGCATCGTGTTGACTATGGGACAGTGCTTTAAATGCTAGGCTCGGGTTTGAAATAGTTTACCAGTTCATGACACTGCAGGCGTTTGGCTTGAGCAAGGCTCGACCTTTGCTTGGCTCCCCCATTGTGTAACAGGAAAGCAACAGGGCATGGGAAATTCAGTTCTGCGGCTCTCACTATTCTCGACTAAATAGGACAGTTCTTCCTCTGCTTAACTACTGCTGGGGACCTGCCGGCCTGCCGTGCCAATTCCAGAGACGTGAAAGCATTGACAGCCAACACATCCCATAGTTTTACCAGACTCATGCCACAGACAAAAGATCTACGAAGCGGTAAAAATTCTGAAACAAGCCGTCAACGTGGATTTAATGCCTTTATTTTAGAAGGGAAAAGTCCCACCATGTGCGAGTTACCTGTATGAACTCTTGATGTATATGTGGGGTGGTGCTGAGACATTTGTAACATGCAACAATAAAATTCACCTAGCACTTGGACCCGTGGCCACGCTGTCGTTTTTAGGTCTCGGCCTGCACCAGCGCTTGCGCTGGTCTGGCCCAGAGTTTTAGTAAGCGGGTTTTGGAAGTGCAAACCCACTGGCTTTCGGCTGGCGACCAGCTTGCGTTCACGATGGCGTGCACGCGCGCAGCTGCCATCTGGGTTTCCTATCTCTTCCTCATTTCCTCGTCATGGCTCATTAACTCTCGGGACTCTGATGTTTCAATCGCAGCAGCAGCTCACATTACCAACTGACGGCCCTGGACTACAGTCACATGAAAAACAACAGCGATTAGCATTGAAATGCAAGCTTTTTTTTGTCTAGTTAGAAATATTGCTTCGGTGGGTTGATTTCACCTTATATCGCTATTTGTTTTATATTGGGAGTCACAGCCTAATTACCAGTATTTTTGTCTCACTCTGTTTTTTAAAAAAATATTTATTTGCGCAAAGCACAAAGCTATATTTAAGGTTACTTTTTCCGCGTCACTTCTTCACTCTATTTAAACTCCACACCCCCCACTCTTATTGTCTCTCTCCTTCTCTCTCTCTCCCCTCTCTAATTCTCTCTCTACTTAATTAACTCTCCCCTCTCTATCTTTTTTAGCCTTTCATTCTCTCTCACCCCTTTATCTGTTTCTCTTTCAAACTCCTTCATTCACTCTCTCTCCCCTTCTTTCTCTCTCTCTATCCCGCTCCACTCTTTATTCTATGTACACCCTTTCTCTCTCTTTCTCTCTCACCACCCTCTCTAATTGGGCATTATATCTTCACTCTATCTCTCACTCGGCATCACCACAGCATCACTCAGCGCCAGCACAGCATCAATCAGAGCCATCACAGCATCACTCAGAGCCAGCACAGCACCACTCAGCACCAACACAACATCTCTCAACGCCATCACAGCATCGCTCAGCACCACCACAGCATCGCTCAGCACCACCACAGCATCGCTCAGCACCACCACAGCATCGCTCAGCACCACCACAGCATCGCTCAGCGCCACCACAGCATCGCTCAGTTATTTACACACGGTCAACATGTTTCAGCCTCAATGACCTATCTCAGTATCTAGGCTTTCGTCAGGACCAAGAGTAGAAAAACAAAGCTGCTGCTAAATGTGAAAAGGTGTAAAGAAATGAATGAAAAAATACTAGACCAGTAATCTCATGTTTCCTGTAGTATTACTGGACAGATCCAAATTTTTGGAAAACAACCCTCACCTCTACCTGGTAACAACTCAGGGAAGGGGGCCCCGCTCTATCCGTCGGTACCCCGTCGTGGTACTCAAGTTGCGATCTAGATACTGAGATAGGTCATTGAGGCTGAAACATGTTGACCGTGTGTAAATAACTCGGCAGTATAATTTTCACACTGCTGTTTGCACTGCTTTTTAACCCTACCAGTGTCAGCAAGTGAATAAAGACTGTCTATTTTGTTGCCACTAGGTAGTTTTAATTCACACTTTTTTGCAATTGCGCTGCACTTCCTTGCTTACCTGATCCATCACGGGATTTTAGCATCCTTGCGAGTATAGAGCCTTCAACATACTAAAACATCCCTGAGCTCCTTCCTCACAGTGAGGGAGTTGTAGCCCTTGGTGGAACTATGCTTTTCCACCAGGAGGAGAAACCCAAATGATGAAGCATGTCACCGCGAGGTGAGTGAGGGTTTTCATCCTAAAAGGGATCTCTCCCTTTGAAATACAGGTGTCAGAGTCTACACAGTGGTAACTATTCATACTTCATTCTATAGACCCAAGGACTGTTTTCGTGTTATGAATTTGTGAATAGGGGACTTTCTCTCCTTGCTGGTCTTTAAATATTGTTTCCCCAGGTTCCTCCTCCACCTTTTTTCTGTTGTTACTATCTGTTGATTCTCCCCTATCGTCTGGCCGCTGCTAGTGTTATAATACAGGTACTAGTTCCCAACCTTCACCCTCCGATTGTTTATGCCCCCTCAAAAAAAAAGCTTTAACAAACAACCATTGGAATAGGCAGAAACAAGTTGCCAGCATTGCAAGAACAAAAGAAAACTGAGGAAATTTTTTATTGTAAATACTTTTTTTAATATGGTCGTTCAGTTTTACATAATGCCTTCTTGGTCATATATAAAGTAACAAAAATGCTTCTGACACTTTTTTATTATAACTTTTCAGCATGCTGCACAGCAGCCACACTTCTCTACAGCACAGCTTGAAGACATTGGCAAAGTCAATAGCTCTGGCTAAACACTTATAAGGCCCCAAAGGCGAGACCTATTGGCTATGCCAATGCTTGTTTTATCCTTGTAGTAAGTGACATTTATTTGTTTTATCAAACTACATTGTTACATTATAGCCCTCTCTTTAAAATCTCTACTCTATTCCATACGCCCCTGCTTTCTTCAACTTCTCTTCACTCTTGGCCTAATCTAGATTTTCTTCTTATAAAGACTGACCCTGTTCTATTGGAATCTTGTATCTGAAATCATTAACCTGCTCTCGACTTTCATTGTGAAAAATACATTAGTTCGAGGAAAAGGTTTCTGTGTTCTGTCCAGTTCCACAGGAGAAGAAAACGTAATTTCCTTAAGCAGAGAAGTAAAGTATGTCTCCTGTTTCAACACAAAGGTTATTCGTGGAGCAGAGTATCTTCACGAAAAATATTTAATGTGTGCATTGAATGTATACATAACTCCATGTATACTTTGCTTTTGTTTTTACGTTTCCTTAATTTTTGCCTTGGCGACAAGCATTTGTGTACTATTGATTGCGACAGGATTTTTTCCTTCATTCCCTAATATGCATGCAGCAAAATGCGTATAAAATAGATGTACTCTATTCTTTGTACCAGTGCATATTTCACCAAGTATATATTGCCTATGTATTCATTTATGATGCTCAATATTGCTTTACTCGAGACTCTTTCTAGCAGCTTTAATAGGGGATTCCGAGCTGTAATAGGTCCTTTTTCAGTTTCTTGCGTCTTGGCAGCTACGGACTTTCTGCTAAACCCCCTCTTAAAACGAGCCTGCTGGAGAATTCGGTGTTTCTATGGCACATCAAAGGGGGAAATGAATTCTTTTAGTGGGAGGTTAGGCTCCTGAGGTGTAGAATTGCGGCCGATCAGTCAAGACGGGCTCTTTCCCATTTTAGTCACTTAAGGCAAAGATTTCGAGCCTGTCGCTGGAGCACTGCGTTTGGAAGTTTTGACATTGAGTTTGCGAGAGCAATGTCATTTTGGTGACATTGATGTAAAAAAAATGATCTGTTGTAGCTTCAGACGATTTCGGGTGCGGTAACGAGGATTGACAGTCGGTGCTTGCAGAATTTAATAGGCGTGAATCCCTTTCCAGTAGGAATTAGCATCCGGCGTCCAGGCGTTGGCTCGGGGACAGCTCGATGTCACTGTCACTCACCGGCGCCGCGGAGATGTCGCGCTTCGTGTGGCAGGTCCCGGCAGCACCGCGCGGGCTGAAAAGTCCCGTTGTCACCATTCGTTAGCCATTGTCACTTCTAAATCCAAAGTACAGTCGGAGGCCCCGCAGCAACCGCCGCGCTGGTGACTGACACTGGTTGGTATTGCACAGGCTGACGCAAAATAAGCCTGTATACAGCCCCTCTGTTTCTTCTTTTAAATGGGCTTGCACTTATTGTCAAGTAAATATTGTCTGTTTATAAAACACTCGCCACAGACGGGATCGCTTTTTAGCATTTTAACTGTAGATGCTATTGTTAGGGTAACCATATTTTAAGAACAAAAAAAATATCAGGACTGCCATAGACCTAGAAATAGCACTGAATGCTAGCACTGGCTGTGGTCGCTGATGGGCTTCAGTAAAATAGGCCTAAATATATACATATTTCCAATGGAAACAGTAGACTCCTTATTGACATGTTTCTAAGCTTTAACAAAAGTCACTTGAAAATGGTGAACTAGCTCAGGGGTTGTGTTGATTCAAACTTTCATTTGCCATAGGCTGATAAAATGACCACTGAGGCTTTTGGGTAACAGCGACTCTTAAATACACTGTAAGACATCAGTATACTTTAGAGGTAGAAGTAGAAGACTGCTCCATTTTACCACATTTCAAATTGATACTTCTAACTGCAGATTCCTCACCTTGTGCATTTCTGCAGGGGCCAACTGGATCCGGAAAACTTAAAAGCAGTGCTCCAGCGTGCCTGTAGGTGACGCCGTGCTACTCCACGTTTACACCTTTCCACTCCAGAAGAGACGAACAGCACTCTATACAAGCACCACCTATGTTCGCAGATGTCAGTTCCATTCTTTCCACGTCTTCAGACATGGATCTGGAGCTCCGCTCCTTCCTTTTTCAGTCCGTGGATAGATTCTCCCCCAAAAATACATTTCCAGTTTGCAGGGGATGTCACTTCCTAAAACAACAAGATTCAATCAATCAATCAATCAATCAATCAGGCGTTTGTTAAGCGCGACTACTCACCCGTAAGAGTCTCAAGGCGCTGGGGGGTGGGGGTGTGTGGCAGGTTCCAGTCCATCAAGGGGGGGGGGGAGGGGGGTCTGTCGAAGAGCCAGCTTTTGAGATTTCTTGCGAAGATGGGGAGCGATGTTGTCTGTCTGAGGTGGAGCGGAAGGGCGTTCCAGGCTCTGGCCGCGAGGAAGGAGAAGGAGCGGCCTCCCGATCTGGTCTTTCTGGTGCGGGGGACCACGGCGTAGGAGAGCTGGGCTGAGCGTAGGGTCCTCTGGGGTGCGTGGAATTTGAGTCAGCTGTTCAGGTATGCTGGTCCGGTGTCGTGGAGGGCCTTGTGAGCGTGGGTGAGCATCTTGAAGGTGACTCTAGCTTCGATGGGGAGCCAGTGGAGTGTGTGCAGGTGCTGGGAGATGTGGTAGTGTCTTGGCAGGTCGAGGACCAGTCTTGCGGCGGCATTCTGGATGTTCTGTAGCTTGCGGGTGAGGTTTTTGTTTATTCCGGCGTAGAGTGCATTGCCGTAGTCGAGTCTGCTGGTGACCAGGGCGTGAGTGACGGTCTTTCTGTGTTCGAGGGGGATCCATTTGAAGGTCTTACGTAGGAGGCGGAGGGTGTGGAAGCAGGAGGACGAGATGGAGTTGATCTGGTTAGAGGGACTGCTGGAAACAGATATGGTGACATATCCATGAGGTGTGTTTCCGGTGCTTAGGGAGGCTGGACCGTAATGGCCTGAGGTTCACCGACCCGGCGTGCAGATGTTATGTAAATTAGTAAGTCTGGGTTAAATCCATCATCGTTCTTCTGCTCACTTTGCCACCCCAGTTCAGACCCAGCCATATGCAAATCAGTCTTGAACCGTTCCTCATGGGAACAGTCCAGCCTGAACTGCCGGGCCATGTGCTCCCTGGACTGGAAGCAAGCATCCTGGGACCGGTTTCGGGGTAACACCCCTCATCAGCCAGGCCAGCTTGAATCCAGTGGCAAAGTGAGCAGGGGACCTTATGGGAGCAGTCCAACCCAAACTGCCAGGCCAAGTCCCAGGATGTGTGTTTCCGGTCTAGGGAAGACCTGGCCTGGCTTTGTTTGCCCTAAGTTGGCAGGGTATGGCCAGATGTGGGTCCCTTGCTGACATTGCCACTGGATTCAAGCCAACCTGGCTGATGATGGGTGTTACCCCGAAACCGGTCCCAGGATGCTTGTTTCAGGTACAGGGAAGACCTGGCCTCGCAGTTGGGGCTAGACTGTTCCCATGAGGAACAAGGTCAAGACTAATTTGCATATGGCGTGGCGAAGTAAGCAGTAGAACGTTGATGGCTTTAACTCACATCTAATAGTGACTGGTGGTGAGTGTCGGAAAAGTTTCAGAGCTTCGTCCATCATCTTATTGTGTTTGCAACCTTTAACTGTAGACTGAGCTACACTTTGCAGGGCCAAAACCAAAGCAAACAACACATCTGACAGTTTTGCGTGCCACATGCCCAACTGGCAGACATCGCACCAATCCACAAATCTGTCCCAGCACCCTGTGTACAAAGGTTTCATTGGAGGATGCCTTGCTCCGAAAATTAAATCAACTACTTCAGGAGGAGGATCACAGGGAATCGCCGCTCAGTCTCCAAGCATGAAAGTGCAGGTTGCGCAGGCTTGGGTGCAAGACTTTGCCCTGCATTTGTGACAGAAGATCCTCACAAAGCAGCAGCCTGATCCAAGGACAGATGCTCATGCTCAGAAGCTCCAGGTACCACACACACACTCCTGGCCCAATCTAGAGCCACTAGGATGACTTGGGCCTGGTAGTTCCTAATGGAATGAGGAGACGTCTTCGGAATTCCAGCGTGCAAAAGAAGTGACATTACACATTCTTGGCGGTGGTGAAGAGATCGAGCCAGGTTTCTCCCCATTGTTGGGAGTGCCCTGTTCCACCTCCGGATGTAACTGCCATTTGTGATCCACTAGTCGCCACTGTCTGAGTTTGTCCACTCTGGCGTTTAAAGATCCCGCCAGGTGGTGTACCACTGGGGAAATCCCCTGATGATTCAGCTAGCTCCAGGATCGTAGAGCCTCGTGGCACAGGATTTAGGTTCCCACTCTGCCCTGCTTGTTGCAGTACTGCATAGCGGTGGTGCAGTCTGTGAGAACATGCAACATTTGTCCCACGATGGAAGGCAGGAATACCATCAACATTAAGCAAATCGCCCACAACTCTAGCAAATTGATGTAGAGGTGGGTCTCTGCCGAGATTAGAGTCCTCTGATCTCCACCTCTCTCAGATGACCTCCCCAAACCTGTAGTGACAACAGTCACCACTGTCAATTTTGGGTGGGGCAAAGAGAGGTGTTTGCCGCTGGTACAATTGCAGTCAAGCAGCCACCACTGCAGGTCTTTTACAGTCACCTCTGACACTTAGATGGAATCTAACAAGTTCTCTTGGAACTGGGACTACTGAGATTTCAGGTCCCACTGCAAAGCCCACATGTGTCATCTGCCATAGTCAGCAAGCAGGACACAAGAGGCTAACAGGCCAAGAAGCCTCAGAGCCATCCTCACTGAGAACCAGGACAGAGGCTGAAACATTGGGATCATAGCCAGAATGTCTTGAACTCGTTGTTCTGGAGGAAAGACTTCAAAGAACATAGTATACAGGATGGCCCACTAAAGGGTAGCATCTAGGAAGGAGTCAGGTGTGACTGTGGCAGGTTGATTGAAAACCCTCAAGATGTAAGTAGATTTGCTGTGGTCTGACAATGATCCGCAACGAATTGTGATGAGCTCGCCTTCAACAGCCAGTTGTCAAGGTAGTGGAAGACTGGTACTCACCGTCCTCGAAAGATTTACAGCATCCAACACTGTCATTTTTTAGAACACTCGAGGGGCATTGGTGAGGCTAAAAGAGAGCATGGCAAAGTGAAAGTGCTCATGGCCCACCGTGAAACGCAGGTAGCGTCTGTAGGCCTGCAGGATAGTGATGTGAAAATAAGTGTCCTGGAAGCCCGCCCATTGCCACAACCCAGTCTCCAGGATTCAGGGCAGATAGAATCTGGGCTAGGGCGAGCATTTTGAAGTGGTCTTTGTGCAGAAAAGCATTGAGAGGGTAAAGAGCCTCAATCCTTATTTAGCACAAGGAAGTAGTGGGAAAAACACCCAGTCTCAACTTCTAAAGCCAGTACCATCTCTATTACTCCTTTAGCCCCCCAAAAAAGAACACACTTCCTGGCATAAAACGAACAAGTGTCCCTCCGAAAAGTGGTATGAAGTAGGTGGCAAGTGTGGTGAGTCCAAAAGGAATGGCAGTGCATATCCTCATTGGACAATCTGCAGGACCTATTTGTCCATGTGATTTTTTGACACTCTTTGAAGAAGTGGCTGATCATGCATCCTACTGGGTAGCTGTGGGCCTACTAAAGGGGCTTGGAGGTTGTGGCCGGAGGGGTGAAAGATTGGGATGGACGCTGGCCTTGGCAGCCAGGTCGTTGTTTGTGGGGACCACGGCCTCAACTTCAAAAGGGCCTGTTGTGCGGGCAGTGGGGACTAAATATTATTAATACGCCAGGCCCAAGGCATATCCCTGAAAAAGGACGATATTGTTAAGGGAAAGCCTTATGGAGCTGAAAGACATAAGGAACATGCCCTAGCCAGCTCTCCTTTAAACACTCCAAGGTCAAATCTGCCTTCAGGCAGGAGCAGCCGAAATGCATGTTCATCAAGGATGTCTGGATATCTCCAGAGAAGCCTGTGGACCTCATCCAAGCACGGTGTTGAAGCATTTTGCTGGTTTCCATAGCCCTACCCAGTCCATGGTGTCTAGACCCGAGTGAATGACCAATTTGGTCGCATCCTGACCATCTTAAATGGTTTATGTTAAAGAAGCCCCTAAGTCACCTGGCACTGCAGGTAAGATCTCACCCACTATTTCCTATAGTGCATGGATGTAGTGACCCAGCAAACAACTTGCGTTGACGGAGCTCAAGAACAAATGATGTCCAAATATGTCTACTTATTTTGACACCCTGTCAGGGGGGTGGTTGAAAGGTGTTAGGACTCACTCTACTTATCAACATCTGTAGCATCAGACTTTCAGGTGTTGTATGCTGTGTTAGGAAGTCCAGTTCTCCTGGAACAGGTCTATTGCGGTGCACATGTTGGTTGACTGCGGGACCAGAGCATAGTTTGTCTCACGTGCCCAGCAGTGTGTCAGTGAGGACTTCATTGAAGGGCAAAAGAGGTTTGGTCAGTGGCTGGCCAGTCTGTAGTACCTATGTCAAAATGTTTGTTTTTACCTCCTTAGTTTGGAAGTGGAAGTCAAGAATCTCAGAGCTCCTGGACAGCAATGTTTGAACTACAGACCAGATCAGTGGATAGGCAATGCACACTTACCCTACATGAAAGGATGTGCACTGTTCCCTGTGTGCAGGTCGGCAGAAAAAGCATCCCTAAACCAAAGGTGCAGGACAGACAGGGCAAGTTTCCCTATACCATAATGTCAGGGCATGTACAGCACACTTTCCTAATCCATAGGTGTGGCACCTATGTTTTAGGGAGTACTGCTCCTGTCCTGCCTAAGTTTGAGGAAAGGTTGCTTTTTCTGTCTGCATCCTCTACCCTTATCACTTTCTTTCCCTCCCTCCCTTGGCCCTACCCCTTTATATTCCTACTTTCCTTTCCGCCTTGCCTCTCCTAATTCTTTTCTCTCCCTCTCTTGGTCCTTCTTTCTCCTTCATAAAAACGGTCTTCTTCCATCTCTTCCCACTCCTTTTTGCTCTCCTGTTTGCTCTCTTCCTTCTCTCACCACAGTCCCACCAGCACTGCCTTCTACTCTCATAGAATCGATCACTCGGTCTCATTGTCTTGTCATCTTCCCCTTACTCTCTCTTACCTACCCTCGCGCTTCTCCTGTCGCCTCATCTTTATCCTCGTCCTCCTCCCACTGTCATCTTTCTTTCCCTCCATTGGTCCTTCACTATCCTTCCCTACAGTGTGTTCCGCTCTGTGCATCAGCGAGGCTCCTTGTAGCACAGCATGGCTGTGTCACCACCTATGTCTACCCGTTTCTACTCGAGTTCAGATTATTTCTGCCCATTCTACCTGCTGGACTGTCATCACTTGATGAGCAGGTATTCATCTGCTTAGAAGAGTTGCAGCCTGCTGCCTGTCCAGAGGTCGTCCAACTCCCCACTCCTCAAGCCCATTGCCAGTCTTCCCTGACCACTCACGTTCAGGCCCCAGTTCCAGACTTGTAAATTAAACGTATGCCTGGTCCTAGCGTGAACAGATGTATTAGAAACATGAAAGTGAAACTCTTGAGTTGGTTGCCTCGGTATCAGTGACCTCACCCTCACTAAAAACGAATTTGAATAATAAGAAATTCTCACAAGCGTCATTCCTTGCCTTATGGATACAAATCTGTGCAGCCTCGGCTGGGCACAGAGTACAGCTTGCACTAGTGGGCACAGGGAGTAGAGCTGGTATCCTGTAAATTCAATGTTGGGATGATGTGCTGATCCGCTCTAGAGCTCTGCATACCAAAGACATCAGAACCCCCAGGCTCCAGAAGCAGCAGGCTGACAGTGAAGATCCTATTGGTCAAAAGTCAAATCTGTTACTGTCAGCTAGCTGAATCTCAGGCTGTGCCAGCCAGGAGCCCGTCAGTGTTTACACAGCAGTGAGTGCACCCAGTAGCATGTGCACTGGCTCCCACCATGGTCTTACTGGAGTGCAAACCAGCCAAAAGATTAAAAAGGCATAGGAATGTCCCTCACAACCTGGAGGCAGTAGAATACCCAAGTGCAGTAGTAAGCCATCTAAATCGTTAGGGTTGGCAAGTACACTGTCCATATGCATTCCTACTACGGGGCAGAACTAACACCACTACCCTCTAAGTCATTAACAGTACTCTGATAATGCAACAAAAAAAACGGCGATGGAAGGAATGCTTGAATTAATTGCAGCTACAGGTAATCATTCTGGGTTGCACTTCAGTCTACTACTTTTTGCCCACCGTGCCACTCTATACAGACTCATGTTATGCAAATCAGTCTTGGCCCCACTCCAATTGGAAAATTCCAGCCCAGCACTCTGGTTCATCATTTTTTTGCCCACGGTGGCACTCTATACAGAGACCCACCTTATGCAACGCAATGTCGGAATTGCTCCAGTTAAAATATTCCAGGCCAAGAACTCGCCAGATGGGAATACAAGCAACCCCAGCCCAGTTTCAGGTTTCTTAGACCTCTACAGTGAGGTATAACTTGAGTCTTATGGCACAGTGAGCACGGAACCCATATTCGGCCATACCCATTGAACTTAGGGCATACATGGCAACTAACAACATTTTGATGGAAGAAATGCTTCCTCTGGCAATCACTTGGGTCACACGCTAGTCCACTGCTTTTCACCCACTCTGCCACTCTAGACAGAGACACACATATGCAAATAAGTCCTTGGGTCTGCTCCTGTAGGAAATGTTCAGCCCTAATTGCCAGACCACGTTTCCTCCAGTTGGAAATGCAAGTATCCGCGGGCCAGTCTAGAGTTGCGTGTGTGGTGGTCTAGGGAGGACCTGGCCTGGAAGTTCGGGCTGCACTGTTCTATTCATAAAAGATCAAGGCTGACTTGCAAATGGCAGGTTCCTGTCTGATGTTGCTTGGTGAGCAAAAAAGCAATGGTTTGGGATGCAGCCCAGTGTATTTACTAGTGACTGAGATTAATCAAGGCAATCCACCCATCCCATTTTGTTGTTCTATGTTTTAAAATGGTCTCTGTGCATCTTCTTGGACGTTTGAATAACTACCACCACCAATGAGCAAGGGACACCCCCTATTCTCACCAGGCATGTGAGGCAAAGCTTTTCCATAAATCAGGAAGGCGCACACTCAGGAGGCATATGTAGTATGAAAATCTTCTTTTTATTAATGTTATTTGTTTTGTAAAACCGGCACACAGCCAACGCGTTTCGTTCCCTAGTGCCACAGGAACTTCATCAGGGCTAGTTCAAGATATCAAATGACTCACTGCCGGTTATTATGCCGTGTGGGATCTGCGCCTACTTGTAGAGAACCTTTACTTCGGGTTCTTTCAACAACTTGTTGCTCGATACTGATGTGAATGACTGTTTGCTTTGGGCTAGATACCATTGGATGCCCTTCAATCGATTTCTAGAGATATCTTTATTGATCTAAATTTGGACTGATTACATGGACCGTTTGGGATTGCCCCGGCTATATCGATTCATTTGATATTTTGAACTAGCCCTGATGAAGTTCCCGTGGCACTAGGGAACGAAACGCGTTGGCTGTGTGCCGGTTTTACAAAACAAATAACATTAATAAAAAGAAGATTTTCATACTACATATGCCTCCTGAGTGACTTCAATCAGAGTGCGCCTTCCTGATTTATGGAATTTCTTGCTTGTTTGACATCCTCCAGCAGCGGATGTCGGGAGTAGCTGCACTCGTATGGAATATATGAAACTGGTGGAATTTAAGTGCTTGACCCTGGTCAGCTGCTGTGTGCATTTTTTTGTTTGTAATGTGAGGCAAAGCTTTTGAGGGGTTCTTTTACTTCTTACCCAAATGCAGCCAGTTCATCCTGATGGAACCCACAAGATCTAGTTCCCTACACTTAAGCCACAGTTTGTAGCAATGTTCAGTCATATCACTATCCGTTTGCATCATCTATGCAGAAGTAATTGAATAAGTCACAGGTATCCAGATTTAAGGCTGAAGCTTTTTTGATAACTGAGCCCTTTGAAGGTCCTATCACTCTTCCATGCCTGCACCATTCTGCTGATCTTCTGATATAGTCCTTCTTGAGCAGATGGATCGCCATCGGGTCCTAAAAGAAACTATTAGCTTGTGCTGCCGTAATCGAACAGGCGAATCCGCAGTATATCTATGCAAAACAGTGATACCCCGACGATGGGGTAAAAGATGATTAGCTCCATTTAGATAGCTATTAAGAAATGAGCAGTTACATAAATATCAAACGGGGACAAGAATGCTGGTTTGCAGTACTCAAGCACCTTCAGCTGATTCCTCTATGCAGATGAGATGTTAGTGCAGTTAGGTTCCAGGAATCACGACACCTCTGACCTTAAAGTAGGTTATTTCATCCATGCCTGATTTTTACAACAGGAATTAAATACTGTTTATATTAATACTATATTATTAGCATTGTATACATTGACAATTTTAATTAGTTGTTATCTTCTTACTATGTCGTTTTCTGTTTTTGTAACGCAGTAACCGGTGCTACTGGTAGCCAACTTGGATTGACTTAGTTTTCCACCTCATGAGAAAGTATGAAACTTTGAAACCGCTATGTCAGGATCTCAAACTCCGGCTGTTTGCACATGGATTTGAGCATCCAACACTGGCCCATATTTAGTAAATTACTAGTTGTGTAAAAAACACACGAAGAACGAAGAGCCCCTGCTTAGCTGTAGTGATATCTGACTTTGTTTTTCTACCAGCAGCTGATGCTCCTCATTTGCCTTTTTTTTTTAACACAATGGTGGTCCTCAAGATACATAGCGCACAGCGCTTCAACCGTGGAGTGCGCTTGTAATTTAAAAGAAAGTTCACTCCAGGGCAGGGTGCGACAGCCATAAACAGGGCCGGACTGGGAGCGCAAACCGGCCCTGGCAATTAAGTCTGGCCGGTCGCGGGGGGGTAGGATATGGGGATGATGCTGGTTGGAAACACTACTGCTGCTTTTGGTACAGGGGGCTGATATTGCAACACTGCTGCAAAACCGTCCCCCTGTACCAAAAACACCCCCCACCGGTCCAAAACCGGCCACCACCCTTCCGCCCACCGGGAAAACGCCCAGTGCCCGCTACGGCAAGTCCAGCCCTGGCCATAAAGGAGCCTGCCTCATAGTCATTCTGTTTCACTGTCCTATCCCACAATGGCCTTCAGCAACCAATGGGCGCCAAGGTCTTGCTTCAACATGGAACACAAGCAGGACCTTAACAGAAAGACACACAGCTGCTCAAGCACAACAGTGACCGCTAGTAGAGTGTGTGATGCAGGGCAAATGGTGGGTTCGGGCCAGTGATTTAAGTTACAATATAAGGGCATGCTATTTCCTCGAGTCTCTTCAACTCCCGCTGCCTACGACTCAGTTACTTTGCACACGTTGCAGTGCTCCGCAGCACATGTAGATGGATGACTGCTCTCCCTCTGAGCCTTGTGAATGCAGGCCGGCTCTGAATTGGCTACTTGTTGGGCTCCTGCACAGATGCAAGCAGAAAAGATACCCAGCCTCCGGAGGTCACATGTGCAGCACAAGCCAGCCAGCCTGCAGGGCCTGCACACAGCAAATATCTTCAGCCGGGCTGAGTGTCCCCATCCTGTGCCATGCCTGTCCTGGATATTTGTCAGGCAGCTACATGGGCATCAGTGTATATGTTCACAAAGCACCACTGCCTCCACAGTAAGGTCGGTCGAGATGGGCATTTTGCCCGCTCTGTCCAGTAGGTCTTTTTAGTCTGAACCATTCCAGAGATCCACTACCTTGGGAGGTACTGGTGTGATATTTATTCACAAGCTGAGGAATCTGCGGTTAGATGCATCCATCAGAAGAAGGTACTTACCTTCGGTAAAGCACTTTCTGGTGGATTCTCTATCTAACTGCAGATTCCTCGCCACTCTCCAACCTTCCTGTTTTGTGATATGGTCTCCTCCATCTAAAAAGATCCCAACCTAGGAATCTGCAGACTGGATTTGATGATGGGTTACACGTCTCCGGGCTCTGAAGAAATCATGAAATAAATTGATGTCAGCTGCATGTCTGGCGCTTATATGTGGCTCTGTCCATCATTTCGAGAGTGGAACAGCTTTGACGTGGAGTCATGAGGCACCACTTACTATTGTGCAGGAGCACTGCTTTTAAGGTTTGTGTATCCTGTCTGGCACCTTGGGAAATTCACATGGTGAGGAATCTGCAGTTACATGTAGTATCCAGCAGAAAAACCATTACTGAAGTTAAATAACTTGTTCTATAATGATGTGAAAAGCGATGTGCCTGTGTGTGAGGAATATTGAGTAGGGAATATTGTTGCGCATTAATATCATAACCAATATATTGAGGACAAAAATATTGACAGGTATGTATAGATTTTCTTTATCAAACTCCACATATATTTACCTTGATGATGCACGTGTATGTGTATTAGTTGATGTGTAGCTCCTGTACAACAAAAGGTTGTGTTTTGTTATTAGTATTTGCATAGCATGTTTCTACCATTTATAACGTGACGAGGATTCTGGTTTTGTAGGTCACTCTCCATCAGTTGTCAGTTTAATGAAGGAAAGCCCCCTTACTGACCTGTCTTTAGCAAAGATATTGTTTTGCAATCTTTCCATCAAGTCCTTTCCCTCATGTCCAAAGTTGTCATCTTGCATCTTTGTCTCGAGTCCAAAGTTATTGTCAGTCATCTTTTCCTTAGGTGCCTGCTTGCAGTGTCCCTCCTCTTCTTGCACTCCCCTGCTGTTGCGCATATATTCGATCTCAGGTGTCTCCTATAGACTTTCCTGCACACCGTCATCCAAAATGCATAAATAGTTCTTACAAAAAGCACGATGGTGCTCCTTGGTCTTGATATGTGCGTCTTGTCCTTGAAGATGTCATAAACCAAGCACGGGCTTTATTTCTATTGCATTTTTTTCTTTTACTACAAATCACAGAGAAAAGTGAAAGTTCAGCCTTCTGCACCATGGAGTTCTAGTTTTTCAATTATGTAAACTTGCTCTGTCCCGATGCCCGCTTGGGAAGTATATGTGTGCAAAAAAAGGTGCTTGTGAAATTTGGTTGTACTGTTTTAAGTTGCTCTAGACTCCTGCACGCAGCAGGCAAACATCAGACTTTACTCTTTGAAAGTCTGAGCTCATGTTCGACCGGAATCCTAAATTAAGTTTGAAGCGAATGAACACTTTTCTATAGCACTGCTCTGCGTTGAATTTAATGTTACTTTTATTTATTCATTGTTCTTTAACTCCTGCTGCTCTTTGTTTTTATTTGTATCAAGTTATCCAGAGGTGGCCTTCTTCTTGGGACTATTTAATGTTGAATTGTCCAAAAAATACAGAACGAGCTCTGCTGAATCCAGAGATCAACAGGCAGGTCTTTCCCACCCTATCTCGTATTTTCTCAGACATTCGGTTATGGTAATGGCTTAGCTTTGGCCATATATACAGAGAGCATGACAAACTAACACATCTCGGGGAACTTGAAGCAACGTTGTCTGGGCCGAGGGCTACACTTGAAGGTGTCCTGCTTAGAAATATTTGTTTCAATAAATGTCTCTCAGTGTAGTGATGTAATTCTATGTACTAAATTGAGACACTCAGAAATGTTGAGAAAATACAGCTTTATCATACTTTTTCAAGACATTTATTATCTGATTTATATGTTGACTCTTTATGACTCCACGTCTGCTTTGGCTTTTAGCGATGAGGCAGGCCCCTTGGTCCCCTCTGGCTCGGCTCCCTCTCTTTGGATTTGCCGGCTTGCCCATCTATGGTCTAGACTGCAGGGAGTATTTGATGATCGCTGCCAGTTTTCGCAGTCTTTAACGTTAATTGCGAGCGATTCGAAATGTGTTTTCAAACAGTAGCTACTACTATAAGGGAGGTGGATGTTGTGTTTCATTTGTTAAGGAATGAGTGCTGGGACACAGTTTTGCACAGAAGCTTGCGGCCGTCGCTATCGAACGTCGGGTGGTGAATTCCAAGGCTACGCATTCTTGATTTCGCCCTCATGCCTCTTTAATCCACTACTAACCATTCAATGCCCCTTTATCTCACTGTTGCAGGTTTCTGTCTTCTTCCTTTGTCACTACTTTTCCATCTTCCCCTTGCTCCTCATCGCCCCTTTTGTGTTTTTCTCCCTCTTGCTCTAATATGAAGAAGTAGGAGAGGTTATAAAATTAGTTGTGGTGGTAGGAGGTAGGGGTTAATATGCTTCAGTTTTTCTTCTTGGATGAGCATCCTCCATGTGTCACCTTGTAAAAATGAGTTTTAGTACAGGACATTACCGTTCATTTATTTGGGGTATTAACAGAGGTCAAAGAGCATTAAAAAAGTCTGAGAACTGTGATGCTGCGCTATGGGGTGGGGTGAGTGAGCGTAGGGGTGTGGTCAAAGGCGTGGCTAAAAAAACAAAATATTCTGTAACTTTTTTGGGTCTTTAACTTTCAGGTAACTTCATATAAAATAACGCACAGCTTAAATGAAAGTTAAATGCAAGGTATGTTAATCAGTGGGAAATGGACTATTATACATTATGACACCTCTATTAGTTAACACCTTCGCCGCGATCGGAATTCCGCTCGTGTGCTGGACATTCCGATCGCGGGCGTGGTCGTGACGAGCTCAGCTTGTCATGCGCACACGCCCACCGCGCAGCATGACGAGCTGAGCTCATCACGCGCATCGAAGGGGTTAATGCATTGCACCAGAGAGCCAAAGAATTTAATCCTGGTTGGTGCAGTGGAGAATAGTGACTTCTGTATGTTTTGTGCTACGCGGTCCCAGTCTGTGACAGAAAGCACTATCAGCACGCAAGTCATTACACCCAGTATAAGATAGGCTGCTACAAACTGCACAAAAGGTTTACGATAAAAAAGTATTCCAATGTATAGTCTTTTAAAAGCACACACTTCACAGTTCAGCTGGTAACTCCTTTGCAATACCACTCAAAAAGAATAAATGTGTGTCATCAGGAACCTTCAAGTGATTCCTTCAATTAAAGCCACCTGCTTCCAAGTACCCGTTACATTTGCAGATTGACCAGTTGCGCACATTTATATTTCTGTGAGGAAAGCAGGCACCATGGCAAGAAGGCTAGTTTAGCTGTCTGCCCGTCCCTCGGTTTCACTGCACAGGAGAGACTCCCTGACTTATACTGCAGCTGGAGCATTTCAACTCTTGGAATTAACCGCCCTGGGACGGTTGTCTTTTCACAAAAAGAATAGGAACTGATTTTCTAAAATTAAAAAGAAAAAAAAAAGTATGGGGTCGTTGTGCCCTAATTTCTCTCTCTCTCTCTCTCTCCCTCCCTCCCGTCTCCCCCTATCTCTCTCCCACCCCCTCCTTCTCTCCCCTCTCTCTCTACCCCCCCTCTGCCCCTCCCTTTCTCACCATACCTCTCTCCCCTTCCCTCGGGTACGAATGGTATTGTAGGCTCTGCTGCCGATGCTCTGCAAGTATTTGCCCCGCAAACGTCTGCATTGGCTCTCCTTTAGCACGTGGGAAGATCATTAGGGGCAAAAGAGCTTGTGTTTGTTCCATGCATGACTGATGTCACTTCTGCCCCCTCCGTCGGTATCTCCTCAGCTCTCCCCCTCCTCTTCGCCCATCAGCAGGTCCGTGTTTTCGCTTCATCTAGACCTGCGTGACGTAGTTCGGTGTAAGTGCCGCCGCAGCTGCGGCTCCGAGAGCAGCTCTGATCTGTGCAGGCCCCAGCTGGGCTCTGTGAACCGCTTCCGCATTTATTATCTTTGCACTCGGTTATCGCTCTACATTAGCAGCACGTCAAAATAGCATCTGCTGCCTATCTAGCGAAACTTTTTGCTGTCAAGCTCTTTTTTCCATGAGGAGATTTAAAATAGATAATACATAAGCTTTCCACCTGCCTAGGTCCCGAATACTCTGGAAAACGTTGATTCACTCTTGGACACAGTTTATGTTCATATCGGCCACGTGCTCTTTCACGTGAGTCTTAAAATGTTCTTGACCAAAACATGTTACGTAAACTGAGAAATTATTTCCATGTGTAAAACGCTAGGGCTTTTGATGCTGGTAGCAATGACTGTGCCTTACCAAGTATCCGAGTCGTACATGCGAGAGGCCCACTCAGTCTCTCCCATCCCTCATTCTCGCCCTTCAGTCCTTACCCCGCTCCTCTGTCACTTCTTCATCTCACTGCACCTTAGTGGCCCAGCCAACTACAATTGGCCAACAACAGTACATGGAACGGTTCAAATGGAGTGCCGCCTGCTTCTCTGGAGCATATGAGTATATGAGAAACCGGCTTTTTAGGTCGAGCCTGGGCAGCGCATGCGCTGCTCTGCGAGGCATGCTGTATTAGGATATATATTTGAAGCTCTGCCCACTCTCCGCCCATCTTTTCAATTGGCTGCTGTGACTGTCCTTTGTAAATGCTGGCTTTTGATTTGTTAATAGGCTTTTTAGTCCCTCCTTAGTACCTACCTGTCTTCTTTTGTAACCTCCCATCATGACTGGACCTTGTACGTGTGTTGTTACGGTATTGCTTGCATTAGCCTTTGGGAGAACTCTTTGCCTAATTAATCTAAAGAGCACTGGTGGGATGTCTTCTTTAGAAATGGGGGCCGCATTTGTTTTGTATTTGCAGCGCGCTATGTGCGCTTTCACTTTCACAATGGGGCCAAACACACCACTCACGGAACGGGCCTCGCAGCTCGTCCAAATCGTTATTTTTTTTTTTTTTACATTAAATCATGGCGGCTGCGCATCTTGTTGTGCGCAGCTCGCCCAACTCGTTATCTTTAATTATAGCGGCTCATGCAGGGCCCTCCCCCCGCTACACCTCCTGCGGCACGCCAGTCTGTATTGTCCCGCACGTTATAAAATGTATTTTTAAAAAATCCCCTTTGGAAGATGGCCACCTTGTTGCTGGTAGATGTGTGGCGTTAGTCCCACTTCTCTTTCCAATTCCAGTTTTGGAACCAGTGCATTTCCCTCTCTGTGTCGTGGCTGCCGTCACTCTCCTGAAAGGCTCATCTTGAGCTCAGTCAGCGGTATGGCCAAGGTGAAAATCAACCCGGAGGGCACCTTCAAGTAAATGCTGGTGCGAGTGCAGGTGCCTGGATGGGAGGAACATCGGGACATCGTGCGGTAAACTTTGCAATGTTGTTTAATGTCGACAAAGCTTGTGCTTCCGCCAACCCTCCTACACAATTGCATGCAAGTGCAAACATCAAACTACACCTGGATTTACCAAAGGCATTGTATTTATTTGTAATTATATTTATTTGCCTGTGCGGTTGCGCTGCTGTGTAATTAGTGGCACTGACTTCGTAAACGTGCGATGTTCGCATGTCACAGTGTAGACTGCCCGCGTTCTGCGCTCTCCAGAAAACAAACTCATCAGCTTGTCCGAGCTCTGCAGAAATTTACAACGCCAGTAGCTCTAACTCTGAAGATTGCGAGATCTGTTGCATTACAAATGGTTGTTGTGGTTTTGTCATCTGTGTCAAGAGAAACCTACTCTGAAAGAAATTGTAAAAAAAAGTTGACTGCCTTGAGAATTATGGTTGGAAGTCAGTTGAGAGTGGGGAAAAAGCCATTACTATGCAGCTGTTACTACGCAATACATTTACAACGCAGCACTTGCAATGCGACTACCGTTACCATGCATAGCATTAAGACCAGCGTGTCAGTATGGCTTCATCCCTCCTTTTTCTGCCATAGGTAAGGGGGATGCACGCAAGGGCTTTTTAGGGCTCAGGGGCGGGATTGGGATCAGGGGTAGGTTTTACAGCTCAGGGCTGTGGCGTTTTAAGGGCTGGGGACGGGGGGCGGGGTTGTGGTTGCGCCAGGGGCTGGTTTTAGGGCTCAGGGCCGGGATTGGGATTGGGAGTAGGTTTGTAGATGCCGGCCAGGTGTGGGATTGGGTTTGGGGAGTGCAAGGTGAAGTGAGGCAGCACCGGGGTCCGGGTTTAGGACTCAGGGCTGGGGGTGTTTTTTTTTAAGGGCTGAGGGCAAAGGGGGTTGCGCCACAAGCCGGTTTTAGGGCTCAGGGCTGGGAGAGAGGTGGTTTTGTTTTGGGGAAAACCTTTACCACGCATATGCCTTTACCATTTATGCCTTTACAATGAAATTCATTGTAAAGGCATGCGTGGTAAAGGCATAATCGTTGTAACATCCTGCGCGGTAAAGGTGACGCTTTGTAACCACCGCGTTGTAAAGACATGCGTGGTAATCACATGCGTGGTTCCATCATACAGCCTAGAGAGTGACCTCTGGCGGTCTTTTTATTTTTAATTAACCCATGAGAAGAACTGCTTTAACGTCCTTTATCTTTTTCTGAGTGCAGCATTGCCATATAGGTGGTTTATGAACTGCTCGCCACCACTTATGTCTGCCAAACCTGCAGACAACTTTTGCACCAACGTTAAAAGGCTGAAATTGAATAACGAATTGTACTGAAAAGATGTTCTTAAAAGGTCACTTTGAAATCACTTGCACTTGCTCACAAGGGCACAAGTGCTGCTCGTTATTTTCAGGATTTCCGATGTACAAAGTTATATTGATCACTCGGATAAGATTTATAACAAGTGGACACGTGAGAACGGCATAGTAATAGTCGTGTGAGTGAGAAATGTTTACACAATACACCGTCTTTCTCCACTATGTTAGATTCCCACTTATTATAAGTCACCAAGGACTTTTTACGTCGTGGATCTAAAAATGTTAATGGGCCCCTTCTAATCCTACCTGCATTCCATTTTGGTACTAGATTTTCCCTGGAAAAAAGTTTTGAATCTGGTTGCCTTCGGAATTTACATACCTAAGATTGTGCGTCACAGTGAACTATAATTCAAATGAAGTTCCAAAGTGAACAATAAGTAAGCTAAAATTGTAGAAGAGCTGTTTATTAAAAAGTTTGTTAAATGTGGTGCACTTCTACCCTTGTTGATATGGTGTTTGCACTGTAACTGTGCATTATGGCCTAGAGCAGTGGACCATTCCACTACTGGTCGAAGACAGTGGGAGGTCCCATTATTTGTTGGGTAGGTTAGGCAAGATTTTGAAGGCTCAAAGGGCTAAGCAGAAATTGGTGTAAGGACGAGGCCTGCAATGAGAACAGCACAGAAATATTATATCGGAAAATACATGAGGAGATGGGTGGGGTTGGAAAGCCAGAGAGAGCAAAAGACATCCTTCCTATTGTGGATGTAGCTAAACTGACTTGTCTGAAAAGCAGCGTTTTGGTCATTTTGATATCAAACATACGTTTTTTTGTTCAAAAAGGGTCTTTGGAAGTATAGTTGTCCAGCGCTAAGGTGCTCTCAAAGGACACCAGTATCCCTCTCTGGAGTGTATTTAAACTAAATATGAGGAATGTTGAAGCCCATGGTTCTCTGCTAGTATATGGATTTTCCCCAAAAAATCATGCATTTTTTGATTATATATGATTATAGTGTAGAGTTATGAAATTAATTTTTACCACCATTATTTACAAAAATATGGTCAAACCGTGTGTACAGATTTGTTTACAATGTATCACAATTCAGTTGTACAAATATGAATAGAAAATACACTGCCAATTTGTGTTTCACAGAAATCAATCATTTTATCAAGGCTAAAAATAGGGTATTGAAGTCTTAAGGTAAATCTCTGCCATTATGGTAAGGAATATGAGTCATGAGCAAACGTAAATCTTAAATTCTTATCTTTAACTAAAATTCAGAACATATGTCGATATTAAGATTAAAGCAAACACAAGGAATGATGGACGGAGCGCTGAAACTTTTCAGACACTCACCCCCAGTCACAGATCTGGGTTGAATCCATCATAGTTCTTTAGCTCACTTCGCCACCTCAGTTCCAGACCCAGCTATATGCAAATCAGTCTTGACCCTGTGCCTCATGGGAACAGTCCAGCCCGAACTGCCAAGCCAGGTCTTCCCTGAACCGGAAACAAGCATCCTGGGACCGGTTTCGGGTAACACCCTCATCAGCCAGGCTAGCTTGAATCCAGTGGCAAAGTGAGCAAGGGACCCACGTCTGGGCATACCCGGCCAACTTAGGGCGAACAAAGCAAACACAAGGAGATGATGGATGGAGTGCTGAAACTTTTCAGACACTCACCCCCAGTCACAGATATTAAGATTAGCCACAGATGGATAGTTATTCACTTGGAAGACACAAATGATGACATACTTAACAATGTTAATTGTCAGATGAGGTGGCCTATTATAAGGACCCTTAAAGCAGGTTGAATGGTAGACAATTAGTTTTATAACATGTTGGTAAAATAATTGTAAAGCATCTAGAAACCAATAAAACAAATAAATAAAAACTTTTCTGATTTTTTGCAAAAATCTGCAGTTTATTGCTTTACTGGAATAGAACCAGGTGCCTCTGTGCTAGCGTTATTCAGGGCTTATATTTTCGTGCAAAAATAATACTGGTGAATAATGATTTTTATGTGGGATTCGATACACAAATGCTGAATTAATATGATTGCAGTGAAACAAGTTTAATATGATGAGTAGAAGTGTGTTTATTAACGTGATTTAGTTGTGCATCATTTTACGTGAAACTCCATCTTGGATCAAATGGATGCTGTTCTGATGCTGTTTTCGTACCTGTATTCACCCCCTCCTGTCTGGTTGCCCTGCGCATCTTCTCTTCCCGCAGCTCTTCAGAATGAAGACGGGTTGTTGTAATTTTCCTGTTGTGCTCTGAATGAACTTTCTAGTGTTCTTTTCTGTAACATTTAGCCAAGGCCCCTCCGTTGTAGTTCCATTGCTAAGCCTAATTTTATTTATCGGTGTAAAAGAGTCATGTCTGAATGTTTAATATTAGTATGAACATCTCCGGATAGCAATAACATGGAAGATGCTGCATGCTTTCTTAAAAGTGGGATAGTGCTTATGAACTTAGGTAGTGATGTGGACTATTTTGATTTGCAGAGAGATTTGTTACTTGCAATCATGCCACGATGAGTTTGCTGTGTTCCTAAGCTGATACGCAAGAAATGTGTATAAGAACATCTTGTTTTGGGGATGATCTTTGAGCTCTCCTTAGTGCTACTAGAGATGCTGTTCTATTTCTTTGTAATTCTGACAAAGACTTTTTAGGAGACGTTTGATTTTCTTACGCGGCATGCTGTTTGTTTCCTTTGCGGTTTATGAAGCTCACTTGGGACTTAGAATTATTTCTGATTTTGACAACTCTGTATAACTCTGTCTTAGAGCCTTCATGACATTTATTTTGTACTACTCGATTTTGAGAATTTTATAATAAAACCTTTTTAACTTTCCTCTGATCTAGAACTCAGTTACTGAGTGGTGCCAATGATTTATTTTGCTACTCTGCTAAAGTGATATTGGGGCGGGTGCCTTTTTATGCCAGATCAACCTGGAGCAGTACTACCTGATGTAACTTTTGAGGTGATCTAAATGTAGGGGTGTCTTACATTTGAGGTATGGGGTTCGGCTTCCACACCTCTCACCTTCCATATATTTAGATGTTTATTCATGTTGTTAACTTAACATTTCAAACATGTTTATTTGGGCAGTGCTCTTAGACTAAAATGTAGATTTCTACTAAGTTTGCTTTAGAGTAAAAATCTATGAGGGATTCATAAGATTGTTTTTTTTTTCTTATGTTACAGACTACTGTAATCTTACATTTCATTGACTAAACTGAGGCAGAAATAGGGTTATCGGGATACATTTTTTTTTAACAGAGGAGGGAATTCTGGAACATCCAATCTTGGCTCAGTTCAGTTGTACTAATGTAACTAATATACCTGAAGATAATGATTTGTAAAATGAAACCCTAAGCCTGAAACCTTGTGTTCTGTGTACATCGAGGCTTCTGATAGCACTGGGCCATAATGTGCTATTTGATTATTGCAATAATCATTCTTAGCATCCCATCCCATGTACTGCTCCATTATATTCGTTTCAAGGGGTAAGAATCTGCCAACCTGAATGGAGAGGGGAACACACAAGGAGCCTGCAACGAAAATATGATATCTTCTTTTGAGTTGGTCAATTTAAACTCCGACCACACTGGTTCTACTAAAGGGTAAGCCCTCTTGTCAGACTCTTCTCCAATATAGACTTATTGAAGTGCTTTTCATGCATTATTTACACTGTTATGATGTCCGTTACCTCATCACTGACTGCTTTGTAAATGTATTAGCAAGTTGATCCTGCTGGTGGCTTCTGCAGATGAGATTCTTAAACTTGAGCCGACATTTCTCACCTTGACCAGTCGATATACTACAATGACAATCATAACCGAAAGCAGTGCAGTGATTGGCCGGGAGTTATTTTGTAGTGCAATTGATCAGTCTTATGGTCACAATTCAGAGTTCATTGGAATCCCTGCAAATAAAAATTAAGTTTGAAGAATCAACACATCCAAGAACATTGAGAATAGGGTTGAGCAAAAGAATGAGGGGAAACAAGCAACACATTTAAAGACAAAGCAGATAATGATTAAGAGGGAACATTCACAAGTGCTTGTCCAGCCTCAAGTGTTTCATTGAAAACATCTTTGCTTCATACATGATGGGATAGTATAAAATGTATATAAACTCATATAGCTACTTTACATAGCACGTTTTGCAGGCACTATATGTCCAGCTGTTGATTAGTATAATGCACAGTGAATCTGGTCGACATTGAAAAGTGCACTCTTTAGGTAGAACTCAGAAGGCGTACAGCTGGTAGGCCCCAGCTGCTTACAAGCTCTATGGTGCTGCCCTCCAGTTCTTTAAGTCACGGGGGTGATCCTTTTCATTCACAGCTGGAAATGTGCACGAAAAATATCCCCAAAACACAACGTCTTCTCACCAAAGGCATCTCACTGAGCACCCAGACTGTCCTCACGGACAAGCTGTGCAGACACTCGTGTGTAACACCTGTGGTACTTTAAGGGAGACATCTTGTGTTTGCAGTTATTAGGAGCCCTTACGTACTCTCACGTGTGCCCCAATATGCTGCACTCTATTGGAGGCTGGACGCTGCACAGGACTAATCATGGTTTCTCTAGTGCTTTGTTCAAAGTGTCACAGTTGACGCCTTATCTAATATTTCTCATATAACATGAGTCATGGCACCAGCTTAGGGATTTTGGAGAAGAAAGTAGTTCTCCTGTTTGCTTTTAATTTGCAAGGGGTTTTGGGGATTGAGACTATTTTCAGTGAGAAGGGTGCTCAGGCCTTCTAAAGACATTAATGTCCTTGTTGTACAGAACCTTCCATGACCGAAAAACCTATTGCATAGGCCACCGGTGTACCGATTTTCTTCTTGATAACTGTTTGGGCTTTAAGTGGGTACTTACTGCTGACTCAAAGCAAGTGACTAGTGGCGGTAGTAACAAAGGACTATCTCCAAGAGGTCCAGGCCCAGGATTGGTTAGGTGCACGCGTCATTGGAGTGGATGAGACTGGCAGGCAGTCCCGTGGTTACTCCACTGATCTGTCTCTTGAGCTTCCTTTGTACCTTCTACCCACTGCTTTCTGACTGCCGTAATGACGGGTGTCACAATTACAGCCCGCCTTTCACCGAAGACGGAGGCCAGTAACCTTCCTGCACGCATCTGCCTGGTCTGAAAACTCTTTTCTACAGGTAGACATAACATTAATTTTTGCATAAAGCTCCATTGGAGCATTTTTGGCCAAGATATATCTGTACGTCTTCTATTTGACCAGTTTGTGTGTTAACACAACATAGAAATGTAGCCTGGGTTAAAGGATTGTCACGTTAGTACGACTACCCTTCTGGTGACGTTGCATCAGTTTTTCAATTGGACTCAGATATACCCATATGCTGATGTTTTGAAATCTCGTTTTGTTACTATGTCTTATACATTTGTATTATGTTCCTACTTAATGCATGATCCAGGTTTAGGGAACTGCTCTCTTATATGAACACAACCCCCGCTGAATAAATTTAGCACTTTAATGCAATGTATTTACTCAGCTCCATAAAATCTAATGTAATAAATAATGGGTCCCACCGGGTGAGGGGGAAATGTGGTGATTATCATCTCAGCAGGAAGATGAACACAACTTGAGCGGAGAAATAATGATCAGAATTCGCAGCACTCCCTGGGATGCCATTTATATACCTGAATCTAATAAAGAAAGAATTACAATGCTTAGCATTGGGTTCGGGAAGAAATGAGACCGGTAGAGGTGAATGCACAGCCATATTAGCTTAATCATCACAACACAAAGCAGAATTCGCCTGTGCTGAGACGGATCCCGTGCTCGCCGTCCAGTGATGGAGCACCATCCCCTGGTAATCACAGACCGACATACCTAGTAAATTCACCATTATGAGCTGTACGTCTTTGGGACGCCATCCATCCGCGAACCTCCTGTAAAGGACTGGAAAGATATAGCTTGGAGATCTGTGTCAATTACTCTCTGAATGGCAATAGACAGATTGAGAGAGGGAGGTGAAAAGCCGATGCTGTTTGTTCACTGATATCTAGGGGTTTTGCATACATTTTTTACTGAACCGTTTCGGTCACTGCTGGGTTTTTGTCTTTTCTGTTCTCATCTCATCATTGTTATTCTGATTGTGAACTTTCTTACAGTGAGCGGTACATCCATCACGTCTATCTCCACTTTGAGTGCCTTGTGTATCTTTTCTTCATAGGACAAAACGGGGAGAGAAGATCAACTACAAGGGTGAGGGATCTCCTCAGTATTCTGTCCAAACAGTATATTTGCTACATAGAGTTTCCAACAAAGGTCAGATCTCTGGTCCTAAGTTAACAGAAGTACAGGGCATCCAAATTCCCAAGGTCAGGTGTCAGCTCACTCGCTGGCAGTTTCTAAAATGAAAGTGTGCTATGGATTGAAGGAAGTTAAGCGTATGAGGCATAGCCCTGTGCAATCCAACCCCCAGATCACTAAAAATTGCTGAAAACCGGAGTTATGTTTGAAAATCAATGAAAAAAGCTCTTTGTTCTAACCTCTCCATATTTCTTTATGATCTAACTCTTCCTCTTACGACGGACCATCGTCCCCGACAACACCCTCATATATTATATGCTCTGTGGTTCATGTCCCCAATCACCACTCATCCTGAAACCGTATTCAGCGCACTAAATGAAACCTTACCAGTTGTGTATGCCCATGAATTGTATTCAAAGGGGTCAGGCCTTCCCCCATAGTGGAATCTTTGCTGTAGAATGTATTTTCATAAAGCCCAGCACCGTCTGTTTGTGTCATCGCTAGGCGGCGAGTGGTACAGCAGAGGAGCCTGTGTTATGTCATGCATGTATCTATGACATGCATGCATCCATGCACTGCGTGTGCACCAGGCTACTAAAAAAGCTAACCTTTTACAGCTTGCTCTTTTCAGGCTCTTGGCTGGTCCATAACTCCAGATCTCTTGAGTCAGCTGCATGCTGCATCACCTGATGCTCCTGGTACCCATTATCCATCGTGACCCTAGAATTGCAGACCACACAACTGGGTAATCACAAACAGTGAAGTTTCTGACTGTCCACTTTCTTTGTTCCCTCCTACAGATCCTCTCTAGGTTGTTAAACTAGAGTTAGGTGGTGTAAGGAGGGCTACAGAGCAGTGAAGATGCAGAAGAGGGTAAAGGTGCTGATAGCCGAATTCAGGAAGCACGTTAATGAAGTGATACCAATGATACAACGGGGAAGAATGCTGGAAAGTATTGCAAAGTCTTAAAAAGCTGGGTTGGTTCCTGTCACAGTCCTTGTGCCTCTCCTTAAGACACCGAATGGCACTGGGTGTAGGGGGAGCAGTGTGCTTGGACCCCAGGCATTGGCTTCTCAGAACCCAGATCTTCAAGCCAGGCACATTTTGTGAGTTTCAATGCAAGCACGGCTAGTACAAGGAAATGAAAAGGTGAAAACCTTGTTTGGTGGAAGGGGGTGGGGTATGTAGAGAACAATAAAGACAAGAATGCAGTTGAGCCCACTAGATTACAGCAGCTGCATGGAGCAAAGAGAATCCAGTATGTCCCATAGAACGACCAAATGCACCCAGTCTTCACACCAGACTCGTATCACTGTGTGAAATTGGCTCCAAAAATCTTAGAATTGGCTCCAGTCCCAAGGATCAGTATTGTGCACAAATAGGGAGCTGTGTTTTACCTTGAACCCAACAGTCTGGTAGAACGCTTCAGTGAACACTTAAAGGGTCCATGCAGAGGGTGTTTGATTGTAGGAGTGATTGGAGGCATGTGATTGACAAGTGTGTGTGTTAATATCTATCCACTGCCACTGCATTCCTCCACAGGGTTGTTACCTTTTGAGATTCTGCGCCGTAAGAAACTCAAATGTGCCTTTGCTGGAGGAATAGGGCATGGAGTGTGTTGTGCCCTTGCACACATGTAGACACAGGTAGCCATGTAGAGTTTTGTAATCTTCTTTATTGGTTCCTTATAATATAATATGTACATCAGTCCATTCCAGCTGTTTTTCCAGCTCTTACACCAGCCTGTTCTGGTCAAGCACCAGCCCACCGGGAGCAGCCTCCTTGCTGCTCAGCCCATCTCCAACTGTCACCACTCATCCACACAGGCACCCAGGCATTCCATTCATCACAGTCACACCAACATTCCGTCACCATCTCTCACTCTGGCTCAGCAGCAGGAGACAGCTAGGCTGGATTACATTCAAAGACACTTAAGAGGATACAACAGAGTGGTTATGTGGATGATGTCTCGTTGTGACCTTTTAAGGGAGCGCATAACAAGTAATAGATGGTAATAATTCACTGTTATGAAGAAAGGGACCAAAATGGTGGATAGAAAAGTTGATGACTCGATGAGAAAGGCTTGTCAGGGTTTACTGATACAGTGAAAGTAATTAGAAATTACCAGTTGCATTTACCCTGCCAGTGGGAACGTATGGGATCAGGTTGCCTTTCTGAAAGGACTTACACTGGACACTGTGGAGAAGAAGGTATAGATCGACAAGGAATGGGAAAGAGTTGTGGAAAAGCAAATGGCAAACACTGTTGCAGATTGTGAATCTAAGGTGAACGAGAATGGTACAGTAAATTATAGACTATTAGGTTCAGAGACTTTATAAAGCATTAAGTGCATATTTTGGGTTTCCCCAGCCTTGCATCACTGTATATTGTATAATATTTTGTGTGTGTTTTTATGCGTTATATCCTTTGTGTGGGGAACATGTGTAGTATATCTTGCCTTGTGGTTTCTTATTGTGCATTTGTGTTAGAGTTTCTTTGGACTTTGTGACATGTTCAGTACATCATAGTGAAATATGTAGTTTTAAGAGGCAGACAGAACAAATGTAGGGATGATGTTTTGAGGGCCTTGCTTGAGTCAGCATTCTTACATAAATAAAAATCTTGCTTCAGAACCCTATATACAGAGTGGCCTTAGCAAGGAACAGCAGCGGTGAGCGCATTTCCAGAATTTATGTAAAGCCCAAATCAAAATCATGTTTGAAACCAAAAACAGGGGTATGGCATATGATGTGGAATTCAGGGATTGGAAAAATCTGTGAGGCAAATGGCAATTTATGAAATGAAATGTGGGAGACCATTCCTTCAGCTCTTCAAGAGCTGTGCAGGGATAGTGTTGACCACCGACACTGGCATCTCTCAATAGCAGTGAACAGGGCCCCATTCCTTGATGCAAATGGGCACCCGTGAAGCATAAATAGATATGCCATAGATGAAACATATGCAGTTGAAGAAAATGCCCAAACACGTCTACACCATTAAACATGAGATCGAGAAAAGTCCAGCAGTAGGACAGACAAGGTTGAGATGGAGGTGCTCCAGTTAGTGGACCTTATCCCATAGTGCACTGACTTCTAGGAAGGATGGGGACTTCAACCATACCATTCTTAACACCTAGGTAAAAAAAAAAGTTGTTTATCATGATGTTGGCAAATGGATTGGCCTTGCTTGGGAAGCTGCCTGATAGCTCTGCAGCATCTCCATGGATTGCCTCCTGCGTTTGAGTAGTAGAGAAACCCTTCAACGTCTGGTTTTGCTTTGTTTAAGGCACCTTGACATAAGGAAAATGAGGCTCTTCTCAATTGTAGAAGGAGCTGGTATAGAGGACACAAAGAATGCCATGGTATTCCGTTTTACTGACATCTTACCTGAGGTTACATAGGGAACAATAGCATTTGGCAGTCTTAATTTAAGATGCACAGATGATGGAAAATGGTTTACCGGAGTCTGAAGTTAATAACGTAGTTTTAACTGCTCTTTTCCTTGCAACATACGGCGATGGTCAGTGATGATGAACCTGCGCATCTTTAACCCGTTCCATGCGTCGGACGGCCCCTGGCCGTCCGACGTCACGGTGGGCGTGTGCGTCGGACGGCCGGGGGCCGTCCGATGTGCGCACGCGTGGAATTCGCCCGCACAGCGGGGGAATTCCAGCTGCGTTCAAAGGGTTAAATGACATTGTACTTTGTCAAGTTTGTCAAAAATGTGAAGTGGCCAAGGAAGCTAGTCTTCTGGGCTAAAGTAGGGCATGAGCACCAAAAGTCTCAAGGAAGAGACTAGGGCCACGGAGTCTGATTTAAGATTTGGCACTATGGGCACCCAATAATGGCACACATAATGGTAGAGCTACCCCTAGGGCTCGTGTTGGGCCAGTGGAGGAGATCATAGTGACATTTTTCACATGCCCTAGTGCCTGTCCTTGTGTCTTCTCTTGATGTAAACTTGTGAGCTTGGGTTTAAAGCTACTGCTCCCTTTTGTGCCCTGACATTTCTTTAGTTAGACCTTATTTCTCTTGTGTTGACCTACCTCCCTGGTGGCCTTGTGTAGGACCCAAGCTTAAACCGGGATTTCATGTTGTGATGGGGCACAGAATACCACGATTTGTCAAAGCACCCTTTTGTGCACCGTCATAAATGTGGCACTATCTCAGGCACCTCATACATTTTGCACTATTGCACACTTTGCAGTTCACTCGAGAATTGTTATTCCTTTTAAGTATTTCCTTTTTTTGCATATTGTAAGGTTTTGATTGTCCGCATATGTGTCTGCGGTATACAAAAGTCACCTTTTCCCCGAATCTGCTAAATAAATAAAAACTTCAAACTTGACTAAGTAACTGAAGTCTGTACTGACTGCAGTGTACTCTTATTTCCACCTTTTCTTGCCTTTGCAGAGCGGGTGGAAGACAATATAGGCAAGTTTACGAACCAGCTAACATGTTTCACATTTAGCAAGTACTAAAAGGCTGTCTGTGACACTGCTTTAGCTCCTAAAAACATACTGGTATTTGAATTCACGCTCGAATTAAATGCTGAGACTTGGTACCAATTAGTCCATAGCGAGAAGAATTTGTGAGAAGATCTAGCTTTTGTAATAACATTTTCTTGTTGCACATGAACTGTTAGTAAGGAAGAAGTAGTAACTGCAGCAGCTCAGGAACCACGCAAAGAGCTACTTGTGGAAGAGTTAGAGTCGATCGAGTTGGGGCAATAGAAGAAAACAAGGATTTAGTGCACCATGGGATTTCAACCTACTTGCAGTTTGTGGTGGAAACATATGTCTAAATCAGGGATGGCTCCAGAAAACTATACTTCGCAACAAAAAATAGATAACATTTCAAATTCAGTAATGGATCATTTGTGTATATCGCTCATAGTTTTTCCAGATAAACTAATAATTGAAATAAAAAAGAATGAAAATAATTTGGAAAAATTGCAATTGATGACATTTTCTCCTGTAAGTTTTTGCTCAGATGGCCAAGTCACAAAAGTTAAATACGATGATATCCGTCAGACCCTTCTCGTGTCAGAGATATGTAGTGTTTGTTGGCCCGGTCATGCAATTAGAGAACCGTTCAAAGTTTGCAGGACATTGTGGATAAGAAAAGGTACTGGGATCCATGCAAGTCACACCACAGTGGACTTCTTGGAGTGTTCAGTATTAAAAAATATCTGTGGTTGTTATTGCTCCTCAGAGCTGGCTGACACAGGACCAAAATACCATAGCCAACTGTGAGAGCAATTTAGTTTGGAATTCTGTAGGCATTCTAAGAGATGCTAAACGTCTATTACATTGTAGTGATTTGCAGTTGAGCTATTTAGAAATCAACTGTTAGACCTGGCATTCTTGGTGTGTCTTCTTGCCTCTGCCTCCTGTATTTTTGCTGTGCGCTGGATTTCGTTTTTGCTGGTCTAGATTCTTTGGGCACTTTGCCACTGCTGATCAGTGCCAAAGTGCAAGTGCTCCCTCTATAAATTGTGAATATGGATTGGTGTTTCCATGATTGGTTTGTTTGACTTACTACTAAGTCCCTAGTACAGTGCACTGCATGTGCCCAGGGCCTGTAAGTCAACTGCTGCTAGTGGGCCTGCAGCACTGATTGTGCCACCCACACAAGTAGCCTTTCAAAGGGGTCACTGCAGTGTCTGCGCACAGTCTCTACTGCCATGTTGACCTGGCAAGTGCACCCACTTGCCAGATCCTAACCTTCCCTTTTATTACATGTGAGTCACCCCAAAGGTAGGCCCAAGGTACCTCTGTCGGCAGGGTGCAGTGTATTTGAAATTTAGGACATGTGCTGATGTGTGTGACATGTCCTGATAGTGAACTACAGTGAATTTCTTTTTTCACTATTGAAAGGCTATCAGTCTCATAGGATAGGATGGGAGTTTATTTATCACATCTTATAAATATAACTTCCCATTGGGACCAGATAGAAAGGTAAAGTTTAGTATGCCTGAACTCAGAATATAAAGATACATCTTTTAGTAAGGATGATTTTTACATTCTGAATTTGAAATACCACTTTTAGAAAGTAGGTATTTTCTTGCTTAGCCATTCTGTGTGCCTCTGCTGGTTTTGTGGATTGACTGTCTGGCTTTGGAGTGACAGGGGCTGGGGATGTGCATTCACTATAGACAGCCACTAGGGGGGGGGGGATTGAGGTATGTCCTGCCTTTCCTGGATGAGTCAGCGCTGGGCTGAATAGACCTGGGCTGCATTTATAGTAGGGGTAGGAGATTTCCTTGCACCTGAATGGTTTTGGTCTGCCTTACACCATGCTGTCTCCACCTCCTGCTGGAAAGCTGGACCAGAGATCACAGAGCCTCTCTGCCACAAGAGAAAAAAGAGAAATTCTGTATCAATATTGGGGCCCAGACCCCAGAATTTTAGAATACTTCTGGACTCAAGAGGAACCTCTGCCAAGGAGAAGAGTTGGGAAAACTGAAGGAGAAGTACTGCCCCTTTGCTGTGTGCTGTCTGGGGTTGGCCTGCAGTGGCTGTTTCTGCCAAGGAGAGGACAGGACCAAGACTGTGCTGTGTATCTTGCGTGAAGAAGATCTACAAGGGATTGGTGTAGAGCTTGCCTCCTGTTCTGAAGTCTCAGAGACACAAAGACTTCATTTCCTCTGTCCTCCTGCATCTGGAACTGCTGTTTCAGCTGCCACAGAGGGAAATTGAAACCCCGACATCGGCAAGCAACACCGCGACCTGCAACAAAGCCGTGGGCACAGCTCGTGAAGAGCTTAACGATTCGCCTTACACCGCAGCCCGACGCCTGCCGACACTGCATCGTATTGACTCAGACGCCGTCACCGAGGCCACTGCCTGAGCCGAGCTGCGGGCACCGCTCGTGACGCACCGCCCTGACTCGCACCGCAGCCCCAACCTCATTGACGCCAGTGCTTCACCATCGCGAAGCCGATACAGGACGTGAATGACTTCCTGAATCCATCGACACCACACAGTTGTAAGGAACCGTTGCCTCTCCACCACCACGACATCACCTCTCAGGCAACAGTAAGGAACCGATGCCTCACCTCCCCCACAACAGTAAGGAACCAACGCCTCCCCTCCCCTGCATCGCAGTAAGGAACCTAGGCCTCACCTCCCCTGGGGTCATAAGGAACTGACACATCGCCTCCCCTGTGATCGTAAGAAACCGACGCCGCACAGCACCAACGAAGCATCACCTCCCCGATGCCGTGCACCGTCTTTGCTTTCATTGTTTGCCCAGGTACTGTTCTTTGGGGGTCTGTGTGACTCCACGCCCGATGCTGCGCACCTCGCGGTCGGTGCCGTACTTTGGATTTTGATTTGTCACAACGTCGTCATAGCTCCAGGTGGAGTTATTTGTTGCTACAAGCTTTATTTGTGTGAATAACCTATTTTTGAGGATATCTGAACATATGTGTTGTGGATTTTTGTCGTTTTGGTCTTATTTGGTTTAGATAAAGATTTCCTATTTTTCTAAACTGGCCCATTTGTAGTGTTTTCACTGTGTTACTGTATGTGTGCACAAATGCTTTACACAATGCCTCTGAGATATGCCTGTCTGCTCGTGCCAAGCTACCAAGGGGGTGAGCAGGGGTTGTCTAAGGGCGTAACTCCCTTACCCTGACTAGAAGCAATGGTCCCTACTTGGACAAAGGTGCAAACCATTGCCAACTAGAGACCCCCATTTCTAACAACCTACATCACAATGTTTGTAGATGAGACTAGCTTTAATATGGTAGCTTGTTTTAGGATTGCTCCTTAAATCTTTTTTCACTGTGTTTTTTATTTTCCTACAAGACAACATGCACACTAGCAGAGAAGGTTATAAAACATAACTATGACATCAGGGATATTTCCTGTCCTGTTTTCCACAATGGGACTGGCACACAAGTAAAGGCTCATACTCATTGGGTTTAGAACAGCCAGAAGTCATTGGTTCAAAATCCAAATACTATTTACAAATCATTTTACATAAGTCATATCTGTGAAACCTCTGTTAAGATAATTTGAGTATCAGAAAACAAACCCATGAAGCAACGTCAAGGCAACAACCACTTTTGACCTATTTACGCACCTTCACTAAGCCATTCAAACTGCCAACTAGGGACCCAACACAACACTCAGTTCATCAAACCGCCGCCATTCAAAGTCCCATCTCATGAATCTGAAAGAGACAGTTAGTTGTAGATTCCTTACCTTAGAATTTCCCCCAGGCATCAGACTGGATCTGGAGATTTTTTATCTGGATTACCCCTGCACGTCGGTAGGTGGCGTCAGTCGACTCTGCGTCCGTTGTCAGCGTGGTGGTCGACGGCATGATGTCGCGGTGCCTACTTAGACACCGCCCTTGTGCGCTGACGTCAGTTCTTTCTTTTTCTGCGCCAGCCTAGCGCAGATCCAGATAGAGCTAGCCCTTAGCCACTTTTTGTGACGTTTTGTCGACTTCTTTTCGAGTCTATCGACTCTTGGTGCGCGAGGGATGTCCCAACGTCAGACCGGTTTCAAGCCTTGCCAGTCCTGCCACAAGATGTTGTCGGTGACGGACCCAAACCCCGTGTGCTTGTGGTGTCTGGAGCGCGACCACGACCCGAAATCGTGCTCCGACTGCTGGGTTATGCATCCGAAGACTTTGCGTGAGCGGTTCCGAAAGTTGTTGGAGGCCTGGTGGTCGGCTCCGCGTCGGTCTCGTTCTAGAGGAAGGTTTTAAGGCCGCTCGCGGAGCCCCCACTCCTCGTCGCACTCCAAGTCGTCAAGGTCATCGGGTAAGTCCAAGCACAAGAAGAAGGCGAAGAAGCACCAACACTCTTGACCTTCTCCCCGTCGGTCAGCTGATGCAACGCGGGATTCGGAGCATCGTCGCTCAAAGGCTCCGTCTCCGGTGCCTGATTCAAGGACAACTCCACGCCTCCCCCCATTTCCGGGAGCCGGAGCATCCCCTGCCCATCTTCAACAGTATTACGAGGCCTTACACCTCATCTTTGGGCAGACCAACTCCCCCGGCGCGCCTTTTGGGCCCGCGGAGAAGGTCGGGGGATCCTGGGCCTTCGATGCTGGCGGCTCCGGCCCGGGTGCTGGGCGGCCCCCGCAGATCTAGGCCTGGCTCTTGATCGAGGCCGTTCGATCTTACTCCATCTTCCCCAGCGCCGATTCCGATGACGACCGCAGCACCGGTCGTGCCCCCGACCGACGCCGTCCCCAAATTCATCCCCAAGTTGGACCCGGAGCAGGACTGACGTCGGAACCGACGCCGGGGGGTACTTTTGTTCCCCTGTTCATCCCTGGTCTTCCCTATCGACAACAGGGTGGTGATGAGCACTGGGAGGTGTCGCTGGACCCTTTAACTGACCAGCTAGAAGAACCGGACTGGCGAGAGGACCTGGGTGATGCTAGTGGTCTGGACACTTCTCAAGACACTGGCTTTCTTTCTCCCCCTACCGTGGCTACGGAGGCGGGAGCGTCCTATGCTGTGGTGGTGAGAAGGGCAGCCGAGGTCTTAGGCCGTAAGCTCCCTTCAGTGGCTGTCAGGACTAACCTCCTGACAGAGGTGCTTCAGCCTGTGGCGTCCACTTCTGAACCCTTATTGCCGTTTAACGAAGCCCTCACTGACGTCCTCCTGGGCACCTGGTCCAAGCCCAGCACAGGGGCTCCTGTGGAGAGGACGATTGCCCGCCGCCAACGCCCAGCCCCGGGCAACCCCGTGTTACTAACCCAACACCCTTCCCCCGAGAGCTTGGTGGTCCAAGGCTCTTCTTCAAAGATAGGGAATCATAGAAGCTGGACCATCTTGGGAAGCGTATGTTCTCTTCCTCCAGCTTGGCACTGCGGTCCGTGAATACTGCGTGCCTCTTGGGCCAATACTCCCATACCATCTAGGATACGGTTGCGCAGGTGCTGCCTCAGTGCCTGGAGGAGACCCGGGCCGTTCTCTCCCGTCAGTGGCGGGTGGGAGAGATGGAGCCAAGTTCACGATCAGATGTGGACTGGATACCACCAATTCACTGGGCAGAATGATTGCCACGTCAGTAGCCCTTAGGCGCTACGCCTGGGGTAGGACATCTGGCTTTTAGGTGGATGTCCAGTCAACCTCGATGGACATGCCCTTTGATGGCCATCGTCTTTTTGGCGACAAAGCAGACTCTGCGCTGGAGTGCTTTAAAGATTCTCGGGCTACGGCCAGATCTTTGTTGCTACGGAAGGGCACCCAGCCACGTCCGGCCCAGTCTAGCCACCGGCTCATGCAAGCTGCCCAGCCTCTGCATGGCCGCGGACGTGGGACCCAGCGACCTCGCGGGTCTGGGAGCCAGCGGGCGGGCCAGTCCACCTTTTACCCCCTGCCGCAGCCTCCATACCTTCCTAGTCTGACGTTTCAGGCCCATCAACGGCCAGTGGGAGGCAGGATTGGCCATCACCTCCTCCACTGGCAATCCATCATGTCGAACAGGTGGGTTTTGCAAATGGTCCAAAGGGGCTACTCCCTCCCCTTCAAGGCTACTCCTCTCGCCATGCCACCATCTTTCGATCGCACGTCGAAGGATCATTTGGCGCTTTTCCACCAGGAAGTTTCAGCTCTCTTGGCCAATGGAGCTTTAGAGGGTCCCTGCGCCAAAAGTTGGTCGTGGTTGCTATTTCCGCTACTTTCCGGTGCCCAAGAAGGACAAAGGCCTGCGTCCTATTTTAGACCTCAGGGCCCTCAACCGCTTCTTCTGGAAGTAGAAGTTTAAAATGCTCACGTTGGCTCAGGTCCTGTCTGCCCTCGACCCCGGAGACTGAATGGTGGCGTTGGACTAGCAGGACGCCTATTTCCATATCCCCGTCTTGCCAGCCCACAGACTTAATCTACGGTTCACAGTGGGCCATAAGCACATTCAGTTCACCGTACTCCCCTCTGGCCTTTCCAGTGCCCCTCGGGTGTTCACGAAAGTGATGGAGGTGGTCGCAGCTCATCTGCGCAGATCAGGGATTCCAGTCTTCCCCTATCTCGACAACTGGCTGTTGAAGGCGAGTTCGCCCCAGGCTATCGTCTCCCACCTCCAGACTACGGCGGACCTCTTGCACTCACTGGGGTTCACTATAAACATGCCGAAACCTGACTCCTTCTCAAAGTCTCCCTTTCATCAGAGCTGTTCTGGACACAGTGCAGTTTCTGGCCCATCCTCCCGAGCAGTGAGTCCGGGATATTCGGTCTATGATACCGATGTTTTTCAGCCTCTATCCTGGATTTTGGTGAGAATGACTCTGAGGCTGCTGGGCTTCATGGCCTCCTGAATCCTGCTGGTGGATCATGCCAGTTGACATATGCGGGCTCTGCAGTGGGACCTGAAGTTCCAGTGGGCGCAGCATCAGGGGAATCTTTCCGACTATGTTCATATCTCAGGGGGAACTGCTCAACAGTTGCAGTGGTGGATAACGAACTAAGCGTGGGTCAGAGGCAGATCCCTCTCCCTTTCTCAACCAGATCTAACAGTGGTGACAGATGCGTCACTCCTGGGATGGGGCAGCCATTTGGGAGAGGCGGAGATCAGAGGCGTCTGGTCTCCGGCGGAGTCCGGGCTCCATATCAAGGCATTCCTTCCCTATCTCAAAGGGAAAGTGGTGCAGGTATTCACAGACAACACCACCACCATGTGGTACTGCAACAAACAGGGCAGGGTGGGGTCGTGGGCCCTATGTCAGGAGGCTCTTCGCCTTCGGACAAGGCTGGAACATCAGGGCATGGCCCTGGTGGTTCAACACCTGGCGGGTTCTCTGAATGCCAGGGCGGACGAACTCAGCCATCGGTGCTTGGTCGATCACGAATGGAGTCTTCATTCGGAGAGGTGCAAAGTCTCTTTCAGCGGTGGGCAGAACCTTGGTTAGATCTGTTCGCCACCGAAGAAAACGCGCAATGTCAACAGTATTGCGTGTTTTGAGTTTCCAAGGCGGCACTCGCTCGGCGATGCCTTTTGTCGCGAGTGAAACTGTGGCCTCCTGTATGCCTTTCCATCTGTACCTCTTCTGCCCCGAGTGCTCAAGAAGATCAAGCGTGACAGGACCCGAGTTATTCTTGTGGCTCTGGACTGGGCACGGAGAGTCTGGTACCCTGAGCTCCTGAGCATGGCCATAGATCCTCCGATCAGACTGCCCCTTCGGGAGGATCTTCTATCGCAGCAGCAGGGGATGGTTCTTCACCTGAACCTGTCCAGCCTCCACCTCCTTGCGTGGTGATTGAGCGGCGACAGTTGACCGCTTTCGACCTTCCGCCCGAAGTCTGTAATGTCATCTTGGCAGCCAGGCTTCCCTCCACTAACTCTGTATACGCCTGTAGATGGAACACGTTTGTGGCATGGTGCACAGCAAAGGCTGTGGGTCCCCTTTCTGCCCCTCTTTCAGAGATCCTCTTGTACATACTTTCTTTGGCCCAGCAGGGTTCTGCTCTGGGCACTCTCAAAGGCTATCTTGCTGCTATCTTTGCTTTTCTTCGGCTGCCAGATCCGCCATCCTTACTCCAGTCTCTTATTGTAAATAGATTCTTTAAGGGCATTACTCATCTATTTCCTCATCTCCTTTCATAATGCCCCAGTGGGACTTGAATCTTGTTCTAACATATCTTATGTGCGCTCCCTTTGAGCCTCTTCATAACTATCCTCTAAGGCTCCTTACTCTGAAAACTGCCTTCCTTGTGTCCATTAACTCTGCTCGCAGGGTGGGTGAGCTGCAAGCTTTATCTTCCAAGCCCCCTTTCTTCTCTGTGCATCCAAAGTGGTGCTTAGAACAAGGCCTTCGTTCCTTCATAAAGTGGTTACAACATTTCATGTAGGACAATCTATCACCTTGCCCACCTTTTTCCCTCCTCTGCACCCTTCAAAGGAGGAGGAGAGACTCCACCATCTGGACCCTAAACGTGCGCTGTCATTCTACCTTGACCGCACCAAAGATCACCAAGTGGATCATCAACTCTTTATTGGATATGTAGGTGCCAAGAAAGGCCGGGCTGTTCAAAAACGTACCATCACTCGATGGATTGTCCCTTGCATAAAGATCTGCTACGCTTTAGCGAAGAAGGATCCTCCAGTGGGGCTGCGTGCTCATTCCACTAGGGCTACGGCAGCAACCTCTGCATTGGCACGTGTAGTCCCACTCCTTTATATCTGCCAGGCGGCAACGTGGGCATCTCTGCACACGTTCACCAGACATTACTGCCTGGACTGTCAAGTTCGGAGGGACGGCTATTTTGCCCGCTCGGTCCTCCAGGACATTTTAGTCTGAACTTGGTTCGCAGACCCTCCTCCGGGGATGGTATTGCTGGGGTATCTATTCTAAGGTAAGGAATCTACAGCTAACTGTCTCTTTCAGATGAACAAGTTCCTTACCTTCGGTAGCGATGTATCTGTAAGAGACATTAGGTTAGTTGTAGATTCCTTACTGCCCCACCTATCCTCCCCACTCTGCGAACTGACGTCTAGGGATGGGGACTCTCTTGCAGGGCCCTAGTTGTGGGGCACCACTGGTAAGTGTCTTTCATGGCTCTGTGCTTCTGGTGTGGAAAGTCGGATCAGAACTAACGTCAGCGCGCAGGGGCGGCATCTAAGTAGGCACCGCAACGTCATCCAGGCGATCACGACACCGACGACGGTCGTGGAGTTGACCAACGCCACTTACCGACATGCAGGGGCACTGCTAAAGAAAAATATCCGGATCTAGTCTGACACCTGGGGGAAATTCTAAGGTAAGGAATCTACAACTAACCTATGTCTCTTACAGATACATCGTTACCGAAGGTAAGTAACTTGTTCTATGCCCACAGGCGCGCATCATGCCCGCGAACATCCATGCATACTGTCAGACAGTTATAGTAGTTGATGACACTCCTTTTCTATCTGTCTTCTACCTACACAAGATCATTATGAAAACAAGCCTAGGATGAGCTTTGACCATGTCTCTCTCACTCAGAGTCCTCAGTAATACTGTGCACCTGTCAGATGATCCTTTAATAGCACCTCCTTTTGGCAGCCTGCTTTGGCTCAGGAAGATTTTTCTTTCACGCACGTTTACTGCACTCACTGCATGAAATCCAACTCCTTCCAGTGTGTCGAAATAAGTTGGGGTGTCTAGCGATGCTCTTTCAGCCATTTCCTCAGAAGGTGTGAGCAAATCTGCATTTGTACACTGGGGTAAAGATACTGGGTCAGACTCTACTAAGTTTCTTAAAGAGCACTTCCAGAAGGACTAACGACCTTTGAGTTTGGCAGACAGGTCACTCAGTCAGAACGTGGTGCAGATCCCTTCCACCATTATGTGCATTGCATTGACAGTAATGCACTTGTAATATAGCAGAAAGATCATCTGCTGAGTTTCGACAGAGGATGAAGGTGGGAAGCAGCGAAAGCAAGACCAATGTGTTACTATTTACTGGAGTCAGTAATGACCCAGTTGCTTAAATCTAATTTAGGAAGTAAAAGTCTTGGATTACGGCCCTTCTTTAGGAATTAGGTGGAACAATTTGAAAAAGTCTATAGCTAATCAAGTAATGTGCAATGGAAGGTATGTGTCCATGCACAGCCATTTAGGGCAGATGCTAACTTTTAATCTCTGTGCTCCACATCAGTTTGTTACCCAGCCTACGACACACTGACAGAAGTCAATGGCCTGCATCCCGGTCAATTTCTATTGTACAACTCACTCACTGCCGCACTGGGTAGCAGATGGGGGGACATAACCAGTGAATACAAAACTCATTTGACCATCCAGTACTTACATGTCATGGGGCGGGGGAGACATCTCACTAAATGGTTCGCAGCCTCACTGCGACATCACACAGAGATGTTGCTAGCGCCCTTGAGGCAGCACTGGGAGGCAGACAGGCATCGCCCCTATACTGACAGAGAATGGGCTGAGTTATTAGATAGTCCCACCTATATTGCCCGCAACACTCGTTTTGGCCTCATTCAGCACTACATCGTACAAAGGGCATACCTCACCCCCACCAAAATTAACAGATTATTTCACTGTACAGCTGCAACCTGCCCCAGATGCCGTACTACTGATGCTGAGCTCCTCCATATGCTGTCGACCTGCCCAACCCTGCACACATATTGGCGATCAGGTGTCGCTGCGTTAGCTGCCTGCACCAGTCGCGCTCTGTCACACACCTGGGAAGTATATATTCTACATCTTTACCCCAGAAGCAAGCGGCAAAAAATAACCTCCCGCTTTCTTGATCTGGGTATGTTAGTGGCCAGACGACTGATTACTGAATGGTGGAAGTTGCCGAACCTCCTAACTCTATAGCTTGGAGACATTCATTACTAGTGTGAGCTAGGGCGTAGAGCATGGCACTACTCGCTGAGGACACCCTAGGCCTCCGCAAACTCCCCATAGCTGCGAACTGGGATGTTATCTTACATGATCTTCAGGGCGAGCTACCACTGGATGTGCATGCCCCCACCATCACCTCTGAAGCAGAGGCATGTGCGGTGAGACCCTGATTCACCCTTGTGTAGTTGAAGCAGATGCACTGAACATGGGACTATGTGTTAGCCTATATTCACTAAGCTTAAATCTGATACTCATAGCCACGAGCATGTGCACTACATTTGCGATTATCACATGAGGGCAACACAACACCCCAGTTGTGTCTAGTTCCCCCTGGTATTCTTGCTTTGTCCAACACTTATTTAACCGCCTCCTATTACTTGCAGGTACAGATGGAACAGATACACCACAATCGGTGCACAGAGAAACTTCCCGCAATACCATTGGCATCTGCTGATGCACATTCTCAAGCAAGGCACTCTTTATATATCCGCACTCGCACACCGTCCCTCACTTGAACATAATTGATATTGTGAAGTGAACTGAATTGTAAAGGAAATGCTGTATATTACATGACAGACTGTAATGTATCTGGCAATATCGTTGGCAATGTAGTACTCCTTCCCTGTATTTGTAACTGTTTCTCACGTTTGTACACAAAATAATAATAAAAACAGATTTAAACATCAGTTTGTTACCCATAACTTCACTTTTGTGTGATTTAAAGTGGTCCTATATGTAATTTGACGCCGACCATAAGGGAGTGCAGGTCAGATACAACAACCAGGTTTGCCTGTGTCAAAAATGTTACCTTCTGACTTTAGTCCTTTATGTTCCAATCCACCATAGGAGAACACTTCTAAAGAGTCCCCAGGACCTCAGTGGAGGCACTTAGAAACTCACAAGTTGGCAGGTAGAGGGCACAGCAGGGTCCACTCCTCAACAGCTGGGCAGTTGGGGGAAAAGGCCTCTTGCAGCTTGTTGTGTCCCTGTAGTGTTAACAGGGGACAGCCTTATGTGCCCTGTGGTCCACTTCTATGTCCTGGGTACAAGAGGAAGAGCAGGTCCAGTTCAGGGCTCCTCTCCCAGCAGGGCAGTCCTTCTTGTGGTCTTTTCTGGTCCAGAGAGTATTGTGATGAGAAGTTCTGGGGTTGCCACTTTTATACCCAGCGCCAGCCTGTGGTAGAGGGCAGTCTCTTTGTTGATCAGGCAATCCCTTTTTTGACCCCTTAAACCAGTCCTGGTCAGTTCTTCCCCTTCTTCTGGTTTTAGTGCCAACCTGTCTAGAGTGACAAAGGAGAGCTAGACCTAGGTGTAAGCTGTGTCTGTCAGTGACTGGGTAAGCACCCTTTGAAGTCAGAAAGGGGCTGGGTACAGAGTCAGGATACCCTCTGAAGCTGGGGCAGGGCTTCATACAACCCACTCAGGCCATCCTGCTCAGGAGGAGAACACCTCTTTCCACACCCAAAGCCCTTTGTCTACTGCCTGGAAGGATACACATCTCCCCCCACGGGAGCCATTCATAGTCATGGGACACTGGACACTGGCAGAAAAGCCCTTTTGGTTTAGGCAGATAAATGGCAACTTTCTAAAAGTGCCATTTTTTTAAATAGTAATGTAAAATCTGACTTGACAATTAAGTTGGATTTCAAATTACTATTAAAATGAGTCATTGTGTTATGCTTCTAGCTGTTCTCAAACTAAAGTTATGCATTATAAGTTGCTATAATGTAACTCAGATTTTTCGTTGTCAAGGCATGTAAAACATTAAATATTCAGACCCTACTTTTTAAATACCGTACTAAATCAACATTTAGGGCCTACCTTAGAGGTGACTTACAAGTATTAAAAAAGAAGATTTCGGCCTGGCAAAAGGTTTATATTGCCATGTCGTATTGGCAGTTTAAAACTGCACGCAGATGCTGCAAAAGCTCACCTGGAGACATGTTTTACAGGGCTACTGCAGTGGGTGGCACAATGAGTGCTGCAGCTCACTAGTAATATTTAATTTACAGACCCTGGGCACATGGGATACCATGTACTAGGAATGTATAGGTAAATTAAATGTACCAATCAGGTGTATACCAATTTTGCCATGTTTAAAGAATTGAGCACAAGGACTTTACCACTAGTTAGCCGGGGTAAAGTGCACAAAATCATATGGCCAACCAAAAATGATTTCCATAGCAGAAAGCAAAAATCTCTGTGACCCTTCTGTGAGGGCAAATTTCCAACAGTTGCTAACTGGATCATGTGGGTAGTCAACTTTTATACCATGTGTAAGTTTTACGACTCACATTGCATTGTTAAAGAGCCGGGACATTTTTATTCAGTTCACCCACGTACTTGTTATAATCAACCATACAGGTGGACTTGTGGTCTTCAGCCAACTGACCCCAAACCGTGATCTGAGAAGTAAGCATCTATACTTCCCACCTATCTGAGAGTTTGACTAAGAGCAGTTTGTTCCAATGCAATGCACTGCCCTGGCCTTGTTGGAGCTTCTTAAAAACAAGCTCTAAAGGCAATCCTTTGCATTGCTTACGAATGATACCTCAAGTCACAGTGACCGTTTTGTACATCTTGCTGTACAGATGGACTCCTACATTGAAGTTATTCACATCAAGTTTATAGCCTTTATGAAGGAGTGATTGTACAAGCTCCCATGCAGTCTTCTCAAAAATACTTAACTAGGGTGGGTGGGCAACCTACATGATTATTATGGAGCCCTTCCCTGTATTTACCCTCAGGCTATATACATAACTAGTATAGCTCTCACACAGCATATACATCCTGATGCCGTAATAAGCTCTTTTACTTGGTATGTACTGCTTAATCAGCAGCCGTCATTTGAATAGGATCGACGACTCATCAATCACTATATTCTTCCCAGCAGCATAAATCTATGGAAACGTTCTCAAATACTATGGCCTAGTTAGACTGCAGAGGTACTCGAAGGAATGAGTGCTGCATGTGTGTCTGCTATAAACTGAAATAATGCAATGCTGGAAGACTGTAGTTAAGTGTAATAACAGTCTCAGAATAGAAAAAGTACTTCTTATTTGACTTAATGCAGCGATGAAGTGAACTTCTCCAAAAACGCTACAAGCAAAAATGAATGAAAAGAAAATAATTAAACTTTCAACACACCCAGTAAGACAAAAGTACATATTGCCATAGTCGTCTCTGGCACCAGCGGAAGCTTATTTGTGAGACAACGTACTTCTTTTGAAAGAGCAGAGTGCTGGTGACTCACAATTTATTTATTTGAAAAGTTTTATATAGCACACAATGAAGTTAGCCATGCGCACTACCACAGCATAGAGCAATGTATCAGCCCACTTCACCACTGATCAGTAACTTTGCCATTCACATTTTATTTTCACTGACCACAGCAGACATTATGGGTCAATGGGTGATCACACGTCAACCGCAGATAAGATATTCAGCCGCTCAAATTTTGCTTCCACCACAGATTATATTGTGGAGCAATGGGCACTCTGTTTTGTTTTGTTATTGTGCTACCCAATCACTCCAGAAAGGCCTAGGCAGCAGCTGTGAAAACAAAATGGCTGCCAAATTTTCCCTTTTCTGGCATGGGGTTGTGGGGCGTCAGTGTGCCCCCCTCAGTGGCCAAACAGTTTATCTTTGCTCCCAAGAAGGGGACCAATCCATGCCTGGTGGAGATATCCCCCCTCCAAAAACAACAGATCCCTGGCATTTAGTGGGATCCTTGCTCGTGGATGGCAGTGCGCAGTGTGCGGGCCATCCACGAGCAAGGATCTTTTCGAATGAGGCATTGCTGGAAAGGCTATCCACTTTCCAGCAAGGCCTCCCTCAAACTCTGCGATGGCAGCTGGGGAAAGCAATCCCACGGGGCGCACTGATGTTACTTATGGGTGGGAGTTGGTGCGGAATCAATTCAGCATCTGCCCCCACAGATAATCACAGGGGGAAAGCCTTGATATGAGCACCGGAGATTCCCCCGTGATGCTTTCTCAGGACGACCCGTTTATGTCCTCCACACTGCAGAAGTAGTGTGGAGGACGCCAACATGTTGTCCTGTGCACCACAGGGGTTACGGAGACTATCCGGTGAATGATGTCACAAAAAGTTTCAAAATCCAAGCTGGCATCATCAATCAAAGGAACATTCTAGAAGGCTTGTTGATATTAGTAGTGATGTTGAAATAGGTAAAGATAACTTATTTTTTCTTCACTGAATGGCCCCTTTACATCTACTCCACCATTTCTTTCAGTGTAAGAAAACCCTAGTAATGTAACTGTCAAGAATAAATGGACAAAATGGATGGTAGCCCTGAGCTCAGTTTCTTGGGATCAAGATTTTTAACACCACATTCATAAAACACTGAAAACCAAACCTAGAGTGACCAGAGTCCTCACATTCAGTTTGATTATCTGCCTAGGAGTTGCTTGTGTGTTGTACATATTATACGCGGACAAGATAGCTCCGCTGGTTATTGCAGTAGCTAAACCAATAGCATCACTGGAATTGTTTCCATATTTTTTCAAGAGATTCGTCCCTAAAAATGAGATCTCAACTGTGTTTGTTGAAAACCTTTACACATCCATTGCATAATTGTGATAATCTGGGGACACCGGCCTTTTTCCCCAGGCACGCGGCGTGTTATTCGTTTTTCAGGTTAAAGCAGGGCACATTCCTTTGTTACCGTGCCCGCGGCTGCGATATTCAATCTATTTGTCTGTGTTTCTGAACACTGAGATCACAACGCGGGGCCTTTGCCCATCCAAGCAAGGCGCAACTCGCTCTAATTGCAATGCAAACAGTAGGGAGCGACGGGCATAGATCCAGGGCCCAGCGAGTTAAATGAACAGCCTTTCAGTTTTGGTATCCACTGCAAACCTGGTATCGATCGCGTCTCCCTCCACTTGAGCAGTCAAACGGCGCCATTATCAGAAGCAAACCTGGTGACCCGGAAGAGTTCGAAGCGGGCCCTGGCTGATGTTATCTCCTCTAATCTGTCTGCTGACGTTAACAAAAGGTGTCAGCCACAATGAGCAGCATAATTCAATGCTGCACACAAAGCGGCGGATCAGGACAAAGGCCCGAGAAGGATGGGCCAAAGCCGGGATTAGATCTAGCCAAAGTATTAGTGTTTGTATAGAATGATGGCGGATCATTCAAGCATATCACAGAATGGTGTGTTCCCTTCCTTAAAGCATGGGGCCTTTACTTACCGGCTGAACACTTGAGCCCCAACGCGCCTGTAAACATATAACCAGTATTGCAAAAATAAGCACGGGTAGTCAAAAGATGGGCTAAACATTGATAAAACGACTAGAAATGATACAAAACGCAGAAATACCAGTTGAGGCATTGCTTACTTTTATGTAACTCTTGGTCTGATCGGCTGTTTCAGAGGTTCAGTTAAGTAAATCTGAGGAAGGCTTTGGAGGAGATTTGGTTCCTAGAGAATGGGGTACATTATAATAACACAGGGCTCTGCGTATGGTGCAGCAGGGGTAAATCAAACGTGGTCTGAAGGTCTGCTGCCTTGCTTCCCGTTTACTTGTTAAGCAGTGCTTGCGAATTTGTCTATCCAAATGTTATGTGATGAAAGATATGGGGCACAGGCATAAGTATTTGTTCAGTGGTCAAAGGTCAAAACAATCTGTATTCGGTTTGTTAAAAACCATAAAAGAAAACGCAAACATTTCCACAACAAATGTAATGGTTACAACTACGATCATCATGTCTTTAAGATAAAATATCATTCCAACGTTAAAATATATATCACATAATAATACATACATTGGGTTTAAGCCAAGTACAAATATAGTTAATAGAGACCGTATGAACCCATTAGTTCTCAGCTACTCATTTGCATATATACATTCTTCCAATTCACCATCCTTCCATTGTTTTCCTACTGTTTACTACATATTTTTTTAAAAGAGCATACGCTATGACACACTAAAGAGCTACCTAAAAGCTACAAATAAAGTAACTTCAGGATTGCTTAAGATTTTAGAATAGGTTTAAGAAAAATAATAAAATAGGGCCTATAAATGTGCAAAAAAAGATAAAGTGCAACAAGGATTCTGCAGATGTCCCATCACATGGACAGGCAGGCAGACTAGCTCCCCATTGAATGGCAGTATCTTGGAAACATAAAAGTCTTCACGCAGTGCCTGCCCTTAACCCCTTCGCTGCTAGGCCTTTCTCCCCCCCCCCCTGTGCTAAGCCTGTTTTTTGGCTATTTGGGGTATTTTGCGCTTAGGCGCCTGTAACATTTTGACCACATAAGGTATCCACGCCAAATTTGCGTCCTTTTCTTCCAACATCATGGGGATTCTAAAGGTACCCAGGGTTTGTGGATTCCCCTGGAGAAGACCCAGAAATTAGCCAAAATACAGCTACATTTTGTTTTTTTGGGGAAAAATGGGAAAAAAGTGCTGCAAATGAAAGTGTCTGTTTTTTTCCCTGCAAATATTATCAACAAAGGGTTTGTGGGGCTGAAATGACAATTTTCCCAGCTTTCAGAGACTGACAGACTTTTGTCAGAAAACCAACATTTTTTACACAGTTTTGGCATTTTACTGGGACATAGCCTATTTTTGGTATTTTTTGTGCTTTCAACCTTCTTCTAGTTAATGGTAGAAATGGGTATGAAAGCAATAATGGATCCTGGAAAGCTATACATTTTAGAAAAGTAGATAACATTCTGAATTCAGCAAGGGGTCATTTGTGTAGATCCTTCAAGGTTTCTTTATAGAACCTAACAGTTGAAAATAGGAAAAATTGAAAATCAGTTGAAAAAAACAGCCATTTGTGCCAACGTTTTCACCTGTAACTTCTTCTAATTATGACAGATGTTTGAAAGCAAAATACCTTTACATCCGCTGGGTATTTCTGGTTGTGGGGATATATAGGACTTGTAGGTTCACCAAGAACCCGACGAACCCAGAGCCAATAATTGAGCAGCGTCTTCCAATGGTTTTTTATTATGTACCGGGTATATAGCAATTAATTTGGGAAAATATATATAGTGAAAAATCGGGATGAAAGACACCTATGTATTTCTGAAATTGGAACAAAATATAGAGTTTAGAAACAGTAGCTGTTTGCACATTTCCGAAATTGTGAGTACCCATACTAGCATGAGAATTATAGGACATTTTTCAAAGTGACTTCTTTTTTACACAGTGTCTTCCATTTGGAAGGCAGAAATGCATCGAAAGTCAATAGGTAATAACAGTTGCTCTACAATTCCGTGTTACCCTAAGTCTCACGATAAAAATGGAACCTCACTTGTGTGGGTAGGCCTAGTGCCCGCGACAGGAAAGGGCTCAAAACGCAACGTGGACACACTTCATTTTTACAGTGAAAACTGGCCCTTTTTTTGAAAAGTTCCTAGCTGTAGATTTTGAACCCTAGCTCTGCCGGCGCCTAGGGAAACCTAGACAACCTATACATTTTTGAAAACTAGACACCCAGGGGAAACCAGGATGGGGTGACTTGTCTGGCTCTCACCAGGTTCTGTTACCCAGAATCCCTTGCAAACCTCAAACTTTGTAAAAAAAAACCCACATTTTCCTCACATTTTTGTGGTGTAAAGTTCTGGAATCTGCGTGGATTCACAAACTTCTACCCACCCCGCATTCCCCAAAGTCTTCCGAGAACAATGGTACCTCACATGTGTGCGTAGGCTTAGTGCCCGTGACAGGAAACTGCCCAAAACGCAACGTGGACACACCACATTTTCACAGTGAAAACTGACCCTTTTTTTGCAAAGTGCCTAGCTGTAGATTTTGAACCCTAGCTCTGCTGGCATCTAGGGAAACCTAGCAAACCTATACATTTTTGAAAACTAGACACCCAGGGGAATCCAGGATGGGGTGACTTGTCTGGCTCTCACCAGGTTCTGTTACCCAGAATCCCTTGCAAACCTCAAACTTTGTCAAAAACCCCACATTTTCCTCACATTTCTGTGGTGGAAAGTTCTGGAATCTGCGTAGATCCACAAAATTCCACCCACCCCGCATTCCTCAAAGTCTTCTGAGAAAAATGGTACCTCACTTGTGTGGGTAGGCCTAGTGCCCGCAACAGGAAACGGCCCAAAACGCAACGTGGACACACCACATTTTCACAGTGAAAACTGACCCTTTTTTTGCAAAGTGCCTAGCTGTAGATTTTGAACCCTAGCTCTGCTAGCATCTAGGGAAACCTAGCAAACCTATACATTTTAGAAAACTAGACACCCAGGGGAATCCAGGATGGGGTGACTTGTCTGGCTCTCACTAGGTTCTGTTACCCAGAATCCCTTGCAAACCTCAATCTTTGTCAAAAACCCCACATTTTCCTCAAATTTCTGTGGTGGAAAGTTCTGGAATCTGCGTAGATCCACAAAATTCCACCCACCCCGCATTCCTCAAATTCTTCAGAGAAAAATGGTACCTCACTTGTGTGGGTAGGCCTAGTGCCCGCAACAGGAAATGGCCCAAAACGCAACGTGGACACAGCACATTTTCACAGTGATAACTGACCCTTTTTTTGCAAAGTGCCTAGCTGTAGATTTTGAACCCTAGCTCTGCCGGCACTTAGGGAAACCTTGCAAACCTATACATTTTTGAAAACTAGACACCCAGGGGAATCCAGGATGGGCTGACTTGTCTGGCTCTCACCAGGTTCTGTTACCCAGAATCCCTTGCAAACCTCAAACTTTGCCAAAAAAAACACATTTTCCTCACATTTCTGTGGTGGAAAGTTCTGGAATCTGCGTGGATTCACAAAATTCCACCCACCACGCATTCCCCAAAGTCTTCCGAGAAAAATGGTACCTCACTTGTGTGGGTAGGCCTAGTGCCCGCGGCAGGAAACGGCCCAAAGCACAACGTGGACACACCACATATTCACAGTGAAAACAGACCCCTTTTTTGCAAAGTGCCTAGCTGTAGATTTTGAACCCTAGCTCTGCCGGCACCTAGGAAAACCTAGCAAACCTATACATTTTTGAAAACTAGACACCCAGGGGAATCCAGGATGGGGTGACTTGTCTGGCTCTCACCAGGTTCTGTTACCCAAAATCCCTTGCAACCTCAAACTTTGTCAAAAAAACCACATTTTCCTCACATTTCTGTGGTGGAAAGTTCTGGAATCTGCGTGGATTCACAAAATTCCACCCATCCCGCATTCCCCAATGTCGTCCGAGAAAAATGGTATGTCACTCGCGTGGATGGGTCAAGTACCCGCGACAGGCAAGGGCCCAAAACGTATTAAGGAGACATCAAAATTACCTATCACAAAACAACCTGGTTTTGCAAGGGGGGTTACATGAGTTTTTGGTCCCGGCTTGGCGGCCATCTAGGGAAACCTACCAAACCCACACATTTCTGAAAACTAGAGACCCGGGGGAGTCCAGGGAGGTATGGCTTGTGTGGATCCCCCAACGTTTCCATACCCAGAATCCGCTGCAGACCTCAGATTTTGACAAAAAAATTAAATTTTTCTCAAATTTCTGTGTGGGAAAGTTGTAGGATCACCGGGCTGACACAAATTTACTACCACCCAGCGTTCCTCCAGGTTTCCCGATAAAAATGGTACCTCACTCTTGTGGGTGGGTCAAGTACCTGCGACAGGCAAGGGCCCAAAACGTATTGTGGAGACATCAAAATTACCTTTCACAAAATGATCTGCTTTTGCAAGGGGGTTCACATGAGTTTTTGGCCCCGGGAAATTCTGGGTAGGAAATTGTTGGGGGATCCACGCAAGCCTTACATCGCTGGACCAGGTGTCTAGTTTTCAGAAATGTATGGGTTTGGTAGTTTCCCAAGATGGCCGCTGAGCCCAGGGCCAAAAACCCAGGTGACCCCCCTTGCAAAACCAGGTTGTTTTGTGATACGTAATTTTGATGTCTCCACATCACGCCCACACAAGCCATTCCTTGCTGGACTCCCCCGGGTGTCTAGTTTTCAGAAATGTATGGGTTTGGTAGGTTTCCCAAGATGGCCGCCAAGCCCGGCTCCAAAAACCCAGGTGACCCCCCCTTGCAAAACCAGGTTGTTTTGTGATAGCTAATTTTGATGTCTACTCAATACGGTTTGGGTCCTTGCCTGTTGAAGGTACTTGACCCACCCACGCAAGTGAGGTACCATTTTTATCGGGAGACCTGTGGGAAAGCTGGGTGGTAGGAAATTTGTGGTTCCACTCAGATTCCAGAACTTTCCATCACAAATGTGAGGAAAATGTTTTTTTTTTTTTTTAACAAAGTTTGAGGTTTGCAAGGGATTCTGGGTAACAGAACCTGGTGAGAGCCAGACAAGTCACCCATCCTGGATTCCCCTGGGTGTCTAGTTTTTTAAAATGTATAGGTTTGCTTGGTTTCCCTAGGTGTCGGCAGAGCTAGGGTTCAAAATCTACAGCTAGGCACTTTGCAAAAAAAGGGTCAGTTTTCACTGTATAAATGTGGTGTCCACGTTGCGTTTTGGGCCGTTTCCTGTTGCGGGCACTAGGCCTACCCACACAAGTGAGGTACCATTTTTAACGGAAGACTTTGGGGAATGCGGGGTGGGTGGAATTTTGTGGATCCACACAGATTACAGAACTTTCCATCACAGAAATGTGAGGAAAATGTTTTTTTTTTTTTACAAAGTTTGAGGTTTGCAAGGGATTCTGGGTAAGAGAACCTGGTGGGAGCCACACAAGGCACCCCATCCTGGATTCCCCTGGGTGTCTAGTTTTCAAAAATGTGTAGGTTTGCTAGGTTTCCCTAGGTGCCGGCAGAGCTAGGGTTCAAAATCTACAGCTTGGCACTTTGCCAAGAAAGGGTCAGTTTTCACTGTAAAAATGTGGTGTGTCCACGTTGCGGTTTGGCCCGTTTCCTGTCGTGGGCACTAGGCCTACCCACACAAGTGAGGTATCATTTTTATCGGAAGACTTTGGGGAATGTGGGGTGGGTGGAAGTTTGTGGATCTGCGCATTTTCCAGAACTTACCATCACAGAAATGTGAGGAAAATTTGGTTTTGTTTACAAAGTTTGTGGTTTGCAAGTGATTCTGGGTAACAGAACCGAGTGAGAGCCACACAAGTCACCACATCCTGGATTCCCCTGTGTCTAGTTTTAAAAAATGTATAGGTTTGCTAGGTTTCCTTTGGTGCCAGCTGCGCTAGGACCCAAAATCCACAGGTAGGCACATTCCGAAAAAAGTCTGTGCCTAGTGGGCTTTCTGCCGACCTGGGGAGGGGGGAAATCGGGGGCTATTGCCCAATATGCCCCCAAGGGGGGCAGAAAGACTGTGGCTATTTTGTTGGGTGGGTGGGAACATTGGGATGCCCATTCTGGGCAGCCCCCACCCCTACGTATAAAAAAGCCAGCATAATCGCTGGCACCTAGTGGGCTCTCTGCCCCCCCCTGCCCCAGGGGGCAGATCAGGGGCTACTGCCCCCATCTGCCTCCTGGGGGGGCAGAAAGACTGTGGCATCTTTTTTGGGGGGTGGGGGCATTGGCATACCCATTTTGGGCAGCCCCCACCCCTGAATTTTGAAAAAACATACCCCTGGTGCCCAGTGGGATTCTGCCCCCCGAGGGGGCAGATAAGGGGCTATTGCCCCCTACTGCCTCCCGGGGGGGGCAGAAAGACAGTGGTAAATTTTTTGAGGGTGGGGGCATTGGCATGCCCATCTGGGCAGCCTCCACCCCTACGTATAAAAAAAAATCCCTGGTGCCTAGTGGGCTTTCTGCTCCCCCCCGGGGGGCAGATCAGGGGCTACTGCCCCCATCTACCTCCTGGGAGGGGAGCAGAAAGACTGGCATTTTTTTGGGGGGTGGGGGCATTGGCATGCCCATTCTGGGCAGCCCCAACCCCGAACTTTGAGGGAATTAAATCCCTGGTGCCTAGGGGGCTTTCTGCCGCCCCCTGGGGGTCAGATCAGGGGCTACTGCCCCATATGCCTCCTGGAGGAGGGGGCAGAAAGACTGTGGCATTTTTTTTGGGGGGGGGGCATTGGCATGCCTATTCTGGGCAGCCCCCGCCCCGAACTTTGGAGGAAAAAAATCCCTGGTGCCTAGTGGGCTTTCTGCCCCCCGGGGGGCAGATAAGGGGCTATTGCCCCACCTGCCTCCCAGGGGGGCAGAAAGACTGTAAAAAAATGTTTTGGGGTGGGGGCATTGGCATGCCCGTTCTGGGCAGTCCCCACCCCTACGTATATATATAAAAAAAAATCCCTGGAGCCTAGTGGGCTTTCTGCCCCCCCCCGGGGGCAGATCAGGGGCTATTGCCCCCATCTGCCTCCTGGGGGGAGACAGAAAGTCTTATTCCTTCTTTGGGGGGTAGGGTGGGGGCATTGGCATGCCCATTCTGGGCAGCCCCCACCCCTGGCCTATAAAATAAATCCCTGCCATCTAGGGTGCTTTCTGCCCCCCCAGGGGGGCAGAAAGGCTGTCTGACAAAATTGTATGGGGGGAGCAAAGACCCTTGCCTAAGGGGCCGCTCCCCCCCTCCCTGGTGGCTAGTGGGTGGATCCCTGCTTGCCTCTAATTACCAGGGCTCTAAAGACGTTTGTTAACAATGGAGCCCAGCGGTCTAGTTCATACTTAAAAACCTCGACGGGCACCCCTTCCGGGCCTGAAGCTTTTCCTGAAGCTGACCTGGCAATAGCTTTTCGGACTTCCCCAGCTGTAATTGAATTACTGAGAGTCACCAGGTCCTCACAATTAAAAGCAGCATCAAGTGCGATCACAGGAGATACTTCACCTAACTCAGCCGTAAATATTTTCAAAAAGTTGGAAACCCAATCTTGCTCTAACATAAGACAGACAGTTCCTGAGGGGGGTTTACCGGTAAAGAAAGGATAGTGTACTATCTCCCAGAAAGTCTTGTTGTCTTTGACAGAAGCAGCACGTTCCAGATCTTCCCATGCCTGAGTACGTATCTCTTGTTTTCTTTTTTCAAGCATAACAGTATAATTCCGCCTTGCTTCTCTAATTTACACAGCATCTTGGGGCACTTTATTAGTTACTTCTTTTAGGAATTTAAGAGCCTTAGTGCAGTCTTTATTAAACCATGAGTGTACTGGACAGACCTTCAAAGGTTTAACCTCAGTTAGAAGATTCTCTCAAAATTATCCCGGAGTATCCCAACATCTACTTTCAGATAAGCAATACATAAACTAATCAAGACTAGACGAGAGCAGTTCAGAATGAATTTTGGGGGGGATCTTCCTTTTTCCAGTTTCTATGTACCTCTTAGTTTCTGGAGAAAGTTAAGGGTGCAGTCTATCTAGAAGGCGTGGAGGGTGTGAAAGGAAACGAAAAAATGAGGCTTATTGGACGACGTTCACTAAAAGGAGAAGACAAAATCTCATATTTACTTAAAAAAGGAATCAAGGTAGGAGAGACTAGAATGTGATCAATAACACTCCCCTTCCCACAAAAGTCAGAGTTTATTCCTCAAGATCACCAGAGATTTCCGATGCGAAGCGCTGGTTATTCATCAGCAATATCCTGCCCGCCAACCATCCCACACACCTGGCTCCTACCAAAAGTACATTTAACAATATTAAAATCACCTACCCATAGTATGGAAAGACCATTACACTCTTTACTTATTAGGTGTAGGATATCAGACCTCAGATCCTCAACAATATTCACTGGTTGAGAAGTGTAAAAATGATACTAAACATTTACTAGGAAGATACTAAGCTCTGTAGTAAGGGAATTTATTTATTTTATTTTATTATATTTTATTTTGAAGGTTTAATATAGCGCGAACATGACCCTTGCGGGTATCAGAGCGCTTTACAGGGGTAGAAGTAAGAAACAAAAGAACACTGAATGTCATAATTAAGTCTTGTTATACAAACAGCCGTTGTGGGATTAGATACATTGTTCATGTGAATTTCCTCAAGAGTAGCGATTTTACTTCTTTCTTAAAAGAGGTAGCAGAGGGATTTCGTCTGGTTTCAGGGGGCAGTGCGCTCCATATCCTAGGAGCGATTCCAGAGAAGGCACGGTTGTATGTTTTCTTTTTGGCAAAACGTTGTGGTTTCAGAAGAAGACTGCTGGAACGTCTGGAGGATATGTTGCCACATGAGAGCACCAGTTTCTGGGCCAAGTAACTCGGAGTATTGTGATGTAGGGCTTTGTGAGTCATGCAGGCGATTTTTAGTTTTATTCTTGCTTCGAATGGTAGCCAGTTAAGAGCTCTGAGGTCTGGGATAATGTGGCAGTTTCTTTTAGAACCCATGATGAGCCTGTCCGCTGAATTGAATGAGGCTCTTAGATGGGCCGTTGTCGATCTGGGAAGACCGCAAAGCGTTGCCCTCCCGTAGTCTAGTCTTGGGATTACTAGTGCTTGAACTGCCAGTTTGAAGTCACTTGCGGGAAGGGAGGGTTTTAATTTTCTCAAAGTGTTCATCTGAATGTTTGCTCCTTTTGTTGCAGCACTGATATGTTTCTGCATGTTTAGATTTCTGTCAAGTGTTAATCCCAGCGATTTCGCTGAGTCAATAATATGAGGTTGGCAGTTGAGCGCTGTTAGTTGTGTAAGCCATTCTTCAATGATGGTTGTTTGGTTGGGTGGAGCGATTAGGAGGAATTCAGTCTTGAGGGTGTTTAGTTTCAGGTGGTTTTCCGCCAGCCAAGTTTGGGTTTTTTGTAGAGTTAAGTTGAGAGATTTGATGTCCTCCAAAGAAGTGATCTTTAAGTATAGTTGTGTATCGTCTGCATACTTGTGATAGTTGATGTTTGAGGAGCTGAGAATTTCGGTGAGTGATTCCATGAAAAGGTTGAAAAGTGTAGGTGAGCGGGATGAGCCCTGCGGTACTCCTAATGTGACTGGGACCTTGAATATTTGGGATCTATTTTGGAAGAAAGAGGTGAACCAATTTAGAACTGATCCTGATAAGCCCATTCTATATTTCAGAAGGTCCAGAAGATTGTCATGTTTGACGGTGTCGAATGCCGAAGATAGATCAAGCAGGATTAGCAGACAGGCTTTGTTTTGGTCTAGGATTTTCAGTGCGTCATCTACTATGTGGGTCATGGCTGACTCAGTACTGTGCCCTGCGCGAAAGCCGGATTGGTATTGGTTGAGCAGGTTGAAATGGTTGATGTGGTTTCCCAGCTGGATGTGTACACATTTTTCTAGGAGTTTAGCCAGAGTTGGGATGCTTCAGGATCTGATAATATGGACTTGAGATTATCTCTATAACAGATTTTTGAGCCTAGTTGAAACAAGGACAGCCATGCCTCCCTTACCCCTGCCCGCATTAGAAGGGATCTGAACCCATCTACTATCACATTGTCAAAGGCCCAAGGTTCTTGGCAACAAACGACATCAAAAGGGTCAATAAAAGGTAGCCCTTCAGGATCACATATCTTTGAGGGAAGTCCCACCACGTTCCAAGTGATAAAGGATAAGGTGTCATTGCATTTTATGCTAACACTGCTCATTCCCATCACATTGCCAATTTGAGACAAATTAAGAGGTTCCATTCTAGGAGTACGGCAGAACGATACCAAGTCAAAGGATTTGAGACAGTGTCAGTAAGTCCAAGAACATCCTTGTGGGTCTCATTACAAACCAGCTGTTCCTCAGCTTGAGTATAACCAGGGACCAAAGGGTTAACTCCAGAGTTCGTTTCCGAAGTGCTCTCATCTTGGTGATCTAGGTGGTGTTCAAGTCAATCGTTTGCATTCAGATTTGAAAGTGGCTGGAATCTATTGTCTGTTGAAAGTTTGTGCACAGATCCCGGCCTAAACCAGAGGCGGAGGTTAAGGCCCTTGCCCTGGTCCCCAGGTGTTGGCAGCTCTAGGGCCGAAGAAAAAAAAACAGCGGTACAATGGAGAGAGTGTTGGGCATGTTATTTGTGCCTTGCCTGCATCCTGAGTTTATCAATCAGCATGCCAGTTCTGGATTTCTGTAAGTAACTACCATGCAGTTCCCTTCTAGCGTTTTTCTCGACTGCCCTACCCAACCTACCCTCCTCAGCATTAGAATATCATCATATTCCATGATGGAGAATGCAGAGTTATTTAACAACCAGTAGCAAGCTTTATTTTTAAAGTCCGAGAAATTCTCTTCCCTACCCTCTGGCACTGGTGGTACTCCTACTATTACTGCCACATACGGGCAGCATGTTGGCGTAAGAATTTGAATCTGCTGAGAAAGTCATACTCCAGGGCGCATCTAATCGCTACTGGGGTGTTCGATGGTCCTATTAAACAAGGAGGGGTCAAACTGTGGTTCCATTTCCTACCCAACTGAGATCTTTCAGGTGAGGCTGAAATATTTATGTCCCTCTCTGAAAAGAAGAAGGGAGGGGGGTGCTGGTTACCCTCTTTGGGTTCTGGTGTGAAGAGCCCTGGTTTTTTTTGTGTTTTTTTTTTTACTGTTCCCGGCTATAGCAGCTGTACCGGGAGGGGTTAACTGAGAAGAAAAGAGATGCGGGGGCAGTAATGGATTCGTCACTGACTGAGACGTTAATACAGATCCTATCTCCAGGGTCATTTTCTCTTAACGCACCAATTCTGTCCAAGAGGGGTGTTATGGCAATAATAATCATCCTTCTTAACTGATCCAAGAGCCCACTCGTTAAGGATTTGAGTTCTTTGAGAGTCCTTGCGCTACTATCAGGGAGAGCCACGGAATGTAAATTTATGCACCCTACTGATGAAGTAGATTTGCAGCCTGTCATTTTACAATTGGTGAGATTTGGACCTAGCTTCCTCTTTCTTTTTTTCGCCAAAGGTTCACTGATGATAGAGCCTAATGAGAGATCAGAAACCGCTGTAGATGGGCTGGGCCTGAGCCCCCCTTCCTCTTGAATCTGAGCAGAAGAGATGAACTCCTGTAGAGACTCCTGTAGAGTTGCTGCACTCTGCCCTGCAGCCAGGGAAGCCCCATTACTATCTCCATATAAGGTATTAAGTTGCGAGGTGACAAAACTCAAATTCTCCCCCAGGTCCAATGATAATCGGCTCTCAATTAGTTCTATTTCTTTTGAGACCACACTAAAAGCCCAATTAAAAAAAGCCCCTAAAGTGGTACCTACTTGTGCATGGTAGGAGCCAGGATCTTTCTTCTTCCCTGACTGTAATTTGCGTTTTACCATTTTGTAGTTCTAAAAAATAACAGGGGTATGGAATATGGCTCACTGCGGGGGTTTACTGGAATTGGAGTATCTCAGAGGCAACCCAAAGTGGGGAGGGGGTGACCCAACCCCGCCTCTTTTCCGGCCAATAATGGAGACTGGCTTGATCTGTGTCCGCTCTTTGTACCCCCCACCCCCAATTTCACGTTGGTGCGATATCTGCCAGGCACTGGGGCCCCTACAGTACTATACGGTGGTATCAGATCACAGCAGTGTCTGCAATGTCTTGATTCCAGCCTATCAGTGGCTGCCGGCATGGATCGGGGGTGGGAGGGGCAGGGGCAGGTAAAGAAAAAAATATTAAACTTACCTTCTTGCGGTGCCTCTCCTCCATCGTCCCTCCGCTCCGGCCGGAACATGAAGCACACACAGGCTCCCCTAAGCAAATCACAACGCTGCAATGCAGCGTTGTGATTGGTTTGAGCACCATGGTTTGGCGCTCAGACTGGGACTGGGGGCCTGGGCATGTTCTCCACCCAGGCTGTAATGCAGCCTGGGTGGAGAACATGCAAAGTGCGCATGACTGTTTGGCTGGCCACTAACAGAGTGCCCACCACTCCTCCCAAGTTCCTTCAATATTAACTGATAATGGACCACAGCTTACTTCCTCTGCGGTGCAATTTTTTTGCCTTCATTTGGGATTGCACCCCATTGCACTTCATTGTATAACCAATGGTATAATGGAGCGTGCCTATCGATTAGTAAAAGGTACCATCGATGTGGCATATGCAGATGGTTATGATGTTTGTATGATGGTGAATGACATGGTTTGTACACATCATAACACCGAACATGAAGAGACTCAAAAATTTCCTCATTGCCTCCTTAAATTCGTCTTGAATTTGTTGGCCATCAGGTTAACATGCGACTGATAGGTACTTAAATATGTTTTGACCCTCTTTAGAAGAGGTACTCAATAATAGTGCTTTTTTTTCTTGAGGGCCGAAGGTTTTGTCCATCTAGGCCCTCTATGTAAATATCAAACATAACCTCTCAATCTTCCCATTCAGTAGGTGGCAGACCAGTCTGAGCATGAAAAAATGGAGGAGTAATAATAGCTGAATTTGTAGATTCCATTGTATAAACTGAAGTTAACAACAAAGTAAATGTAAACTGACGTAAACCTGGAATCAAGGTATACCAAAGTGCTAACACTTATAAAGGTATGCACATCAACGTATATATATATGCATCTGAAATGTTTTAGTGTATGTCTTAAAAATTAAGAAGATGTGCACATCACCGTATGCACTTGCTCTCTATCAGGTAACGAGTTGCACTTTAGAGGTAATTCATCTGTGCATGTTCAATTGATGATGTGTGCACATCACCGCATGCACCAGGATTAGCTGGACTACCACCGTAGAAGTTATTGAGTGTGCGTGTGTCACTGTATGCACAATAAACTCGTTCAATAAGGATACATTAGGATAAACCACATAATCTAATTCAGGAGTGCGTATCACTGTATAAGTGTCAATCCCAATCCAAGATGGCCGCTGCATATGTGTCACTCTGGAATCATTCGTCGTGACATGATGGAACACAATCGTTGCAGAGGTGGTGCTTCAGGTGAGTGAAACGTTTGGAGCTCACACGCTCGACGAATGAAGGGAGTTCTTGCTCTCAACTGTTGATTAATAACAAATACGCTGCAATAGATCTGTAAAACACTCCCATCCAAAGTAATCACGGTTAAAGTCAAATTTGTCAAACCTCCAAAACTCCACCCTTGAGGTCAATAGTTAATCAAATTTCCCTGCGACAATGCGATCACTGCACCTTCCCACCACAAGTGTGGATCCGCGTCAACCACCTCAATGTGTTGTTTTGTCTCCTGGCCAGACCTTCTCCAATTTGTTGTGAATAACTCTAGGAAAAGGTTTCTTGAAATTGGTAACATTTACTGTATGGCATAACATGTGTGGTTCCTACCCAGCTGGCCAGGCATAAACTGACTCCTCTTGGAACGTCACCACACAACTACATAACTTGGAATCTTACAAAGGCTCTATGCTTACAGAGTACAAGAACTGTACATTAAAACAGAAACCCTTCAGTCCTTTCATTTGGGGAATATTTCTCAGTGTTGTACCAAAGAACACGATGCAAGGATTTTGATTTTCCAAGCAAAATGGCATTTTGTCATTGGCACATCTCCCCGTCACTTTATATAATGGCTGCGTCATGTAATTTGGTACCACCAAGTGATGGAGCCCAAAGGCTGCAGCCTTACCTATTCGTTATGGCACTGCTTATACCATTACATATCGAGGTCATCAAGCCAGTCCCTCTGATGTTCATTACTAGCTTGGGCAACCAGGCAATATAGTCAGGGCAGAAAGTGGATCTGCATGACTGCTCGTTGTATATATGTATATATGAGAGTAAATTGCCACTTGATGGGTAGGAAGGATAGGTTCTTGAAATGTTTATTTTTCCTTTAAGGCGTAGGCAATCACCTGCCACAGTTAAAGGACCGTGCCCTGAAACAGCCATCATGATTATTGGAAGCGTGGCTTAAAAGATCATCACTAACAATAATTTGAAAGTTTCCCCAGTACACCTTAATAGGTTAGTAGAGCAGAGAGGGTTCTTAGTGACATATAGGAGATTCGCCAAAAAAGTAGTTGTTTCTGTGTTAGTCAGGCTTTTTAGAATTTGGCACAGTGCTTAAAAAATTATCCTGACTTTTCTGACAAGCCAGGACACTTGTCTGACCTTGGAAAAATAAGCCTGTTCAGATGATATTCTTATAGGCCAACCTAGAGGGTATTTACATTTGACCAATAATGGGGTGCCCAGAATGGCTTCTGAGTTTCTTTAGTTGTAGACCCTTTTTTTTGGCAACATCCCTTACAAAGGTAATCATATTTCTTTTACAGCACCTCTAAATTTTTGGCTGATGAGACAAATGTCTCTTGAAGGTGAGAGGGTGGTAGGTGGGCGAGTGCAGCAAATGTTGGACCTGTTGAATTTAAAGCCCATTTTTACCATTCTACTCTTCGTGGATTACCAGGACATTAGATCAATATTGGTTCAAAATGATTTTGGGGATACATACCTTTTAGTAGACCTTTTGCCTTAATGAGATCACTGGAAGCGACTCTGTGCAACTGAATGAAAAACACTATGATAAATGTCAAATTTGTGAGGTTACTACAAAATGTGTGTTAGTCCTGTCAGCCTTAGGGTGGTCTTCCCCCAAACTTTTTGCTTTCCTCCATTTTCTCTGACCTTGTTTTTGCTGACTTAGGACTCTGTGCACTTTACCTCTGCTAACCAGTGCTAAAGTGTTTGTGCTTCCTCCTCTAAATATGGTAATATTGGCTTACCCCCAGTTGGCATATTTAATTTACCTATAAGTGTCTAGTAAGGTGGTACTACATGTACCCAGGGGCAATAATTTCAATGCTACTCGTTGGCCTGCAACACTGATTGTGCCACCCACTTAAGTATCCCTTGAAACACGTCTCAGGTCTGCCAGTGCAGAGCCTGTGTGTGCAGTTTTAAACTGCCATTTCAACCTGCAAAATAAAACTTTTGCCAGGCCCAAACCATCCCTTTTAATACATATAAGTCACCCTTAGGGTAGACCCTGGACAGCCAACAGGGCAGGGTGCAATGTAAAAATAGGACATGTACATTTAAGGTTTACATGTCATGTTAGGGAAAAACTCTTAAAATTCTAACTCGTGGTAAAGTTGGTTTTTAAATTACAATTCTTAAAATGACACTTTTAGAAAGTTGGCATTTTCCTCCCTTAGCCATTTAGTGCCTGAAGAATGTCTCTGGTCCCATGACTGGGTGCAGCTGGCAGTTGAGCTTTGTGTATTTCTCCTAAGTAGCCACACACAATAGGGAGCTTAGGTGTGCCTGGATGGGCCATCACTGGCAGGATGGGAGTGAGGAGCTGGGCACAGCCCTACTTACACCTGAATAGGCTATGTCCTGCCTCCACATAAAGAGCTGCATACCCCTGTAGTTAGTCTGGAGCCAGGGCTAGGAAGGCAGGGCACCTCTGCACTTTAAAGGCTTGCCTCTAAAAGCTTCTCCCCACTTAAAGGCACAACTGTGTATAAAAGAGGGACCACAGACACCAACTCTTCAGTATACTTTTGGACCTCTGTATACTCTGCCAGGAAGAATTACTGCTGTGCTGACCTGCTGCCTGCTGTGCTGACCTACTACCTGCTGCGCTGATCTACTACCTGCTGCCCTCTTGCCTGGGGAAGAACTGTGCCTGCTACTTAATATTGAACCCAGTACCCCAGAGTGACTCCAAAGGCTAGTATGCAGGCCTCCTGATCTGAGCCTCGGGGACATAAAAGGGCCCCAACCAGCTCCTGGACCGAACTGCAGCAACTTCCTGACTCCCAATTGGTGCCCTCAGGTCCTTGACCCTTGTTGTGGCTCAGCGAACTCAAATCAATCTTTTGGACTCTTCACGACTGTGCCGTTCACACCAAGACTGTGCCGCTCGCACAAAAAATCAGCGCGAGTCACCGCCAACGTGTCTCTTCACACAGCAACATGAACCACTCGTGGGGGACTACCAACGCAAAGCACCATCCCTCCCGTCCGTGATGCCATTCCTGCTCTTCGCGCCACACTGACTACCGCCCGCCACGATCTCCTTGCTCCCCACGTCCCTCTCCAGTCCGAACTGGACTCTTTGCAAAAAACTTGAGAAGGTTAAATTCAGCGGGACTAATCTGGGACTGTATCCAACCTGCGCTCCATTGTGGTTGGCCTGAACTTTTTACTTTGACCCTGCCTAGCGTGACCAGATACCCGGTTGGAGCTTAATGCATTTAGGTGCTATTTTAAAGTTAATTTTTTAATAATTCTTGACTCTGGTTCTACTGATTGGATCTTTGTCATTTTGGTCTTGTTTTATTTATTAAATTCTGCTCTATTTCTCTAACTTGGTGTGGGATCCTGTTTGTGTGGTGTTTTCACTGTTTTACTGTTTGAATTGTTGCACAGATACTTTGCACATTGCCTCTAAATTAAGTCTGACTTCTGGGTGCCAACCTACCAGGGTGTTAAGCATGTGTTAATTTGGGGTTTGCTTGTGCCTTACCCTGAAAAGTATTGTGGTTGCTGCTTAACCGGGGCTCACACCCCAATCAACCAGTAACCCAATTTCTAACAATGTTCTATTACCAATGAGAGGATGTAGCCTAACGGCTGGGGCGGTTGACCTCGAATCTGGGGAACCGGGTTTGAGTCTCGGCAACCACGCTTAACATCCTGTGATTCTGGGCAAATCACTTAATCTCCCTGTGCCTAACAAAAATGAATGTGTCCTTATGTAACGCAACTGGTGCTCATGTAATGCGCTCTAATACCTTCGGGTCAAGTTCACGCTATATAAAACTCTGAAAAAAAAACATATGTCAGCTAGAGTGATGCAAATTGATATGCCACGAAACTGTACACTATTCCTATGTACTGACATCTTGTAGGCAGGATAAAGAAATTGCAATGTTACTTTACATTTTACCATTGTCATAGACTTACTTTATACCTACATGTGAGTGGAATGTTTATAGAAAACTGTAAATGAAAAATAAATAAGCCACGGGTAGGAGCAACATACGCTGAAAGTGGAACCATCACATGTTGGCATGAATTCATCATGCTCTAGGAGAACAGCAGTCATATGCTAGGTGAACAGCCTTTATATGGCGGGGCTAGCCAGTCAGCATAGGTTAGAGGGCAGTTGCCAGGGGTGCATCTATTGTATACTAGGCGTGTAGTGATCCTGTGCAGTGGTGCTATCTTCTCATATTATGGATGCAGCTTTTTATTAGGTCAAATGTCAAGAGTGGCTCCATAATATACAACAATAACCACACCCCTGCCCTCGTTTGCCAGATGAGGGCTGATTCTTATATGCATCTGTTTATTTCTGTGATTAGGAGTTGCATTTGCATGGAGAATCATAGACACTTCCGTTGCAACCTCGAGCGAAACTAACCTGAAGCTTCTGAGGGTGGTAGGCAGGTGTTTGAGGGCAGTGTTTCCTTTCCATTGCCCTCAGGTTCAGTGCAGGCCTGCAGCAGAACCTTGTAGCATCAGAACAATGTATAATGTTCAAGCACGCTTTTTTAGTCTAAAGGCTGGATACCCTTGCCTTTTCCCCACCCCTTCCAGGATGAAGTTAATGATGTTTGTGAGCAAGAGTCTACTTTCCCTGGGGCAGGGAATTACATTTTATACATATATTGGGATGAACGAGGTCCAGCTTTGAGAGTATTTTCATCACATTTCTCATTTTCACTTACTTTACCTTGAAGGCAATTGATCTCTCTCCCTTCTTCCCTGAACAAGCCCAGCAAAGGGAAGCAACAATCCTCAAGGCTCACACAGAAGAGAGATTTTAGAACTCTGCCTCATATTCCATGGCAGTGACATATGCTGTATAATTCTCAAGCAGTTCCTTATAATTGTGTCTTTACCCCTCGCTGCAGAAGACTTGACTTTACCAGAAAACATTGTGTCAAGAGACTGACAGCTAGCACTAACTTGTTATTTGTGATATGTTTCCAAACAACGCTGATTGAAGCAACTGTTTGTTAAATAATGCAGTCTTACTCCTCACAAATGCATCCAAATTCTAAGGGAGCCAGTCTGGTCACTGTCATCGACCCCAACCTATCAAATTTCCTATAGCACCCCTATTCTATGATGCCAACACTGGATCCCAGTTAGACGGAGATGACCTTCAAGTGCTTTACCATCACACAGCCATCTTTGGAAATGCTGCACAATATCTAGGAGGCACCATTTCCTCTTCAGGTCAATCAGTCAACCCAGGCTGCAACACATAAATAGTTTTTTCTAATACATATAATGGTTGAAAGACGTTGTGGCTCTAAATCCTTTGAAGAAGGTGTTTCTTGCACGTGGAAGAGACTCCCAAGAACAAAAAATTCAAACCAATGGCTCCACCCATCGTCTAAAAGTTACAGACCTCGTGCTTGGACGGGCGGCTGTTGGTTCTATACAGCACTTACTAATGACATTATACTCAGGTGTGCTCTTCAGTTAGTGTGCAGACTGCCCGCGACCAAGTTTCATCAGACCCCTCTCCTCAGATCCAGAAGTCATCATGAAGGCATTAGAATGAGCGTTCATTGTGATCCTCTCTCTTAAGTGAAAGGTTTTCAACTCTGCCACCCAGCTTAACATAACATAACATGTGTATTTGTAAAGGCACGGCAAGGTGTTTCATTTATTTTTTTTTTTTTTACAGTTCCCTCCCACCCCCACTCACGACCCAACACCCCCCCTGCGCACCCCCACCCCGCCACCCACGAACCATGCTGGCCGCCACTGAATAACAGATGTTTGCTCGTTGCTCAAAGCCTCGCTCTGTCCCCAAACTGCTTTTTTGGGACTGAAAAGCACATTGTACTTTTGTGGGTCCCGACGTTTCTCAAACGCATGAGTGACCTCACTCACACTATTCAAAATGTTTGCCCCATCACATCTCGTCTTCTGACACAAGTCAACAAGAGCTATGAAGCAGGGACTGTTTTACAATATTTCATGTGAGATACCGGTGTTCTTAGAGAAGATGCCTGAGCTCATAGGGGCAACATTTGAGCAATGAAACATGTTGATACAAAAGAGAAGTAGTGTCCATTGCTTGACCCTCCTGTTTTTATGTAGGTCTGACTGTTTACCGAAGGGATAACATAAGTTTTGATAAAAGTGACATACCCTCATCTAAATTAGGGAATCCACAACCAGGAGATTATACAACCAATGAAGAATAGTATTCTTGGATGATTCCCAGTACTAGGTGTGGAATCCACTGATGAAGCGTACAACACTAGGCAGGTAGGAGTAAATCATCTTATATGAGTACTTGGAAGTATGGTAATTCCATAAGAGGTTTGGCTGTTTCTTCCAGTAGTGTGGTACTTCTTGGATGTTTATGTCCGTTTATGGAAATCATAGAACAGTCCTTTAACATCACTCGCTCCCTCTTTAGTGTATTATCTGCCTGTGTCGTACCTGTCCTGTATGTGAGAGAGAATTATGTGATGGTTCTTCTACTACTGCCACCTGCCCTAACCTATTATTTATGTAATGGAAGGATGTGCTGCAGCTGTCCATTTTGTACCTTTATTATTTGTGAAGCTTGGCATAAAACGTTCCACTGCATATAATAAAGAAAGATACATATTGCAAATGCTTGTTTTAATGCATGATGTGAGTGAAATAGTGAACACAAAATATCTGAGCAGGGTTTACTTTTGGTTTTATTTGTGTGCATTTAAAACATTGCTGACAAGTGGCTTCATGTCGGGTATAACACCTCCAGCTAATTTCGGCATTTTAGCTAAGAGCACTTTGCAGGTTTTGAACCCATAATGAAACTGTTAAAAGCAAAATTACAAGACCCACAATGCAACATTGTATTGGCTGAAAAGCCAGGGATGGTGGATGGCATCATATGTCGTAGTGCCACTTGTCAGACTTGTGAAATACTAAATAAAATTTAGCTTCTGCCTTTCTGCTTTTTTAGATCGAAGGCTACCAAACAGTGCAGCTGTATGGTTTGCTAAAGATATCTTGGGGACATTCACAAAGTTTCCCTGGGAATACTTTCTGCCCGGTGCTTACTATTGGCTTTGTGGTTTGTAACTCGCATTTTCTGACTTTCTATTTTCTGGCTGTATTTGTTTTAGGCTGTCCAGAGTGAGTTTGTCCCTCCCAAGGAGCAAAGCTGTTTCACACTACCGCTTGTATTCTTCCACAAGTTCTCCTTTCTGTAAAGAGGCCTGTAAATCTTGATCTTATCTTGTCACATTTGCAGTGAATTGCATTCAAAGACAGAGTTCAAATGTCAGGCTCTGTCTTCCAGGGAGCTGCTTGTTTACTTTTCTTTCTCTGTCTTCAAAGTGAGAGGATTTATGTGACAATCTTGCCGCATACGGCAACTGAACTGAACTTGAACTGTTCAAGTATTTCTAAACTGTATAGTTTTATTAGTTAAACTGTATGTCTGTGCAAATGTAATGGTCATTTCAATTGAAATTGTGTTGTCTGTAATGGCCATGTGCTACTACATCATGCATACTCCACGCTACTCCATTCTACCTTGTACCACTCCAAGAAACTGCACTGTACTCTGCGCCACGCCACTCTACATCACTCCACGCCAATGCACTCTGTGCCACTGCACTCTACTCTTCACCACTTTACACCACCGCACTCTACACCTCTCTACTCTGCACCACTCTACGCCTATGCACTCTACACCATTCTGCTCTACACCACTGCTCTCTTCACCACTTCACTCTACATCCCTCCACTCTACACCACTCCAGTCCAGGCCACTCCACTCTACACCACAATACTCCAGTCTAGGCCACTCCACTCTACTCTGCACAACTCCAATCTACGCCCTGCTGGTACACTGCATTTAATGCCCTGCACTCTACGCCAATCCACTCTATGCTACTCTAATCTACTCTGCTCCACTGCACTCTACACCAGATATATGGCGGAACCCCGCATGCATTTCCCACTCATGCCTTTACTCTGCAGTCACTACCACGACTGCGACATTACCACGCGTTCCTTTACCACGCAAGTTGTTACAACGACTTGCCTTAGGGGGGGGGGCTGGACTTTGGAATAGTACAAATTACTTTTCCAGTCAGTGTATCAAGAGGGAAGGTGTTGGGCTTAATATCCAACACCATTACAACAACGTGCCCTCTAAAGCAAGTCGTTGTAACGACTTACGTGGTAAAGGAATGCGTGGTAACATCGCAGTTGGGTAGTGACTGTTGAGTAAAGGCTGGTCGGGGTTCTGCCTGCGGGGTAAAGGATGTTTCCCCTCTACACCACTTTACGCCATTACACTCTATGCTACTGTACACCACTGCACTCTACTCTGCACCACTCCACTCTGCTCTGAAACAATCTACTCTACGCCACTCCACTCTATGCCACTCCACTCTATGCCACTCCCACTCCACTCTATGCCACTCCACTCTATGCCACTTTACGCTATGCCACTCCACTCTAAACCACTGCACTCTACGCCACTACACTCTAATCTGCACCGCTACACTCTGCGCCACTGCTCTCTATGCCGCTTTACTCTATGCCACTGCACTCTACGCCACTGCACCCTGAAACTCTACTATGCAACACTGCGCTCTACACCTCTGAACTCTACACCACTTTACTCTACATTACTGCATTCTATGCCAATGCACTCTATCCTACTTCCCTCTACGCCACTGCACTCTACACCACTCTACGCTACTGCACTCTGCAGTACTCCACTATACGCCACTCTATGGCAATGCACTCTCTGCCACTCTACTCTGCACCACTGTTTTCTATGCCGCTGCAATCTGCGCCACTGCACTCTATACCATTCTACTCTGTACATCTTCACTCTGCACCACTACACTCTATGCCACTGCACTCTACTATGCACCACTCTAATCAGCGCCACTGCATTTTACGACACTGCATTGTACGCTGCTGAATTCTATGCCGTTGCACTCTATGCCACTGCACTGTACACCACCATACTCTGCAACACTCTAACTCAATGTTGCCTACACCAGTCCGCTCTACCATACTGTACGCCACTCTACACCACTGCACTGTACTCTGCACCACTGTACTCTATGCCACTGCACCCTACATCACTGCACTCTGAATCACTGCACTCTATGCCACTCTATTCAACACCACTCTACTATACGCCACTGCACTCTACACCACTGAACTCTGCGACACTCTACTCTGCACTTATGCATTTTATGCCAATGAATGCTATGCCACTACACTGTACACTGCATCATTCCATTCTACTCTGCAGCACTCCACTCTACGCCACTACTCTCTGTGCCCCTGCATTGCACGGCACTGTGCTCTACTCTGCTCCACTACGTCATTCTGCTCTACACCACTCCACTCTATCCCACTCTACTCTTCACCACTGCACTCTACGCCACTCTACTCTACTCCATTCTACGCCACTGCAGTCTACTATGCAACACTCTAGTCTGCGCCACTGCCTTCTACGATGCTGCATTGTACGCTGCTGAATTCTGTGCCACTGTACTCTACGCCACTGTACTCTGCAACACTCTACGCCAATGCACTCTACACCAGTCCACTCTACTCTGGATTCCACTGTCCGCCACTCCAATTGACGACACTCTTTACTAATCCATTATTGCCATTCCACTCTACAACACTCGACTCCACTCTTGTCTATGCCACTAACTTTTAGCCGTGCTGAACAGCAGTCATGCAGGTGTACAACATGGCTAAACCACATTGACAAAGCCAATAGCTCTTTTATAGGCGAGACATATTTGCTTTGCCAATGCTTGTTCTTGTAGGCAGTCACAGGTTAAACAGCCCAGTGCGTGGGAGGGCAGGGATAACCTGTCAGATACAAATACGATCATCTAACTGCTAATGGGCAAACCTTATCACTGCTTGGGAATAGGCAAAATACATTATTTAGCATATCAAAGCGAGAAGCAGCAGTTAGAAGGGTCTGTGGACACAAAGAAAGGAAAAATAATGACCTATCCCCCCCCCCCTCTTCTAGGGCCCATCTTCGGGGGTTGTCTTATTTAGGTGGCACTCGGAAAACAGCAATGTAATATGCAGTGGCGGCCAGTAAGTTTAGGAGGAAGGGGGGGCGGACTGGACACATGCACACATACACACTTACAACCATGCATTCACACGTTCACACACACAAGCACATACAAACACATCCATTCACAACACTCATTACCAAACATTCATACATACATACACGCATGCACGCACCAAACATTAATAAAAAAAAAAACCACACACACTTACCTGCAGCCCAGCTTTGCCTCGGAGGTCCCAGGAGGCTTGGGACTGCTGCCTTCCCTCATTGGCTGACTTAAGGTGCAGCCAATGAGGGAAGGCAGCTGTCCTAACGTCATCACAGAGTAGGATGGGGTCAGTGAGACTGCTGACCCCACCCCACTCTGTGATGAAGTGTCACTGATTGACACTCGACCCTGGGCACTTCAGGGCTTAAAACTGAAGCGCCCAGGGGCGAGGCAGTCAGTGACGCTACCCCTCGTCACTGAGGGGAGGGCCTCAGGGACCTTTGCTGAGCTGAGGAGGTCACACCCACAGGAGCTGTGACTTCCTCAGCCCAGCAAAGTTCAGCTCAGGCATCCAGGAGCCTGCGCTTTTAGCGCATGTCTGGCTCCTGGCTGTCTGACCTGAAAATGAACAGTGTCTGTTAGGCTGACCTTTGTTCAGCCTGACGGACACTGTTCGTGAGGGGCAGAAGGTGGGGGGCGTGACCTCTCAGCCCCAATGGACCGGCCGCGGCTGGTAATGTGCCCTGTGTTACACAAGTGCAGCACATGCTGCGGTGCTGCCCCTCAAGGGCCGCGCGAGGCAGGTAAGGACTCAGAAGGTATCGTGTGCGCTTTCAGGCCTGTGAGAGACCAATCTTAACATCCATGCACTCGGTATTTGACAAGATGTGCAGAAAGGTGTTCTAACAGTAAAGTTAGTTTAAGGTGAGATAGAAAGATGCCCTGTCTCAGAGAAAAAATCATGTTAAACAATTATCACCCACTTTCACCCTACCCCCCCATGTTTATCACACGTATCTGCCACAATCCCTGTGGATTAATACAGGTGACTATTTACTCCCAACCAGCATGTGTGGTGAATGCTAGAACTCCTCATATGACTGAAGGTCCCAGGCCCCATGTGGCTAATCAGCCTGGCTCCTTCACCTATGAAAATCTTTTCTTGCTACCTAAATTATTAAAAATGCTTTTCCTAGGAAATGCCATCTTTTCCTCTATGTAGTCATGATCTGTGCAGGTCCAGTTGCAGTCATCACTTCAAGCAAGGCGCGTGAAAGAGAGAGCCAGATATAGGTCTACTTCTTTGAGCGCTGCGTGAATGTGCCCTACCCCGTGGCTTTTGCATGCTAGGTTCCCCTAGTTACACAACATGCACTTTGATGATGTAAATACATTTAAGCCCAAAATTGGCTAAATAAAGGATGTGGAAGATCTGCAACAGGGCCCTAGACTATTGTAAACAGACGGATAAATATTCCTTAAAAATATTGGTTATTGTGCGTTGACCATTCATGGTAGTACTGCTGCTTTCTGTTTAACTTACTTTGCCGAGCTCCATTACCTGCTATGTGCTAACCCGTTTTAAATCATTCCCTTATGTTTTCTACCACCTTCCCACCCACATAAATGTGCGGCTAGGTGCAGTCACTGCTGCACGAAGCACATTACCATCTGCGGTAGCGCCGGTGAACCTTGACGCATGCATTAGGCCTTCCTGGGCCTCTTGAATCATCATTACAAAGGGCCATCTCGGCTGCATTAAAAGGATTTCGGTGTAGTGAGTCTCCGTGCCGACACATTCATATTAACAAAAATGAGCATTAACCTACAGGGATCTGGTGTTGGGACGATTGTAATTTACAAAGTCGGCACATCCATCCTTGAGTGTGTAGACAGAAGCACAAAGGCGTGATTAACAGCAGAGCCTCCAAGGAAAAGTAACTACACGCCTGAAGGGGTTTGATGAATGCAGGAAAAGGGGTGGGGGCACATTCTACAAAACCTACTGCAACCAGTGGCTGAAATGACGAGTGCCTTCGAGGCACGGCAGAATTGGATTTCCAAAACAGTAGTGAAAAATGATTAAGTTATGCACAATCTTTTGTTTTTATTACTTTTAAGCTGCACTTTTTACATCTTTGTTGACCCTTCCCAGGTTTATTTGCTTCCTGATGGCCTGCCTCTTTTATCCTCTTCTTGTTGTAGTGGAAAACCTTCTGCAACTGCAGTGCAGGCTCTCAAAGCCCATTGCAAGGACATGTTCTGGGTTCAGTCCAAAGAACAACAGTTGTTCTCTACAACCTGGATATTTAACTCCCATACACCCCCTTGCCTCTGAAATGTCTTGCTTTCTCCAATAGATGCTGTCCGAACCACTCCGTACAGCCGGTCTAATCTGGCTGGCCTCCAGAAGGACCTGCTTCACAGTTAGCAGCTTCCTCTCACCAGCCACAAGGCAAGTTTACGTCCACTAGGGTTAGTTGGGAGTAGAACAAAGCAAGTCTGAAGAAAGTGTGGGCAACACGGTAAAGGCTAGATCCTGGCACATGGCAGATATACAGCTATAAATAACAAGGATAGGGAGTGAAGAGGTGCACCTCGTGGGTGCTAGAGGTGGATACGTCCTCCTCAGGTAAACATATGAAACAAAAGAGAGATCCACCTCAAAAGAGGTTGTAATAAGGAAATGTGTTTCCAAACTTGGTAGGAAACACACAATGTTTGCTTTGATACCCCTCACACACAAAAGGACCCTTGGTGTCATGCTTCATCATAGGGGTCTTCCCGCCCCAGCTGCGGGACGGGGCGTGCTGCGACCAGCGACTACGCGGGAGCACTGATATTTGTAGTGCTATGTGTGGTGTAGGGGTAGTGAGAGGAAGGTTCGGGGTGAATGCGAAAAGTGAGTTAAAAGAACCTGGCCTCATGGACTTAAGGAATTTAATAGGTCATAGAGGCTGGTACTATTAAAGGGTGGTTCGGAGATGTCCTGCGTGTAATGTGCGGATACTCCTGGGTGTGTCAACATGTTTCGAAGCCACAAGGCTTCTTCATCAGGACTGAAAAATGATCCCTTCAGTTCTCACTATGTTGCTATCAATAAATGTGTGATATATACAAAAATGTTAAAAAGGGGGATGCATAATATACAGTACCCAATCAAATAATGGTAAAGAGTGAGCCCACTCAGTATTTCTGAAGTGTAAGCTAGAGAAAGCAGGAGTTAATGCTCCATGAGCCTTTATAACGGTTGGGAAGGGTGTTGCCACGTCTGGTTCTGGTCAACAGCTCCTCGCTTTTGATAACGCCATCACACACAACGGAGCCGCGGGATGGCGTTATCAAAAGCGAGGAGCTGTTGACCAGAACCATACGTGGCAACACCCTTCCCAACCGTTATAAAGGCTCATGGAGCATTAACTCCTGCTTTCTCTAGCTTACACTTCAGAAATACTGAGTGGGCTCACTCTTTACCATTATTTGATTGGGTACTGTATATTATGCATCCCTCTTTTTAACATTTTTGTATATATCACACATTTATTGATAGCAACATAGTGAGAACTGAAGGGATCATTTTTCAGTCCTGATGAAGAAGCCTTGTGGCTTCGAAACATGTTGACACACCCAGGAGTATCCGCACATTACACGCAGGACATCTCCGAACCACCCTTTTAATAGTACCAGCCTCTATGACCTATTAAATTCCTTAAGTCCATGAGGCCAGGTTCTTTTAACTCACTTTTCGCATTCACCCCCGACCCTTCCTCTCACTACCCCTACACCACACATAGCACTACAAATATCAGTGCTCCCGCGTAGTCGCTGGTCGCAGCACGCCCCGTCCCGCAGCTGGGGCGGGAAGACCCCTATGATGAAGCATGACACCAAGGGTCCTTTTGGTGTGTGAGGGGTATCAAAGCAAACATTGTGTGTTTCCTACCAAGTTTGGAAACACATTTCCTTATTACAACCTCTTTTGAGGTGGATCTCTCTTTTGTTTCATAGATATACAGCTATGCCTTTTTAAGTCTGGCTTGACAGCGCAGGTGTTGTAGACTTTCTGATATCAACAGAAAAAGGCTTCAAGAAGCATTACTGAGAGAAAGGTTTTGGCTCCGGCCTCATGTTAATCTTCCTCCCTACTGGATTTGATTGGGCCAAAAAAGTGCTTGTTTTGATTGGGCCTGAAAACAAGTGCTTGTATTCCACAGACTACGCTCAGTACCATAGAACTGAGTTGGTTATCGTTGCAAACCAATGTTAAAGGCTGTAGGCCTAATTGGTTCATTGGGAAAAGTTATATCAGATGCCATAGATTTGATATATTTATTATGAAAACTTATGGCAAAGGCAGGAGGCCTAATTTAAGGCACATGTCAAAGACAGAAGGCCTTTACCCGTGGATTGTTATAACACTGCAGACAATTATTTTCTAATATGGATTCCCAGAGATTACCGTAGCAGACAAAGGTTTTTATTACCCCCTCTGACAAACCCAGTTTTTTAAATTTCTTTTAGGCCTGGCTTGACAGCATAGCTGTCTTTAAGGACTTATGTGATCACCAGAAAAAGACCTGTAATTAGTTGTATTAAGAAAGGGGATGTGGCTCTGCCCACATCTTGATATTCTTTTCTACAAGCATTGGATTGAAAATTAGTTGCACCAGTCAGCCTTAGAAGTAGTTCCACTGCTCATAACTGATAGGGACAGACTCCAGGACAAATGCAATAGGAAGGGGTTTTGTACTGTGTAAGTCTGTGACCAATAAAGAAGAAAGGGGTTTCATATTGTGAACAATAAAAAACATAGAAAGTCACTCCATAGTGTGAACTCTCTGACAAGTGCAACAGTAAGGGGTTTTACTTTGTAAACTCTCTGACAAATGCCTTTTTGGAGCTGGACCCATTAAATGCTTGTGGTCACGAGAAGGAGGATTAATTATTTTGTTCATGTATATTTTGGGACTGTCTAATTAAAGGAAACATGCTTGCTTTATTTATGTTTAAATGTGGAGACCTCTCATTTTACAAACGGAATGGCTACACAAAGTTTGTAGGCTTAAGCATTTTATTGTGAAATGCCTCATGGTTTCCAAAAGCCAATATATAAGCTGTTTGTGTGCAAATTTACACATGGTACGCGCAGATAATGTAACCAGACTACATTTACAGAGTTAGTTGCCCCCCGTGTTATTTCTTTATATTACGTAATTTGCACCCTGGTTAATCTCCTAAAGAAGGAGTTCCAGTTTGTAATTCCACCTGAAGACTTGTCAATGTTTCTAATTTTGAGTACAGTATCTAGTTGTGTGTGCCTTAAAGTAATCTTTTTTTTTTTTTTAAAGAAAAATCACTAGTGGGGCATTGGTTTATTGAGTGTTATTTGTGTGTGTGTAGCTCATTTCTGGGTTTCTAGCATGCAGCACCTCCCTGAGTCAGCCTTGGACTGCTCTGCCTCAGTACCCTGAGAGTCCAGTTTTACATTGTGCGCCCTTTGACAAATGCACTGAGATGGGCTTTATAGTGTACACTCTCTGATAAATGCAAGAGGAAAGGGTTTTAGTTTGAGAACTCTGTGACAACTACAATAGGAAGAACTTCTCATTGTGGACTCTTTGATGAACGCCATAGAGAGGGCTGTACATTGTTTAACACTACAAGACCTTCCGACATATCTCTGTAGTTCAGGTGGGGCTAGAGAAGTCTTGTTTTCATTATGTACATTTGTAATTTTGTGTTAGGTATTTAGTTGTGGGTGAATTAAAAGTACTTCTTATTTTTAAACGTAAATACACTGCACATTGCTTTAGTAAGAATTGTATACTTTGTGGAGTTCTTTAACACTTATTTACCCCCTTCAGTTCATTCTGTTGGCTTTACTGGTTTTTTAACGATGCTGTTTATTTTCAACTACTGATACAGTAAAGTGGTGCTAACTCAGAGGTTCCCCTTAAACTTTGGGAATATCTTGCTTTACTCACCCGTTTGATGACCAATAACATTTTGAAGTTGAATGCAGATAAAACCGAGGTGTTGGTTTTATGGAATTATGCTTAGTCCTGGACCTCTGTTTGGTAGTCACCAGCTCTTGACGCACCCCAACACTTGCTAGTGTAATGAAAAATGTTGGTGCTCCTGTCAGCACTGATCTTCTCTTCTGCCCGCATGTAAACAAAATTGCTCCCATTTGAAAGTTTCTCCTTGCCTCTGATTTGAAGGGAGACGGTTGGTGATCTCTTCCTTCTTGTACTATAGGACGAAAGCCTTGATTGGCTTACCTAAATATCTTATCTGTCCTCTTCAACTGTACAAAATGCAGGTGCCATGGCTGTTACTTGATTCACTTCAGAACATTTCTGTTAAATTCCGTTTGAACTTACTAAAGAATAACTGGATCGTGTTTAAGACACTTTCCATGGTGCACAATGTACGTGCTGGGAAGTATCTCGGCTCTCTGCTTCTGCCCTACCTGCCCTCTCACATGCTTCATTTATTTTCTCATACACTATTGTTGGTGATCATTTTCCATTGCACCAGAGCAGGCAGACACTCTTTGTTCATTCTCTTCCTGCTCCCACTACACCATAAGTAAAAGTCCCTGCTCATATGAGTGCAAGGTGAGTGCTGTACTTATGAGACTCGAGGGTGCAGCATATTAATGCACTCCTATTGTCATTGCCAGTTTGGAGAGGAAGTACAGGAGCTAAGACACTTATTTTAAAAGATTGAACTGATAGTTACAGATCATCAGACAAGGGATATGTTTAATTTACTTCCTGCATCAGGTGTGAATACTGAGTTCAGAAAACTTGCTCAGTAGCTGAGAAATGGTGGGGAGTTTGGGAGGAGTCAGAAAATAGCTAATTGGACTAAAAAAGCAGGTGCTGCATGTATTCATGGCTTTCCAGTTCATGTGGAAGCTAATTTAATGCAAATTACCCCTTGATTTTTCTTTCTTGCATACATTGTAGTTGTTATTTCTAATGAGAATTCATAGGTCCTTGGACAAAGTAGAGGTGGCCGTCTAGGTCAACAGGCCAATAGGGTCTATGGTTCAGGAAAAGAAATATGAGGCATGCAGGTTTGAATGGGGAGTCACCTTTCCCATCCTCGGGGGAATTGAAAAATAATCTCAAAAAGGACATTGACTGTGGAACACTTCGGGCACAATCAGGATGTTAAAGTGTCTCAAATTTCACAAAGAACAGAAACTATCTCGGTGTTTACATTAGGCCTCACAATTAACTCCTCGGGAGTAGCTAGAAGAGGAATGGCACCTGGTTGATGGCCACTAGTGTGTGTCAAGGTTGAGTCTGATAAGGGAAGCTCCTACAGGGATGGCACAGTAAGGTGCATGTTTTTCAAACACTGCCTCAAAAGATTTCAATGTTAAATGTTTTGGGATGGCAAGAGGAGCAATGTTAAGATCAGAATATTTTTGGGAAGATGTGGTGGGATAAAGGAGGAATTTGGTGGGTACTCCCCTAAATGATGGCCTCCATTCTACCTTACACTCCCTTGATATATTTGAGGAAATTAGGCAAGACTGGCATATCCGTTCAGCCTTTGACACAGAGTGTTTGCAACAACAACTGTCATTTTCCACAAAACATCTTGTGTAATTCTTCTTGGTTGCTTCATTTCTCTCCTCAGGTTACAAACTTTCTCTTGTAAGCTCTCACTCAAATACTAGCTTGTACCGAAACAACCATTAGCCTGTTGGCATCACTGCCAATTCATGATATTTCTATACGAAACAAGTGCTCTTACAGTTGGGTTTATCGTTGTGAGATATTGGTTTGGAAAAGGTGGGTAGACAATGAGGAAAGTTAGGCCAGCTGGTGAAGGGGCCAGGTAGGTGGGGAGAGCGCCAGATCAGGATACATGCCTCCTTTCAACTACTGTGGGTGAGTGCATCCTCTTGTCCTGTTCCCCCGGTCCAATAAACACATTATATCAGCCTCATTAACATTTACCCCATTTATGTTAGGTCATGAACCCTATTTCAATAGTGCTGAGAGCAAAATGAGGCTCCTCCCGTAGAGGTTTTACGGGGCACTCCAGCAAGTTCAGGAAAGGGCAGGTGTACTTTGCTGGGATGGATCTTCTACACCTGACTCTTGATCCTCTTTATTTTTTGGCACACGTACGAGCCCTGTGTATGTAACATCCTTTACATTTGATGAGTGATTGTGAGTACAATTGAGATTGGCTCAGGATTTTGTACTAGCCGACAAATTAATGTTTTCTTGACTGAAAAAGATATAATTCATTAACAATTCTGAGTATAACCATGATCATCCCTGATACAATTCTTAATAGCAATCTCCATTGTACTCCCAATCACTCAAATGTTTGGATTACTGCTATAATGATGTGCCAGTTATTGAGCACTTTAACCTGATACTGAGATCTGCATTTAAGCAGAATAAATCCTATACAAAACAGATACCACATGGATGTGTGCTATCTTTTGATCAAAGTGTAAAGAATATCACTTACATAGCACTCATTTATGGTGTGCACAAAGCCTAGAAGATACTGTTTAGAACTATCCTCGTGGATAATTATTTCTGCTCTCTCCGGTAAAAGGGAGTAGTATTTGTGAGCACCCCCGCCAGTAGTACAATTACCTAACGGTTTCCTTTAAGCTTCTTCATGTAGATGTGTGACTAGGTCACACCTGTTGTTACCATTGTAATAGTTATACTTGCATCTTGAGTATGTGGCCCACCAACCCCATTGTTCTACACCTTCTTTTTTGCCAGGTTCTTGCTGGTGACAAGGAGAAGTCCAAGTGATTTCCGCTCACTGCTTCTCACTAGAATGGCGCTGGGAGCGGAGTCTGCTTACCAAATCGCCCTTTGGCACTCACTGTAACGAAGAATACAAACAAGTGATGGATGGAATGCTTGAATTAATCTCAGCCACTGGTAATTACTCGGCCACATTCCAGTCCATCGTTATTTTGCACACCATGCCACCTCACTTTGAACCCAGTCATATACAAATCAGTCGTGACCCTGCTCCAACAGGAATAGTTAAGCCTGAACTGCCTGGCCAGGTTCTCCCTGATCCAGAACACAAGCTACCCAAGACCGGTTTCCCCTTAATAGGGCTTATCAGTCGGGTATAGCTTGGTTCCAGTGGCACAGTGTGCATGGAGTCACTCCAAGACGATGATAACATAGATACACAATGAGCAACAGGAGTTGTGAATTGCTGGAGAGCAAGCAACTGACGCTGCTGCACAAAAATATCCAGGGATTGCTGCATGACCATGTTCGAGCCTCAGATTTTGAGGATCTGAAGATCCACAGGATGAGGAAAAAATCTCCATTGCATTGTCTGTAAGAGGTTATAGACGAAAGAGATTGCGACCATGGGGAAGAGTCTCTAACTCACAGACACTGGCAGGGGACAGGGGTAACCGGTGACCCAGCACCACATCATACTAAACAGATAACCAGTGACCATGGTTATAACAGTGCTGTACTAACACACACCTAGATAACCAGTTGGCAAGAACAGGCAGATGTTTGAAAAATCAGTGGTCAGCACTGGCAGATGTGAGATAACCAGTGGCTAAGCACATTGCGAATGCATGAATGACCAGTGGCGAAACACCTGTCGAAGCAAGAATACCAATGATTTCCATTTTAGTGTTTCTTTTGTTTGCCACAGTACCCAAAAATAGGTCTTCTGGGACTCCACTGTTCTCATTCAAAGGCAGATGGAAGTTACCTTCAGATCCACTCCAAGGCTTTGATAAAGAGAGTGACTAACATGGATTTTATTTTGTTTTTTCTTGTACATGTGTCCCAAGTCTTCATTTTGTGTTGTGTTCAAACTACTAATTTGGTTATGTTGGTAGTTCATGTTTAAAAGTTGGATCACTTTAAATCTTAGCACTTTCCAAGTGCTTTGAAACAGCTTGTGTGGAGTTATTTCACTTTTAATTGGAAACTTTACAGCTAACCACACTATTTTTCTGAATTCCGCCATTACTTAGTTGCAGGGTCTGTGGTCCTCACATGGCTGGATTATTGTAACGGCTAGGGCTGGTGATTACCCTATGCCACGTCACTTCAGCTGGAAGAGCTGCAGACTGCAGCACCCAGAATGATCAGCAGAAGTCGATGGCATGGACGTATGCTCCTGATACTGGTTGTCTGTGGAGAAGAGGGTTACATTTAAAGCCCTCTCTTTTGTGTACAATGCCTCTCAGATGTTGGCTGTTTCTTGTTTGACCATTTAGTTCCAGCATACTGCCTTGTGTGCAGCCATCATTTATTCTCCCAAGGGTGCACCCCTTCTGGAGAGTTTGGACAGAAGGTTGATCATTTGAGGTCCAAACAAGTCAACTTTGGAAAACCCTTTCCTATCTTTCCTTTCTGAAGAGACGTAATACTGTGCGGAATGTGTTTTAATCTGTTTAAAGGCTGCTGTGGTTCTACTCAACGAGCTGTGCTCTTTGTGCACCGTGAAGCCTTGGGGGTTTGTCTATGCTGTTTAGATAAATAAATAATGCTTCATGTTACATCATACCTCAGAAAAGGCAAAGGATAGTCTGTGGTCCAAGCCTGAATGCACACGCCCATGAGGAATACTGAGATAAGTGATGCCATTGTATCCTGATGGAAGTACTGGAAACTCTTAGTGTGTCAAGTGGTGTTCTAGCATTTTGAACCGTATGTATCTGGAGTAATGTCTGCGTGCGGTGTTGTAGCACCAAAGGTGAAAACAATAAATAAATGAAGATTGATTTGCCGATAATGGCTTAGATGTAGATGACGTTCCATAAACGCACACGCCGCCTTTTATTGCAATGAAAGTGGAGTGAACAGCGCCACACTTACTGGATATTAGGAATAAAGAAGGCAGCATTTGGAGTGAGAAGCGGGAAGGCGCTAGAGGCACACCAAGACAGAGTCTGGTACTATTCGGTACATGCAACATTAGAAGTAATTCGCCTTTTTCTTCCGAATTCTTAGAGGAGGATTACGTAGTTAGATTATATGTTCATATGCGTTTTTTTGCATTTTCATTTTGTGGTTCTGCACACCAGTGTTGTCAAAACCCTGTTGACCTTGTTGAATTCAGTTGGTTGTACGTAATACAAACAGTTGTGTGGGTAGGTTAATCTTGAGTCACCCAAAGCGATCGAAATGGAATGGAGATGTGGCAGTGTGGAAAGTTGTGCCTTCTAATCACTTCTTCATTTTTGTATTGCCATTATTATATAGCATGTACCCCACCGTATGGTGTCCCAGAGCCGTGCACATCATTAAAGCAATAAGACATTATTAGGAAGGTGTGAAAATGTGGGTTGTTTGCTGAGGGGGCGTGGGGAGGGGGTGAAACAGCCACAGTCTTTGTCAGGGTGAACCACAAAAAGTCACTAAATTAACCTGAGCTTAACCTCTGGTAGCTTCGCACAAAAGCAGTCAGGCTTAACTTAGAAGCAATGTGTAAAGCATTTGTGCAGCACTTAAACAGTAATAAAGTGAAAACACAACACAAGAAAATACCTACACCAATTTAGAAAAAATAGAGTAAAGTTAAATTAACTATTTGACACCAAAATTACAAAAAAAAACAATTAGTAGAACCAAAGATATGCAATTTTGAAGATTTAAGGTAAGTATAGCGCCTAAAAGCAGAAAGTGCCACTCATGGTTATCTGGTTGTGCGAGACCGGGTGAAAGTCACAAGTTCTGACTGACCAGGTTGGAGTGCGGACCGCATATAGGGACCAGGTTAGTTCTGCTGAAAAAGCTACCTTCTAGAGTCCAGTGCAAAGAGTTCCGTTCATGGTGGAGGAGGCCGTGAGGTGCAGGGAGAGCGTCCTGGAAGGTTGTTGCTGTAGCTCAAAGATCCTGTTGTGTGTCACGGACGGTCATTGTTGGAGCTGCGTGTTGGCAGTCATTGAGGGCTGTCGATGCTGTAACATGAAGTGAAGATCTCACGATGGCTTTCACAGTGGCGCGAAGACTCTGGTTCACTGGAGCTTCACATTGGGGGACGGCACAGGTGGCTAGATCTTGGTGCAAACGGGTGCGTTTGTGGTCACAAGAGTCCAAAACTTCAGGATTTCTTCTTTCCTTTTAGGAGGAGCTCAACGAATGCCACACCAAGGGTCCAGCTTTTGAGGCACACCTCTTGGGGATCAGGAACTCACTTTGTAGAGGCCAGCCGAACTCAGGCATGTCCAGTTGCAGGTCCCGCCAGATTCAGTGCAGTCAAACTAGTCCGTCTTGCATATGAGATATTAATTTGATACCATGAGTGCAAGACGGATCGGTTGGACTGCTTTTTCAGATATTGCAAGGTGAATAATAGGACAAAATTGTAGTGTGACACCTTTGCCATGTGACATGCCACTGAATTCGGCTCATAGATACAGTTAACCCACATCAGAGTGATTACTCAAGGAGTGGGAGCTCATTGTTTTTCCGAATTTTAGTTTGATTTTTTCAACCGGGAAGGACAGTCTGAAGCACTAAAGCAGAGAGAGTGTGTGGGGAATTATGTGGATTAGATAAATGGATTAAGAGAGGTCTCCAATCCTACGGAATATAGCAAAGATATATTCCAGATAAACCCTATTGAAAGAAGATAAAAAAGGATGCAGTAGGGAGTTAATAATCATTTGATATTACCATTTGAAAATAAAAAGGTATTGGGGAGGAGAGATATTCATAGTCCTGAAAAAGGTGGTTGATATTAATCGTGTCCACCAAAACGCTTTGACTGATCAGTAAAGCAGGATCTGCAGTGCACAGGGAGTCTATATCTGGAATTCTATTTTGCAATGGACACCTCTTGACATGATGACAGAGATGCTACTCCATTAAAACTAATTGTAGTCTCAGTCATTCCCCCTTTTATTATTGCACGGATACAAAAGTAGTCTGTGTACGAGTGTATGAATTATAAATGTGCTATTTGATATCAATTTTAATGTGATATTTTAGAAAATAGGATAAAAGCCATATATATTTTTCCAAACGTTTGTGTTTTTTGGGTCTATAATGTTTTGGTGGTATTTGGGTGAATGTAGAGTGAAGTCTGAGTGTTTGTGTGAAGTTTAACCCTACAGAAAACCCTTTTGTTTTTCCGTTTATGCCAAGAAAATTTCAACTTTCTAAACATAGCGTTTTTAGAAAAATGTGATCCTCCTCCGTATGTTCATTTCTGCCCTGAGTGAGATGCAAGAATCCCCTAGATGTCTTGGCAAAGCTGTAGGTACCTGACATACATTTTACATTGGTATAAATTTGCTCTTCTCTCTGGATTGTGGTGGGTATGGGTGGACACAGCACTTGTGATAGAAACCTCAGGTAGGTTGGTGCTCACTCGTGTTTGTGAGCCCCTAAACCACCACCATTGCTCGTCAACTCTTGTTCAGGGAGACTATGCAAGATTACACGCTTTAGGAGCATTTAATAGGATTCAAAGATGACAGAATTAGTTAGTAAGCGGGACTAGGTTGTCCATAACTGAGTACAACTTACATTCACACGTTTTAATCACAGCAGTCAACCTTCTGTCTTTCCAAATTTGATAAAAATGAGTGCCATCTAGTTTGAAAGTGGGAACATCTGCTATGCATGGATATCATTTAGGGATCACCAGGGGTCCCTACTGTGACCCCTGGCTTGCCCCTTGCGACCCCTGACTTGCCCCTTGCGACCCCTGACCTCAAAGTTAGCAAAATCAGTGCCAGAAACAGATGCTGCTCTTCTTTATGGACATCGTTTGGGGCTCCAAACTCCTTGTTTTTTGTCATTTTTTTCATTACACTAATAGTGAATAATATATTATTTACTATTAGTATAATAAAAATGGTGTACAATTAGCTGGAAAATTATCCCTCCTATTAGCAGAGTAACTAAAAAATGCTTTTAAATTTATGTTGTGTACATGTGTGCAGGTGAGAGTGTTTATATGAGGGAGGGTGTGTTTACATGTGATTGTGTGTGTATGTGTAAGCATGTATGTGTGGGGGAACGTAAAGATCAAATGGCGTGTGATGTCACTCTGCTACCCCTGGCCTTTTGGTGAATTGACATTCCTGTTATGCTAGTGCCTAGATAACCTGGTGTTTTAGTGCTGCATGGTGCTTTTATTAATATGTTGAGTCCTGTGCGTTTATGCTCTGTAATTATGCACATTGGGTCTCAGCTCTTTTACAGCAAAAGCACACGTTATATACCAATTTTATCAAAAGTTGATGTTAATGTAGGATAATTAATTAGATAAGGCTGAAGTCAGAGATCCTGTGTCAAAGTCTGACGTGGAGTCACCAACTGAATTGCCAGGTTTGTGTTTGTGTTATCAGTCCGGCACTGCCTCAATTCTAGTCACGATTGGTACTATACCAGTCGCGGCCGGCATGACTCGCGGGGGGTCGCGCAGGGAGGGGGGGGGTCATGCAGGGGGAGGGGTGTCACGCAGGGGGAGGGGTTAATTCAATAATAAAAAATAAAATTAAACTTGCCTTCCCGCCGGCTGGGTCCCGCGTCGTCTCTGCTTCTGCTCCTGCTCTCCTGCCTCCGGCAGGAACAGGAAGCAGGCGGCCAGGCTCCCACCCCTAAGCCAATCACAACGCTGCAAGCAGCGTTGTGATTGGTCGGGACACTGCCCAGCCCGGGGCTAATGCCCGGCCATGTTCTCCATGTAGGCTGCATTGCAGCCTGCATGGAGAAGGGGGGGCCGACCAAACCAGTCATGCGCACTCCCGGAGTGGGCACACCACTCCTCCCATGCCCAGCCCTGCTCGCAGAGCAGCCCCACCCGCCCGCCCGCAACCAAACCCTTCTGCTTCTCGCAGTGCGAGAAGCAGAAACATAAAATGGTAGTTATTTATTTATTTATTTATTTATTTTTATTTTTTTAAAGTCCTCATTGCCCAGGTACACAGGAGTATTACCCCTTGATCACTTCCCAATGATGCCTCACGTGATCTTTAAAAATCCTGATGCGATACACTCTACACCTTGCCATCTGTACTCAACCATCGGTGCCTCTTCCGTCCTGTCATCCATCGACAACCGCCAGAGTAATTTAGCAATATGGTATAGAGGCCTAATCATTGGACTCATAGATTAAGGTCTGTACCCAATTCTCATAGGGAAGCCAAAAAGCATTGCGCTTACATTTGTATAATCTATCCAATACATTAGTATACTTTATTGAGGCCCACCATTCTAGTTTACTCGGGGGAGTGGCTTTAACCCACTTTTTACAAATTTCCCTACGAGCGAGTAATATAAGATAAAATAACAGTTTTTTAGTACTCTTTGGTAGAGATTCATAATTATTTGGGAGCCCAAAAAAAACCAGTGATACGCTCAGCTGAAACACTTCACCAAATATTAAAAAGATTGTATTACTCACATCAGTCCAAAACTCTTGGATCACCGGACAATCCATAAACATGTGAATGTCATCGCCTTTCTCCTTACCACATTTTAAGCATCTTGGCACTACTCCATTCCTCAGCTTAGATAGTTTATATGGAGTCCAATATACCCTGTGGAGACAAAAGAGGTGGTTCCGCCTTAAATTTGCGGGACGTACTGTGGAGTATAACATGTCGCAAGATACTTGCCATAGATCTTGGATCTGCTCCTCTGGCAAGCTCTTCTCCCACAGCACCGATGGCCAGTTGAAATCCCCATCCGCCATCTCCACTAGCATCCAATATCCGTTCGCCACCTCTTTTTATTCTTTACACCGACTACTAAACTTTCTTCCAATTTATTAGGCAGTCCTGCACCAAGGCCATCTGTAAGACTCCAACTCATCATTTGAAGATACTTAAATCTTGAGAGTAGGCCATTAAACAGTATTTGGCACTCTCCCCAGGGTATTAGGGCTCCATTGAATATCAATTGGCTCCAGAAAGTAATTCCTGCATCTTTTAGTGGGCGCACCAAAACGTCCTTTGACCATTCCGGAGAACCAGGAGAATCGAAAATCGGAGCCAGCCCACTATAATAGTTAATTTTTGCCTCTCTCCTAACTTTGTGCCATGTTATTGCTAGGCTCTGTAGGGTTTTCAGACGTATTTTTTTTAAAAAGCGCGGGTCTCCATATTTAAAGATGAAACCAGACTCTCCCCCTTTTACATCTTTTAGCATTGCTGTATACATCTTTCCTATATCTGAATCATCTGGCACCCTAAACAAACCTTTCCCTCCTTTTAATAAAAAACCCAGGCATAATATAATAGGTCTGGCAGCCTTAAGCCTCCTTTCTCATATTGCCGTCTCAGTTTTTTCCACGAAATACGTACTCCTTTAGAAGCCCAAATAAAACTAGTTATTTTAGACTGAGTTTTTTTAAGCCACTCATCCTTAAATGCCATTGGAATATTCTGGAATAAGAAGGTAATTTTTGGGAGAATTGTCATTTTGATGATATTGACTCTACCGTAGATAGATAGTGGTAGGTGAGACCACCCCAACAGCAATTTTCCAATTTCCTTGTTGGCCCTCTGAAAATTGGTTTCAGGAATTTGTTCGATTTTCTCAGTGATTTTGATGCCCAGATACCTCATTTCTTTTTTAACACAACTCTCTTGTGTAGTAATGTTCCAAACCATTATAGCCGTTTTGGCTTGATTTATTTTATAACCAGAAATCTTCCCAAAACCTGCCGCCAGCTCATAAACTATTGGTAACGTTTGGCTGAGATCTGATGTATACACCACCAAGTCATCCGCATACAATCCCAATTTCTTTTGCCAACCCCTGGCTTGAAATGGAAGTATCTCGCCATGTTTCCTAATTTTTTCTGCAAAGGGTTCGATGTAGAGATTAAAGAGTAGTGGGGACAATGGGCACCCCTGCCTCGTCCCTCTAAAGATGTTAAACTTTTCAGATAGCCTCCCATTTATTAGTATTTTTGCCGTGGGGTTTTTATATATCTGCTTTATTGCCCTACAGAAATTTCCTCCCAAATTTGATAATCTCAATACTTCCAATAAATAAGACCAATTTACTTGGTCAAATGCTTTAGTCGCATCAACTGTAATGACGGCTAGTGGCTCCTTATCCACAGTGGCTAAGTCAATAGCACCAATAAGGCTGTAAGTTAGATCCTTAATACTCCTTCCGCGCACAAACCCTTTTTGATCTTCATGAAGGAGTGCTCCCACCACCCCATTCAACCTATCAGCTAATATCTTCGAATAGATTTTATAGTCCGAATTTAGCAAAGAAATGGGTCTGTATGAATCACAGCAGTCTGGTTGTTTATCGGGTTTAAGAATCAAGGTCACAATAGCTTCATTCCATGAAGGAGGAATCTCTTCTCCATTTTCGAAGATATTTGTAAGTAGCATACTAAAAACTGGCAATAGATATTTACCCAATTTCTTATAAACCTCCACAGGGAGACCATCGGGACCTGCTGCCTTACCAGATTTCCCCGCTTTAATGACATTTTCTATTTCTAGCTCAGTTATTGTACTATTGATAACGCCCTTATGGAGTTCGGATACCTTACTAGGAACTTCTTGATCTAACCAATCCAAAACTTCCTTCGTTGTCGTACATAGGTTTTCTGTGTATACTTCCCCATAATATTTCAGCAAAGTATCCTCTATACTAGCCCCCATTGTAGTTGGACAGCCAGGATTGCCATAATTAAGTTCTTTTATAAAACTCCTGGCTTGATCACTCTTTATCTTCCATGCAAGTAACTTGCCACACCCTTCCCCATAGTCAAAGTGGGCCAATTTACTAGCTTGCCATCTTTCTTGCAACCGCCTTTCTACCACCGCCAACAAATCCATCTTAAGAGTTTGAATCAAAATTTGCCCCGCCTCATAATCTAATTTGTTGCATTGTATTTTATGTTCCAAACTCTGAATCTTATTTTCTATGCTTAGAATTTCTGCCTTGCGCTGTTTATTTTTATACAACTGAAATGATGTAATTTTACCCCTCAAGAAAGCTTTGTACGTGTCCCAGACAATCCCAATCGAGGCGCTGCCCAGATTATTACAAAAAAATTCCTGAGACTCTAAGCCTAGTTTATCCATCACATCCACATCAGACAATATAGAGCGATCCATAGTCCACCTCCGTTGTATTACAGCGGACAAAGGAGCCAAAGTCAACGTTATCGCAGAATGGTCAGACAAATGTGCTCCTACATGATTTACATCCCGAACCTGGTTTTTTATATTATGGTCAATTAAAAACAGATCTATTCTGGATTGGTGCCCATATTTTTTATTGTTAAAAGTAAAACTCTTTAGGGAACCCTTTTTCTCTCTCCATATATCGCACCATCCTAAATTCTTTATCGAATTTTTTATCAATGATCTTGTCTTATTGTGTATTATACTCCTGCTTTTAGTAGTACGGTCAAGCTTGCCATCAAGAACCACATTAAAATCCCCTGCCATAATAACAGGGTCAGAAAAATCCAACAATTCAGAGAGCAAATTACTAAATGGTATGGGGTCATCAATATTTGGCCCGTAATAGCCAACTACTGTATAAAATTGATCATAATATTTAATTTTTACAATTGCCCATCTTCCAGTCTTATCCACCCTACTCTCCACTACTACCAACTGAGGGTTGACTTTTATCAAGATTGCCACCCCCCTTATAGTAAGTAACTGCTCTGTACATACCAAATTCTGTATCCATCTCCTACTTTTAATCAACTCCCTCATCTCATCACCCGTTAAGTGAGTTTCTTGAAGTAAAATAATTTGAGCAGAAGCATCTTTGAGATATTGTAGGATCCTCTCTCGCCTATGACAAACCCTAAGTCCATTCACATTCCAAGATAGAAATTCTAACAATGGCATTTGATTTGCTGCCATGTTTTTCCCTTTCCCCTCTTTTGTTCTGTGGCTAAGCTACTACCTGAGCTTCGGTGTAAATAGAGGACTTCATTTTTTTGCTTTTTTCCCTCCTGCTCCCTCACCCGTGCCCCAAAAACTACCCGTGATCCCCTCCCATCCCCACCCTTTGGGAAACCCTCCTCTTCCTTCTTGATGGCCTAGGCCTGAGGAGGCCCTGATTCGGAGAAACTTAATAATCTACAAAACCCAGCTACAGTTAATAGTATACCGCTAAAAAGACCCTTGTCTCAACATATCGCCACTATGTACCTCATGGATTTAGGACAGAAGCACACCTATCATACTCCCGCACCTGATATTGATTTCAGAAATTCTTCCGCCTCCTCCACCCTGCGGAAGGTCTGCATCTTATTATTGTGCATTACTCGTAGGCTGGCCGGGAATTTTAACTGTGCTGTGGCTCCCAAACTCTTAAAAGACTCAATCAGATTTCCTAATTCCCATTGCTTATTAGCCGTTAGTTGCGAGATATCCGACCTGATCTCAAAACTGATGCCATCCACTATAAGAGATCTTTGTTTTAATGCCTTGAGAAGAATTTCTTCTTTAAAACAGTAAGTATGAAAATTTACCAAAATTTTCCTCGGTTTTATTTTATTAACGTTCCTTCTATATGGATCTCTGTGGACCCTCTGTATATCTGTACTTAGCTCTTCTTCTGACCATTGAACTTGTAAACCTTCCTTGATCAGATGTACCACAAATTTTTTTATGTCATCACCTTCAGCTCCTTCCGGGACCTTAAGCACCCGAAGATTACATCTTCTTTGATTGTTTTCCATTGATTCTAGTTTCTCTTTCAGTTGCTGTTCATTGCCCCTGAGGTGGCAGATCTCCTTAGTGTTAACCGTCACCTGAGATACTAGATCTTTCATCTCGGTCTCCAACTGTGAAGTTCTTACAGCAACATCATCTAGCTTTTTACCCAGATCCTCACAAACAGATCTGATCTCTTTCTGATTCGACTCAGATGTCTCAAACCTGTTTCTGACCTCGGCTGTCAAAAGATGTATCAGCTCCGTGACTGATTGCGCCTGAGCTTGTGGTTGCGGCTGTACTTGTGGCTGTACTTGTGGCAGAAATTCGCTTTCAGATTGCGCGCTATTGCTTGCGCCTTGGTCTCCCCCCTCTCTAAGTGCTCCCCTAGGGGGTTCAACAGACACCTCAGAAGTCATTGCCGGTATTTGGTTTTGCACATGAAGTTGTGCAGTTTGTGGCTCCATTCTTCCAAGGATAGAATATTCCGTATCAACTTGACCCCCTTCTTTCACTACAGAGTCTTTGTCCTGAGATTCTAGGAGACCTGCCAGGACCTGGAACCTGTTGGTAATGACTGTATCTAACCCTCCTTGTGGGCCAATCTCAAGGGGACCTACGGTGGGGTTTTTTAATAACAATGTTTTTGGGGCTACCTTAAAAAAGGTTCTCAGTGAAGGAGTGATCTTAGAAATTCCTTCTTGAGTTACCTTGGATTTCCTCTTTTTCTTGGGGTTTCCCACTCTCCTGTAGCCGTATCCCGTTGTTTCAAGGGAGGTGAAGGTTTTGTTCCACTGTTTAGTTTTTTTAAAGAGCCCTTCCCCCCCTTCATACAAGTTTTACTTAGCCCGCTTCTCAAGCGGTACCGATTTTGCTCTGTATTCACTCCCAGCGCCCCTTCCACTTTTTCTACTGATGTAGACCCAGATACACTAAATTCCCCGTCTAGTCCCCCTTCCTTTACTAGAGACAAAGTCAAGTCTTCCTCAACACCACTTAGAGCCCCACTAATACCTCCTTTCACCACTGTCTTCTTAACAGATGCCTGCCCTCCTTCATTCGGAAATACCCCACACTGACCTGTAATGTCATACATCCAGGAGTCTCCTGTAGCCTTCGTGATTGTTTTTTTACCTGCCACATTCAGCCTTGCTTTATACGAGGCTCCGTAGAAGAAACGCTGCACCAGCGCCTTCCGACCCCTGCCGAGCTCCCGAGCAGCTCGTGCCCAGCAGGGATCCAGGATCGGAGTAAACCGCAGACCGTCCAGACCCCGGCACCCAGCACCAGCAGCAAACACAACTACTTCCTTGCTCACTAGCGTCTCACCGGCCACTCATCCCGACTTCCCCAGCCCCGGCACCAAACCAATCCCGCAAGAGAAAGGAGCAAGAGCCCGCGGAGGGAGAGGAAACCCATTCGAAAGGGGGCGGTACCACGTCAGCCAGAAACACCGTATTCAGCCGTAAAGAGCCGTACTTCAGCCACAACACGGGTCAAACAAGATCCCCTTACTTTCCTGCCACGAGGTAACCACACTCTGATTAGCGGGTTCTATTTAGCGGTCGAAAAAATCCGTTTACATACTGCGGGCCATATGTTATTTCTGTTTAAATCCTCATAGTTTCTCCGTCTATCAGGAGCCTCCGCGACCGCGTCCTAAGCGGCCGCCATGTTTCCCCCAAAATGGTAGTTATTACCATTTTATGTTTCTGCTTCTCGCACTGCGAGAAAGCAGTGGGGCGACACGCCTCCGCCCTAGTGGAGGAGCCGCCCCTGTACTATACAGAGCCTGCCACTTCTCATATGATGAAGCCTGTCCCTGAGACCAGAGAGCCAAGCTGTTAGCCTTTTTCACCTTTGGCCTGGAGCCTCTCTTGCCTGCAGCTCTTGTGCTTTTTTTGCCAACTGCGAGAAGGTGTGATGTCTACCAAAGGCCACGAAGGAGATGGCTGTAGCGCGACAAGCCGATGGCGTAAGGCAGTGGCATAATGAAACTTGAGGGGGCCCCCTGCAAAGTGCATGTAGGGGGCACCCACGCTCCCGGTCCAGTTAGGAGCTCTCAGACCCGCCCCTGCACAGTGCTGGAGGGGGGGCTATTGTTACGCTAGTGGCATAAGGGAACATATGCGGCCTGCTTACTGCATCCTATGGCTCTTCCTCTTTCACGGACTGCTGGGAGACCTCCTGCACCCCAGTCTTTCTTGTGCCTCACCTGGTACACATGCATCCAGGGACGAGCAATTATTCGTGCAGGCCGGTGCAGTGGCGCCGGGGTGTTGGGGGCCCACTGTTTTTACTGCCAAACCAGTTGATAGGAGAGCCCCAGACGCCGTTGCTGTGCCACTACACGCACCTGCCGTGCTCCCCTTCCACATGATGCATCGACATGGTTTACCGTTCACAGTTTGTGGCATATGTTGCTCGCTGTATGCATGATCAATTTCCTCGCAACGCTCGCAGCTGCACGATGGAAGCAAACAAATAAATGAAGCGCTGCTCTTGAACTTTTTCCACTTTTGCTGAAATTGAGCAATTCTTCGGTAACTGCCTGGCACAGAAGGTGAGAGAAATTTGACCCGGTAGCACGCTATTTGATGAAATGGGATGTTGAGGCAATGGGGGTGCGCTCCGAGGGCGCTGCGAGCAGCCTGTCTGAGGTGCACAAAGCTGGGCCCGAATGGGCTGAATTATTTCCCACTGACTTGTTCAGTCAGTGATTGAGGCATTTCGGAGCACAACTGGGAAAATGACAGGTTGCTGGCGCAGTGCGAGGAGTTTAACACATGCTCAATCACTCTCCCCACAGCATCTGTGTCACCGCGCGAGGCCCTGTGTATTATGGCGATGCCGCGGTTCATTCTTAATGCCGTGTTCCTTTCACATCCAATCTGTCCGCGAAGGGCCACTACACATTTCAATTTGCTACCTGTGGAGTAAGACTGAAAGAGGCTTCCGCTGGAAGGAGAGCGGGGAAGGTGCTTCGCGGCCTCGGGAAGGGGAGGTGGACTGGATTAGGAAAGAGACGGCACAAGCTGCAATCAGATGTTAGGACACAGGCGCAGTTGTTGATGGAGGTTCCTAATAGAACTCCATGCAGACCCTTTGCCTCTGGAGGTATTATAAATGTGATAGATCCACCCTTCAAAGCGCCTACACATCAAACATGTTAAACACTAGGCTGCATATGAGCGGCAGTCATTGTTAGTGCAGACAACCACATTTATTGTGTAATGGACGAAGTTGGCAGGGTCATGCACCCCATCTTAACTTACTTTAGGACAGTAATGAGAATGCCTACAAATAACATAACTGCCAGTCAACATAGCCGCTTGCCTACAAGTAACATAGATGCCAGCCAGCATAGTTGCTTGTAATTGCATTTATATAGCGCTTACTAACCCTGAAGTGGTGTTGATGCACTTTGCGCCGGGCAGCACGCTGCTCCGGAACCCAAGGTTAGTGGTTAGTCCACTTTTATTGCCTACTGTTAGTTATTGGGATTAGTGTTGTACTCTCAAGGAAGCTATTCCATAACATTGCTAGTAGTCAACGTAGCCGCTTGCCTACAAGTAGAGTGGCTGCCAGTCAACGTAACTGCTTGCCTACAAATAACATGGCTAGTTGTCAGCGTAGCTGTTTGCCTAAAAATAACATGGCTATCAGTCAACGTAGCTGCTTGCCTACAAATAACATGGCTATCAGTCACCATAGCTGCTTGCCTATAAATAACATTGCTAGCAGTCAACGTAGCTGCTCGCCTACAAAAAACATGGCTAGCAGTCAACGTAGCTGCTTGCCTACAGATAGCGTGGCTGCCAGTCAAGGTAACTGCTTTCCTACAAATAACATGACTAGCAGTCAACGTAGCTGCTCGCCTACAAATAACATGGCTAGCAGTCAACGTAGCTGCTTGCCTACAGATAGCGTGGCTGCCAGTCAAGGTAACTGCTTTCCTACAAATAACATGGCTAGCAGTCAACGTAGCTGCTTGCCTACAGATAGCGTGGCTGCCAGTCAAGGTAACTGCTTTCCTACAAATAACATGGCTAGCAGTCAACGTAGCTGCTTGCCTACAGATAGCGTGGCTGCCAGTCAAGGTAACTGCTTTCCTACAAATAACATGGCTAGAAGTCAGCATAGCAGGCTAAGTCAAAGCCACACACTCTGATCAGCAGACTAATTAGGATACAGGACACCCCTTGAAATTTCCAAGTTTGAGTGGAGGAGCTACTGTAATTGGCTGTTTTAGCATTATGTTTTTTTGAAAGAAGAGTTAGATTAAAGGTGTTTTCGGTATTTCACTAACTTTTATTTGTTATCCTGAATGTTTTAATTCACGAAAAATAAGTGATTGCTAAATTTTTAGAATGTTATGCAGTAAAATTGGAATTGGCTCTTTGGCGTGTCAGCTCTTTGTGTTACTGATTATAATCCAGTCCTGCTTGCCTTTCATGGAATGTTATGTTGTAAGCTTTTGTACTACTTGTTTGGCACCGTCGCACTTTTGGATCTGGGTACTCTTTCCAAACTGACTAACAGCATCAGGTACATATAAACAAACTGCATTTGTTATCAATGTATGTTCAGCTGTGGTGTAACAGGATCATAGAAATCAGGACCTCAATCGCAACAGCGGTACTACGCCTCCAACAGTTTCGCAGGATTTAGCAGTAGTCACGTGGAGGGTGCCCAGATCCGAAAGTGCTGCTATGCCAAGTCCCATTCTGTGTCATATTTATTTATTTTGTATCTTTAACTATAGTTCTGATACAAGTAGGTATAGAAAATATCCTCATTCATTCAAAATTCCTTCCTAAAGACATGGCTAAGCAGCCATGTTAGCATGGGAAGTCTGCAGTAGTGTTGAGGCTAAAGAACGAACCCCCGGAGAGATGCTCTGCATGCCCACGTGATCCAGGATCCTCCAAGAAAGCAAACTGGAGCTGCTTGCACCCACACAGCCAGGCTGCAGGCAAGCTGGGCATTTCAAAGCCTTCATTTAGGAGTCTCGCATAGATCCATGGCAGCTCCTCTTTGCACATGTACATACAATAAGGAGTTTTAGAGTGACTGCACACGTCATTTGCTTGCATGTGAGTGAGTGCCAAGGTCCTTTCTGTTTACATGAACCCCATGTGATGGTGCAGCTAAACCACTGCTTTAATATAGAGTAATAACAATCCACACTTAATTGCCTATCAACTTTAACATATGCTTTTCACAATAAATACATCAGGCCTTAGTACCTTTATCATAACATTTCATAATAAAAAGATCAGTCCTGTAGCCATGATCATTGGCTTGTCACCATCACCAACTCAGTCCTGCTATATTGAGTATAAACTTTGCCAATAGCAAAAAAGTGCAATACAAGCTGTCTTTTTAGTCCCAATCAAATCCTCTACTCAGGGGAACCAACGTGTGGGTAGAGCTTAAGCTGCTGTCTCAGTAGGTTTCTGAAAGCTCTTTTTTGTTGATTACATAAGGTCAGACAACAGTTGCACTGTCAAGCCAGACCTAACAATCCTCTAGATTAGTGTTGGCTAAGCAAAATACTATCTTTTAAGATGGCCTAACAAGTATTCTCAAAGAGCAAAGCTTCCGTATCCATGGTTTGTCGCTCTGCACAAAACACAAACACAAAACTGCACTTTGAAGTGTAAAGTTAATGACTGCCCTCCTCCCATCAGTGAACTGAACACTGTAAATGATCTAGTTATCCAAGACTATAATAGCATTACAGTGTCATGTGTGGTCCCTGGAAAGTTGAAGCTCACACATACTGCTGCATGCTCAGGCAACTGGATAAATAAACAAAAAAATGATCACAGGTGTGTGGAGGCAGAAACATTCTGCCCAATGAAAACATGTACTTCTGGCTACCAACATGTGGTCGGAGCCAAAAGCCCTCTCCCGGTAGTGCTTCTTAAGCCCTTCTTTAGGTTAATTACATAATGTCTGGCGGCAGCTGCGCTGTCAAGCCAGGCCTGTAAATAACCGTTCTGTAATGAAGCTCATTGCAATTGGCAAAGCCAGTAGGTCTGGCTTTATTGTGCTAGGGCATGCAAACTCCCTCCGTGCATGTCTGTTTTCCCTTGTATTACCACATTGAAACTACATCTGTTGGCTTTGCCACTGCTCATTTGGATTTAAGCAGCTAGATTGTGTACCCTTATATATGTGTGTGTGTGTGTGTGTGTGTGTGTGTGTACACTGTGTAAACATGTATGTGTAAATGTGTGTGATTCTCACAAAATTCCTGATAAAACATAAAAATGTCTGCTGCAGTGAAAAAGTCTCCACTGTACAATGCATGAATTTGATTTAAAAAATATGATGATTCAGTGTTATTTTGAGATGGAAAATAGTCCTTTGTGCATTACAGTGCAAGCACACTCAATAGGAAGTGGAATGATACACCAAACTGCGACTAGAACGAGATGCGAGAGAATATTGCAGTGAACAGACCCAAAGCCCACTCTATGTATACTGTATTTAAATAAATTGGTACCAGTAGGTATGCAGGCAGCTGTGCTCTGAAGAAAAGGTGAATATTACCTTATTTCAAATGAATACATTCACTAAGGACAGGTAATAGCGAGTATGAGTATAAATGAAGGACTATTTCAATAGCTGCAGAAGGAATTTCATAGCTCTTTATATGACTGGACAGAGGCCAGGTGAAAGAGAGAAAATTAAACACTGAAGAGATGATGCAATCAGCTAGGTTAGATATTTAGAGGGGAGTAAAGAATGTATAAGGTTTTTAGCACTACCACAATATATAAGCAATATTTGACTAGTAAGCGTTTGTGTGGTTCAGAGACATTTGCTCCCAGGGGAGGCAGTAACAGTCAGTGGGTGCTCCATCCTGATTAATTTTACCAGTCTTCCAGTTGCAGAGGGTTTTAAATAGGTATTTGGATCAGCAATCGTATTAGAACTCGAAAATCCCAGAAGAGGAATGATAAGTAGTTGTACATGTTAAAGAAAGAATAACATATCATGAAGATTCAGCCAGTATTTAGAGGCTGAAAGTACACTAAATGATACAGTATTTGTTGTGTTATTGAAAGAAATGAGATTGTCAGGTTCTGACAAAGAGGCTTCTGTCCTGATGTGAGCGGTAACTGGACTCCAGCAACGCTTGGACACCTTACCCCTAAAATGTAAACTGATTTTTGTGAAGACAGTGCTTAATTTGAGCTGGTGGTTTTCGGTGCTCAGCACCGGCACTTAATTGTTGACACTGGCACTTATGACAGCTGCAACATGGTGGTGCTGTTTGTATAAATTAGAGATGAGAAGAACAGCAATTGTTTATTAATTTAGTAAGCGTTAAAAACAACTAATACCTGCTGCCCAAGCTATTTTTATAGCTTTGGGGCCTAGAATAGGCTGAATTAACACACGTGTAGTGTGCTGGTGTAGTAGTTGTGTGGGTACTGTCATTGGCAACAGCGGTGATGGGTGGTGCAAGCTGCAGAGGTCTCCTGACTAGAGCCCTGGCACTTATGTTTTTTTACAAATTAAGCACTGGCTCTGTCACACCCTGGTGGCTTGGCATAGGCAACAAGACTTTTTTCAGAGAAATGCAGGTTGTACATTGTCAGGAATGCAAAACAACAATGAAACAGTTAATAAGGAATTTAAAAACAATGGTAGATAAAAAGAAAAACATGAAATGATTAACATGCCACAGTAGTGAAAATATCAGATGAAAGTAAAAAAAAAATTAGGAAAAGCAAACAATGTTACATAAAATATGTAATTAGAAGATGAAAAACAATGTTCATTTGTTGGCTGTAGTAGAGTAGGACTAAGGCACCCTTTGCTGTTGACTGGCAATGGATCATGGCTTGGTAAAAGTTAAAGATTTGTTCCTGGACAAAAATTACCTTTGAAATTAGAAACTTTTATGTAAATGGGACATCTTCCTTGGAACAAGACTTGAAGCTGTAGGCTGCTTGAACATTGTATGTCTATAGAGCGGTCCCACTGTATGCTTGAACTTGTTTCCAAAACTCTTCGAGGTAAAAAAATAAATAAGACAGAGCTTCAGAGTTCTCTTTTTTCAGGTAGGCTTGCACTATATTTGCCTTTGAATTTGGATGACTAAGATACACCAATATGAAGCAATTGTCTGCAGTCACAACTCTAACTAGTTCATATCATATTGCAGTTAATACATGGATCCTTTCTTAAAATTCCAAGTCCAAGTGTGTTGCAATTGTAAAAATGTAAATTCAGATTACCCTGTGTAGTGTAGCTCCTATTTCCCTAATAGGCTCTGCGCATTGGAATAATATATCCTATAGGTTTGACATAGGACTAAGGTCAGTATGTCCCTATCGAGTATATTAAACTTAATTACTTGTGCCAGCTAGCTCAGAGGCCACTAGAAACTCCTTGACGACAAGAAGGGAGTAGTTTCTGGCAGCCGCAAAACATGACCACTTTGTTTCCCTTTAGAATCAGAACGTGTCCCAGAGTCGTGGAAACAATAGATAACTATTTCACTCAGCTCAATCGTGCATGCTTAGTTTTCTTCAAAGTTACACAGAAAGAACAGACGGGCGTTTCAATAAAAGATTTATTGAACAGTCTTGTTTCTGGTGTAAGTAAAATGTGCTGTTACGATCACAAGACAGTATGCGAGATAAATAATGTACATTGTGAGCAGTAGAAATAAATAATACTGCGATAGCATTATCTTTTAGTATATATGCATTTACATAAATGACACAGACTAAAAATGCGAGAACTCATACGATGCGTTTCTAATCTAGTTCTACCCCAATGTACCTAACCTAACCTAGGTGTAGGGAGAGGTATGAAGTAGGTGAAGTATTTCTTACTATGGTATACTAAGAGTATGTTAAGCCTAGTATGCCTAGTATGCCAAGAGTCCCTCTAGGTCAGGGGTATTCAAACTGTGGGGCGCGACCCCCAGGGGGGCCGTGGAGTGATAGACAGGGGGTCGCGCATTCCCGGTCACACTTTTGTCCAGGCCCATAGGACTACAAGGGCTTCAGCCCCCCACCTCCCCCGTCGTGTGTCTCAGCCCGGGCTGCTGCAGTGCAGCTGGAGCTGCTGGGGGCTCGGCTGGGCAGTGTCTGGAGTCTTATCTCCGGCACGCCCGAGTTTTTCACAGGTCTTTAAAGACCATTTGCATATTTACATACCTTTTGTAAACTGGTTACAAAGGCTTATTTTTTTTACTAGTTCCAGTACCCCCTGGGCCCCCACTCTGCCTATTCCTTACATTTGTATTTTACAGTTACTGGGGTAGTGTGAGAATGCATTTCACGAAAAGAAAATATAAAGTAGGGTTGCCAAAAGATAAATGCCTGCCCTGTATTGTTTAAAGAGCCTGCAAAGACCTTGTCTTGACACTAAATAGAGTTATAAATAAAAAAAGATTATTCATTTGTTACGTGACTTTTCTGCCTTTCTTCCCTTTAATTATCAGTCATGGATCATTGAGGCAGCCCTAGAACACCATTAAAAGTGTTTTCTATTTATATTTGCTGTTCAAAGTATGCATACATAGGTGCTGAAAATACGGCTTTAGGTTGTACCGTCTGGGACATCAAAATAATGAGCTGGCAACCCTAATCATAGGACTGGAAGTTTGTTGCAGGATCAGCACATTATTTATTTCCTCCCCCCTCGATCCCTGATTAATGTCATAATAGGAATAGTTTACCTTATATCTGAAACCCTGCGCTGCCGTCAATAACATGCTGAGTTACTTCAAGTGTCTGGGAATTCACCCTGCATTCAGACAACTCACTCCTCATTCTTGCCCTTCACTTTCACTTTCACGCTCACCCTGCACTCACAGCGATCACAATGCACTCACACTGATCAGCATGCACTCACACCATTCACCCGCTCACCCTGCACTCACAGTGATCACTCTGCACTCACAATGCACTTGTGCTGTTCACCCTGTACCTCACCCTGCAGTCACATTAGCACACTATTCTCCCTGCACTCATGTGACACTTCACTCACCTGTCCCACTCACTGCTCAATCTGCAACTCACTCAAACAAGCCCATCACTAATCATACATTCATTCGTCCCACTCTCCACTTACATCCACACCCAAATTCATATGGTCACCTCACTCACCCTGCAGTCATTCTTCTTACCCTACTCTCACACTGTTGCATCGCTCACCGTGCACTCACATGGGCACTCTTGTCACCCACACAGTGCAGAGTTAATGTGGCTGCTACAAAGAACATGTACCATGCAGATCACAGAACTGAGTGTGAGTAAACTATGAGTAGCGCTATAAAAAAATGAAATGTTTGTCAGAAAGGTGCTATAGAGAGATGAGGTGCATTGTTGGTGAGTGGTAGTGAGGGAATTCATGGAGAAGGAGGAAACGGGGAAGGGGGCACCAAAAAAGACTGTTGCACCGTGTGCGACCTGTGCTAGGGCTAACCCTGGCTGGGAGTGTTCGCCTCCCCCCCCCCCTCCGAAGTTTGGGTCTAGTGGCTCCCCTGCTTCTGCCTATTATTATTTACATTTGTAGTGCGCTACTGTTTCCAAAAGGTGTCCTGGGGCTAATGGCCATCTGCTGCCTGAAGGCAAATGAGAAACACACAGAAGGGGAAGGAGAACCAGCCAAATGGGGTAACCTACAGAGCATAGAGCCAGGTTTTTATATCTTCCTGAAGGATAATAGATTCTTGGTGGAGCAAAGCAAAGGAGGGTGCATGTTCCATAACTGTGCGGCCTGCACCAAAACAGCAAGACAGACTATTTGTGCCTTCCTGAATTAGGGAACAACAAGCAGAGTGGCACAGGCCGAGAGGAGCATACGGGTCCAACCCGTGTACTCGGTGAGGAGAGATGAGAGGATGAGAGAGGACAGCAAGGGAGTGAGAGAATTCAATTGAAGAAGTCAGGGATGAGGAGAAATGTGAAGTGCCGAAGGGGTGTGCGGACACGCAAAAAGTGAGTTTGAGTGAAAGGTGAGGGCACAGAGGAGGGCTACTGTTAAACTGTGAGAGAAGATAGCTGAGAGATGATCTGTGACCTAAAAAGATAATTTGATGCGACATGGGTGAGGGACAGCAGCGATGGGGGAAGAGAGGGAGTACCGGGGTGGGTGCTGAGCAGTGATTAATTTGTAATAAAACATGTGCCAGGGCCCTCACCAGTAGGCCACTGCAACTTTAACCACCCACCCATTGCCTTGCCTGCGCGACCAATGACAATACCTATGCAACTACCAACCATAACACTTGTGCAAGTGTGACTATTCAGACTATTTCAAGCACCCAAAGCTATACGAATGTCATGGGTGTCAGGAGTTTATTGTTTTTAATGTATATTGAATTAATAAACAGCTGTTCTGCTAATCTCTAAATTACACAGACAGAGCCACCATGTGACAGACTGTCATAGTGCCAGTGTGCACAATTAGGTGCCAGTGCGGAGCACCGGAAACCACCTGCTCAGATTAAGCACTGGTGCTGAGGTAACAGGGGAGAGGGACGTTGGTTCAAGAAGGTGTGGAAGAACAAAGGAGAGATGTGAAAGATGAATGGGGGACTGGAGAGGTGTAAGATACAAATAGACAAAAATTTGAATGGAGAGACTTGAGGTGAATGAGAAGTGCTGAGGGGCACGGGAGGTGACGGGCCAGAGAGGCCATGCGATAAATGCGAGAGACTGTTAGAGATGAGGGCAGTGAAAAGACAGAATGGCAAGAGGTGATTAAAGGTGAAGTGAGAGGTTGAATGGGGAGAGTTCAGAAATTGTAAAAAGGGGTGAAAGAAAATGGCCTGCAGAGTGAGAGAGGGATCCGGGATTGGTAGAGGAGAGGAGAGAGGGTTGGAAGGGAGGGGTTGAGAGAAAAGCGGCATGGGTAAACTGCTTAACTCTGCGCAAGACCGCCAGAGTTTTAAGGGACCCCTGCTGCTCCGGGCCAGGGCCAGGTGAGCTTCTAATGTGGCAGCACGTATTCCTGCGGAGTGGAAGGCCCATCACAAAGGTTGACTAGACATCTTTCTGATGTTAATTGCTGTATTTTGGTTATAAACTGGTACTGATGGGGTGAAATCTTTCCTCCGTGTTACTGTGTGTAAAAAATGTCAAAATAATGAAGCAATGCTATCCCAAAATATGCGGCATCACATAACATTATTTACATTTTCTTCCCACAAAATTTGGTCAATCCTGTCGCGTAATTTGGTCCTCACCTGCCTCATAATTCCAGTAGCCCTGCCAACAGGTTTACAAATTTTTGTCAGGAGGGGGTCCTTACACCTGAAAATGTTGACAGGGGGGTCTCGGCATCCTAAAGTTTGAAGACCTCTACTCTAGGTTCTAGTCAGCTCCATACCTGAAGAATGAGAGAGGTAGGAATCTCTTTGCCAGACTCGAACTCCAACACCCCGCGAGGGAAGTCAGATCACTGGAAGCTGGACTCTCTGCGTGCAGGGATGACAGCGTCTTCTCAGTGCGTCAGGCCGGGAAACGGGCTCCTCTGAAGTCGAGGTCTCCTCTGATTTACAGGGGCTAGGGAAGGTATATTTATACCTGAGAAGTACCTAAGAATGTTAGCATTGACGTGAGTCGGACAGCGGAAGACGTCATGAATGAACCCCTAAGGAATAATGGTTCATGCATAATATATGAGTCCTTGAAGAAATCAATAGTCCTGGGCTAGGGAAACTCCCGCAGCCTAAGGGTCTGTTCTTCATGAACTCGTTGTGACGTTAGGGTGGACGGATGTCGGAGACCATGCCTGTATTTGGAGTGCACGGTTTAATGCCTAAATAAGGACTGGGATTTTATGCCTATATAAGGGCAGGGCGAATTGTGCCTATATAAGGACATGATACTGGAAAGCCCGTTTATGGACACCCTAAGAGGAATATAACACCCACTCCACTTTCGTGTGTACGATAATACTAAAATGCTAAACATTTAAAATGGAGTACCGCATATTTAAAAAATATTTCTTAAAAGCATTAAAAAACATAGTAAAAAATGCAAAAGGTACTGTACATCTGAAGCAAATGCTTTTCATTTCAGGCATAAAGTTCGAAAATAAATGCAATTGGAATGAAATAAGCAGTAATATTTACATGTGACAGAAAATGATCGATAAGTTGTTCAAAAATCAGTCATTTCATGTCATGAAAATTAATGAACTGTTCTAGACACACAAGATGACTAAGTGTCCGTGGAAGTACCGCGAAGTCTGTACTATAAGGCTAGTTCTACTTTAAGCAGATTGAAGTGCCATTTTAGTTCGAAAAATGGGAAAAAGTTCAATTTTGGTAGAGTTCCAAGTTTTTTGAAAATGAAGGCCAAATTGTTACTGCATCTCTGGAACACTGTATGCTGAATCAGAGTCAGTTTACGGGTCTGGTGTAAACATGAGATCATCTATTTCTATAGACAAAACATCATCCACTGAAGTTGGTGTCAGTTGGAACACCTCGTGTAGAAGATTAATTGCACAGAGATGTGAAGCATCGCTTCCAGCATAGCAGCAATGTTCGCGTCCGTTGTTACCTGTGTGCCTGTAGATCTTTCTCGTACCTCAGCAGCAGCCGGAAGCGTCTGTGAGATCTCAATGAATGCTGACATCAGGATTGGTAGCCTCTGGGGACAACACAGAGCATGGGCCGTTATCGGGACCAGCAAAGTATCGACATCCGTTGGCGTTGCTGATGGAAATGTTAGACAGGTGTCCAACACGCATTCTTCACCGCATAGCAGGCATCGTAGAACAGGTAAGATGCAATCTTGCCAGATTGGTCTGAATGACAGGAACCACGTGGTATTCAGGTCCCGTAGACGAGTCATGCCCAATAGCTGTACTATTCGCTCACGGCACTTTCGTTCAAGGAGAGCTTTCTCCATTTCGCTCGGAGTGATGTCTGCGAATAGGCTGGCCATAGCGCAATAGCAGGAAGAGAAATAGAATTCCGGCAACAAGTGCTAGAATTAATGGTATGCCACCAAACACCGAATGTGTAAAGTTCGGGATGATTCCGAGTATTGCCTGGAAAGGTGCTAACAGACCGGAGCAGATGCTCTTAAATACATGTACAATTCCGGTTGTATCAGACATGTTAAAGATACGTCCTATCATTTCCACGAAATGTATAGGGCAGTTTGTACGTATTAAAGTCTGTATCTCAGCCGAAGTCCTTGCTACTTGTAGATCACCGGTTTCTTTGGCCGAGGTCAAAGGCACTGTTTGCTGTAAAAGCATGGCTTTCATTCTGCTCAAAGTATCAAATCTTATAAAAGAGACGTTCAGCGAAGGCCATAGAGGCGACTCCCTGACTGTGTCTATTGGGGCAAACAATACTTGCATACAGCAAGTGACCCTGGAGTTGACCGTTACTAGATATGGGATGCCTGGCAACATGCCGAAGCAACTCTGATCATTCAACATGAGGTAACGCCCATTAGAAAGTTGTCCAAACGTTGGATTAATCACAGCAGCTGGTGTACCCTGCTGATGGCAAGACAAATTTGCCACAGAACCATTACAAGCCCCGTGTAAAGAAATGTCCTGACATATAAGTGAACCGCTCAGTGCACGTTTACAGTGTGTACCGCTCAAAAACACTTCACGATCCCCACTCCAACATCTATATGTATACGGTAAATCCCAAGATGTCTTAATGTATTCCATACCCAACCTTTCATATTTGCCTGCTTGCATTTGTCTGAGGCAATACTGAAACTGAAAAGTAGTCACAGGTAATGTTATTTTGCCATGAATAAGCCATTCTGTAGCTGGTTTTTCTGCCACTGTGAATGGTAATTTTTCCAGTTTTTCAATGCTCAGCACTGTATACCTTGCTCCTCTTTGTGCCAATTCGATCTGTTTATCTGTTAGATTGTATTCTGCAAACAGAGCTGACGTGTTGATAAAACGCCAAGGCACATAGCCCGCTCGCAAAGATTGCAGCGTCCAGCTTAATAACACAATAGAACGTAATTGAGACTGACCTTGTTGTAGCATCGCCAAATCTTGTTCTAGTATGTCGATAGCAGAGGATACAATGCCATCCAATGAATAAATTCTGGAGGACAAAGTTGTTAACCCATTGTCGACCACAGAGAGGGTTTTCTCTAAATTAATACGATCAAGTTCACGTATTCGTTCTGCGGCCTCCATCTGTGACACTTTCCATGCTTCATTATAGGCAGCATAAATGCCGGCATATATGAAACGATTTTGTCGCGGTTTTCTTGGTCCAAGAAAGAATTCCCTAAGGGCTGCGTCTTCTTTAAGTAAGGATAAGTGTTGTTTCACATCCTGCAGTGTATACTTATGCAGCCAATCGAGGCATAATTTTCTTACACTGTATGTTGTTACTACCCCCGGATGCTGTCTTTGGACGTATCTTGGATCTGGGCTATTAATAGTAAAGCCCTGAGTTTTATTCAGGAATCTTTCCTGACAGTTATTCGTGTCTGTGGGCCAGATCAACCATTTTTTCCAATCCGGATTAGATCTGTTGAGTTGTAATATATTGTCAACTGTCACCACTGCCTGTGTATCGTTATCACTTGCAGGTGTTGGTACAGAAGGTGTTTTCATCTCTTTGATCTTGGCTAATCCAAGGCAAGATGTTTGTTGGATGGTTTCATTCAAGAACATTATTTGTTCAGGGATGATACAGGCTCTAAATAATGCTTCTATCCCATGCACTTGCCAATCTTTAGTACCCCAGACGTTTTTTGTGTCTATTGTGTCTTTCCATAAGTCGAAACCCTGTCTAGACAGTTGGGCAATAAATGCTGCAGAGTAAATCTGTTTTGTATTAGTTAACATAATTTTCAGTCCTGTCTTGTTTACATTTCTAAAGTAAAATGTTTCTGGATCAGATGTATTGTAACCTGAAAAATATGGAAACTTGTTAGCAAATGTTTTTGAACTACCTTGTGGTGGTGTAGGACAATGCTCCCATTGGTTAAACATAAACACATTTTTAGGGTATGCAGATTTATGCAAATAATGATGACCATAGTAGTTATAGCAAATCAGCTGTTCATAGTCTGATGAACCCTCTAAATATTCATTTTTAGAAAATGCAGCAGATTTTTCTAGGTCAAACATTATGTCATTAACCGTCTCAAAGTCCCAATCATCTTAATAGGTACTGGACGTAATTAGATCACTTAGTGAAATTTTAAACAAATGTGGAATGTTCAATTGTTACGTCGGGCCGAAGATATCAAAATCTGTTTTGTCCCACACTATACCATCCTGTATAGGAACGGCTGTGATGTTCACTGATGACAAGTCTCTTGCTTCACGATGGGAAGATTTATGAGGTTTCAAAAGTACGTTCACGTCTTTTCTTTCAGTATTCACATGGATGTATCTGCCACTTATAAGCACGCTCACAGTTGTAACCAAAGTTAGCCAGAGCAGGAAAACAAAAAGTCCAGATATAATCCAGAGTTCAATCCATGGAGAAACCAAATAAGTCTTTTTCATAAAGTGAAGAAAGTCTTGTACTTGCTGCTTGAGTTTGAATGATGCTGGCGTCGTTTCAGGTTCACTCGGATCTTCTGAGAACGTATCAAAGTTAATGAAATAGCCAGAAGCAGTTCTATCAATTGTTGGAATTGCATCAGGATTTGTAGAAATCACTGGAACCAGTTGATCACTTGCTACATTGGTGCAGACAGGTGTATTTGGACGAACTGTTACTTGGTGTTCAAGAGGGATGAGTTCCATAGCGTTATTGCTTAGTCCTCCATCTGTTACAGCTGAATTCTCGATTGTTATCAGTCTTTCAGTCTGAACCTCTTGGATAGTAGCGAGAGGAGTGCGTCTGCTACTAGGTCGGAGTCCACGAGGCCTACTGTTTAGTATTGGCCACATACTGTGGTTTGATGAGGTCGATGGACACAAATCTTTTCTCCTTTCTTCCAGCAAGGGGCGGCAGAAGTACTGTTCTTGTTCCTTGAACTGCTAGGACAGGTACTGGTTGTTTGTAAGAAGGTCCAAATTCCTTCTTGTCCGCAATTTTTTCTCTGACTAGATCCCCAACTTTTGGAATCCAGACAGGCCTTGCTGGGACCGCCGGTTTTTCCCCAGTGGTGGTTGGCTGCAGGAATACGTTGCTTTGTTTCGTTCTTAATTCATTCAGATCCTGTAAAACAGCCAAACGATCTTTGATATCAAACGGTTTATTTTCCACCACTGTGCCTACGTGTTCAAGGTCTGGTACCCACATTCTTGTCCCAAATAGGACCTCATATGGAGTGACCCCCCCCCTAGAGAACTTCTTGGCAGATTGTTCAATGATCGTTGGACCCCATTAAGGTGTTTGACCGCCCATCACCCGAACCTAATACCCTAGCTGTTATAGACTGCTTTATGTCCCGGTTTTTCCTTTCCACAACCGAATTTCCCTCAGGATGGAATGGAGAGGAGTACCGCAATGCAACGCCCAGACTGGCCATGGCTTCTTTGTAAGCCCGAGAGCTAAACGCAGGACCCTGGTCAGAATGTAGCGTGCCTATTGCGTATGTGCCGATAAAGACTCGCAAATCTGTTATAACAGTTCGAGCGTCAGCCGAGCGCTGAGGCCATATCCATAGGAACCTAGATTCAGTATTTGTGGGATTGCACTTGTCCAGTAGGACGCAGGCGCGAAGATAGTCTAATGCTGTCTAACAGTGGTGTCTGTACTGAGTTGCCGCATTCGCAGCATGGTGTCTGGTGGCTCTCTCGCTGTAATTTACAGTCTAAGCAGTTGTTGATGAATATGTGCATTTCTGTATTCATTCCAGGCCACCAGTACATCTCTTTTAACGTCAAAATTGTTTTAGAGATCCCTTGATGTGACAGACCCTTCCCCAAATGTGTTTCATAAATCAAGGCTGCTCTACGTTCCATGTTTGGAATTACCCTATCCCCCACTCCAGGGATTCGAGCAAAGGGAACGTTGTTCGCATCAATTACATACGAGTACTTGAGTGGAAATTTTTTTGGTAACGCTGCACTGCTGCCCTTGCTTGAAGCATTGACAGCCAACATTATCTCTCCATCTATTTTCGTTTTTGAACGAGTGATCGCAGCTACGGAAGCCGTCTGAACAGCCCCCTTTGCGGCTTCATCAGCCAATGAATTCCCTGCAACGTGAACGCCATCACGTTGATGACTCAGTGTGTGGATCACGTGAGCCTTTGGTAGTTCGTTTTTCAACTGAACTACTTGTTCCCAAAGCATTTTATGCTTTATTGTGCCACCTTTCGCATCTTTGAAACCATTTTCAAGCCAGTTTTGTATATATTCATTTTACGACTGAACACTGTAAAAGGAATCGCACACTATTAGTGTGGGGAATTCTCGATCTGTACTTTCAAGTGCCAGTTTGAATGCTTGTAGTTCAGCTCGCTGAGCTGTACAATCTCCTAGAGATTGAGTTTTTGTGACCATGGGTCTGAAGATGCCATTTCGCATGCGACCTTTAACGATCGCACATGCGGCACTGTAAGCTTGCTTACTCCCTGTTGCGGTCTGTGCGGATCCGTCAGTGTAAATTATGAATTCGTACTGATCAAGAGGCAGAATCTCAGTGGGCAAAGGACATTCTTGTTCATATTGCAGGAATGCTTGTGTTTTAAATCTGGATCAAAAACATATTCAACATCTGTTGCAGCAAGAGAATTAACCCACTGTATCCATCTTGGATGTAATGCTTTAGCATTTGGAATGCTTGCTTTTGTGACCGCTTCTAAAGCTGGTACCGGGGTTACGACAATAATGCGTTTCCCTTGGGCTAAGGCTCTTTCTTTTGCTACAGCGGTTTGAACTGCTGTCAGAATTTTTCAGTTGAACTGAAGCGCATTTCCGCTTGTGTGTACAAATGAGATTTGTATGCGATTGGTATTTTCTCACCCTCATTGAAGGTTAAGTAGGTGAATCCGCATTGACCCGAAATTATTCGGATCACCAAATTTCGTTGACTTACACGTGTTTGTAAGTGATTTGTTGCTAACATGTTAGCCTGGAGTGAACGCAAGATTTCTGTGTGTTCATTTGTCCAATTTTTGATTGAAAAATCAGGTTTGATTAATGCGTAGAGAGGTTTAACCCTTTCTGCGTAATTTAGAATGTATGTTCTTCCAAAATTTAGGAAACCCAGGATGGATTGTAAGTTTTTTAGCGTTTTTGGAGGTTGGAGCAGCGCACATTTCTCTAGAAAGTTAGCTGCCAAGCTCTTGCCTTCACTTGAAAGCTCATATCCTAAAAACAGGGCATTGAGATGGGCAATTCTGGACTTTTTAAAGTTGAACTTGTAGCCCTCAGAGGTGAAACCCAGTATAATGGTGCTCACCCTGTTCAAGTGTTTTTCCAGGTCATCGTCTGTCAGATAGATGTCATCGACATAGGACAATGCCTCATTGTCATAAATTTGTAGTAACTCCGTTACCCTCGCTGAGAATAAACCTGGGCTGTTCTTGAACCCTTGTGGGAGTCGACAAAAGTGACGCTGGGTCCCCATTATGGAGAATGCTGTTAAGTACCTGCTTTCAGGTGCTATGTTTTGACAAAAGAAACCATTTGAGATGTCTAATGTTGTTTTATATTTTTTACGCACAATGTTATTCATTAATGCTGTGCTATGTGCATTTTGCACTGCAAAAGTTTTAGAACAAGTGTTTAAGTGTCTGTAATCCAAAACTAGACGATATGTATTGTCTGGTTTGGAGACAGGAAACAAAGGATTGTTCATTGAGGAGGTGCATGTTTCAATCACCCCTTGATATTCAAGTTGATCTAAGATCTCCCTGACTTGTTTCTTAGCTTCTTGCTTTATTGGATACTGCCTTTGTGCAGTTGGTTCATGTTTCAGATGTATTTTATGATGAGGTGAATCCTCATCCCATCCTACATGATTTTTATATAATGCTGGGGCCTGGGCCACTGCCCATTTCCTGGCATATGTATATTTTAGGTGTATTGGAATATGGTTGGAGAAGGCAGGCATAATAATGTCCTCGCCATGTGGCCACTCCCTGACAAATTGTGGTGGCCAGTCCTTTTCTGCTAGAAGTATGTCATAGCCCCTTGATAGTCGTTCCCAAAAAAGTGCTTTCACCTGTCTAGGTTTGTCTCCCTCCATCCGGAGTGTTATTTCATATAACTTTTGTGGAGTACTAACCCTGGTGTCTACAGTCTCAACTGTAATGTACTCATTCAAGTCCACTATCTCCAGAAGTTCCTTCAGGTTCTGGCGAGCTATTGTGACTTCTGCTGCACTGTCCAGCATTGTCTGAGCCCATTCTCCGTTCTTGAGTTGTGTCCTCAGTATTCTCGGCATGTCTGACCTTCAGACCTGCTACTTTCTTTTGGAGAATTGAGGTTTTGCTTTAGTTTTTGGAGCCTGTTTTTCGTCTTTCGATTTCACGCGTTCTTCTCTATGTTCTGATCGTCCTCTTCTTTCCGAAGTCTGTGATGAGATCTGAAAGGGACGAGAGGAACGTGTATTAGTATCTTGATACCTGTCAGGCTTTCTCAAATTATCCCTATTCCTGAGGTTATACCTCCTTTCAGAGGGCTCCTTTTGAGGAGACCTACCTCGAGATTGAGAACGTTTCTCATTTGAATTTTGTTTATTAGTCTCCCACCTCTTTTTAGAAGATGTAGGAGTTTGTTTAATTGAGTCCTTCTCAGGACTTTCAGATAGCTTCGGCTTCACTGGTCTTCCACCCAAACTATCTCTGCCCAATTCTGCATAAGATTGTTCTATTATTCTGGGTAGCTCAGTTTGATGTTCTGTAACATCAAATTCCCTTAATTTTTGGCGGATCGCCACTGCTGCTGCCTCCCCTTTAATATTAGATAATATTTTGTTGAGACCTGGTCGAAATTTTTCAGTAATTTCATACCTAAATTTAGAGCAGGCTCTGCCCCGTATTCGTTTTGAATTTGTTTCAGGACATCGGGTATTACCGCAATTGACGGAATGCCATGTGTTTTAGTATAGATGGCAGCAAAGACTGAGCCCCAAGTGGTGCAGTCTTCCAGTTGTGGTGTGATCCCCATCGGTAAACTGATTGTCAGTATTCTGTGTTTCTCATACGGGATAGTATTTGGAAATACTGCTTCTATTTGAGTAATCTTTTGAGCTATCCAGAATGGAATTTGCTCACGTTTTGTGGGCATTTTACCCATGACTGCGTATAGAGTCTGTGGTGTAATTTTTAGTGTATTCCCCGGGTGAGGAGTTTGATTTGGGAGTGTTAATGGTGGTTGGACTGTGAAAGTCCTCATGACATATTGGACCAATTGTCTGTAGATTTTTATTAACTCTGTGAGTTGAGTAAGTAATTCCTCGTCTGACATTTCTTCAATGTCAGGATGAGGTGTGTAGCCGACTAGAATCGGCCATGTTGCTCCTGGTCTACCTAGTGGACCGAGCCTGGTAATGTTTCTGTGATGTTTTAGGGTGCCTTTAAACCAGAGCTGATGCTCCTGGTATGTTAATGGAATTTCAATATCCTCGAAAGGAATGTATTCCTCTGGTGGATCATCTTCTTTGTAGAAGTGAAACATGTGTGTTACTGGATTGGATTCAGGAAATATTACCCATGAATAGAATACCTCTGTCTGAAAGGATTCGTGTGCCTCTATCACGAAAACTGCTCTACCTCCTCTTGGTGGTAGGCCATGTTTTATGAGTTTTAGAGTGATGGCTCTTCTTAAGTTTGGAGTGATGTCTATAACACCCTCCTCGGTTTCAATAAAACGTGTAATGTTATAAGCTGTTACAGCTGACTGATCCGCAGCTCCACCGTTTCCGGTCTCAGTGACGGAGTCAGGCATTTTGTTGTTTGAAAAATGTAGAACAAGTTTCAAGGAAACAAAGATAAGGTGCACAATATTTTTGGAACACTGTATCCTTCAACGTTGAGCAAACCAAACAGCTAATATATAGGGTACTGCCCTATGTAGCCGTGGTGGATACTTAACCCTGCCCACTCCAGACGTCTTTTGGAGTATATGGGTAGGGGTCTCTGAGAGAAAAAGCACGGCTGAGTTACTCAGTATCTAACGTTGAATTACCGCCTTACCAAACCGTTGGGCGCCATGTAGTGTAGCTCCTATTTCCCTAATAGGCTCTGCGCATTGGAATAATATATCCTATAGGTTTGACATAGGACTAAGGTCAGTATGTCCCTATCGAGTATATTAAACTTAATTACTTGTGCCAGCTAGCTCAGAGGCCACTAGAAACTCCTTGACGACAAGAAGGGAGTAGTTTCTGGCAGCCGCAAAACATGACCACTTTGTTTCCCTTTAGAATCAGAACGTGTCCCAGAGTCGTGGAAACAATAGATAACTATTTCACTCAGCTCAATCGTGCATGCTTAGTTTTCCTCAAAGTTACACAGAAAGAACAGACGGGCGTTTCAATAAAAGATTTATTGAACAGTCTTGTTTCTGGTGTAAGTAAAATGAGCTGTTACGATCACAAGACAGTATGCGAGATAAATAATGTACAGTGTGAGCAGTAGAAATAAATAATACTGCGATAGCATTATCTTTTAGTATATATGCATTTACATAAATGACACAGACTAAAAATGCGAGTACTCATACGATGCGTTTCTAATCTAGTTCTACCCCAATGTACCTAACCTAACCTAGGTGTAGGGAGAGGTATGAAGTAGGTGAAGTATTCCTTACTATGGTATACTAAGAGTATGTTAAGCCTAGTATGCCTAGTATGCTAAGAGTCCCACTATGTTCTAGTCAGCTCCATACCTGAAGAATGAGAGAGGTAGGAATCTCTTTGCCAGACTCGAACTCCAACACCCCGCGAGGGAAGTCAGATCACTGGAAGCTGGACTCTCTGCGTGCAGGGATGACAGCGTCTTCTCAGTGCGTCAGGCCGGGAAACGGGCTCCTCTGAAGTCGAGGTCTCCTCTGATTTACAGGGGCTAGGGAAGGTATATTTATACCTGAGAAGTACCTAAGAATGTTAGCATTGACGTGAGTCGGACAGCGGAAGACGTCATGAATGAACCCCTAAGGAATAATGGTTCATGCATAGTATATGAGTCCTTGAAGAAATCAATAGTCCTGGGCTAGGGAAACTCCCGCAGCCTAAGGGTCTGTTCTTCATGAACTCGTTGTGACGTTAGGGTGGACGGATGTCGGAGACCATGCCTGTATTTGAAGTGCACGGTTTAATGCCTAAATAAGGACTGGGATTTTATGCCTATATAAGGGCAGGGCGAATTGTGCCTATATAAGGACATGATACTGGAAAGCCCGTTTATAGACACCCTAAGAGGAATACAACACCTGAAGAGGCTCTTGTGCTCGAATGGCCAGGTTAAAATGTGTTGACTGAACCTTGAGTGAGTTATCATCTTAGACGTGTACTTCTAAAATTGGTCAACAATATTATAGTACCTTATTTTCCTGGGCAGAAGAGCTATCCCCGGTGAAGCAAAGCAGCCATATCTATAAGTATTACTTAATAGCATATGAGCAGTTGTACTTTTGGGACAGCCTTAAACCCTTCGACTTTTTGATTGTTTTTTAAGTTGTTAACTGGGCCAGCATGCCCTTTTGGAATGCTGAATTTTGATTGGCTGCTCGTGTGGTAAGTAACTACCAGGAAGCAACGTAGAAACATGAAGCTTTCTATAAAGTCCTTGGTGTGCAACATTCTGTATGCTTTTTGATAGGTAAAGTAGCTGTCCCATATTGCCTTGGGACTTGATGACCCTGCATATGGGTAATTCCATGTCCAGGAAGTCTCTTCCATGATTAATACTTGTTATAAAAAATATATTTTAATTAAAATCCCCTTTTCCAGTGTCTGCAGTATAACTCTGCATGGCACAGTCTGAGAAGCATTGTTTTGCTTGCAGCATTAACTGAAAGAGTGTCCTGGCTATATGTCATGGACTCGCCTGCCAGTGTTAATTAATTTGTCCAGTTACGGAGAATGAATACAGCAAATAAAGGCAGCGAGAGACGGATGAGGCTGTTATCCTTGTGTAGTAATGCTTTCAGGCCCTCCTCCTCATTCCCGATGCCGTACGGCAGGCTGGGCCTCCTCTTAGAATAGGAGAATACGCCGGACGCTGCCTTACATAGAACACGTCATGGTTGATGGAGAACCTCGAATGAATGATGTACAGTACTGAGGCAAGCTGAGATGAGAAACCGGCATGTGACCACGTGCGACCTTCCAAGGTGCAATTGTAGCAGCACTCGCTACATTTGGTTTTTAATACTTTACATTGCACATAGTCACAGTTTGAGGTGGAGAAGTCACGAGTTTGGCCATTAGAATTTGCATTTGATATTAAATCTCACCCTAACACTGTGCCTGGGATTTGCATCACAAAAGTGACGCAAACACGGTGCAAAGCGTTAATATACCAGGGTCTAAGTGTCAGTAAGTGGATATGAGTGAGATTAAAAGTGAATGCAAGTGAGTGAGTGAAACTGAATATGGAGTGTAATGGGGTGTAAAAGAATGAGTGTGATGTCAGAGTCAGCGGAAATGCCTTCATGGGAAAAAAATAGGGTCAAAGGGTCAAAAATTACTTATTGTCATGTCATTAAGGTGAAAGGCTATGTGATGTCACTTCCACTACCCCTGACATTTTGGTGAATCAACACTCATACCAAAGGGGTGGAGCCTTCACCGTTTTTAAAGCGATACTCTGGAACCTTCTTCCAGACTGTCTACGACATGTAGGGTCTCACCTCGGATTCAGAAAAGCAGATCAGGAGTGGGTCTGCCAGGACTAGCATACTCACCCTGCCCGTTGACCTCCGTCCTTGTCATCTTATTAACTTTTTAAGGGCGGGTGTCGGCACTATCACTACAACCGTGTGTGTTGGCTGTTGGCTGACACTGGGAGGTATTTAAAGGCCCATCTGGTGCTCTTTATATATTCTTTTGCATCAGGCTGCTTGAGAAGAGCTTCCCGAGCAGCCTGACTTTTTTCTGTAATGGTGATCAGCTTGCAGGGCGTGCTGATGTCATTACAGGAAAGTGAAAGCAAAACGAGCCGATGGACTTGTTTTAATTTCACTGTATCAGTGCTCGGGGGGCATATCTCAGCACACCTATCACTAATTCTTTTGGGAGAGGTATCGTTGGAGGTATTGTTGGAAACGTTGGAGGTATCGTTGGAAAGGGGAGCGTTTCTTCTATCCAATTCTACCTCTGCTCAGTGGATCACTGCTTGGGGATCACTACAGGAGAGCGATCCCCAAGCAGGGAGCAACCCACTAGACACCAGGGATGGGGGAGCGGCCCCTTAGGCAAGGGCTTGTGCTCCCACCAGCAAATTTGAATATTGCAGTCTTTCTACCGCCCAGGTGGTGGAGGGGGTACTTGCCCCCAATCTGTCGCCTCGCGTGGGGGCAGAAAGCGAACTAGACACCAGGGAATTAATTTTTTTAAATATAGGGGTTGGGGCTGCCCACCATGGGCATGGCAATGCCCCCACCCCAACAAAACAACAAAATGGGGCATCAGTCTTTCTGCAGATAGGGGTAATTGCTCCAATCTACACCCGGTGGGGGGAAGGGCAGAAAGCCCACTAGATGCCAGGGAAAGATTTTCTTAAAAACAAAAATATTGGAATTGGGGCAGAAATCCCACTAGACGCCAGGGCAATTTTTTTGTGTGTTTTTGTTTCCTATAGGGGTGAAGGCTGCCCACCATGGGCATGACCATGCCTCCCACCCCCAAAACAGAGCAGGCAATCTTTCTGCCCCCCTTGGGGGTGGATGGCAGTGACTACCCCTAATCTGCCACCCGGGGGGGTAAAATGCTCACTAGCCACCAGAGATTTGTTTTAATGTAGTGGTGGAGGCTGCTCACCATAGACATGGCCATGCCCCCCCTCTAAAACAAAACAGGCACACTTTATGCCCTCCTTGGGGGTGGATGTGGGCGATTACCCCCAATCTGCCCCCGTCGGAGGGCAGAAAGCCCACTAGACACTCGGGCCTGCATTCAGGCAATATTTCTTGCGGGAGAGCGCCCCCCCCCCTTTGGCATGGGTCCATTCTACCCCCCACCCTTTGGCCCAACAGACTTTCTGCCCCTCTTGGTAGGTGGATAAGGCATTCACTCCCAATCTGCCCTACCTACCGCCCCAGGGGGCAGAAAAGTCACTAGACACCAGGGAGTACAACATGGCTCCAAAACCAACAAAAGGATGGGGTGGGTTACCCTGGCATTGAGCCATACCCGTACCACAATGGGGGCAGATAGGAGGCTTGTCCCAGTTGGGATGGTTGCCCCAAACCTGCCCCTGGGGTGGTACAAAGTCCACCTGACACCAGGGCTTTTGCCTGTGGTGCAAAACAAAGTGCTGTGGCTGTTGCACTCTAGTATTGAAAGCAAACACAAGGAGATGATGGACGGAGCACTGAAACTTTTCAGACACTCACCCCCAGTCACATATCTGGGTTGAATCCATCATCGTTCTTTAGCTCTCTTCGCCACCCTAGTTCAGACCCAGTCATATGCAAATCAGTCTTGACCCTGTTTTTTCATGGGAACAGTCCAGCCCGAACTGCCACGCCAGGTCTTCCCTGGATCGGAAACAAGCATCCTGGGACCGGTTTCGGGGTAATATCCCTCATCAGCCAAGCTAGCTTGAATCCAGTGGCAAAGTGAGCAAGGGACCCACGTCTGGGCATACTCTGTCAACTTTGAGCGAACAAAGCAAACTCTGCCCCTCTTGGTAGGTAGATAGGGTATTCACCCCCAATGTGCCCACCCCCTACCACGCCAGTGGGCAGAAAGGCCATTAGAAACCAGGGAGTTCAAAATGGCTCCATAACAAACAAAAGAATGGGGTGGCTTACCCTGGCATTGAGCCATACCCGTACCACAGTGGGGGCAGATAGGAGGCTTGTCCCAGTTGGAAAGGTTGCCCCAAACCTGCCCCTGGGGTGTTACAAAATCCACCTGACACCAGGGCTGTTGCCTGTGGGGCAAAACAAAGTGCTGTGGCTGTTGCACTCTAGTATTTGCCACCCCCACCCCAAAAGGGACAAACCAGTTGCTCCTGCCCCCCAGGGGCAGACAGGAGGTGTGCCCCTAATTTGCACTTGGAGGGGGCAGAAAGGAATATATATTTTTCAATAAAATAATGGGGTGGGCCTGGCCCATCCTAACTTCAGGCCCCATCCTCACCCCTAAAGCCTCAGGTTTTCTGCTCCTCTGCGGACTAAAGCATCACATCGCAATGGCAAGCAAGAGGACATTTGATTCTTTTGGGTGTTGTTTTTACATATTGGCCAGAAGAGTGTGGCTAGCTCCAAAATGGTGAGTGGTTGCACATTTTGGGATTGGGTAGGCTGCCATCTGTAAAAACCTAACATACCCAGACATTTCTGAAAAATAGACATGTGAGGGAGTCCAGGGTGTGTGGTATGCTTGGATCTAATTTTCTTAACCACAATGCCCTGCAAACCTCATACTTTGACTTGAAACACACATTTTCCTAAAATTTCTGTGAGTAAAACTCCTGGAATATGCGGGGTGCCACACATTTCCTAACACACAGCATTCCCCCAAGTCTCCCGATAAAAATGGCACCTCATTTGTGTGTGGGATCAATGGGCGTCCCCTCACAAGGGCTCCCATTGACCTTGGTTTGATTTATTCCTGTCGAGGGCAATAGGCCAGTCCACACAAGTGGCACAGCGTTTTTATCAGCACAAGTTGAGTATCAGTGGATGGTAAGAAATTTGTGGAAGTTTCCATCACAAAAATGTAAGGAAAATGTGTGATTTCAGGCAAAGTTTGAGGTCAGCAGGGCATTATGGGTAAGAAAACCTCATGCGAGCCACAAAAGGCCCACCACCCTGGAATCCCTTGGTTGTCTAGATTTGAAAAATGTCTGTGGTTCGTATGTTTGTATGGGTGGGACCACAGCACGGCCCCAAATATTGCAGCTACCCCTATTGCTCAACTATCAACATAGCGCACTAGTGCCTTTTGTGTCATGGTCTTGTGGCCCACCCACACAAGTGGGGTACCGATCTTATCGAGGGACATGTGGGAACTCAGGGTGGTGAGAAGTTTGTGGCTCCCCGCAGAGTCCAGAACTTTCCATCACAGAGATGTGAAGAAAATGTGTGTTTTTTAAAATCAAAGTCTGACGTTTGCAAGGACTTTCAGGTAAAATTACCTAGTGAAAGCCACACAAGCCATGCACCCCTGGGACTCCCCTAGTTGTCTAGTTTTTAAAAAATGTGCAGGTTCGTTAGTTTTCCGTAGGCGTGGCTGAGATAGGGCCCAAAATCCACCGCTACCCACTTTGTAAAAAAAGTCAGTTTTGATTAGAAAAATGTGATGTATCCATGTTGCGTTTTGGGTCGTTTCCTTTCGCGGGCATTAGGCCTACCCACGTGAGTGATGTACCATTTTTATTGAAGGTCTTGAGGGAATGCTAGGTGGAATGACTTTGTGGCTGCCTGCAGATTCCAGAACTTTCCATCACAGAAATGTAAGGAAAATGTGAGTTTTAGTCAAAGTTTGAGGTTTACAAGGGATTCTGGGTAAATGAATCTGGTGATAACCATGCAAGTCACTCCACCCTGGATTCCCCCAGGTGCCTAGTTTTAAAAAACGTGGACATTTGCTAGGCTTCCTAGGTGCCAGCTGAGTTGGGGACCAAAACCCACAGCCACCCACTTTGCAAAAAAAGGATCAGTTTTGAGTGGAAAAATGTGATGTATCCATGTTGTATTTTGGGCCGTTTACTGTCGCTGGCACTAGCCCTACCCACACAAGTTTTATAGGAAGACATGTGGGAGCGTAGAATAGTTGAACATTTGTTATTACCAATTGAATTTCGCTGCATTTACGGCTTCCGAATGTATGCCAGTGTGTCAGAAAGAAGATATTTCGAAAAATACCCTCTAAATCATATGTTAGCACGGGTACCCACAAATTCAGAGATGTACAACGAACCACTGCTCCTAAAGTCCATATCTTGTGCCCATTTAAGAAACACGTAGGTTTCCTTGATACACACTCTACATATTTCACCATATGAATTGCAGCTCAGTTGTTGGCTCTGGGTGCCTTGAATTCTTGGAGAACCTACAAATCCTATATATCCCCGCAACCAGAAGGGTCTAGTGGATGCAGTGCTATATTGATTTTGTAAAACGGCTATTGTGACAATAAGTTACAGATGAAAACGTCACAAATTCTGTTTTTTCCTACTCATTTTCAATATTTCTTTAGTTCAACAGTTAGTTTCTTTGGGAAAACTTTGAGGGATCTTCACAAATTACCTCTTGCTGAATTCTGAATTTTGTCTACCATTCAGAAATCCATAGATTTCCTGGATCAGCCATGGTTTTTCCACTGGTGTCCACCACAAACTGAAAGTAGGGTGAAAGTAAAAAAAAAATAGGAAAAATGGGCTACCTCTTTGAAAAATACCAAAACTGTGGTAAAAAAAAATGTTTTTTAAAATTCAGCTCTGCATGTTCCTGAAAGCTGAGAAGGTGGTGACTTTAGCTCAGAAACCATTTGCTGATGCAAATTTTAGGAAGAAAAAAACACACTTTTGTCCGGAGCACTTTGTTCCTATTTTTCCGCAAAAATACTCAAAATGTAGCTATATTTTGCCTATTTTCTCAGTCCCCTCTAGGGGAATCCACAAATCCTGGGTAATTTTGGAATCCACAGGATATTGGAGAAAAAGGACGTGTGGATATCTTTTGTGGAAAAAAAGTTATGGAGCCCTAAGCGCATACTACCCCAAAAAAAAGGGCTGGGAGGCCCTGCAGGTAAGGGGTTAATGCGCTCTGAGACCATTGTTCTGGCTTCCAATGAATAAATAAACGTATTGTCCATCTCTGCTGGCGCATGGCGCGAGCAGTGCTTAATTTGACCCACTGGTTTCTGGTGCTTGGTACAGGCACTTATGACAGGCTGCCACATGGTGGCGCTGTTAGTCTAATTTGGAGACCAGCACAACAGCAGTTGTTTATTAATTCAGTATACATTAAAAATTATTAATACCTGCTGCGAAATCCATTCTTAAAGGCATGGTAGAGTCAGAATTGTCACACTTGTAGGAGTGTGATGGTTAGTAGCTTGGTTGTTACTGTAATTGGCAGAACTGACAGCGGCGATGGGCAGTGCAAGTGGAAGTGGCCGCCTTACGTGGGCCCTGGCACTTATTTATTTTTTTGTTTTACAAATTAAGCACTGCGAGGCACTATAGAAGATACAAGTGCCCACCGGCGCCCCATGACTCCTCTACGCAGTACTCCCTCACAGCCCATCTTTCTGGAATCTCTCCCTCATGATCCAGCAGTTTGAGCGTGCCTAAACACAGGGGGGAAGCCTATTGGTGCCGCAGAGCCACCTTTCAGTTACAGCACCTCCCTGCGTCGTCTTTTAGTGCTGGAGCTAAAAGGGGGGGACTTAGTTCTCGTTGATACCATCTCACTTCAAAGAACTGACTCCTTTTAAGTTTACATTCCGCGCTTTCTCTTGTTTTCTTTTAAAGCCTGCGCACCGATGCCTCATTTCAACAGGCTAATGTGGCGCTTTGAGGGGAACGAAGTTCGTGGTCCTGTGATCCGCTGCGTTGGAATGCCGCCGCGCTGTAGTATGCGGACCCTGTGATCTGTGCCTCCAGTGAGCGCTATAAAGAGCTCACGCGGCTTTAGCAGCACCTCCGGAAGCAGCGCGATAACTAATGATTGCCTCATGGCCATGGGTACTCGCAAACATTTTCCCGAGGGCCGCAAAGTTTGGTCTATGGTGTGTCCGAGGGCCGCACTGATGCCAGCGGGGGTGTAAAGTGGATGCAGTGGAAGCAAAGCATGTATATCTAGTGGCGGTCTTTAAAAATGAAGGTGTTCCTAAAGTTAAAGGCCTAGCTACTTCCTTTCCCTAACTGCAATTAACCTTCAAAAAGTGATTGCTGTATATTTAAAAAAAAATTCCATGTTAGTGCTGAGTCGAGTAAACAGCAGCCCAGTGCTGCTGCTGCCCAGGGGGCCGCATGTAAAGGTCAGGAGGGCCGCATGCGGCCCCCGGGCCGTACTTTGAGTATCACCACGTCATGCATTCGCCTATTGCTGAAATGGGATGTGCCTCAAACCCCTCAAAGTATGCTGTTTTTTCAAAGTGGCTTCCATTGAGCAGGCGAAAAAGACAAGTACCCCGCCAGCAAAGGAATGTCAGGTGACTGTACTGTAATGTAACAATACTGTAATGATGTTGCTGTATTTAAATTCTGCATATGCACGGTCTGTGACGTAAACTTCCACCCGTGTGACTTGGGTATGAAGTACGTTCATTCATATTATGGTGCTTATGTAGTACGTAAGTCTGTGTTCATTTTATGTCTGTCTCGCTTAGGCCTCAATTTCTGTCTGTAGCAAAGCCCCAATTTAGTTGGGTGCCATCCTTTGTGTTGTATGTGGGCCAGGGGAGAGGGCAATTGATTGCTAAACACAGGGTTTTAAGTGGGCACGTCCTGCTAGTGGTCAGCAACTGAAAAGGGTCCCTCCCGGGCTCTGTATTCATGTGCTTACAATGTGTGCTACTATCCTTTAGGTAATCCAAGCCAGTGACGCAGCATGGTATGTGTGCCCAATTTCCAAAGTTTATTTAGTTATCCCAGATGTGTTTCTGTAGTTTTGTATTTGATGCAGCAAATGAACCTTGTGTACCGTGTGCGCCAAACGGAGCTGACTCCAGATCTTTGGGTGAGTACAGGGTGTGGATGGGTGTTCATGACAGGGCCCCACTGAGAGCTCTGTAATTGGTACTGGAGGCAGTGCGAGGTTCTGACAGTGCTGTCTTTCTATTGGTGTTCTGACTACATGTTCATACAATCCTTGGACTCTCTGCAGAGAGCACTGACCAATGAGACCTAAAAGGAAGCTGTGACCTTTTCCTTGAACAGAAAACCTGACCTGTGTCTCTCACCTCTCCCGTTGTATGGGTAGGGTATTAGGAGTTAGACAAACCTCTCTGAGAATCTCTCATCCGGAGGTGATAATGCAGAGTCCGACCCTACACCCCAAAATCGGTAACACACACAGACACAAGTATTGGTATTTACAACAAACTAATAATTATGTGCTATTCTTGTACAAAACACGAGTTAGGATTATCACCATAATTATTAGTAACAAAATGGATAATAGGGTAAGCGCTATATACACCCCAATATTCTATTAGATTTGAAGTTGCTGAGGGGGCTGAGCCAGTCAGCTTCTATGATTTTGCCCCTGCTGCCGCCTCAAGTGCTGAACCTGGGAGGGTGTTGGCTTGAGGTGTGTTGATTTGAAGTGGATGATGGAATGGTCAGTCCTTGTGAGCTGTGTGGTAGAGTTGTATTTGATGATGTCGCTTGTGGTGAAGATGGGGTCCAGAGTGTGCCTCGCGGTGCGTGTTGGTTCTGTGATGAGGTAGGTGAGTCAGATGTTGCTCAAGCTTTTGAGGAGTGCTGTGGAGCAGGGGTCTTTCAATCTACCAGGTGAAAGATGAGGTCACCGAGGAAAATGTAGGCTCTAGAATCGATGGTGAACGGAGCAACGAAGTCTGTGATGAGGTTGGTGAAGGTGGCTCTTGGTCGGTAGGCGAGAGTTCCATCAAGAGTGACGTTTTTGGAGATTTGCAGCTTGAAGTGTAGGTGTTCCATGAATGGGGTGGCGTTCTCTGTGGATGTTGTGCATTTGATGGATTCTTTGTGGATGATAGTGTGTCCTCCCCTGGCTTGTGAAGGTGGTACTGTCGGCGATCTTGTAGCTCCGCTGGGATTTCTGTAGCAATGTTGGAAGATAATGAGGAGCCAGGTCTTTGTGATGAAGAGCATGTCGGGTGCGTCGCTGCTCAAAGGTCCCTTATTTTGGTTGTGTTTTTGCTGAGTGATTGTGGGGAAAAGCATGCATTTGAGTTGGTGTTGACATGCAGGTTTGCTGTGGTGTAGGCGTTGGTGCTTGTGTGGTATGATGGCTGAAAGGGGTTGTTGAGGCCGTGGTTACAATTTGTGTGTGGGTGGGTGGCTGCTGGAGAACAGGCAGTGGGTGCAGGTTAAAGCTCCTACTCTAGTGTGAGGTGTGGTAGCAGTTGGGGGTAGTGGCATCCCAAGTCTAGCGACCTAAGGAGTGCTGCAGAGTATCGCTGGTTGGTGATCGAACCACGGTTGCTGGCGCTGGGCGGGGTCCTGGTGCGGACGGGCACAGATGGGCTTGCCTTTGGCGTGCCCACTGCGTGTCCATCTTGCAGCTGTCATTATGTAGGTTCTGAGACGGGAGAGGTGTCCAGGGTGCCATGATGTTATTTCCTGTGCTGATAGAAAGTCCTCTTTCTTGGCTTCTTTTAAGACTTTTTGGTAACCAGTAATGTTACTTCCCATCCAGATGGATTATGGGAAATTCAGTGATGTAGCTTTCTGTGCAGGTGGATGATAGGAGATCCAGTGATGTTACTTCCTATGCTGATGGGTGATTGGAAATTAAGTCCTCTTCCTTGGCTTCTTCATTTAAAGACAGGTTTGGCAGGAAAACCATTGCTTACCATGGCTCTGTGGTTTGTAACTCTCATTTTCTGGCTTTCTATTTGCGGCCTTTATTTGTTTTGAGCTGTTCAACATGTCTTCATTCCTCCGGTGGAGCAAAACTTGTTCACCAACGTTCCTTGTATTCTTCCACGAGTAAACAGGCCTTTACATTTGGTTCTAATCTTGTCACATTTGCTGTGTGTTCAAAGACAGAGGTCAAAAGTCAGGCTCAGTCTGCGAGGAGTTTGGTGTTTATTTTTCTTTCTCTGACTTCAAAGTGAGAGGATTTATGTGACAATCTTGCTGGTACTTTGGAAGAAAAGATTTTTTCCTAGCATACAACAAAATGTCTGTAATGAACTGTGCAAATATTTCAGAATATATCAGAATTCGGAAAGCGCAAATGAAGCAAATTTTTGGGTAAATCAGAAGTGTGGTAGAAACAAATATTTTGATACAATCAAAACAAATCAGTACTCTAGGTGATGCCATTTCCACACATTATCGCTTGTGTGCTGTATAGTTTTAGCAGTAAAACTGTATATGCAAATGTAATGGTCATTTCAATTCAAAATGTGTTGTCTGTTATGGCAGTGTGCCTTCTCCAATCTACAACATTCCACTGTTAAGACACTCTACTCCATTCTGTGACACTCTATGACACTCCACCCCCACACTCCACGCCACACTATGCCACGTCACTCTTTTGGTCACTGTACTCCACTCTACGCCACTCCACAAAACTCTATGCCACTCTACTCCACTCCACCCTGACACTTTACTCCACTCTATGGTATGCCACTTTATTCCACAACACTTTACTCCACTGTACGCCTCTCCACTATGACACTCTACTTTGCTCCACTCTACGACACTCTACTCCACGACACTCTACTCCACTCCACTCCACGACACTCTACTCTACGACACTCTATTCTACGACACTCTACTCTACGACACTCTACTCTACGACACTCTACTCTACGACACTCTACTCTACGACACTCTACTCCATGCCACTCCACTCCATGCCACTCCACTCTACGCCACAACACTCTACGCCACTTCACTCTAGGCCACTCTACACCACTCCACAACTCTACTCCACTCTATAACTCTACTCTACTGTATGACTCTACTCCACTCTACGCCACATCATTCCAGGCCACTCTACTCCACGCCTCTACACCACTCCACTACTCTATTCCACAACACTTTACTTTTGATGTATATGTATTTATGCATTCAGTGCATGCAGAGATGCCTTTGTATTGTTGTAAATGGAAATTCACAAACATTTTGAAGGCGTACTCCTAGGAACCTTTGTTAATTACCAAAAATTCCGAAATCTACTCCAGATGTTGGGGGAAATCAATAGGATTGCATTTTAGATTCTTTTGGAGAGGGCCATAATATAGATCGCTCGCTGTTGTGCAACCATAAAGTATCCCGAATAAGTCAATCAATCAATCGTTTTTTTTCCTTTCTGTGCCCCTTGCTGCCCCTGATTGTGCTCGTTTTTCCTTTCTGTGCCCCCTTGCTGCCCCTGATTGTGCTCGTTTTTCCTTTCTGTGCCCCCTTGCTGCCCCTGATTGTGCTCGTTTTTTTTTCCTTTCTGTGCCCCCTTGCTGCCCCTGATTGTGCTCGTTTTTCCTTTCTGTACCCCCTTGCTGCCCCTGATTGTGCTCGTTTTTTTCCTTTCTGTGCCCCCTTGCTGCCCCTGATTGTGCTCGTTTTTCCTTTCTGTGCCCCCTTGCTGCCCCTGATTGTGCTCATTTTTTTTCCTTTCTGTGCCCCCTTGATGCCCTGATTGTGCTCGTTTTCCCTCCTGTGCCTGTTTCCCGCCGCTGCGCCTGCGGCCCCGCCCTCACTGCCCATTCGCTGCCCCATTCCCTGCTCCTCCCTCCCACCTCCCCATTTATGGCGGCCGCTGCGTGGTGAAGAGAGCGACCCCTGACCTTGACTGGTAGGTCGCTCCCCACCACACAGCTCCGTCTGTGTGCCCTGCTGCTGCCCCTGATTGTGCTCGTTTTTCCTTTCTGTGCCCCCTTGCTGGCCCTGATTGTGCTCGCTTTTCCTTTCTGTGCCCCCTTGCTGCCCCTGATTGTGCTCGTTTTTTTCCTTTCTGTGCCCCCTTGCTGCCCCTGATTGTGCTCGTTTTTCCTTTCTGTACCCCCTTGCTGCCCCTGATTGTGCTCGTTTTTTTCCTTTCTGTGCCCCTTGCTGCCCCTGATTGTGCTCGTTTTTCCTTTCTGTGCCCCTTGCTGCCCCTGATTGTGCTCATTTTTTTCCTTTCTGTGCCCCCTTGCTGCCCCTGATTGTGCTCTGTTTTCCTTTCTGTGCCCCCTTGCTGCCCCTGATTGTGCTCATTTTTTTCCTTTCTGTGCCCCCTTGATGCCCTGATTGTGCTCGTTTTCCCTTCTGTGCCTGTTTCCCGCCGCTGCGCCCGCCCCCTCACTGCCCATTCGCTGCCCCATTCCCTGCTCCTCCCTCCCACCTCCCCATTTATGGCGGCCGCTGCGTGGTGAAGAGAGCGACCCCTGACCTTGACTGGTAGGTCGCTCCCCCACCACACAGCTCCGTCTGTGTGCCCTGCTGCTGCCCCTGATTGTGCTCGGTTTTTTTCCTTTCTGTGCCCCCTTGCTGCCCCTGATTGTGCTCGTTTTTTCCTTTCTGTGCCCCCTTGCTGCCCCTGATTGTGCTCGGTTTTTTTCCTTTCTGTGCCCCCTTGCTGCCCCTGATTGTGCTCATTTTTTTTTCCTTTCTGTGCCCCCTTGATGCCCTGATTGTGCTCGTTTTCCCTTCTGTGCCTGTTTCCCGCCGCTGCGCCTGCGGCCCCGCCCCTCACTGCCCATTCGCTGCCCCATTCCCTGCTCCTCCCTCCCACCTCCCCATTTATGGCGGCCGCTGCGTGGTGAAGAGAGCGACCCTGACCTTGACTGGTAGGTCGCTCCCCACCACACAGCTCCGTCTGTGTGCCCTGCTGCTGCCCCTGATTGTGCTCGTTTTTCCTTTCTGTGCCCCCTTGCTGGCCCTGATTGTGCTCGTTTTTCCTTTCTGTGCCCCCTTGCTGCCCCTGATTGTGCTCGTTTTCCTTTCTGTGCCCCCTTGCTGCCCCTGATTGTGCTCGTTTTTTTTTCCTTTCTGTGCCCCCTTGCTGCCCCTGATTGTGCTCGTTTTTCCTTTCTGTTCCCCCTTGCTGCCCCTGATTGTGCTCGTTTTTTTCCTTTCTGTGCCCCCTTGCTGCCCCTGATTGTGCTCGTTTTTTCCTTTCTGTGCCCCTTGCTGCCCCTGATTGTGCTCGTTTTTTTCCTTTCTGTGCCCCTTGCTGCCCCTGATTGTGCTCGTTTTTCCTTTCTGTGCCCCCTTGCTGCCCCTGATTGTGCTCATTTTTTTCTTCCTTTCGGTGCCCCCTTGATGCCCTGATTGTGCTCGTTTTCCCTTCTGTGCCTGTTTCCCGCCGTTGCGCCCCTGCGGCCCCGCCCCCTCACTGCCCATTCGCTGCCCCATTCCCTGCTCCTCCCTCCCACCTCCCCATTTATGGCGGCCGCTGCGTGGTGAAGAGAGCGACCCCTGACCTTGACTGGTAGGTCGCTCCCCCACCACACAGCTCCGTCTGTGTGCCCTGCTGCTGCCCCTGATTGTGCTCGTTTTTTCCTTTCTGTGCCCCCTTGCTGGCCCTGATTGTGCTCGTTTTTCCTTTCTGTGCCCCCTTGCTGCCCCTGATTGTGCTCGTTTTTCCTTTCTGTGCCCCCTTGCTGCCCCTGATTGTGCTCGTTTTTTTCCCTTTCTGTGCCCCCTTGCTGCCCCTGATTGTGCTCGTTTTTCCTTTCTGTACCCCCTTGCTGCCCCTGATTGTGCTCGTCTTTTTCCTTTCTGTGCCCCCTTGCTGCCCCTGATTGTGCTCGTTTTTTCCTTTCTGTGCCCCCTTGCTGCCCCTGATTGTGCTCGGTTTTTTCCTTTCTGTGCCCCCTTGCTGCCCCTGATTGTGCTCGTTTTTCCTTTCTGTGCCCCCTTGCTGCCCCTGATTGTGCTCGTTTTTTTTCCTTTCTGTGCCCCCTTGCTGCCCCTGATTGTGCTCGTTTTTCCTTTCTGTACCCCCTTGCTGCCCCTGATTGTGCTCGTTTTTTTCCTTTCTGTGCCCCTTTGCTGCCCCTGATTGTGCTCGTTTTTTCCTTTCTGTGCCCCCTTACTGCCCCTGATTGTGCTCGTTTTTTTTTCCTTTCTGTGCCCCCTTGATGCCCTGATTGTGCTCGTTTTCCCTTCTGTGCCTGTTTCCCGCCGCTGCGCCTGCGGCCCCGCCCCTCACTGCCCATTCGCTGCCCCATTCCCTGCTCCTCCCTCCCACCTCCCCATTTATGGCGGCCGCTGCGTGGTGAAGAGAGCGACCCCTGACCTTGACTGGTAGGTCGCTCCCCCACCACACAGCTCCGTCTGTGTGCCCTGCTGCTGCCCCTGATTGTGCTCGTTTTTCCTTTCTGTGCCCCCTTGCTGGCCCTGATTGTGCTCGTTTTTCCTTTCTGTGCCCCCTTGCTGCCCCTGATTGTGCTCGTTTTTCCTTTCTGTGCCCCCTTGCTGCCCCTGATTGTGCTCGTTTTTTTTCCTTTCTGTGCCCCCTTGCTGCCCCTGATTGTGCTCTGTTTTTCCTTTCTGTACCCCCTTGCTGCCCCTGATTGTGCTCGTTTTTTTCCTTTCTGTGCCCCCTTGCTGCCCCTGATTGTGCTCGTTTTTCCTTTCTGTGCCCCCTTGCTGCCCCTGATTGTGCTCATTTTTTTTCCTTTCTGTGCCCCCTTGATGCCCTGATTGTGCTCGTTTTCCCTCCTGTGCCTGTTTCCCGCCGCTGCGCCTGCGGCCCCGCCCCTCACTGCCCATTCGCTGCCCCATTCCCTGCTCCTCCCTCCCACCTCCCCATTTATGGCGGCCGCTGCGTGGTGAAGAGAGCGACCCCTGACCTTGACTGGTAGGTCGCTCCCCCACCACACAGCTCCGTCTGTGTGCCCTGCTGCTGCCCCTGATTGTGCTCGTTTTTTCCTTTCTGTGCCCCCTTGCTGGCCCTGATTGTGCTCGTTTTTCCTTTCTGTGCCCCCTTGCTGCCCCTGATTGTGCTCGTTTTTCCTTTCTGTGCCCCCTTGCTGCCCCTGATTGTGCTCGTTTTTTTTCCTTTCTGTGCCCCCTTGCTGCCCCTGATTGTGCTCGTTTTTCCTTTCTGTACCCCCTTGCTGCCCCTGATTGTGCTCGCTTTTTTCCTTTCTGTGCCCCCTTGCTGCCCCTGATTGTGCTCGTTTTTCCTTTCTGTGCCCCCTTGCTGCCCCTGATTGTGCTCATTTTTTTTTCCTTTCTGTGCCCCCTTGATGCCCTGATTGTGCTCGTTTTCCCTTCTGTGCCTGTTTCCCGCCGCTGCGCCCGCCCCCTCACTGCCCATTCGCTGCCCCATTCCCTGCTCCTCCCTCCCACCTCCCCATTTATGGCGGCCGCTGCGTGGTGAAGAGAGCGACCCCTGACCTTGACTGGTAGGTCGCTCCCCCACCACACAGCTCCGTCTGTGTGCCCTGCTGCTGCCCCTGATTGTGCTCGGTTTTTTCCTTTCTGTGCCCCCTTGCTGCCCCTGATTGTGCTCGTTTTTCCTTTCTGTGCCCCCTTGCTGCCCCTGATTGTGCTCGGTTTTTTTCCTTTCTGTGCCCCCTTGCTGCCCCTGATTGTGCTCGTTTTTTTCCTTTCTGTGCCCCCTTGCTGCCCCTGATTGTGCTCGTTTTTTTCCTTTCTGTGCCCCCTTGCTGCCCCTGATTGTGCTCGCTTTTTCCTTTCTGTGCCCCCTTGCTGCCCCTGATTGTGCTCATTTTTTTCCTTTCTGTGCCCCCTTGATGCCCTGATTGTGCTCGTTTTCCCTTCTGTGCCTGTTTCCCGCCGCTGCGCCCTGCGGCCCCGCCCCTTCACTGCCCATTCGCTGCCCCATTCCCTGCTCCTCCCTCCCACCTCCCCATTTATGGCGGCCGCTGCGCGTCGCGCCGCTGGCGCGCCAAAGGCGCGCCTAAGCCGCAGCCCGTCTGCGCCCGTCCGCGCCGTGACCGCGCCCAGTGTTAGACCCCTGGTCCGGGCATCCCCCGCGCCCGCCACATCAACAGACGCCGATACGACGCCAGCACCCTCCACGCACTCAACCCCGGAAAAGATCACGCCTGCTACCAGGCCACCCCGAAGCGCACCCAAGGGCCCTTCACCTGCCGGAACTGCAGCTTCGCCAGCACCCGCCCCGCCAAACCACCGCCCAGGAAAGAACCCAAATACCTCAGATGCATCCTCCTCAACACCAGCTCCGCCCGCAAACACGCCATCGAACTCTGGGACCTTCTCGACTCAACCTCCCCAGACGTCGCATTCCTGACGGAGACCTGGCTGAATCCCGCTTCAGCCCCGACATCGCCATTGCCTTCCCGGACGGATACAAGATCACCCGCAGGGACCGCACCAACGGAGTCGGAGGAGGCATCGCCATCGTCCACAGGAACACCCTCAGAGTCTCAACCAACACCGACGACACCCTCAGCACCGCCGAACACATGCACTTCCAGATCCACACCGATCCCAACACCACCCTCAGAGGAACCCTCATCTACAGACCCCCGGACCCCGACCACAGTTCAGCGATTCCATCGCTGACTTCGTCAGCACACACGCCATCGCCTCCACGGACTACATCCTCCTCGGGGACCTGAACTTCCACCTCGAGAACAACAAGGACACCAACTCCACCACCCTGATCGACAACCTCGCCACCCTCGGACTCAGACAGCTCGTGACTACACCCACCCACGCCGCCGGCCACACGCTAGACTCCATCTTTTCCGCAAGCCCACACGTCTCCTTCAACCACACCTCCGAACCCCACTGGACTGACCACCACTGCATCCACTTCACCTACAGGAAGCCCACCACGCACCACCGCACCGAACAAATGCCTCGCCGCTGCTGGAGCAGAGTCACGGAAGACCAGCTAACCACAACCCTCGCCCGGAGCCCACCCGCCGAACCCTCCGACCCCGACACCGCCGCCCGCAACCTCAGACAGTGGATCGACGACTGCGCCAACACCTCGCCCCGCTCAAGAATCCGCCCAACAGCCACACCAGCAAGAAAGCCACCTGGTTCACCGAAGACCTCCAGGCCTCCAAACGAACATGCCGAAAACTGGAGAAGATCTGGCTCCACGAACGGACAGCGGACAGCTACGCCGCCCACAAGAGCGCCACCCGCAGTCACCATCACCTCATCAGATCCGCCAAAAGGGCCTCACTCAAAGACCGCCTAGACAACAACGCACACAACAGCAAAGAGCTCTTCAACATCGTGAAGGAACTCTCCAACCCCAGCTCCAACACCAACGACATCCAGCCGTCGCGAGACCTGTGCGACTCACTGGCCACCTTCTTCCACCGCAAAATCGCCGACATCCACGACAGCTTCAACACCACGACCGCCCCGGCAACCACCGAGACCACTGCCCCCACAACCACCAACCGCCTGCTCTCCTGGACCAACATCAACGACGAGGACACCAGCGAGATCATGAACAGCATCCACTCCGGTTCACCGCTAGACCCGTGCCCTCACCACATCTTCAACAAAGCCAGTACAGCCATCGCGCCCCATCTCCGGAAAATAATCAACATCTCCTTCGAGACAGCAACCTTCCCGGAAAGCTGGAAGCACGCCGAGATCACCGCCTTACTCAAGAAACCCAAGGCAGACCCCAAGGACCTCAAGAACTTCCGACCCATCTCTCTGCTCCCGTTCCCCGCTAAGGTCACCGAGAAAATCGTCAACAAACAACTGACCCGCTACCTCGAGGAGAACAACATCCTGGACCCTTCCCAGTCCGGCTTCCGCAGCAACCACAGCACCGAAACCGCCCTCATCGCCGCCACCGATGACATCAGGACCCTGCTAGACAACGGAGAAACAGCAGCCCTCATCCTCCTGGACCTATCAGCCGCCTTCGACACGGTCTGCCACCACACACTACGAACACGCCTTCACGACGCCGGGATCCAAGAGAAGGCCCTGGACTGGACCACATCCTTCCTTTCCGGCAGAACACAAAGCGTCCGCCTCGCCCCCTTCCGATCCAAGGCCACCAAGATCATCTGTGGCGTACCCCAAGGCTCCTCCCTCAGCCCAACGCTGTTCAACATCTACATGGCGCCCGACAGCACAACCTCAACATCATCTCCTACGCCGACGACACCCAGCTGATCCTCTCCCTCACCAAAGACCCTCACACCGCCAAAGCCCACCTCCACGAAGGAATGAAGGCCGTCGCCGAATGGATGAGGACCAGCCGCCTGAAGCTGAACTCAGACAAGACGGAGGTCCTCATCCTTGGTTCCAACCCTTCAGCCTGGGACGACTCCTGGTGGCCAACATCACTGGGAACAGCCCCGCCACCCACCGACCACGTACGCAACCTAGGGGTCATCCTCGACCCCACCCTCTCCATGACTAAGCAGGTCAACGCCGTTTCCTCATCCTGCTTCAACATCCTCCGAATGCTCCGCAGGATCTTCAAGTGGATCCCCACCGAAACAAGAAAAACAGTCACCCAGGCCCTCGTCACCAGCAGGCTGGACTACGGAAACGCCCTCTACGCAGGAATGACGGCTAAGCTCCTGAGACGGCTGCAACGCATCCAGAACGCCTCTGCACGTCTTATCCTCGACATCCCCCGACGCAGCCACATCACACCCCACCTGAGAGACCTGCACTGGCTCCCTGTCAACAAGAGGATGACCTTCAAGCTCCTCACCCACGCACACAAAGCACTCCACAACTCCGGACCAGCCTACCTCAACAGACGACTCAGCTTCTACACCCCCACCCGCCAGCTCCGCTCGACCAGCCTCGCCCTCGCCACAGTCCCCCGCATCCGGAAAACGACCGCCGGCGGCAGATCCTTCTCCCACCTCGCCGCCAAGACCTGGAACACCCTCCCCACCAACCTCCGACAGACCCAAGACCTACTGGCCTTCAGAAGACTCCTCAAGACCTGGCTCTTCGATCAGTAGCAGCACCACCCCCTCTTCCCCCAGCGCCTTGAGACCCTCGCGGGTATGTAGTGCGCTTTATAAGTGACATGATTGATTGATTGATTGATTGATTGCCTACTTTCCACGGGGCAGAGTTTCTTCACAGAATCTGACAGACCAGGCGTTTGTCAGTTGATTTGAGGTTGTCAAATTGTATTGAAAAGTGAGTGGTGCATGGAAGCCCTGATTTTTTTTTTTTTTTTTTTTTACGAGAAGTTTGTCAGGTTCCAGAGCCTTGAAGGTAAAGGTGAGGCTGCAACAGTATCCTAAGTGGAAATCACCTTGGATAAATCTGGGTAGTGGGTTAATGAGGAAACGGAAAGAAGCCCCTCTGTGATTTTTAAAATTGTAGTGGGTAAGCAAATGGGCCAGCTGCAGGGAACTGAGGTCCTCTAGCTCAGTGGTTCTTACCCTTTTGACTTTGTGGACCCCCTACTTAATCATTACTAGCCTAAGCATTTTCGATTATTTGAACTGCAAAACAATACAAAAATACAGAAACAAGCATTCATCAAACACATCCCAAATGATGATTTTTTTTAATTCTAAATTCACAAAAAAAATACAAAACAAAATCAAGGTTTTAATTTACATGGAAAGGTTGGCGTTTTCTTAAAATTCAATCGAGGTCACTCATCGTCAATGCTCTATTGTGTTTGATGCACTTGCACTGCTTCCACAAATCAATCTGCGGATACTAACTTAATTTTAAGCCTCCAATTTCAACTTTCTTGAGTTACAGAACGTTTAAAAAAATTCCTGATTTATATTTTGCTTCTTTATTTATATACATTTTATGAATTTGTTAATATTAATTCTTTTTCTGAGCAGTCGCAGACCCCCTGAGTAGGCTTGACGGACCCCCATAATGCTCTATCTTCAAAGGGTCAGAGCCACAACTTTTAATTTGTGCTTGATTTCTTCTCAAATTTGCCACCAACCTTGCGCTTGGTGCCTGAGGACACCCGCTAAATATATTGGAAACCTTTAAATGCAAGATATGATGGCATCTTCCATTCTCTGTCTTTTCGTTGAAGTTAAAGCATGATGAATTGCCCTCATGTGCTTTTATAGATGTTGTGGGACGTGATAACTAGACCTTTCGTCCCTGTTGATCTATCCCTAGGCACTTTAAGTAGCCCACCATAGTCCTGATTGTACGTCTCAATGCACTGGAGGGAGTGCAAACTCTGCATTAGTAATTACCAGTGCTGGACAGGAACAACCCACCTGTACCATGTAATTAGAAGTTAACCCCACAGAATGGAGAATTAAAGTGAGGAGCCAGATTTACCGGGCGGTATTCTACAAGGTATTCCCTTTATCGTGGGGTTTGATGCATACATTTACCACCTGCTTTTGGTGTTGTGGTAAAAGTGTGTAGGGGCCTGTTTTAAAGCTGGGTGTAGGGAGAGGGTGAGGAGGGCGAAGGAAATGTTGGCTGGCTGGAGACGCATGCTTTGTCTGAGGTTTGGGAAGGGGTCAAGGAAAGGGTCCCGACTACAATACATCCTTTTCTGAGACTGATTTTTATCTGCTAGATTTTGTGGCCGGTAAAATTGGTTTAGTTGTTCCCTCACCCAGTAAATCTGGGTGCAGGAACACTGGACCTTATATAATTGTGTGTAACAGATTTCCACATGGTAATTTCGCTCCGCAGAGTTACTAATTAGGGCCCATGCCTTTTATGGGCATGTTGTAGGTGGGATTAGTATACAGAGAGAGTGCAACACCCTGAGGCATGAGCAGCAATGAAAAGCAAACAAAGCCTCCTCTCCCAGTAAATGGCTTTTGGATGACCTCAGTAGTTGAAGTGGGCGGGGTCTATTGAAAACGATATCCCCAAATTTTACAGTAACACTTTCAATACTTTAAACAAAAAACATTTCACAATGGATGCAACATTGATGTGCCTCTGGCTGAAAGGAAGTTGGGAGGCGGGCTCTTGTTCTGTGAAGAAAAGGGATAGGCAGACAGCGAAAAAGAAACAAACCTGCTTGCTATGGTGCCTGCTACCTGAAAGAAATGTAAACATGTACAATTGATTGCGTATTGCAAAAAGATATGTATTTTTAACACTTGTTTTTTATCTTAAACACGTAGGGGTAGATTTACTAACAATTTATGCTGGGTTAGCGTCACAAAAGTGACACAAACAGGTGCAAACTGATGATTTGGCATTTACTTTCCAGTGCAAAACTTTATGTGCACTGGCAATTAACCCTAAATTCACGCAAAGGAGCACTAGTACTGTTTTGCCTCAAGGTGGCGTATTATGGGTGGGGACATGTTTGTTCCCATGCACCCACCAATTAACGCAAAGTTCTATCTACTAACATTTGTAGACAAGACTTGGTGCAGAAAAATAACACATCCTTGAGGCTGGCTTTCATTTAGAGAAATGTTTTGAATTCACCAAAGTGTTCCCACTTTTCATGTGTGCTGCACTGTCCACACATGTACAAAGTGGGTAGAGTGGCAAACTATGTCTAAGCACAGTATTTTGTACTGAAGGGTACCCTTGCTTTGCAAAACCTATGCTTGCCATGACCCACAAACCCTTGCACATGTGCAAGGGTGTGTGTTGGTGCATATCAGCCTAAAGTGTGCCAGCCCAAGGAGAGAAGAAAAGAGCACGTGTCTTAGTAGGTATGGCGCTGTTCGCCATATTTTAATAGATGTGGTGCTGTCCTGCTTTCTCCTATTCATGCAAGGCAGCACCACTTTGGTTGCTGCACTGCGGTGCGTGAAAAGTAAGTAAATTTGCCCTTTAATCTCTTTGCACATTTTGCGACATCCTTTCTTATACTATGTGTAATACAAATTTAAAATTACTGATAAAACTATACAGCACACAAATGATAATTTGTGGGAATTGGGTTTCAGTGAATATTTATCATTTATGCATCACCAATCAAGTGTCTTGATTTGTTTTGATCCTGTTAAAAACTTTGTTTCCATCACACTTCATAATTACAAAGAATTTGATTAACTTTTGCTTTCTGAACTGCTGAGTGAGTACAGTTAATTTACAGGTATTTACAAGTTCTTTTGTTACAAAAAATGACACCCTACAACTTTTCCTTTCACACTTTATGTACCCCAGCAACATAATCACATAATTCACTTCACCTTTCTTTCTCTGACTGCAAAGTGAGACGAGTTAGTAAACACCAATCTCCATGTTAAAAAAAATAAGCAGAAATGTGTCAGAAGACATAGCCTGACATTGGACCTCTGCCATTGAAGCAGCAAATGTGAGACGTAAATACAGAATTTAAAGGCATCTTTATTTATTGATTGGACTTTCACAACCCACCAAAAATCGGCTCGCGACCCACAGTTTGGGAAACACTATGTGATCATGGATGGTGTAAAAAGCAGACAGTAGATTGTGGCCTGTAGAAAAAGCACAAGATAATTATCGTTATTGGGATGTAAAACTAGTAATTCTTTGGGCTTTCCCTGCCCCGAGAGCTCCTCTTGTCATAGTTTTATCTTGTAAAACATCTTAAGATGTGGATCTAGAGATGGTCCTTTCAGAAAATGGAAATATTTGTGAAAGGCCTTCAGATTTCATGATTGCCATCAGCTGAAATCCATATCACTTTGATGATATTTTCAACAAAATCTCCTACTGCAGACTCTGGGAGACGTTTCCAAGTTGCACAGTGATTCCAGGTTGATTGAATTCTGCAGCTATCCAGGCAGCTATATCACTTTGTATTAACTCTGGGTTTCAGGCTTCTCAGAACACGCGCCAGTTCTGTCTGGAAAGCTTCCTCTGCAGAGTTTTGTCTTTATTGATGGTTTCGAAGGCGAAAAGAACATTATCAAAAAAGTCTGTTTTGGAATCAGGAGTCGGTGTCTTCTACTTAGCCCCCACAGTTTGAACTTCATGTCTGTGTAATGTAATCGGAGTATTAGGTTCATACTGTTTCACTGGCAGTTAAATACCTCATGCTTATGAATATTACCACAGTGTGTGTACACAGGGGACGCTGTTTTCATTCATGGTAATAAATGGATCGCAGATTTGGTCTCATCAGAGAACTAGGTGCAAAATCCCTTAACTAGTTCGATGTGCTTCTCACACCATTGAAGTTACAGGCGTGTTTGAGAGAAGTGGAAAACTTTGCGTTATGATAACAGAATAAATCCTTCGGGTTGTTTTCGTTGGAGAAGAGGGTTCATGGTATTGCAAAACTGTGCAATGTACATTTAAAAAATATCTTAATTTGGTCTTTCCAATTAACAAAGACCAATACAGGCTAGAAAAGGCCCACAGAACATAGAGAACATCAGCAGCAGGGTACCTCCTCATCAGTTTCCGAACACTGTTCGACTAAGCAGTGTTTATGTTACTTCTTAGCTGTTGCAGGTCTAAGTTTGTACACATGGGCTTTCTGAAGAAGAGGCTATTGTGGTAGGAGTCAGCAATTCCTGTACCATCTCAGACCACATCATGTGATCCTCCTTCGCTCCGTCATTCATCCTTACCTTTGACAAGCGTCTGTCTTCTGCTAAGGCCCACTCAGACATGTCCCTAGCCCATGCCTAAAAGAAGGTCCCGTACTGCACAACCTACGGATAGCGATTCATCTTTTTGTTAATAGCAATCCCAGCAGTGCAAATCTATAATTAGTCTTCTTGGCCCTAGGCCAAGGATTGACTGAGAGAAGACAGTTCCTTTTTGATACCTCCGGTCTAATGCCCGATACCTCTCTCAGGCGCTGGACTATTTCTACTCAGTAGTGTCCACATTGAGGCAGTTCCAGATCAAGTGTAAAAAACCTGCACCCTTTGTGTTGCATTATGGGCACTTGTCTGACCTAGTCAGATATATTCTGTATAGCCTGGTGGGTGACAGGTGAGTACGGTGGAGCACATAAAAATAAGCAAGCTTAAACCGAGAATTACCAGCAGGAGTATAGTTTCGGGGGTTGTTTGGGGAGTTATACCCCCCTAATAAATAAGTACAGGTGCTTTCATTCGGGTATATTCGGGTATGGTGAGCTGTCTGTCGGATTTCACCAGGAATTTTTACATACACAGACAAAAAAGCTCACACAGGATCTCCCTCCCTCTGTTTTGAAAGTCCTCAAAAATGTTGGTTATTTTACAAAATATTGTGTTTTCTCTCACTTAGTACCAATCCGCATTCCTCTTCATTTCCACTGCCTCTTACGCCACATTCACGCGCCCTGCTTGTCGTATAATGTGTCTTAAGAATATATGCCAGCATGATTGTTGAAAAATGTGAAGCTCACACCCCCAATCTTACTGACCAAGGTACGCCCCTGATTACCACACACCTGCTGGTCCTGTGACCATCCTATACTTCAGTCTCCCCTCTGTCAATGGCTCTTAAAGGACTTCTTCCCACTTGGATTTTGCTGGTAGTGTTATTTTAATCCTGCCCTTCTTTAGGACCTCATATAAGTGGAAGACCTGCACCTGGGTGATCCCATATCTAATTGAAACTCTAATTTGTATGTCCCCTCTGGTGCGTTTGGAAAGCATGTCCATGTGTATTTAGCCGTCTTGGTCAGTTTAGTAAACTGCAAGAATTGCCCTGGACTGTTGTAAACATATCCGGTGCATCTGTAAATCTAATACAACTAGCCTGGGTACAAGTCTCACAGAGTCTCACATCTTTCCTACCTCCTTTCCTACAGTTACTTGTCTTTAAGAAAGGTTGACCACCAAATTGGCAGATTTTTAGAGAAGAGGGGTCTGCGCATTATTAATTTGACCATTGTTTCCCACACCTGAGCCATCCTCTGTATGATATGGAGACAGTTTTGTCTTCACAGGCCCTCACAATCAGGCGCACTGGTAGGTTTGATTCCGCAGGGTGTCCTGCCAGTAACCTTTTCCCCCAGTTGTGCTCCTCAGCACACCATCTGGCTGCATGCTGAAATTATGCCTCTAAGTAATGCAATTATAAGTGGGGAAGTCCAAGGCCTCCCTCCATTTTGTCCAACTACAGGACCCTCAATCCAACTCTACTCTTTTTGCCTGCCCATATCAAAGAAATCAAAACTATCCATTTCCCTGAACATGTTCTTAGGTATCAGGCACTGTGAGTTAAGTGTGTAATGTACATTAAGCCTGTTTCGGCCATCCACTGTGACTTGAATGAAAGGGTGTTACTGGTTGCAAATTGTCCCACTTCTGTCTGAGGAAGTGCTGTGGATGGTCAGTCAATGTTTTAAATGTGTGTTTGCTTGGTTCTTATAGAGACGACCTTGCCAGTTACTGCGTTTTCTGCTGGAGACATGGGATTTTTCTGTTCACAATGTACACATTTCATGCAAGCCTCAATTTCCCCGTAGCAGTTCTTATTTTGTCTATCACTAGGAAGGAAGCCCATTTATATAGACAAACCTGCTCATCTAGTCAGTCCCTTGAACACTTCCTTTTCCTCATTAATGGCTTGTGATTTTATCACTAGATTGACTGTCTCACTGGCACAGTAGCTAAATCTCTCTCTGACCTTATTTGTACCTCACACAATGGATTGATATACTTACCAATCTCCAAGGTCAAACCCTTGTGCACCCTAAGTGGGGTCATGAGTCACTCCTTTCATGAATTTCCGCCGGTACAAAGTTTTGAACTGAGCACCATTTCATTACATTTTAGGTCAATATGCCTTACCACCTGGTTTCTAAAACCAAGGAAAAATAATCTCATCACTTAGCTGGTTTACTTGTCAATCAAACGTAGTAAATTTTACGTGCCTTGTGCTAAGCTATTGCTCGTTGCTTTGACTCCTTTTGGCACATGGATCTGTGATGTGTCAGGCTCCTCTGCCTGTGTGTACAATGAATAGCAAATATAGGTGTGTCAGACCTGCCCCATTGTTTAATTCCCAACTTGTCTCCTAGCAACGGCAAGAGGCTTGCTTTGACTGTCATATTAGATTCTAGGCTTGATTATCCAAATTCCATCTCCGGGTCTTACAAAATATCAGCTGCTTAGACTTCAGGCAGGGTGTAAGCAACGGATCATTTGATTCCGGACAGCCTCCATTCTTGCTACGCTACTTCACTTCTCTCCAATGGGCCGGATTAACCAAGATTTTGCTGTGAGTAAGTGTGTCTTACTCTTGATTACACCTGAATTGCAGTAGTAAACAATGATAACTCCAAGAGTAAGTCAAGAACCCCCAATGTGTTTAAATGTACGTGTATGGTCCACGGAGCCGTTCTCTGTCACTCCTTGCCTTTCTTCAAGAAAAGACCCCGAACTGCAACCTCAGTCCCCATCTGCCGACCTCCTGACAATTTCCAGATGTAACCGCTTGGGTTGGTGGCCGCTGCTTTACGGTCTGGGATTCCCTGCCTCGTTTTGTACGTATTATGTATCCTCTCGGATTGTTTTCAGTAGGGACCAACATTTTAGCATCCTTTAAGTTCCTTGAGTGTTTCTTTCCTTACTTCGCACAGCGCCATGAACCTGTGCATGTGAAAGTGCTGTAAAGAGCAATATAAAACATAATTGGTTACAGAAAGCAACTTTTTTTCTTGCTTTAGAGCAAAATAGGCAACAATTGGAATTATTTCTATTTATTAGTACATGAATCACCACTAGCTAGATGCCAAAGTTCTTGCAAAAGTTCATCGTAATTATTCTTGCGCAGTTTATAGCTATACTGAATAATTGCCTATACTAACGATGTGACTGTGCTGTGCTTACCTATGCTAAGGATGCAGCTATTTTATTTACCTGTACTGATGATGCAACTATGCTAATTGCATATATTAATTTTACAATCATGCTAACTAGTTACTATCATCATCATAAAATCTTTATGCAGTTCTACACAGTCATAAATTCGTGTGAATAAAACACATATGTAATAAATACTCCATAAAAATACTATGATAAAAGGCAGAGCGGCAGATACATGCAAATCCTATTCAGTCGGATCGGGAGCGCCTAAAGGCCAGGATCGCATGTAGAAAACTCACAACAACCGATAAAACGTGCATTGGGGAGTGATTGTAAATAGATACGAGCAGGGCGTACTTGTGTAAAATCAGTGTCCTCAGCAGTGGTAGTAGGAACCTCTTTCAGGGCCAGCTAAAATACCCACATAACAAAATGTAAGGTGTCCTGCGGAGACTTATTGTCGCAGCTGCAGGGCAACTTGTTTCCCGGGGAGGGGGGGCACCCACAGGGTGTGGCCAGGTGGTGGTGTGACTGATTAAATCATAACCTGCTAGAAAAAACCCGTCTCGCCTGTTAGGAACCTGCGCGAAATAATGCTCCTTTCCCTGAGCAGTCTTTAAGAGCACATGTTCCCTCACTAGGGGTTTCATCAGCTCATCCCCTTCTCTAGCTGATGGTGCCTGCTCAAGGTACAACTTTCTTATGCATTGTAGGTCACGGGGCAGTAGGGAATGAGGGGCCAAATAGGCATCTACTCTCCCGAGTGCCCTAAAGCAGTCTTAATACAAGCTAACCAAGGGCTGCACCATCTAGAGACAGGCAATACGAGAGGATCCTTCTAATAACCAGTGACTATAATAATTATGCAAGTATGATAACTTTATTTTTATACCTAACAGTCCAACTATGCTCTTTACCTATGCTAGTGATCCAAGTAAGCTATTCATCTGTACTAATGATGGAACTATGTTGTTTACCTATACTAATAATGTAGCTATGCTACTCATTACTATAATGACGCTACAACTATGCTAACTGTTACCTACACCAGCGATGCAGCTATGCTGTTTACCTACGCTAATGAAGCAACTAATCGGTTCACATATATTAATGAGGCAAGTATGCTGTTCACCTACACTGATGATGCACCTGTGATAATTACCTCTACTAATGATGGAACTATGCTACTACGGTACAACTATCAATTCTAATGATGCAAATGTGCTCGTTACCAAAACACACTAGGGTACCTATTACTCATACTAACAAAACAACGGTGGTATTTACCTTCAGTAAAGGTGCAACTGTGCTAGGTAACCATACTGTGGAACTGTGATAACTATTTACTTATACTAATAGTATAGCCAGGTTAATTAATTATAATAACAGTGAAAATGCATTGATTACCTGTACTAACATTGCGAGTATGCTGCTGCCATTGCTAAGATGGAACTATGATAACTACTCATGTATATTAATAATAGGACATGATGCAACTGTATTAATTATATTTTGAGATTGAGATTTACTGTCAAACACTACATAACTGAGAGTCGTTTTGAACAAGAGGAGCAGTCTGTCCTTCCTGATTTGACAGTGTAGATGTGGACATTCTTGAATGTCATAATAGGGAAGTCCTTTCTGTTTATCTTTTCACAGAAGGAGGCATATCCCACATTTGCATTATTTGAGCAATGTAATTAATTATTTCCATATGTATATCATTTCATTTCTTAAAGGTATGCATATTTACATATTATATGGTGCAAACCTATCTAGGAGCAACAGCGCTGCACTGGTTAAGGATCAGGAGTGGGATTGGAGAGTGACCCAAAATATGCAGGTTGAGGGGAAGGTTCTACATTGTCGAAACCTACTGTTGTTTGAAGAGGCGACCCTCCTTCCCTTCTTGAGTAGGAGAAGGGTTAGACTGGTTCTGATGTTGATGTAATGTTGTCCCACATCTTGGAAGCTTTTAATTATTATTAGCTATTCTGGCTAGTTTTCTGGACTGATCTGTTCCTTTGGAAAAAGATCAGATGTACCATCCAATACATATTTTGTTAAAGAATTCTCAGTAAATGTTCTCAGAAGTGGGCCGCGGGTGCATCGAAGTCAAACAAATTACAACGGGGAATAGAAGGAAATTTGACTTTCTGGCATAGTTCGCACTAGCACAAATCTCTAGACAAGTTGTGAAATAAGTATGCGTGCTTTTGTGTGGATCGATTGGTACGCATTCATGGTTACCTTTATTATACTTGGGTACGAGGCACACATTTTAGAACCACTCACATTTTCAAACAGTTGCGATCCTGTGACAGGACCTGTGACAGTAAGGTGCTCTCCCTGGAATAACGAAGCTTCTTGACTTTAGGAGCAGGGCAGCACAGGTGAAGATGATGTGATGCAAGTACCTGGCATTGTGGGATAGCTCTGATGTAAATACCAACTTCAAGGTGAAGTTGATGTTCCTAGTGTGACGTGGAAAACGGAGTGAGACCATTGCGTCTCATTTCTTATAGATATGATGCCCGTGTGGTTACAGTGATTGGCAGACTATCTTTCTTGGGTTGGCGGATTGACACTGTATTCAGAGACAATAAAACTTCAAAAGAAAGCATTTCACTGTAGAAAAGGTTTTGAGGACAAAATTGGAAGTCTATGGGAGAATCCATACCTTTGAATCTGTAAGTCTGTGGTAAAATCGATACCTATGAATCTGCAAGTCTATAGGAGAATCCTTTACCTGTGAATCTAAAAGTCTATGGGAGAAGCCTTTACCTGTGAATCTAAAAGTCTATGGGAGAACCCTTTACCTGTGAATCTGGAAGTCTACGGAGAACCCTTTACCTGTGAATCTGGAAGTCTATGGGAGAACGCTTTACCTGTGAATCTGGAAGTCTATGGGAGAACCCTTTACCTGTGAATCTGGAAGCCAAACCATATTTTGGAAGTGTAAATACTAAATGGAAGTAGTTTATTAGGTGAAATGACAGATGGACTCCTCCTGCCTCCGTTTTTCAAATCTGATGATATATCTAAGCAATATTTTGAAACCCTCTCAATCATTAAAAGTAGAAGAAATTCTTGGCTCCCCGTTTTTGTTGGTTTTTGCCTTCTCCGATCCTAAAGTAGCTAAACAAGGTTTAACTGAACTTGTCTTTACAAAAACTTCTTTTCAAAGAATGAGGATTGAATTCCTAGAACCGTCTCCTACAGAGATGATGAGTCTCCCAGGAGAGGTGGCGGATCCATAAAACAGTCCCCAGCAAAGACGGTGCACCTGTGGCGCAGCCTCCAGCAGTGTTGAAGGATTCATGAAAAAGCCATCAATAAGCACATGTCATGGACCTCTGGAGCAGTCACTAGCAGATCTTATGGATCCATTGAGCAGCCATTAGAACAATAATATCAGTTTGAGAAGGCCTGGGCCCTGCAGAAAGGTATCATTTCTGGTGGAAAGGAAATGTAAAAATGAGTACCACTTCCCCTTTGTAGTGCTGCTGCAGATGGAGGAAATATGCCTATTGAAGTCAGGGTACTACCGCTAGGTCTAAGCTTGTTTTTTTGTTGCCATCAGTTTGTTCATATCGCTCCTCCAGTTTATTCCTTTCAAATGTATTAGTGTACCCGGACTGTTAACACAAGAGTTTACCATTGAGCGAAAATCAACAATGTCAAGTAACGTAGGCTGCTGCTAGGTCAGCACAACGTCCCATACCAGCTAACAATATGTCTCGCAACAGAAAGGGTATGGGCTGTCTTAGGTGATACCGAATTACTGCGGGTAGTCTGGCTCTGTGGTTTCAAACCGATTGGGACTCTTGCTACACGGACTAGGGAGACCAGAATAAGTAGGATTATGGGAGTCAAAACGAAGAGTGGCCATAATTTATGTCTTCAGCTTTATTAGCATAGTGATTACAATTCAGGAATATTTTATTCAGGCCAATTTCGGTACGGATCAGTTTCATTTATTGTTAGTTTTGTCTTTTGCTATTATCACTTGCAGTGTGCACAAATGTTGTGAATTAGAGCTTCCTTCATAGGCCTGTTACTGAACATTAGCTGTTTTGAATCCGAGCTTCCTTCAGAGGCCTGCTACGCAGCACCAGCCGTTGTGAACCTGAGCTTCCCTCAGAGGCCTGTTACTCCGCACTAGTCGTTGTGAACCTGAGCTTCCTCAAAGGCCTGCTACGCAGCACTAGTCGTCGTGAACCTGAGCTTCCTTCACAGGCCTGCTACGCAGCACTAGTCGTTGTGAACCTGAGCTTCCCCTCAGAGGCCTGCTACGCAGCACTAGTCGTTGTGAACCTGAGCTTCCCCTCAGAGGCCTGCTACGCAGCACTAGTCGTTGTAAAGTGGAGCTAGGCCTGTTACTCAACACCCGCACAGGAAGAGTAGCATGATGGAGGTTGTTGGGGTAGAACAATATTAGTGTGAAGATTATTCATGGAGAGCTACGTGGAATGTGCTGCCCTCATAGAATGGTGAAAGCCGTACAGATATCAATAGATGTAGCAAGGTAGGGGCTTTGTTCAGCTCTGTTCCTCACTACGTCAGGTGTCCGTTGTTCCAGACAGTCCTAGGGCCAGCCCATTGCTTCTTAGAAGTGATGCTTGATTCTTTTCTTGTTAAGATGTGTACTAAGATATAAGGCAGGAGCATGGCATATAAACACTTGAGACTGTACACATGACATATTAATGGAGCCCAGTAGAGCTCTTTATCCGTATGTTAAAAGGTTTGCATCACATTGAATGTAAGACTGGCATTACCTGATTAGCTGAAGTGTAGGGGAGCATCGAAAGTGGATCTCCGGGAAGCTTTTCTGTGCAGGTGTGACTTGTCTGAGCAGGCTAGACTAAAGGCGCATATAAACCCGTGAATATGGTACCTTTGCATACTTAAAGTCGTACCAACTTGAAGTAGTATTTTCCTCATGAAAGATGTCTAAAAATATATTTATTTGCTGAGGGACTTTTGTCTTAAGTTTTTAGTGGTGTCTGTATACCGTATTTGTAAAGTGAATGTTTACCCTTTGTGGTATTTTAACTGTGAATAACAGGTGTTCATTGTTACCCAACTTGATGGTACTCATTTTATCAATCTTGGAAAGCTAAAAGGCTGAGTACACCTGCCTAGATTTGTAGGGAGTGGGGTGGTTTGAAGCAAGCAATACTGCTGGCATGGGAGAAGTATATGGGTGAGAAAGAGCTATACGAGTGCAGGTGGTGGGAGAGATGCACCTAGCGAAGGGGGGTGGAAGAACATGACGGAGACAGCTGGAAAACAATGCACTCTAATGGAGTGATGTAATAAAAAGAAAAAAGTAGTTCTCTAAAAGTCAACATAGGAAGCAATGTAAACCAGCCAATCAAAGAGATGGTAAAGATGCTATGCCCCATGGGAGGGACAACACAAGATGGACAGGCTGAAACAAGGAAATCCATCTAATAGAAAACAAGCACTAAGAATGACAGTAAAGCAAACCAACGGTAAGCAGTGGGCAGGTTGCAAGCCCCTGTATGTACTTGGTAAGCCTGCAGTATGCTTTCACAACCAGACAGCTTGCACTGTCTGGTAGGTTTGACTTAAAAATTTACTCCAGGATCCCACAGATTGGGTAATGGAGGAAGCGGGGGGATTGGAGGAGGCATGAGAAGAAGTAGAATCAATGACAGGCACACAGTGCATCATGTTTACAAATTCTACCCATAAAAGTATTGTCAGCAAGGAAAACGTAATAACAAAGCTGTTCCGCCTTACCAAGTTCATTATAAAATAGTTTAATATTAAGGTGAACGCTACAGACTGAATCCAGTAGGTCCCGGGCTAGGGTTTTTGAGCTGCTCAGAAACGTTAATGTGGAAAACTGAAACAAACCTTTACCACTGCTCATACATCTTTTCTCCCATTTCACCAAATTTTGTAATTAATTCATAGTGAGTCAATAATACGTTGGCAATTTGGCGCAGATACCTCAAGTTGGCTCAAACTTTTGGGTCATTAAAAATCAACTCACATACAGGATAGCTTTAGAGAGCTGTTGCACAATAATTTCCTGACCTCAGAATCCTACGTAACAATGTTCTACTTATAAAAATACGTTTTGCTTTGTTGTGGGCTAAAATGCCATACAGACGTGTTACATTGTATGTTATTAGCCAATTGAAGTTGGTGTTTGTACCTGCTGATGAAATATGAGGGCTCAACAAGACTTTGACAAGAATTTTCACCTGTCGCCCAGCCAAAGTGTCTATTGTTCAGTTAATAGGTAACTGTTGAACGATTTCTCCTGATTTCATTTCTACTTAGGCATCGATAGTGCCTCTAATGATCTCAAATGTGGAGTGTTTGAACCACATCTGCCCACCTGTAATCACTGTATCAGATTATGTGCTTTTGTGTTTTAATCTGTTATCTGAAGCTGTACTCCAATGATGTTCCAGGTCATTTTGATGCAGTTTAGAATGATTTTGAAAATTGTCAACTAATTGGAAACTGTTGTAGAGAAAGCAACCCAGGGCCTTTGGGTGATGCAAGCTTCAGACCGAGAGAGTCCAGGTGGTAATGCTGGAATGTTGTTCTGTCTCCGTCATGTAGAACTGTTAGGGGTTCAGAAGAGCGAAGGTTGGGAGGACCGGGCGCAGGGCACAGAGGGAGCAGTGCTGGAGGAAGTTTCTGTCTCACACTCTCTCTCTCTGTGCTCCTGGTTGGTGTAATAATAAATATATCTGAAAGCAGCTCTTGCCTCTGTGTTGTCTTTACATGTGGCGACGAGCTAGTCACCACAACCTACACTACCCAGCTACGGTGTCACCTATGTAACAGATGTCTGCAGTTCCTATGAAGACGCTGCAGTATCGCTGGTATTTGCTTGACTTACGGAGTTGATCTAGAGACTGAGGATACGTGGCACAGATGCCTACTTCGCTGAAGGTCGTTGAATTGCCGGTGCGGTGGTTGCCGCTGTTGAGCATGCGCTAACAACCAAGGGCATAGAGCTTTAACTTGGAGGCGAACGTTGGCATTGGGATCTCGCTGTAACGCGATGCGCTGTAAAGCAACATAGCGGCCATCTTTGAACCAGGCTGCGTGTTGTGGACACAGTGATCTGCACACCTTAGTACTGCCATAGTTGAGGGTTCACCCTGCAAAGTCATCAGGCGACGGAACAGCCATTGTTGAACCAGGCTGTGGGTTGTGGACACCGTGATCTGCGGGTTGTGGACACTGTGATCCGCATACCTTGATACTTGGTGCTGCTCACCTTTGCCTGTTGTAATTCTGAGATTAGTATACACTACGTGGCGGATATCTATTCATCTACAGGGTTTTGTGGATGCCGTGATCCGCACACCTTTGGAATGATATCATTTGAGTGGAACTACGGTGATCCGCTCACCTTATTCTTTTTACAACAGACTGGGTTGATGTGGATTTACTGATTCTTACCCCTTCAATCTTCATTTAGGTTACATACTGTGTCCAGGGCGTATTTGCTTTCTACTGTATACATGTTTCTTCGAGTATATTTACTGTTGCGTTTTTAAACATATACTTAGTGAAGGGATAGTTGTAGAGGGAACTCATTTAGTCTTTGTGTGTTACAGGTGTAGGCAATTTTAATTTCCATTATCTGAAAGAGACACGTTAGTGACAGATTCCTTACCTTAGAATATCCCCAGGCGTCAGGCTGGATCCGGAAAGTTTTTGCGTAGCAGTACCCTTGCGCGTCGGTAGGCGGCGTCGTGCGGCTCCGCGTCCGTCGTCGGCGTCGTGATCGCCGGGATGACGTCGCGGGCAGTACTTAGACGCCGCCCCTGCGCGCTGACGTCAGTTCTTCTTTTTCCGCGCCAGCAAGCGCAGATCCGGGAAGAGCAGTTCCCTAGTCATTTTTTGACTAACTTTTTGGGTGAATTTTTCATTGTTTCTCGAATCGACTTCAAGGTGTCGAGGGATGCCCGGCTTTAAACGTTGCGGCGCCTGTGCTCGGATGATGTCCATCACAGACCCGCATTGGGAGTGTCTCTTCTGCCTCGGCCGAGGCCACGACACGGAGTCGTGTTCCGACTGCCGGGCCCTCAACCCGAAAGCTTTGCGAGAGCGGTCTCGAAAGCTCCTCGAGGCCCGGCATTCGGCTCCGCGCAAGCCCCGGTCGCGTGAGAGGTCGAGGGGTCGGTCGCGGAGTCCTCACCGGCCGCCGGCGTCGAAGTCTTCTTCGTCCGGTAAGTCAAAACACAAAAGTCCAAAAAGCATCGTCGCTCTAGGACTTCGCCTCGCCGGTCTCGCGACTCGGCTGAGGCCCCTCCTGGCACCGTCCCCGCGGCCCCGGACATGCCTGTGGAGTCGCCCCCGCAATACCCGTCCTTCCCGGGTTCGGGGGCGGATCCGGCCCAAATACAGGAATTCCTGTCGGCCATGGCCCGCCTCTTCGGGCCTCAAGGTCCCTCCGTGCGCCTTCGGGCCCCGCGGGCCCTGATGGGGCTGCTCCGGCGCCGCCGACGGCTCCGGCCCCGGGCGTCGCCCGTGCCTCCAGCCTCGATCCCGCCCGGCCCCGGCCTCGATCCCGGCTCCGCAACCCCCATCGACGCCGGTCGACCTAACAACGCCTCCGCCGACGCCGATGTCTCCGGTGCCGTTCACGACGCCGCCTGGGGCTCCGTGCGTCGTCGTCCCCCAGTTCCTTCCGGCTCCGGACATGGAACCAGGCCGACGTCGCTCGACTCCGGCGCCGATGGGGCCTTGGATCCCAAATGTCCCTCCTCCTCCTTATTTTGAACCAGAGGAGGACCAGGAGGACTGGGAGGGGTCTGATGACCCTCTTGCACAACAGTGTCAGTATTATGAGGACTGGACAGAGGGTCTAGAGGACGCCAGTGGTCTAGATACTTCCCCTGACACTGGCATGCTGTCTCCTCCCGTGGCTACGGAGGAGGGAGCCAATTTTGCAACGGTGTTGCGTAGGGCGCTGGAGCCTTACATCTCCAACTCCCTACTGTGGCAGTCAAGACTAATCTCTTGACAGAGGTGCTTCAGCCGGCAGCCTCCTCACGGAGACTGTGCTGCCGTTTAACGATGCCCTCACTGACGTTCTTTGGGCGCCTGGTCCAAGCCCAACACAGGGGCTCCTGTGGATAGGAACGTGTCCCGACGCCATCGCCCAGCTCCGGGCGACCCCCTATTTCTCTCTGTCCACCCCACTCCTGAGAGCTTGGTTGTCCAAGCCTCCGCTTCCCAAACCGCCTTCCCTACCGCCCTCCGGATAGGGAATCCAAACGCCTGGATCAATTTGGGAAGAAGGGTTTTTCTTCCTCCAGTGCGGGCTTGCGGTCCATCAACACCGCTTGCCTTTTGGGCCGATATACCCACTCCTTGTGGGATTCGGTGGCGACTGTTTTGCCCCAGTGTTCTGAGGAGGTCCAGACGCTGCTTTCCGCGCCATTGCGGAAGGAAGGGATGCGGCCAAATACACATCCGATGTGGCCTTGATACCGCCGACTCGCTGGGCAGGTCTATTGCACCGACGGTGGCGCTGCGTCGCCACGCCTGGCTGAGAACCACTGGTTTTTCAGGGGATGTCCAGAATTCTCTCATGGACATGCCCTTTGATGGAGTCGGTCTTTTTGGGTCCAAAGCAGACCATGCGTTGGAGCGCTTTAAGGACTCACGGGCTACTGCCAAGTCCCTGGGCCTTTCTGCTACACGCCCTCCGCTAACTTCTGCTTTTCGCCCCTATCGTGGCCACGGAAGGGGCGCCCAGTCACGTCAGCAGCCCAGCCACCGGCCGCGCAGCGGGCGTCTTCGCGTGGCCGAGGACGTGGATACCGCCGTGGCGGTTCGGGCAACCAGCGTGCGGGTCAGGCCACCACCTCCAACCCGTCCGCGGCCTCCAAGCTCTCCTAGTCCCTCCTTTCAGGTGCACAGCACGCCAGTCGGGGGCAGGGTACGCCATCACCTTCACCACTGGCGTCCCATCACCTCGGACAGGTGGGTCTTGGACATTGTCCGAAGGGGCTACTCCCTCCCCTTCGAGACCACCCCCCCAGCCATGCCACCTCAATTCCACCGCATGTCAGGGGATCACTTGGTGCTTCTACAGAAGGAAGTCACGGCCCTCTTGGCCAAGAGGGCCATCGAGCATGTTCCGACCCCAGAAGTAGGGCGTGGTTGCTACTCCCACTACTTTCTGGTGCCCAAAAGGACAAGGAGGACATGCGTCCTATCTTGGACCTCCGGAACGTCAATCGCTTCCTCCGGAAGGAGAAGTTCAAGATGCTCACCCTAGCTCAGGTCTTGAAAGCCCTCGACCCCGGAGACTGGTTGGTAGCGCTGGACTTGCAGGACGCCTATTTCCACATCCTCGCCCTGCCGGCCCACCGGCGTTACCTTCGGTTCACGGTAGGCCTCGAGCATTTTCAGTTCACCGTGCCCCCTTTGGCCTTACCAGTGCCCCTCGGGTGTTCACGAAAGTGATGGCGGTGGTCGCAGCTCATCTGCGCCGGGCAGGGGTTTCAGTCTTCCCCTACCTCGACGACTGGCTGCTGAAGGCGGGCTCGCCCCAGGCAGTCGTCTCCCACCTCCAGACTACGGCCGAACTCCTGCACTCGCTGGGGTTCTCCATCAATGTGCCGAAGTCGCATCTGATTCCTTCTCCACAGCTCCTTTTCATCGGAGCAGTTCTGGACACGACGCAGTTTCGGGCCTATCCTCCCGAACGGCGAGTCCGGGATATTCAGGCTATGATTCCGATCTTTCAGCCTTTATCCTGGGTTTCGGCACGGATGACCCTGAGGCTGCTGGGCCTCATGGCCTCCTGCATCCTGCTGGTCAATCATGCCAGATGGCATATGCAGGCTCTGCAGTGGGACCTGAAGTTCCAGTGGGCGCAGCACCAGGGCAACCTGTCCGATCACGTCCAGATCTCGGAGGGGACTGCAAAACAGTTACAGTGGTGGCTCTCGAACCGGCAATGGGTCATGGGCAGATCCCTCTCCCTTCCCCAGCCAGAGCACACAGTTGTGACGGACGCGTCCCTTCTGGGATGGGGCGGTCACATGGGAGAGGCGGAGATCAGAGGCCTCTGGTCTCCGGCGGAGTCCAGGCTCCATATCAACCTTCTGGAGCTCCGGGCGATCCGACTTGCACTCAAGGCATTCCTTCCCTCTGTCAAAAGGAAGGTAGTGCAGGTGTTCACCGACAACACCACCGCCATGTGGTACTGCAACAAACAGGGCGGGGTGGGGTCGTGGACCCTTTGTCAAGAGGCTCTGCGCCTCTGGACGTGGCTGGAACATCAGGGCATGTTCCTGATGGTTCAACACCTGGCAGGTTCCCTGAACGCCAGGGCGGACGAACTCAGCCGCAGGTGCATGATGGATCACGAATGGCGTCTTCACTCGGAAGTGGCGCAAGGGCTCTTTCTACAGTGGGGAGAGCCTTGGTTAGATCTATTCGCCACCGAAGAGAACGCGCAATGTCATCAGTACCGCGCGTTGGAATTTCCAAGGCGGCACTCGCTCGGCGACGCTCGTCACGAGTGGAGTTGCGGTCTATTGTACGCCTTTCCGCCTATACCACTTCTACCCAGAGTGTTGAAGAAGATTCGGCACGACCGGGCCCAAGTCATTCTTGTGGCTCCGGACTGGGCTCGAAGAGTTTGGTATCCCGAGCTACTCAGTATGAGCGTAGATCCCCCGATCCGTCTGCCTCTTCGGGAGGATCTTCTGTCGCAGCAGCAGGGGACGGTCCTCCACCCGAACCTGTCCAGTCTACACCTGCTTGCGTGGAGATTGAGCGGCGGCAGTTGATTCCTTTCGACTTGCCTCCCGAAGTTTGTGATGTGATTCTGGCAGCCAGGCGTCCCTCCACTAAGGTGGTATACGCCTGCAGGTGGAACAAATTTGTGGCATGGTGCACAGCAAAGGCTGTGAACCCCTTTCTGCCCCTCTTTCTGAGGTCCTTCTGTTCCTTCTTTCTCTGGCCCAACAGGGTTCTGCCCTGGGTACCATCAAGGGTTATCTCTGTGCTATCTCGGCCTTCCTCAGGCTCCCTGATCAGCCCTCCTTTTCAAGTCCCCTGTTGTTAACAGGTTCTTAAAAGGCATTACACACCTCTTTCCTCCTGTTCCGTTTGTGATGCCTCAGTGGGACTTGAACTTGCTTCTTACCTTTTAATGTGCGCTCCCTTTGAGCTCTCTACATAACTGTCCTCTTCGTCTTCTGACTCTAAAGACAGCCTTTCTGGTAGCCATCACCTCCGCTCGGCGGGTGAGTGAGCTCCAGGCTCTATCTTGCAAACCTCCCTTTCTGTCTGTTCATCCAGACAAGGTTGTTCTTCGGACGCGTCCGTCCTTCTTGCCAAAGGTGGTTACTGCCTTCCACATTGGGCAGACCATCACCTTGCCTACCTTCTTTCCGCCTCCGCATCCTTCCAGAGAGGAAGAGAGGCTCCACCGTCTGGACCCAAAACGTGCGCTCTCCTTCTATATCGACCGCACAAAACACTTCCGGGTGGATGACCAGCTCTTTGTTGGCTACGTGGGTGCCAAAAAAGGTCGGGCGGTGCACAAACGAACCATCTCCCGCTGGGTTACCTTGTGCATCAAGACCTGCTATTCTTTGGCTAAGAAGGAGCCTCCTGTTGGGCTGCATGCCCATTCCACCAGGGCAACGGCTGCTACCACGGCCTTGGGCCGCGGTGTTCCGCTGCCGGTTATCTGTCAGGCAGCTACGTGGGCCTCGCTGCACACGTTTACAAAACATTACTGCCTTGACAGTCAGGTCCGGAGGGACGGCTTCTTGGCCGTTCTGTCCTCCAGGACTTCCTTGTCTGATCTTTGTTCGCAGACCCACCACCGGGTTGGTATTGCTGGGGTATCTATTCTAAGGTAAGGAATCTGTCACTAACGTGTCTTTCAGATGCACAAGTTACTAACTTGTGTAACGATATATCTGTAAGAGACAGTAGTTAGTGACAGATTCCTTACCGCCCACCCATCCTCCCCGTTCTGCGAACTGATTTCTAGGGTTAAGGACATCCCTTTCAGGGCCCTAGTATTTTTCAGACACCTATGTCAGCTTCTTGCATGGCTCTGCGTTCCTGGCGCGGAAAGTCGTGTACAGAACTGACGCCAGCGCGCAGAGGCGGCGTCTAAGTACTGCCCGCGACGTCATCCCAGCGATCACGACGCCGACGACGGACGCGGAGCCGCACGACGCCACCTACCGACGCGCGAAGGGTACTGCTACGCAAAAACTTTCCGGATCCAGCCTGACGCCTGGGGATATTCTAAGGTAAGGAATCTGTCACTAACTACTGTCTCTTACAGATATATCGTTACACAAGTTAGTAACTTGTGCTTCTAGTCATTTCAGGGTGGTTTTTGCAAACATGTATGTACAGAGTATCACACTGGCACCTCTTTGACCATTTTTTGTCACCCCTGGTGAGCCCTCGATGAAATAGCTACAGTGGAAAGTGTATTTCTTTAATTATATTGCTACATTGGAGGAAGTGAATGAGGAAGAGTTTTCTGTAAGGAACGAAAATAAACTTTTGCTGCACACTTTGGGTCTGGAAGGGTTAGACTGTATTAGCAAATGGACAAAAACCAAGAGACAGCAAAGACACTGATGTATTAAGTCCTGAATTAGAGGATCCTGACCATTACTTTTCCCCATCTGTATGTGTAGCAGTGGATAGATTCGAATTTTTCCAACTCCATCAAGACAGTCAGGAATGTATAGAGGACTTTGTGGCAGAGTTGAAAAAACTAGCAATACCATGCAAATTCGGGAATTTGCATGACGAACTGGTAAAGGATCAAATTGTGATGCATACTGATGATTCTCATGTTCAAGAACGTTTATGGGCTAATGGTGACACCACTCTGAAAGAGGCCATCTCTATTGTGAAAAAAAGTGAGTTGGCTAAGCGTTGTGCCAAAGCAGCTCTGAGTAAGAGTGAAGCAAAAGATATAGTTGCTGCCATCAAAGCATCTACTTCAAAATTACAAGAATATCAGAAACCTAAAGGGAAAAGTGTAGTTCGATCTAATGCTGGAATGAGTTGCTGTAGGAACACTGATAAACAGTGTCACAGTAATAAGATTATGGAAGAGCGTGCTATAGAGGTGGGAGCAAAGAGCACTTGGCCTACGATAAGAAGTGCCCTGCAAGGAAACAGCAATGCTTGTATTGTGGGACTGTAGGCCATTCGCAAAAGTCTGTCATAAGAAACGCAATACATCTGTTCAAGACTCTGAGTCTTCTGCACTGGAAGATGATGACATTCAATGCATTTTGTATATAGATTATAATGTATTAGGTTTAGAGGATAAAAATAAAAAACCTACATGTGAATTATGGATAGGAGGAGTCAACATTAACATTGTGGCTGACTCCAGTTCGCCTTACACTATTATTAATCATAAAGTGTGGGAAGATATGTTTAGAAATGGACTTGGTGATATTTTATAGCCGTCTGATGTCCACCCTTTGAGTTTCACGGGTGACACAATACCAGTGGTTGGCTTTTGCAAGCTCATATTCTTATTCAAGGGGAGAGAAGCAGAAAGCAAGTTTTATATGGTGGAAAAGTGTCTGTCGGTATTGGGATGGAGGGACCAAGGTAACTTAAGCATAGTGCTTGATCCAAACAATCCTGAGCAGGTTTTGCTGACGGATGATTCATATGCCCGTTCTTTGAGTTTACAATTCCCTGAGGTATTTTCAGGTAATGTAGGTTGCCTTAAAGGGTTCCAACATGAAATAGTTTTTAAAAGAACGGAGCAATCCTGTAGTGCATAAAGTGAGAAATATTCCTTTTAGCATTAGGGATGAGGTGAAGCAGGAACTAGACATGCTCGCCAAGGCAGGAGTAATTGAGAGTATTGAGTCTAGTGAATGGTTGGTTCTCTTGGTCGTGGCTAGGAAAGCGAATGGAGACAAATCAGATTAAGCATTGATCTGAAGGATCTTAAATGCAACAATCGTGTAGATAAGTTTCTGTTACGTATGATCAGCGAAATGTTAGCCATGACCAAAGGGATCCACTGGTTTTCTTCGCTAGATTTAACTACAGCCTACCTTCAGGTTCCACTACACCAGAATAGCAGACAACTGACAGCCTTCATTACACCATATGGATGTTTCCAGTTTAAGCGGATGCCCTTTGGTCTGGTGTCCACAACTGCAGTATTCCAAAGGCTCATGTATCAACTGTTTAAGGATGTTTCAAGAGTACTGTTCTTTCAGGATGACATATTGATTATGGGCAAGGACAGACATTAGCATGATGCAAAACTTTTGGATGGTTTTACGAATTTTGAGTGTGAATGGCCTGACTGCAGTGATGAGTAAATGCAAGTTAGCAGTGTCTAAAGTCATATATTTAGGACATGAAGTGAGTGGTGATAGTATTTGGCAGAATTGTTAGGGGCAATCCATAAAGCACCTGCACCTGTGTCCAAGGATAGTGTTAGATCCTTCTTGGGTCTGTCAGAGTTCTATTCAAAGTTCGTCAAAGACTTTGCAACAAAGACTTTCCACCTCAGACAGTTGTTTAAAAAAATGTGTCCTCGTCTGCAGGGAACAAGCATCAAGAATGTTTGGAAGCAATTAAACATGATATTTGCTCTGCAGTTCCTATTCAAGGTTTCAATTCTTTGGAGAGAATTGTTATTACCACTGATGCTAGTGGAAGAGGTCTTGGGACGGTCCTGTCCCAGATTAATGAGGACGGAAAATAATCTACTATTTCTTTTGCTTCCTGTTCCTTGGCACTGACTGAAGAGAAATTGTCTACTATTGAGAAGATGTTAGCGTGTGTCTTGGGTTTATGTAAGTTCAGGCAATATGTGTGGGGGGGGTGTAGTTTCATGATTCGGACATACCACAAACCCTTGACAAAATTACTTACCACTGCTGGAATGATGAAGGCTACTCCTAGATTGGCTAGATTGTCGTTGCAGTTATTGGATTATAACTATGAAGTGGGATACAGTGATTGACAAGTTAGAGTGTGTTGGTATGTCGAAGAAAGAATTAGTGTAAGGTTATCATGAGGATCCTTATTGCTTAGGGTGTAAGAGTACATGCAGTCAGGTTGACCACAAAAAAATGAACATTAATGAGTTTGAGAGACACTCATGGGAAATCAAAGATGAATTGTCATGGGAGGATGACTTTTTGCTAAGAGGGGTGAGAATTGTACTTCTAGAGTGTTTAAGAAACAGGCTTTTGTGCATTATCCACGAGGGTCACTTAGGAATTGTCAAAAGCAAAAGGAGGGTCAAAGAACAATACTGGTGGTCAGGAATTGACATGCAGACTGAGAAAATGGCGAGAGAATGTTGTGAGTGCTGTTTAGCGGATAAAACTTTAATAACGTTTAGACCACCTTTAGAGACAAACAAATGCACTGAAGGACCCTGGGAAGAACTAGCTATAGATTGTTTGGGGCCTTTGGAGAATAACGGTCGGTATAGTTGCTATGTAGTTGTGTTATTAGATCTTTTCACTAAATGGCCTGAAATTTGTATTTCCAGTGTGGCAGATTCTACTACTGTATTCAGATTTTTGGGCAGATGTATTTCTACACAAGGGAATTTCTAAGACCATTCTGAGTGATAATGGGACTCAATTTAAGTCTGGTGAGTTTCAAACATTTCTTGGTAGGAACAACATTAGGTGGAAGAATACGTTTCTTCACCATCCAGCAGGGAATGGAGCGGTGGAGCACTTTAACAGAGTGCTAATGGGCAGTATCTGTATGGCCATTAAAATTGTCAGAATTGGGAAGTAGAAGTGAAGAGATTGTTGTGGGCGTACCGTGCTTCTCCTACAGTCACTGGTTATAATTTGAATTATTAAGTGGTAGGAAAATTTGTACGAAGGACAATGTAGCTTGGTTAAAAAATAAGTTGTTGAACAACTGGTCTGTGGAGTGTGTAAAAAAATAATATAATGACGGTGCAAGGCGCGTACAAAAAATACTATGATTCCAAGCATGGGCTGAAATCTGCCAAACTCAATGTGGGAGATTTTGTCAGGGTCTAGGTTCAAAGAGTGCAGAGTAAAGGGAGTCCAAACTTCAAGGGTTCCTACAAGGTAATGGAGATGAGCACCAACTCTGTGAAGTTATGTAATGGTGAGGTATGGCAATTAACAACGATTGCCAAATGTAATGCTTCTAAGTGTGGGTGTGGAACTGTGGGTGGTAGGAAGAATTGGCTGTGGGCGTGTAACGCTAGGGCAGAAAATAGGTCTGGTGCTAAAATAAAGAATGCCAGTAGTACTACAAATGATACTGAAGAATGTGAACAACACAGGGAGGTGGATGTGGAACAAGAGTGTGCGCAATCCACGAGCGGTACAGGGAATTATGCTCCTTTGAACAATAAAGAGGGGAAATGTGTTGAGGGTAAACTTACAAGATGTGGAAGGAAAGTTGTAGTACCAAAGAAGTTAAACGATTTCATTTCATTATTTGTGTGTGTGATGTGTTATAAGGCAAAATTGTAATATGGCATATTTTGAATATTCTGCTATGTGTTTTCCATTGCAATTGTTGGGTTATTACAATGTACAGTATTTTGTTATAGGGTTATTGGATTTGGTTGGAGGTTTTATTTTGTTTAAAAAAGGGGGAAGATATGTGGTATTGGTGGAATGTTGTTCTGTCTCCGCCATGTAGAACTTTTAGGAGTTTGTGAGAACGGACGAAGGGCCCAGAGGGAACAGTGGTGGAGGAGGTTTCTCTCTCTGTGTGCTCCTGGTTGGGGTATTAATAAATATATCTTACAGCAGCTCTTGCCTCTCTACGTGTTATCTTTACAGCCCACTCATATTTTTATGTAAACTATCAGATATCAAAGAATACCAACAACCTTGTGTCTCAGATTCCTAATAACTTCTTTGTGTATGTATACTCTGAACCTCTGTATATGTTTCCAGCACCAAACAAAAGGCTGGAACGACAACCAAGCAAGTTAAACACGATTAGTTTCCATACAAGCTTTTTTGGTCTTTAGCAACTATTAATTAAATGTTTGTTACATTGTAGTGTTATTCACAGCATCAGTTGTGTCACGATGAAGGAAAAGTTTACCAGAAACATATTGAGTATAAAAACTAGAAGATTAGTTACATGAATTAATGATTTATAATATTTAAAACATAACATGGAAAACTGTAAATATATATAAGAAATTGGACTGAATTATTATTCCAGAGTGTGTACTCCTTGCTGGAATAGATTACTCGCTTTTCTATAGGAAGGTCTACATCCTTGAGAATTGTATGGTGCGGTGGCACCCAAAGCAATTTATTTTTCGTTGAACAACATGTGCGCTCTGAGTTATTATTACTGAATGTGTGAACTGTGCAAGCCAAGTGGGGCACACTTGAATCCGCTCCAGGCGATAACAAGTAAAGTGCAAACAACAACATTTGGGTTGCCCGTCTACCAGCAGTTTTTGCAGGAAGGAAACAGTTAACTATTTTGCCGCTGGCTGAGCCAGCTAATGGATACATACCCAGTTGTCAGCAGAGACGCTGCATTATGCCCGCTGATAAAGTCAGCATAGATATGCGCTGTTACAGTGCCGCAGCTTCAGTTCATAGCGCATTTCATTGACACATTTGCGGTCTGTGTTCTAACGTGCACGAGCCACGGCCTTTTTACCTCGTGAGTTCGGTTTGTCGGGAAATCAAATTTAGACCAACCCGCTGTAGAAAAGGGATATTTTTGTGTGAAGGCTTTGGTAAATTCTTGCAGAAGGACCGTGCGGCCCAGCCACATGTAGGCGCCTGCCCCCATTAACCTGCTATCACTCCCCCTGAGGGCTAGAGAACCAGAGCTGCGCCTGTGACACGGGGCAGGAGAGAACCTGTGATGGGAAATGTTGTGGCCCGAAGCCTGCATTATGCAAACTCTATCCAGTGGAACACCATTGCAGCAAGTAATGTGTATAGCGTGGGCCGATCGAGACAATATTTCTTTTCAATCGCAGTCCTTTAGTCCTGCAAGCCTTAGCATCTCCAGACGTGAATCTTCCGACCCGACCGACGCATGATTTGAAGTTGGCAGCATTTTCCTGCCATAATTGAACTGGTCATCTCCCTTTCTCCCTGTCTGAGTACAATTGTTCCACTAATGGTTAAGCTAACCTTCTAGTAAAACTGGATTATCTTTTCAGTTGTGTGCAGCCAGCTTTAAAAAAAAAAAAAAAGTTCTACTGTGTCTTTACTTAAGGTACCCAATGGGTTATTTCCTGCGAGTTTAGGAGGAATCTTCAGAACATGGCATCAGGGTTTCTTAAATCACTTTCTGGCCTCGTTCAGCACACATTCCAAGGTGTAGCAGAGGGGCCATCCTGCCTTTTCCTAAGCTACCTACATTAAAAGAAATCCCAGCAATGCATGGCCATACACACACTTCCTGGATACCAACTGGAGATTCTTAGACTTTGAGGGAAGTCCCGGGTAGTCGCTTGCTTGATGCAACCCCAGCCCTTTGGAGCTATGGACATCATTTGGCCTCCGCGACAGTAGAACTCCAGTGATCCCACTCTGCTGTAGGCATCAACAGCACAAAGAGTTTGCAGGCTGCTATGGATGTCCTGATGGAGAAAACTCACCCTTGCATTAATGCTGCTCGTGCCCCTCTGTGTCCCATTGGCAAATACCTTTGCACACGTTTTTATGCAGCCTCTTCCCGTGCAGTGGTATGTCACTAGCCCCTCGGTTTAGGTTGTATGAAAGATCAAAGCAGAGCACTTGCCCTCGGATGTCAAGGTCACCAGTGGTGTTCTGCAAAAGTTAAGGATATGGCTGAATGGTAGCTCAGGATACTGCATGTTTAACTGTGCTCATAATGAGCTTTGGACTGTAGGAACATATATATATATATATATATACATACATACATATATACACAGCATTTGTAGTCATAATACAGACTGTCATGAACTGCACAACTGTTAGGCAAAAGCCCATGTTTAATTTGTCATTTTTAAATATGTCTCTCTTCAGAGTGCTGTTAACCTACCAGCTATTTCACGAGGCAGACCTGGCGTCATGGCTCCCATGATGTATGAGTAAAGAGAATTTCAAGAGTAGTATGTATTGAAAAAGGGCAAGCTGGCAATCGGCTCTGATCGCCTAAACTCTCACTGGTTATTGAGTGCCTTGTAGCTTGTGTCACAATTTTGTATTTTTGTATCTGTGCTCCGAGCATCGGACGTTACTGTTTGGTTTTAGGGGCGACCAAACTAAAGGTCTTGTTGGCCCTAAGGGTCCCGTAAGTTATTTGGTGAAGAACAATTAATTGAAAAAGCAAACACCATCAATGAAAATTGAAAGTCATCTATATATATTTTAAAGCAGGGCCGGCTGTCAGACGGTGTGGGCGGTGCCATCGCACAGGGCGGCAAGTTCTGGGGGCGCCGTTTGTGAATGCATTATAAAAGCATGCTTATCTGAGAGTTCAGAGTGCGTGCAAAAACAGGTGGATGCCTTTTTGGGCTTTTTACTTGCACTAATGGGCCACAATTTCCCATTTGTGCATTAAAAAAATCTCCTCTGGCAGGTTTGCTATATTTGGGCAGATATTTGCCCCTCCCCCCGTGCGTGATATTTTTATGTGCGACGCTGCCCACTGTAAGTTCAGTGAGTGCTGGCCCGGTGCTGCAGCTGAGGTGAACGGCCAGTCCTGGGAGGTGCAAGGACATGCACAGCAGCCAGAAAGGGAATTGTGGGAAGCTTCGTTTACCAGTGATTCCTGGTCACCCAAAATTCCACAGTGCCCTACGATAACTTCCTTTTTGCATGCTAGGAAGTGGTACAGTGTGCAGAGCTGACTGCTGGCTTCTGCTTTACTACACGAACGGTATGCAGGAGTTACTCTTCAGTAGTGGGCAGGTTCCAGTGCTGCCTTCTTACATGGAACTTATGGCTTAATTGTATCAGGGTGCCTGAGAGTAGAACTGCTGATGGAGCCTCGAAGCTCCCAGGTAAGCACAGACTCCTGCTTGACACCAATGGCATTTACATGATCCTCGATTTCTCAAGCCAAGGATGGCAGTATTAGTGGTCAGCCACCCAAACGGAAGAGGAAAGAGGGTGACGGGGTTAATTAGACATCACTGTGCACTAGAATGATGTTTTGTTCTTGATTGGTCAACAGCTAATTTCTAAAACCTATCACCCCGTCCCATGAGAATTTGTTTGTTGCACGAGGATGTAATTTTTGCAGACTTCTGACAACTGTTATCTCACTCCTGGCACTTATGTTTTTTTTGTCCAATTCTTGTCATAAATGATTGTTTTGTGTCTATTTTGTGCCCTTGTTATGGTCTGCTGGTGAGTAAAATACTGTAGCACCCACCAAGTGGCTGGCATGGAGTCTCAACATGTATATCAGGATCGCGCACCATCTGCCAACAAACCACACTCTTCTGGTGCTCTAGTGAACTGGTAAACTAAAACTACAGTTCCAGGGATGCACGTGTTCAAAGAAAGCTATGGAATAGCCATTAGGCTCAGATTTTAGCGAGGATGAGTGATGAGCAGGAATGTCTGACATTTCGGGGTGGCAGGACAGGAACATTTAAGAAACATTGGTGTAGACACAAGAAAACACTGCACAACATGTAACATGCAGATCATAAATGTGTATTTTATGTAGAAGGCTCAGTGGGTTATTTCTTCTGACATGGATATCTATTTGTTACTTGTTGTTTGTGAATTACAATTCTTTTAAGAGCTGCAGGCAAACTGCAATGCATAGGTTTAGTTTAGAAAAAAAAATCCTCCAACGTTTGTTATTCTAAAGTTGCTAAAAATGGTTATTTTGGATGATGTTTACAATTAGTATAGATAGCCCCAACCACTGATTTACATTTTAAATCTTGAGTTTGTATTTCTCCAGATGAAGCACTCTTAAAATATATTGCCAACCATTAGGGAGGGCACATGGCTTCTACACATTGCAGTCCTCATTGTCTAATGTAGAACTTCCTATACGTTGATTGACACACTTGCATGTTTCACGATCTCTCCATAATATGTGAATAATTGTAAGCACTCTGCCAGCCTACATTGTGATGAGAGTGGTGCTATAAAAGAAATTAAATAAATGTGAAAGATGGGCCATGGGAAGATGAGTGGCACAGTTGTTGGGTGGCAGTGAAGGAATCTGTGGAGGAAGATCTGGAGGCGCCTAAAATGGCTGTTGTACCGGACGCCACCAACGCTAAAGCCAGCCATGTTATAAAGTTAACAATGCCACATAGGTTACCTTAAGTAGCTGTATAGTCGCTGCTCTTTTTGCTGCTTCTCTGATGCACAGCTTGGTTCACCTAAAAGGAATAAAAGAATGTATTGGGCCTGGAAAGGCTGCGTAGGTCATTACTTAAGGGAGCACGGTCTCTACAAGGTATACTAAAGGTATAATACTGGTCAGTGTAACTGAAAGTTAGGCTGTTGGTCAGCGTAACTGAAAAGAATTCGATTTTTTCTCGCTCTAACTCTAAGAGAATATCCCTTTTGAGCTATGAAAGAGTGATGACTGAACCATCCTCTGCAGAAGAGTTCCTTTATCGATTTTCTTGACACTCAGTTCTAGGCGAAGTTAAGTTTAAGGCTTTACTAAAATAGGAGAAGCTCTTGGGAGAAATAGGTTATTTTACAGAACTTCACTGTCCGTATAAGGGTTTTCATGGGCTAGGAAAAATGGCAGAGATGTAACCGCGCTTTGCTTCAGGTATGGTTCTCCCTGATGCAGGACTTGTATCCCAAAACGAGACTAGGAACTATGCCTGAACTATCTTGAATGGGTATTAGAGGATTTTCATGACTGAAATGGCTTCAGTTGAAAATGTTGAAATAACAGCTCAAGAGAATATAAGGAAAGCACATTAAAATAGAGAAAGCCCTATAAGATCTTTACAAGATGACTATTTCTCAAAGTCATACTTTTTACGCCTAAAACTCTTAAACCCGCAGATTTAAACAAACCTATTTTTTTGTTTTCTATTACTCTCCAGACAGGCTAACCAAGATTATGGGTGCTATTAAAAGCTGTGCAAGTGAAAAATCTTGCTTGCCTCTCTAAGCCTCATGTGTCCTGTGAACTTATTTCTGCCTTCTGGGATAAGGTGATTGATGCATTGGAGTTTTTACTATATTGAAGCTTTAAGTAAGAATGTATCACTTTATTTTTGGAATTGAAGAGATTAGTACCATTGAGGAAGAAGCAAAGTTGATACTTTTTTTTTTTTTTTAATTTAAATATTTTTTTTATTGATTTCATCATGAAGAAAATACAGCTGAAGAATAAAATCACAATGTTTATAGTACAAATAATATAAATCTATAAATAGCTAATAAAAACCATTATCAGCAAGACCATAACAAAGAGCCCAAAGCAGCATAGAATCTAAATACAGGCAATAAATAGTTTTAAAGAGCTAAGACATTACGTTTGAGACCGAGCTATATACAATAAAAAGGATAAAAGGCAGCCACACCGGCAAAAAAAAAAAAAAAGAAAGATTTTCATAGCCATGCATTTCATTCTTCCTGGATGAATGGAGTAATCCAATCTGTGAATGGGCCCCAGATCTTTTTCCTTTTATCCTGCCCTTTCTCCCTCTACGTTCATAAAGTGCTTTTTCTAAGTTATAAATATGCAAAAACGGCTTTTCCACTGTTGAAAAGTAGGAGGTTGCGGGCTTAGCCAGGCAGAGGTGACACAGAGTCTTAAAACTGCCATCGCAATAAAAATCAACTCTTCCCCTTTTTCCCTATTGTTTCGTCTACCCCCAATAACATCAGAAGTGGTGTCAAAGGAACCTCCTCTTTAAAACAAACTGCAAAAAGCCTGATATTTCTTGGCCGAGTGACTCAATGCCTGGGCAGGTAGAAAAGATGTGTATTATATCCACAGCATAAGCCTTACACCTAAAACAGTGAGTTCTTTCCACACCTCCCCATTTCGCGATCTTCGCAGGCGTGATATATATAGATCAAACAAAGTCTTGAAATGTTGTTATTTCAGATTAGCTGCACACAGTACCGAGTTCCCCAATTCAACTGACTTAAGGAAGCGGGAGTCCAAAACCCCCAATTTATCCTGCCATCTTTGCCTGTGCTTGTCTAGATCATCTGGCAGCCCCTCCAACAGGCAGCTATAAAGTTGTGAGATTGAGGACCCCGATCTGCGAATCAGCAATTAGATTAATGCCACCTGCCCGAAGCCTGCAGCCCCGCCTGCTTTTTTCAGAAGGAAATCCTCAGCTGCAGATATTTAAAAAAATCTCGAGATCCTATACTAAACCTTTCCCGAATTATATCGAAGGAAGCTATGTGATCACCTTCTAAAAATCCGCAATCCTGAAAAAGCCATTCCTGCCCCATCTTACCAAACACTCATCTTGTAGGACGATTGGGAGCTGATCATTCCCGATCAGGGGGGTATACCTGTTAAACCTGCCCACTCCTGCTTTTTTCCTTATACCAGCCCAGTTACGAAAGGCAGCAATTAAAACCTTAAAACGGGTTTTTTTGAAATAGCTAGCTTCATAAAATTTTAATAAGCAGCCATTAGCCCGAGTATTAATCAAGATTTCAAATATTGAGGGGAAATAGCTAGGATCTTTTCTCTCCCTGGCCTTGACTCCAAAGAGAGGCCCATAATATTGCAGAGCTGCAGACAGATAATATAGCTTAAAATGTGGGAGCCCCCAGCCCCCTCTCTCCCAGGTGAGGGATAGAAATGCATTAGCTCTCCTTGTTCTGCCATACGACCAGATAAATCTCGCTACCTCCCTATCAATTAAGCGAAACCAAAAATTGTTTATCTCCAGAGGGATTGTGCGGAAGATGTACAGCAGCTTTGGGAGGACAATCATTTTAATAATATTACACCTCCCCATTATTGACAGCTTCAAGTTGTCCCAACGATGAAGGTCATTTTTAATTTTCCCCAATATGGGAGTCATATTTAACTCTACAATATCCTCAACCTTAGCTGTAATACAGACCCCTAAATAAACCGCTTTCTCTACAATACGAATGTCCGAAGCTGTGGCAAATCTATTTATCAGGATCTGAGTTTTAGCTCTGTTTAGCGAGAAGCCTGAATAGATCCCGAAATCTTTCGCTATGCTTTCTACGGCTCGCATTGCACCATCGGGGTCAGAAGTAATTATGGCCACATCTGCCGGCATACGCCAGGAGCTTAGTATGCCAGCCGTGTAAGCTTACCGGAGTGATGTGTGGCGAGGCTTCCAGCCGCCTAAGAAAGGGGTCTATATATAATGCGAACAGCAAGGGGGAGGACGGGCAGCCCTGCCTGGTCCCCCTGCTGATTGGAAAGGCCTCTGTTTCCTTCCCCATTATTCTTAGTCGTGCAATAGGATTTATATACAAGACCCGTAATGAATTAATGAATGAAACCCCCAGGCCGTTGGACTCCAAAACCTTCCATAAATAGTGGGGGAGCGACCCTTGACCTTGCCAGGTAGGTCGCTCCCCCACCACACAGCTCCGCCTGTGCTGTCTGCCCGCTGCTCCTGTAGGTAAGATCGCCCTCCGCTTGTGGCCCCGGTGCCAGTTTTGTCTGCTTGTCTCCCCTTTCCTTTCTGTGCCCCTCGCTGCCCCACTGTTGTTGTGCCCGTGATTTGCCTGCTTTCCCCCCGTTTTTCCTTCTGTGCCCTCGCTGCCCCACTGTTGTTGTGCCCGTGATTTGCCTGCTTTCCCCCCGTTTTTCCTTCTGTGCCCTCGCTGCCCCACTGTTGTTGTGCCCGTGATTTGCCTGCTTTCCCCCCCGTTTTTCCTTCTGTGCCCCTCGCTGCCCCACTGTTGTTGTGCCCGTGATTTGCCTGCTTTCCCCCCCGTTTTTCCTTCTGTGCCCCCGCTGCCCCACTGTTGTTGTGCCCGTGATTTGCCTGCTTTCCCCCCGTTTTTCCTTCTGTGCCCCTCGCTGCCCCACTGTTGTGCCCGTGATTTGCCTGCTTTCCCCCGTTTTTCCTTCTGTGCCCCTCGCTGCCCCACTGTTGTTGTGCCCGTGATTTGCCTGCTTTCCCCCCCGTTTTTCCTTCTGTGCCCCTCGCTGCCCCACTGTTGTTGTGCCCGTGATTTGCCTGCTTTCCCCCCGTTTTTCCTTCTGTGCCCCTCGCTGCCCCACTGTTGTTGTGCCCGTGATTTGCCTGCTTTCCCCCCGCTCTTTCCTTCTGTGCCCCCGCTGCCCCACTGTTGTTGTGCCCGTGATTTGCCTGCTTTCCCCCCGTTTTTCCTTCTGTGCCCCTCGCTGCCCCACTGTTGTTGTGCCCGTGATTTGCCTGCTTTCCCCCCGTTTTTCCTTCTGTGCCCCTCGCTGCCCCACTGTTGTTGTGCCCGTGATTTACCTGCTCTCCCCCGCTTTTTCCTTCTGTGCCCTCGCTGCCCCACTGTTGTTGTGCCCGTGATTTACCTGCTCTCCCCCCGTTTTTCCTTCTGTGCCCCTCGCTGCCCCACTGTTGTTGTGCCCGTGATTTACCTGCCTCTCCCCCCGTTTTTCCTTTCTGTGCCCCTCGCTGCCCCACTGTTGTTGTGCCCGTGATTTACCTGCTCTCCCCCCGTTTTTCCTTCTGTGCCCCTCGCTGCCCCACTGTTGTTGTGCCCGTGATTTACCTGCTCTCCCCCCCGTTTTTCCTTCTGTGCCCCTCGCTGCCCCACTGTTGTTGTGCCCGTGATTTACCTGCTCTCCCCCCCGTTTTTCCTTCTGTGCCCCTCGCTGCCCCACTGTTGTTGTGCCCGTGATTTACCTGCTCTCCCCCCGTTTTTCCTTCTGTGCCCCTCGCTGCCCCACTGTTGTTGTGCCCGTGATTTACCTGCTCTCCCCCCGTTTTCTCCTTCTGTGCCCTCGCTGCCCCACTGTTGTTGTGCCCGTGATTTGCCTGCTTTCCCCCCCGTTTTTTCCTTGTGCCTCGCTGCCCCACTGTTGTTGTGCCCGTGATTTGCCTGCTTTCCCCCCGTTTTTCCTTCTGTGCCCCCGCTGCCCCACTGTTGTTGTGCCCGTGATTTGCCTGCTTTCCCCCCCGTTTTTCCTTCTGTGCCCCTCGCTGCCCCACTGTTGTTGTGCCCGTGATTTGCCTGCTTTCCCCCCGTTTTTCCTTCTGTGCCCCTCGCTGCCCCACTGTTGTTGTGCCCGTGATTTGCCTGCTTTCCCCCCGTTTTTCCTTCTGTGCCCCTCGCTGCCCCACTGTTGTTGTGCCCGTGATTTGCCTGCTTTCCCCCCGTTTTTCCTTCTGTGCCCCCGCTGCCCCACTGTTGTTGTGCCCGTGATTTGCCTGCTTTCCCCCCGTTTTTCCTTCTGTGCCCCTCGCTGCCCCACTGTTGTTGTGCCCGTGATTTGCCTGCTTTCCCCCGTTTTTCCTTCTGTGCCCCTCGCTGCCCCACTGTTGTTGTGCCCGTGATTTGCCTGCTTTCCCCCCCGTTTTTCCTTCTGTGCCCCTCGCTGCCCCACTGTTGTTGTGCCCGTGATTTGCCTGCTTTCCCCCCGCTTTTCCTTCTGTGCCCCTCGCTGCCCCACTGTTGTTGTGCCCGTGATTTGCCTGCTTTCCCCCCCGTTTTTCCTTCTGTGCCCCCGCTGCCCCACTGTTGTTGTGCCCGTGATTTGCCTGCTTTCCCCCCGTTTTTCCTTCTGTGCCCCTCGCTGCCCCACTGTTGTTGTGCCCGTGATTTGCCTGCTTTCCCCCCCGCTTTTTCCTTCTGTGCCCCTCGCTGCCCCACTGTTGTTGTGCCCGTGATTTACCTGCTCTCCCCCCGCTTTTTCCTTCTGTGCCCCTCGCTGCCCCACTGTTGTTGTGCCCGTGATTTACCTGCTCTCCCCCCCGTTTTTCCTTCTGTGCCCCTCGCTGCCCCACTGTTGTTGTGCCCGTGATTTACCTGCTCTCCCCCCGTTTTTCCTTCTGTGCCCCTCGCTGCCCCACTGTTGTTGTGCCCGTGATTTACCTGCTCTCCCCCCCGTTTTTCCTTCTGTGCCCTCGCTGCCTATCGCCATTCCCGCCGCTGCGTCCCCTGCGGCCCCGCCCCCTGACTGCCCATTCGCTGCCCCTGCCTCCCGCCTCCCAGCTGCTCCTCCCTCCCACCTCCCCATAAATGGCGGCCGCTGCACGGCCGCGCAGCGGACGGCGCAGCCGCTGGCGCAGCCGCTAAGGCGCGCCTAAGGCAAGCCCGTCTGCGCCCGTCCGCGACTGGACCGCGCCCAGCGCCAGAACCCCTGGATCCCACCGATGCAACACCACTCGACGGACCTACGACGCCGCCACACTCACCGCACTCAATGCCGGCCGGAACCCTGCCTGCTACCGAGCCTCACCGAGACGCACCCACGGACCCTTCACCTGCCAAACCTGCCGATTCACCTGCCCCCTGACGTGCACCACCTCCGCCAAGTCGAGCAACAGCAGCAACCACCTGAAATGCATCCTGCTGAACACCCGCTCCGTCCACAGGCACGCCGTGGAACTCTGGGACCTGCTCGACGCAACAGCACCGGACATCGCCTTCCTCACCGAAACCTGGATGAACGCCTCCTCAGCGCCTGACATCGCCATAGCCATCCCGGATGGATACAAGATCACCCGGAAGGACCGCGTCAACCAGACGGGAGGAGGCATCGCCATCGTACACAAGAACACCATCCGCATCTCGACTAACTCCGACGAGACCTTCACCGCCGCCGAACACCTACACTTCCAGATACACACGGACCCCAAGACCACCCTCCGAGGCACCCTCATCTACAGACCCCCGGGACCACGCACACTATTCAGCGAAGACATCGCAGACTTCATCAGCCCGCACGCCATGCCCTCCGCCGACTACATCCTCCTAGGGGACCTCAACTTCCACCTGGAGAACAACAACGACAGAAACACCACCGCCCTGCTGGACAACCTCGCCAACCTCGGACTCAAGCAACTGGTGAACACGCCCACCCACTACGCCGGCCACACGCTTGACCCCGTCTTCTCGTCCAGCAAGCACATCTCCTTCAGCCACGCCACCGGACTCCACTGGACCGACCACAGCTGCGTCCACTTCAGCTTCAGAAAGACTGCGACCCACCACCACCCGCAACAGGCTCCCCGCCGGAGCTGGAGCAAGATCACCGCCGAGCAGCTCACCGCCTCCTCAGCCAGAACACACCCACCGACACAACGGACCCAAACGAAGCAGCCAGCAACCTCGCCAAGTGGCTGACCGCCTGCGCCGACGACCTCGCACCACTAAAAACCCTCCCAGCAGACCCGGAAGCAAGAAAACCCCTTGGTTCACCAACGAACTCAAGGAATCCAAGAAGAACTGCCGCACTTCGAGAAAACCTGGCGACTCGACCAGACCACAGACAACAGGACCGCCCTCAAGCACGCCACCCGCAAACACCACCAGCTGATCCGTGCCACCAAGAAGTCGGCACTCAAAGAACGACTGGACAACAACGCCCATGACAGCAAGGAACTTTTCAGCATCGTCAAAGAGTTCTCCAACCCCAGCGCCGGAAACAACGACATCACCCCTCGCAAGACCTCTGCAACTCACTCTCCGCGTTCTTCCACCGCAAGATCACCGACATACACAACAGCTTCAACGCACAAACAACGCACCCTACCGCCGAACCAATGCCCGCCACCACCACCCTCTGCAACTGGACCCCGATCAACACCGAAGACACCACCCGCACGATGAACTCCATCCACTCCGGATCACCAACCGACCCCTGCCCACACCACGCCTTCAACAAAGCCGACGCCACCATCGCACCCCATCTCCGGGACATCATCAACTCCTCCTTCCGCACCGCCACCTTCCCGGAGAGCTGGAAGCACGCCGAGCTTACCGCCCTCCTGAAGAAACCAACGGCGGACCCCACCGACCTCAAGAACTACCGCCCCATCTCGCTCCTTCCGTTTCCGGCCAAAGTCATCGAGAAGACCGTCAACAGACAGCTTGCCGCCTTCCTCGAGACGAATGGATCCCTCGACCCTCGCAGTCCGGGTTTCGGGCCAACCACAGCACCGAGACCGCCCTTATCGCAGCCACCGACGACATCAGAACCCTAACCGACAACGGGGAAACAGCTGCCCTCATCCTCCTGGACCTCTCCGCGGCGTTCGACACCGTCTGCCACCGCACCCTAGTGAAGCGCCTCAGCAACATCGGAATCCGAGAGAAAGCACTGGAATGGATCATCTCGTTCCTCGCCGGAAGAACCCAGAGAGTCCGCCTCCCCGTTCAGATCCGAAGCCACCGAAGTCATCTGCGGCGTTCCACAAGGATCCTCACTCAGCCCGACCCTCTTCAACGTCTACATGAGCCCCTCGCAGCCATCGCACGCCGACACAACCTCAACATCATCTCCTACGCCGACGACACCCAGCTGATCCTCTCCCTCACCAACGACCCCACCACCGCCAGAGCCAACCTGCACGACGGGATGAGAGACGTCGCCGACTGGATGAGGAACAGCCGCCTTAAACTGAACTCAGACAAGACGGAAGTCCTCATCCTGGGCTCATCACCCTCCGCCTGGGACGACTCCTGGTGGCCCCCGGCCCTGGGCACCGCACCCAAGCCAACGGACCACGCACGCAACCTGGGCTTCATCCTGGACTCCTCCCTATCAATGACCAAACAAGTCAACGCCGTCTCATCTTCATGCTTCAACACTCCTGCGCATGCTCCGCAAGATCTTCAGATGGATCCCCACTGAAACCAGGAAGACCGTCACCCAGGCACTCGTCACCAGCCGACTGGACTATGGGAACACCCTCTACGCCGGAACCACAGCCAAACTTCAAAAGAGACTCCAGCGCATCCAGAACGCCTCCGCACGACTCATCCTGGACATCCCCCGACACAGCCACATCACCGTACACCTGAAAGACCTGCACTGGCTCCCCGTCAGCAAGAGAATCACGTTCAGACTCCTCACCCACGCACACAAGGCCCTCCACGACCTGGGCCCAAAGTACCTCAACGACCGCATGTCCTTCTACACGCCCACACGCCAGCTACGATCAACCAGCCACGCCTCGCCACCGTACCACGCATCCGCAGAACCACCGCCGGAGGAAGATCCTTCTCCTACCTGGCGGCCAAGACCTGGAACTCCCTCCCCACTCACCTTCGGCGAACCCAGGACCATCTCGCCTTCAGGAAGCAGCTCAAGACCTGGCTGTTCGAGCAGTAACTTACCCCCTCCCCCAGCGCCTTGAGACCCTCCCGGGTGAGTAGCGCGCTCTATAAATGCCGTGATTGATTGATTGATTGATAGTGCCATGCCACACGATCAAATGCCTTCTCGGCGTCCAAGAAGGCAGTCCCCATAGGCTTGGCAAGGACTTCAGTAGCATCGAAGAGTGAAATTACCCTTCTAACGTGGTCTTCAGTCCCCCTTCCCTGTATAAAACCATGCTGCCAAACTGAAATTAATTGATGCATCACGGAATTCAACCTGGTGGCTAAAACCTTTGAATATAGTTTGGCATCGCTATTAAGCAACGTAATGGGCCTGTATGAGCCCAAACTAATAGGATCTTTACCCTTCTTTAAGAAAATCACAATATTGGCTGTGCCCCAAGAGCCAGGTGGTAGAGCTCCCTCCCTGATCTCCTTGAATAAACCAAGCAAAGCCGGACAAGTCTCTCTAAAAAAGACCTTATAAAACTCCATAGGGATGTAATCAGTACCCGTAGCCTTACCCGCAGGTAGTGCTTGGATTGCGCAATATAGCTCCTCCTGAGAGATAGCCCGCCCCAGTTGTATACCCTCCTCTTGGGATATCTTTCCACTCTGTAGAAATTCCGAGGCCATTTTTGAAAAAGCTCGTCCTGAAGCTAGAAGACAGTACAAGGACTCTTCCTTTTTCGTTCGCCCCGATTTCTGCCACATCTCGGTGGAACGTAGATGGCGGCTGAGACAAATGATCAAACCATACCAAGATGCAGGTTTTGAGGCATTCTTGCTGGCTCCGGCTAGATTGAAGACTATTGTTAGAGGGTCATTTAAGTTTTTTACCTCTGAAATTCAGGCAAAAGAGTACCTGGAACAAGTCAGTGGGAAATAAGCATTAGATGAGAACTAGATTGAGCCTTCCCTTTTTCTAAGGGGCCTCAGGAACGACTTTCGGTTTAAAGATCAGAGGGGTGCACGGGGGCCTGGGGGGGGGGGGTGGTTGTGGTGTACTTGCTACCTCCATCACTCGGACCCTATGGGTCCGGCTGCTTTCAAAGGGAGGGCAGGGAGGGGGGTGGGGGAAAAAGAAAAGCAAAGTTGATACTTAACTCTTATTTTTATTGCCGGCATTGGATTTTAAACACGCTGCCATCCTTTGTTGTCTGGGAACTGGAAGTATTAAAAGCAATGCACCTAGATCTTAAAATACCTTTTGATTAATATCATAATAAAGAGAATTTTTTTCTTGAGTTTTTAAGGGCACTTCTGCAGATACTTTAAATGATTTAGTAATTTATAGTGAAAAGCAGGGCCTTATGAGTCTTTTAGTAATCAAAGTACAAGTTCTAAGTGATTTATTTCATGATTATAATTGTTAACTACAAAAGATTTTTTGATTTAAAGGATGTGTTATTTCTAAAGCGCAAGTTTAGTGCATAACATATAAATGGTAAATGCAGCAATGCATGACATTGCCAGTGAAAACAATATGAACGTTCCTAATATGGTTAGCAAGTTTCCAGCATCCTAACACCTTGTCATTACTTCATAGGGCTAAGCTAAGATTTAGCAGAAAGCAGCAACCCTGTAAATCGAGTGTCTTAAGATGGATCGCACAGCATATCTTTCTCATTAAGAAATAGGTGCCTAGCTGTTCTCTACCACAGCCTTTGCGCATAAATGTTAAGTAGTGCCGGGCTGAAGGCCACTTCTTTGTGCTGCTCTTGGAGCCCTGGAGTAACGCCCAACTAGGACTGGTTTGTCACAACAAACTGGCGTGACCTCTGGCCTGATTGTTCTGTCGCAATGCCTCTCCAAACATGGCCAGGTGCTGGGTTGTTTATAGCACCTGATCACCGATTTTCTTTCACATGTTTATAAGTTTGGCAACACTAAAGTCTTAGCTAGGCAAAATAAGTATGTCGATAAATGCGTCATATCGATTCACTTGTAGAAATGTTAGCCTCGACATAAAGCTTCCATAATAACATGGCAGCAACCATAACATAAAAACAACGAAAATGTCAGCCTAGATAGGAGGTGGACAGGATGCTAGCACTTCAGCACGTATCTAAACTTCACACTTTCTAATAGAAAGAAATAAGATTCTGCAGTCAAGCACATCATAAAATTAGAATAGAGGTTCACAAGTCTTGCCTGTCACATTGTTAACAGCAGTTGATTACATTTTTAAAAAAATGAAAACTTGTGAGGGACTTTGCCATTTTTTAAACTAATGCTGTCTTGATGCAGATATGAAGCAGTTTTGTCTCAGTACATTTTGTGGTCTCTTTCTGCAATGTAGCCCTTCTTTTTACTTTATCAACCTCAATTTTGTGGCAAAATAAGTTTCTTATTTCGAGTGTAGCTAGATATCACACAAAAGGATCTTCCCATTGTTCCTCATAAGTCTAAACCTGATCTTCAGTTATAAGCCAACGTTACAGTTGAAATATTAAAACTAGCTGAGAATCCACACATACACTGTAAGCAGTGTGTGGAACAGAAATTGTAAGCAGGGTGCAAAATCCATTCAGAAACTTCCTATAGAGTGCAACATCCAGTTGGAATCTGTGAGCAGGGTGGAGCATCCACCCACGAGCTATGAAACAAGTGCAGCTTCCGGCCAGGTGTGAAATTCAAAATCTAATTAGAACCTGTTATCAAAATATATCCTCTAATCAGATGCATGTAAACCTGGAGCAATCGGAAAATGTAAACGAAATGCAGCTACCAATCAATAGATGTAAGTGGAGCCCAGACACCAGTCAGAAGTTATAAATGGCACTGAATTCACATAGAATTCGTAAGAAGTGTGCGGTGGCCACACAGAAGGGTTATTGAATAAAGTGTCCAGATAGACGCTAAGAAGAAGACAAACGTGCTGCATGTGAACCCTTTGAATCCAAAATCAAGGCAGCAGTAGATGCTAGAATAGATGAAGGAATTTTAAAGGCGTTGGCTTCTGAAGCTATGTCCTTGTGCACTGTGATTAGCGTCCTAATTGCGGTATGTATTTCAAGTCTTATTTGTCTTAGCCCTCCTCTCTGACGTAGTGCTGCTTTCACACTATAGTGCAGGGGCAATGTTGGTTTCAGTTTATCTCAAGACTTTGGTGATACCTGCTGAACACCTACATCGGCATTTGCAGTGACTGTATTCCAGTATTTTTCGCATCTGTCTGCCTCAAGGTGGTGGGGACACTATGCACCTGCCCGATGCAGGTTCCTTCTTCAGTTGGTATTCCATGCTGCCTACCTTGTGCAGTGAATAGAAGGGATAGGACCCAGAAGATAGTAGATCATTGTCATACGCTAAATGCACTCAGAAGTCACCATTTGCATTTAATAACCAATAAAGCGTTGTCCGTCTGCACAGTCACAGTAATGTGGCCTTATCTACCTGCGGGCGGTTCTATGCCCATTGGTTAAAAGGGCCCACTTTCTCTCTGGTTAACCCTGGTGTGTGTCTTTCTTTGTACAACTTTAAACCAACCTCTTGACGTTTTCAGAGTTTAATTACTGCGACAATCTTTCCGGTTTAATCCGAGATTTATATAGTGATTTATTTGGGAAACCGAGGTTTTTAGCTAAATTATCTGTGACCAAGGGGAATAAGGCGGATTCTCTGAACATCAACCAGTGTGCCAAGCGCTGAAATCAGAATCTTAGCTCATCTCCGCAGTCTTCCATGCTGAATGTTTTTCTGTCCTCTGAAGAATTGAGAGTGGAAGCCGAGGAGATTACAGATTTGTCTTTCGCCTTCAAATAACGGCTTCAAAGCATAGTAGAGGAAAGCAAATGCAATATCTTCCTTGTATCCAGGTTCAGTGCATCCTTTGAAACTCAAGGGTTAATTTCAGGTTTGTAACCGCATCAATCAATAGTCAGTGCCCTCAGTTTTAATTTAGCCTACTGGGTTGGATCCAGTGGGGATAACTGAAGATATTAAAAACATTCCAATTTGATCATGGAGGAGAAAAATGACTATCGATGATGTGTCCTCGCATATACTCTCATTTTGCTTGTACTGAAGGCAATATATGTATTTTTATCCAAGACGGGCAAAGCACTGCCTTTAAAATACATTATGGATGTGAGTAGGTAGAGGGGTGAGTGGTGAATAGACCCCTTCAGGTGGGTGTGCACCGACTCGCTTGGAAGTTCTCCCTTTCCTCTTGAATGCCAAAGGCGACCCCTTCAGGTGGGTGTGCACCGACTCCCTTGGAAGTTCTCCCTTTCCTCTTGAATGCCAAAGGCGACCCCTTCAGGTGGGTGTGCACCGACTCGCTTGGAAGTTCTCCCTTTCCTCTTGAATGCCAAAGGCGACCCCTTCAGGTGGGTGTGCACCGACTCGCTTGGAAGTTCTCCCTTTCCTCTTGAATGCCAAAGGCGACCCCTTCAGGTGGGTGTGCACCGACTCGCTTGGAAGTTCTCCCTTTCCTCTTGAATGCCAAGGGCGACTCCTCCCGCGTATTTAGAATTGGAGCGGATGCAGTGTTCAGTATGAGATGCATGCTCATAGCTGCTTCGAGTCACAGGCGCTAAACACTGCATTGCCAGCTAGTAGTGTCTAAAGACTCAAAGTCAGTTGGCGGAGGCAATTGCTTTATGGGTTTGAAGGCCTTGTGTGTTTGCCGGAGATGAGTAGAAACTAATGGGACAAAGTCTTTGGTTCCAATGCACTATTAGAGTGAGCCTGACACTTCTGGGCAGGCAGTGTTGTTATTTGTTTCTAGTTGTGCGCTCTATCCTCAAATCATGTATTTCCAACTTACATGCTACATGATATTGGGACTGTCCAACTCTACATATAGGAAGAAGTGTGTGATTCGAAGCAGTTTGTGAGGCAGCGGCGCAGTGCTGAGTCCAAACTCGAAGAGCAGGCTTGTGTAGAAGTGATAAAGCATATAGTTGTTATGTATTCATAGCCCACTGGCCGGATGGCTTCCATATAGATTCACTTGGAAGCCGCTTTCAGTTTGCCCTCAGATCTGCAGCACTTGCTCGCTAAGTTTTTCTCTTGGCCGCATTAACGAACAAGAATAAAGAAATGTAATTCATATTAGGCTAAACTGTTTTACACCGTGGAATATGTTTTTCATATTACAGAGCAAGTGTCTTACCAGGATATCTTTAGCAGAATGTCGTCTGACATAAATATCGTATCCTAAATAAGCTCTACAAAAATAGCCCCCCATTCGAGTCAATATTAGAAAATACATATTGAGTGGAAAGACATTTTTTATAGACGATATTTAGGGCACAATATTTTTGTTCGACAATACTTTTTTATATTGATATCTGATGTAAAACCCCTGAGAGCAGATGTTCTTTTGAAGTACTTCTTTCAGCTTATATCGTTGTGAATAATTTACTATTGGAACCATTATTCTCAGTCTTTCATACTCAAGTTCCAACTACAATACAGGGCCACCCTTCTTATATAGAGCCCTTAATCAGCCGGCATCTGAAAATGATGAACAGTTGTTTGCATGGGCCCGAGCTGTACATTGCTGCTTGCTCCAGTAGGCCATGGAGCCAGGCCATCCCCAGCACTCCCTCCACAGGCCCTGGCTGCACAGTCCGGACTTATATGTTATTTATTTTATTAGAAAGTCATGACAACAATGAAGCACATCCTGAGGGGCACTTGGGTGTTGTACAAATGAGCAAGGAAACAAACCAGAAACACGAAAATATTTGACTTTGGCTATTAGCAAAAACTACCAAAACAGATTCCACCATACTCTCTCCAAGCACATGAAACCGGATGAAATGACTCATTGAAGCAATCGTGCCACCTCTATTTACTCATTCAGAGGAGAACCAGATGAAGATGGAGGTAGGGCTAGGGAAGGTATCGGCTACGGGAGGGATATACATCTCTCCTCCCCGGCACATGTCCTTGTCCCTCGCTGATAAATGCACACCGGTTGAACATGGGGTTGAAGCACCAAGAGACCTGGAGGTTTTTTTCCACCATGCCAGTGCAGTAAGTCAGTCAGTCTGGTCTGTGCCAAAGGAACGGCTTCACCTGAGCGCTTAAGGCCCTGCAAGGAGTATGGGAAGCGCTATCAAATATACCAGTACACTACAGTTATGAAGAAGTAAATGTCACTCTTGATGAAACTTCTTAAAGTGATTTAGCGCTTTGCTAAAGACTAGTAGGGAGCAGGCTTCAGTGTGCGCTGAAGATAAGCTCAGGGTTTGCATGGAAAAAGCTCCTTTTCTTCTGACTACTGTTGAAGGCTGCCTTATTGTAATCTAGAGCTAAGTAGGGACGCACTTTACCACCATACATTAGATGTAGATTTTCTATTATTAAATCCAATGGGGTGATATTTTTAGAAATAATTAGGGCTCAATATTTTTGTGAGACAGTATTTAAACAACAATATTCCGATACCATACTGCCAATACAGCGCTGCTCTCATGCGAAAAGGGCTTCCTCATAAGAGTCAACATCTTTTGACCCTGTAGCTCGATGTTCTCAGGGTGTCATGTTTCATAGTCTGATAAATCATCAGTGAAATCCTATGGGAACTGGTAGGGGCTGTGTTCTCTTAGGTTCTCATTATGAATGCCCAAATTCATGTGATATTAGCGTGTTTGATAATACCACACCTGTATTACCAATAGCAGACATATGCGTAATACTGTGCTGCTGTCCTATGGGAACTGTTAGGGGCTGTGTTCTCTTAGGTTCTCATTATGAATGCCCAAATTCATGTGATATTAGCGTGTTTGATAATACCACACCTGTATTACCAATAGCAGACATATGCGTAATACTGTGCTGCTGTCCTATGGGAACTGTTAGGGGCTGTGTTCTCTTAGGTTCTCATTATGAATGCCCAAATTCATGTGATATTAGCGTGTTTGATAATACCACACCTGTATTACCAATAGCAGACATATGCGTAATACTGTGCTGCTGCATTGCCGGTGGTTATAAATGAACCACCTATTGGCCATTACACCACTCCAATTGCTGCATGTGAACCCATATTTCTGGGCCTTTATCGAGGGACAGATGTCCGCAGGTTTGATCTGGGGGTGGGGGAGGGGTGGGCTGCCTAGTCAAAATAAATATGGCAGTACCGTGGAACTCATAATACTGTTTTTGGGTGGAATCTAATGTCTCCGCCCAAAAGCATTGTTAAAAGCACGCTCAGACCCCAAAAGAAGAACTGATGCTGAACTAACTGGGACCAGACAGGGGAGCACTCCAGGGCATCGACCCTGAGGAATCTTTAGTCAAATACTTTTAATTCGCGTTTCAAGATAAACAGTACAAATAATATCTTCAACAGGGGCCTTGCAACGCGACATCAGAAATATTAGTACATCTATAGTGTCGCAGCTGCTGACAAAAGACTTTAAGAATGATAAACTAGTTACAAATGTAATAGTGTACGAACGCGGTTGTAATCCTTTCATGGAGGCTGGTAAAGGAGGTGACCTCTTAGAGCGTAGATAGTCACTTGCACATACGAACAAAAAGGACACAGGCAATGAGAGTAGCGAGGGAGCCGGGAAAGGTTAGGCAGAGATTCGGACAGCATATACCCAGTGTCACATACTGCATTATGGAATTATCACAAGCCAGCACTTGTGGTAGTAAAAAGGGTGTTTTCGTCAAACGTTAGTTTATATCAATGAACGTAGGTCGATTGAAGACAGGCAAATCAAAGAGTTGAACAGGTAGCCGATATTTTCTAGGACAGTGGATCATATCCTTGGGTCTGCAACACATACTCAGGGGGTCAGTAACTGTTTAGGAAATTAAGCAATGTTCTCATAAAGTATGTATGAACACAAAAAGCAAAGTGTAAAAACACAGCTTTTAAAATACTCTGAAATGTGAAGGAATTTGAAATTGGAAGCTAAAAATTAAGTTGATGCCTTTAGCTTGACTTGTGGGAGCAACACAAGTACAGCAACCCGAATCTAGTGTGGTCGGCTGGTAGCCTCAGTTGAAGCACAGGTAGGTTTCAACAAAGAGAGAGCATACTTTAGAAACAAAAAAGACAGTGAGAAGCTAGATTCTCGTACATCACTTTGTGTTTTAGAAATAAAACCAAATTTTGAAGAGCTCCAATCTTTCCATTAATATTATGATTCCTGTATTTTTTGGTTTGGGAATTAAATAAAAATATTTCGTCATTAGTGTATTTGTTTGAAGTATGCTTGTTAAATATTTTTTTTATTATTATTGTCTTGCTGTTAAGATCTTAGACATTTTCTAGGCGGGGGCCCCTGGCTTCTAGAAGTGATTTAGTGGGGGGTCCCAGAAGTCCAAAGATAAAGAACTGCTGCTTGTGTAGTGTCCCATAGCGGACATTTGTTGCTGATTAAATCTTCGTTTCCCCAAGAGAATAATGATGCCTTTCCGAATGTGCAGCATCCTCCTTATGCGTGATTTACCGCTCGCCTTGTCAGTATAAATATATCCTGTCTAATTGGCAGAGCTGACCTTTGCTCAGAGAGCGTCCTGGACGAAACGAAATTCGGCAACCCTCCAATTCGTCCTCTTTATCTGTGTGTTGAAAAATTGGGATGGGTGGGGGAGGCGAGGGGCCAAGAGAAAAGAAAGCCAGAGCAGAAAAAGTTGTAATGCAGAAACGGGCACCATCAGCATCCAGAAACCGCGTTTAAAGCACTTTTCTTTGGAACCACGTCTGAAGAAGCCTGCTGCAGGCAGCTCCTGCGCCCCTCTAAGGGTCGGCGCCCTGGGCACATGCTGAAGGTCGGCCCTGCTCATTGGAGGAATCACCGACTTTTTTGCCCGGAAGGTCGCTGCAGTGTCCTAGGCTGAAGCCGAGCGGAGTCAGCAAGAGGGAGCTGTCCAAGGTTTGAAAGTGTTCGGTGCTGTGAACTCGGAGCCCTGCGTCCTGTGGGGAGCTGTCCTCCGGCGCTGAATACGTTCAGGTTAGGAGAAAATTGTTTCAGGCCCTGCAGGGAGCTGTCCAAGTGCTGACAGGCCTCGGCAGTGCGAGCTCTGAATGTTGTGGCCTGCAGTAAGCTGGCCGCAGGTGCGGAACAAATTACTGTCCAGAGAAAGTGTTTTCGAGCCGGCTTGGAAGTTGTCCAGACGCTGACATAATCCCCAGTCCTGTGAAAATCGCTCTTTGCCCTGTGGGGGTGCTGTTCAGATGCTGACACAATTGCTGTATTCTAAGTTTACAGTCTTAACTTTGTGCTCCGTGGGAATCTGGCCGAGCTTTCTTCAGATAATTTGGTAGTGTTGTATTGCGCAGAGAGGTGTTGAGTGGTTGAAGCTGTTCGTGCAAGAAGACTGGTGTAGCTCCTACCCTGCAGGGCGGTGTCTTCCTCCTGGAAGTTTTTGTTTGTGTTTCTAACCGGTTCAGTCTGTGTAAAAGAGGCCATATTGTAGAATGCCCAAGGGGCTAAGCTGGCGTGATCACCAGTTAATTGCACCTCTGGGGCACTATTATTCTAGAGGTGCTACAGATGTTTGTTCTGCCTTTTCTGTAATACAGATTGCAACAGCGCAAACTATGCTCCAGCATGATTATCATCAGGCATTTCCACATTTGCTTGGGGACTTGTCCCCGTGCAAATTCGAGCACCCTTTGCCCTTGCACCTATGCCATTTTAAAAACTTGGGTACAGAGAAAAGAAGCTTTCAGAAAGCACCCTGATTATGCACTACATATAGTTGGCGCTGAGTCAGTCACTCACTGCACCCTCCTGCTTAGGAGGGGGCGGAGGATCCCTGCCCACCCTTCAAAATGAGGCTCCGGATGAGGATGTAATATGACCCTGATATGGCTCCAACAGACTCCTCTTCAGGGTACTCCATGGATGTTGTCCTTGTGCTAACATGGCTCTTCTAGTAGGCTCCACCGGTCGCTGGCGTGACTCCTCCTGAAGGGTTTGGCAGGTGCTGAAGCTGCTCTTCCAGTAGTCACTGCTAGGTGCTGCACAGGTGCTGTTTGTTATCTGCCATGGTTCTTATAGACGGCTGGGCAGGGAACTGCACCGATGTTGTCTGGCTGCTAACATGGCTCTTGCTGTGCCAGAAGCTGCTTTGTCATTGCTGACTTAGCGCCTTCAGCATGAGTCCCTGTTTTTTTACACAGACATGACTGCATTCCTAATGTGTTGATTCAGACCACTTACTGTCATGGGGAGCACTCCATAGAATGGCGTAACTTATTCATCATGATGGAGGATGGGTCCAGTCTGCATGAATCCCAATTGTTACTCCTTTATGAAGTGGAGCTCTGTGAGCATCATGTATACCTCTTGTGTATGCACTCTCCACGATCAGTCTACATTCAGAGCCTCCTAAGCCTTCTTTGGGTGTATGAAACCACTAAGACTGGACCAGTGTCCCCACACTGCCAAGGACAAGGTTCTTCCATCACATGGCCTGGACCATCCACACTGGAGTGCTTTTGTTCCTGCGGCATTTCCCAGGCTTCTCGATCAGACCTTTTCGTTGCTAGTGTTCCAGACTTTCTTTGCCACTTAGTTAATCTAAAATGGGTTCTAAACATCTCATTAGCTACTGTGGTACCACAACTGAAATATTCTAATTGTGTAGTTAAATATGGGTTATGAGTTTGTGTTAACCTATCCTCTTCACTACTGCATGAACAAGAAACTGTAATTGACCTAAACCAGTGCTTTTCTTATTACTAGTGACAATCTGTACCTGACCTTCATTACAAAACGTCAGCCTCTCTCAGCTGAGAAAACCTTGTGTCCTTTTCCTCCTTTATAATACTTTCCTGCATGAGACCCAGGAGAGTGTCTCAGCTGATCTGTTGTACCTGCACTGAAGGAGGGAGGATGTAGGTTACAGTAAAAGCAGAGAGTGAATGAGGATCTACTCGCTGGTTCTAGTGCACCCATCAGAGCTCATTAGTACAGTTCCAGGAGGGAGGTTTTATGCTTGGCGCGCCATCTGAAGAGCGCGCATTATCAGGTGTGCTCAGCGCTGGTCCCACGTTTCCATTGTGACGCCATTTCCTATAGCCCATGGCCCGTTTCCCATCAGTAAAATAGACAGCCTGCCTGACAACCTGACGGATCTTAGTAGGTCTGGTGAGTAACTGAGGGTGCTTGAGGTTGTCTGCTCCATCTGTCTTCTGCCCCTTTGTTAGGCCATCTGGTGGCCACATTGAAGCCCAATACTGACTTAGAATGGTCCCAAGGCAGGAAACTTCACATCTCCAGTGGATTCTGAGGCACTGACATTAAGGTCTGGCTCATGCTCAGACCCTGCTTCAGTCAGACATGGCTGTCTACTTCCTTTTCAGTTGTGGAGAGAGTAGGATGTCATCATGTGAGGACGACAAGCAGCATATGGGTCTTAATGACAGCCAGGTGCTCCGCCATGCCATTAAGTTGGATCAATGTAACACTTGTTATTTAAATCACACAGAAACAGTAAAAATGTGGTCGGAAATGCTATAAAAATATATTAACTCATAGCCTCATTTTTTATGTCTGTGGTTGAGTTAAATTCCCATTTTAAACAGGAGATCGGTTTGGACGTTTATGTTGAACGGTGTGATACAGTCCTGGGGAAAACTCCATGTCTCTATGTCTTAAACACTAAATGCGACCTCCACTGAGAATACAAAAAGTATTTTTCAATTCTTGTAATCTTCTCAGCCGATTACGTAGCACTGCACAGATGTTGTGCAATTGTGCATCAGACATGTCCCGACCGACCAGTGCAAAACAATTTCTGCATCAGTCTCTCAAGTCAAATGTTCTATTTGCATTGGCTGGTTGATGAAAATGTTGGTGCAAAAAGTAACTGCACGGGGGCAAGGTCTATGTAACCTCGTCCAAGAACTACACTTGAAACCTGCATCACTCCTTTACTTCAGATAATCACATCAAATGAACAAATAGATGCACCAACGGCCTCTCTTTTTCAAAGAAATTGTCTGTCCTATGTATCTATTGTGCTTCTGGCAAACAAAACAAGGTACAGGTGGCACAGTGCTGCTAATTACAATTCGGCATAAAATCACTATTGCATCAAAGGTTATTTAGGTTCCTGTTTGACAAAAGAATCATTTAAATCCATCATAGATTTCTAAACCTAAGATGTATCGTTGACGTTTCGACCCTACAGACAATTGCTGTCTGTCTTAATGATCTTTAATCCATTAATATCTGATGTCATTGCCACACTGTTAAAGTAGCCTTCGAAGCCAAAAGGTTGCTCTCATCCCACTTTGAACTCGGTTTCTCTGTCTGACTTAAGTAATAAAAAGGCTTCGGCAGCATATAATCCTGTTTACCCCTGTCCTTGATGGTCTTTTGTTGGACGAATCCATTCACTTGAAATCTGTCCATACACACAATACATGGTATCTGGCCGCTGCACCAGCGTCAATCTGTAAGACGGGGAGAGGCTCCCATATAGAAGAGCCTTTTATTGGCCGAATTGTTTTGTTTGCCAGTAGCATAATAGATAAATAAAATACGCTATTTCTTTAAAAAGAGAGGTCGTTTGTGCATTTATTTGCTCATTTAATGGGATTATCTGTAGTAAATTGTAAATCAATAAATGATTAAATTCACCCAGGTGTAGTTTACATGATATTAGCCTGCAAAAATGATTCCCTTGAGACCCTTGTGATTCTTTTTCAATACGTTACCCTCGTCTCATTCTGGGTGTAAGGGGTTTGTCCTTGTGGATGAATACGTGTGTTTTTGAAAGAGACGCTAAATATGTCTCTTAAGTGACAAACCTTTACTTCCATTGCAGGCTGCATCTGTAGAATGAGTGAGTTCCTATTTTCACAGACCTATCGCAGATGCTCCTGGCCTGCTTGCAGCGGGGTAGAAAAAAAAAGTAACTTGTAGATGTAAGTTCGCAATTCATTTTATGTTGTTGGTAGGTAAATCATCTCTGTGAAGATCAGAACACGTAGAACGTTTTATAACACATAGGTCATTTGTTATTTTTGAATTGCCTAAATTATCTTAAAACAGCAGTGGCGGCTCGCATAGGGCGTGCTGCGGGGCGGTGAGGCGGGGGAGGGGCAGGGTAGTGGGGTAGTAAACTCAGACATACGACGGAACAGAGGAAAGTAATTATTACGTTCCTCCGTTCCGTCGTATGTCCGAGTTTACTACCCCCCACCGACCCGCAGCACGCCCTATGCGAGCCGCCACTGTAAAACAGGACTGTGAGTTACAAAGTGAATGACTTAATTTTGCTCAGATTTTTTGGGCGTTTCCAGCTGTTCATTTTATCCTCCAGAATGTATGGTGCCTTGGATTTTGGGAGCCTAATTTGCCTTGTGCAGAGTGAAGTGAACAGTGTGTTGAGGAGGATGGCTGGTTTTAATTGTGGAGCTTCTCTCAACAACCTCAAAATCACCTGAGTCTACTTTGAAGAAAGAGACTGGCTGAACCAATAACATATGTGTGATGCCTGTCGCTTTGTTCAACCAACAGCAAGAGCCAATGTTGGAGCTATGGTTGCCAATTATGTCTTGTTGATAGTCATGTTTCATTAGGCGTATGTGGTCCCTGAGGTTTGGAATTAACATAAGACAAGCTATGCAGGATTTGCCTCGAATGTGAAATGTAGTATGTGTATGATGTGTTGGAGGGTGATCAGTTTCAGAGTGGTTCCCATCAAGTACTCTAGGAGCTTGAAATCCAAACAACCCTGGAGGACAGCACCATTTCTGCTCCTTCTCAAGTGACGTCAGTTCAAGCATTTGTTTTAAATCCAAATGTAACTTCTCAACAAATCAATCCTCCGTCGAATGCCCATTTGCCCGAATAGCATTGGCCTTGACCCCGTTACCAGAAAAGAGACCCGTAAGTAATCTTAAAGAATGTTGTTTTCAACTTTTCTGTCTCCCCATCGATTTTAATTTTCACAAATCATAAATGCTTACCATGGGCTCATACTATAAAATCTTTGGGTCTGGTTTTGTTGTTTTTGCCCCCTTCAATTCCCAATCTTTTTGTGGTTTCTGGATAATATATCTGACTTTCAAAATTAAATATCTTTTGTATACATATAATAAGGCCTTCTGAAGGGGTTTCACTTGGAGCTCGATTTTGCGGCCTAAAAGAAGGGCTAAAGGTCTCGGTTCACCCCTCAAAAGTGGATTCATGAGCCCAGAATGTTGTGCAAGCTCTGAGTTAAAGTGCTTTTTCACCCTCAGACCACCCTCTTTTCTACTCCCTAGTGATTTTCTCACACTATAGATCTGTAGAAAACACTGAAATAAAGGGAAAGGGCAAAATGTTTTTGAAAAACAGAGAGCTGGACCCTGAGCACAAAACAAAACATCAGCATAACGGCACAGAAAGTTAAAAATAAAACCGAAGCATTCGGAAATATTGAAATGTCTGAAGCTAAATTGATTCCTCTGTTAGGAGGCTGGCTCTTTGGGTAGTTTGCTGCAACGTTGACCACAAGCTTGCACTTCATCATCAAGCAAGAAATGATGTCCCGAAATAATATACAAACAGCCTGTGAGCCATTCATTCGAGGAGGGTGATGACTCATTTGTAATAGCGGCATCATTGATAGCGGATAAATTAAATGTTCAGCATCATTAACTTCATTGTTAGCACAGTCGGAAGAGCAATGTACTTCTCAGCGTAGCTTTCCACGTCTTCCGCAGCAAAATCACTCTTCTGCACAGCTCGGTTTACTTAGAAACACTTTCCAGGCCAAATGCATTGTGGGGGGATTTTTAACAGGGCGCATCTGGCTCTGACTATGTGCTGTTGATCCTGTAATATGAAGTCTCTTTACCTCTCTGGGTGGATATCTGCATGCTGGGTGTCTGGCTGCAGCCATGCTTTGAGGCGGGTGTACCTCATTCACGAGCCAGGCCATAGCCCCATCTCCTCTTAGGCATGTAAGCCCTGAGCCTAGTCTTGATGGGCTGAGAACTTACGAATTGTCCAGCAAGTACCATAGGGGTGTGATGGGGTGAAATGGTGACACCCGGTTCTTCAGATGCCACAACTGGGCCTGAAATACGACTCCTGCTCCACAACACAGTGCACTTCTATCACTAGCAAAGTAGACGATGACTCAGCAAAAGGCTTGGGGTAAAAAGGCCACAACCCTGTTTATTATTTGACACAGTGAGTTCAGAATTGGTTCACTGGTAGGTGACAGCACAAATAAATGGGGTTCAGTAAGATCGGCCGATGCAAGTAGTGACAATGCAAGCGTCAATCCAACCTGAGAAGGTCCCGGGCTTCCACATCCCCTCAGGACTCTGAGGATATTCTAAAGATGCCAGCTGGTCTCATGCGCAGGGCTTTGCACTCCAAGGAAGTGCAGCCTGGGTATGGAACGTTTACCACACAGTCTTTGCTATTCTGGACATTACAACACGAGTCAGAACAACGCAGGTAAGTACCAAACAGGACATTTTGGCCTGTTTATAACACAGTCTAACATGCAGATACTTTTTTTTACATTTAATTTATAATGTTTAAAAAAGGGGGTTGGGGGTTTTAAGGATTACTGATAGGTTTTTTAAGGTTCAGCCACGGGTAGAGGTAAGGGGTTTTCAGGGTTCAGGGGTAGGCTAGAGGTAAAAGGGTGCTTAGGGTTCCGGAGAGGGTAGTTCAGAAAGGTAAGGGTTTTTTATGGTTCAGGGGCACCTTGAGGTAAGTGTTTTTTAGGGTTCAGGGGTGGGTAAAGGGGACTCTGAGACAGGATGAGTATATATATATATATGTGTGTGTGTGTGTGTGATCTATATCTTTGAAAAGTGGAGGTTCCCATTAAAAGAAAAAAATATGGGGCTGTTTGGGGGTTCCCCCAAACAGTAAACAAACCGAAAGATATGTATCTACTCACATACAACCCCTTTCAACAGTGCCCATAGTTCCATAGAGCATACTTCCTACAGATGCAAAGGCGGGTAAGGTCTTTGAGGGCTGTGATGTGGGCCATAACAGTCCCCTTTTCTGCTGACAGTCGGAGACCCAGCTCAACCCATCTTCCTTTGCACCAGCCAGGAAAGGCATGACACAGGAATGGGTAAGAAAATGTACAGCATGGCTTATGTCTACTTTAGCATTGGTGGAAGCTATTGAGATCTAGATCAAGTGTAGGTGCTCCTGGTGTTTGTAGACCGAAGGCTGAGACACGAGCTGCACTCTTTAGGGAACTGGACTCGGCCTGCCCTGTCCTGCTCTGTGTAGGACTGGGACCCTAACTGAAGAATACTGCACTATTCAACCTATACTCCCACCTGCAAGCTAGCACTCTGTAGTAATGACAAGATGACATGCACCGCACTACAAAGCACCAAAGTGCGTTTATAAATTATCTGTATTGCCCTTCTTTGATTCGTTTTTAGTTGCATTCCCAATACTAATAACATAATGACCAGAATTATTTTGCACACTCTATTGAGGGAATCATCCCTTGAAGCTGATTTCGAGAAACTAATGGCCATTCAGCTGAGTCACGAATCCACTGAATGGCCACTATTTCAAGACATCGGACAGATGAAAGGGTCAGTAGTATGAATGAGATTTGAAATGTGACCTGAGTATTGGATGTCTTTGTCCGCTGGGACATCTTACTAGTTTTTTTTTATATAACGTTCCTACAAAAAGTAAATTGATTAATCTCGGATACTTCTCTGTCCCCACGCCGTCAGTTTTCTAGTTTGCTTGTTTTTCATCACCACGTGGGATTTTCTAGCACCCACCTCCTTAAGTAGGTTGGGTCCGAGATAAAATGCTGCCATCTGTTGATGGCTGCTAAAATGTACTGCAACACAGATCGGTCTCAATATGATGAGCCATTGAATCATTGGCGTAGCAAGGCTACTTATTGTCCTAATGCGTGCAAGGAAACCACCCCGCTAACCAATGGTTAGCAAAATACAGCCCTAATTGTAATGCAGAGGGCTCGTAATACCCCGGGCCCTGGTGCAACTGCTGCTTCCTTGATGACTAAGCCCCTGCATTGAACCTACCCTTACTAAGTAGCTTTGAATTGGTAGAATGATGCTCCGACATAGTTCTGATTTCGAAGTAAGTTAAATCCCTTTGTGTGTGAATTGTACCGCACAGCCCCTTAAATTAGAAAGTAACCTAAGCTAGACTGTGAGAGTCCTCATGTCTGAGTCACTTGAAGCTTTTAAATGCCGAGTTGGTTCCGGGCTAAAACATGTCGACCCAGATAGGTATGTAAGAAAGGTGACATAATCATTACCAATTTCCTCCCACCACCCCTTCTTTTTAAATCTTGCATATGATAGGATTAAAGCATTATCAATAAACATGTCAATCTTACACCCACCATTGTGTCATTTTAAGTGCAAATACAGTGCCTCCAACGATTTTCAATAACACCTGCAAAATAACTCAAAGAGCAATGGGTGAATCCATCTCGCACCATGATGGTGCTGACAAACGAGTAACCTCGATGAAGCACGCCATCTGGTGTGGGTGAGGTGTTCCATCCTGTTAGAAACGGGTAGCGTGGTGCAGAGCGGGCGGGCCAAACTCCGGAGGAAATGTGTAAAGCATCTGCGCAGCACACTCACAGGCGACACACCAGGCACACTACAAAAAGAGACCACACCAGGTGATGTGAAAATAACTTGTGTATTGTGACATAAACACGTCAGAATGTAATCACAGTTGCATATACATGGTGCCAACCGGCACTGGGTAGCAATTTGCACGGGGACTATTTACAAGGCAGGGCCAATCGGGCCGCTGCCGGAATCACCACAAGCACAGGTTGCAAAAGATAAATGAAAGTTCATAAGTATTACTAAATGTAATCAGTCCGTACCTCCTGGTAGAATAATGAACTTAGCATCCTCACATGAGCCTCGATCAGAGTGGGCATAAACCTGTGAACATTAGACATACTCCCTTCACATCACCGTAGTCATGGAAACAGTAGGCCCAAACAGGTGCATGGGGCATTTCCGTAGGCGTAAAAGCACATTAGGCATTTTATCAGCATACATGAAACATGAGGCAGGCCAACATGGTGCAGGAAACACATTATGCCCAAACATCAGTAGTGTGGGCATTAGGACAGAACATTAGACCCCCTTATTGGCATAAAGACCTTAACATGCAGCATCTCGTTAGCATAACAGCAGTATCAGCCTAAACCACATTAGGCATGTATAAAGGCCCTTCTCAGCATGTTGGCAGTGCGCCTTATGTGAATACACCTGGGCATGAAATCATTAGGCATAGAATGAAGACATTCGGCATGAATTGGGAGGCAGAAAACTCCTTGTGCCTGAAACCAGCAGTGTGGCCACATTATACATAACCTTAACAGTGCACCCTAGAAACACCACCAGGGGGAAAGAACCCATTAGCATAAACAGCATTGGAACATTAGAAAAGAGCATTAGGCACCAACATGTGGGCATGGAGGCGACACCATTAGGGTGAAAGCATGAACAACACATTAGCAATTTGGGGGAAAACATTACCAGCATAAATGCATTAGCGTAGACCCCTTAGCGCAGGCATAGCCTTAGCATAAATCACCTGTACATAAATCATAAGAGGCGCTAGGCCTCACAAGCATAAGCCCCAGTCGTCCCAATCGGGGGCACAACACTCTGAAACTGGGCCCAGGCCAACTGGCCTCTCTCAGGGGCTCAGAAGCCCTATGTCCCGCAAAGTCAGGGCTGGCTGCAAGGGCAGCGAAAACAAAGGTGCGCAAGGCGCTAGGGCAGGAGGGTCCCTCACTCCTCTCTCTTTCCCTTCTGGGTAATCCAATGCCCCCAATGCGTGGCAGCTGCCCCCTGTCCTGCGGGGTAGCTGGGTAAACCCAACAAGCACTGGCGCCAACAATGCAGCGATGGGAGTCCCACTCCGGGCTCTAACAGGAATCTGCCCACAAGAACACTGGCACGGTGGAGCCCCTCTTCTGGGACTCTAGAATTTCCCAAAATGCCTCTGTCGTGCAGCTGAGGGAGGAAACAAGTACTGGGCACATTGGAGCCCCCCTCCTATGGGACTCTAAACACAACCAATGCCCTCCAAAGAATACTGGCACCGGGGGCGGGCACCGACAATGTGCCCCGACATACCCCCCAACCACAGGATGACTGAGCCCCACTCACCGGCAGTCTGAGGCCCCTCTGGATGTCTCTGCAGTCTCCGGGCACCGGCAATGTGCCCCGACAGGTCCCGCTTCTGGGACCTCTCCTGGCTTCACCCTCAGCGGAGCCTTCTCCTCGTCAGCAGCGCGGAGGGACAGGCACCGACAATGTGCCTCGGGCCCCTCCGCCGCAGGACTCCTCCTTGGCAATTTACATATAGCGCTCACGAGGCGCTAGGCGGCAGGAAAGTTCTTGGGCTGAAATTAAGTTGTAGCGCCCACAAAGCGCTAGGTCCCACACCATAAAGTGGTAGCGCTCCCCTTCACTGGCAATGAAATATAGCCCTCCCGAGGCGCTAGGGAGCAGGCAGGAAGGCACAGTCACTGGAAATATAGCGCTCTCGCAGCACAGCGCTGCAGATGTCAGCTCCTCACCTCCTGGGCAATAAGATAAAGCGCTCTTCTTCTCCAGGCGCTAGCCAGCAGGCAGGGATGGTCAGTCACTTCAAATGTAGCGCTCCTCTTCTGCTGGGCACAGTTATAGCGCTCTCGCAGCAAGCAGAGCACAGTCAATGCAAATATGGCACTCCGGCAGCCCAGCGCTGCAGGACCCACGCACCTTCTTCTCCTGGGCAGGGCTGGAGGCAGCGCTCTCCTGGTGCAGGAATAAGGTTGTAGCGCTAAGTCTTACAAAATAAAGTTGCAACGCTCCTCTTCCCCTGTGGCACAGTTATAGCGCTTTAGCAGCACAGCGCTGCAGGCATCAGCTCCTCTCTTCTCCTGGGCAGACCACGTGCTCACAGGGTGCTAGGCAGCAGGCAGCTGGCAGTAAGATATAGTGCTCACCAGGTGCTGGGCTTAGGACGGCAGGAGAGCAGGCAGGCAATACTGGGCAAGATCAGCAGGCAGTGGGTACTCATCAGAACAGGACAGCAGCTCCTAGAAGCAGTCATCTCCCATAAAGTGGCACTCCTCCTGACACAGCAGTCTTCACTCCAGTAAAGGGCTCTCACTGGCCCTGTGGACAGCGGAGGGGTGCAGATGGGCACAGGGGCCAGCACACAGGCCCAATGTGGCGGTACCTCCTGGCAGAGTGTCCCCTCTCATTCAGGTCCACGCTCAGTCTGAGCACATGGAGGCACAGCCCCCCTCACCCCACCTACCAGAAAGGGCTGGAAGCTTCTGGAAGGTTCCCTGGGAAACCGGTCCCAACTGGTTTAGGGGGAGGTGTAGAGCACCCTGGGTGCCAGGCTTCCCTCCAAAAGCTGGGGGAGCTGGGAAACAGACAACTAGACCGCCAACCCACCTCAGACAGGCGGCACATGTGCAGACAGAAATGGCGTCCATTTTAAAAGTGACATTTTACAAAGGTGCATTTCTACAATGGTGGAAATAAAGGTGCGTACACCATTGCACAGCATTTATTATTTTCAGTTCAGACACACCATGTCAGTAAAAAGGCTAGGGGAAAAGCGAAAAATTTCAGGACAATAAGGGCCAAGTCCAACACAACCCCCTCCCAGCCAAAAGCCAGGGTAGACCGACTCAATGCCTTGATGGGCTTCCCTGCTTGGGGCGAGAAAACGTGGACGCGGGCCCGCAACTGCAGGGGCACCCGCAGGTTCTCCGCCACTCTGGAACCCGGTGGTTCCCTCTCTCAAACCTCCCTGGACCAACTAAGCCACCCCACTGGTGCTCCCTAGTTGTCCGCGGCCAGGACCAGGCGCTAGGCCGTCCAGATGTCTCTGGCCCTTGCTGTCTCACAGAGTGGGGGCAGTAGCCCCAGGCCCGTAGTACCCGTCGGCCACCCTCCTTCTCCTCCGTGCAGTGCCAAACTGCCACTGGTCCTCCCACCTAGGGTCCGCACCCTCAGGCTGACCAGCAGTCCGGGGCGAGGCTCTCCTCCCCCTACCTCTCCTTCTGGGGTTCCGCACTCTCCTCCTATGCGGGGCACCCTCAGACCACCACTCTCTCACTCGTCAAGGGCCGTGACCCTGCACCTGATCCACCAACCCAGGGTCTAAACCCTTAGGTTGAACCGGTGCCAGAGGCAAGTCCTCCCTCCCTCTGCACCCCCTCCCAGAGTTCTGCACCCTCCCAACTGGAGTAGTACCCCTGGAAGACAACTCCGGGGGGACACTGCTTACAGACGTCCCTCCCGCCAGGTCAGGCAATACCTGAACCGGGCCTCCCAACCCAGGATCGAAGCCCTGTGGTTGAGCCGGTGCCAGAGGCGAGTCCTTCCTCCCTCGGCACCCCCTTCCAGAGTTCCGCACCCTCCCACCTGGAGAAGTACCCCTGGAAGTCAAACCGGTAGGGACCCTGATGACAGGTGTCCCTCCCTCCAGGTCAGGCAGTCCCTGAACCTGGCATCCCAGCCCAGGATCTAAACCCTGTGACTGAGCAGACCCCAGAACCCCTGGAGCTCTGAATACAGACGCCCCGGGTTCTCCTGACACTAGGGGCTCCCCTTCAATGGATGGCCTCTCGGGACAGCCTAGGCTCCCAACCTGGGGTTCCCTTATGGAACTCTCCAGGCCCTGAGACTGCGGTTGGGGCACCTCGGGACACCTCCCCGTCTCACTCCTTCCTGTAGATAGGACGTGAGGCCCTACAACCCTCTCACTACCCTGGGACCTAGCTGGGCTATTCTGCACCTCTCCCACCTCGCTGGGTTGGAAGATCCCTGCACCATTCCCTTCCGGGTCACTCCCCAATGCCCTCTCAGACACTCTGGCACTCACCCAGAGGTCTGCCTCCCGTGCAAGCTCCCTGGGGTCAGAGAGCCCACACTGCAACAGGTGTTGGCGCAACCTGGGAAAACAATTCCTTAGCACGTGTTCCTTGATAACTAGATGGAACAGCCCTTCCCAATCGATCACCTCGCCACACACCATCCACTCCTCCAGTGCGATCCAACACACGTCCACATACTCCCCCCAAGACTGATGGGACAGTTTCTTGCCGCCCCTAAAATCCAACCTGCCCCCCTCCTCCTGGGGATCAGGCACCATCTTCCGGGCTCTGGGAGTGGGACTTCCCACACTGGAGTCACTCTCGCTGCCACCACTGGATCCCACCCTCACTGGTGAATCCAGACTCCTGAAACCACTCTCAGGGGACAACCTACCCTCCTGAGCTAGTCTCTCCCTGGCGAAGGCCCTCTCCGCCTCCGCCATCCTTTCCTGTGCAAGGACCTTTTCGGTCTCCAGCGGTTTCTCTTGCACCCTCAGCTGCGCTAACTCCTTGGCGTGCTCTAACCTGAGCCTCTCCAAAGCCAGCTGGTGCTCCCTTTCTTCCCTCCTATCCACCCACTCTTCTGGGGACAGGGAAAGGGGTGGGGCAGTGCCCCCGGGGCTGGACCCAGCACGGGACTCCCTGTCTATGGGGTCCTCCCTAGCTTACTGGTGTCCCCGCCTCTGTCATCTTCTTCCTCCTCAGTGTCACCACCCTCCAGGGTTATGGACTGGGCACCCTCACTCTCAGAGTCCTCCTCACACTCGAGGTCCTCCTCCGGGTCTCCACCTAGTCCACCATTTAGATATGCGGAGGGGTAATCTGACAGGTCCCCACAGCGCTCTAAAGGTTCCCCTTTTTAGGGCCTCATAGAGGAACAATTTTCTGCGGAAGTCACCCTCTATTGGTATCCCCCTTTCTCTGCAGAAATCCATCACTTCCTCCTCAGTGTACTCCCAAAGTTCATCCTCATCATAGAGTAACCCCATCTTGGCGAGATACACAGATACAGTAAACAGGGAAACACAATTCCACAGTGACCCTTTTAGGAGGAAAGGTAATCAAACAAAATAATCCCCAAATCTGTGATTATTTCAACTGCTCAGTTTGCAGTGCAACCCGTTGTCGCTGTGGTACTGCGCAAACACAAGTCCTATCCCACCGCTGAGCACCAATGTTAGAAACGGGTAGCGTGGTGCAGAGCGGGCGGGCCAAACTCCGGAGGAAATGTGTAAAGCATCTGCGCAGCACACTCACAGGCGACACACCAGGCACACTACAAAAAGAGACCACACCAGGTGATGTGAAAATAACTTGTGTATTGTGACATAAACACGTCAGAATGTAATCACAGTTGCATATACATGGTGCCAACCGGCACTGGGTAGCAATTTGCACTGGGACTATTTACAAGGCAGGGCCAATCGGGCCGCTGCCGGAATCACCACAAGCACAGGTTGCAAAAGATAAATGAAAGTTAATAAGTATTACTAAATGTAATCAGTCCGTACCTCCTGGTAGAATAATGAACTTAGCATCCTCACATGAGCCTCGATCAGAGTGGGCATAAACCTGTGAACATTAGACATACTCCCTTCACATCACCGTAGTCATGGAAACAGTAGGCCCAAACAGGTGCATGGGGCATTTCCGTAGGCGTAATGCACATTAGGCATTTTATCAGCATACATGAAACATGAGGCAGGCCAACATGGTGCAGGAAACACATTAAGCCCAAACATCAGTAGTGTGGGCAATAGGACATTACATTAGACCCCCTTATTGGCATAAAGACCTTAACATGCAGCATCTCGTTAGCATAACAGCAGTATCAGCCTAAACCACATTAGGCATGTATAAAGGCCCTTCTCAGCATGTTGGCAGTGCGCCTTATGTGAATACACCTGGGCATGAAATCATTAGGCATAGAATGAAGACATTCGGCATGAATTGGGAGGCAGAAAACTCCTTGTGCCTGAAACCAGCAGTGTGGCCACATTATACATAACCTTAACAGTGCACCCTAGAAACACCACCAGGGGGGAAAGAACCCATTAGCATAAACAGCATTGGAACATTAGAAAAGAGCATTAGGCACCAACATGTGGGCATGGAGGCGACACCATTAGGGTGAAAGCATGAACAACACATTAGCAATTTGGGGGAAAACATTACCAGCATAAATGCATTAGCGTAGACCCCTTAGCGCAGGCATAGCCTTAGCATAAATCACCTGTACATAAATCATAAGAGGCGCTAGGCCTCACAAGGATAAGCCCCAGTCGTCCCAATCGGGGGCACAACACTCTGAAACTGGGCCCAGGCCAACTGGCCTCTCTCAGGGGCTCAGAAGCCCTATGTCCCGCAAAGTCAGGGCTGGCTGCAAGGGCAGCGAAAACAAAGGTGCGCAAAGCGCTAGGGCAGGAGGGTCCCTCACTCCTCTCTCTTTCCCTTCTGGGTAATCCAATGCCCCCAATGCGTGGCAGCTGCCCCCTGTCCTGCGGGGTAGCTGGGTAAACCCAACAAGCACTGGCGCCAACAATGCAGCGATGGGAGTCCCACTCCGGGCTCTAACAGGAATCTGCCCACAAGAACACTGGCACGGTGGAGCCCCTCTTCTGGGACTCTAGAATTTCCCAAAATGCCTCTGTCGTGCAGCTGAGGGAGGAAACAAGTACTGGGCACGTTGGAGCCCCCCTCCTATGGGACTCTAAACACAACCAATGCCCTCCAAAGAATACTGGCACCGGGGGCGGGCACCGACAATGTGCCCCGACATACCCCCCAACCACAGGATGACTGAGCCCCACTCACCGGCAGTCTGAGGCCCCTCTGGATGTCTCTGCAGTCTCCGGGCACCGGCAATGTGCCCCGACAGGTCCCGCCTCTGGGACCTCTCCTGGCTTCACCCTCAGCGGAGCCTTCTCCTCGTCAGCAGCGCGGAGGGACAGGCACCGACAATGTGCCTCGGGCCCCCTCCGCCGCAGGACTCCTCCTTGGCAATTTACATATAGCGCTCACGAGGCGCTAGGCGGCAGGAAAGTTCTTGGGCTGAAATTAAGTTGTAGCGCCCACAAAGCGCTAGGTCCCACACCATAAAGTGGTAGCGCTCCCCTTCACTGGCAATGAAATATAGCCCTCCCGAGGCGCTAGGGAGCAGGCAGGAAGGCACAGTCACTGGAAATATAGCGCTCTCGCAGCACAGCGCTGCAGATGTCAGCTCCTCACCTCCTGGGCAATAAGATAAAGCGCTCTTCTTCTCCAGGCGCTAGCCAGCAGGCAGGGATGGTCAGTCACTTCAAATGTAGCGCTCCTCTTCTGCTGGGCACAGTTATAGCGCTCTCGCAGCAAGCAGAGCACAGTCAATGCAAATATGGCACTCCGGCAGCCCAGCGCTGCAGGACCCACGCACCTTCTTCTCCTGGGCAGGGCTGGAGGCAGCGCTCTCTGGTGCAGGAATAAGGTTGTAGCGCTAAGTCCCACAAAATAAAGTTGCAGCGCTCTTCTTCCCCTGTGGCACAGTTATAGCGCTTTAGCAGCACAGCGCTGCAGGCATCAGCTCCTCTCTTCTCCTGGGCAGACCACGTGCTCACAGGGTGCTAGGCAGCAGGCAGCTGGCAGTAAGATATAGTGCTCACCAGGTGCTGGGCTTAGGACGGCAGGAGAGCAGGCAGGCAATACTGGGCAAGATCAGCAGGCAGTGGGTACTCATCAGAACAGGACAGCAGCTCCTAGAAGCAGTCATCTCCCATAAAGTGGCACTCCTCCTGACACAGCAGTCTTCACTCCAGTAAAGGGCTCTCACTGGCCCTGTGGACAGCGGAGGGGTGCAGATGGGCACAGGGGCCAGCACACAGGCCCAATGTGGCGGTACCTCCTGGCAGAGTGTCCCCTCTCATTCAGGTCCACGCTCAGTCTGAGCACATGGAGGCACAGCCCCCTCACCCCACCTACCAGAAAGGGCTGGAAGCTTCTGGAAGGTTCCCTGGGAAACCAGTCCCAACTGGTTTAGGGGAGGTGTAGAGCACCCTGGGTGCCAGGCTTCCCTCCAAAAGCTGGGGGAGCTGGGAAACAGACAACTAGACCGCCAACCCACCTCAGACAGGCGGCACATGTGCAGACAGAAATGGCGTCCATTTTAAAAGTGACATTTTACAAAGGTGCATTTCTACAATGGTGGAAATAAAGGTGCGTACACCATTGCACGGCATTTATTATTTTCAGTTCAGACACACCATGTCAGTAAAAAGGCTAGGGGGAAAAGCGAAAAATTTTAGGACAATAAGGGCCAAGTCCAACACATCTTTTTTACAAAAAATGTTTACACCACTATGTGGGATCATTTTCTGTTAGATACTTCTGACCTCAGATTCCTCACCTTTGAAATATCCCCAGGCGCGGGGTCTGGAAGATTTAACCAGCATTGCTCCCGTGTACCAGTAGGTGGCGCCATGCGGCTCCACGCTGACTTGCTTCCACCCCGGAAATGACAGTGGAGCTGCAATAAGTGTCATCTCTCCATGTCGATTTGTCAGTTCCTTTCTTTCTGCACCTTTGTACGCTGATCTGGTGCTGGCTCCCAGCTTCTTTCTTGTCAGTTGTTGAGCTTTTTTCTTACAATTTTTTTCCCCAGTGTGCAATGGAACTGTGTCCCCTCCTAAAACGACAGGGTTTAAGTTGCAAACTGATGTCTGTGACAGTTCCTCATAAGGTGTGCCTCTAATGTGTGGGTTTGGCTCATGACTCCAAGTCCTGTAAGGAGTGTGCCCTTATGAATCCAAAAGCGATCCTGGAAGGCAAAGCTGTATGTGTCCGAACACAAAAGAAAGTCTTGTATGTCCCGCTCGAAGTCGAGGGCTTGGACCCATTTCCCCTTTCAGGCCCTTCCCATGACAAGTCTTCGTCGTGTCCAAGTCTTCCAGTGCGTCAAAGTGGAAGCACAAGAAGGCCAAGCGGGATTCATCTCAGTCCCTCCACTCTCAGCCTGAGAAGACGTGGGGACATCAGGATCCCACTCGGACTTTTTCCCAGTTGCCGATTCCATAGCTGATTTGGGTCCAGTTTTCGAAATCGCAACTGACCGAGGCTATTAGAAAGGCCGTGTTGCGAATCTTCAGCACTTTTCTGGCTCCCTCTAGTGTGCCTTTGGACATCAAGGATCTGGGAGGCCTCCAGTAGTGCTTAATTTGAGCTGGTGGTTTCCGGTGCTCAGCACCGGCACTTAATCATCAACACTGGCCTTTATAACACGAATGCAAACTCGCTTCTCATGAGCACTAGTTAAGGACACATTCATTTTTCATTTTTTGTAAGTCCATGGAGATTAAATGATTTGAGTAAACACACGGAGATGATGGATGGAGTACTGAAACTTTTCAGACACTCACCCCCAGCCACAGATCTGGGTTGAATCCATCATCGTTCTTTAGCTCACTTCACCACCCCAGTTTGGACCCATATATATGCAAATCAGTCTTGACCCTGTGCCTCATGGGAACAGTCCAGTCTGAACTGCCAGGCCAGGTCCTCCCTGGACCGGAAACAAGCATCCTGGGACCGGTTTCGGGGAAACGCCCCTCATCAGCCAGGCTAGCGTGAATCCAGTGGTAAAGTGAGCAAGGGACCCACGTCTGGGTATACCCTGCCAACTTAGGGCGAACAAAGCAAAGACAAGGAGATGATGGACGGAGTGCTGAAAGGATCTGCCCAGAATCACAAGATGTTAAGCCTACGCCGAGACTCGAACCTGGTTCCTCAGTTCCAAAGTTGGCAGCTCTGGCCCTTATGCCACATCATCTCCCCCCCTTTTATGGTTTTGGTTAGTTCTGTTATAGGCGGCGAAAATAGGTGAAGTTGGAAGCTGCCTCCTGACAAGAGCCCTGGTACTTATTTTTTCATAAATTAACCCCTGGCCTCCAGTCCGGTTACTGCCGGCTGATTCGCTCTAGGCACCATCTGTGCCTCATAACCCACCTTGGGTTTGACTTTGACGCTGGAGGCAACTTCCAGTCTGGCACAAAAATCCACGCCGGTCCCTGTGATATAGATGCTCATTCCACCGGTCACAGAGTGCAACTCGGTTCCTACAGTCCTCTCTGACTCCAAGCCAAATCTATCTTGGCCATGACAGAGGTAGCGTCCTGAAGCCATACTGATGCACTCAGCCCCAATTCAATCTGACTCAGAGAGAACCATGCCTTTCCCTCAAAGCTGTGCTCCAACAACTTTTCAGTTCTGAATCTGATCAGAGTCAGCCAGTTTCTGGAGATAACAATGGAGAAGATGATGGGGATTATTTCCCTCCAATGATGATGACTCCCTGAACTTAGACTTGCATGAGGCCTGCTGTTTGGACACTTCCCCAGGCACTTGGCTGTGTTCTCCCCCTGGGGCATCAACAGAAGAGAGTGCCTCCTTTGCTGTGGTGATGAAGCAGGCAGTGGAGATTTTGAACTTGCAGCTACCAACCACGGACGACCAAACTTATGTATTGACAAAGGATTTGCAGGCCTCCTGTTAGCCTCTATTATCTTTCAATGAAGTCTTAATAGACACCCTATTGGCCACCTGGTCTAAGCCTTGTTCGCAGGTAGCTAGGCACCACAGCCCAGTGCCAGGCGACCCTAACTTCTTAATACAGCACCCTTCCCCAGGAAGTTTTGTGGTTCAGGCTACCACCAGTGGGGTGAAGCCCAATTCTTTACCTATGATTCTCTTAGACAGGGAGTCTAAACAAATTGTAATGTTTGGTAAACTCATGATTTCCTCTGCCAGTTTAGGCTTCTAGTCAGTCAATGCCAGATGTTTGCTGGGAGGATATTCCCATGCTTTATGGGGCATGGTTGGCGAGCTATGCCGGCAGTCCCCAAGGAATTTCGGCCAGCCTAGCTCAATCCATTCAGGATGGTCAGGATATGACCAAGTATATCATCCGTTCAGCATTCAACACCACCAACTGCTTGGGCAGGGCAATCAGCACTAGCATGGTCCTTGGGCTTCTTTGGGGACTTGCACACCTCTTTGATGGACATGCTATTCGAGGGTCCTTGCCTGTTTGGTGAGAAAGCTGATTTAGCACTGGAACGCTTCAAGGAAAGCCGGAGCATGGTGCGTTCCTTAAGCTCTCCACCCCTGCAAGAGAGTACCCTCAACAATGTTTCCCCCTTTGAAGTTACTCTAGAGGATTGGCATAACAGCAACGCAAAGGCTCACCATCCCTGCAGATGGCATCCTAGTCTTTTCAGGGACAGGGGCAGGGATCAATGACATCCAGGCCAACAGGGGCATCAAACTTCCCAGTCCCCCGACTGTCTGGCATCAGCTTCCAAACCGCTTTGGCATGCCCTAAGTGACAAATGATCACCTGGTGGAAGGCAGGATCAGACATTTCCTCCAAGGATGGCAAAATATCCCATCTGACATGTGGGCCCTTCAGATTGTTAAACAAGGCAAAGCCCTGCCATTCTTTTTCGACTCACTGCATCTTCCATCTACCATAAAGTGTCTTTCAGAGGAACACATTTTCATTTTGCTTCAAGAAATGTTTGCATTTTTGAGTAAACGGGCCATAGAGAGCGTCCCGGTCCTGGATTTAGAAAATGGTTCTTATTCCGGTTATTTCTTCATCCTGAGGAAGAACAGAGGCCTTCGTCTCATTTAAGATTTCCACCCTTTGAATTCCATCTTGCTGATGGACATATTAAAGATGTACATGCTGGCCCAGGTTCTGCCTGCCCCTGATCCAGGCAACTGAATGGTGTCTTTGAACCTGCAGGATGCTACTTTCATTTGTCCATCCTGTAGTCCAGCAGGCACTGCTTGCAGTTCAAAGTGGGCCAGGAATATTTTCAGTTTACTGTACTCCCCTTTGGCCTCACCAGTGGCCCTTGGGTGTTCACAAAAGTGATGCCAGTGGTCATTGCATACTTTCGGAGGTGGGGGATCTTAGTTTTCCCCTACCTCAAATATTGGCTGTTTAAGTTGGGCTTGCCACAGTCAGTCATAGACCACCTCCAGTCAACAGAGAACCTCTTGACAATGTTGGGGTTCACTATCAACATACTTTAGTCACCTGGCTCCTTTACAGAGGCTCAGTTTCATTGGAGCCATTCTGGATAGTACAGCGGGCTATGAGCCTGATATTTCATCTTCAGTTCTAGGTCTCAGTCAGAGTGTGTCCGAGGCTTCTGGGCCACTTGGTGTCCTGCTTGTGAGCTATACCAGGTGGCATATGCCTGCTCTGCAATGATACCTGAAGTCCCAGTGGGTCCAGCATTCCATCCATGTTTCAAAGGCGACTCCAAGACCTGCTGTGGTGGTTGTTCTGCAGCAGTTTAACCAGCAGCAGGCCCCTCTCCCAGCCTCACCAGAACTGACGATGCTGATGGATGCATCCCTGCATGTTTGGTGATGTTATCTGGGAGAGATGGACACCAGAGGATTCCATTCACCGCGGAGACATTGCTCTATAGCAGCCTGTGGAAGTTACGGGCCATTTGCTTGACGCTGAAAGCTTTCCTACTGTCCATCAAAGGGAGGTTGGTTTGGTTCTCATGGACAACACCGCTACCATGTGGTACTCAACAAGAAGGGCGGGAGAGGTCTTAGGTCCTGTGTCAGGAGGCTCTTCGCCTCCTGAATTGGTTGGAGCAACCGGGTATTTCCCTGGTAGGGAACCACCTGGCAGAATCCTTGAATGGCAGGGCGGATGAACTCAGCCTTTGAGCCTGCCGAATCACATGTGCCGATTACATCCCGAAGTGGCACAGGAAATCTACCAGTAATGGGGAGAACCCTGGCTACATCTTTGTGCCACTGTCAAGAACATGCAATGTCAAAACATTTGTGCGCTGAACTTTCAAAGAAAGCTCGCTCTCAGAGGCACATTCCAGATACAATGGAGCACAGGTCTTCTGAACACCTGTCTGCAGCTTCCTCTCCTGCCCAGAGTTCTGAAGAAGATCAGTAATCCTTACCAGACACCTTACCAGCCAAACTTTTGGATGTCTTGTTGTTTGTTTTGTCTCTGGCCCAGCAAAGACTTGCAGTAGGCACCAGTGAAGGTTATTTGTCAACCCTTACAGCCTTTTTGTGTTTGCCCGACCAACAGTCCCTGTTCAATTCACCTGTTGTAATTAGGTTTCTCAATGGTTTAATACAAATGTTTCCCACAAACGCTTTGTGATGCCACAGTGGGACCTCAATTTGGTTCTCACTTTCCTCAGGTGCACTCCCATTAAACCAGTTTTCCACAACGTATCCTGACTCTGAAGATGTGTTCCTGGCTGCGGTAACTTCGGCTCGTGTGAGCGAACTCCACCCGTAAGGTTATGTAGCTCTGGCAACTGATAAAATTGAGTTAAGCTTTAGCTCTCCAACAGTAAAGATATGGCAAGCCATATAAAATGCATACAGAATGACCTTATAAAATGATGTTTTTTGCGGCAAGAGATAACCAGATTTAAGGTGAGGTGACCACTTGTTTTCCCTACCTAAAACTGCCATTGTGCGTTTTGCGTACCCGGCACTGCCATGCAGTGCATGCTTCTTTTGGGTAGGAAGAATGCACAGTGACCTCTACTCACAGGCAGAAACCTCCCAGCACACCAGGTTCATTGGGGTTTTTTGTTTGTTTTTGATAAACAAATGTTTGCTCTGGGAATTAATTTTATTTGAACAAAACAGTTTTGCCGAGCTGGCGTACTAACAAGATTCCCGTTCGACAAAGAAAGCTTCTTTGAAGGTGGCAAGCGGTCCTTCGCCACTGTTGCAGAAGCCATAGCTTCCACTCTACTGATGGACCAGCCGGCCACTGTGTAATGTCTTAAGGACGCCTTAGTCTTTAAAGTGCTGTTGTACATAATGACTCAAATGTCTGCTCACATATCTTCAGATAAAACTGTATTTGAAGTTTCCAGATATGCCTCGTTCTTTTGGAGATACAAGTTCACTTATCCACTCCACATTCCTGCCTTGTACTGTGAGGTGTTCCTTTCCTCTAGGCCCAAAACAGAGATTATTATGAGAAAAGAATGCAAGTGCTAGGGGCCTAGCTATGGTTATTTCTCTTGTCTCCTTGGAGAGCAGCAGTGCTTATTGAGAAGGCAGCTTCCACCGGTGTAGGAGCACGGGGGCACTCCCAGGTAAAGTGCAGCATTTGATTGCTTTTGCTTTGAGGTGTTTGGAGCAGAGCCGGATATCAGCTCTCTGAACAGCCCTGAGCTTGTTTTTCCCAGCTACACATCACGTCACTGCCAGCTTGCAGAACGTCCAGTCAATACTTGTATATTACTTTGCACCAGTCGATAGAATTTTTTTTTAAAAAGAGGACAAGGTAATTAAGTTTACGTCGCTGCTTATGAGTTTTCAATAATTACTTTAGCCTCCCTGTTTATTACAACAATTTACAGCCGTAATGCATACAAAATATATTCGAACCTGACTCTCAAAAACGTAAAAGTCCATGTACAATAGAATATTTTACGCTGCTTAGAAAAAGCACTCAAGTATAGTTAATGGTGGAAAGATGGAAATGTGTTATACCTGTAAATCTGTGAATCAATGTAATTTCTCCCTTCATACAGTATAAAGACAGGAAGTGATGTAGTTTAGGCAAGAAATGTAACGATGTTGTGGTCCATGTGATAGGCTGCATGTATGTTGCTAGACAATAACCAGCTCATCGATATGGGATATCTAGTATTGTTATATTCCCAAGTTAGGCCCATGTAGCGAAGCAGCTTATTTCTTACATTTTTCGCACAAATAAAATTTTCAGCAGTGACCTTTTGCACATATTTGCATGCACGACAATATTGGATTAGTTTCTCTGAAACTAAACTTATTTTCACATCTAGCTTCGCACAACATTATCACAACACTCTGAACATCATGTTTAAGGTCTTGTTTTGCACTACGTACATACGTCATCACTATCTTCATCCATGGGGCGACTGAGCTATCTAAATATCCATAAAATCACTAATGTATGCGCTCATCACAAGGCTGCTTGTTATTATAAAAGATGAGCATCCCGATTGGTAGACGAGGCCCTTCCGCTGACACCGAGGGTCCCTTGCATGCTGAGAAATCACCATGCAGAGGTCTGACATCTCGGGAGGGGTGTCCAGTTCATGACCAAGACAGGGTCCTTCACTCTATCCCATCAGGTAATGGGGATAGATCGTCCCTTGGGGGGGATTCTTGGCTCTACACCTACACATACTCTAGGTACACTCAGAGTAGGGTTCTCATAGTAGGAGTACGCTAGATTACTGCCTTGTTTATATGCATGCATATATACAGTGTTTAGCACCACAGTAGAACTATATCTACTATTTATGCTTTTGGTGCTTGTAATCCCGTTTTTCTGCTTCTGTCTACTAATCATTGCAGCACACGTATTTTATGCGAGAATAACGTTGGTTCAATAAATATTATTGAAAACGTCCCACTGTGTATTCTCTGTATATTTCTCTGAGAATAAGTGGGCACGAGTGACTCAGCGAAAGGTTCTGTACTGTTTCCACGATCCCTGAGGGATCAGGGTTGTCATGTTCAATGGTTGCCAGAAAACCATTTGCCCCCTCATAGGTTAGAGGGGCTTATGGTGGCACTGTGAGCTAGCTGGTCTATAGGCCAACATATCCTGCAGGGGTGTCCGGAATCAGTCTCGACACCAAGTCCTTAGTTTATGTTGTCCGAACAATGCGCATGTCCTACGAATTAGTAGGAACTACACAACATCGTGCGTGCAGCAGTGGATCAACATTACACACTTATATGTTTCAAAGTTAATTCATTTATTTATTGACAGTTTTAAGAGCATAAACAAGACCCTGACGGCGACAGAGCAAGAGTTACTTGAAGATCTATCACTGGGAAATGAATCTGAACTGCCAGCTTTTTAAGAGTAAACAGATATACACTGGATTTCAGCTGTTTTTTATAGATGACTCTTAATAGAAGGAGTGGGGGTTTTACAAGCTAGGAAGGATTGCTGATTTAAGACTTCCGGTTGTGTTCCAGACACCTTGATGCTGTCTGTGCCTCAGCTGTGTGCTGCTCTACATGCATTTATCAGTCATAGGCAGAATTCAGTTCCCTTTAACAAGCTGGAGTGGGCTTGTTTTAAGACATTGATTACCGGGTTTTATGGAGGTATTTTGAAATCTGAATTCCAATGCTGCCGTGTCAAACTGATGGCATAAAATCGTACATTCATTTCGAGCCCTCAGTTTGAGGGTTACCCAGTTTATCATTAAAGGTCCCTAGGTTTGGGGGCTTAGAATCATGGAGTAAAGCCATTGCATCGAGTCTAAAGCATCACCAGATTTCCCTGTATCCTTCCAGTAACAGGGTGAATAGCAAGCAGTTGCCACAACAGAGTAAAGAAACTGAGATTCCAGACCACATGATCGGAGTCCGCTTTCTGCCCCAGCCCTTACATCTTCTGCCACCTCAGCCACCCCACTTTAGCCACTTTTCTTCTGCTTGTGGGGAGTTAGAGGGCATTACACCTTCCTTCCTTTCCACAAAGAGCAAGAGGAGTGACTAGGCAGGAAAGGTCAACTTTCTTTTCATAGTGGGTGCCTTACAGCTGCTCTGCGATCTTGCGCCTCATAGCTCACATTTAAAGCATTCACTTCTTGCAGGTGCCAGTTGCCTCTGTTATTTCAGTTTGACACAATATTTCTTCCTGTAGCATGTTCAATTCTGTCATAAACCCAGGTTCCTAGGATGGTGGGAGTACATTTTCTGGACTTGCACTCATGCAACACTCAAGATATTTGTGGAGAATAAGGTGTAGACGAGTCAATACCTTTTTTCTTAGACTACTGTGTCACAAAACCTGTTTTGCCCCAAGCTGCTTGTTGCACATCGATGAGTGAAATCGGGATATTCCTGAGGCCTCTACCAGGCCTATATGTATTCTTGTGGTGCCACGCAGTGGCGTAACGAAGCTTGAGGGGGGCCCCCCTCCAAAGTACATGGAGGGGCCCCCAGGCCTGAGGTCTCAGGCCAGGTGCCTGCCGCCCGTGCACAGTGCTGGAGAGCAACCCCGGAGCTCAGAACTGCCCTTCTCCTGCACCGTGGGGGCTATTGTTACGCCACTGGTGCCACGTCTTATGAAAAAGGACAAGGCCATGAGTTTCTTTGTACTAGTTAAGTTCTTGGCGATTCTGAAAGCAAAATGTGGTTTCCCCTTGCTCCAGGGCTCAGTCTTAAAGCCAGAAGCTCATGACTCACCAGGGCAATGTGGGCAAGCTGGGACGAACAGCAGCATCTTAGGCATTTCCGGCACTAGGAATCTGTGCAGAGGAAGAGTGGATGGTCTCCATGACTTCAGATACACCCTTCTATGATGGATAAATCTCAGGTGAACTGCTCTCGGCCTTCTCCAAACAGTAACAAGTGGCTTCTGAAAGATCACACAAGAAGCTGTGCAGCTGAATAGACCCCCTCATTGCCCAGGTTCTGGACCAGTCCTAAATTAACTAATTCAAGGGATGATTGGTCTGAGGAGTAGGTGGCGCCAGGTATTGCAGGGGAAGAGGAGTTAGTATGACCAGAATTTCTTCAAAGTGTCAAAGGACTTGAACTCTTGAGCTTCATTCTAAAGCGTTCATAGTGAACTGAGTTCCATGAGAGCTCAGTGTGGATGACACTATCAGTCTTCATGATCTTGACTCTTCTTACCACACCCTGTGGAGGGTAGTATCCAATGCCGTGTGTAACCATAAAGTTTCTGTGATGATGATGATTCAGACGCCTTGGTCCCTAGACGAATGAGGAACGGATTCCAGCACCTTTTACGTGTTTGGCTTTTGCACAAGTGTTCGGAACTGCTAGACTATTGGTCCTTTGGAGGTACCTTTGATACTGCCACATAGAGCTGGTCAAGGGTCTGTCATAGCTCCACAGGAACCTTTACCCCAAAAATCTTCTCACACTGCTGGATTTGGCAGAGTTGTTTCTGAAGGGATTGCTCACATGTTCTGGACCGAATCTTCATGAGGCAGTAGAGACTTACCGCTGCACTTCTGTTAGCACTAGCCCATTGATGTTCTTCCCCTGTGTCCTGGGCTCTTGCTATGACTGTTGGTATAGCTTCAGCTGTTGCTGTCCACTGGGGAATCTGCAGGCTTTCTCTTCAGTCCCACTGCCCTCTTTATTGATGTCTCTGTCCCTGTTGCTGCAGTTTCCAGGTCCTGGCCAGTGACATGTTTTGTTTCTTTGCAGATACTTTATTTGAGGTGGGCCCTCGTTAGCTGCCACTCTGCACCTTCGAGTAGATGCTGGGCTCTTTGAATAGTAGACTAGTTTTGTTGCAATCTCTTCCGTTTCCTTTTACACACGCAGATCTGGAATCTGATGTAGACGCTGCGTCTCTCAAGATGTGCCCTGGTGACTTGTGTCATGAACACGCTAAAAGTGAACCAACCAGAGACTTCACCGGCGAAGAGCACAAGTTTGGCTCCTTTGCTGTCTCTGGAAAGGAGACAGAAGCACTGCATCCTGGTGCCTGATGACATACAATGGATCACTCACCCAGACTAAGATAAGCTTTTGCTCATCAAAAGCGGTGTCCACGCTGATGGATATGAAATGTATGGCGGCCTGGAAAATGCTTTGTCTCTCAGATAATGCTGTTTGCCGCTATGGAAATCCTGTGTCAAGTCAGCAGTCCTCTGCAGAAGTGTTTCCGCCTCTGCTCTCCGTAGCCAAGGGCAGGAAGTGCACAGAATCATTTGGATACGAGTTTTGTCATAAAGTAGTGCTTCCCTCAGAGGCAGTCACATATAGCTTGCCGCAACCTAAAAATGAGGGTTGAGCTGCACGAATTGAAGAAGCTCTCCAAAACGACCTCAGGAGAGGATTGAATTTAAGATGGTTGCAATGTGATATTAAATATGGTTGATGACACCCGCAGCCACATTGACTGTTACGAAAGTTCTATCGACTGTGCTATCAGTCAATTTACAAGCATTTCTTAAGTTGTGCATGCTTATTTATGGTCAGGACAAGACGTGGGGATCCCCTTTCTGTGAAAAATTCAGCTTGATTTAGTTTGGGAAGAGTCTGCTTTTTACTGTCTAAAGTCAAAATGACAGGTGATTGCTCTGTTACAGGCTGAAATGGTACTGGGGTTACAGATGTTGTCAGTGAGAACAACTGGCTAGTTGATTAACCTAGGTGATGCTTGACCATTATAAAAACAAGTTCTAATTGCTGGTGCAACAGATGGACAAAAGAAGAATCTTAAATTAATTTGATCTTTTCCACCTGACCCCACAATTGTGTATTTAAGGCATATTTAACATGGTCCATTTCCTGGAAGCGCAATAGCAACATTTTGGACCCTTTGCTTTCCCTTGCATAGACAGCCAAGCAGCACCAATTAAATGCTGTTGGTATACTCAAAGCTTGAAGATGAGCACAGTGTTACATTGTGGGAAAAGAGCATAGTAGTAACAGAGCTGACAAACATGTGTACTGACTGTACACATGATAGTTTTGCGTCAAGATGGTAGGTATGACGCTATTTTGTACAGGGAAGAGGGTTGAAGACAATGCTTTATGTGAGCAGGTGGGGGCCGCCAGCAGGGGCGGCTGGAACCCTTTGAAAGTGGTGGGTGAGGAAAGTGTCCCACAGCTTCCAAAAAACAAAATTAGACAACCTCTCCCTCCAAAAGCCCAAATACAAACAACCTCTCCCTCCAAAAGCCCAAAATTAAACATAAGCACATGCATTACACAATTAATAGAAATAAAAGAAAGTTGTACTTACCCATGGGCTACGACGCATCCTCCTTGGTGTTCTCCTGCTGTCTGTCGCAAGAAGAGCGCCCATAACCAATCCAGACGCTTCTGTCATGCTGTTAACCAGCACGAGAGAGCACCAAGATTGGATGGAGCTGGTTGCACCGACGTTCCTTCAGGCCCTGGAGGTCCATGCTTGCTCTCCACCCAGCTGTCCAAGACAGCTGAGTGGATGGCTGCAAAGTGCGCATGTCAGGCTGGCCTACATAAGATTGCCGGCCAAACTGACATGCGTACTTTGCAGTGTCTGGCCAGTCCGAAACCCCCCATTTTTCCTGGCTTGGGGACAGACTGGCGGCTGCTTAGAGCCATGCTAAGTGTTACAAATTAAATGGCAATGAAATTATTTCATTGCCATTTTATTTTTAACACTTGGAGCGGCTTGCAGTGGGTGGGGGGGCGACACTCCCCCGCCCTCATGAAGAAACCGCCGCTTGCCACCGGCACTTACTTCTGGAGTGGTACATCAAACGTACAAAAGGTGATGGGAGGATGCGTACAGTAAGTCTAACCACCGACAATCACCTGGGGTAGCAGTCCAACTCATCTTTCTTTTGTCCTCCATGCAACCTCAGATGAGACCCAGCCATATGCAGCCCGAGCGATTGCCAGTGGCTGAGATTAATTCAAACATTTTATCCATGCTCCCTGCATTGGAATCTAAGTCTGCCACGCTGAGCCCAAGTTTCACTGACGCAATGTCTATTCTCTGCCTCAAAATTCTGCCAAAACTTTCACATGCCACTAGTTTGTTTCAACTGAGTTCACAAACAACTGGTTGTGAAAAGTGTCCTTTGTCAACAGTACCACACGAAATGCTATTTTGGGGTGTACCGTGTTGTATTACCTTCGGCACTGCATGTGCGCCCATCAAGAGTTCTTGTTCACAGGATGCAAGGGAAACTGTCCTAGGGTCTGCAATTACTCAATTTTTGAAGCAGAACTTTCACATACAAATCTGTTCTAAGTAACCTGAAATTATCAAAGCAGAACTAGTAAATTGAGATATTCTCTTGAGCCGCGTTTGTTTTGTGACGTCCTCTTTAGTGTTAGGCTGTGTTTGTCAACTGCTTTGTCTGCAACGGCACCAATACTCCTTGTGTGTCCTTTGGCTTCACACGCTGTTTTCGGTCCTCACTGCTCCATTTCCTAAAGGTTACACTTCAGAATTTTAATTGAGCTGTGCTGTGAAAAGTGACAGACAAAAACGGAAATCACTCTGGCAGTAGGGATATCTTGATTAGCCCCTTGAAGGCAAGACACAAGACCTCCATTGCTTCTGACTAAAGACTGACGGCAGAAAGTACCACGCTTTACATATGTCGCAGTGGTGAAATTTCTGTTTCCGGGATACCTGAGATGAACCAATGCAAAGGTAAACCATAGATGGTGTTCCTGACAGCCAATCCCCGCGATTCCCGAGCCTTTCCGTTGACAGATTTCCAGATGAGTGATTCTCGTGGTCTTGCCTCAGTGTGAAATTTAGGGGCAGATTTGCATGATTGGGAGCAAGGTCCAGATTGAAGAGATGCTCAGCTGAACAGCCATGCTGGCTGATGACTGTCACGTCAACTGTTGTGCTAATAACTGGAATATTGGAATTATTGAGAAAAGTCTTGGCCTATAGTAAACTGATGAAAAATATATAGAAACATGGTAACTTGTTTATGAAATGTCCTTTGTCCCAGATTTGTAGAAAAATCTGCATTCTGGAGAAAAGGACAACAAAATTTGCAAGATGCGCAAATTGTGAACAAATTCTGTGTTTGTAGCAAGTGTTGATCCTTTACAGTCAACCAATAACCCCTTCCTTGTTTATGTTCTAATGAGGACGGTGCTAATAGCACAATCTTAAAAGATACGCCATAGTGCCAAAAATATGTGACTAGCATGTCATTATGTTGCACAGAATAACAGTAGATCATGTTATGAAGCAAACTAACATCATTCTATACCATCACAGAATGCGAGCACAACATAGTGTGACCGAATGTTGATAGCACATCGTTGAATGACACATTGTGGTGCAATGTGACATGTTGTCATCACACTATCAGTCTCTGAACTTCAATCGGATTCCCCTGAAGACCTCGGTCCATCCAAAAGGTGTTATACACTATGGCCACTGATTTAACAGAGATACTTTGACGGCGGACTGCTGTTTCTGCACCTCACATTAGTTTCATATATATTGAATGTCCTTGCGCAACAAGCCCTGGCATCAGCCGTCAATTGATGCCTCTGTCGGTCAGATCATAAGCAGTAAAGGGGTTGGACGTGCGCCAAGTGAAGAAGTCCAAGGAATCAGTACTTAGTTTTCAGTTAAATCTTTATTTGCAATCAGTTAATTCATTTGCAATTGGTGATTTTACGGTCAGCCAACGCGCTTGCTCTCAGGTGAGAACTTCGTCAGGGCTCAGTGGATGTATGTCCTTAAGGTGAAAATGAGATTTATTGAAAATTATTTCAACTCCTAAGATACAGGGGAAGCAGTGCAGCCTAGCTCCAACTAGACCTCTCGCTCAGAACATGAATAAGTGATCCATCAATCCAGTTGGTGTTCCAGGCAGTAACTCTGGAGACACTAGGGGTATCACAGGGCCTCGGTCGGCCTTAGAAGTAATTGTTAAGCGAGCTGTCCTCCTGCCACGATGAGCGAGGTCCGTCTTTGGAAGACAATTTATTGATCTGAGATGCAGCAAGAAGACTTGAAAGGGATCTGGGTTCTCTGATAACCCCAGTTATCCATGCATAGCTGCATACTCTCACAGTGTCGATGCATAGAGCTGCGAAGGCCTTAGAAGTACCTCTCATTGTCTTCCGGTGCAGAGTATCTCATATTTCTGTTGATCTGCCTTCAACCATAGCAGGGCTGCTGGAAAGAGCTTAAGCCACCTGTTGGTCATTCCTTCTACCAGGCCTTGCTTGGAAGTGACCAAAGGAAAGCAGATGATGCCTCATCCCATGGCCAGTAAAGAAGAAAAACCTTCACACTTTTCACACCAGCAGAGTCGCTTTTGTCTACTTCTGCTGATGTGTAGACCGAGGCAACAATCCACTCAAAATTTCATTATTTCCATATAGGTATCGATACTTGTTATTGATTTCAAAGGAACCTTGTAATAAGTATCGGGTAGTGAAGATGTGCAGCCAGTTATGTATTCAAAGGGTTAATTTTATAAAATGCTTGGGAAGAGCCAAACAAAGGGACTGTTTCAGGTCACAAGTTTTAATCAGCCAATGCCGGGGTCAGAATCTTTAAGTATGCTTACTTTACTTGTTTCTCCTCGATCACGTGGCGAAGGCCTGTGCACTTCATCAGAAGGATGAGGCACTCCATGCTCTTGCACGTTAGAAAATTTGCTGTGATAAATGGTCTGATTCTGGGGTTATTTGGACCCCTGACAATTGCTTCAAGCGGTGACCACCTGCTTCAGCTTGTGACTTTGTTATGACTCCGAACACCTTTTAGAAAATAACTACATCCACGTCCTTAATGTTTTGTCTTTGAGAAATCTGCATGTTTCATCATGAAAACCACTGATATTACTGTTTTTACATCAAAACACAACTTTCCCCACATGTTTTACAGAAACACCCCAAAGCAGCTCGTGCAGTACGCGTGACCTCCTAAAACGTCCCACAGAAAGTGAAATAAGATGCATTTCAAAATTGACAGCACTGCACACTATGGCCCTGATTGCAGCTGGGCTGGAAAATTCAGATCCCTGCGAAAACAGAAGTTTTAGTAGGAATTAAGAGATGTGCAGACTTTATCGCACCCAGTAAGTACCTGGTGCAATAAAGTGTTCACCCTCATTAAATTTGTCAGAGAGCGGTCAGGAGAGAAGTGCAGGGCAAAAAGACCTGGTAATTACTGGTACATGCAGATTTTGGTTAGTAAGCACCAAAATCTATTTGTTATTGTCCATTATTAGTGAAGAACTCTGAATAGGTGCTATTTATCATACACAATAAATTCCAAAGCCAGGGATGTCAGATTGTGTTGAATACCCTTCCGGGGCAATGGTTATCAGGGATTGTACTACTGAATATCAACACCAACAATATTGTCGTACAAGAATATCAAAGATAGAATATCAAAGGACAAAATATTGAACAATAAGTGCATGTAGGGGAAGTATAGATTTACTATTCCTAACTTCACATCTACGTACCTTGAAGATATATGTACTGTGTAGGTATGTATATGTGGAATTAGGTATAGAAAATCTCGACTAACCTGTTGATATTTTATTGTCGATATTCTGTCCTAAATATTGTGTTTCATCTATATTTAGGTTGTGATATTCAGGGGCCACACCATAATCAGACCTATGTCTTTACAAAGCATTCCGATTGAAAGACGGTTCTTCCCAGAAAGTGACTACACTTGTTTTAGATTGAAGCCTACCAGACAGCACAGCTTTCTGGTTTGCTAACGACATCTTGGGGACATTTGGAAAGCTTCCCTAGGAGTGCATTCTGCCCATTGCTTACCATTGGCTATGTGGTTTGTAACTCATATTTGCTTGCTTTCTGTTAGCTGGCTCTATTTGTTTTAGACTGTCCATCTTGAGTTTGTCCGTTCCCTCGCCCAAACACTATTTACTGTATTCTTCCACCATTATTGGATTTCTGTGAACAGGCCTTTGAATCTTGGTTTTTATCTTGTCACATTTGTTGTGCATTCAAATAAAGAGGTCAAATTGCAGGCTCCGTCTTCCGGGGAGCTCGGGCTTTACTTTTTTTTTCACTGACTTCAAACTGATAGGATTTACGTGACAAACATGCTGGCTACTGGGAGTGTGCTTGAGGAAGGCTGAATGATTTTTTTTCTAGCACACAACAAAATGTAAATGTCTGTAAAAGAGCCATGCAGATACTACAAAATTAGAAAAGCACATTTTTTGGTAATTTTGAAGTGTGGTGGAAACAAATATTTCAATACGATTAAAAACAAACCAATACACTAGGTCAGTGGTTCCCAAACTTTTTCAACCTGCGGCTCCCTTGATCTATTGGCTGTTGGCCGTGGCTCCCCATTATGTCACTTTTTTGGGATAGTTGGGAGAATGTAAGCCAGGCCTCAGGAGCACTTCCACTTTTCTCCTTGAAAATAATTGGGATGGAGCCAATGAAGATATTATGATCATATTTGTAACAAAATAAAAATATAACAGTTGTTTGTAATGGCTTCTGTTTCATTACCGGCAGGAGGAATCTACACAAATGTTGCTGGGTAAAACTTGACATTTCTCTTTGGGGCATTACACGATATTCCCGGATATGTTGTCTTGACAGGGTTTAAAAGCATAATGCCACCTGATGCCAAGAGTACACCCTTCTCCCCACACCTGCCTATTTTTTGCTCATTTTGTTTAAACACCGAAAGCATTGAAATGGTAAATCCAATATTACCACAATCAGTAGCCCATGATCAAGAAAACAGCCTTTCCTATTTTACCGTATGAAAAAATGCTCTTATTATTGTCATAGAAAGGCTCATTCTTGGAAGGTAGGGATGTTGCTGTGAATCTGCATCTCTGCTACGTAAGAAATCAGTCCTGTTTAACTTTTCAAGTAATTTGTGCAGGACGTTGCTTTAGGTCAAACAGGCACCAGTGCTGTGTGCTCACCTCCGAACAGACTCGTGCAGATTCGTGTGTTTCAAGTGTGAGCGCATTTCAATAGATGTGTGTTTATGAACACTCGTGTGCCACCGCATTGCAATGCTGTGCTTTACAGAGTTGTGAATATGTGAAAGAATGGGGAGGGTGCGTAAGCAGTTTGGAGTCTTCATTTTGGAAGATAAGGCAAGCCAACTGACGACGTGGTATTTTGTTTTTATAAGTGGCAGGAAAGATTATAAAGCATATAACACAGTTAGTTCTCCAGGCATCAGAAACACCCCCAAAACTCCACAAACACTGCGCAACTGATCTTGACATGACCCCTTCGCTACACATGATCATGATTACCTGATTTCCTCGTAGGAGGGATTACTAGAGGGGCTGCAGAACACGGCAGCATTAATACTCTGCATCACTTTCCTGACTGAGCCTGGCCCCGCCTAAGTGGACATGCTCTTTATTCAATTGTAACACGTCACGCGCTGGTTCAAACCATTCCAGACGCAGACGAGTGCGGCTTCCTAACCCCCTACATGGCCTTCCCACATGAATTGCTCGGGGCCCGCAAATGCACATTCCAAAAACGTAACTGCATGTATTTATAACGAAGCCGTACAGTAGTATGAAAATGAAAGAATAGCATTGAAAACAAATCGAAAATGATGGGTTTTAAAAGCCGCCACGCTCAGCTACAGTTGTAGAAATGCAAGACAGTCAGCATCACCATTGGGTTTGTTACGGTAGAGATGAACCTTTCCCAAGTTCCAATGAGGTGCGTGGCGCCCCTGGCAAGTTCTGATGGCGCACTGGGGTGCCGCGGCGCACAGTTTGGGAACTACTGCACTAGGTGATGACATTTTCACTCATTATGGTTTTTGCGCTGTATACTTCTATCAGTAAAACTGTATGTCGGTGCAAATGTAACTGTCATTTTAGTTGAAGATGTGTTGTCTGTAAGGGCAGTGCGCTACCACACCATGCATACTTCACCTTACCCCACCCCACCCGCGGCGGCTCCTCTGCTATGCGGAGGAGCGTCGCCCCACTGCTCTGAGAGCAGTGTAAAATGGAAAACGAAAATGATAATAACTAATGTTATTATCATTTTCGTTTTCCTTCCTGCTTGGTTGCTGGGCGGGGCGGGTGCGTCTGGGCTGGCCACTGCAGGGGGCAGGGGTAGGAGTGTTAAGTACACACTCTAAGTGCGCATGACTGCTTGGCCGTCTCTCTTGGGCCGGCCAAACTGTCATACGCACTTTGCATCTTCCCCACCAGGCTGCATTACACAGCCTGGTGGGGAACATGCCCAGCCTCCAAGTCCCTGTCTGAGTGCCGAACCACGGCACTCAGACCAATCACAACACTCCTGTAAGGCAGCGTTCTAATTGGACAGGGGATCCTGGGAGGCTGTGTGCATTCTGTTGCTGTGCCAGAAGACAACGGAGGAGAGGCGGCGGTGCCCAGCGGCACCCAGGTAAGTCCTTTTTTTTTGTATACCCCCACTGCTCCCCCGGCCCCATCACCCGCACTTAGTAGCAGCTGCTACTGCACCCCACTTTACTCTGCACCACCGCAGTCTACTCTGCACGACTCCACTCCACACTGCGTCACTGCACTCTACTCTGCGCCACTCTATGCCTCTCTACACCACTCTACTCTATTCCAATGCACTCTGCCCCACACTACTCTGCTATACACCACTACACTCTTCGCCACTGCACTCTACGCCAATGCACTCTACTCTCAACCACTTCGCTCTATGCCAGTGTACTCGATGCAATCCACTCCACTCCACGCCACTCTAGTCTACACTGCACTTTGACACTCTACTCTATGCCACTGTACTCTACCGTACAACACTCTATACTCTACTCTAAAACAATCTAATCTGCACCACTGCACTCCACACCACTCGGTGCCACTCCACTCTACACCACTCCACTCTACTCTGCATCAATGCACTCTACACCACTTTACTCAAAACCAATGCACTCTACGCCACTCTACTCTGCACCACTGCACTCTGCATCACTATACTCTACTACATTTTACTCCACTGCACTCTCCACTACAGTACTCTGTCACTGCACTCTATTCTACTCTGCACCACTGTACTCTATGCCACTGCCCTCTATGCCATTATACTCTGCACCACTAGGCCACTGCACTCCATGCCAATGCACTCTACGTCTCTCTACTATACACTACTGCACTCTGCTACAGTCTACTGTGCAACACTGCACTCCCTGCAACACTGCACACTCTGCAACACTGCACTCTCTGCCACTGTACTCTATGCCACTCTGCTCTGTGCCACTCTACTCTCCATTGCTCCACTCTATGCCACTGCACTCTACCTGCACCACTCTATGCCACTTCACTCTAGAACACTGCGCGCTCCGCCACTGAACTCTCCGCCACTCTATGCCACTGCACTCTACTCTACACCACTTTTGCACTCTACGCCAATGCACTGTAGGCAACTTTATGCTGCATCACTTTACTCTACGCCACTGCACTCTACACCAATCCATTGTTTGCCACTCTAATCTAATCTGCACCACTGCAATCTACGACACTGCACTCAATAACACTGCAGTCTACTCCGAAACAATCTACTATACACCACTGCACTTTATGCCCCTCTATTCCACTCTGTGCCATTCCACTCTACGCCACTCCACTCTGTGCCACTGAAATCTACCTGCGCCACTCTATGCCACTCTGTTCTATGTTGCTGCACTCTACGCCACTGCTCTCAATGCCAGTGCATTCTACACCACTTTACTCAAAACAATACACTCTACGCCACTGCACTCTATGCCAATCTGATGTGCACCACCGCACTCTACGCCGCTATACTCTACACTGCAACACTCTACGCCACTCTACTCTACACCATTGTACTCTTTCACTTTACTCTGCACCACTCTACACCACAGCAGTCTCTGCCACTCTGCTCTGCACCACTCTGCGCCACCCTACTCTTCGCTACTCTACGCTACTCTACGCCACTCTACTGCACTCTGCGCCAATGCACTTTGTCCCTCTATTCTACTGTGCACCACTGCACTTTATGTAGTCCGCAAGATGTTAAAATTCCAAATTATGCCACGCACGGAGAGCGATCATTTTCCACAAACAATGCAATTGGAGCAAACTACAGCTCGGTTGACAGCAACTAAAGAACTAATCTCCTTGCCCCGTGCACGCAATCTAAAAAGATTGAAATGGAGAGGAACTGGGATTGAGAATGTGATGGCTGAAGTCTATTTCCAAGCAGGAACAAAAGAAGGGAGAATTAAGGAAATGGGAAGCCAAGAGTCTTGCAAAACACACAAGATGATGGACGGAATGCTGCACATTGGCAAACATTCACCCCCAGTCACAGATCTGGGTTTAATCCATCGTTATTTTGCTTCACCACGCCACCCCAGTTCAGACATAGCCATATGCAAATCAGTCTTGACCCTGTGCCTCATGGGAACAGTCCAGACCGAACTGCCAAGCCATGTCTTCCCTGGACCGGAATCAAGCATCCTAGGACCGGTTTCAGGCTATCAGCCTTCTTCAGCCAGGATAGCTTGACTCCAGTAGCGTAGTGACAAGAGTCTTTACAAGCAGCACAGGGTGCGAGATTAAAAGCTTGGGAAAATCTAACAGGTGCCCTATTGGAAAGCTTTCCTCATAAAAAGAGGCACCAGCCCCTATATCACCAAAGGAAGCCAAACCGGACAGTTACCACCCCTGGTTCAGTCTCGAATTACGTAAGCAAAAACGTTTAATATCACGAGAAATTAGATCTGTCTCAAACCAGTTAAAAGAAGGAAAAAGACCAGATAGAAGTGAGCTTAAAAAATTAAGAACACAATACAAGAAAAACTGTCGTGAAGCAAAAATTAGATACCGCGTCACAATGTGGAATAAACTTCTTCTGGCGAGCAAACAACGGAATGGAAAACATTTTTGGCAGCAGATAAGCTCCCTGACATTTGGGAAAAATAGACAACAAAGCGCAGGGATTAATGAGGACATATGGGTAGCCCACATAACGACAATGTACAAAGAACCAGAGTTCAAAACAATTCCAGTTAGCCAAATTGCAAGAATCAACAGCAGGTGGAGCGTAGTACAAGAAACGCAGACTCCCCTTGGGGTCACAGACTTGAACAATCAATACATCGCTCTTCAGAGTAAAAACATCGACAAGTTAACGGAAGTAGTCCAACTGACAACAATCGTAAAGAAACTAAAAACAGAGGGTGCAGCAGGCCCCAACGGAATCCCAAACGCACTCTTCAAGGGAGAAGTATCATGTTAGGCTCACTATTTTACGCCATTTTTCAACGAGCTGTTTTCGACAAATGGAATTCCAGATTCATGGAGGGGTAGCATTTTCCACCCAATCTTCAAAGGTGGAAATCCAACAAAGCCGACAAGTCACAGATTGATCGCTCTAATATATGTTGAGGCCAAGTTATATGCAAGCTGCTTGCTGACTCATTTGAAAAAATGGTCAGATGACAACAATTGCATCCCAAGGACACAAACAGGTTTCAGGGCCGGTGCAGGCACTTTAACAAATCTCACGGCATTAACGCTATTAGCCGAAAAAGCCAAACATAAGAATAACCGCCTGTTCGCCTGCTTTGTGGACCTTAAGTCCGCTTTTGACAGTGTACCCCGGAAACGACTATGGGAAAAATTGGACAGCTGGGGTATCCCAACAAAGTTATTAAATGCCATCAGAGAATTATACACTGGCACCTGGACGCGGGTAAAAATAGAGGACGGCTCGAGGATAGCAAAGAAAATAGACACAACGGATTGAAACAGGGGTGCATGCTAGCCCCCACCCTTTTCAATCTGTACTTATCTGACCTCGAAGATGCCCTCCAGAAAACTAACAGCCATCCACCATCGTTAGTTAATTAGGAAATCAGGTGCCTTCAATACGCAGACGACATTGTATTACTAAGTCAAACTCCAATCGGTTTACAACGTGGAATGAGCGCATTAGCCAAATACATGGAAGTGCAAGGGCTAGAATTAAATCTATCTAAAACAAAGGTAGTACGGCTAGTGGACGCTAAATATAAGAAATACATATGGCACCTCGAGGGAAAAAAGTAGAGGCAGTTGCCTCATACAAATATCTTGGATTTAAGGTGGAACAAAAATTGAGTTATAAATCACAGCTCACTGCAATGAGGAACAAAACCCAAAACCTCATATATGGCTTTAAGCTACTAAAAAAGAAACTAAGTTGTCCATCCCACGGCAACCTACTATCTGTCATGCTCGCTCAGTTAATGCCAACAGTAACCTACGGCACAGAAATAATGAGGGGTCGTGAAATCCCAGCCTTGAATAAGATACAAACAAAAGTTTATAAAAACGTTTTCCACATCCAGCAAAGTGCATCACCTGCCCAAGTGCGTCTTGAGTTCGGACTGCCAAACCAAATATTCCGGAGTAAAGGTGCATTTATCAAACTATGCTGGAGGCTGCGTGCATCTGAAATCGGGTCCATTGACCATCTGTGCTGGAAAGAAATAGATAATCAAAAAGCAAACAAAATTCAAGGATCCTGGGGTTGCTATCTAAACCAGGCGATAGAGGACCTGCGTGATGAAGACATTTGGAACGCCAGCTTTGGGAAAAAGGCCTTTAACAAACTAATCAACACCACAATAAAACTCCTGTGGACGGTGATCAGCTCATATGGCACAAAGAAGCCCCAGGAATATTTATCAGCCCATTTTTCTTTGACCTTAAAACATCAATTCATGAGACTGCGTTTCGGCATGTGGAAACAAAGGATCTTATCCCTTCATGGAAAGATCAAAGGCAAAACCGAGACTGCAGACTGTGTGGCTATAAATATGAATCACTTCAACATATTTTCTGCGCATGCCCAAAGCTACTAAAAGAAAGGAAGATTTTATTAAAAGAAATATTTAACAACATGAACATTCGAACAAGTAGAGAAGCAGTAACCACCTGGCTTGGTGGGTCCTCAATCCCCCTAGTCTGCAGGGGGGTAAAACTTTTAAATCTGTATTTAAAGGAAATTGGTCAAAATCCTGTGGAGACCCAAACAGATTCTTAGAATTACTGGAACAATACAAAAAACTTGTAAAGAAAATAAGCTGTTTTACATATGGGTTTTTATAATGACATCGTTTTTTCAATTTTAAAAGAATTTTTAATTGCACTTTAGATATAGAACAAAGACTAACTGTTTTAAAATTCTATCAATGATTTTTATTAGTGCTGCTAATGTTGCTTGGTGTAAGGGTTTCTTTCAAAGACCAAACACTTAAATAAATAAATACAAATGCACTGCACTTTATGACACTGCACTCTGCACCACTTAACTCTACACCTCTCTACTCTACTCTGCACCACTCTGCTCTATGCCAGTGCACTCTACTCCACTCTACTATGCACCACTGCACTCTACACCACTCCAGTCTAGGCCACTCCACTCTATTCTGCACCACTCCATTCTATGCCACTCTGTGCCACTTTTCTCTGCACCACTACACTACTCTACACCACTCTACTGCACTCTAAACCAAGGCACTCTACTCCACTACACTCTGCGCCACTCTCCTCTGCATCACTACACCAATCCACTCTGTGCCACTCTAATCTACTGTGCACCACTGCACTCTACACCACTCCACTCACCCCACTTGCAATCTACCTGCCCCACTCCACACCACACCACTGCAATCTACCTGCACCACTCCACTCTGTTCTATGGTGCTGCATTCTACACCACTCTGCTCTGCACCATTGGACTCTATGTCACTTTACTCTGCACCACTGCACTTTATTCTGCACTACTCTACTCTATACCACTACACTCTATGCCACTCTACTCTGCATCACTCCACTCTACGCCACTCTACTCTGGAACACGGCACTCTCCACCACTCTACTCTACACCACTACTGCACTCTACGCCAAGGCACTGTACGCCACTCTATTCTGCATCGCTTCACTCTATGCCACTGCACTCTTTGCCAATCCACTGTATGCCACTCTAATCTACTCTGCACCACTGCACTCTGTGCCACTGCACTTTACGCCACTGTAATCTACTCTGAAAAAGTCTACTCTATGCCACTGCACTCTTCGCCATTCTATTCCACTCTGTGCTATTCCACGCCACTGAAATCTACCTGCGCCACTCTGTTCTACGCCGCGGCACTCTACGCCACAGCTCTCAGCGCCAATTCACTCTACACCACTTCACTGAAAACCAACACACTCTACGCCAGTGCAGTCTATGCCAATCTACTCTGCACCACTGCACTCTACGCCACTATACTCTACTCTGCAACACTCTACTCTGCGCCACTGCATTCTATGCCACTCTACTCTACACCATTGCGCTCTACTTCACTTTACTCTGCACCACTCTACAACACAGCACTCTACACCAATGCACTCTACACCACTTTACTCTGCACCACTGCATTCTACGCAACTGCACTTTATTCTGCATATTCTGCACCACTCTATGCCAATGCACTCTATGCCAGTACATTTTATGTCACTCTACTCTGCATCACTCCACTCTACGCCACTTCACTCTATGCCACTCTACTCTGGAACACTGCAGTCTCCATCACTGAACTGTACGCCACTCTTCTCAGCACCACTGCACTCTATGCCACTTCACTCTACTATGCACCACTCTACTCGACACCACTTCTGCACTCTATGCCAATGCACTGTATGCCACTCTATTCTGCATCGCTTTACTCTACGCCAAACCACTGTATGCCACTCCAATCTACTCTGCACCACTGCAATCTACGACACTGCAATCTACTCTGAACAATCTACTCTACACCACTGCACTTTACGCCACTCTATTCCATTATGTGCCATTCCACTCTACGTCACTGAAATCTTCCTGTGCCACTCCATGCTACTCTATTCTATGCCATTGCACTCGACGCCACTTCTCTCAACCCACCAGTGCCCTCTGTACCACTGTACTCAAAACTAATGCACTCTACGCCACTGCATTCTATGCCAATCTACTCTGCACCACTGCATTCTATGCCACTATACTCTTACTCTGCAACACTCTACTCCACTGCAGTCTGCACCATTCTACTCTACACCATTGTACTCTGTTTCACTTTACTCTGCACAACTTTACACCACTGCACTCCACACCACTCTACTCTACACCACTGCAGTCTCCGCTACTGAAATCTATGCCACTCTACTCTGCACCACTACACTCTACTCTACACCACTCTACTGCACTCTGCACCAATGCACGTTATGCCCCTCTAATCTACTGTGCACCACTACACTCTATGCCACTACTCTGTGCCACTGCACTCTACCCTGCACCACTCTACGCCACTTCACTATACTCTGAAACAATCTACTCCACGCCACTGCACTCTACTCCAGTCAAAGCCCCTCCACACTACAATACTGCACTCTATGCCACTCTTCTGCACCACTCTATGCCACTGCACTCCACACTACTGCTCTATGCCACTGCAGTCTACCCTGCACTACTTCACTCTACTCTGAACCAATCTACTCCATTGCACTCTATGCCACTGCACTCTACCCAACTCTACTCCACTATTCGGCACTTCACTTTACGTCTGCCATCTACACCACTGCATGCTGCGCCACTCTACTCTAAACCACTCTACTCTATGCCACTATGCTCCACACCACACTACTCTAAAGCACTGCACTATACACCAGTGCACTCTACACCACTTTCCCAAAAAAGCAATGCACTCTGCGCCATTCTACTCTGCACCATTGTTCTTTACACTTCACTCTAAGCCACTTTATGACACTCCACCCTTTGACACCCCACTCTACAATACTGCTCTCTGACGCTCTTCCCCATTAAACTCTACTCCACTCTGACATTGTGGTCCACTCCACAACACACTACTCCATTCTATGCCACTCTGAAACACTTCTCCACTCTACAATGCAACTCCCTCTATGCCTTTTTACTCCACTGTATTTTACGACACACTTCTGCATTCTACTCCACAATGCCACTCTACTCTATGATACTGTGTGCCATTGCACTCTACTCTACGCCATTCAACTCTACAACACTCTGCTCCTCTCTATGCAATTCCACACTCCTACACTATTTCACTCTATGCACCTCCACTCTACGACAGTCTACTCCGCTCTACACCACTCTGCTCTACAACACTCTACTCCACACCCTCTATTCTGCTGTACCCCACTCTACGACACTTTACCCCACTCTGACACTCTACACCCATCCACGCCACTTGCATGACGCTTCACTCCACGCCACTCAACTGTACGCCACTCCACTTTACGACACTCCACTCTATTCCACGCCTCTCTCCTTTACACCACTAACTTTAGCCATGCTGAACAGCAGCCACCCTGGTGTACAACATGGCTAAAACATATTGACAAAGCCAATAGCTCTTGCGTAGGCGAGACCTATTGTCTTTGCCAATGCTTTTTTAATAGATCTCTTATTTGTGCATGTCAGTGCCTTTTACTGGAGATCAACAATGAGATTCTCAAACTCCTCCCTAATGGAGAATGGCGGGATCTTGACATTTGAAAACTGCTGTCTGGCCAGCATTGGAGGCCATCATCATTGGCCGGTCGTGCTAGCATATTGCTTGCTTGCTACAGTCACACATCATCTTCTAGGTGTGCTGGACCAGGGCGAAGGAGCGCTTTAGACACAAGATACAACAGACCTCATTAAAAGCAGATACCGTTAGACTTCCGTGCTGCTCGCTTCACAAAGGAAACTTCCAGGCTAACAAAGACTGCGTCGTACAATTACTTTGTCATGCGTCTGGTTATGTTGACACATTTGTTAAATTAAATTCTTTGCTAATTAGAGCTGTGTGCACTTGTGTTAATCATTATTTGCTCAGCACCATCACCGTTGTAATTGTTTTGAGCCGGGCTGCGAGCATCTTCTTTGAATGAAATTACTGCCTTCACGCCGCAGCCGGAAGAATGCGCCGTGGCATCGTCTTTTCACGGTGTTATATGAAAAAGAACAACGGCTTTAATTGGAAGCCAATTTGTACCGACTGCTGTTTAACAAAGAATTCCTTTGAATTTGCAAAATAACACGAGTTTGTGATCTCACTTATGTTCCTTTTTATGCCTTTTTAGTGTAATTTTTTAAGTTCGAGCGCAGTTGGTACAAACGTGCGTCTAAGAAAATGTTATTTCTTTTGTACTTTTGAGAGCGGTTTATTTTATCCAGGAGTCTATAGTCCTGGACTGTATGTCAAAAGGAAACGATACCTGGTTGACTGCTGGGGTGTTTTTTTATCCTACATTCAACAAATAGAGAGAAAGGGTTATTTTTCATAGGGAACACTCCCAGTCCCCTTGAGATAAGTACAATAAACAAATGAAGGAGTATACCCCGAGGAGAAAAGAAATCAACGAGATACGTAGAGGAAGGAAAAAAAGGAAAAAGTATTCCTTTTAAGAAGACCCCTCACTCACCAACCTAGTTGGTGACATGCTTCATCATTGGGGTCCCACCCGAGCAGCCGAATGCCACCCGGTGTGCTTCAACGCCTGATTAACGCCTGATTACAGCAGTAATCAGGCGTTGAAACACACCCGGGTGGCATTCGGCTGCTCGGGTGGGACCCCAATGATGAAGCATGTCACCAACTAGGTTGGTGAGTGAGGGGTCTTCTTATAAAGGAATAATTTTTCCTTTTTTTTCTTCCTCTACGTATCTCGTTGATTTCTTTTCTCCTCTGGGTATACTCCTTAATTTGTTTATTGTGTTTTTTTATCCCCCAGGTTCTAGACCAGACTCTTAGGCCTTTTGCCCAGGTTCCTCCCCCTGACCTCCAGAGTGAGCAGAATTGCCGAGCTGCACCATGTCACCAGGATCACCTCTAGCCGACACTGACCCTGTTCCCAGCGCCATTTTGTATGTTTGCATTAAAATGGGGAAGGCAATACTACAATCCCCCATGCAAAGTGCTGTGGGTAAAAGGATGGATCAAGGTGTGCCTAATGACATGAGGATAGGGGTCATTAAGATGCCTGGTCACAGCAAGGCGTGTGCTTATAGAGTTGAGTCAGATCTGATTGGTGAAAAGGGATGGTGAACGTACTGTGCAGTGGTTGTTGCACGACAGGCCAGGAATTGATTGCACAAAACTGCATGTGCAGAATCGCCTTAACTCTTTTGTGAAATTGGTGAATTTGCCATTGTCGCATCTAAAACGATGATATTGTAGACTCGGGTATAATAGAGAAAAAGAAGATGGTATAGAAAACGACACAAAATCCTATAGGCTGCCAGATCCCACCATAATGGGCTTGGGGCAGGAAACACCATGAGTAGGCTTTTCAGTTAGTGAAGATGTAGGTAGAAATAGTAATCACAGTCCAGTTTGGGACCAAAATGCAACAGTTTACTCTGAGACCAGCCAATCACAAAATGTGGTCATGTAGATCAAAGTTAACCAGCCTACTAGATCCCAGCATTTCAGAATCTGTCCCGGGGGATGAGAAACACTGAGCATTTGTGAAAAGGATATAAGGATAAAAAACACACGTTCAGGTCCACACTAGCTGTGCACCTATTTATTTGAGCTATCTTGTGAGCCACAAAAGACGGTCTGAGGCTGAATTTGGTGACAGCATTTTGGTATTACAGATTCCACTTTCATTGGGTATATAGCGTGCTTCATTAGGGCGGTGATGGACTTGATGTTGCTATGGTAATGCAGTGTTGCTTTTTGGAGGAGATGGGGTTAAATCTCCTTTTCTTGGTTAGCGGCACACATGCTAGTGGTGTGTTTCAGAACTACAGTTTGGGGCAAGGACTTGTTGCCGGGAGGCAGATATCACCTCCGACGTACCGCCATTTCAAGTCTAGTTATAGGAGGTGGGTGCATTACTTGACGCTGACCATTGATCAAACCAAGACTATAAAAGTGATGCTAGGTACAAGTTTAACTAAAACTCATGCAGTGTGGGCCAGGCTTTAAGTGCTATGGGGTTTGCAAGAGGTTGGGGAAGCGGCAGTTTTAGAAACAGGACTATATTCCTCTAGAATATATTACATTGAAATAGGAAAAAGTGCTTAGCTGCATTTAGGAGGAATAGGGGGTAGCTTGCTTTCTTATATTGTTGAGACCCTGAGCACAAACTAGAAGCTGACTGGTACTTAAATACCCTCATAAAGGAATTCATTCCGAGTGTCTTTGTAAATCTGATTATAAAATGGAGTATTTTACCACAAGCTGTGTGAAATAATGAGCCAACAGATGTCCGAATCTGTTTGGAAACACTGATTGCTCTATGATGGTTATTGTACAAATATTCTTAAAGGTGAAATGTTGGATAATCCCTTTCCCCAACGGCTCCTGGGCTGGCCGGACTGTTTAGGCCTTCCTCCCGCCCGAAAACATCAATAAAAGTCTTGGGGTATGGCTGGAAAAAACTCTAAAGTTGAAGACCCAGGCCATCAAACTTTCGGCTTGCTGCTTTGGAATTCTTCAAATGCTGCGCAAAATCCTTCGTCTTCTCCCAGTGGCATCTAGGAGACTAGTAATCCAGGCACAGATCCTCTCTCGCCTGGACTATGGCGACTCACTATACCTGGGAGAGCCCAAAGCAGTCATTGGTAAACTACAAGACAGGCAGAATGCAGCTCCACATACCTTGCTACAAATACCGAGATGCACCTCAGTGAGGAAAGGTCTCATGGACCTTCACTGGTTACCTGTAGCCCAGAGAATCAAATTCAAGGAGCTGTGTATCTCCTACAGAGCGCGTTGAGGACAGGGACCCTCCATTTCCCGTCAGCTCATTGCTCTCTACACCCCAAAGAGGGCCCAGCAGTCCTTTAATGCTCACAGGGCCGTTGTCCCTTTTATCCGTAGAACTAGAATGGGGAGGAAGGTCATTCAGTTACATTGCCCCCACCTTATGGAACTCCCTGCCTCTGGTCCTGCGGTCCGCAGGCAATGAACTTGTATTCTGGAAACAACTAAAAACGTGGCTATTCAACAACTAACCACTACACAGCGGGCTCCTCGTGTAGTGTTGCCTCATCCAGCGCTATGCCTACGGGTCGCCATACACTTTGCAAATCTTCCTAATATAGTATAGCGCTCTTTTCAAATCTGCATAACATAGCAGTGGTTGATAGTTCAATTTGTGGGTTATCCTCATTGTGAAGCAAGATGGCGCCATACTTCTGACAGTTGTTGCTTGTTAATGAATACCAGTCTCCATGGTTTGGATCTCGAGGGTAAGCTGGTGCGAACCCCTTGCTAATTGGGCTTGAAGTTATTTGACTTAGGACTTTTTTTTATCTGATTCATCCTTCCCCACTCATGTGTTCTGTTTCTTGTGTTGAGAGATGGTAACCAATTCTTTGCTTCATATACGTCTGCCTTATTTTTTGGGTATTGGTGTTTGGTTAAATGCCATCTTCAGGGCATAATGTGTTTTAGCAACTTGTATTTAGTTATGATTCCTCTGTCTGCTTCTTGAGGTGGAAAGTGGGCCTGATCAGTAGGTTGCTTTGCCCGATCTATAGATGTTGGGATTGTTTTTTTCTTATCATTGGATTGTGTTGTAGGAGCTCAGTAGAATCTTTGATTGTTGCTTTGCTCCTGTCTTTCAGATGAGATTTATCAGGTTATCTATGCTTCAGTAATTTGTTTGAAGTTTTGCACTGGACTGTCCTCTTTTCCTTCTGCACAGTTTTGGTCCTGTTCATGCCTGGATTGAAGACATTAACTGGGAATGCACGTCTCTCTGGATGGATGGATGTATGTATATGATATTTCTGTTGCGTGAACCTAGCCTAAAGGCAGTGGAGCGTTGTACAGGGTCAAAGTCAAGCATAAAGTCAACAAGCGATAGGAGAGGTATCTGGTTTATGGACTATTAATGTATTGTTATGCAGTGTTCTTTAAAGAGGTGCGTCTTCAACGCTTTCCGAAGTTAGAGCAGCATTTGTGCGGCCCTGATGGATATGGGGACTTTTGTGTACTATTGCCGGGAAGCACCTTCTGTGACGTCACCAGGTATTAACCTTCATTGGAGTGCTCATCCCTCTCCACTTGTTTGTTGCTAGTTTTGTAGCCAGATAGGTGTGGTGGTGGAGTAGGATTTTTGGTCCCTTTCGTTTGTAAAGATTTTCCTGGGCTTCTTGTGCTGAACAGGTGTGTGTTCTGGTGAGTCTCACCTGTCGATAGGGATGTCTACTCCGGGATGGAATCTGATTGCTCCTTCTTCCAGTCCATCGCCCCATCAATGCTCCTATCTGTATGCTTTCCCACTTTCCCTTCCTGATAAGGTCCTCACGGGGGCTTTTTGACTCTGTTGTGGGTCTTTAGCACCAGCCCTTGTTCAGTTGAATTATGTTCTTTCTTTTCTGTGCTAGCTCTTCTTAGCTGCTGTTGGTTGATCTTCCATCTACTTCGCCCAGCGCTGTTGTGCGAATATGTTGGCTTCTTTCGTCTTTCAGCTTCCTGCACTGGAGGGTGGTGATGTACAAAGAATGGGGTGGGTGAGTGTCAGTTAACCATTGTGCTGAATTAAGCGAGGTGTTGCTTGCCTTGTGGTGCCTCGAGTGTTGAGCCCGTATGGGTTGTTGACCCTTCTCGGCCTCTTTCTACATTGGTTAAAAATATTGAAAAATAACCAAGATTAAAGATTAGAAATAAGGGTTCTCGTTTACTGTCTCCATGTTATAGTTTGCTAAATTTGAAAGGACGTGGATATCTTTGCCATCTCTGAGTCACTTGCCAGGCTAGACCAATCTTTCCTACCTTTCTACATGTTGTATGCAAGAGCATGCGCTGGTTGGCTTTGTGGTATTTGTTCTGTTCCTTGTAGCATGTCAGTGTTTCTGACTTGTACTTGCACGGCTGATCGCCTCTGTGAGGCTGTATGACACCGTTCTTGTGTCCCATCGTCTTAATGACATCCCTAAATCACTCTGCACAGTGTTCCATACTTTAATTGGACTGCTGTTTATGAATGGTAAACAAACCCAAAACATTCTAATTCCGATCAGTGACCATTGTTAGCTGCACTTTGCAGAAGAGCTTTAACGGTCTCTTCCTACTACTGACACAATGTGCCTTTTAAAAAGGCAAAAGTTGTTTGTTTCTAAAACTTTACATTCCTAACTACTTGTTTCTTGCCTTTTTTATATATATTTTTAAAAAACAGTATAATATAGTATTTCACTTCAATTAACATTTTCATGTTGGAAAAAAACACCTTTTTCAAGCGAGCTTCCTCAAAATAAACGAATTGTAAAAAAAAAATGTAATTGGTAACAAGCCACCGTCTTTTGGCTTCATGGGTTATGATATCTTTAAACATATCTTTATTCGGCCGAGGCCATAATAGCACAGCAACGTCATCACAATAAATACACTAATACATAGGTACAAAGTCCAGGCGGATTAAAAAGCATAACGTTTCCTAATATTAAAAGCCACTTTTATGAAATTTAACAGAGCATGACAAATGTCTAGTGAATTTAAAGTCTGCAGAAACACGAGCCCTTTCTTACAATGTCGTAACTTTGTTTTTCGTAAAATAGGTACCAAAAAGGAATACCTCGGTACTGAATACAGGTGACAAAACAGAATGAGGTGGCAAGTGCTTTGCGCGAAGACATTACTGCAGCAACAGGGGGCAGGATCATGCTGCCAAACCCCTAAGGCAGGAAAGGCAAATTTAAAGTGCAAAGTGTTTAACCTAAAAAGAGTGAAGTAATATCGCTGGGTAAGATCTGTGATCCATACCAAATAGGTTTTCAAACTCCTTGGGGTTGACACCGATGAGTCATTTATTATTGATTCTGTAACCTGGGCTTTCTCAAGGCGAGCATTCATGCAGTAATCCAGATTGTGTTTTTTACGAGAACTTTGTGTTCCGAGCTAATGATTACAGGGTTTTTAAATAATTCGGGCAGCCCAATGTTCTCAAGGTGTCCTTTAACTAGGGAAGCCACGGAATGTTTTTACCTTTGCTAAAAAAGAGTCCTCCATAATAAAACATTTGGATTCTGTACTTGGGCCACCGCAGGTCATTCCGTATGATTTTGTAAAATTTACTTGCAAATCCAGGTCATTCATAAAATATAAAAATAGAAACTGTAACCCATTTACCGTGCGGGCGACAAGCGCGGCGTCATTGGCATAGAGCAGGATAGGAATTAATTTATGCCCCATTTGTGGAATGTCCTTGCCATTTTCTGCTAGAAATGTATGAATCCCATTTCTGCCGACTAAGGAGTTGGAGATTAAGGTTCGAGTCTCGGCGTCGGCTCAGCATCCTGTGATTCTGGGCAAATCACTTAATCTCCTCATGCCTATGGACAGCGCCTAGAGACTGTCACGGGTGATTAGCTGCACTATAAAAATCCAAGTATTATTATTAATATTTATATATAGCAGGACACCTGACGCCTTCGGTTGAGCTAATGTGGGAGGAGCATTCACCAGAAGGATCATGCCATACCCTTACAGAAAGGTCCTGTGTAGGCGCCTGATAAGGAGAAGTATCTCTGTCTCGACATCCATCCGACTCATCAAGTCCCATAACTTGGTGCGATTCACTAAGTTGAAGGCACTTGATAGATCGATGAATGCCAAGTGCAAGGAGCCCCTTTTAGCTTTAACATATTTCCCTGCAATGAGGTGAAAGTTTAGACATTGTGTCGTTACCAGGTCTAAAACCGTATTGAGCTGCCGTCAAAATCTTATGATATCACCAGAACCATTTGCTGGCAATATAAGACTTTTTGTCACTGTTACCAGTTATTTATCTTATAAAGTTGAAATGGATTTAAGGTTTGTTATCAATGGTTTTGCATAAAAAATTAAAAAGTTGTTGGTAGACACGGTGAATATAGCACCTTAACCTTTAAATTTCATGACTTCTTGTTTTTTGTTGCAAAACCACTGATAGCATATTGGCCAACATTAACCCCATTTCAACTTTAGTCTTTTTTAATGGATTTCATTTTGGTATTTTTTTTTGTCCTGACAAATGGGGTCTGGTTATGAGTAACTTGTAATCTCGAATGGGCCTGGTAACAAGAGCCTATTCAGTTTTTCATGGGAACTCTGAAATCTTTGGTGGATGTGAAGGGAGTCTGGGGGATGGGAGGGCATTCAGTGTGGCCAGGAATGAGGAATACCTCCGGGACCCAGATGTTTTAAATCTAACCCCCTCCTGGTTATTTCCCATTTCTGTGTAAACCCTTGGGGTCCAACTCAGAATGCACTATTTTTTCTGGCTCCTGGAGATACCGGTCCATCTGGTAATAGTGTCTCCTTGGACCGTAATTACCAGATCTTGACATTTTGTAATAAGGTCCACATTGTTGGTTGCATGGAATATAATGGTGGGTATGGTGGCGTATGATGATGAGTGTTTCAGTAAGAGGTTTGTTGTTTGATGTATGATGGTGGGTGTGGTGGCATATGACTATGGCTTGCCTAAGTGTAGTGCCCCGCCTTGCCCAATAGTGATGTCAATAAAAATTTCATTAATTAATTTATGAAATGTGATCATTGATGTGATGTGTGAGTTCATGAGCAATTCATGCTGGTGCGTGTTATGCTTTGCGTAGCATGACATAATGTTGCATTTCAGTGGCTATTAGGTAATGCTTTTGAGCCATAACTTAATTTCACTATATCATCAGTGAATTTCTGATTTTTGTTTTTATAACCATGCATTGTTGTCTTGAGAACAAAGGTATTCTTAACTTACCTTAAACAATGTTATGTCAGCGAATTGTTGAGGTTTTTTTAAATATATTGCATCTAGCACCTATATTGATGTAATATACGTACAGCACTTGGCATGAACAAAAGCAACCCCTATTCATTCATGTCGGCTTAATGGTATTTTACCAATCCACAGCTGCAATACTGTGCTTGGAGTGGTAAAAGGCTTTTGTAATTTTTCAGCGCGGCCTGAAAGGGTATTGTCTTGACTTATACTTGGTGCTCCCTTGTGTCTGGACAAAGACATAACTCTCTGATGAGCTCTAACTAGAGCAAAACATGTGTCAGGGATTGCTTTTACTAATTCCAGATTCGCCTGGATGGTATTTTACCAGTCCAAAGCTGTAATACTGTGCCTGGAGTGGCAGAAGGCGTTTGCCATTTTCAGCTCCACATGGATGGCCCTTCTAAACCTATGCTTAAAGACTTTGCTGTAAAAATGGCAAAAGGCTTTGTCACTCTCTAGCTCGAAGTGGATAGCACTGTGCTAATCCTAAGCTTAAAAACTCTGCTAGAGATACAGACTTATGAGGTGAGCATATTCAGAGTCTCAGGGTATTGTAGGGTGATCCATATAATATAAAGGAGCTGCTCTCCACCTAAACTTCGGAACTACACAGAGTTCCCTGCTTTTTTTGCGCATATATATATATAAAATATTAAAGAAAAAGATTTTTGTATATCTAGAGATGCAGAGGGTCTGTAGATCTGACAGATCTCATGATGAGATCTGATTGGCTGCTACCACTTCAACCAGTAAGTGACGGCAGCCATCTTGGGGCTCGAGACTCGGCCGAGTCCCAAGAAAAATGTAAAGACATAAGGGGGCAGTGTAGGAATACCCTAACCCCCTAGGCCTGGGGCCAAAAATGTTTTTTTGTTTTAATTTTGCAGAGGATTCGCGAATCTTCTTAATGCCCCTCCAGGTGGACCAGGTCCCAGTGGGGAGGAAATACATACATTTAGGAGAGGGGTGGGCCACCCCCTTTGCAGGCCGTTTACAGCCCTGGGGACCCCATCCGCCGATGCCCAGCCTTCCCAGCCCAGATGCCCAGCCGGGCCAATTTAGGCCCCGGGGCCAGCCATAGGTTACAAGGGGAAGGGGGCATGCAGCTCCAGACCGGGACCTCATCTCCCGGAGCCCGGCCTCAAATAGAAAGGGGAGGGGCCCCGCTCCCGGAACCAATAATGGCTCTGGGTACCCCAGCCCCCAGGGCCGGCTCCTGTTATGTCCCGGGGTGCCCACCCCCGGAACATAGTGGTTTCCTTGCCCGCACTGGCACGGGCAGGTAACCTGTAGTTGCTCTCCCTTGGCGGGAGCAATTTCAAAGCTCTTGCCAAGGAAGAACAAGCACGAAGCCCGCTCCCAGCTTGAGGGAGCTTTAAAAATGCTCCCGACAGCTGGGAGCAGACTTCAAATCTGTTTCCATGACTGCCGTGATGCAGGCAGGGAAACAGAACTGAACATTGCTCCCGCCCAGAGGAAGAAGCATTTTAAGCTGCTCCCTAAACGGGCGGGAGCAATAACAGCTCCCTCTGGATATGGGGAGCCAGCCCACAGCAGCCGTGGGACACCCCGCGGCCACCATCAAGTATGCTGTGGGTGCCCTTGAGCACCCTTTCTTGGCTGGGGGATGGGCCCCTGGGGCTGAAATCCGCCCAGGGTTGGGGGCCACGTGATCCCCCTTGAGTAATTGGTCAGGACCCAGGGTATAGGGTCCTGAGGCCAAAATTGGCCTGTGTATGGGAGGCAATGCCGCTCCCCTTTCCCTCTTGCAATTGACAAGACCCCGGGGATGGGGTCCCCAGGGCCGAATTGGCCTGAGGGAGGGGGCTGCTTGCCCCCTCCCCCATTAAAAAGGTGGAAGGCCCTGGGAGATGGGGTCTCCAGGGTAAAATTGGCCCGGGGAGGAGAGCTGCGTGCCCCCTCCTCCTTTACAATATGGCCGGGCCCGACAGGTGAGCTCTGCCCAGAGAGGGGGGCTGCGTGCCTCCTCTCTCATAAATCCAGTTGAGGGCCCCAGGGGATGGGTTCCCGAGACCAAAAATGGTCTGGAGAGGGGGCTTTGTACCCCCATCTTAAAATAATGCGCTGGGGGATGGGGTCCCCGTGGCCAAAATCAGCCAAGGAAGGGGGACATGTGCCCCTCCCTCCCACAAAATGTGCTGGGCCTTAGGGATGGGGTCCCCGGGGCCAAAACCAGCCCGGGGAGGGGGCCTGCAAGCCCCCCTCCCAGGTTTGCTGTCTCAGCGAGGGTTGGCCACAGGGCCTAGCCGCAGACAACCTCGCCATGCACTGCTAATGACCCCACATATTACATCACTCATAACATCTTCTGACATCATTGATAATATCACTGCAATATTTGCTGTAAAATTATTGATGAGAAAACTGTGCATGACGAGAGCGCGATTTAATGATACCTTAGGGGACGAGTTGTAGTTACTTTATACTTTATAGATAACTTTAACTATATCTGCTGAATTTCTATTGTTTTGTGTGTGTAATGTCTGAACCTAACTATAATGTCCCTGTAACTTTTGGATTTTAGTGAATATATATATATATATATATATATATATATATATATATATATATATTCACTGAAAAAAACCATAGGTTTCAGGGACATTATAGTTAGTTGAACATTTCACTCGTACAAAACCAGAGAAATTCGGCCGTTATAGTTAGTTCAGCTAACTATAACTCGCGACCCCGCAATGCACTGCTGATGACTTCACATATTACATCATTCATGACATGGTCAGTGACATCACTGATGACATCATCCAGTGACTGTGTGTTTCTGAAAAGTTTAAGTATGTTTTATATATATATATATATATATATATGCCATGGTGTATTGAAGAGTAAGTGGGTGTATAAGTGTTTGAATGGATGATTTAGTAAGTGCATGACTATCTGAAAGAGACACGTTAGTGACAGATTCCTTACCTTAGAATATCCCCAGGCGTCAGGCTGGATCCGGAAAGTTTTTGCGTAGCAGTACCCTTGCGCGTCGGTAGGCGGCGTCGTGCGGCTCCGCGTCCGTCGTCGGCGTCGTGAATGCCGGGATGACGTCGCGGGCAGTACTTAGACGCCGCCCCTGCGCTCTGACGTCAGTTCTGTACACGACTTTCCGCGTCAGGAACGCAGAGCCATGCAAGAAGCTGACATAGGTGTCTGAAAAATACTAGGGCCCTGAAAGGGATGTCCTTAACCCTAACGCCTGGGGATATTCTAAGGTAAGGAATCTGTCACTAACTACTGTTTCTTACAGATATATCGTTACACAAGTTAGTAACTTGTGCGTCTGTATAAGTGAGTGATTAAACGTGTCTTAGTGAATGCATGGGTTAGTGACTAAACTGTGTAAATGTCTGTATCAGTCTGTCAGTTGGTGTGTAAGCGGTTGCGTGGGTTGGTGAGTAGCTAAATGAGTGTCTACATGAGTTATTGATTGGTTGTCTGAGTATCTGTATGGGTACCTGAGTGTGTGTGTGGGTGGGTGGGGGGTATGTGACTCCGTGCATGGATGTGTGAGTGGGTGATTCACTGGGTGTATGGGTTCAAGAGTGCATCTGTGAAGGGCCGTATGGGTGCCTGAGTGTGTGTATGGGTGTGTTGGTGAGTGAATGGATGTCTCAGTGGTACATGTGTGAGTAACTACATATGTGAAAGGCAGTATATGTGAGTGTCGGAGTATATAAATGAACTATATGTGAGAGTGAGTGATTGTGAGAGTGGCTGTATGGATGAGTGTGTGGTTGTATCATTGATTGTATAAGAGAGTAAGTATGTGTTATTATCTGTATGAATAAGTGAGGTGGTGTTTGTATAACTGTATAGTTGAGTAAATGGAAGCGTGATTGATTTTTGCATGACTGACTATGTGTGTGAGTAACGCTATGGATGAGTGGCGGTGTGTGAGTGTCTGTATAGGTGTGTGAGTGCATATGAGAGTGCTGTACTGATGAGTGACTGAATGTATGAGTGACTGTATGGTTGAATGAGTGGATGTGTGTGTAGACCTAGGAATCAGTGAGTGGGTATATAGTAACTGGTATTGGTGTGTCTATGGTTTCGAAAATGGTAGTCTGTATTTTAGAGTAGGTGTATCAAAGGTTATATTAAGGTGTGAGGAGGTGCATCAGATTATCACGTGGATGATGTCATCAGTGATGTCATCAGTGATGTCACTGACCATGTCATGAATGATGCAATATGTGACGTCATCAGCAGTGCATTGCGGGGTCGCGAGTTATAGTTAGCTGAACTAACTATAACGGCCGAATTTCTCTGGTTTTGTACGAGTAAAATGTCCAACTAACTATAACGTCCCTGAAACCTATGGTTTTTTCAGTGAATTTCAAAGGTTTTTTAAATGCTAATTTCTAACTATAACGTTCCTGAAACCTATGGTATTTATAGTGAATTTCAAAGGTTTTTTAAATGCTAATTTCTAACTATGGCTACAGAGGTAGGACGTGCAGAAAGAGGAAGAAAAGCGCAGAAAGAAGCAAGAGAAATGCAGAAAGAGGCAACAGAAGTCCAGAAAGACAAAAAAAGGTGCAGAAAGAAGCAAGACATGTGCACAAAGAACCAACAGAGGAGCAGAAAGAGGCCTTGTTGCAAAGTCATCCTGTGCACCCAACTTTTTGCTGACGGGTACTGGTGGTAACTGACTCTGACTAACCTGGCCAGTGCTATGCTAAAAGACACTTAGAATACAGTGAAAACACCTACATACACTAGGGAACACTATGCGTTGGGGTACCCCTGTGATTGGCGTGACCTCCTCTGTAAGGCCCTAGTACATAATAGGGCAGGGGGATTAAAACTACCTCTAAGTCATAGGTGCAGAAAGATGCTTCTTTAAGTAGTAGTCACATTTGCAGAGTGGTAGAGAAAGGGTGCTCGGCCTCCGACCAGCGCTCAGGAATTCCGCTGCGTAGGACCTACAGGAGGTACCAGGAGAGCTTCTTGGCCCCCAAAGTCCCTCAGGAGTAAAGTGGACTTCATCCCCCATCCCATAGTCTGCCAGGAGGCGCGTTTGCTGAGTGGTGGAGAAAGGGGGGCATGGCCTCCGAAGACGTCTTAGCAATCCCACTGTGTGGGACTTACTGGAGGTAACAAGAGGGGTAGTTGGCCCCCAAGGACATCCTTGGGGGCCAACTACCCCTCCTATTACCTCCAGTGAGTCCTACACAGCAGGGTTGCTAAGTTCTCATAGCAGGCCACGCCCCCTTCGCCCACCACTCTGCAAACGCGCTCCCTGGCGCGCTCTTGGATGGGGATTGAAGTCTCCTTTGCTGCTGGGGGTCCTTTAGGGGCCAACTAGCCTACCTCTTACCTCCAGTAAGCCACACACAGTGGGATTGCTGAGAGGTGGACAAAGGCCACGCCCCTTTCCCCACCACTCTGCAAACGCACCTACTGGCGCGTTCTAAGTTGGGGTATTAGGTCCCCTTCATTCCTGAGGGTCCCTGGGGGCCAACTAGCCCACCAGGTACCTCCAGTAAGCGCCACCCACCTGGATTGCTGAGAGTGGTCTGAGGCCACGCCCCCTTTTTACACCACTCTGCAAACGCGGCTCCCGGCGCACTGCTGCTCAAGGGATGAAGTCCACTTGTGTCCTGTGGTCCCCAGGACAAAAGAGGACCTCATCGCCCCACCAGCAGTGCGCCAAGAGGCGCGTTTGCAGAGTGGTGTAAAAAGGGGCATGGCCTCAGACCACCTCTCAGCAATCCAGGTGTGTGGCGCTTACTGGAGGTACCTGGTGGGCTAGTTGGCCCCCAGGGACCCTCAGTATTCAAAGGGACTTAATTTAATTCCCCAACTTAAAACGCGCCAGGGGCGCGTTTGCAGAGTGCTGGAGGAAGGGGCGGGGCCTCCAGCGAGATGCCGGCTTTTATAAAATACATATTTTTAGAAGGGGGCTGTGTGGCCCCCTTCTTTTAGTATTTTTGGGGTCCTGGGGACCCCATCTCTCAGGGCCTGACCTTTTTAAAAAACAAAAACAAAAAAAAACAGGATGGGTGCCGCGCGGCCCCCTCCCAAGGCTGATTTCGGCCCCGGGGACCCCATCCCCGGGGCATGGCCTCCTTTTTATAAATATATTTATAGGGAAGGGGGCCGCGTGGCCCCCTTCCCTGGGCCAGTTTTGGCCCCGGGGACCCCATCCCCCGGGGCATGGCCTCTTCTTTTTAAAAATATTTACAGGGAAGGGGGGGCCACCTGGCCCCCCTTCCCTTGGCCACTATTGGCCCCGGGGACCCCATCCCCCGTGCCCCGGCCATTCTTTTTTTTTTTTTTAAAGAAAAGGGAGGGGGGCCACTCCTGGCCCCGGGGACCCCATCCCCCGGGGCCGGCCCTTTGCGTTGGGGACCGTGGGGGGAGTCCCAATGTCCCCACGGTCCCGCCGGCTCCCCGCCTCCTGTAGGAGCCGGCATTGCTTTTGAGCAAGGGGAGCTGCTGACATGCAGCCCCCCTTGCTCAAAAGCAATCCTGCTTTGCTTTGTTGAAGCGAGAGCAGGTTTTCCTGCTCTCGCTTCAACGAAGCAAAGCAGAATTTGCTATGGAAGGGTGGGAGCCGTGCTCCCGCCCTGCCATAGCAAACAGCAATGTCCCAGGGGTGGGCACCCCGGGACATTGCAGGAGCCGGCCCTGGGGGGTGGCGGTCCCCAGGGCCATCAAGGGCTCCTGGAGGGGGGGCCGCGCGGCCCCCCTCCCTCCATTTGCATAGCTCCGGGTAGGTGGTGGTGCCCGGGGCCCGCAACGGACCCCCGGATTTAAATATTCAATGCCCCGGGGAGGTGGTGGTGGTTCCCGGGGCAGTGTGGGGGGGCTTGAGCCCCCCCCACACATGGAGGTGGCGGTCCCAGGGGGCTTTAAGAAACGAAGCGCGGGAGCCTGCGCTTCGTTTAAAAAAAAAAAATCGGCCGGATTCGCGCACCCAGCACGAATTCGGCCGTTTAAAAAAAAAAAAAAACATGCTTTTTTTGGCCCTAAGCAGGCCTAGGGGGTCAGGGTGTTTCTACCCTGCCCCCTTTTCTTCATTTTTCACTTTTTTCCCCCTTTTTCTTGTGCCTCGGTTACCGAGTCACAAGATGGCTGCCAACACTTCCTGGTTCTGAGTGTTGGCAGCCAATCAGAAGTCAGCTCGGGATGAGTCGCGACTCCTCCTCGGTGCTCAGTTATCGATATTTTTCTTTTTTTAATTTCTCAGGAACTACTGAACGGATTCCACCATTTAAAAAAAAAAAAGGGCACTTTCTGAACCAAGAGCTACCCTTTTGCCAAATTTGGTGTAATTCCGTTCAGCAGGTCGGGCTGTAGCCTGTTCCCAAATTTCCTATGGAAATTAACATGGGGAAAACGCGTTTTGGGACCCCCCTTTTTCTCGGCCCCCGCTTGACGAATGATCCCGAAACTTTTAAGACAGGAGCTGACTGGAGCGCCCCATTAGTTTTGAAAATTTCGCGAAGATTTGTCAAACGGCGCCAAAGATATTGGCAAATCAAAAACGCTTTTCCTATGGATAATGGGTCCTAACTATAACTACCTACTGGCGACCGCCAGTAGGTAATATATATATTATATATATAACTCACGCCCCAGCAATGCACTGCTGATGACATCACATATTACATCCCTCATGACATGGTCAGTGACATCACTGATGACATCTCAAATGACATCACTGATAGCATCATCCACTTAATCTCTGATGCACCTACTCACACCCTAATATAACCTTTCATACACCCACTCTAAAATACAGACTACCATTCTCGAAACCATAGACACACCTATACCAGTGAGTACATACCCACTCACTGATTCATAGGTCTACACACACATCCACTCACTCACCCATACAGTCACTCATACATGCAGTCACTCATCAATACAGCCACTATTATATGCACTCATACACCCATACAGACACTCACACATCGCCACTCACCCATAGTTACTCACACACCTAGTCAGTCACCCAAAGAGTCAATCACAATGCCATTTACTCACCTATACAGTTATACACACTACCTCACTTATTCGCAGATACTAACACATACTTACTCTCTTATACAATCACTGACACAAGTACACACTCATCCATACATCCACTCTCACAATCACTCACTTTCACATACAGTCACTTATATAATCCAACACTCACATATACTGCCATTCACATATGCAGTTACTCACACATATACTACTGAGACATCCATTCACTCACCAACACAGCCATATGCACACTCACTCACCCATCAGCCCTATGCACACTCACTCACCCATACAGCCCTCGCAGACGCACTCATGAACCCATACAGCCAGTGAATCACCCACTCACACATCCATGCAGGTAGTCACACAACACATAGACACTCAGGCACCCATACAGGTACTCGGACAACCAATCAATAACCCATATAGACACTCATGTGCCTATTCACCAACCCATGCAGCCACTTACACACCAACTGACAGACTGATACAGACATTCACACAGATTAGTCACTCACCCATCATCACACGTATAATTACTCACTTATACAGTCAGTCACACACTGACTGAATCATCATATATATATCACATTCTTAAACCTTTTAGAAACACTCACAGTCACTGGATGATGTCATCAGTGATATCATCAGTGATGTCATCAGTGATGTCACTGACCAAGTCATGAGTGATGTAATTTGTGATGTCATCAGCAGTGCATTGCGGGGGCGTGAGCTATAGTTAGCTCAGCTAACTATAACGGCTGAATTTCTTTGGTTTTGTATGAGTGAAATGTCAGACTAACTTTAACGTCCCTGAAACCTGTGGTTTTTTCAGTGAATATATAAGGTTTTTTAAATGTTAATTTCTAACTATAACGTCCCTGAAACCTGTGTTTTTTTCAGTGAATTTTATATATATGTATTCAATCTCCTCTCACTCTTACAAGGAAGGAATCAGCACTCAGGTTGTAGTTTGGAAGTATTTAATCTGCAAAGGACGCGATCCACGCGTTTCGTCTCGTCCGAACCTTGATAACGATACAAGACGTCATTGTAGCTTCCTTATTTAAATGTACAAATGCCTCCAGTTGCCAACATTAACAAAGGACTACTTATTACTTTAATCCAAAAGCTGGCGCCATATTGGCCTGGTCACGATGTGAAAATTCAGGAATTGATACAATAAAGAAAAGAAAACAAGTGTTAATATGCACACAATGTCATTTCAGCATATCTTGCCCCGTGACCGCCGTACCTGTATGTTCGTCAACGTGACTTGTTCATAATAAACATACTTAGGATTGCAAACATCAACATAAACAATGGACTACACATTACTTTAAAGTGAAAGGCTATCGGCCATATTGATCTGGGCACGTTGCTTATTATAGTGGTTCTTACACGAAAGAAAAGAAAAAAAAGGGGTGGTAATATACACACACTATCCCTAAATATAGTTCTAGCGATTATAGTTCCATTCCATTCACAGCTCATTTGAGATGTCATGAGTGATGTCACTGACCGTGTCATGAATGATGTAATGTCTGAGGTCATAAGCAGTGCATTGCGGGGCGTAAGTTATAGTTAGCTCAGGTAACTATAACTGCTGAATTTCACTGGTTTTGTACGAGTGAAATCTAAGTCTAACTATAACGTCCCTGTAATCTTTGTTTTTTTCAGCGAATTTCTAGGTTTTTTTAACGTTAAGTAAGATGCCTATCACAATGGATGGTGGGGGTTGGAAGCAGGGCCTGGCCTGGCATTGTGCTGCCCCCACCCAAGCTTGCTGCTCCTGCCACCCGTCTCCTTGCCATCCATTGTCCAAGTCCATGCCCCTGCTCCCTCATTACAGCCCTGTGTGGCTGTTGTTCTGCCACTGGCCTTCCCACCTTCTCTGAACAGTTAGCTTGCTGCCCCATCCACCTCCTCCCTAACCTCTGTTGTCTGAATCCATGCACTAGCCTCCTCCCTCCTGCCATGCATGGTCTGATGTGCTGCCACTGCCCTCCATTTAGCATGATATCCCAGTCCACTCCTCCTGCCCTCCATTGCCCAATTCTATGCCCCATCATTGACCTCCTGCTTAGCCTCTGTGCTTAGCTTGCTGCCCCTACTCTCTTTCCCCCTGCCCTCCGATGTCTGTGTGCATGCCCCTGCTCCATCCTTTTTGCCCACCATGTTCCATGGACCTGCCCCTCCTATCTACTCTGAGTGTTCTGTTGAGCTGCCACTCCCCTCTTACCTGCCTAGCATTGTCAGATGACTGTAACCTGCCCCTGCCACCTCCACCCCGCCTGTCCACGTTCCATGCCCCTATCCCCTTCCTCCTGTCCTCCATGGTCCATTTTACTGCCACACCCTTCTGCCCTCCCTGGTCTGTTGTGCTGCAACTGCTCCTCCTGCCTGCCCTCCCTGTTCTGTGGTGAGGCCCCTTCCCCTGAACTCTCTTGTCTGTGCCCAGCTCCTGCCCCTCCCTTCTATCTTCCGTTGTCCTTTGTGCATGCCCCTGCCCCCTCATTCTTGCCCATCATGGCCATTGTGCTGCCACTAACCCTCCCGCTTGTCATGCATGGTCTTCTGTGCTGCCACGGCCCCTCCCACCTTCCCTGTGTGGTCAGCTAGCTGCCTCTGACCCCCTCCCACCTTCCCTCCATGGTCTGTGTGTATGCCATTATAGTCTCACTGTTGCTCTCCATGGTGTGCCTTGCTTTTAGTGCCCATCCTGCCTGACCTCCATGGTCAGCTTGTTGCTCCTGCCCTGACCCCTGCCCTCTGTTTTACATGTGCAGACCCCTATTCCCTCCCTCCTGGCTTGTCTGTTCCATTGTAATGCCCCTGATCCCTCCCTCCTGCCCTTTATGGTCCGTTATGCTGCAGCTTTCTCTCCTGTCTGTCCATTATGGTCAGCTAGCTGCCATTGCCTCTTTCCCTCTGTTCTCTGTTGTCCATGTGCATGGTCCTGTCCCCTCCCTATTGCTTTCCATAGATTGTTGTGCTGCACTCCCGTCCCGCATGCCCTGTGTGGTGTATTGTGCTGCTGCAAACCCTGATGCCTGCCCTGTAAGGTCAGTTTGGTGCACCTGTCCATGTCCCTCCTGTCCTCTGTTATCCGAGTCCATGTCCCTACCCCAATTCCTCCTGCCTTCCATGATCCAATGTACCATACTTGCTAACATTTTGAACTTGGTAAGAGGGAGATTTTGAAGAAAAAAACTGGGGTATTGATTTTCCCCATTGACTTACATTGAAAAAGAGGAGATTGTAGACAGGAGACAGATCAAATAAAGCCCATTTGGGCTTAAAAACATTGGGCGTTTCCTGGCTGAATCGGGTCTGTTGGCATGTATGGTTGTACTACCACTGCCTCTTCCTTCTGCCCACAATGGTCTATTATATTGCCACAGCCTCTCTTGCCTGTCCTGCATTGTTGGTTTGTTGCCCCATGCCCCCTTTCCACTGCCCTCCATAGTCTGTTGTGCTGCCACTGCCCTTCCTGCCTGCCCAGTGTGGTCAAATTGTTGCCTCTGCACCCTCCTACCTGCCTTCAATTTTCTGAGTCAGTGCCCCTGGCCTCTGCCTCTCAACAGTATCCTAATGAACAACTAGATTGCTAACATTCTATATTTATTACAAAAGTGTGGCAAGCCTGACGTCATCTTGATGTAATCAAAACTGTAATACCTAGAGCATTTCCTTTAGAAATTACAGAAATGAGAGGGTCTTATTTGCATCGAAATTATGGTTAGTGCTCTAAAAACTAAAATGAGGACATATTTTCTGAGTTTTCAAATAGCGACAAAGCACTTTTAAATTATTTGTTATCTTTATGTTTTTTTATCCAGTTGACCACTTGATTAAATGTTGCACTTAGGGAGAGGATGTGGTGTTACTTCCAGAGCTGCAGACTTTGCAACTGGGGAACCAGGTTGGAGTTTCTGCTTCAGCTCGACATTCTGTGATTCTGGTCAAATCACTTAATCTCCCCATGTCTACAACCAAAATGAATTTGTCCTTGTGTGATGTAACCAATGCTCATGTAAAGCACTCCAATACCTGACCAGTCTGCACTATATAAAACTGCAAAAAAACAAAAAATAAAAAGTGTTTTGCACACTTCTGTCATTGGGCTATACGTGGGCTACATCTGGGTGATATTTGTGCTACATTTGGGCTCTTTTGTCACTGGTGGCCATCTTGGGAGATTTATTTGTTAGGAAGTTTCCTAATTTCCTCATTTACTGCAGTCTCCTCAGTAGGAAATGCTTTCAGTTTTTTACTTTGATTCCATCAAGAAGGCATTCAGATGTGTCACACATTTGCCATAAATTCTGAATGTTAGCACTCTAGTTGCTCCTTAGATCACTGTAGTAAAGCTACTGCTCACCAGGGAAGTCTGCTGCTGGTATTGAAAGTGCATGTTTCAGTCTTCATGTCAGAATTTTTTAATGAATTAGAAGAGGATTTGAGAAGTCACTCAAAATGTGCCCTAATTTTTCTTTCTGCAGCACTAATCATAATTTCTATAGCAAAATACACTTTGATGATTCGAATTCCTCTGTTACTCAGGACCTTATTGATGGTCTGGAAACGTTTCAATTTAAGCAAATAGTGCACAGTCCCACCCATAACTTAGGGCATTTGCTTGACCCCATATTCACGAACCTTCAGGATCTTAGAATGGCTGAGTCCATTCCGGTTCCTTGGTCAGACCACTTTTTACTTTCACTTACTTGGATTTCTCAAGATTCTCCACGGCCTTTCACCAGAACAATTAAATATGGTCGAATTTGGCCCAAACTTTCTGTTGAAAACTGGGCTACCAAGTTAAAAAACTCTATTCCTCTACCTCATTCCAATCCTAGAGTCGCTAATGACAATCTTAATAGTTGGCTGGATTCCTCCTTGGATTTAGTCCTCCCGAGGGTTAAATCCTGTCATCGAGTGGGACCTAACAAAAAACCTTGGTATTCTCAGAAACTTAGGCAGCTCAAACAAGCGTGTAAACAATATGAAAGGAGGTGGAGGAAAGATTTTACAGCTATCAGCAAACTTAATTATAGAGAAGCACTTAAACTCTATAAAAATGAAATAAAAGCCGCTCAAGTAAGTTTTTATCATGAAAGGATTGTTTCCTCGTCTAATTCCCCTCGGAAATTTTTAAAATCGTAAAAACTCTTACCATACCTCCAAGCCCCCCCTTGGATTCTGATAGTGCCCAACGGCGGTGTGAAGAAATAGCGAATTTCTTTTCCACCAAGGTCCATAATATCTACAGGACCTTTTTGAAAACTAATTCAGTTACTGACCCTCCCCCTTTAAACAGCAAGCCGTGTTGGAAGAGTTCCCCCCTTGACTCTACCCTCTCTGCAGGGACTTCTCAGACAACTTAAATCAGGCTCCCCTGCTGATCCTGCCCCCCCGGCCGTTCTAAATCTGGTTTCAGAAATAGTTTCTCCATTTATTCAGGACGTGATTAACACTTCCCTTCTTATGGGGCAGGTTCCCCCTCTATAGAAAAAGGCAAGAGTTAAAGCTCTTCTGAAAAAGACAAATCTTGACCCTGAGGAATGGGCTAATTATCGGCCCATTTCCTTGCTGCCTGGAATAAGCAAACTTGCTGAAAAATATGTTAACTCCATATTGGCAGCTTTTCTGGAGGAAAACAATTGTCTTCATCCTACTCAGACAGGTTTCAGGTGCCAACAGGGTACGGAGACGGCTATACTTGCCGTGATAGAAGAGTCTAGAAAAATCTTGGACAATGGAGGCTGCGCTGCTCTTATCTTGTTAGATCTCAGCGCAGCCTTTGACACCGTCAACCACCAACTTATGGTCCAAAGAGCTCAGTGAGGTGGGGGTGACTGGAATCGCCCTGAAATGGCTGCAGTCCTTTCTTGAAGACAGATTTTTCGCTGTCTACGAGGAGGATGCTTCATCAGAGCAGATCCAGCTGCAGTGTGGAGTCCCCCAGGGATCCTCTTTAAGTCCCACCATGTTTAACATCTACATGAGATCTCTTGCAGACGTGGTGCTTCCTTGGGGGATCCACATTGTCACCTATGCAGACGATACCCAGTTGGTGGTCTCCCTTAGTCAGCAGGACAAATCTGGGCCTGGTCTAACTTCATGCCTTGTGAAGGTATCTGAGTGGATGGACAAGTCATTCCTAAAACTCAATGGAGCAAAGACAGAACTTATGCTCCTGGGCCATTCTGCCCCCATGAATATAGACCTTTTTTGGCCCACCTGCTTAGGTCCCCCTCCTGCTCCGAAAAAACAAATTAAGAGTTTGGGATTTTGGTTCGACTGCAATTTGGATTTTAAAATACAGGCTCGTAAAGTCGCAGCAAATTGCTATGGACTTCTTAGGATGTTAAGGAAGATCCTCCCCCTTCTTCCTTTTGATGCCAGACGTATTTTAGTCCAGGCACTTATACTGTCTCGCCTCGACTATGCGAATGCAGTCTACTTGGGTGCTCCACAAGGAACTACTAAGATACTGCAGGTTGTTCAGAATTGTGCAGCCCGTCTTCTAATGAACATTCCCAAACGTGTCTCAGCCAGACCTGCCCTTGGTTTATTGCATTGGCTCCCTATCCAGGAAAGAACTAGATTTAAGGCTATGTGTATTGTTCATAAATCTATTTCTGGGAAGGGTCCTCCGCTGTTCCAATCAATGGTGCAATTATATCGCCCCAATAGAACCCTGAGATCCAATAACAAACAACTACTTACAGTTCCTAGGATCAAGCGGTCACGAACTGGAGGTCGGAGGTTTTCCCTAAATGCAGCTAAATTCTGGAACCAGCTTCCAGATGATCTACGACTGGAATCTAGCTACCTTAAATTTAGGAAGCGGTTAAAAACCTTCCTCTTTCCGTGATCAGTCCATGTCTGCAAAATGTCACAATAAGCGCTGGGATGCCCATGGGTAGCCATGCGCTATATAAGTGTGTATTCAATTCAATATGAACCCCCTCATTTTGTTCCTTTTTAAATTAAATGTTTTAAGTGTTACCAGTTTATTCCAATCAAGATGGCTTCAGGTGTGCCATACTTTTGTCATAAGTAAGACTGTTAGCACTCTAGTTATTCTTTAGAACACTCTGGGAAGCTGCAGTAGAACACAAAGGAATCAACTGACAATCTCTGCCCTTGTTGGATGTACATGTTTTACTGAGAATGTCAGACTTCATTTTCACATGACTGAGAAAGATAATGTGAATTTACAGAAAATATGCTCTCATTTTAGCTTCTAGATCACCTTCAAACCTTTATGGGAAAAGTATGAGAAAATAGTTTTCTCTCAAACATGATTCATGATATCCCAGTAGAAGGCTTTTTCACAGGGTAAAATCACCTTAGAACACACCACAATTCCTAAAATTAGTATGGTACCATCAACAAATGATTTATAATGTAACTAAAGTCTTATCACACTTTATACGTTCTCCTTTTGGTGACCCTCAAAACCTTCCATTCACTACAATGCATTTTAATGGGGTGCTATCATGTATATTGGTCCCAAGATGGCTGCCAACACATCTTGGATGAAGTGCTGACAGCCAATCAGATCTCACGATGAGATGTGTGGTTAGGCTCTGCCCAGATATATACATTTCTTTTTCCTTTAATATTAAAAAAATTACTGAATGGATTTACACTATTTAAAAAAAGGGCGCTTTCTGAACCAAGAGCTACCTTTTTGCCAAATTTGGTGTAATTCCGTTCAGCAGTTCGGGCTGTAGCCTTGTCTAAAGTTTCCTATGGAAATTAACATAGGCAAAACGCGTTTTGAGACCCCCTTTTTCTCGGCACCCGCTTGACGAATCACCCGAAACTTTCAAGACAGGAGCTGACCTGAGCGGGCCATTAGTTTTGAAAATTTCACTTAGATTCGTCAAACGGCGCCAAAGATATTGGGAAAAGAAAAAACGCTTTTTGAATAGAAACAAGGTCCTAACTATACCTAATATATATATATATATATATATATATATATATATATATATATATATATATATATATATATATATATATATACAGTTTATCATCTATGCCTTTCCTCCTCCTCTCAACGTCGGTGCCAGCAGCGGTAATGACACCCGCTAAAATTATCACACAACGAAATATCCGGAAGTCCTGAATAAATCAAGCGGCACACCACAAGGACAGCACAAGAGTTTATTGTGCATACAACGACGCGTTTCGGCGAAGCCTTTTCTAGTTGTGTGACCTGCGCCCAATTACCCATAGAAATACGGGTTGCAGTGCATAAACATAGAAAAAATATTCATTACAATTTCTAATGTGATGGAAAACGAACATTATTAATTCATATTACTGTGCAAAGCGATGCAAAAGTACAGTTAAATTTAAATTTAAATAAAACATACAAGGCATGCTGATGACTACCGATTTAAAAATAGAGTTTTGCCCGCTCTCTCACTATTTACCAGACATAGAGGACAGACTATATTGTCAGCATCTCTTGTCGGTGTTGCCTTCTATTCTTTAAAATGAAGGCAGATAAACTGCAAATAAGCGTTGCCCATCCTGCGCAATTCATATCATAAATACCCACATAAAGACATGCATATCATTGTGATTGGTGCGCATGGGGCAGCTGTTTCCTGGGTAATGTATGTTTTATTTAAATTTAATTGTAGTTTTGCATCGCTTTGCACAGCACTATGAATTAATAATGTTAGTTTTCCATCACGATTAGAATATTGCTAATGAATATTTTTCATTATGTTTATGCACTGCAACCCGTATTTCTATGGGTAATTGGGCGCAGGTCACACAACTAGAAAACGGCTTCGCCGAAACGTGTCGTTGTATGCACAATAAACTCTTGTGCTGTCCTTGTGGTGTGCCGCTTGATTTATTCAGGACTTCCCGGATATTTCGTTGTGTGATATATATATATATATATATATATATATATATATATATATATATATCCATAAACAGCAAGCCGCCGCTCCTTCTCGCCCGGGTGCTTACTCCCGCGGTGGTGAGTCGCAATCAATTGAAACAAAGAGGCATATCCTTCTTATGCCTAGAAAAGCACACACGGGAGCCGTTTTAGAGTGAAGTGCTTTATTGTGCAGACCTCCTGCACCGACAGACGCGTTTCGCCTCGCGGCTTTGTCAATGTCCGCGAGGCGAAACGCGTCTGTCGGTGCAGGGGGTCTGCACAATAAAGCACTTCACTCTAAAACGGCTCCCGTGTGTGCTTTCCACTTAGGCATAAGAAGGATATGCCTTTCTGTTTCAATATATATATATATATATATATCAAAAGGTTGCCCTAACCGGTGAGGTGCACTCGCTGGCGGCAAACCGCTGACAGTCACAAGAGGCTATCGGCACATCAACACCCCTCCGTGTAAAATTGCCGACGCGTTTCGAGCTTGGAACGCCCTTCATCATAGGCAAACATCACAGAGAATGGCAAACAGTTAGCCCAAGAACATCCCCTTTATTATACATGCGATAGACATCAGGTGAGTATTCATCGCTAGGAATTATGGGTCTTGAAGTCCAAATATACTTCCCAAGTGGGTCGCCGCCATTCCTATGAATAAAAACAAGTTCTTAAAGTGAGGCAAAATGACGCACTCCAAAGGCTCTCGCCTTAAAGCAGCTTCCGCTAGCTCCGCATTGCAGTCACTGTGATCAACTGCGGACCCCCTCAGATCTTGGGGTGATGCCTCGTGACCTGGGCCGGCCACAAATATTTGAAACAAAAGGTTGCCCTAACCGGTGAGGTGCACTCGCTAGCGGAAGCTGCTTTAAGACGAGAGCCTTTGGAGTGCGTCATTTTGCCTCACTTTAAGAACTTGTTTTTATTCATAGGGAATGGCGGCAACCCACTTGGGGAGTATATTTGGACTTCAAGACCCATAATTCCTAGCGATGAATACTCACCTGATGTCTATCGCATGTATAATAAAGGGGATGTTCTTGGAGCTAACTGTTTGCCATTCTCTGTGATGTCTGCCTATGATGAAGGGCGTTCCAAGCCCGAAACGCGTCGGCAATTATTCACGGAGGGGTGTTGATGTGCCGATAGCCTCTTGTGACTGTCAGCTGTTTGCCGCCAGCGAGTGCACCTCACCGGTTAGGGCAACCTTTTGTTTCAAATATTTGTGGCCGGCTCAGGTCACGAGGAGCACCACCCCGAGATCTGAGGGGGTCCGCAGTTGATCACAGTGACTGCAATGCGGAGCTAGCGGAAGCTGCTTTAAGACGAGAGCCTTTGGGGTGCGTCATTTTGCCTCACTTTAAGAACTTGTTTTTATTCATAGGGAATGGCGGCGACCCACTTGGGGAGTATATTTGGACTTCAAGACCCATAATTCCTAGCGATGAATTCTCACCTGATGTCTATCGCATGTATAATAAAGGGGATGTTCTTGGAGAGCTAACTGTTTGCCATTCTCTGTGATGTCTGCCTATGATGAAGGGCGTTCCAAGCCCGAAACGCGTCGGCAATTTTACACGGAGGGGTGTTGATGTGCCGATAGCCTCTTGTGACTGTCAGCTGTTTGCCGCCAGCGAGTGCACCTCACCGGTTAGGGCAATCTTTTGTTTCAAATATTTGTGGCCGGCTCAGGTCACGAGGAGCACCACCCGAGATCTGAGGGGTCCGCAGTTGATCACAGTGACTGCAATGCGGAGCTAAGCGGAAGCTGCTTTAAGACGAGAGCCTTTGGAGTGCGTCATTTTGCCTCACTTTAAGAACTTGTTTTTATTCATAGGAAATGGCGGCGACCCACTTGGGGAGTATATTTGGACTTCAAGACCCATAATTCCTAGCGATGAATACTCACCTGATGTCTATCGCATGTATAATAAAGGGGATGTTCTTGGAGCTAACTGTTTGCCATTCTCTGTGATGTCTGCCTATGATGAAGGGCGTTCCAAGCCCGAAACGCGTCGGCAATTTTACACGGAGGGGTGTTGATGTGCCGATAGCCTCTTGTGACTGTCAGCTGTTTGCCGCCAGCGAGTGCACCTCACCGGTTAGGGCAACCTTTTGTTTCAAATATATATATATATATATATATATATATATATATATA